>OU026101.1:10000000-12400000 GCA_907269075.1 Idaea aversata
TGGTAAATCTTCTATTAGCACGGCTACTGGGATAGTTAGCCTAGATCCTTCGTCGTCATTAATTGAGCTGGATCCTAAATCGGTGATAGTTTCTCCGTGGTACAAAGGTTCGTCGAGCTCAGCTAGAGCTATGGCGAAAAGCGTTAAGGCGATGAGGTATTTCATGTTTTCTGGAAAAAGAAAAGTCAGACCAATTAAGTACAAAGCTAAGTATTTAAAAGTAAATGTACCTACTTAAACTTAATTTCTGCATAAGTATATCTACATCTAGCTACTTATTAATATTATCCACTTGTATTGCAGGTAGGTACCTATTTATGCAAAAATTAAGTGGTTTGTTGTGTTGTTCTATTTGTTTAAAAACTTGGTGATAACAAAATTAGTTTTTTCAATAAAACATTAAATTGGATAACAAAGTAGGCACTTAGGTATTTATGTAGGTAGGTAGGTAGTAGGTACCCACTAAAAGCTATCTTAAGTACTTAGTTAGGTAAAATAGGAAAATATTAAGGTACTTAGCTTAGCTACCAATTAAGTTATTTACTTATCATGTTGTGTATCATGTTACTTTAATGAGTAAAAAATTCAATTATAAGTAGGTAAGTACCTACTTTTTATACTGTAAGTACTTTTTAGTCTAAAGTTTGACTGGAATTAGAAAATAAACGCTTACCTGAATGTTGCACTGTTGAACAAGCAAAACTTACTAACAAAATGCTAGCTTAAATATATCTGTTATCGCATTATCAACCGATACGAGAAGTGTGTCATGAGTGGTCTATTGAACAATGTTTTATAGGAATTGAATCACATATTTCCTTTGTTTTGAATTACAATCAGTTGAATGAAGTTAAATAAAATATACTATGCGAAACGCGTAGGTAAGGATTTTACATTCATAGAACTATAACATTTAGGTTTCAATTTGTAAAAACGCTTGCCTTACGAGTACCGTAAGGCAAGCGTTTTTACAAATTGAAAATATTTAATATAAGTAATGTAAGATAGGATATTATAACTAGCTGCGCTCCGGGGTTTCACCCGTGTAAGTCCCGATCCCGTGGAAATATCAAAATGAAAAGTAGCCTATAGCCTTCCTCGATAAATGGACTATCAAACACAAAAATATTTTTTCAATTCGAACCAGCAGTTCCTGAAATAGCGCGTTCAAACAAACAAAGTCTTCAGCTTTATAATATTAGTACCTACCTATAGATTATAGGTAACCTACTATCTAGGTACAAGTGGGTAGGTACCTACTATCTAGGTACAAGTGGGTAGGTACCTACTTATATTATGAGTACCTACCTAACTACAGCATCCCGCGGTATCGACGCCTCCATCGCAACTGGACGCATTCGCAACAGATTCTCAGCTGGACAGATTCGCAGCTGGACAGTTTCTCAACTGGACAGTATCGCAACTGGCCAGATTAGCAACTGGACAGAACATGTACAGTGCATGACATAATTAAATATCAACTTGTATTGGTAATAGTTCTACTGGAAGTCCGCATGTTCCGATCCCGTAGGAATATCGGGATAAGAAGTTGCCTATGGCATTCCCAATGAATCAATTTATCCTCATACTAAATTTCATTAAAATCAGTCCAGTAGACTGAGAAACAGTTTGGGAGCCAAACAAAAATCTTTCTTCTTCAATATTTTGTAGTGGGCCTTCTGTTACTACTGAACCAATTTTAATAAAACTATGAAGATCCTAACTTCTTATTCCAACAGAATTACGCTGCTATCTATCAATTATCAACTTTAAACACTTTATCACATTTAAAAAGTCAAAGTGATTAAGTAGGTACCTACCTCATTATTTTTAAAGATATCATTAGGTTTTCCCAACGGGTTTTCCTAATTATAGAACATATAGTTACTATCAGAGGTTATTATTATTTTTCTTTGCTTTAAATTGTTAAATTTCTGCGCCCTCTGGTGAGTAATCACCGTAACAACTATCTACGAACCATTGCCAATGAATCACAAACAGTTTACAGAGAACCATATCTAAATCGCACCAGCCGTTTTGTAGATAAATGGGAACATTCGTTTTCGAACAGAATCGTGTTCGTCAGCCCAGCAAGAAGGTAACTCCTAGAAAGAATGGAGACGCACATTTAATGGTTTCAGAGATACAAGTTTCAGCAAAACGTCATCCGCCCAGAAAGAAAGAAATATCTCTAAAACAAATTAAATTTTTCACTCACACATTATGCACAAATATAAGCTATTCGCCAGTAGGTATACCTACTGGCGAATAGCTTATATTTGTTCATAATTAACCTCTCCGATCATTCGTTTAAAATCTTCATGCTAGAACGTCTCAGTCTAGCAGAATTTGTTTTTCCTATTTTTTCTACTTGCACTTTTATATTTCGCGCACATTTGCAGCAGATGGCATTCTAATTACTCATCAAATCAGCCACAACACGTCCACAGCTGAACATAGGCCTCCCCCTAAGACTTCCAGAGCGATCGGTCGCATGCTCCCTATATACTACGACTTCTTAAGAGGAAAGGGTAACGGCTTTCTCTCCATAAAAACGTAGTCGACTGTTTCCTCCCTGAATAATGACAATAGAGCAAATACTATGACTATGCCCCTATGACTATGACTATGCCCCTATGTCTTATTATTTATTTATATTTTGTTTTTCCAACTCTTGCTTTCCATGATAAATTGGAATATGAAAAAAACCAAGACATAGGGGCATAGTCATGGCAGTTATAGGTTTTATGCAACCAAAATAATTGCTCTAGTGTCATTATCTAGGGAGAAAACAGTCGACTACGTTTCTATGGAGAGAGAGCTGGGTACCATTCCTCTTAAGTCGTCCGTCCCTTTAAACGGAGGACGTCGCGCACTGCGTCTTCTTCTAGTAGTCTCATTGGATTCCATTCGTTCTAGAAGTTACTTTCTTGCTGGGCAGACGGACACCACAGAATCATAAATAAAAACCTTATATGAAATGGAAATCAACATTATATACTTTATTTATATTCTCTTCCATTAAACCATATTACCACTAAATATATTTGGCAATATAAAAAATAAGGAATACATTAGACACGATTTTTTTTTTCAATCATACTATCTAAGTTTTATAAAGTATCTTATCTACCTAAGGTAAATAAATCTGTTACGGTCAATGTAGAAATTGGACAATAATATCTACAACATAGCCTTTTACATAACAAAACAAAATACTTTAATATAACCATTGATTAAATATTACCAGATATAAATAAATATTGCAGATATAAATAAACATTGCAGATACTTATAAATAAATATTGTAGATATAAATAAATATTGCAGATATAAATAAATATTGCAGATATAAATAAACATTGCAGATACTACATATTTAAATATCGCTGATATAAGTAAATAAATATTACAGATACTTATACTTATATATATATTGCAGATATAAATAAACATTGCAGATACTTATATATAAATATTGCAGAACATTGCATACAGCTCCATCTAACCCTAAGCTAGGTAACAAGGCTTGTGTTATGGTAGGTAGACAACGGATAGAATACTAGATACTTTCTTTGTGAAACCATAATACTTAGCAGCACTCTGCGGTTTCATCTGCGTAACTCCCGATCCCGTGGGAAAATCGGGATTAAAAGTAGCCTCCTCGATAAATGGACTATCCAACACAAAAATATTTTTTCAATTCGAACCAGTAGTTCCTGAGATTAGCGCATTCAAACAAACAAACAATCTGTTCAGTTTTATAATATTAGTATAGATAACAGATACATAAATATTTGTTAAGAGGCGGGAATCGAACCCGCAAATTTCTGTGTCACAGGCGGGTTATCGCCGAGGTCTTCAGTATAGGGTACTTTACTCCGTATGCTATTTTTTATGGCCAATGTTCGTCTTTATCTGGTAATTTTTTACAATGGTATAACTATGTATTAAACACAAGTCAATACATTGACAGTAACACTTATATTTGTAGTACATTTCCTATACTTGGATTACCTAGGATTTCTATTAATAATAAAAACAAATGACTATAAAAATATACAATTATACTATGTATAACAAATATGAATAAACATAGATCTTTAATGTGATAAGCGAATGAGATATAGGTTGGCCACAAAGACTGATAAGGCGCTATTTATGGATAGCGAATTAACAGGATTATCCAATAACTTATTAAATTGACCAATCAGCGAGCAGCAGCTTTGTGCTGATTGGTTGTAGTCGAGTTATCATCCAATTAGCCGCGGTCTGCTTGACATGAAATACCATTATTGGGAGAGTCCTGAGTCGCTCGATTAGTTATGGTTTTCGGATTTCTGCAGATCATAATCCCGTAGCGTGGGTTAAACTTTGCAGAAGAAATGTCCTGAATCATTTCTACCGATATATTGAACCGGCAAGGTTTCCGGTCTCTTTTTTAAGAGACAGTTTTTTCGAAACCCTCCCGGTATTTGACCTGACCTGAAGAAGATAAAAAAACTATGACCACGCGACTTGGGGGCTCATCAATATTGATATTTGATTCCAAGCAGATCCAAGTCCAAAGAGCTCCTTAACTATAAATTTCTACTTGATAGTGACTTCACTTTGTATGCAGATCGCGTCCAAAGAGACAAGCGCACGCAAACATAGAATTCAACTTTATTGCACTAATTATGTGGCCGCCCAATAAATAATCAGCGATCGATCCCTGCGAAATACTTTTTAATTATAAAAAAAGTCAACATTGTAATTTTCGGGTCTTTAATCGCAGTTTTTTCTTACCTCGATGTTTCGACTATATTACAATAGTCATGGTCCCGAGGAGACATACACGATTAAAACCCGGGAAAATAATTACTGTGACTACAAATAGTGTAAGTTTAAAAAGTGAACAGATTCTCATAATACGTACTGTTATTTACAATTTTGTTAAGATTTTCGCAAGGATTCATAATTTACATCTAAAATATAAAACTTAATTAAATCTATAAATATGTTTTTATCCGTAAATATTAATAATTAGGTCTTAAGCAAACGAAGGAATTAAGAGGGTTACCATACCGCATACTTTTCCATGAAAATATAATAGCTATTGTCTCGCTTTAATAATATTCAATAACGGTGTTTCTTTTTGTGTAATTAATTCATTATAAACTAAGCATGCATTGTTTTAAATCACTTAGAAGTTAAGTATAAGTTAAAATTTGTTTTGAAATAATAAAATATGTAAGCTCAGACGAACTACTCAAGCGATTGACATCAATAACATATACTCGTTACATTTTATTGCAATTTAAAGTATGAAACACTGTTTTCATGCATACGTGTATACAATATACATACGTATACATCATCAATTACTTGCTATATTTTTGCAAATAAATACCTACCTATATTTTATTTAATTTTTATTCACCGTAACAAAAAATGCCATTGGTAAGTGATCCTCTTAAGTTGTTCGTAAAACGGCACTGCGTAAACTACAGAAAATATATTCATAGTGCCATTTTTTGCAGACAAAATTCCTCCGTTTACGACAAGACTTGAATATTTTTATCATAATAAAAGTAAAAAATACTAGCACTGCTATCGAACATAGAATAAGCAAATTATCTTTTGAACAATCACGAAACAGAAGCCTTACCACGTGTCGTTTACGCGCTCGATCAAACATACCGAACGAACTGAGTATTTCACAATCTTAAAACTTTGACAGACCCCATACAAAAGCTAACGATTCTATTTAGGTTTAACGAGTGAGGTGTGCGGCCCATCTGGGACTGTCAATGTGTTAAAGTTTCACGGAAAATACTCAATACGTTACATTTTTTACTTCTCAGAAATTGAAATTGTAAATATTAAGCTTGAAATGTACAATATGGTAACTTTGTACCAACAAATGAATATAGAAAAAAAACTATAACAATTATATATAATCGAAAGCGTATCTAAATAAAATCCCAACTTTGAATTGTTTAAATGGCCGTAGCGGGTCATAGTTCCTTTGGCAAACACATGTTTAGATTAGATGTTACAGACAGCCTCTCTGCCGTGGATACTTGGAGGAAGACCAGACAGTCGCGCATGTAATCCTCTAATGCAGCATCGTAGCCTAGTGCAGAGCAACCCAGGGTAACAAAGAACAGGTCTTTTTGGTTTCCTCGGGGAGTTAGAATGGCTCCAATAAGTAGCGAACACTCCTACCCGGACACAAAAAACCCTCAGACGAAGAGTTGCGGAAACTATGTCCATAACAAATACAATCGAATGCGTTAACAATTCGTGGTAAAGCCCCAAATATACGCACCTGTATTTCTCGAAAAAAAAAACCCCACTTCATATATTTTTAACCTAAAATTCAGTACATTTTTCAATCATACACAATTTAAACTTATTGTAAAAATCGACTAATTAAGTTTTTTTGTTCATGACTTTATCATCATAGTAAAATTATAAGTTAAACAATAGTTTAATAATAAAACAATCCAAGCTTATTGCTAAACGCTTAGTGCTAGCAAGAATATGTTTTTGAGATTTTCTTTATATCTGAAATGCTATATAGTCTTAAAATACTTGTTAAAAATGAGCAATTGCTATTTAACTTTAATTTAAAATTGAAGGTAAATAAATATTGTAAGGACATACAGCGCCATCTAGCTCCAAACTAAGCAACTAGGCTTGTGTTATGGTAACCAGACGATGGATAGACAACTTTTAAATGTTTTTGAAGTGAAAACTTCTTTAGCGGCGTTGAGCACTTTTTCTGTAATGGGTATAAAATCTTAAACTCGCGTCAGGACACGTGACCTGATCGAAAAAGCGTGGATGGAGAGTAGACAGCTATCCCCTCTCTACGGCGCGGCGAAAATGTATGCCTGGGCCTACTGTTTTTAATTTGGCTGTGAGTGTATTAAGACGTACATATGGTATTTTTTAACGGACGACTATTGACGTACGACTATTTGTCGGACGACTATTGACGGACGACAAATGTCGGACGACTATTGACGGACGACAAATGTCGGACGACTATTTGTCGGACGACTATTGACGAACGACAAATGTCGGACGACAAATGTCGGACGACAATTTGTTGGACGACAAATGTCGGACGACTATTTGTCGTCCGACTATTTTTTTTTTTAAATACATATATATTATACATGGATAAACAACCAGACCAAAAACAAATATATCTATACAAATACTTGTTTGAGGCGGGTATCGAACTCGCAACCTTGCGTTTCGCAGGCAGATTGTCTGTGAAAAACATGGAATGTTTAAACTACCTATCTGTTGCAGAATCTAAAATAAAGATTTTATAATGTAAAAATTAGCAAGTAATATGTCATGCTCAAAGAATAAATTCAAAACATCAAAATATATATCAAATGCTATTTACAGCATTAATTTAGAAATAAATCAGACCAAAAAAACACGCGTAATTTTTTCTGTACAATATTCTTTTAAATCACTAAAAAGAATTTATTGCGATATTCTAATGGAAAAGAAACGATTTACTTATGTCATCTATACATAGGGCAACTTGATTAATCGGGAATTATTTATAATGACCGGTAATTATGCAGTATGACCAAAAAGTTCTGGTCATTATGAATATTGACCACTTTACGTGATTAACCGTGCAATTTTAATTACTTTCCTAATTAATCATATTGTCCATAACACATAAATGCCCCTTACTAATAAACGATGTGTAAAATACTAGCTGACTTATTATATCTTATAGCAAGAGCTAGAGCGAGCCTCTGTCAGCCAATCGCAGTGCACGCTAGGTTTAGTCTCGCTACACAACGCGCCCTGATTGGCTGACTTGAGTCTCGCTCGAGCTTTATGTCAACGAATTGCGGTGCACGCTAGGCTAAATCTCGCTACGCAATGCGCCACGATTGGCTGTCCGAGTCTCGAGCTTTGTCAGCCAATCGCAGTGCACGCTAGGTAATCTCGCTACACAACGCGCTGTGATTAGTTGGCTGAGTCTCGGTCGAGCTTTATGTCCGCCAATCGCGGTGCACGCTAGGTTTGGTCTAGCTACGCAACGCGCCATGATTGGCTGACCGAGTCTCGCTCGAGCTTTGTGTCAGCCAATTACGGTGCACGCTAGCTTTAGTCTCGGTACGCAACGTGCCGTGATTGGCTGATTGAGTCCCGCTCGAGCTATCTGTCAGCCAATCGCAGTGCGCGCTAGGTTAAGACTGGCTACGCAACGCGCCACGATTGGTTGACTTTATTTATTAGTAAGGGGAACATAATAACATACTTATTTATTTTTCATCGACTTAGCGATTATACACACTATATTGATTAAAATGACAAAGTATAGACTTGTTACTTTCATAATAAAAATTATTAATTACACGTATATATTCCAGACGATTTTGTTTCAAAAACCTAGTCCTTACTAATCTATACTTCGAATAGCTATAAATTCATTTCTTTACATTATTTTATATTAAAATTTCTAAGTATTTAGATCTTCGAATAAAGTAAAGGGCCATGATTTTATAGAAGAATCTTCTGGCCGGTGCAGCCACAAAAGAACGGGTCGTTCGACTGCCATCTTCTCCTACCTTCACTCGCGTCCCTCGAAGGCCCTTGTTTATTTAGGGTCTTCAAGTTACAAGTATTTAGGTATCGTCTAGCAAAGCGTGCTACATATTAGCTCGCATCGTAAATCGGGCGAGGTAGTGGTCAAACGCTGACCTATCACTATAACTACATAGTATAAAACAAAGTCGATTTCCGCTGTCTGTTCCTATGGTTAGATCTTTAAACTACGCAACGGGTTTTTAATCGTTTTTTTTAATAGATAGAGTAGTTCAAGAGGAAGGTTTTGGTATATAAAACAAAAATTACCACGCGCACGAAGTCGCGGGCAACAGCTTAGTATGTTAATAAAAAAAACTTACCTACTAGTTACTTAGACTTTACTAGTCTTGCGAAGCCATAGATAAAAAGATCAAACAAGAACTGATATCAGACTTTCTTCCACTTAACTTTATTCGAAGATCTGTATGGTCAAGCATTTTGTGCTTGCCGTTGTAAAATGAACGTTATAAGACTGGGCTAGGGTTGGTTTTGGCGTGCGTTGCGTGCGGGACGGCGCCGTCATGCGCATCATTTGATCGCCCGAGCTTCGGGCAGGAAAGCGTCCCAGTATCGAATAGCCTGTTAAAATTAGGTAATTATAATAAAAACAAACTACATTTTATAAATAGAAACTATTTTTTTAACCGACTTCAAAAAAGGAGGAGGTTCTCAATTCGTCTGTATGTTTTTTTTTTTTTTTTTTTTTTTTTTTTGTGTGTATGTTACGCGATCATTCGAAGACGGCTCAACCGATTGAGATGATTCTTTTTGTGTTCGAAAAGTGATACCTCAGGGGTGGTCCCATAAAAATTTGGTGAGGATCTGATGAGAATCTTCGGAGTGATGAACAGAATTGCACCTCGAGAGTGCAGCAAATTGCTCAGTTTTCGATTTCCACCAGTAGATTTGGCCCATAAACGAATAGTTACCGATAAATGGAATATCTGAAACCACCTTCTCATCACAAAACTCTTCAATCAGTTACGATTACAGGTTACAATTTGAAGATTTTAGTCAAATTTAGTCGCCGGACTGGGTTTGAATGAATGTTAATAGAGAACCCTATCTTAAATGAAGTTCTGATGAGGATCTTCGAAGTGATGAACAGAAATGCACCTCGAGAGTGCAGCAAATTGCTCATTTTTCGACTTCCATCAGTAGAATTGGCCCATAAACGAATAGTTACCGATAAATGGAATATCTGAAACCACCTTCTCATCAGAAAACTCTTCAATCGGTTACGATTACAGGTTACAATTTGAAGAATTTAGTCGAATTTAGTCGCGGGACTGGGTTTGAATTAATGTTGATAGAGAACCCTATCCTAAATGAAGATCTGATGAGGATCTTCGAAATGATGAACAGATCTGCACAGCGAGATTGAACAAATTGCTCAGGTTTCCATTTCCACTAATAGAAGTGGCCCATACACAAAAAGGATGAATGGGGCATCCGAAAACACCTTATTACCAAACTCTTCAATGGGTTACGATTAGGTACAGGTTGCAATTTGAAGAAACAGTCGCTTTCGCCTCATGGAGTAGAATTTTCAGTGACAGTGGCACTAAAAATGGTTAAATAAAAAATAAATAAAAATTTAAAAAACCGACTTCAAAAAAACCTGAAAAGAAAAACTAACAAAACCTGAAAAAAGAAACCAAAAAGTGAAAAATAATCCATTTCGGGTCACTAAGACAGCAGATAACTTAAACATAAGTACTTACTTGGAAGTCGGACTGGGTGACACCATGTTTTCTTTATACCTCTCAACATTCAATCTAACCCAGTCAGACTTCCAAGTAAGTACTTATGTTTAAGTTATCTGCTGTCTTAGTGACCCGAAATGGATTATTTTTCACTTTTTGGTTTCTTTTTTCAGGTTTTGTTAGTTTTTCTTTTCAGGTTTTTTTTTGTTTGTAACGAATAGGCTCCGAAACTACTGGACCGATTTTGATGAAACTTGGTATGAGGATACATAGATTCATTGTGAGCAATATAGGCTATTTATTTATCTCGATTTTCCCACGGGATCGGGAGTTACGCAGGTGAAACCGTGGAGCGCTGCTAGTGTAGTATAAGATAACACACAGAAAGAGGCGGCTTAGTTGGATCCAGAAGTATTGACAAGTTCTCTCCTCTGAACATGATCGACTAAGCTGAGAGGCTACTCCATCCTTACGCAAAAAGGACCCAATTATAAAGGGTCGAATTGCGGAAAACAGCCCGTATACAAGTACAAGTGTAACTGTTTTTCTTTTTAGCCGACAAAAAAAAGGAGGAGGTTTTCAAGTCAACGCGTATATTTTTTTTTATTTTGTTTCCGCTGTTAATTCATCAGTCCGATAATAAAGTGGTCCTTACCTGAGCCTGATGTTTCATATGTTCCTCCAAGTACCGCAGTATGGTTGCCCTAAGTTCCGTGACTCTGATCTCCTCCCATCGTTCTAGTTCCTTCTTTATAACACGCGATATCATATCGAACTCCTGTTGGCCGCGCTCCACTTTTGCTTCCCACTGTAATGACAAACTGTATCAGCAAAATACTTACGAAATAATAATAGCAAAACTTAACAAACCAAGGTTTTGTTTTCAGAAATATTGTAGAGTTCTTTCGTCTGGACATGGTCGACTAAGCCGAGAGGGCAAGTGTTGTAAAAAAACTGGCCAAGTGCGAGTCGGACTAGGATTCCGTATCATGTTGTATAGGGGAGGCACACTAAATTTTTTATTCTGTTTTTAATATTTGTTGTTATAGCGGCAACAGAAATATATAATCTACTAGCTGCCCTCCGCGGTTTCACCCGCGTAACTCCCGATCCCGTGGGAATATCGGGATGTAAGCTATCCTATCTCTCAAGTTGGATCGAACTGCACATGGTGTGCGAATTTTATTATAATCGGTTAAGTGGTTTAGGAGTCCATTGAGGACAAACATTGTGACACGAGATTTATATATATTAAGATGAAAATTTCAACTCTCTAGCTATCACTGGTCATGAGATACAGCCTGGTGACAAACAGACAGACAGCAGAGTCTTAGTAATAGCGTCCAGTTTTTATTCTTTGAAAACGGAAGCTTAAAAATATTAAAACCTAATGAATTACCTCAATAATTTCATTAGACGCCTGTTCAATCTTCTCCGGTCTGTTCGCGAGTTCAGCTTTAGCTTTATTCTCTCTCCGTTTGGTCAACTGCATCTGTGCGTGTTGCCAGTTTTGGAATACCTTCACACGTTCGTGGAATACATCTTTTATTGCTCCGATAAGTCCT
The DNA here is from genome assembly GCA_907269075.1 of Idaea aversata. Lineage (NCBI taxonomy): Eukaryota > Metazoa > Arthropoda > Insecta > Lepidoptera > Geometridae > Idaea > Idaea aversata. The sequence continues at coordinate 10,011,888 of OU026101.1, forward strand.
AGATAATCCTTGATGTGTTCGGTTAAAACGTAGAAGTCTGTGTTCGATTGTTCTATCCTTAGTTGTTCAATCTGTCAATTTAAATTAAATATTGTTATACTTTTAAATCTTTATAAAGGAAAAGTATATAAGTACCAGCTAGCCTTTTGGCGACTTATGTCTATCAGGAAAAATGACTAGGTATAAAAATGTCGAATGTCTTATCGCTTAAAGCGATTTCTTCCAGGCAACCTTAGGATGAAGAAGGTCTGTTTAGCTTAACTGGTAGGTCGTGTGGTGTAAGAAACACATATATAAGGCGACCGTCCGATAATTGGTTAGTTGCCAGTTAATAAATACCTACGTAAAATAGATATTATAAACATTTCGTTTATAACGTTTATCTTAAACATAGATATCTATTTATTTATTTCATTAATACTTCACACAGCAGATTACAATCACAGTAAGTAGGTAGGTATACAATTGCATAACGGGTTATGATCTAGACTAGACTGTTATATCATAACATACACATAATAATAATTAATGTAATCAGTCAGAAAAGACATTAAATTTTATAGTAATAGGCAGTTTACCTTTTCATGTAAATCGGCAGTATGACTGAGCGCCCTAGAGAGCGGCGCATGCGGGTCAGCGGCGGAGAGCGCGGCCGCGGCTCGCGACGCGTCGTGCGCACGCGCAGCCAGCTCGCGACGTTCGCCCGCGAGCGCCTCGCACGCGCCGTGCAGCCGACGCAGGCACGTCTCTACGCCTTCCACACGTACTATGCGCTCTTCGAACCACTGGAAACGGAACAATAAGTTAGTCCAGCAGGTTTTGTTAGCAGGATCTATTTTGGTATGAATATTTTACTTACATTGTACTTTTATTACTTGGAAGGAAGAAAACAAATTAAGAAAGAACATCCTAATTCTACCATCTTAATTTGAACGTGTGTTAAGTAGAAATTACTTAACCGTTTGCCAGGAAACTTGGTTGGTACAAGAAAGTGATCTTATAAGGGTTCCTTTTTTACCTTTTGAGGTACGGAACCCTAAAAATCACTACATAGTATAAAACAAAGTCGCTTTTTCTGTCCCTATTTCCCTTTGTATGCTTAAATCTTTAAAACTACGCAACGGATTTTGATGCGGTTTTTTTTAATAGATAGAGTGATCCAAGAGGAAGGTTTATATGTATAATACATGCTTAATATAGCTACGCGGGTCGCTAGTAATTACTATAAATACCATTCGTCTAAGTTTAAAAACTTGGTATGTAGATAACTAAATAACACACCACTACATTTTACCCTCGCCCGATTCCGGACTATCGCGGGTTGCGGGTCTAACTGCGGATCCCGGAATATCGATATGGAGCTAGTTTAACATTAACGTTGCTACAGGTCTTTAAATGTTGTTATACTCACAGGGTCAGATTCATCCATTCTATAAGTGATCTTGTTAACAGTTTCCCCAACTTTGTTGAACAGACGCAGCACTCCCGCGCCGCTCAGAGCAGATGTACTTGTCGCTTTTGGAAGATCATTCTCTGTAATTAATAATTTAATTAATTATCACTATGTACAATTGCAAGCCAACTCTATCTTCACGCAAAAAGGACCCAACTTAAGAGAATTTGTTGCGTCAAACAGCCACTCCACTAATATTATAAAGAGGAACGATTTTTTTGGTTTCTTGTATTTTTCTATGTTTGTAACGAATATGCTCCGAAATTACTGGACCGATTTTGTTGCAACTTAGTTTGGAGGATACATTGATTCATTGGGAATGACATAGGGTACTTTTTATCCCGATATTCCCACGGAATCGGGAGTGACGCGGGTGAAACCACGGAGCGCTGCTAGTACATCTATACTAATATTATAAAGCTGAAGAGTTTGTTTGAATGCGCTAATCTCAGGAACTACTGGTTCGAATTGAAAAATTATTTTTGTGTTTGATAGTTCATTTATCGAGGAAGGCTACAGGCTACTTTTTATTTTGATATTCCCACGGGATCGGGACTTACGGGGGTGAAACCGCGGGGCGCTGCTAGTCGTAATTGTCTGCAACTTTTCACAGCACATAATTTTTTACAGAGGGTTTATATTGCAAACAATATACTTAAACTTCAACATTTTTTGGCTCAAGGTAAACAAACAGAAACCTTTCAAATATTCAACCTAATGTTTACAGTAGGTAGTATTCAATAACATTGTCGATAATGAACCATGAAGGCCAATCAAGTTCCAGTTAATTGGTCTGGCTAATTTAGCAATGCCATATTTTGTTTCATTAATTATCATAGGCACTTTAATCTTAAAACAGGCATAGTTTTTAACAGACTTCAAAAGAGGAGGAGGTTCTCAATTCGTCGCGTATTTACGTAGTTCACCGATTATTACAAAGCATAGAACAAAATGTAGTGGTGAATAACCCATCTGTGAGGTAGAGTGCGGGTTCGATTCCCGTCGTCGAATAAATAATTGTGAACATATATTTGAATAAGTGTGGAGCCAACTAAGCCAATTTCGATGTTTTCCTTCACCGTAAGAGCAATTTTAATAGAGCACACAAAGGGGTTTCAGTATGGGAACTCGGCATAGTGTTTTTTTTGCGCGGTGCATTTCGAGACCCATAGCTATCGATAGAGGGCATTACTGCGAACAAATAATGTCTTCACACCACGCCAGGATATTTGTTGAAACATGGAACGCATCAAGTTTCTTTGATAATCAATTATTTATAAGACAACTAGCGACCCGCTCCGGCTTCGCACGGCTATATTATGCATACGTAGTATACATATAAACCTTCCTCTTGAATCACTCTATCTATTAAAAAAATCCGCATCAAAATCCGTTGCGTAGTTTTAAAGATCTAAGCATACAAAGGGAAATAGGGACGGCGAAAAGTGACTTTACTTTATACTATGTAGTGATGTAGTGATACGTTTGGTTAACTATCCCGTTTCCGAGACGCTTTAGAGGTCCAGTGTGAAAGCATTATTTGTTTACCGTGATGCCTTCTATCGATAGGAATCAGTTTCAAAGAGAACCTCGCACTTTTGGAAATAACTACTCGGTCACAATGCGTGTCTTTTGAATAACCTGTTTCCGAGATGCTTTAGTTAGAGCAGAACTTCCCAACCGATGGGGCGTGCCCCCCTGGTGGGGCGTAGAGAGATGTTAAGGGGGGCATGAAGTGATCGAATATTTTAATCTAAAAACAACATTGTTTATGAATTAAAGCACTTATTAAGTCGCGCCACCTTGTTCCAATCGGCGGAACTAACTGCTAAATCACTATTTTGTTCGATACGGTCTGTACCTACTTAGACTAAACAACGCGCTCCTTCCGTGCGCGGTGAGGTGGGGATACTTACAGGCACAAACATCGCATTAATAAAATAATTATCATTATTTTATGTTTTAGTTAGTACCTAACACCAGTTATATAAGTGATTTAACTCTCGTGTGAACTATATGTCGTAAAAATAATTTGTGTTTTTTTATTGAATCAATGAAGAAAAATATAGGGGGGCATGGAAATATTTTACAATCCGGGGGGAGGCACCATGCATAAAAGGTTGGGAAACCCTGAGTTAGAGGTTTGTTCGCCGTAATGCCCTCTATCGATGGGTCTCGAAATGCACCACGGCATTTTAAATTACAATGCCTGTTGTGTCTAAAGGCCTTTAGTCTTCCTTATCGTCACCAAGTGTCGAGGGAGGTAGGCGCGCTTTAGCATTCAACAAGTTCAATCTGCTGCTGATCGGTCGGTTTGACCTCTGAAAAACCCTTAATAAATGGGGAAAATATGGTTACTTACCAGATTCAAGGAATTCCCTAAAGTCAGGATCGATGCTGAGCACAGGGTGCTGCGCCACACGGTTCAGGAACCGCTCGAGCGCCGCCCGTCTTCGCTCAACGAATTGAGACTGTACGCTGCCCGGTCCCGAGCCGTTTGCGTTCTCAGTTGAAGGTGTCGACGTCATTTTTAGTTTCGTTGTACCTAATAAAAGTAAATAAATATTGCAGGACATTCCACACATGGCCATCTAGCCCCAAGCTAAGTAACTAGACTTGTCTTACCTATAGGTGCTACACAACGGATATACTACTTGTATACTTTTCTTTTGTAAATATATAATACTTATAATACATAGAAACAACCAGACCAAAGACAAATACAGCATCGAACTCGACCATTGGGGACCATTGTGCCAACTGGGTCGTCAAGTAAAAGTCATATTATAATAGTGTTTTATTTAATTTTACCAGTAAGTGCTACTAATATTATAAATGTGAGAGTTTGTGTGTATGTTTGTTACTCCTTCACGCAAAACAGAACGGATTGCGTTGAAACTCGGTATGTAGATAGCTAGAGACCTGGATTAACATATTTTTCTTTTCTTTAATCTTCCTATTTGCGATCGGTCGAGAGATCATAAGCTGATGTTGTGAGAGTCGATGTCATAAAGAAGGACGTGACTTCCTCGCCTTCCCTGTTTATAGCACTTGCTTTCGTTTCTCACAGCTTAGGAGCTCAGAGGCGAGAGGGTTGGGGTGATTTGTAAGTTTTCTGGCGTGTAGGAGTCTGTATCGTTTAATCTCATCGTTAATTGTCGGCATGTCAAGATACTCGTGAATCTCGTTGTTTCGGGTGTACCACGGAGCATTTACTATCGTTCGTAGGATGGTGTTTTGCACTCTTTGTCGGCATAGTACATTACTGTTGCTGGCCGTGCTCCACAGTTGGATTCCGTAGCACCATATGGGCTTTAGTACTGAGTTGTAGATCAAGAGCTTGTTATCCACAGATAGAGCTAAATTTCTTCCCATAAGCCATACACGGTTTTTGTATTTAGCGAGTACAGCATTACGCTTCAGTTGGATGTGAATCTTCCAAGTAAGTTTTCTGTCGATGTGAAACCCAAGATACTTGACGAAGTCAGAATGCGGCAGAGTTTCGTTTTCAAGGCATACAGAAGGACTATTCTCTTTTCGTAAAGTGAACGTTATGTGATTTGACTTACTGGCGCTAGCCCGAGTTCGCCATTTTTTGAGCCAACAGCTTATTTTGTCAAGAATGCGCTGAAGCCTTTGAGAAGCTTGTACAGGGTCTTTGTCCGTTGCTAAGTAGGCCACGTTGTCAGCGTCTGTAGCGACAATTACGTCATCTTCTGTTGGTAGATCAGATGTAAATATGTTGTAGAGGACAGGACCAAGGACAGAACCTTGCGGTACTCCCGCCTCAATGTTATACAGCTTCGATAGTGCGTCACCTTGTTTTACTAAAAAAATTCTGCCAGAGAGGTACGATTGTATAATGGATTAACATATAGGCTACTTTTTATCCCGATATTCCCATGGGATCAGGGCTTACGCGGGTGAAACCGCAGGGCACTGCTAGTAATTTAATATGTGCGGGCCATATTTTCTTGGATGCCTGCAGAGACATAATTAGTTCTGTTTATTATACATATATTTCTTATTGGATATTGCCTTTGGACATTTTTCTTTTTGGACACTAGTCATGCGAAGGCTTTTTTGCTATGATTATTAGTATAGAGGTGATTCTACAATGGATTTTTGACAAATAAAGACATTGTCATTTTGAAGTAAAAACAGGGTACTTAATCACTGTTAGGTCATTACCTAATAATCTCTAATATTTTCAACAGTGTTTGACGTGATAACGACTTATAAATTGATGAACACCATATGCACTCACAAAAAAGTGTCACATTCTATTGACATGGTAGGTAACCATAGCAATGTATTTTCATCAATGTTTTCTTATGATGTTATCACGTAAAATTATCGTCCATAAATCGACTTTACAGACAAATGGTTTTTTTAGCAATATAACTTACCTACTATACTTTTTTCAGGGGCAGGTGGTATTATCCGTCCCGACCTCAAATACTTCTCCGTCAGCTTTTCATGCAAGCCGAGGAAGTCACTGAACCGTCTAAGCACTGCAAACTCGAATTTACTGAATATAGGCATGTTTGTCTTGGTGAGAACTCTGTAAGCGACATATGAGCTCATTCCTTCACCAATCTTCTGTGGTTCTGTGACTGTAACTATTATGTTGTTCGAGCGTTCTGTTGCTATCTGTAAGAATGATAAAATGTTAGTTTTAGAGTTTTACTGAAAAAATAAAACATCCTTGATGACATTTTGACATCTTATTACTCTATTTAATGTAAATAAATAATAAATAAATAAATATTTCAGGACATATTACACATCGCCATCCAGCCCCAAGCTAAGCAACTTAATGCTTGTGTTATGGGTGCCAGATAACGGATAAACTACTTATATACTTTTTTTTTGTAAATATATACATATTATACATATAGGAAACACCCAGAACCAGAAACAAGAATTTATGGTCAGCATAAATACTTGTTCCCGGCGGGAATCGAACCCGCAACCTTCTGCGTCGCAGTCGGGTGTTCGCCCGACGCGCCACAGAGGTCGTCAGATAAATGATTGATTTGATTTGGTCCTTTTGGTAAAGTTTGGTTAATAATAACTTATTTGACGTGTTCTGATGGTTGTATCGGCAAATAAAAAGAGCCTCGACAAACACCTAAAAAGGCTCTCGTTGCATGGTTGGGTCAAGAGTCAGATTCAGAAGGCATTCTGTTATCAGAAAGCTCCTCTCTATGTGGTCCAAACCATCGGTAGCCTGGGTCTGCCCCGAGGCTGATGGCCCTCTAGGTTTAAGTTTTTATAATAAATAATGTACAGGTTTTATTTAAAATTTATACATTGTTATTTAGACATAAAGTATTGTTACCTAAACTTTTAATGATAACAAACATGGTTTTCCCTATCATGTAAAAGGAAAAATAAAGTCTTGGTTATTTTTGTGTATTTTATGCATACTTATCAAAACCATTAGGAAGTTATCAAAATAAAATAGGTAGGCAATATCTAACATTACATAAAGTAGAAAATTTTCCTGGAAAATAATATACTATGAATGTTTCCTACCTCTTCCATAACTGGGCTACTCAGTGTAGCTGTGATCGATGGTATTTCACCAATGCTGGTCTTCTCTAGGCCTTCTCGGGCTCCATTCACTTCGGGATCCAGGCTGACTTCCTTTAGACCATATTATTCATTATTTAAAAAGCATTTTCTATGAGGCTATATGCCCACTTATACTATAAAATCAAAAGTTAAAAGGGTACCGAAGCTCTGTCCATACAAACATAGTCGAATGTTTCCTCCCTGGATAATGACACTATAGCAAATATTTTTGTTGACTATTATATATAACTTCATTCCAGAGAGGAAACAGTCGACTATGTTTGTATGGAGAGAGCGCTGGTACCCTTTCACCTTAAATGCTATATGTTGCGCAACTTAATAAAAAGTGCTGAACTGAGTGAGAGAGAAAGAAAGGTCAGTTCACAACTACTAGGTTACTTAGTAGTAATTGTGAAAAGACTTATCTGTAAAGTAGTTATGTAGTAGTTTACAATACCACTTTTAATCATAAAAGTCTAACAGGATCGGGACTTATGTGAATAAAACTCTAAACATAGCTTAGTTTGGTATGATTTTGGCAAGTTTATCTCTAATAAGATGAATTAAAAAAACTCAAAGTTTATTAGAATGAGGAGATAAGACCTGTATAAAACTTTTAGTCATAGATTAGTCAGAAATTGCCGTCTTAGTCATGTTATCAATGTGCTTCAATGTATGTGTGAATCCATTTAATTAGTATGAAGGAAGTATGGAAAAATAATGGGTATTCATTACAAAGACACTAGTGTAGGTAGGTATTAAATAAATTTATCTCATCATAGCAGTTTTAAAACTTGCTATCGTCACTACTTTTAGAGATAATTAGACACATATTTTCGTAGTTATCAAGGGGCGTCAACATAGCACCCGGCAGGTCATGGGGGGCGTACACACAACAATCAAAGCAGTAAAACAAGATTCTATGGTACCTGTACCGCGGATGCGAAGAGATCTTCATCATCTCTGTTGTCATTGTTGATGTCCACCGAGCTGAAAAGCGGCGAATCCGGCGCGTCCGACATAATTGAATTTACACTAGACGGGAGATTAATAACAGAAATCAACTACACAAATGCTACAATCATCAATATTCCGCAAAAGCAAGCAACTTTTCGTTTTCCAATACGAAGATTTGATTGATTTGACAGCTCAAAACCGACATGACAAACATATTTTTAAGCATAAAAGTGGGACAGGGATACGTTATTTTGTGAATAAAAAAGTGAAATATCTATAACGTCATGCCTATAATACTACAAATAAACTGTAACGTTTCACTGCATACGTGTGACGTCTGTCGAGTGACATTTTATGTTTCGTTCAAAAACCATTCCTCAATTATGCACCGCGAAACAAGTCTCGTCAATACGTGGTTTTGGTGTGGATTTCAAGAGACTAATTTCGAGGCGCAACTACCAAAGAGATTAAAAAGTTTTGAATCGTAAATGTCAAATGTCACAGAAACTTCCGAACATTTGTCAAAAATAAAAAATAAACAATATTTTCCCCTGTTTTTCGCAAAATATTGTTCCCTTTGTTGAATTTAGCTAGAATAGAATTCTATTTGACGCAGTGTAAGTGCTTTGAAATAGAAATGTGTATGTGAAAAAGACATAGTTTATTGACAGATTTGCCTGTTGCATTGCAGGCAGTACTAATTCGAAGGATGAGCGGGCAAGAGAAGTCGAAGATCCCAGCTCCACCAGCGCCAGCGGTAGCAGCTGGTGTTAACCTACTGTCCAGCGTAGCTCCACCATTGCAACTGCCGAACTTCGTCACAGCACCAGCTCCTGTTGATACTGTAAGTTTACCTACTTTAACAAGACAAAGATCTCATTCTTGATAACGCAACGGCAGTAGGAATTGCACCTAATGATTAAACTTTGGGAAATATGGATCAAAAATTTAACCAATGTGTTTTGGAAACAAGTTCAACTTTGCATCTCAGCACCTTGCTTTTATCCAAAATCCATATACAAACAATATTGGATTACTCATACTTTGGAAAAAATTTATACCATGTAAGACGTTCCTGCTGTCTGTCCCTATGCATTCTGAGAATTCTGAGATCTTTAAAATTACGCAACGGATTTTGATGCGGTTTTTAATAGATTGAGTGATTCAAGAGGAAGGTATAAATAAGTATATAAAACAAAACTACCAACTGCACGAAGTTGTGGGAAATAGTTGTTGTTCATATTTACAAATAATAAACAATAATTATTAAAAAACAATAATATGTAATGTGATTTCAGCCGTCTGTTGTGGCCCCTGTAACCCCAGCAGTAGTATCTGCTATTCCATCACAACCAATTCCATCATCTATGCTGCCTCCACCAATACCAGTTCAGCCTGTGCTAGTCAGCTCTAAATCTGAAGAGGATAGGTTCAGGTATATTTTGATAGAAAATATTATTTGACTATTAGTTGTAAAACTTTTCTATTCGCTACTATCCTACCAGTAATATAGTAAATAACTCCCGATCCCGTGGGAACATCAGGATAAAAGGTAGCCTATGTTATTCCCAATGAATCAATGTATCCTCATACTGAGTTTCATCAAAATTGGTCCAGTAGTTTCGGAGCCTATTCATTACAAATAAAAAAAATATATATTAGTGTAGATGTCAAAGTTTGTATGTTAATTCCTCCTTCACGCAAAAACTGCTGGACTGATTGCAAGGAAACTCAGTAAGTAGATAGCCGGAGACTTATATTAGCACATAGTATACTTTTATATGGATAAATCCACGGGATAGGGGGTTTACGCGGGCGAAACCGCGTGGTGCAGCTAGTATGTGCATAAGAATGTATAGTAGATATCTCATGGAAATATGAGTAGAATTTCAAGGTCCAACTATCTGCATGTATACTCATTTTTTTCACACTATAAGAGCATTTGTAAATACAAGAAAATAATATTAATCTAATAATAATAGTTTTTATTAAGAGCCTGTAGTGTCCCATTGCAGGGCATAGGCCTCTCTACCCCTTCCATAGTTCGCGATCTTCTGCAATGGGTTGCCAATCTGTCAAAAATTTGTCCATATCATCTCACCATGATTTGATTTGGCCCAGAGTTCTTCTGGCATGCGGCAGATATGGTCGGCAAAGTAAATGTACTTACGATAAATAACTAGATTTTTTTTATATTACAGTCCAGCTATCCCACTAAGCAAAGGTGTGACAATGCCAATGAGGTCTCCAGAAGACTCTCAGGGCACTGAAACCTCGGAATCTCTACCTGAGTCCACTCCTGAAATTGAGAAAATTGGTATGTTTATTTTACTGTTAGTTCCCATAGTGCAAGGTTATTTCAGTTTGTATGAAAATGAAGGATTACTAGTGTAAAAAGTGGCCTGTAGATGTTAGGGGAAGTAACTGGTTTAATATTGTATTTTCATAGCAACTTTCATTAATATTGGTCCAGTAGTATAAGACCCTAATTTAGCTTTCAATATGTAGCTGAAGAAGTTTAAGGAAATTCGTGGGGTTCTTATTTTTTTTGTGATAAAATTAATTAAATTAATGTTTCATTATCCTTAAGGTAACAAATTCTCCTATTACGCCTTACCATTTCTTCGCCTTTACGACAGTAGGAATATCATTCTATGGATTTTAGTACTTGATACTCAAAAACTGTTTCTAAGACACCTCTATCGCGCTTCTGGTCTTACCACTTCGGCTTAAAGATACATAGAGACAGACAGCGGGAAGCGACTTTGTTTTATACTGTGTAGTAGCCTATGCCTTATTTCAGAACACCAGCTAATTCTATCAGCGGGCGCAGCTTTTTATTTATATCCTAAAATAAATGAATAGACTCTAAATTAGGTATATACGTATGTTAACTGCATAAAAGAAATAACCATGTTGAGTACACATATTTTAGGATATAGTCTAGTTTAAAATTATTTGTTATCTTTATCTTATGTCCTTGATGATGACTGTATTCTGTTTTGTGTTCCATTAAATAAATAATCTTAACTTTTAAATAAAACTGTGGTTTTTCCAGGTGACATAATGCCAGGCAGCGGTATTTTAACCTGGGTGAAGGGAGCTGTATCCTCTGGTGGCATACTACAGAGGGTTGCGGAAAAGGCGAAGAGTTCAGTCGACACAATGATCACCACTCTCGATCCACAGATGAAGGAATATCTTTGTAAGTTCATCAATATACAAGTTTCTTTATTGATTCAAATCATATCTTCTTTCTTCTTAGGGTCGCCGCTCGCATTGTCTCTCCATCTTGTTTTCAAGTTAGTTTAAAATATTGACCCATTTCTTACAAGGCTTAAAAGTTTTGTATTGTTCCTGGCTGCTTTTGATAGGTAGATAAATTCTTTATTGTTACAATTTACTTAATGCTAACATAAATATCTGTTAAACAAATTAATATAAACTAAACAATATGGCACGATACGCGGCCTTATCGCTAGAGGCGATCTCTTCCAGGCAACCCGGTATGATCACCTGGTATGATGTTCCATTACCAGGTCTTTTCCGATGACCAACTTTTATTTTCCAGTTATTTTTTCAAACAAAAAATTATAACTTATTTCAGAGATTCACGTTGTAGCTACTTCCAATATTGTGTATGATGTATTTTTATTATTTTAACCCCTACACTACATGAACAAATATAGAGCTATTATTCGATCCTTTAAGTTTCTCTGTGTACCCCCGCTTTGAAACGAAATGCCCAACACTATCAAAAGTCGCCTTTTTTAAGTTTAAAATAGTTTTTTGCTTTTCTGTAGATATTACAAATCTTCTTTCCGTAAGGTATTTGGTTTTGTCTGACCAATAACTTTTTTTTCAGACAGTGGCGGTGACATGGTAATTGTGGTAGCGTCAGATAAAGATGTTAAAGTATCACCAATAAGAGAAGCATTCCAGAATGTTTTCGGAAAAGCTACAGTAATGTAAGTTTACACTTATTTAATACCAGCTATACGCGCGATGCGCGTTGATCTCGAATTCATGGAAATTTCTTTTTCGTGTTTATTAATGTAGAAATAGGAATGACCTAAAAGCAAAATGTCCTGCAAATTAAAACGGCACATGATCAAAGAGACAAAAATAATATTTGTTCTTTTTTTTTCGCTTCGGTCCGTAATTGACATTTAGTACGCTCCGTACAAGTATTTTTAGTACGTTCACGATTTCGGACCTGGAGAATTACTCCCATATTAAAGCCTCCTTCATTAGACCATTTCGCACTTTTACAAAGACGTGTGCAAAAAAAAAGAAAGTTTAAGGAGGTTAATCGTTGGCAATGCAAGCGCTGTTTATCCAATTCGGAAGGCAGCATTCACATAAACTCCAATATGTCATGTTTCTAAACTTAGCGCTTTAGTTTGCACGTTGTTTTTTTTATATTTTTTATTTATATTTAGAAATTATAGTTTTGACTATGTCGACCCAGTTGGCACAATGGTCACCATGCCGGACTGCCAAACACAGGGTTGCGGGTTCGATTCCCGCCTCAGACAAGTATTTATGCTTAGATATTTGTCTGTGGTCTGGTTGTTTCTATGTATTATAAGTATATATTTACAAGAGAAAAGTATATAAGTAGTATATCCGTTGTCTAGCACCCATAACACAAGTCTAGTTACTTAGCTTGGGGCTAGATGGCGATGTGTGGAATGTCCTGCAATATTTATTTTATTTATTTAAAAGTGTAACTGTAAACATTTTTGTATACCTTTTTTGTGAAATAAATTATTATTATTAAAGACAAGTTTAATCGCAATCGGTCCAGTAGTTTTTGCGTGAAGGAGTAACAAACATACATACACACAAACTTTTACGTTTATAATATTAGTAGGATTTTACAATCTTGACTATGTTTCATGTCAAATAAAGTCTGCAATTTAATTTCCAGCGGCTACGAAGCACAAAGTGACGTAACAGCGATACAACCAGTAAGCTACGCCGCCGCGTACGCCTCGGCCAAACAACGCATAGCACACATAAGATCTGTGCGGAGCGAACTCAATAACAACACGCCTGTTCTCGCTGTTGAAAGTTTCTTGCATGAAGCTATGGGTGACAGGTATAAAACATTGAATAATAAATAAATATATTTCAAGAACACACACACCAACTAGGATTGTGTTATAGTAGCTAGAAAACGGAAAGAATTAATACTTTAATCTTTTGTAAATAAATAAATATTACAGGACATTCCACACATCGCCATCTAGCCCCAAGCTAAGTAAGACTTATGTTATGGGTGCTAGACAACGTATATAAAATACCACTTATATACTTTTTTAAATAAAATTACATAATATAAAATAAAGTCACTTTCCGCTGTCTGTCCCTATGTATGCTTAGATCTTTAAAACTTTGATGTGATCGGATTTTGATGATACATGCATAATATAGCTGTGCGAAGCCGGAGCGGGTATACTTATAATACATAGAAACAACCAGACCACAGACATATATCTAAGCATAAATACTTGTCTGAGGCGGGAATCGAACCCGCAACCCTGTGTTTGGCAGTTCAGCAAGGTGATCATAGTGCCAACTTAGTCGTAAAAATTTGATTGTTTAAATTGAATAGGCTCCGAAATTACTGGACCGATATTTATTCCATACTAGCGACCCGCCCCGGCTTCGCACGGCTATATTATACATGTATTATACATATAAACCTTCCTCTTGAATCACTCTATCTATTAAAAAAACCGCATCAAAATCCGTTGCGTAGTTTTAAAGATTTAGGCATACATAGGGAAATAGGGACATAGGGACGCCGAAAAGTAACTTTATTTTATACTATGTAGTGATGATACATGCATAATATAGCCGTGCGAAGCCGGAGCGGGTATACTTATAATACATAAAAACAACCAGACCACAGAGAAATATTTAAGCATAAGTTCTTGTGGAAATCGAACCCACAACCCTGTGTTTAGCAGTCCGGCATGGTGACCATTGTGCCAACTGAGTCGTAAAAATTTGATGGTTTGAATAAAATAGGCTCCGAAATTACTGGACTGAATTTTATTCCATATAATTGTTAACAGATGGTACGAATTGAATCTCCTCGTGTTATCCCAACCATCGCTTGGTATAGAACTACAGATGCAGTCTCAAGGTACGCCCGTACCGTCGGCGGCACAAGCGGCCGCTAAAGAGAGTACGCCGGCGGAATATGAACACGCACAGACTGGATACAGTGTCACTGTTGGTTCTATCATGGCCGATAGTTTAAGGGTTAGTACAAAAAACCTTTATTTTCTACTTTAAACTTTAAAACCCATCAATTTCTATTAGATAGATAGATAAACACTTTATTTGTACAGCACACAAAACATTGAAAATAACAAAAAAGGACGAGAAAGCTTATTAACTACGAAATTGTACCATATCGCTTAAAGCGATTTCTTTCAGGCAACCTTAGGATGGAGAAGGTCTGTTTAGCTTAACTGGTAGGGCGTGTGGTGTAAGAAACACATATATTAATAAATACCTACTTAAAATAGATATTAACTAGAAATATTAACTAATAATATAATAATATTGTTAGTAGTAGATATTAAGTAGTTAGGTATACATACTTCTCTTTTTCCCTAGGTTTTTTCTTTTTCCCGAGGTTCCTCTAAAGTAAAAAATCTATAAGGGTTCAGTTTTTTGCCATTTGGCTACGGAACCCTAAAAAGGGAACGCTTATAAGATCACTCTCTTGTCCGTCTGTCCGTGTGTCACTACCGATTTTCTTATGAACGTGTGGATCTAGCAAGTTGAAATTTATACCAGATACCGAGGTCTATAGGTGTATAAAAATCAAGGTCCTAGGTAAAACGCTACGCTCACTCCTTATCATATTAGATTATTCTATTTTTTATTCGCGAGATCCTGTAATTGGCTTTCTATTGTTATACTGTTGTTGTTAAATTCTTATAATAGCTGTTGGATGTCCAAATAAATCTCTATATATATAAAATTCTCGTGTCACGGGGTTCGAACTTGAACTCCTCCGAAACGGCTCGACCGATTCTCATGAAATTTTGTGAGCATATTCAGTAGGTCTGAGAATCGGCCAACATCAATTTTTTTTGTTTTTTTTTTTTTTTTGTAAATAGCAAAACAACGTTTGCCGGGACAGCTAGTCTATATATATAAAAACCTCCTCCATTACTGGTCCTACGATAAAATGATGTAGGCACATTTACATTTTCGTGAAACTTGTTTTAAAGGGAAAATCTATACTTAATATTATAAAGCTGAAGAGTTTGTTTGTTTGAACGCGCTAATCTCAGGAACTTCTGGTTCGAATTGAAAAATTCTTTTTGTGTTGGGTAGTCCATTTATCGAGGAAGGCTATAGGCTACTTTTTATCCCGATATTCCCACGGGGTCGGGAGTTACGCGGGTGAAACCGCGGGGCGCAGCTAGTCCTCCAATAAAGGGAAGGGCCTTTTGTTGGAGGCCCTTCACTTTTTAATGGGACGTTTGTATGCACTAACTTTGAACTTTAAACCCCCAGGTACCACACACACAATGGCAAGAAGCATCGTGCGGTGTATCCAGACGGGATATATTAGTTCTAGCCGCGAAGTCACTCGCCGGCTCTTATAAAAGACTGTTGGCCGTTTCCGCTGCCGAAACTTAGACAAACTATCATAAAATTATAAATAAATGGCGCTACTTAAATGACAGTAAGTATTTTTATAAAAAAAACTAGCTGTGCCGGTAATCGTTGTTTTGTAATATAAAAAAATATAAAGAAAAAAAAATAGATGTCGTTCGATTCTCAGACTAAGCGAATATATAGAAAAAATTTCATATAAATCGGTTCAGCCGTTTCGGTGAGTTCGGCAACTAACACCGCGACACGAGGGTTTTTTATATTATACAGGGTTATTGGAAATTATACTAGCAAGCCGTTGAGGGCTACTTCTGTGCACCTAAACAAACAACTTTTGTTCTACGACCTTTGGAAATTAGAACATTTTTCGAAAATTTTGAGGTTAGATTTATCTGAAAATCAGCTGTTCCATACACGGAGAGGTCATTAACCTTAAAATGTAACTTATTTTTTAAGTTTTATCTACTGTTCTTAGTCTGAATAACCTTTGTTTTAAAAAATCAGCTGTTTTTCGAATTTACATAACCTAAAATTTTCAAAAGTCTTAGAACAAAAGTTGTTTGTAAAGGTGCAAAGAAGTAGCCCTTAACGGCTTGCTAGTATAATTTCCAATAACCCTGTATAGACTAGTAGCACCCCACGGTTTCTGCCGCGTAAGGTTGATCCCGTGGGAATATTGAAATAAAAAGTGGCCATGTTACTCCCAATGAATTAATGTATTCTTATAAAATATCAAGTTTCATCAAACTCAGCCCAGCAGCTTATTCGTTACAAACAAAAAATATATCCTCAAAAAATATTAGTGTATTTTTTTGACGAATTTGTTGCATATTTCTTACCGATTTCAAAAAAAGAAAGGTCCTATATTAGGCACTGTTTTTTTGTTTATATGTTACACGATTACTTTGCCGTTTCTGGTTCAATTTTCATGATTCTTTTTTTAATGGAAAGGTAGCTTCAATTTGACACCAGAAAAAAATAAAAACATTTTTTTAGAAGCAGCTATTTTATTTTATTACATATATTATATTTATTTATTTGAAAACTAGCGACCCGCCCCGGCTTCGCACGGCTATATGTTGCATGTATTATTGTTGACGCGAGCATATTCTCGCCAACCAAACCGGTACTGCGTACCTCCCTACTGCGGTGACTAGCGCGCGGCCCCCGCCCGCGTCCCGCTTCCTCACCGTAGCCTGCGCCCGCGCACCTTTCATTGAATCCCACATACTACGAGCGACCTACCGTGCGTCTCGCTCATACACCCTTTTATACCTTTTATTCATTCAGTAATCTTGTTAATATTTTGTCGGCTGAACAATTAAACCCTTTAAACCATACAGTCCACTCTCTTCTTTAACACCTTCTCCACGCCGAGGCTTCAACAATTATACATAAACCTTCCTCTTGAATCACTCTATCTATTAAAATCCTTTGCGTAGTTTTAAAGATCTTACATAGGGACAGACAGCGGAAGCGACTTTGTTTTATACTATGTAGTGATATTATACCTCTTATTTTTCTATTGTTTCAGGTTGAAAGCTGGCAAAATAATGTAAAATTTTATTGTTATAAAAGATTATGTATGTATAATGTATATGTTGATTGTTGATTAATAAATACGTATAATGACGTGTATTTATTATGTAAATGTTAGATAAGCTTCACCTATTGTTAATATAATAATGGATGTAATAAATTATGTCGGGGCCAAATATCGTTTCTATAACCATTTATCTTTAGATTGTAAATAAAAATAAATAGGTACAGTATGGGTCATAAGTAAATGATCAGTTTGCTACAATAATACTATTAACAAGTATTGGACTAACGACCGTCTTCTAATTAGATGTTACACACAAACATTAATACTTTAATTAAAAGTACTCAGTGTGATTATTATTTTCAACATGTTAGCTATGTGTTTAGTTGTGTGAGTGGTATAAGCCGCCACCCGCTACACCATCCGACGTGGGTTTGATCCACAGGTTACGTTGTTATAATGTTCAAATAGCACAGGATTGTAAACGTTACGGTGGGCAGAGACTTTTGACCGTTGATTGTACCTACCTAATTAATAACTTTAAAAGCAAACAAAATAAACATAAATTATTAGGATAATAAAATGACCGCTTTTCATGGTATCTTTAGGACTAGCAGCGCTCCGCGGTTTCACCCGCGTAACTCCCGATCCCGTGGGAATATCGGGATAAATAGTAGCCTATGTTACTCCCAATTAATCAATGTATCCTCGTACTAGAGACCCGCCCCGGTTTCGCACGGATGTATTATGCATGTATAATATCTAAAAACCTTCCTCTTTAATCACTCTCCCCCGAATACTGAAAGGCTACTTAATCTTAAGTGGTGCTTAAATTGTAATTTAAGTGTAGGCTTCAATATTAAGCACACACTTAACGTCAATTTAAACGCCACTTAAGATTAAGTAGCCTTTCAGTATTCGGGGGTCTATCTATTAAAAAAACCGCATCAAAATCCGTTGCGTAGTTTTAAAGATCTAAGCATACATAGGGACGGCGAAAAGTGACTTTATTTTATACGACCCGCCCCGGCTTCGCACGGCTATATTATGCATGTATTATACATAATATAAACCTTCCTCTTGAATCACTCTATCTTTAAAAAAAAACCGCATCAAAATCCGTTGCGTAGTTTTAAAGATTAAAGCATACATAGGGTTAAAGGGAAATAGGGACACAGGAAGCGACTTTGTTTTATATTATGTAGTGATGATAGTGACTAGCGACCCGCCCCGGCTTCTATTTTTTTCTGCAACCTCTCTTAAAAACTACTGTCTTTCATGAAGAATAAACCCTGAAAGATTCATTCGGCTAGAGTTAGGGCATCATGTTGAAAAATGTAATTGATAGTCCAAAAAGTGAAAATAATTGAACCCACGACCATCGGAATGAAAGTCGAAAAGTGTCCTATGTTTTTTTTCAGACATTTTTGACGGCATATGTTGCGCGGTGGGCGAACACCCGCCTGAGATGCAAAAGGTTGCGGATTCGAATCCTGCCTCAAACAAATATAAGTACGCATATGTGATGTATCATCCAGTAGGAATATTTATTTCATTAAGACATACAAAGAGAAATAACAGTTTTTTTTTCGATCGTCTTTTCTTTTTGTTTTTGGACTAAAAACGAGCAGTTCGATTGAAAAAATCTTAACAGTTCAGCGCTTAAGAGGAAAGGGTACCGGATCTCTCTCCATATAAACGTAGTCGACTGTTTCCTCCCTGGATAATAAAACTAGAGCAAATATTTTTGGTGCATAAAACTTATACTTAACTGCCATGACCATGCCCCTATGTCTTGGTTTTTTTCATATTCCAATTAAATGAGTCTGAATGAGATAATGAGTCTTAAAAAGAACAAAAAATATATAATAATAATACATCGGTGCATGGTCATGGCAGTTGTATGTTTTATGGTACAAAAATATTTGCTCTCGTGTCATTATCCAGGGAGGAAACAGTCGACTACGTTTGTATGGAGAGAGAGCCGGTACCCTTTCACCTTAACGTCTTCCCTGGCAGAGCATTGGGGGTCCACGACAGTTTTCGATCTTATTTTAAATTAGCGCTTATTGTCTTCCCTAGAGGGGGGACAATAAGCGTGAGTGAGATAGTTCTTGACAGGGGAGCCGTTAAGAGGAAAGGGTACCGGGGGCTCTTTCCATACAAACTATTACAAACGTAGTCGACTGTTTTCTCCCTGGATAATGAATGACACTAGAGCAAATATTTTTGGTGCATAAAACTTATAACTGCCATGACCATTGACCATGCCCCTATTTTTTGTTTTATTTTTTTAATCTTTATTTCTATGATAATTAGAAAATGAAAAAAAACCAAAACATAGGGGCATGGTCATGGCAGTTATAGGTTTTATGGCACTAAAATATTTGTGCTAGTGTCATTATCCAGGGAGGAAACAGTTGACTACGTATGTATGGAGAGCGCGCAGGTAGCCTTTCACCTTCAGCGTCAACCGTTTTCTTCCCCTATAATATTGTCCTCTTTCGGTGTTTATTTTTTTGTGTAATTAATAATTCATTAATGAATTTAAAATAAATAACCGACTCTAAAAAAAGCAGTTATTAATTCGTTGCGAATATTTTTATGTAACTAGTTAAGTATTTATTTATTAAGTATTTTAAAAAGGAAGGAAGGTATTTTACCTAGGTACAGTCACATTACCAATTAGCTGAACCTCACGTGACCTAGAGCTCACTCGCAAATCCGTAAGGTTGTAAAGTAATGTTACCTGATTCTGTTTTTTAACCAATATACTATACATACATTATACATAATATAAAAAATAACAAAATAGGTAAATACTATATTTTTTACAGATATGCGAATGAGCTCTGGGCACGTGGGGTTCAGTTAATTGGTAATGTGACTGTACCTAGGTGCCCCTCCTGGTGGAATTTAACCCTCCTTTGTCCATTTTACAATGTCACCTAAGCTACTGGGTTTTTCCTATCTCTGCGTATTTGTAACGTAGATAATAACTACGCTAAATACGTCACAAATAGGCTATACCTATACCAAGACCATATTCACTTGTCTCACAGTCTTAGTATTTAAAATAAAAATACAAATCGTTTATTTTCCTCATAAATATTTACATTATAAAACAGACAGACGGACGGACAGGAAAGTGATCTTATAAGGGTTACAGGTTACTCCTAGTTTTACCAGAAACTTTGAATTTGCTACTTCTTTTTTTTTTAGCAGCGCGTTGCGTCGTTTTACCATCGTACCAATCCCTTGTGAATATCGGGTTAAAGAGCCTAGTTACTCAAGAATTTAATGTTTATATTTATTTTATTACTAGCTGCGCTCCGCGGTTTCACCCGCGTAACTCCCGATCCCGTGGGAATATCGGGATAAAAAGTAGCCTATACCTTCCTCGATAAATGGACAAACAAACACAAAAAGAATTTTTCAATTCGAACCACCAGTTCCTGAGATTAGAGCGTACAAACAAACAAACAAACTCTTCAGCTTTATAATATTAGTATAGATTATTTAATGTAGCACCTAGCTAGCTTCATACGAAATATTATAAAGGTAAATGATTATTATTCGTAATGAATAGGTTTTGAAACTACAGGACCGATTTTAAGTATGGGGATGATATCTTTTAGCGGGATTTATTTGGCTGGAATGGGCTGGAACGAAAGCTAGAAGTTTTCCGAAAAAAAGAAGCAATTAGGTAAGTAGAAATCGAAGTGTAATTTTACCGATTTGTCTATTCGTTCTGACAAAGTTAGACTTTTTGGTCAGTCTGTAGTGAAGCAGAATAGATGAGTCCTGTAGGTTGGCTAAAGTTACCCATAGAGTATATTAAGGTAATAATAAATAATAATAATAATAAATATTTCAGGACATATTACACATCGCCATCCAGCCCCCAAGCTAAGCAACTTAATGCTTGTGTTATGGGTGCCAGATAACGGATAAACTACTTATATACTTTTTTTTTGTAAATATATACATATTATACATATAGGAAACACCCAGAACCAGAAACAAAAATTTATGGTCAGCATAAATACTTGTTCCCGGCGGGAATCGAACCCGCAACCTTCTGCGTCGCAGTCGGGTGTTCGCCCGACGCGCCACAGAGGTCGTCAAAAGGTGTAACCTTCCCAGCGAATGGTCGACGAGTTAACGTGGTCATATTATAATTATACCTAAATATTATGAATATTAAAACTTACAAGTTAGAATAATATAAAATAAATTACGCTTCATGGATTAGGATTACGTTATATCATTATTTATAGTCACAATAAAGTTTCAATAAAATTTTCAATGATAAAATATATTTTTTATCATTAATTTTCGTATAAATATTGCAAATCGTTTGAATTTCACCAAATTTACTAAGGTGAGTGTGTGAAATAGTATTTACTTTATTATTTACACATTTTAATTTGATCCAAAAATAATTATTGGTTTTGTTTACTTGAGGTATTTTTAAAGTGTCCAAAAATAAGTGAATTTAAAAAATTTACTAACTTTCTAATCTAATTAACTAAAAAAATATTTTTGGTGGGACTTGAATCCCCAACCCCCGATTTAACGTAGCGGTGCTCTTACCTACTGAGGAATGGGAACCACGTCCAATAGAGACGAATTTTTTTTTCTATAGAAGTTTAAGATTTTCCCTTAGGTGTTGATCTTAATTTACAGTCTTAAAAATATTGTGTGTTTAAATCGTGTATTGTTTAATATCTATGTTTGTTGAACTGAGTATCTAAATTGAGAAACATTTCGAAATCTTTTTTTAAATCAGCCTAAGATTGAGGAACCAACCAATTTTTAAGTCAGACCTCAAAATATTGTAAGGCTACTTATTCTTAAGTGGCGTTTAAATAGAAATTTAAGTGTAGGCTTCAATAGAAAGCATACACTTAACGTCAAGTTAAACGCCACTTAATATTAAGTAGCCTTTTAGTATTTGGGGGTTAGTCATTTAGGTTAAAATGTGTTAGGAGCTTCAAATTAATTTCACAACTATTTCGCAGGTAAAACATAAAAACTCAAAATGAAATTCCTGGCTGTATTCGTCGCTGTCCTGGCTTTGGCTAGCGCCAACCAATGGACCATCCATGAGCTGTCCGAGGCTCTTCAGAACCCCAACACTGACCCCGCTATGATCCCGCACTTGGAAGCCGCTCTTAACCAAATGATGGAAGTCATCTGGGCTGGTGGACAAATCGTAAGTCATTTTGCTAATTTTTAATCGACTTATATAAAAAAGGAAGTTACATTTCCTACCTACCTAGGGATATATTGTCTACGTTCGGGTTTAACTTCTTTGTATAAGAATAGATTTGAACGAATCTTTTTTTATTTGATAGAGGATACCTCAAAGGTGGTTCTATTTAAATTTCATGTTATTATTTTTTAAATTAATATGTTAAAAATATAATAGAATTACATATAAGGTATTAACTAAACTACGACTTAGAAACATAAGTGTTGCAAACTGCAACTGACTGACTGACCGAAGTTTTAATCGTTAGCTGGCTATTATCCTAAAAAACTAGATGATCCATGAGAAAAAATATTAATTTGCTTTAATACTTTGTTTATTAGATAGATAGATCATTTATTGCATCACACAAAGGCACATACGTACTTAACACTATCGCTAATACTAATTATAATTCTATAAAAAAGCAACTAATAAATGATAAAAATAAATTACAATAAAAGCAATAGTGTAATATACATTGAAAACGTGGTGAGCAGTGGCCGCAGTGATGCAAATGGGCAGTAGCTCAGTGTTGGGTTTGCTAAAAGAAGCAAGACACTGATTTTCAGCTATACCCATAGTGTGTGACTTCACGGATGAACGATGGTCCACCACTGACTTATTAGGGTTTGACCACTATGATTCGATAAGTGCACGAAGCAAGATACCCTGTTATAAAATCGTATTGTTTTTCTAGGATGCTATCTCCGTGGGCAGCCCCGTCGCTGTACAGCCCGTCGGCAACCAATGGACCATCCATGAGCTGTCCGAGGCTCTTCAGAACCCCAACACTGACCCCGCCATGATCCCCTTCTTGGAGGAGGCTCTTAACCAAATGATGGAAATCATCTGGGCTGGTGGACAAATCGTAAGTCCTTTCGTTGATTTTAACTGATATAAAAAAATGAAACGATTCAAATGATTATTTTTTGATAAAAAAGGGTTGTCTCATTTTAATTTAATTGAGATTGAACTTTATTGTTCTTTTTTTTGTTAAATTAATCTTGTTATAGATAATAGGTATTAAAATACAGCCTAAAACATGACTGTTGCAACAGACTGACTAATCATTAGTCGAAACCGTCACATACGTACAAGTGTCTTTACTCAGCTAATAAGGTTTATTTTAAATAATCATACGCGATTGATCTCTCAGAGATGCTATGAAAAGCATTTTAAGCCGTTAGCTGGCTATCAATCTGATGAGCAATTAGAAGAAGATATCAATACTTAATACTTTTTGTTACCTAGGGTTTGACCACTATGACTTGATAATCCTTTTGTTTTTCTAGGACGCTATCTCCGTTGGCAGCCCCATCGCTGTGAACCCCATCTCCGTGACCGACCCCATCTCTCCCACTCCCGTCGTCGCTGAACCCGAAAGCGTTGCTCCCCTTGTCCAGATCATCGTCAACGTCAACAAACAACAACAACAAGAGGTAAGTTTTGTGCGGTCTATATTCCACTTTGGGGACCTGATTGATATTAAAGGGGAATAAACTAGCTTCGCACCCCATTCTGACATCATTTGCAGAATTAAAGCCAAGTTTTCTTTAAAGCGTATAAATAAATATTGCAGGACATTCCACTCATCGCCATCTAGCCCCAAGCTAAGTTACTAGACTTTTGTTATGGGTGCTAGACAACGGATATACTACCTATATACTTTTCTTTTGTAAATATATACTTATAATACATAGAAACAACCAGACCACAGCCAAATATCTAATCATGAATACTTGTCTGAGGCGGGAATCGAACTCGCCACCCTTTGGCAGTCCGGCATGGTGACTATTGTGCCAACTGGGTCGTCTTGGGAGTGTTTCACTTATTATACTTTAGTTTGGGAAATAGGGATGCTGTATTTCAAAATATATATATTATTTCAGGCTCAACCCGCCGTTATCCCCAGGCCCGAACCCGTGCCCGCCATCATCCCCAGGCCCGAGCCCGTGCCCGCCATCATCCCCAGGCCCGAGCCCTTGCCCGTAATCGTCCCCGGACCCGTCACCCTTCCCCTGCCCGTGGCCCCCGAGGTCGTCCTCCCCGAGCCCGTGGTCCTCCCTGCCCCCGTCGCCCCCGAAGTCGCCGTCAACCCCATTGACGTGATCGCCATCACCGCCCCCATCGTGAACCCCGTGGATCTGATCAACCCGGTCCCCGTGGTCGCCCCCGTCCCCGCTGCCCAAGCCGTTGGACCCATCGTCTAAGTTTTCTAACCTACCGAAAAAAACCAGTTCAAGCAGTCACCCAGGATTTCAAAAGCAACTTTGTTGTGTAATAAATATTGAGTTTTTTGTGCATACCTAATTTTGATTATTTTATTTTCGTCATCGTTATTTAATTTATAATTTCGTTTCTGCAATAAAGTCATTGTTCTGTTATAAGACAGTTTTTAATGTTACATCCAAAAAGCTATACAGGCATAAGTATTATTGATTTTGTACGGTGGGAGTCAGAATTGCAGACCCACTGTAGAGTTCTAAAATTACTATTTTTTTCTTACCTATAATATTTATCTAATAAATTCATTAGTATCTAATAAATTCATTGTAAGATTATGCTCGAGTTAAAGTTTTTTAAACTTTAACTCGAGCATAATCTTACAATCTTGCTTGATGTGAAAACATTCTAAAAATACCAGTTTTTAAACTCTACGGTGGGATTGCAATTCTGATCCCAACCGTACATTAATGGCCATCCCGCCATACTTCAAATTTTGTACATTTACAAATTGTACATTTAGTGATACATCAATTGATTCTTTATTGTAATAAAAACTAAATCAAAATCGGTTCACCCGTTCGGGAGCTACGATGCCACAGACAGACACACACACACAGACACGTCAAACTTATAACACCCCGTCGTTTTTGCGTCGGGGGTTAAAAAATGTTCTAATGACTTTATTTAAAGAAGTGGCTGTGACATACTAGGCAGACAGACAGACATGACGAATCTATAAGGGTTCCGTTTTTTGCCATTTGGCTACTAAACCCTAAAACTAGACTTTATCGGCGAAGTAGGTGACTTTACATTGATTTGCGTTATCAAAAAATTAGCTCCTGTTACTCACAAACCAAAACGTCATGTTAATTTTATGGCCCGATGTCAATGATAAGAAATTTTATTTATGAGCAATTTTCAGTGTTAAGCTTAGCTCAAGATAATGCAAACTACTGTGGTACTGTTTTTGCTTTTATTACAAAGGTGAGTAAATTCAAACGTATACATACCTACGTATAATACAAGGTATTTTTTAAACGATTTCATAAACGATTTTTTCTTTTTAACATACCTACTTATTATTATGATAGGTTGGCGTTTGACCACTGTCACACCTGCCTGATGGTGCGGCCTAAAATGTAGCACGCCTTTCTAGAAGATACCTATTCACTCGCGACTTGAAGACCCCCCAATTGTACACGTCAGGAAAGACAGACGCAGGCAACTGATTCCATTTCCTTGCGGTACGAATAAGGAATGACGAAGAAAAACGCTTAGTGACGTCTGGTATTTCCACCATGATTCGGTGGAGCATATCAATTTGCCTAGTTTTATGACGAAAGAATGGTATTCAATTAGTTTTGTTTGTAATGTTCATTCATTTGACGACCCAGTTGGCACAATGGTCACCATGCCGGTTTGCCAAACACAGGATTGCGGGTTCGATTCCAGCCTCAGACAAGTATTTATGCTTAGATATCTGTCTGTGGTCTGGTTGTTTCTATGCATTATAAGTATATATTTACAAAAGAAAAGTATATAAGTAGTAAATCCATTGTCTAGCACCCATAACACAAGTCTAGTTACTTAGCTTGGGGCTAAATTGCGATGTGTTAATTGTCCTGCAATATTTATTTATTATTATTATTATTCTATAGTTTTGAGATATTGAAAAGCCTTGAAAGAAGTCAGAGGTCTGATTTTAATAAAATTAAAATTTTCCAGACAAATCAAAACACTAGCTTATTACGTACCAACGCTAACCTTACAAAATGTAGAAGACGGAATCTATGGCCAGACAAATCCACTAACAAAGAAGAGTTTAGAAGGTATCTTGAGCGATTACATGGACCTCCAATACGGAAAACGAACACCTTATACAACAGGGAAGCGAGTGCTACCACGAGGGACTACCATTGCTAACTTAGAAGATGCAATAAGCGATTCAAGTACGGATACAATGTATAAAAATGTATTTGTTAAGATTTCTGATACATTTAAGAGTGGTGATTTGAGTCCTCAGTCGCCGAATGATGGGTCGTGGGATAGAAAGTTAAAACCTGTTTTAGTTTTAATAAAAACAAAGAAATAGCACACGACACAAAATATTTCAGAAAAGTAGACAGATAAACACATAAGAACACTGCGCACTGATATGAATAGAACATAAGAACAAAAAGCTTGTTTATTTGGAATTTGGGATTATTTAGTTACAATTGAAGCAAATAATAACGTATAACTGCAAAATGTCACAAATAAAGCCCTTGATAGTATTTTGCCGCTTAATGCTCCTTAAATTGAAGGGTAAAATCTATAAAATCGTGATAAGACCTGTCGTCATGTATGGATCGGAATGCTGGGCCGTGAAGAAGAAGGATGAGAGAAGATTGCATGCAGCGGAGATGAGAATGTTAAGATGGACGTGTGGAGTAACGAGGATGGATAAAATAAGGAATGAGTACCTATATTAGAGGAAGCCTGAAAGTAGCACCGGTTACTGAAAAAGTAAAAGGGAACCGGTTAATTTTGTATGGACATGTGATGAGAAGAGAAGAGACACATGTGACTAGAAGAGTGATGAGTATGAATGTAGAGGGATGGAGAGGAAGAGGACGACCAAAGAAAAGATGGATGGACTGCGTAAGACAAGACATGAGAGAGATGAATGTCAGCGATGAGATGACGACTAATAGGAGTGAATGGAAGAAGTAAACATACTGCGCCGACCCAAAATAAATTGGGATAAGGGCAGGAAGATGATGATGATGATAGTATTTTGGGTATAAGTATTATATTATGTAGGTACCTACTCCAATATTATCTATTACTATACCTATTAGTATTTGTACCCACCCCAGCTTCATACGTTTAGCAGAACATAAACACCTACATTTATTCTGTCGTATTTATGCCAATTTACACAAAACCTTTGCAAAAAAAGCCTATGCAAATACTTACTTGACTTTGCATTCCTCATAATCATTCCGTCAGCTCAGCAAACGCAAGACTGAAGTGACGTTTTCCTTTTCATACGATAATTGTCTGCTAAAACTTGTTGAAAATGCGCAGAAGATGCACTCATTAAAAACACGCGTCAGCGCAGATAAGAGAACAATTGCATAAAAAGAGACTGACAAGAGGGGGATCTTATAAGGGTTTATTTTTTACCTTTTGAGGTACGGAACCCTAAAAACGTGATTTGCAAAGGCTCTTAGGTAGATCTGCATAGTTGCAGACCCAACGTAGAGCTAAAAAACGGCTGTTATAAGAATGTTTTCAATACAAGCAAGATTCTAGACACCTGCTTTAGTTGAAGTTTAAAGTCTTCTAACTCATCAATTTATCAAACAATAATTATTAGAATGAAAACATTCCAACAATATTTTTGAACTCTACCGGGAGCTGCAATTATGCAGCCGACTGTACGTACAGTATGGGTCATAAGTAAATGATCAGTTTGCTACAATAATACTGTCAACAAGTATTGGAGTTACGACTTTCTTCCAATAGACGTTACACACAAACTTAAATACTTGAATTAAAAGTACTCAGTGTGATTATTATTTTTGACATGTTAGCTATGTCTTTAGTTGTGTGAGTGGTGTAAGCCGCCACCCGCCACACCAACAGACGTGGGTTTGAGCCACAGGTTACGTTGTTATAATGTTCAAATAGTGATGCACAGGATTGTAAACGTTACGGTGGGCAGAGACTTTTGACAGTGGATTGTACGTAAGTAACATTGGTCCTACCCATTCATTACACTGTTACCCTCTACTACATTTTGTTCAGGCAAACGAACTCGAAGAAATCTAACTATGTAGGTATTAGCAATAAGGAAATCAATTTGGTATACCTACACCTGGCAATTTATAGGCAATAAATGAGACATTTTTTATTACGGGCTTAGGGTTAGCGCCTAATAATCTTTTGTATCTTTTTTTACTTACTTTGATGTTGCGATTTCATAGATTAGGTAATACATATGCCTACTCTCTTTTCTTTGTTCTGTAGATATCTATGAAGTACTAGCTACGCCCAGAGATATCTTTATGGCGCGACTTTCTTAAAAAAAAACAGTAAGAACCTTCTCTCCGAAGAGTCTCCTCGATAGTCGAAACGTCGAGGTAAGAGAAATAAAAATACGCGATTAAGTCCCGGGAAAATAATTACTATGAATACAAATCGAAAGTTTAGTAATTTTGTACAAAATTTTAGAAAACTAAATACTAAAACGAAATATGTAGTTAAAGTCGTTCTCAAGTAATGGCGTGACCAAAGGAAATAGGGATTAAGATAAATAGATAGAACCAAGTGTTAAGAGGAAAGGGTACCGGGCACTCTCTTAATACAAACGTAGTCGACTGTTTCCTCCCTGGATAATGACACTATAGCAAATATTTTTGTTGCATAAAACTTATAACTGCCATGACCATGCCCCTATGATTTGTATTTATTATTGTTTTAAATCTTAATTTCTATATGATAAAAATGAATAAAAAAACCCAGACATAGGAGCATAGTCTTGGCAGTTATAGGTTTAATGCAACAAAAATATTTGTGCTAGTGTCATTATCCGGGGAGAAAACAGTCGACTACGTTTGTATGGAGAGACCGCTGCCGCGCCGGTACCTTTTACCTTAACAAGTTGGATATATTGACCTAGAAACATGGGATACTTAATATTGGCCTTTTACATCTAATCTAATCAATCTATTTAGAACGTTGTAGTGCCTGGGACATGTCTTAGATTGTGTTGGCTTGCCCAGAACCCATACCGCCCTCTCAACTTAGTTTATTTTATTTTATTTTTATTTTATTTCAAAACTTATACTATCATTACAGGCGTTTACCCAAATCGACAGTAAAGTAACAATAAAAACATCACTTAATTAATTTTACTTAAATAGCTACTGGCTACCTTCTCGAATTCCGTCAGTGTACACGTGAATATATCAATATTTCGCGCTACCTCATTCAGAGTTACAATTGCCCTAGGGACCGGAGCGAATCGCCAGATGTTCGTTCTAGAACGTAGTTCGTTGAACGTCTTTGATCTCACGCCTACCCGTAGTCTACTATTCGGTACTAGCAACTCTAATAAACGTAAAATATCCGGATTACAGAGTTTCCCCCTAAACACTAAAAATACATACTTTGCCAGCGACAAATTCCTCCTTACCTCCAACTTATAATATCCAACCATCCCCAAAACAAAGAGGGTTGGATACATAAGCGGGTACTTCGGATAGACTCCATATTGCTTAAAGTATAAGTATCGTGTAAATTTATTCTGAATTTTCTCCACCATTGTACAATATTTGGCCTCATGAGGGTTCCAAATTATTGCCCCACTCTCCAGTCTACTCCTCACCAGTGCACCGTGTTGACCGTGTCCAGAAGAAAGAGCTCGTCAAACACGTCTATGGAGGCAACCAAGTCGCGGATTGCATCACGATGTTTTCCTTCATCATAAAAGCCAGATTTAGCGCACTTCAATTTTTGGTAAAAAATACATTGGTGCGGCCGGGATTCAAACCTACGACCTTCGGAATGAAAGTTTAGGTAGGTACCCATCTACCACTAGGCTAACATGGAATACGGGCGAGTACCTATAAGTAATCCTTTTTCTATGCATGGTTCAAATTATATTTACCTACTCTGATACAGTACAGTTTTGCATAATATCTTCTTCATTTTAAAACTCTTTGCAGAGAAAGAAAATGCGTTTCTAACTCCTGTCAGTTTTAGTGACATGCCATTTGTCTTTATGTGGTGTTTACAAATGTTTTTATCAGTTTTATTATTTTGTATGACTTTTTAATCTATTTTACACTAAAGTATGCAATATATTGTATCAGTTTTATTAATAACTTCTATTACTGCGGCGTCTGTGAATAGGAAATCAACAGATTTCCTTATAAATGTTCCTGAAGATACTTCTTTAGATTTTCAAGATAATATGTACGTAAAGAAACATGAATATAGTCAAGAGAAAAAAGATTTAACTAATCAACAAGGTTCAGAATATGTTAAAAGAATATTAACTCGTATAAGTTTACTTAAACCAGTGGATTTTGTGTCTACAAATGATGCATTCACTACAGATCCCAATAAAACGGTTAAAGCGAAAGTAACTGACGAAGTTGCTTCAGCAACGATGAATCCCACTTCTGATATTAGCGACAGTAAAGATAAAAATGTCGACCAAGAATTATTTTTAAAAATGGATTTTTTACCTGTTATAAAGAAACAGTGGAAGCGAGAAATACCGCGATTCACGGTTTCACCTGAACAGATAAAGGGAGACTATTTCGATTATTCAGAATTGGGAGTTAGCAATTCAGAAGACAGCTTCACAAGCGCCTTTCAGACGTGGTTAAATAATATGATTAACAACTTCAGTGGTTACGTTCAAAACGCACATTACCTCGTGTAGGTAAAGTATTCAATTATGGTAATTATACTTATTGTTTTACTTTCATGGTTGTCTCATTGATTAATTGATTGATTATTGTGTTAAATAATACTATAGGTAAAAGGTACCAACATTAAAATATATTAAAAAAACGTGTGGCACTCGGGAACTGCCGGGATAGCGAACGCTTGGCCGAGCTACACGTTAGGCGGAGTCCCCCACTCCGCCTACCGTGTTAGGTTTTATTTTCGTTACAGAATTTCTGGATTCGGTCGCCGCGCTCAAAGCCCGCGATAAAAGCTATGCAGTAGCTTAAAAACGGGCCCAGTGCGACTCGGACTCCCGCACAAAGAGCTCCGTACCTACCATTATATTCTGTTTTTAGTATTTTGTTGTTAGGTTTAGCGGCAACTGTAAAAATTTCAACTGTCTTGCTATCACGGTTCATACAGCCTGGTGACAGACAGACAGACAGACAGTGGATTCTTAGTAATAGGGTCGAGTTTTAACTCCTTGGGTAAAATGACACTACTGTGCTGCAAATGCCCTTATTATTAATTTAGAATTTGCTTGTGCATCGATCATATTAATTTCAAAAGAATTACGCTAGAGAATAATTTCTTGGTTTAACAAGTACTTCATCATCACTATCACTACATAGTATAAAATAAAGTCACTTTTCGCCGTCCCTATGTCCCTATTTCCCTTTTTATGCTTAGATCTTTAAAACTACGCAATGGATTTTGATGCGGTTTTTTTAATAGATAGTGTGATTCAAGAGGAAGGTATATATGTTTAATACATGCATAATATAGCCGTGCGAAGCCGGAGTGGGTCGCTAGTTTTAAATATTAAAAAAAATTGAAATACCAGTAGTGTATTGTTTACTTGCAAACAATGCTAGGGTAAGCGTATATTATAGTTACATCGTAAGTGGCCGGCAATGTTATAAACTATTCAAGCACTTGTGGGTGCTGCGAAACAGAGTTTGGCACATTCTCTGTAAACTTGATAGAAAGATATTTAAATTAGACTGGGTTAAAGATCTGAGGCCTTTCTTTATGGTATAGTTATGCTGAAGATTTGCTTATACGATTTGACGACCCAGTTGGCAAAATGATCACCATGACGGACTGCCAAACACAGGGTTGCGGGTTCGATTTCCGCCTCAGACAAGTATTTATGCTTAGATATTTGTCATAAGTATATATTTACAAAATAAAAGTATATAAGTAGTATATCCGTTGTCTAGCACCCATAACACAAGTCTAGTTACTTGGCTTGGGGCTAGATGGCGATGTGTGGAATGTCCTGCAATATTTATTATTATTATTTAAGATGCATCGCATATAAAAAAGCACAATTCTCATTAATGTCACCCCTATCTATACTAATATTATAAAGCTGAAGAGTTTGTTTGTTTGAACGCGCTAATCTCAGAAAGTACTGGTTCGAATTGAAAAATGGAAGGAAGGCTATAGGCTATTTTATATCCCGATATTTCCACGGGATCGGGAGAGCTGCTGGTGTAAAATAAATGTATAGAAATAGAGGCAAGACACCTCACTTCTTCTTTTTCTTTTCGAGTCAGTGACGTTTGACCAGTAATTTTTTCCTGCCCATTAGTTCACCACTGCAATTGCAGCAGCTTTGGCCTCTAGCTCATAAGATCAAGCTTGGATGTTGTTCATATCGATAAATGGATTGAAAACAAAATATTATGTATATACCATTCCTACTCTAAAAAGCTTATTTTATTCACTGGAAACAGTGAATGGTAGTACATATTTACATTATTATACATATTATTATGTGTTTTGGATAATGCAACCTATTTTCACTATTATTATATACATTATTATGTGCATAAATTGTGCAAAAACAATACCTAAAAAGAAACTGTAGGAAAAAGTCAGATGTTCTCTCATTCTACTGTAATTAACCGACTTCAAAAAAGGAGGAGGTTCTCAATTCGTCGCGTATATATATTTTTTTTTTTTTTTTATGTATGTTCGCCGATTACTCGAAAACGCCTGGACCGATTTGGAAAAATCTTTTTTTGTATGAAAGGGGATAACTCAGAGGTGGTCCCATAAAAATTGAATGAAGATCTGATGAGGATCTTCGGAGTGATGAACAGAATTGCACCTCGAGAGTGCAGCAAATTGCTCAGTTTTCGTTTTCCACCAGTAGAATTGGGCCATAAACTAATAGTTACCGATAAATGGAATATGTGAAACCACCTTCTCATCAGAAAACTCTTCTATCGGTTACGATTACAGGTTACAATTTGAAGAATTTAGTCGAATTTAGTCGCCGGACTGGGTTTGTATGAATGTTGACAGAAAACCCTATCTTCAATGAAGATCTGATGAGGGTCTTCGGAGGGATGAACAGCATTGCACCTCGAGAGTGCAGCAAATTGCTCTATTTTCGATTTCCACCAGTAGAATTGGCCCATAAACTAATAGTTACCGATAAATGGAATATCTAAAACCACCTTCTCATCAGACAACTCTTGAATCGGTTACGATCACAGGTTACAATTTGAAGAATTTAGTCGAATTTAGTCGCCGGACTGGGCTTGTATGAATGTTGATAGAGAACCCTATCCTAAATGAAGATATGATGAGGATCTTTGGAGTGATGAACAGATCTGCACAGCGAGGTTCAGCAAATTGCTCAATTTTCCATTACCACTAGTAGAATTGGCCCATACACTAATATTTACTTATCGACGAATGGAGCATCTGAACCTTCTCATCACCAAACCCTTCAATGAGTTACGATTAGGTACAGGTTGCAATTTTAAGAAATAGTCGCTTTCGCCTCATGGAGTAGAATTTTCAGTGTCAGCGGCACTAAAAATGGTTAAATAAAAAAATAAATTAAAATTTAAAAAACCGACTTCAAAAAACCTGAAAACAAAAACTAAAAAAAGCTTGAAAAAAAAATCCTGGTAACAAAAACTAAAAAA
Organism: Idaea aversata; assembly: GCA_907269075.1. Taxonomy (NCBI): domain Eukaryota; kingdom Metazoa; phylum Arthropoda; class Insecta; order Lepidoptera; family Geometridae; genus Idaea; species Idaea aversata. The sequence continues at coordinate 10,045,949 of OU026101.1, forward strand.
AACCTGAAAAAGAAACCTAAAAACAAAAACTAGAAAAAGACTGAAAAAAAAAACTAAAAAGTGAAAAATAATCCATTTCGGGTCACTAAAACAGCAGATAACATAAACATACTTGGAAGTCGGACTGGGTGACACCATGTTTCCTATAATACCTCTCAACATTCAATCTAACCCAGTCCGACTTCCAAGTATGTTTATGTTATCTGCTGTTTTAGTGACCCGAAATGGATTATTTTTCACTTTTTAGTTTTTTTTTCAGTCTTTTTCTAGTTTTTGTTTTTAGGTTTCTTTTTCAGGTTTTTTTTAGTTTTTGTTACCAGGATTTTTTTTTCAAGCTTTTTTTAGTTTTTGTTTTCAGGTTTTTTGAAGTCGGTTTTTTAAATTTTAATTTATTTTTTTATTTTTAATATCTTTACTTGAGAACTTCGCTTACTTTGGTCGTTAAGAGGACTTGCCAGAACGGCCAAACTTGAATGATTATAGGCTTGGTATATACGTTTGAGAGACTTAGAGGACCACTAATGTGGGCTCTTACAAATTTCTACTTTCCTAGTACCTAAGTAGTTTTAAGTGTGATCTGTATTGGATTATTGGAAGATAGATTTTTACCACTTTCGATGCCGAATTTCCTAAAAATCAGTTCTTTGTGTTCTCCTACGTTCTAAATGGAATCATCATGCGAAGTGTTAAACCTCTTGTTGTTTCAGAGATTTCTTGATGAGCCTTTTTCTCTTTTATAAATAGAGATTAGTAGGTAAGTATAGGTAATTTATTTTATGACGAGGTTTTTAAAATGAGAAGGTTGAAGGGCAAGGGAAGTGACAGACCAGAACATAAAGCTATATAAATTAAAAAACGCCTGACAAAATTATGAGAGCAAGATTCCTCTTGCGACCTATGTAGGGCGCGGTAAGGCGAAGCCGTAACAAATACTAAGTTAACTTGCACAATAAAATTATTTAAGACCTTCACACCCGTTTTTTAAATGCATTTAGCTAAAATTTAGGTAAATTTGTATAAGGACAATGTCTTGAAAGCCGCCCTAGTATTCTTATAATAAGTAAAATAATTTTGGGATTTAGTAATTCCATCAAAGTATCAAAGTTAACAGCGGTATTAAAACAACTATTTATTTGTCTTATAACTTTGCTAATACATAGAAGGAATAATTTAGCAGTACAGACAAAACAATAGCGTCAGTGAGCAGAACAAACAGACGCCCTTTGTGACGAATTGTAGCTACCTACAACATTTGGAAACATACCTCAAATAATGTCAGTTCTTTCATATTAAAAAGGGGATGAATTTGAATTTATTTAGTTAAGTTAAGAACCTACGAGATCACTTAATAAAATTGCTGTGCTCCGTAGTATCACCCGCGTAGGTTCCGATTCCGTGGGAATTATGGAATAAAAAGTACCTATAGCCTTTGTAAAAATCTATAATGTCTATTTTATTAACTTTATCAGCCTTTTTTACCCCCTCGAGTTTCCAGCGTCCGCAGGAGTTAACAACCCAACCCTGTTCGTTTCTCCTGGGTGCTAAACAAGCTTTTTACAGAGATTAAATAAAAACCGACGTGCACACACAGGTGCAAATGAAAGCGCATCTGAACGCTCTGACAGGTGGCAGACTTGAGAGTGCCTCGACACGGTGCTAGTTTTGAAGACGTATTTGTTCTTGAAATATATTTCCAGAAAGACCAGGGGCTCTATTTTTGAATCGCTCGTGTGACAAAGCTTCGTCGTATACGCCTACAAGTCACGCTCGACTTCCAAGTCGCATGACACAAATTTACTGTATTTTTGAATCGTTCGTCGTCGAAATTTAAAATGACAATTTTTATTCGTTTTACGCAGTTATTTTAAAAGCGGTAATTACCAGCGGACATCCGAAATTATCCCAAAAGATATAAATATTTTTCAAAGACCGTTTCCGAATGTTTGACTATGATGGTTTGATGTTTATTCTACCACTCGCCTGTCGGCGACGAGTGGTGGAGACCACTCGTTACGATGGAGCGATTCAAAAATAGCGAATTTCCGATGTCGAACGAATATCAGTAGAAATCGAGCGCTCGACGCGGGGCGAACGATTCAAAAATAGGGCTCCTGTGCAGGTAGGTTTATTTTTTCTTACGTATCAAAACGGCACAAGATCAAAATGGTCTAGTTCACGCACTATAAAAATAAAAATCATAAGGACTATATTTTTTCTCGCATATCAAAACGGCACCAGATCAAAATGGTCTAGTAGCAGAACGTCCAATTATTGAGGTGACACAAGATTAAAATTATTTTTAAAGATCCCTATAAATATAAAATTCTAGTGTAGCTGTGTTAGTAGCCAAACTCCACCTAAACGGCTGAACCAATTTGTATGAATTTTTTGTGTAAATTCGTTAGGTCTGAGAATCGAACAACATGTATTTTTTTTTCTTTAGATTTTTTTTTAAATATATCGTATAACTTACCGGGAGAGTACATCTAATATATAAAATTCTCATGTCACAATGTTAATTACAATACTCCTCCGAAACGGCTTTTTTATGAAATTTTTTAAGCATATTCAGTAGGTCTGAGAATCGGCTACTATCTATTTTTTATTTAGTTTCCTTTAGTTTTTTTTGTAAATGACAAAACAACGTTTGGCCCGGACAGCTAGTATTTTATAGATTTATTAAAAGCTATGATATTAGTTTAATTGTCACGTGGTTATTGCTGTAATAGGTAGCACCACGTCCATCAAGCACTGCGGACAATCGACCGTGGCGTGCCGCGTGGTCGCGTGCCGACGTTGCTCGCTGCGTGCTGTTCGCCTTCTTACAAAACAACGTATTTAATGGGTACAACACGGTAGCGGCCTAGCGGGTAAGCCACAACTTGTATTGTAAGGGTACGGCTATGACAGAGATGCATCGCGTATAGCACGTCGCACATTGTTGTAACCTCGATGTACGACGAATACAACGTATTTAATGGGTGCAACACGGTAGCGGCCTAGCGGGTAAGCGACAACTTGTATTGTAAGGGTACGGCTATGACAGAGATGCATCGCGTATAGCAAGTCGCACATCGTTGTCGCCTCGATGTACGACGAATACAACGTATTTTATGGGTACAACACGGTAGCGGCCTAGCGGGTAAGCGACAACTTGTTTTGTAAGGGTACGGCTATGACAGAGATGCATCGCACATAGCAAGTCGCACATCGTTGTAACCTCGATGTACGACGAATACAACGTATTTAATGGGTACAACACAGTAGCGGCCTAGCGGGTAAGCGACAACTTGTATTGTAAGGGTACGGCTATGACAGAGATGCATCGCGCTTAGCACGTCGCACATTGTTGTAACCTCGATGTACGACGAATACAACGTATTTAATGGGTACAACACGGTAGCGGCCTAGCGGGTAAGCGACAACTTGTATTGTAAGGGTACGGCTATGACAGAGATGCATCGCGCTTAGCACGTCGCACATTGTTGTAACCTCGATGTACGACGAATACAACGTATTTAATGGGTGCAACACGGTAGCAGCCTAGTGGGTAAGCGACAACTTGTATTGTAAGGGTACGGCTATGACAGAGATGCATCGCGTATAGCAAGTCGCACATCGTTGTCGCCTCGATGTACGACGAATACAACGTATTTAATGGGTACAACACAGTTGCAGCCTAGCGGGTAAGCGACAACTTGTATTGTAAGGGTACGGCTATGACGGAGATGCATCGCGTATAGCAAGTCGCACATTGTTGTCGCCTCGATGTACGACGAAAACAACGTATTTAATGGGTACAACACGGTAGCGGCCTAGCGGGTAAGCGACAACTTGTATTGTAAGGGTACGGCTATGACAGAGATGCATCGCGTATAGCAAGTCGCACATCGTTATCGCCTCGATGTACGACGAATACAACGTATTTAATGGGTACAACACAGTAGCAGCCTAGCGGGTAAGCGACAATTTGTATTGTAAGGGTACGGCTATGACAGAGATGCATCGCACATAGCAAGTCGCACAACGATGTCACCTCGATGTAAAACAAATGTATGACAAACATGAGAAACAAAAATAAAATCGGTTCTTGCGTTCGGGAGCTACGATGCCACTGACACACACACACACACAGACATGTCAAACTTATAACACTTCGTTGTTTTTGCGTCGGGAGTTTAAAATAGAGGCGCACATGTCGAAAGGTCTAGACACTTTATTGCAACATTAATACAAAACACTAACAAAAAAGATTACACATTCAATACAATACATAAAGTGGCACAATGGGCGGCTTTATCGCCTAAGTGTGATCTCTTCCATGCAACAATTAGGATGGACAAGACTTCATAAAGGGGATGGGTGAGCTCTGGCATCCGTGTGTTATGGCTCGTGATTGGGTAAATCAAGGTCACTGTCATCCCGTCTCGGTCGCACCGAATTGTGCGATGTCGATATGCGATGCATCTTTGGCATAGCCGTACCCTAAACTTCTTTGTTGCTTAGATGATGGAACTTAGTAGATAGCAAGCCCATTTTTCAGACCCGAATCTCTATAAAGGTCTGAAAAACGGGCGCTCGACCGCCTGGATCGTAGAAGAAAGTTCGCACTTGCTCACTTTCTCCTTCTCTGCGAGTTGATTCCGAGAATTATTATTAGATTTATCATTTTTTATTTATGGATTTAATATTTTTTTATTTATTTATTTTGTATATTTTTTTTAATTACTTTAAATATTTAAATGCCAAATCCAGTCTAAAAGGTTGCCACAACTACGGCATCATCACTTGCTTCGTAGAGTTCCTATAACGTGCAGGAGGCAGGGCTTGCGGGAGCTCATAATCTTAAGAGGAAAGGGTACCGGGGGCTCTTTCCATACAAACTATTACAAACGTAGTCGACTGTTTTCTCCCTGGATAATGACACTAGAGCAAATATTTTTGGTGCATAAAACTTATAACTGCCATGACCATATTGACCATGCCTATTTTTTGTTTTTTTATTTATTTCTATGATAATTATAAAATGAAAAAAACCAAAACATAGGGGCATAGTCATGGCAGTTATAGGTTTTATGGCACAAAAATATTTGTAGTAGTGTCATTATCCAGGGAGAAAACAGTCGAATACGTTTGTATGGAGAGAGCGCAGGTACCCTTTCACCCTTGCTAACTTGACATCATGTCCGGAGAAAAATCTGTGGAGTTTTTAGTGCATCTTACCAGGCATAAAGAAAATCTGTTATTCCCGCGTAGGAGCGAGAGCAAATTGCATGAGATCGCATATTCTACACCTTAAAAAAGGCTCATTTGTTTGCGTCATTTTTTAACATAAAAAAGGGTCGTGATGTGAATTCTAGTGTGTGAGAGTCCCTTGGTCGACTAGGCCGCATCGACCCTAGGTAAATCTACGCCCACCGTGTTCGCACTTTGTCTCCATTTAACTAATGTATAGATTTTATGGGTGTAGGTACGGTCGACTGCATAATTGCAGACCCACCGTAGAGCTCCAAAACGGCTGTTATAAGAATGTTTTCAACACAAGCAAGATTCTAGGCACCTGCTCTAGTTGAAGTTTAAAGTCTTTTAACTCATGAATTTATCAAAAAAAAAGTATTAGAATGAAAACGTTCCATAATAGTAATTTTTCCACTTTCACTTTTTTATAATTTACAACGTTTTTAGAGTTTATAAACGACATAAGGAACGCCCTGCGGCTTTAAGATAAGAATTAGATTATTTTTTTCACTCGCGTAAGTTCCGATGAAAAGTATATAGCATTTTTATCTTTTATTTCAGTTTCCATCGCCTTTTGTCTCTTTTTCGATCGTCTTTTGTTTTCATTTCGATCGTCTTTTGTTTTCATTTCGATCGTCTTTTGTTTCTATTTATATATCATTTGTTTCGATTTCGAACGTCTCTTGGTTCCGGTTGGATCGTCTTTTGTTTCCGTTTCGATCGTCTTTTGTTTTTAATTGCGAACAACCAGTTGGTCCGTTTGAAAAAAAAAACAATTCAATTAGTACCATTTGGCATAACCAGTTGATCGGTTTCGTTGTACGGATCGGAAGCCCTGAGCTTGTGTTGACAGTAGCTTCAGAGCCTAATAATTACGAAGAAATATTTCTCTTTTATAGCTTATAGCGACCCGCCCCGGCTTTGCACGGCTATATTATGCATGTATTATACATATAAACCTTCCTCTTGAATCACTCTATCTATTAAAAAATAGTCGTCCGACATTTGTCGTCCGACATTTGTCGTCCGACATTTGTCGTCCGTCAATAGTCGTCCGTTAAAAAATACCATATGTACGTCTTAATACACTCACAGCCAAATTAAAAAACTGTATATCTGTGTAAAATCTCATCTGTCGCGAGAAAATCTGTCGTCTGTCGCGAGAACGGCTGAAAATGCTCACCCACAAAAGTGCCCAACGCGCCATAAGAAGTTTTCACTTCAAAAAAACCCCATCCAAATCCGTTGCGTAGTTTTAAAGATTTAAGCAGTCAAAGGGAAATAGGGACAGAAAAAGCGACTTTGTTTTATACTATGTAGTGATATAAATATGGGTGTTTGGTACAAACATGTAATTAAATTGTTTGGTATGTATCATACAATATTGTATACAGGGTTATTGGAAATTAATTGACACGGCGTTAAGGGCTTCTTCTGTGCACCTTAACAAACAACTTTTGTTCTACGACTTTTGTCGAAACTTAATACATATCCCAAAAAAAATATTTAAGTGTTTCTCGTACTGTCTGGTAATTTTCTATGTCTATGCGGCAAGTGCGCGCGCGCGATCGGCACGAGGCGCACTGCGTGCAACCCGATCGGGTTATACCATACCTACTATGATTGATTCTGTGACGTAGACGTAGAGTTGAGTATTATTTGAACTGTTGGATTTAATTTTTTATTTTTGTATGGAATATTTTTATAATGAATTTCCGAAAATCGTAGAACAAAAGTTGATCGTTAAGGTGCACAGAAGAAGCCCTTAACGCCGTGTCAATTAATTTCCAATAACCCTGTATAGTTTTTCTAACAAATAAATGCTTTTACAGGTATTATTATTGCCACTTTGAAAATAATTGTCTTATGTGTTTAAAATCAAACTAGCGGTTTCACCCGCGTAAGTCCCGATCCCGTGGGAATATCGGGATAAAAAGTAACCTATGTCACTCCCAATTAATCAATGCATCGTCTTTCCAAGTTTCATCATAAACGGGCCAGTAGTTTCAGAGCCTATTCAATAAAAATTAACAATCAAATTTTTACTCTTCATTATCACTACATAGTATAAAACAAAGTCGCTTTCCCTTCTGTCCCTATATCCCTTTGTATGCTTAAATCTTTAAAACTACGCAACGGATTTTGATGCGGTTTTTTTGATAGAGTGATTTAAGAGGAAGGTTTATATGTATAATACATGCATAATATAGCCGTGCGAAGTCGGGGCGGGTCGCTAGTATTAGTATAGATTAAATAATAATTGTATACCTTATTCTGTACAGTATTTATATAAAAGTCTATTAATGATAATAGAAAATTTTACTTGCTGCAGTGCCGTGTCTGTATAATTCGTAGAATTCGATTCCTTTTGAAATTCAATATCAGTATCCGGAATGGTGGCGTAGGCGTTCGTAGCGGAATGACGTAGCTGCGTAGCATAACCGTAGCACACTGCTACAAAGGGACTCGTAGACAAAGCGTAGCTTTTATGTGGCTCATTCTACTCTCTTCCTGAGCCGTGGCGGGTTGTTTCTATTAACACGCCATGTGTGATATTTCACTTATTATTTTTTACGTTACATAATTTACACACTTTTTTACGGAAACCATTTTTCAAAGCGATACGCTGTTTAATTTCCTCTCTAGAGCTTCGATCACGGCCTTTATAAAATATAGGTACAGCATAGTAATTCATAAATCACTCTTTACTCGTTTCGATCAACAATAAACTGTAGTTTAAAAGACAAATTAACATCCAGTATGAAACGATACAATAACTGTAAGTTAAAAGCAACAGAATCAATATAAAGTTTTAATCGAGTTTGTGACCTAGAAAACGTAGGTAATCGCGTTTTCGTCATAGAATCGTTGACCGCATCACATTCGATCGAGTCGAACTTTTTACTTTCAAGGAAGGTATAATACGCGGTATGGAATCGATAGTGTGTGCGGCCGTCGCGGCTGCAGGCGGCGGCATGATTATTGTGCCTGACGAATGTAGGGCAAGGAAGCGGGCGGGCGAGCGCGACCGACGCGGTGCTGTGTTGGGTGGGCGAGCGGGCGAGCGGGCGCGGCAGTCAGCCACGCGCCCCGCGCCGGCAGCCCGTCTCTCCGCCGGCTGCGACCGGTGCCACCACCCGCATCCGAACATGATCCCACTGAACGCAGGTGAGCGCCACTCGCGATCGCGCCCCCAGTGACCACCGCGACATAACCGCACTGTTTTTATGTGAAATCGATTGAACATTCCACGCGGCCGAGATCGATACCTTTGACGGTAAGTCGAATTGTTGATTCATTATTTATAACCGATATTTGGACAGAATCCCTAATAATAGATTACGAATGAATTGTTGATGAGGACCGGAAGCCTTGTCTGTCAGGATTCTGTCTTTTTTTACAGTTTCCTTTGGCTCTAACGGCTCTGCTTCGTACAAGATTTCTCCTTTATCTTAGCTCAATTCTTAGATCAATTATTATTAACTAGCGACCCGCCCCGGCTTCGCACGGCTATATTATGCATGTATTATATCTAAAAACCTTCCTCTTTAATCACTCTATCTATTTAAAAAAACAGCATCAAAATCCGTTGCGTAGTTTTAAAGATCTAACTATACAAAGGGACATAGGGAAATAGAGGGACGGCGAAAAGTGACTTTATTTTTAAGCTTAGCTTAACCAACTCTGTACATCAGGTGGTTATTAAGTGTACTAATTACAGATAAGTAGGCTTTTATAATGGTAGCTATTAAGCCTTCGGAGACGCGAGGTAAAGGTCATATCAACCACCGGTACACTCGGCATCCATATGAATATGCCATTAACATTTATTTTTCCTTTTTGAAGGATAAATACTTATATCTAAATGGAATCGTCGGTGATTTAGCTTCGTATGTTTCTCTTAAATGATTTTCTGCGTAAATGTTGGCCATTTGATTCACACTTTGCTCTTAAGCTTAAGATAACTTAGTTTTCTTTTTCCCTTAATCTCTGTTGCGAAAGGTAGTGTGGGATACTTTGAATTTCAATCCGATGGTCGTGGGTTCGAATATAATTAACTTTCTATTAGAAAGATTGTCGTGAATTCGAATTAAATGTAATGTCTATTAGAAAAATTGTTATGTTTTCGAATTTAATGAAGATTGTATTAGAATGATTAACGTAAGTTCGAATTCAATGAAATTTCTATTTGAAAAAATTTTGTAAGTTCGAATGTAATGAAATTTCTATTAGAAAACTTTAACTGTTCTTAACTCGTTTAGATGGTACGGCTGCATGATTATTTTAATTCTACCATTTTGGAAGCACACGACTCCTTAGATTTTTTTTTATATTTAATTTGTATTATTTTTTTTTTATTATGAAGTTCTTATAGAAAACATGAATAACTCCTAACACATCTAAAATAGCTGCTGAATAATTATTTTTTGGCTAAACTATAGTACCTACTATCTACTACTACTTCATTTTTCCACTGTCTGTCTGTGAGACAACCAGACCACAGACAAATATCTAAGCTTAAATACTTGTCTGAGGCGGGAATCGAACTCGCATCCCTGTGTTTGGCAGTCCGGCATGGGGACCATTGTGCCAACTGGGTCCCTTATGCTAACAGTAGGTAGTCAAATCATCCCTTATGCTAACAGTAGGTAGTCCAACGCGGTATCCGTGTTTCCTTCAATTTCCTTATGTTCAGAGTTCGTGCCACGCCACGGTCGGCTGCCGACGAACGTAGACCAAATGGACTGAAATTCACAGGAAAACATTTCTTTATTTTCTTTAACGTTATTTCCTACGAGTACCTTTGATAATGTGGAAATAAAACGATTTAGAAAATAACTATTTTTCTACCACTACCTTTTTACATATTTTGGGGTTTGTCTCCGTGATAAATGTTGCTTTCGGTATCTTTTGTACCTACATAATAGAAATATAAAGTGAGAGTCCTGACCAACAGTGATCAGGTAGAAATAAAATTTCTGTCTCTCTATCCACTCTGTGGTTTGATCCTTTTTTACCAGCGCCTACACTATTTAAGCATAAATACAATTATACTAGCAAGCCGTTAAGGGCTACTTCTGTGCACCTAAACAAACAACGTTTGTTCTACGACTTTTGGAAATTCGAAAATAAAAATGAAAATATTGAGGTTATGTAAATTCAAAAAACATCTGATTTTTTAAAACAAAGGTCATTCAGACTAAGAAAAGTAGATAAAACTTAAAAAATAAGTAAAATTTTAAGGTTAATGACATCTCCGTGTATGGAACAGCTGATTTTCAGGTAAACTAAACCTCAAAATTTTCAAAAAAAAATACGAATTTCCAAAAGTCGTAGAACAAAAGTTGTTTGTTTAGGTGCACAGAAGCAACCCTCAACGGCTTGCTAGTATAATTATCAATAACCCTGTATAGTAGCAGTATTTATTTGCTAGTATAGTGGAAAGATAATAATAATATGGGCCTTTACATCACTACATAGTCACTACATAGTATAAAACAAAGTCGCTTTCTCTGTCTCTATTTCCCTTTGAACGCTTAAATCTTTAAAACTACGCAACGGATTTTGATGCGGTTTTTTTTAATAGATAGAGTGATTAAAGAGGAAGGTTTTTAGATATAATACATGCATAATATAGCCGTGCGAAGCCGGAACGGGTCGCTAGTTTAATCTAAAACTAAATCGCCTTGTAGTTTTAGGGTGGTTGGTGTAGTACCTACTTGGGACACGTATTAGATCATATTACAGCCCATATAGTTAGTCCAAATGGTATCTCAATCTAATTTCAGTGCCTAAATATTTCATTTGAAGAGTTATGTGCCTTCGAAGTTACATTTCGTTTGTTGAAATCACGAAACAAAGCGTTTAGCTTTAAATAATTCGGAGTTTGGTCTAATTGTTGTTGTTAAGAAACCGAAATAGTTTTCCTCTTCATAAAAGAGTCGTAACGTAATAATTTATGTGCTCCGTTGTATAATTACCGTTAAATAAAACGTCGTACGATTTTGTACCCGGTGAAGGGACGGCGAAACTTTGACTTTATATTATGCTAGCTGCGCCCCGCGGTTTCACCTGCGTAAGTCTCGATCCCGTGGGGATACCTGGATAAAAAGGGAAACATTGTGTGTGTGTGTTTGTATGTTTTGTTACCCACTAGTGTGATTGAAAAAAACCCGGTTTAGCAATAATAGTTTGAAAACTTTAGTTGCACTAAGCACACAGGTACGTACTTGTGTGCTAAGTGCAACTAAAGTACTTCACGCAAAAACTACTGAACTGTTTGCGTTGAAACTCGGTATGTAGAAAGCTAGAGATGTAGATTACCACAAAGGCTATTTTATCCAGATATGGGATCGGGACTTATGAGTGTGAAACCACAGGGTGCAGCATTTTATCTGAAAACTAAGAAAGAAAGAAATAAATTAGTGGTGACCCACTACTTTTTTGGCCAATATTGACGATTATTGATATTAGTTACTGGCGCTAGATATAGAGGGTAAAATAATATTATAGGGTCGTTTTGGGAAAGGGTATGTGACAGAGCTTCCATATATAGTTCAGTTTTGTGGTCACGAATCTCGAAGTGAATCAATGTTGTATTTAAAATGTAAACACTAATGAATTTAACGAAAAGGTAAGTTTTTCATACCTTGCGGCCATTTGCAATAAAGTTTTATATAGGCATGTTGTACTTTATGGCTTAACTATAGGTATACAGCAGATAAGTAATAGTATGTTTGTTTATTATTATGAACTTTACATTGCAAAATTTATAGCAAACGTACTAGATTTAAAATTTTTATTATTTTATGATGAAAACATTGTTGTGTTCTTTAAAGTGTTGGTTTTTAACTAAACTTAACTAAGATAATCGGCTGCGGTACCATTGCGATGAAAGACCGAAGCTAGACATCTGTGGAAAAACGTTGTGAGGTACGAACTTCAAATTATATGGGAAAAACCAACTGAGCAACTGAATATTTACTGTCAATTTTTTTTACATATAATAGGTCCGCATTTGACCACTATCACACCTGCCTAATGGTAGGTGACGATGCGGCCTAAGATGTAACACGCCTTCCTAGAAGATACCTATACACTCGCGACTTGAAGACCCCCAAATTGTACACGTCAGGAAAGACAGATGCAGGCAACCCATTCCATTCCCTTGCAGTACCAATAAGGAATGACGAAGCAAAGCGCTTAGTGCGAACGTCTGGTATGTCCACCACACACCACCAAATGTCATTATTTATTTACAAGTTACAAAACGTTACAAAGTTACAACTTAATTAAATAGAAGGAATAACAATATGAAAAATCTAAATAAGTTTCACTAGGTAGGGTGCCCAAAAGGCTCGCTGCATTGCCTCTTTGGAAGGTACGTACTGATACGTTTCTCTCTGTTTTTATTAAGTGTGTTCTTAAGGGGGGTCCATACGCCAACGACCTTGGTATACAGCCCACTAAATAGTTACTACTGGCACCGGTCGCCATCGTTGGTGAAAATTGTTGATTGTTACAAATGTGTTTTGTTTTTCTCATAAGTGCTGTGATGGAATTGTATAGTCAGTCTAGCTTGGAACGACAAAGAATTTTCGCCTCAAAATTACCCCAAAATATCGGTAAAAATTTCACCTACAGTTCTATCTCAGCACTTTTGAGAAAAACAAAACACATTTGTAAGCGACGGGTATTTCTGGCAGCATCATGGACGTATTAATACACCTACTACACTCCATGGGCAGCATAAGCAGCCTTAAAAACAGAGCGGCAAATTGGCATGATATGCTTGGTCGTATACGATAATAGCAGTGGACTTAGACCTTTATAACGTTTAACGAATTAAAAAGCAAAAAATAAATTTAAAAGTATTTTGTAACGGTTGAATTCACGTCGTTGAAGTATCAATATAAATACCAATCAATGCTTACCGAGCATCAGAATTTTACTTTTATTACATTTAAATTTTACCAACACTACCTGCCGTGAACTCTCGATCGACAAATTATTAAAATCGTATCGCCTAACTAAATTAATAGAATCGTTATTTCAATTAGCTGTTATTAATGAATGGTCTTTCAACTAATTGTAACCAATTTATTCAGCTTATTTTATTGATTGGTGACGACCCAGTTGGCACAATGGCACCATGTCGGACTGCCAAACACAGGGTTGCGGGTTCGATTCCCACCTCAGACAAGTATTTATGCTTAGATATTTGTCTGTGGTCTGGTTGTTTCTATGTTTTATAAGTATATATTTACAAAAGAAAAGTATATAAGTAGAATATCCGTTGTCTAGCACCTATCACACAAGTCTAGTTACTAAGCTTGGGGCTAGATGGCGATGTGTGGAATGTCCTGCAATATTTATTTATTTTATTGTTAAGGGTAAAAACGGGACCATATTACTAAGACTTCACTGTCTGTCTGTCTGTAAGTTCAACGCTCTACTAGCTGGGCCCGTTCACTCGCGTTCCGATCCAGATGGGAATAAAGGTAATAAAAGGCTTTCGTTTTGCAATAAAATATGAATCGCGACGCAGTAGTAATAACCGTAACAACTATTTACAAACCATCACCAATGAATTACAATCGTCAGGAATCCGTATAAAAATCGGTCAAGTCGTTTTGGAGATAAATGGAAACATTTCAGTGCACAAACAAAAGAACTCCCCATATTACTAAGACTTCACTGTCTGTCTGTTATGTTTAACGCTCTACAAGCTGAGCCCGTTCACTCGCATACCGATCCAGATCGGAATAAAGGTAATAAATGGCTTTCGTTTTGCAATAAAATATGAATCGCGACGCCGTAGTAATAACCGTAACAACTATTTACAAACCATCACCAATGAATTATAATCGTCAGGAAACCGTATTAAAATCCGTCAAGCCGTTTTGGAGATAAATGGAAACATTTGAGTGCACAAACAAAAAACTCCAGCTATCTACGAACCAAACGCAATCGCAATCGGTTCAGATTATTTATAACTAAAACAAAATAACAATATTAAAATCAATCGGTTCAGTAGTTTTTCCGTGCAATGAGCGATTAACAAACAAACGCTTTTACATTAATAAAATTAGTAGGACTAAGATTGAAGTTTGGAGTGTTGGCGTAGTGGCAGATACTTCGACTTTCATTCCGAAGCTCGTGGGTTCAAATCCCGGCCGTGCACCACTTCATTTTTCTTAAGAAAATTTTATGTGCGCTAATTAACATTGCTCTTACGGTGAAGGAAAACATCGTGAAGAAACCCGCGGCTTAGTTTGCTCCAGAAGTGTTGACAAGTTCTTTGCTCTGGATACGTTCGACTAAGCTGAGAGGGTAGTAGCTGCTGGACAAGGACCCAAAAGGACACAACTAAAGATGTCTAATTGCGGAAAACAGCCCGTATACCAGTAAGACTGGACTTTTAGGTATTAATATTTAGGTCGACGTATGATTACTATCTTGCCGATAACAATATGTGTCTACGCTTGGCAAGATAGGTATTCCAGGTTGATGTGAGTTGTTCAGGGAATTCGTTCCAGATTAGTTCCATCAATGCTGTCTATTTGATAATAAGTATATGTCTAGATACGTACAATCAACGTTCAAAAGTCCACCGCCGCCGTAACGTTTACAATCCTGTGCAGCACTATTTGAACATTATAACAACGTAACCTGTGGATCGAACCCACGTCGTCGGTTGATGTAGCGGATGGCGGCTTATACCACTCTGCCAACTAAAGACATAGCTAACATGTTGAAAATAATAATCACACTGAGTACTTTTAATTCAAGCATTTATATTTGTGTGTAACGTCTACTAGAAGAAGGTCGTAAGTCAAATACTTGTTTATATTATATTATTGTAGCAAACTGATAGTGTACTAATAACGTATACTTACCAATATCAATTCATTCGCGACTTATAGACGCTCAATATTGGACCTCATCGGGCAGTTGATTTCATTACTTCGCCTTCTGAATAAGGAATGATGAAATCGAAGCCATTTTTAAATGAGAAACTTCAAATAAATTAAAATTACAAGGTTTCGGGCCCATACAAGGAACGTAATCGGCCTTATTCCTTAAAACCTTATTTAATTTGTCTTTTGTAAATCGGAAATACTTATTGACGACCCAGTTGGTACATGCATGCCGGACTGCCATACACAGGGTTGTGGGTTCGATTCCCGCCACGGACATGTATTTATGCTTAGATATTTGTATGTGAACTGGTTGTTTCTATCTTAATATATATAAATCTCGTGTCACAATGTTTGTCCTCAATGGACTCCTAAACCACTTAACCGATTATAATAAAATTTGCACACCATGTGCAGTTCGATCCAACTTGAGAGATAGGATAGCTTACATCCCGATATTCCCACGGGATCGGGAGTTACGTGGGTGAAACCGCGGAGGGCAGCTAGTGTTATTATAAGTATATATTTACAAAAGAAAAGTATTTAAGTAGTATATCCATTGTCCAGCGCACAAGTCTAATTACTTAGCTTGATAGCTAGATGTGTGGGATGTCCTGCAATATTTATTTTTATTGACTGTGTGTTTCACAGATGTAAGGTAATATTGGAAAAAAAAATGTCTGGCATGTCTGCACCAGATGTTTAATAGTTATTTGAACCTAAGGTAGATAGCCTTAAGTCTAGGTCAAGCCTACTGCATATGATACTTGTCCCAAGCTGTATCGCGCCCTGAATAGCATAGATAGCATCTTGATTAGAGATGATGAGAGGCAATATTAAGCTAGACTTAATATTGCATAATAACATACAAACAGCATCTTAGATCCATACATACCTACAATCTTAAAACATAATATTGCAGCACAATAGTATATACCTACTTATTAGATTAGTTCTAGTTCTGTTTAAATCTTAAACTTGCTTTTGCCCGCGACTTTGTCAGCGTATTAGAAATCGAAAATGGACCAAGAAATAAAGAAAGAAAGATAAGCATTTATTGAGTACAAAGAAGTACTGAGCCCCTTTTCACCCCTTGGGGTAGAATTTTGGAAAATCCTTCCTTATCGGATGCCTAAGTCATACAAAGAACACACCCTCCAAAGTTCAGGTGTCTAAGATCAGCGGTTTAGGCTGTGTTTTGATCCGTCAGTCATTCAGGATAAAGCATTTATATAAATAGATTAGATACACTCGTTGACAGGAGACATTTTCATGAATTGAATGTGTTGGGCCGGTATGGGCCTGTGAACGGTTCCGGAACTGTCATGAAAAACATCCATAAAACAGTTAATACGCCAAAGATTAGAGGTAGCAAAGGCGTTAAAATAACCGTTAAAGTTGGCACAAGCAACCTGCAGATTCCCCGGGAAAGGTCAAGCCGTGTGATGTCACGCTCGGTCTAGTGACGACAAATGAACCTGGATTATGTTATGCCTCACTATCTGGGATATAGTAGAGAACGGGTTTCTCTTTTTTTATACGATGACATTTCATTTATTCACATACATATTTTAAGAAATGCCATTAAACATTACACAAAAGAAATTATAACACAAAAGTAACATACACACAAATAAAATACCACTAAAATAAATACATTCATACATAGGTTTTCTCTACTATATATTTAACTATATCTACTAGTATAGGTACTAAGTTCTTATGACGAAAAATTAGCTGTGCCCCGCGGCTTCACCCGCATAAAGAGGAAAAAACCTACTCTCTCTCAAAAGGAATAATTTTGCCAATAAAATAAAATATTAAATAAATTTATTCAAAACCATTTTACAATGTAAACTATGAACTAAAAATACAAAAACACATATGCCTGAACTTGGATGTGTGTGAATAAATAAAATAAATAAAATTTCGTTTATTTTTCTCCCATGCATGCATCACTATCAACTTATTTTTAAACTATTTACAACTTATCATAATTATAATAATGTTCTAAGTCTCAAAATAAAGAGTAATAGATAATAGTTTATTACTTAATCTCCACGGTTTACTTTAATAGCTAAGGATACAGGATATATTACTAGTTCGAGGTCCGTTGGTAATGCTACTACTTTTGTAACACTTTTTGTTTAATAAACTATTATTTATTTATTAATTTTATTATTTATGGATTTTGTCACAAGAATCTAGACTAGAATACTATATATCTCAGTCAAAGCCGCAAGTATTAACTAAATCTTACATAAATCGTAACGTTTGTTAGGTACAATACTTACCTGTTTTTCGATTAAATAACGCATTAAACAACTCTATCTGTTTTACTGTCTCGGGTAATTCCCCATGGAACTACTTATTTCCACAGAATGTGTTGTTTATATGGGAATTCCGGAAAATGTGCAGAAAAATCGGTAGACGTTACATGAGATAAGGGCTCCCATTTATAAGAATACTAGCGACCCGCCCCGGCTTCGCACGGCCATATTATGCATGTATTATACATATAAACCTTCCTCTAGAATCACTCTATCTATTAAAAAAAACTGCATCAAAGATTAAACATACAAAGGGATATAGGGACATAGGGACAGAGAAAGCGACTTTGTTTTATACTATGTAGTGATGAAGAAGTCCGGGTAATTTTTGTGATACTTATCTACTCACTTTACTTACTTATCGCTATTTTCAGGTTATCATTAATTAATATTTAATGCTCCTATTGATTTTTTTATTTTATTTTATAGTTATCAGTGATATCTCAACGTTACATCTCACTGAAAGTGCCCAGAAGGCCAATTCTCGTAAATAACATTGTTCAAATTACATTTCAATATCATTTCGATTGCATTTCGATCACAAATAATACCCTCAAAGTAGCTCAAAATACCCCCCAAAGTTAGCTTTTTGTAAAAAGAACTGACTTTGAGGGTCTCTTTTGCAATCGAAATGCAATCGGAATGATATTGAAATGTAATTTAAACGATGTTATTTACGAGAATTGGCCTTCTGCAGGCCACACTGGAAATATTTTCAATACTTCTTTTATTAAACTTTCTCTTTTCTTTCTTATTAAAATCGGTTCGGAGATTCATACAAACATTTGTATTGTCATGATTCAAACATACCTCTTCATAATTGAGTAAAATTTTAGTCAAATAAAAAAAGGAGCAATCAGCAGGATAGGTAAAATGAAAAATAATATTTTTAAGAAGAAAATCTATAATTTCAACAACAAAGAAATAAACCAAACACTTCTTCGACGGTAAATCTATCTCCAGAGAGTTGTGTAATAAAATCCATCTTTTTGTTTGGTCGTTTGTAAATGTCATAATAGAAAGGTCAAAGGTCCGCCATGGTAGGATCGTCAGGATGGCAAGGTTTATTTGTTTTATCCTCCGCCTGTTTGGGGAAAAATATCACGTATCGCCTATTAGGTGTTAGCATCATTTTTTGTTGTTGTTACGCTTTCAATTTATCAAATGTTAGAAAAGTATTTTGGTAATAACCAAGCTTTTTGTCTTTTGTTAGTCGAATTGTAGAGAGTGGTATTGGTAAATACCTTGACTTTTATTCAGTGGGTTTGAATTTCAGCCGGCCGTGCAACAATTAACTTTTCGTACTTTATTAATTAAAATTATGGTTAAAATTGATATAATATGTCGGTAAAACATAATTTCCCGATAATTTCAAATAAACAGAAAATTATCTACTAAGATATCTATCTATAATAAAAAAATAAAAAAATTCAAAATTATTTATTCATAACAAACATTGACAAAAACACAAGGTGTGGGAGCTTCTCTGTTAAGTTCATAGAACTTGTGTTAGAGGAGGACTCCTTTTTGCTGTGGTCCGTAATATGCACAACAATGCACTTAAATTAGCTAAAATATTAATATACTTACTAATATACTTTACAAATTATAAGTAAAAGGAAATCAACTTTTCTTCAAATAATCTTCAAATCAAAATAATAAAGAATACATGAATGAATCAAACAATCAAAAGTTAGTCCATTGAAAAGTTACATTTGGGGTTGCATTTGTCAGAGGACGCAATTTTATTTTTTAGATATCACGAGGGGGTTAGTCTAAGCTTAAATTCAAGTTTGAGGGATTGTAGCTCTTGTCCCACGGCCGTCATCTTAGAAAAAGGGATTTAAGAAGCTATTACATGCTATCGCAGGTTTTGTCTTTACCTTATACAACATAACCTCTCTCATTACTAAACTTCATAAAACTTCCTGTCTTCACAATATCAGTTAATAAAGAGACCACATTATAAACATCTACATAACTCGTATACAATGCCACAGGAGTGAGTCTGATCACATCCGGTTCCCTAAAGTCAGCCACAACACCATTGTCTTTCAAAGCTAAACTTATTCTATAAGCTTCTTCATGTACGATACACACGTGGCCACCTCGTTTGCTATCGTCTTTACTATTACCGACAACGAATCCGTATTCTTCAAGTTCTGTTTCAACTAAAAATATTAAATAACCAGTTATGTGCAAGGATTTCTTCCGTACATTCCCTATTCCGGCTTCGGCAAAGATTTTCAAAGAACCTTCTAGAGGAGCCATTGATAGTATTGCTGGTGTACCGATCTGACAGCCGCTCGCGTCCTCTTGGTGATCAAATTCTTGCTGCAGGAGAAATTGGGTTTCCTTCCTGTTACCGTACCAACCAGCTAAGCCAGGAAGTTTCCGGAAGTGTCTCTTGTTTAAGTACAACCCTGCTGTTGATCCTGGACCTCCATTTAAGTATTTGTAATTGCACCACACCGCAAAATCTGCGTCTATTGCTTTCAAATCGATTTCTATAACGCCAATGGCATGGCACAAGTCCCAACCTATGATAATATCCCTTTCTCTTGCAACTTTAGTAATTTTCGCCATATCTAAGATCTGAGCGCTCTTGTACAGGACAGCAGGTAGAAGAACTAAGATCACATCCTCGGTCATAGCCTGGATAATGTCGTCTTCGTACATGAATATACCGTCACGACTTTTAACCACTTTGACGGCATCTTTAGGCTCGAACCCTTTGAGTCTGACTTGACTGTCGACTGCGTAGCGATCTGTTGGAAAATTCAAATTATCAACGAGTATTTTGTACCTGCAGTTGTTAGGTTTGTAGAGAGTGCTGATCGCTTGATGAATGTTCGAGGTAGTAGAGCCAGTGATGACGATTTCTTGAGGGTCTGCGTTGATGAGAGGTGCAGTCAGCTTCGCCAAGTGATTCGTATACATGTAGTATTTGTTATCATCTACGTTCCATATCTTAACACCATCTTGCTTCCATTGCTCCAAAGCTTTTAGGAGACATTCTTCAGCATCCTTCGAACAGAGTCCTAAGGAGTTCCCGCACAAATAAACGGTTCCTTTCTTGATGAAAAACCTGTTCCTGAAATGGCCAAGGGCGTCGTTGTTGTCTATCATTTTCGGATATTCCGAGCCGTTTTGGAATTTTCTGTTCATTTCGAGTTGTTTTTCTGTTCTGATCTGCGAAGAGCGGGGACCAGTTCCGGTTTAAATAGTCCGTTTGTTTCGAACGTTATCAGTCGGTAGGGAGATGCTATAAATGTATGTATTGATAAGTAACCAGTAGAGGTAACAAAGATAACACTTTATGAACACTTAATCTGTATTGTTTTTAAAGTAGGTAGTGTAACCATACTGAATCTCACTTAGTAAACACAGGCAAATATTTAATTGTATAGTATATCATAAACGTTTTCACGGCGTTCAATAAGTTAACACTGAATGACTGTGTTGCTGAATTTCACGTTTTAATATCTTTTAACATAATGCTATAATTTATTCAAAGATTCTGGTACCTAGTTTCAATCTATTCGTATAGTCCAAGAGGTGTCTGTTTCGATTTCTAGACAATTGGTACCAGACTAGACGTAAAAATTACCTACCTAGTTAAAGTTTAAGACGTACGAAAAATTAAGAAGTACTTATGTCTTTCTCCATACAAATGAATGACTCTGGCTCTATCTAGAGAAATAACTTTTTTTAAACCTAGGTTTTATGAAAAAAAAATTGCTTTGGAAGCAATAATCAGGAAGTAAATATTGTGGGAATTATAATTTTTATGGAGATTTCTTCCATAATTTTTTGAGGAAAAAGGTACAACCAAGTTTCGAATTGTATCAAAAATGACGAGATCAAGATGCCAGCCTTAATTTAGTAAAAAACAAATGCTGTCCTTAAAATTTAAGCTTAAATATGTCAAAAACCAATAGTCTAATAAATATCACAATTTGAAATTTTATGCAAGTAGCCCAAAGTCAGTGTGTTCAGTTAAATAAGTTCAACGCGTTTCCACTTAGGTACCACTTTGTTTTCAATAAGGCGGGCGGCGCGGTGTTTTCTCTTAGACTATAACCACAAAACAGTATATTATAAAAAAACACGTATGCGTTATTATATTCTACGCTAGTCTTTACTAATAGGTACATATTAAAAAAGAAAAAATATTTATTGTTTCAATTTTTGTAATTACTGGACCGATTTTGATGAAATTACCTACATAACATGATATGAAGATACATTAGGATTTTTTAACGCTTACGCGGGTGAAGCCGCGAACCACTACAATACCTACTTCAATGCCAATCTGCGTCTCATTAAAATAAAAATAAATCTTAACAAACAAAAGCGATTATTATCTACTACATTTGAAAATGTTAATGAAAGAACCTACTATTAACGTAAATGTAAATAACTGAATACTTGTCAGATTTGAATTATTGTTCTTAGTTATATTGTAGGTACTTATTATTATATTATAAATTAGGCCGAAGTAAATGGTGGGAATATTTGTTAAAGGAAACAACATCTTTTTCTGTCCTTTCTCTAGAATGTCGTAGTATTTTGAATAATAACCAAGACTAGTTGCTTAGTTTGAGGCTAAATAGCGCTGTGTGGATTGTCCTGCAATATTCATTTATTATCTACTTAGGTCATTTTCCCCGTGGGCATAATTATCAGGATAAAAATAGTCTAAAAATCTATGTCTATGTGAGTTTTGTTCTCTTTTATTTGTACCTAACCTAGTACAAACAAAACTCATTACGAAATTTCCAATACTACAAGAGCTACGTCTAGTAAGTAAGTCTGAACCTTTGCATGCAAAGGAAAAGAAAGGAATTTCAGGACGTAGACGAGCGCCCGAGCACTAAAATAAGATTTTTGAAAACTCTATGTCTAAAGCTGTGTAAAGGACTGTTAAAGTTTATAGTTCGCAGTTACTATTATGTATTCTACGTTAGTAGGAAATTAATATTAGTTTTTAGAGCGTTTAACCGCGCGCGGGGGGCTGCTAGTAGGTATATTATAAAAGCAGCCTGGTTTATACGTGGTTAGTGTGGTTACCCTACAAATAATATTATTGCAGGGAAGTTCATTTCATAAACATGATTAGAGTGAAATAAAACAATAAAAGTGATAGGTTGATATAAATTGGTTAAAATCACTGATTCAATTGATACAGATTCTTTCATTATGCTAGAACATAAAAAACTACATCTATATATACTACTAGCTGCCCTCCGCGGTTTCACCGATCCCGTGGGAATATCGGGATAAATTAAGATGTATGCTATCCTATCTTTTAAGTTGGATCAAACTGCACATGGTGTGCGAATTTTATTATAATCGGTTAAGTGGTTTAGGAGTCCATTGAGGACAAACATTGTGACACGAGATTTATATATATTAAGATTATTTTCTATTTATATTTATCTATATAGGTACTACTATCTGCATCTTAAGGTTGCTTGGATTTAGGACACATCCGTCAGATTTTGCTTTAGTAAGTGTATTTTAAGTATTTTGGTTCAGTTTCGTCGTGGCAAGACTGCTGAAGTAGAAAATAAAACTAATCTTTTATATTCCGCTTCCGTCAGGAAGTGTTCTGTTTACTATTTTGTTAGATAGGTACAGATTCCTTGGTCGGTAAAGATGAATAGATATACGGTTTTTGTTAGAGCGGTGTTGGCCTAGTGGTAGATACCTCGACTTTCATTCTGAAGGTCGTGGGTTCGAATCCAGGCCGGCCGTGCACCAATGTATTTTTCTTAAGAAAAATTTATGTGCGCTAATTGACATTGCTCTTACGGTGAAGGAATACATCGTGATGAAACCCGCGGCTTAGTTGATTCCAGAAGTATTGACAAGTTCTCTCCTCTGGACATGGTCGACTAAGCTGAGAGGGTAGTATGTGCTGGGCAAGCCTACTCCATCTTCACGCAAAAAGGACCCAATTAAAAAGGGTCTAATCGCGGAAAACAGCCTGTATACAAGTACAAGTACAAGTTCGGTTTTTGTTTTTTATTTATTTTTAATGATTTGTGTTGTACGAATAAAGTATTTATATGTATTTATCGTTTTATGTACCAACTAATAACGAAGGTGCAAAGGACAGTCTGTAGGAGATACGAAAAAAAATCGGTGAAAATAGGCTAGGTCACTTACGCGACAAATTGAGAACCTCTTTTTTTTAAGACGGTAAAACTTACCAAGTTTTCTTTTTTATGCTATTACGAATTGGAACTAGAATCTGGTTTTCACTATTAGATAGCTCTATTTTCTGTAAAGGCCGTAGGATATCTAAACCAACAAGTAGAACTTGAAAAGTACGTAGGTACCTAGTCAACGAAAAATTGCGGCAGCAAAGCTGCTGCGTTCTCGCGAGTGCAGCAAGTAAGTGGGTACGTTTATGAATTAAAATTAAATGTAAGTAAGTATTTAACTATATAGTAGGTATATACTGATAGTCGGGATAAAGACAGGGAGAAGACCGGAAATAGGTAATTATCTTTTTTTTGAAGTGAAAACTTCTTATGGCGCGTTGGGCACTTTTGTGGGTGAGCATTTTCAACCGATCTCGCGACAGATTTTGACGCGACAGATTTTGACGCGACAGATGAGATTTTATTTGTGTTAGTCTTTTTGTTTAACTTATACTGCCATCTATTACACAAATTGAGAAACTTAGTTTCTAGAAAGACCGCTATTCGAATGTAGATGGCGCTGATTTAAATTTTTTACTGCCATCTAGCGAATAAAAAATAAACTATATTTGTTTAAGTGAGTGCTAATAGATGGCAGTAGCAGATCGTTTCAAGAAATATTCTATGAGAAATAACAAGTTTATTGTTTTCACTTCTGCCTGCACTCCCGGAGTGCGCTGTTTTTTTTAATTCATAATTTTATTTTATGGCTTTGTCGTTGTCGGATAGTTAAACCTTGTACCTACGTACGATTAGGTATTTTAATAATCTAGTTTTTCGGACGTCGGAATCGTGGCAGATGTCGTAAACGACGCGATGGTGTGTCGATCTTGATGCATTTGACACAGACTGGCTAAACCTCGCCCAGGACCTTTTATGGAATACCGCCCCTTTTACAAGAAAAAAAAATATCACCCCTTTACCAAATATCTTTCTTCGGTCTTTGGTTTGTCTATTTTCTATTATATAAAAAGCTTAAGCACCCCGCACTGGGGCACTGCACAAAGCCAAAGAGGAGACAATTAATCAAAATTAGTATCTAATCAAATTAAATAAAAACATAAATAATGAGATGGTTTGAGGCTGGTGGAGTTTTAACAATTGGCGATGTCGGGTTTCGATTTAGTTAAAATCAGTCGCAATTTAAACCACGTTTAGTGATCTGCAGTGCCTTTTCTTAGACAGTAAATTAGCTACTGCACTAAACCCACGCTTTAGCAGTCCGGTGAGAAGGCATTATGTGTTAGACTTCTATCGATTGGTATGGGTTTCGAAATGTACCGCGGCATTTTAAGATACTATGCCTGAGGTGTCCAAAAGCTTTGACTTTCTTCTGTCAGTATGTTGGTTTTCTTCTACAGGTCAACCGACCTGGATGAAACCACAGAATAAATACATAAATATTGCAGGACATTCCACACATCGCCATCTAACCCCAAGCTAAGTAACTAGACTTGTGTACTTATAATACATAGAAACAACCAGACCACAGACAAATATCTAAGCATAAATACATGTCTGAGGCGGGAATCGAACCCGAATATATAACAGTAAGTAGGTACGTAATAAGTTTATAGATTTTTTTGCCCTTGAAGATTTTTTGTTTGGCATAGCTAAGTCAGTCAGTGAATGAGTACACATTTTAGCCTAGCAGTCATTATACCTATACCTATTATTATTATGAGTCCCACTGCAGGGCAAAGGCCTCTCTACTCCCCTTCCACTGATCGCGATCTTATGCGACAGATTGCCAATCTGCCAGAAATTTGTACCAAAAAAAAAAAAAAAAAATGAATTTGTTTGAATTTGTTATTTGAATTTGTTCATTATATACCTACTTAAAATAAATATAACATCTCCATAAGTACATATGTAGGAGTAGGTAACATCTCTATGTAGGTAACCATATAATTGTACTACTGAAACACACCCTGTAACCCTGATTTCAAGACCGCGATATTATAATCTTTTTATTGCATTACGTACGTACCTAATTACGAAGATTACGAGAATTATGACGGTAAAAATATATTCTATTGTAAAACTGCAGATAACATAACAACAGTCATTTTTCCTATCTATTTACCTACAGTCATTGACTGTAAGCAAATAGAGGCTTAGTCCATTGAAAAGTTACATTTGGGGTTGCATTTGTCAGAGGACGCAATTTTATTTTTTTAGATATCAAGAGGGGGTTAGTCTAAGCTTAAATCCAAGTTTGAGGGATTGTAGCTCTTGTCCCAAGGCCGTCATCTTGGAAAAAGGGATTTAAATGGTTTTTATGGTTTATCTGACAAACTATAGGTCTCACAAAAAATGTTACTTAATATTTTTTGTTGCAAATAAGATTATCTACAACTTTTATGAAGTAATTTTTAGTCGTAAACCAAAAATAAAAAAATTATACGGTTCCGTCTGGCTAAAAGCATGAATCTTGGCATGAAGGTAGCTTTTACATAGATAATAAGATATAGAAGTAGAAACAAGTGATATGGCGATTGGTTCCCCACCTTTCCCCCCCTTTTGTGTGCCAAATTAGAGTTTTTTGCATTTTTTATGAAAACGGTTAAAGCTATAACCAAATTGCCAATGAGCAATATGATCTTCATCAAATTCACTACAACATTTACCTCAAGAGGATGTAGATCGGACTTATAGTTTAAAAGCTGTAATAGTACATTGTTACCCTAGGTGTGAAAGTTACTCATTTAGTGCCGAGACGGAGTTTGGCGCCCGAGCGTAGCGAGGGCGCTAATAGTTCGAGGGACTAAATGAGTCTTTCACCCGAGGTAAACATTGTGCTTTTCATTACGAATAATACATAAAATTCTTCCTAACAACGAGAGGGAATGAGAGACTCCATACTACCTGATCCTCTTACAAGGTTGGGACCAAAGAGGTTATATACATGTAGTGTTATTCTTTGGTGTTACTTATAGAAAAAAGGTTAGGTTTTTGAAGTTCCTAATGCGTATTGATACTGATACTGCCTACATGCATATTCCACGAGCCGTGCGAAGCCATAATTTGACATGACAGCTGTCAGTGAAAGCGATTTTCTCTAGGGCTGAAAGTTTTTCTTTCTACACGCTCATCAGGCACCTTTACACCTACTTTCGGAGTAAAAGTAATTAAAAGTAATTTTTATGCTCCGTGGACCCTGTTTTGTATCAGCCTTACAGTTTTTTTATTTTATTATAAAAACAGTTAAAGCTATAACAAAACTGTTAATGACCAATATGTTTTTCATTAAATTGTCTACAATAATTGTCTTGAAAGTATGTTGATAGGACTTATAATTTTCAAAATATGCTTACTTTTTTTCTTCTGAAAATTAACACAAAAAGGTAAACATCGAAAAAGCGCATGTAATTATTTTTATACGTTTTTAGACCCTCCGAGAGTAGTCTTTACCTGAGTTTACATCCTTGAAAACCCTGGGATACTCCCATGGTGCTACGAAATCAGTATTATTAGTAAAAATAAAAACTCAAATTTTCATGAATTTTCGCTTATA
Organism: Idaea aversata; assembly: GCA_907269075.1. Taxonomy (NCBI): domain Eukaryota; kingdom Metazoa; phylum Arthropoda; class Insecta; order Lepidoptera; family Geometridae; genus Idaea; species Idaea aversata. The sequence continues at coordinate 10,073,166 of OU026101.1, forward strand.
ACTTTTTGTTTTTTGTTCTACGACTAAAAGTAACTTAACAAAAGTTGTAGATAATATTTGCAACAAAAAATGGTACAGAATATTTTTCGTGAGACCTATAGTTTGTCAGATAAACCATAAAAACTGTTTAAATATTTTTTTCCAAGATGGCGGCCGTGGGACAAGAGCTTCAATCCCTCAAACTTGGATTTAAGCTTAGACTTACCCCCTCTTGATATCTAAAAAATAAAATTGCGTCCTCTGGCAAATGCACGATAAGCCCAAAAAAATGTAACATTTCAATGGACTAAGTAAGTAGGTACAATTTGAATTTAGTTTAAACATTTTTTATTTATTTTTTAGTAAGGTAGTTTAAAAAAATATCATTGATTTTAATAATCTTGTACATATTGGTAATTAGACATAAATAATAGGTTAAGTATGCTGGGTAAATAAAAGTACTTAATTTGTTAGCAAGTAACAAGTACGCGTCATCGTCAGAGGGCCGTATCTATTGACCGAGTTCAGATTATGGCAGTACAGTTGATGAATTTAGAATTTTTAGTATGTATCTATCTATATAAGATATCTACTTAAACTTACCTGTTGTGCTTTCTTTGACATAAAATTATCTCTATCTCTCGCAGTCTCTAAAGAAATTAATATATTTCTTTCAGTAAATAGGTACCTACCTCTTTATATCCACATAAAGTGTGGTTGTAAAAAACTAGCACTTGCACTGAAAACTCATGCAATATGCACATTAGCTACTATATTGAGCTTTTAACAAATTTATAAACGCCTAAACATACTTGAAACGAGGGTTGTTATACTATAAAATAAATACCTACCAAAGTTAATAATGGGAGTGTTTGTGATAAAAAAAAAACTAATAAAAAAAAAAATCTCATATGTCGCGAGAACATACGCAAAAAGAGTTTTAGATGAAAAAAAAAATAGAAAAAAATAGTACGGCGCGGCGAAAATGTCGGCCTACTGTTTTTAATTTGGCTGTGAGTGTATTAAGACAAATGTCGTCCAACAAATTGTCGTCCGACATTTGTCGTCCGTCAATAGTCGTCCAACAAATTGTCGTCCGACATTTGTCGTCCGTCAATAGTCGTCCGTTAAAAAATACCATATGTACGTCTTAATACACTCACAGCCAAATTAAAAACAGTAGGCCCAGGCATACATTTTCGTTAGTTAGTTTCGAAAATTCATGAAAATTTGAGTTAGATTCTACTTATGATTTCGCATTGCAAATAACAGTGTCGAGTATGTTTCTGTATCTAGTTGTAGGTAAAATGAAAGAACTTATCAAGACGTGTGGAGTCAACAAAGCCACGGGTTTCATTACGATGTCTTTTTTTGAAAAACAAAAAATTTACTCTTGCGGTCGTCTATTTATTTTGTAGAGTTTTGATTTAGAGAAATAAGATAATAGAGAAACAGCTCCGTTACACTTTAATCAAAGAAATTCATCAAAGGATATTTTTCTACTTATTTGTTTCATTCTAATCCGTTAACTGCTATAATATGGATAAGATTCCACTGCTTTTTATGTTCCACATTGACCCATTACCTCCAGAAACAAAAAAAGTGATTTTCTAAGAGTTCCTTTTTTAACTTATTGCAGTACGGGACCCTAAAAAACTACCGCGAATCAAACGAAAGATGATCGAAACAGAAACAAAAGACGATCAAACGAGCTCGATGCCAGGCTTTACATTATCACAACTGTACATAATAAACTTTGAACATAACTATATGTTATAAACAAATAATTAAATTCAAAGTGTAACCAACTTAACGACAACGCCCCGGGTAAATCCGGCTCTGTGTTTACAAAAAGCGGAAATGAAACCGAACACAGCCTTCCACGGGCTAGTAGCGGATACAATTCGTAATTAAGTTTTTGCGAAGTCAAAATGCTTTGTAACTATTCCGGTTTTTTGTGGGACATCTACCTGACTGACTCAAGTTATTGCTATTATGATTACACTCCTATATAATCCTAATACGAAAGTTGACTAGTTTTGAAAAGGGGATCTACTTACATTTAACACAAAATTATAATATAAGTTTTTATGACAACACTTAAAAGATCATGTCCAAAATTCGGTTCTTTATTTTCACAGCAAGTTAGCGTTAAAATATTATTAAAAATAATTTATTAAACTTAGGTATTTTAACAAATAAGAATCGTTCCCAGCTATGAAAGTTATAAACTGTATTGCAGTGAGAGCACCCTCCTCCAGAACAATTTTTTTTTTTAAATAATATTAATGTAGTGTATGGTCACAGTTTTAACACTAGAATAACCTCATTGATTTAAAGTAAATTGTGGTATGTCTACATAAAGAAAATGTAGAAATTATTATTCGAGACTGTTTTCTGATTGACAGTTGGTTTTCTAGTGTTGATTGAATTTTAGTATCGTAAAAGGAGAGCGACACGGCATCACTACATAGTATAAAACAAAGTCGCTTTTTCTGTCCCTATTTCCCTTTGACTGCTTAAATCTTTAAAACTACGCAACGGATTTTGATGTGGTTTTTTTTAATAGATAGAGTGATTCAAGAGGAAGGTTTATATGTATAATACATGCATAATATAGCCGTGCGAAGTCGGGGCGGGTCGCTAGTGAATTATAATAGCGAATTATTAAATTGCCAAAACTCGTTTATTTCACATATTTCCCTATCTGTGACACATATAAAGGGCATTGCTTAGAGAACACCAAAGACTTTACTGGATCACTGCCTCGCAAAGTTAAACGCTTCATAAATTCGATACAAAATTTAGTATTGGATACACATTAAGGAGTTCCTGTTACCAATTTCCGTTTTGTGCGGAAGCATCGTTCCACCGGAATATTGACGCATAAGTAGGTATTGGGGAAGTAGGTGAAATATATCCATAAAATTTCAATTAGCTATTTATAGATATATTAAAAAGCTTTTCAAATTTATTCTCTTAATGGATTAAATACTTTAAATTACTAGATTAGCTAATAGCTATATAGTATGTGAAAGATAAATTGGCAGATTCAAAACTAATATTTTTGATGATATTTTATACCAATTCAACTGGCTTTGATTTTAAAAATTATTAATAGAATGTTTTAAAATATTTTTTTTTATTACAAGTATTTTTATTGTTTCTTACTAAATAAAATAAGCTTCATTTTCATCTGAAAATCTCCAAGAAATAAACTTAACTACGGGCTATAACTTCCCGAATCTTACTTAGCGGTAGGTAGATCTGACGTATCTAAGCCTGTGGCCTAAGTAGTACCTACTCAGAAAGCAAGTAGTCAATTTTCCAACGTCATTTATATCTTAGTCCGGATCAGAACGTGGATTACATGGATTTCAACGGAGAACTTATCGACGTGAGTTTAATAAAGATTTTTAAAAGCTTTTCGAAAACTTTCGTAGTAAAGCTAGTGATCCATTGGTTGTGTAGTCTTTGGCTTATAAATGTTATTGTTTACTTAGCAACTATTTAATAATGTCATTTAGGCTTAGACCAGTATACACTGTGTGCTTTAAAATGCCGATTCTTATAGCTTTCCAATACTTTGGTATTGAGTTGGAGATATTAAGTTTACACTTTTAAACTCACAACGGCGACTTAATTAAGGTCGCGGGAAGTCTATGGCCGCAGGGAGCATGCGACCGATCGCTCTGGAAGTCTTTAGGGGAAGCTTATGTTCAGCAGTGGACGTCCTATGGCTGATTCATTATGTTTATTTATATAGGTCGCGATTAATCGCCGTTTTGGCTAAGTTACATCTGCAGAGGTCACGAGAAGACTGAAGTGGCCGACGTCGTCCTTTGTCAAGCGTGTAAAAGTCATTAGGCATTTTGTTTTATATTTAAAACCAGCTTTACCCGCGTTGGAGTTGAATTTTCAAAAATGTTTCCTTAGTTATATACGCTATAACAGGTAGACCTAGGAAAATTTGGCACATACCTATCTATATCTGTGTGCCAAATTTTAGCCAAATTCGTCAATTCGTTTGAGTTGTGCGTTGATCTAACAGACTCATGTGCTAACAGTCAGTCAGCACTTTTGAATTTTATATTCTTAATAATCCGAATATGAAAAGACTGAATATGATCACAAATCTCATTATAGTCATAAATCATCGCGGTGACAAAGTAAAGTACATTTTCACGAACGCTGCAGCAACAATAAAATCGCTAATTCATCTCGTCTTCCCATCGTTAGTCCGACAAATTGTAAATACTTAGATCTTGTATCAATCTAGCAACACACTGCTGGAACACCCTCGAATGAAGCTGTCAAATTACCGAGACAGACATCATTAGCATTTCTCGTTAATCATTCCCGAGCTGTGACAGCTCCAATTGTTTTGCGTCACCGACCGGATAAACAGACTTTACCTACTTACTTATGTGTGAGTTGATGAATTATACTACTTTGTTAGACGTTTTAGCGATAAAGTCAAATGATTAAGGCTTTCCGTTTAACATTTTAGGTATTTTATGTTTGTTATTATTGGTCTTTATATCTAATCTAGATTATATACAGGGTTATTGAAAATTATAGTAGCAAGCCGTTGAGGGCTACTTCTGTGCACCTAAACAAACAACTTTTGTTCTACGACTTTTGGAAATTCGAATTTTTTTTCGAAAATTTTGAAGTTAGGTTTACCTGAAAATCAGCTGTTCCTTACACGGAGAGGTCAGTAACCTTAAAATTTTACTTATTTTTAAGTTTCATCTACTGTTCTTGGTCTGAATGACCTTTGTTTTAAAAAATCTGCTGTTTTTTCAAATTTACATAACCTCAAAATTTATCTTTTTTTTTTTAATTTCCAAAAGTTGTAGAACAAAAGTTGTTAGGTTAGGTGTACAGAAGTAGCCCTCAACGGCTTGCTAGTATAATTTCTAATAACCCTGTATAGATAGATGAACGCTTTATTGCACACACAAGTTACATAAAAAGACAACAACAAGACAATTGATTTAAATTATAAAATTAAAACAATGGCACAATAGGCGGCCTTACCGCTGAAAGCGCTTTCTTCCAGGCAACCTTAGGATGGAGAGGATTTGACGTAAGATTAAGGGTCCTTCGGAATTATATTTAAGCTATTTACAATTGTTAGACTAACACCCTTTATAGTTTATAGTATTCGTTCATTAGGTAGGTACTTATTATTATTCATTGAACTTTTTTTTTAAACACGCATTCTTTCGGCAATTTTTTTTAAACTGACCAATTTGAATTCCATCAATTTGTTATTTGACACCCGTCAATTTGCATGATGCCCGCTCTTCGAAATAATGCCATATTTTATTGTGACTGATAAGTAGGTGCCAGTAACCTACTAACTGCCTACTAAAGAAAAAAAATATATTAATCTCATTGTGCTCATTTTAAAACTGTTGTAAGTTCTCATTCACTTTTAGAAAAGAAACTTCCAGAAATTCCATCATCGTTTCACTGTTTCTCCACCATAATCTTCTTCTATTCTATCTTCTATACATATAAAATCCTTTGTCCTGACTGACTGACGGATCAACGCACAGCCTAAACCGCTGATCGTAGAGACCTGAAACTTGGAGGGTGTATTGTTTGTATGACGTAGGCATCCGTTAAGAAAGGATTTTCCTAAATTCTACTTCTAAGGGGGTGAAAGAGGGGGGCAAAGTTTGTATGGGACGACGTGATTCCTTGGTCCAATCTACGGCGGACGAAGTCGCGGGCAACAGCTAGTCTATACATATAAAATGCTTTGTCCTGACTGACTGACGGATCAACGCACAGCCTAAGCCGCTGATCGTAGAGACCTGAAACTTGGAGGGTGTATTGTTTGTATGACGTAAGCATCCGTTAAGAAAGGATTTTCCTAAATTCTACTTCTAAGGGGGGCAAAGTTTGTATGGGACGACGTGATTCCTTGGTCCATTTTCGACTTTTACGCGAACGAAGTCGCCGACAAAATCTAGTCTCCTACAAAATGGAAGAGTCTGACGTCGTCAAAATAGAAGAATCTGACGTCAAACAAAATTACTTCAGATACAAACTGCACCTCTCCGGTTACAGAAAAGGTGTTTTCTTTGAAAGTAGGTAATCGTTTCTTTCATAGAGAAGCGGGGCCGTGGCGTATTCATTCCTTTGACGACTACGGGACTACGTGCCCTCAATATCTACTATACAAAACTAATACATACATATACCTACTATAGTAAACATTTGTATGTTGGAAAAATGTTTTTTCTGACGTGATATGTCTTTAAAATCGGTCAGAATAATAGGGAATCACATGCTACAATCAAATGTAACAGAGAAATGTGTCACTACGTGTTACAGATTAAAGAAAAGTGGACGTATCTCATCTCTCCTTATAAGTCTTAACATCCGAGCTTAATTTTCTAATCCTCATGTACATAACTTTGAAATGAATGTCTTGATATCTTGAAAAGAGGATGTAATATTAGATACAACCGCCAAAATTGTATCGACTTCACATAAGATGACGACCCAGTTGGCACAATGGTTACCATGCCGGACTGCCAAACACAGGGTTGCGGGTTCGATTCCCGCCACAGACAAGTATTTATGCCTAGATATTTGTCTGTGGTCTAGTTGTTTCTATGTATTATAAGTATATATTTACAAAAGAAAAGTATATAAGTAGTATATCCGTTGTCTAGCACCCATAACACAAGTCTAGTTACTTAGCTTGGGGCTATATGGCGATGTGTAGAATGTCCTGCAATATTTATTTATTTATTTATTATAAGATACGTTTCAAGAACTCTACTGCGGCTGGTTCCCTGTTACTGTCCACATGATTTTTTAAATTGTAAGTACCTTAATTTGATCTGGTTTTTTTGTGGTATTTGTCCTATATCACAGGCCTATGGAACCCCGGACCTTTTGAAAGGCATGCGTGGTGCCGAAACCAACACGTAGAGGCCCTAACAAGTGTAGGTAATAGCAAAGTATGATGTGGACACCAAACCGGCGACTATCCCTGTCTGCACTACAAAATGCAGCCAAGGACAACCTCCGGTTTGGATAGAACTACGTAGTGAGAGATGGGAGCTTTGTGTATCCATTTCGCTTAGCTGTGAACTTGTATAAAAATCGTGTAAGTTCAAAAAGTATATTAATGGGTCAATGACCCAATTTCAGTCTGGTTTTGGAATAATATTGTGGTGTTAGACAGTGCCAACCCCCGAACTGTTACCATGAAGTTACTCTAAATATTCCTCAAAGCATTCCCCAAATATTATCACGTTCATACAAATATGGCTAAAGAATTTTAGTTAGTTATGTAGCAGGTTACTTTCAGTCGAATGTGGAGGTATAGTAATATTGACCTTTGTCCATGTTATGGAAGGCGCTGTAGTACCTGGGATATGGAGCAAACTTGCCCAGTGAGTGAGTGAGAGTGAGAGAGAGCTCTCACTCTCACTCACTCACTCTCTCTCAGGTTAGTCGACCATGTTCAGAAGAAAGATCATATCAACACGTCTAAGTCAACTATGCCGCGGCTTTCATCACAATGTTTTCCTCCATCGTAAGAGTAATGTATGCAAAATGGTAATGTTAACGGTTTATAAGAGTTTAATTAAAAAAGTAGGTTGAGAACAATAACAAAACAGAAAAAAAAAACTGGTTGCCTGTAAAGTCGGTATACGGGCGAAAGTTTTACGTGACAACAACTGTGCTCGAGTGGAAGGGACGCGTGCCTTTCACTTTTTATGTCTGTCTCTCTCGCTCTTAGGCGGGCTAACCATGCCCGCGTGCCTCTCACTCGCTCTCATTGTGAGCGCATAACGTCAGCAGAGCGTAACGCAGTTTCTTGAAGTGTCACCCGGCAAACCAATTTATAAAACGTTGTCACGTCAAAACCTATAGCTGTAAATCGTCTCGTCTCATCTAGTTACCGAAGATCTGTGTATTTGTGCCGCTTTGTAGCGAGTTGCTATTGCAGCTGATTCGAACAAACTAATAGATAAGAAATGCGTCAACCTACCTACATTTATTTTTATATCATTTTTTTCCATCGTATTAAGTTTTATTGTTTACCTGTATGCTCCTCGAACATTTGTATATGTACTATTATTAGTTAATTAGCTTTTATATATTTCTCATGTAAGTGAATTATAAATATTCTTATGAGAATAAAGAATCTTAAACCTGTAACAGATAACTAAAGAAGTACCTTATCTACATTTTGTAAAAAAAATATCCGAGCGCAGCCGTGTTTTCATCTCGTTAAATAATAATTGTAGTAAATCTAAACTTAATGTAGTACTAGTAATCGTTTACTAGCTGTCTAGGCAAACGTTGTTTTGAAAAAAATGAATTAAAAAAAAATAGATGTTGTTCGATTCTCAGACTTAACGAATATACTTACGCAAAAAAATTGATACAAATCAGTTTAGCCGTTAAGGTAGATTTGGCAACTAACACCGCGACACGAGAATTTTAATTTACATAGAAACCGCGACTCTAGACCTAGCATGTGTACTGCAATCCAGTTTCATACTACCGGGTAATCCAAGCACTTAGGAGAACGTTGGAACTGCCCTGGACGCGGCCAATGTGCCCAGATTATAGACTTGTAATCGGTTGATGCCAGTTAGTATGAAACAGCTAAATGATTGTTCACTTTTTTCTGTATAATATGTGGTCTGTGTTCTCCCTTACAAAGCCAAAGAAACTAATACTCGTACTGTGGCCAAAGTATGTCCAAGAGAGTACTTATATAGCGGTGTTGAAAATGTTATCTATCCTTTTTCCTTTTTGTAACGACGCCGCGCCGGTTCCATGGGGCGAAATTCAATTGTCAATTTAAGGGCGATTGTGAGATTTCCCTTTTGTGCCTAAGTGGATAGCTGCCGTCCGGGGTCGCCCCGTGTAATATTATTTAGAATTACGACGGAAAATGTAGGTGTTTCAACGTATTTTTCCTATTTGATTACGTTGAGGAATATGTGTTTTTGGTTGTTATGAAATGAGAAAATTTTAGGTAAAGGAATATATCACTTTAATAAGAAGGTAGAAGTGTAAAATTTGTCAGTTTTTGCTGTTGACCTTTTCACAATAAGTGGAGTCGACCCATTTCCTCTTCCGTTTCTTCACTCTATTAACATCCGCTCTCCTCTTCATTGATACTGCCTCTTTGAAGAAAGAGAAAATAACCATGTTTATAAGATTTGGACAATAACTCAAACTGCGTCATTACATATTTGGAAAAGTTATAGCTTTTTCTAAAAAAAAATTGCTTTTTCTTTGATATGTTATAGGTACTATAGTATTTGTTTCTCAATCAGAAACCCTCTCTTTCGATTGATACAAAAATAAATAGATAGTGGTTTGAACATGTTGGGAGAGCAATGATTTTTCTAAAAATCGAATGATTCAGTTTTAGTTTTTGTTAAATTCGGGCCCGCAACTCCTTTCAGCATTTTTCGCTATATCTTACAGCTAAGAAATGGCACTGAAAGCCTGTTAAAAAATGTAATTTATGTATGTAATTTTTAATATCGCTAACGAATCTCCAATTAAGCAACCAAACATAAAACCGATAAAGTAACCAATCAAGTCGAAACATAAATTATGTAGGTACCTAATGTAGGTAATCTTATAGATAGGTACAAAGGTATATATATTACGGCATACGCAGACAACTTTTTAGTGGTTAGCCGACATTTTAAAAGGTAAACAAAAAAGTTATGTGTAGTCTTCCTTTGCATAGTATGTTCGTCTTTTGTTTCAGTTTTCAATCTCTTTTGTTTTTTCTTGATTTGTTTTGTTTTAATTTCATTGAATAAAGGCTGATTTGTTAGTTTATTTTTAAAGTAAATCACGACTGTACTCTGTCCAGTTCTTTTTCTGTCCAGCTGAGAATATTTTCAGTTGCTATGTAGTTCGTTCGGCCAGCTATCTGTCAATTGAAAAGTTCGCAGTCTGGTTTCTCTCTTATATCAAACGCGAAATAATTTTCGGTAGATTCCTTTTGGCTTTGCGGAAGACAGAGGCCCGCTAATTATGTAAATCTCCTTTGTCATGAGCTTATTCTATTACAGCTGAAACTCTTTTCTTCAGTCAGAAGAATTTTACATCAAATTGTACTTTATTGTGAAAGGATTTAAGATTTTAATCTCTTTGGCAAACCGTTCGTAGCACCTACTACGAGTACTTGTGTATTATGTAATCAAAATGGATAATTTTGATGAACATTGTAACTAACTTAGTTAAAGTAGTTACTTACTTGGTTAACTTAATCAAGGGTGGGGTAGATACAAGTACTTTCCAAATTACTTGATTGTTTATGTAGGTACTAGCTCTGCCATGCGGTTTCACCAGCGTTAGGCCTAATTCTTTGGAAATATCCGGATAAAACTACTTTATTTATTAATCCAGGACTCTGGCTATGTACATACGGAGTTTCATCGCAATCGGTTCAGAAGTTTTATCTTGAAGAAGTAACAAACATAAACACGAATTTTCACATTTATAATATTAGTAGTAGTCTGACTGTCTTTGCCTGCATTAAACTATACATCTTTGTCTGTCTAGCACGGAAAGCTCGCTTAAAAAACTTACTTAGTTGACAAAAAAAAAGTACTACCTAAATGGTAAAAAATTGTTATAAATGCTAACTTTAGCTAAGAATTACAAGGAAAAGCTTAAAATCTGTTCCGTTAACACGTAGAGGGTCATTATCTTAATGTGGCCTTAAAAGATTTATGTTCTTGAAATACACGTAAATACTTAGGTATATAGGTCCTTTAGAAGAATTTCGACAATATCATAATATGCAAGAAACCAAAAACCGAAATAAGTGCCACTAAATTCCATTTTTATTCAGTTTTTCGTAAAAATGATCAAGGTAGAAATCGAAACGTCAAATTATTTAATGATTTGCGATTTTAAACCCAACATAATTTCTAAATACTAAAATCTAAATAAGATAGGTACTATAATTTCTTAATACTAAAATCTAAATAAGACTTTGCAATTATTAATTTAACCGTCAATTGTAAATTGCTTAGACATTTCCAAATTAACGTTATATTTGATTTTCTACTAGATCATTTTTACAAAAAACTTAAAAAAAATAATTGTTTTTGCGGGCAAGTAGGTAGCATTCAACATGAATCTCAAATTAACTGAATAAAATTGTGCTTTAAAGCAGAGGCGTGAGGTCGAATTAATTAAAATTGTAGACTTACCTAGACAATGCAGTAAGTGTAGAGTATCCATGGTTACTTAATTAAGTTTACATAATAAATTAAAGTATACATGCTCTTCAAATTTTATATTTACAATCAGAAAATTACATCTACTTATCTATTCATAAATATATTAAATTAAGCGTAATAAGCTTTAAAATGAGCAGAGAATCTTTGAAATGTTTCTTTAGGTACGATGTTTTAGTTACTTTTGATTATTTAACGTAAATTATATTCATTTGTATTTATAAGCAATTAAATTGACCAAATAATTATGGGATTTTTAACTATAGCGAAAATTAAATAAAGCGGACGCGTGAGCAGTGATACGCAAAAATTACTAAACTGATTTTAATGTTTGGCTATGAGATAAAAGGAGGTTAAGATGTGTTAATTTTGATATCCCCACGGGATTGAGACTTGCGCAAGTGAATAGAATAGACATTTATTAGAAAAGCACACGGACAAGAAAACAAATATAAACAAAAACAATCTATAGAATTAAATAATAGGCACATAATAATGAAAAGTCAGGGATAACGTGTGCTTTCCTAAATGGACCGACCTCAGCTGAAATGCTGCAGCAAGCATAACGCTAGACTACAGCGTTGGTCTTCCGGCCAGGCCCAGGGCAGCGATGCAGAAGGTACCACTGCAGATGCCCGCGATCATTAAAACCGCAGGGCACAGTTAGCATATATGTATATAAGTACAGGAAATGTCTCAATTTTCCCGGAACCAAGATCACACTAGTGTGTTTAATTTTTTCCGCATGGGCGCGTTGTGTGGCTACACGATCGATATTTCCCGCGGCACTCACCAACACCGAGTTTTAATGACGTCAAAACTATGTAGGTAAAATATATTTTACTTAAAAATTAGTGACATAGAAAGCTTGGTTTATACTTACACAGTAGGTAATAACCGGCCAAGTGCGAGTTGGAGTCGCGCATGAAGGGTTCCGTACTGACCATGTCGTGTGCCCCACTTGAATAATTTTTGAAGTGTTAACTTCTTTTAGCGCGGAACGCATATTTTTAGATGAGATAAAATTTCTGAACTCGTTACGAGACGTAATGTGACAGCTACGTCATTATCGGCTTCAAACAGTACTATATTTTCGTCTCTCGGTAATAAGACTTTGTGTCTTGGTGGTTTTGAGCGCTACTTAACACTTGTATGAATGTTTAGCCCCTGGTTCGAATCTCACCGAACATAAGTTTTCACTTCTGTCGACACTCCCGGAGTAAAACCGTTTTTTTTCTGTTTTAGTACTTATTTGTTGTGTAGAGTGGCAACTGAAATTCATAATCTATAAAAATCGGTTCATGGGATACAGCTTGGGAACAGACGGACGGGCCGACGGACAGACAGTGAAGTCTTGTCCCGTTTTTAACATAGAGCGTTTTTACCGTTTGACTACGGAACTCAGATTAAAGTCTGAGTAGTTTTCAAACACTATAATTTTGATTGTCAACATATTATTCAAAATGTACACCTATACTTATTTATGTTGGGTTTTTTTCGATTAGGCGTTTCTAGAGTTGGAAATTATATACTTCTGGAGATAGAGTTGACATTAAATGCTTTTGAATATTAATCGTAATATAACAACAGAGTGGTCCCCCATAGCAATACGACCACGCGGCAGACCATAAGGCGACGATGGCGAGATGATTTTGACTCCTATAGGAATGATAATTGGTGGGCAATAGCGACAGATCGTGATCAATGAAAGAAAGGTGGAGAAAGGCCTTTGCCCTGCAGTGGCACAGTGTAGGCTCTTAATAAAAAATAGTCGTGCGAATCCTCATTTCTTTGAGACTTTCGAAGCTATCTGTACCACTACACAGTCAGGCGCCTGATGGCGATTGATAACAGGACGAGTTTTAGGTTTACTTACTTCCGAATTTATATAAGCGCATGCACACTCTGTATGAGTAAACACATCAGCCTTAGATGGGAGGTTGATTAACAGAAACGATGGGGAAGATCAGCTCGCGACAGAGAGGAGTGGAAGAGACCAGCAAACAACCAAACAAAAACAACCGAGTGCTGAATATCATGCTATTTGATTTAAAAAATGCTAACATTATAATTCTAAAGTTCAAATTGTACACGTTCACTGTGGATACACCACATTCGGGTCATTTTGAGGTCACTCTGACACTATATGTGAGCTACGACTCCATACTTTGAAGCCTTTTTAATTATAGTTTACACGTGTGATTTTTTTTTACATACACGTTGTGAACAATACCTAAAGTATAAAAAAAGTTTGCCCAAAAATCGGGCAACATTTTTATAAAGTTGTCAGGAAATAAAAGTCTAAAGTTACTAAAAATTGAATACGTGAATGTGCATACACTTGTGGGGTTCGCCTCACATTTAGAATCAGCTACACTGGGCGGTGAATAAAGGTTTTTTATTTAAACACTTCAGCCTTATTCATACACATTTTAGGCTTGTTTTTAAACTAACGCTAATCTGTTATCATTCAAGTCCCTAAAAGTATTTCATAATTTAGAAGCTCAGTCGCGCTAATAAAATTCTTCAAATATTTTGTACTTGTTCTGAGTTAAAATATCTGAACTCTGCAATATGTTACTAATGCATTTATTGAGAAACACAATATTTCAAAGATTTCAAAAGTTCTTTGTGGTATTCAGTTTATTCTGTATTTGAGAGTAGCAAATTTAATTTTATACAGTCAATAGATTAGATGCCAAAGAATACAGTTTGATTATGAGATCCGATTTTTCATTTTATATTTTACAATACAGAAATCAGCAATAAGGGATAATCGCCGGTTTAAGTACTATCCACATAATATTTTGCAATTAAACTCATTGGAAAGAGCTACAGGCTCTTTCCAGGCGTGTTGGCTTCGGCTTCATGCACGCCTTCCAAAGATCCAGGGCTCACTAGTCACATGATATGGTATATTTTTTTATCTCACCACGCGAGCAGTAGCAGTATTTTATGGTACGTATGCAGAAAATAAAATAACACTCCACAGAGTAGACCAATAAGTATAATTTTCCAACGTGGAAGCAGTTTGATATGTAGTATCTAAAGTGCAATAACAATAACTCACATTTTGTATCGAATACCACATTTATCGTAGTGCTATTCTATTAGATGGATATTATCTGCATTAGTTTTTGAACGTGATGCTTTTAAAATAAACTATATAGTCTTGCGAGGGATGTTTTAAATTCTATACAGACTGCGGTGTCTTACGAGATCGAATTGAAACGTGGTCCAGTGGCGAAACTCTTTTTAAACTCGTATTATTGGATTCACATATAGCTTTATCGAGATCTCTTTCGGTTCAGGGATAACTTTCCTAAACAAAAATAAGACCTATTCTATACTAGCGACCCGCCCCGGCTTCACATGGCTATATTCATCATCATCATCCGAGCGATGTTCCCGGTTGCATCCCTCTCAGGAGCCCGGGGTCCGCTTTCCTACTTTTACGCCTCCACTTCGCACGATCTTCGGCATCCTGGTTAGTAAGGCCATTTGCACGCATATCACCCTTTACGACGTCAAGCCAGCACTTCTTGGGTCTACCCAGTCTGCCACGGCCCGGCGGAGGCGCCATGGCAAGACATTTGTTCCCCACGTAACTAGCCGGTTTTCGCAAGACGTGACCGTACCAGCGTAGGCGACATTCTTGCAATTTATCTGCAATATCTCGGACATGAAGGCTGCCCCGGATGCGGGAGTTCCTGACGTATTATACATATAAACCTTCCTCTTGAATCACTCTATCTATTAAAAAAAACCCATCAAAATCCGTTGCGTAGTTTTAAAGATTTAAGCAGTAAAAGGAAAATAGGGACAGAAAAAGCGACTTTGTTTTATACTGTGTAGTGAAGCCCACTAACCCCGTGTCTTACGGTCAATTATTTTTTAACAAATATTTATAAAAAAAAATTGGTAGGTACTTATGGCTTTTTGGCTCGAAAATCATTCAATAGTGTTCCCATTTTTTCTTTATATCTTTCAATTTTCATCTAAAGAACTTACGATGTAAACTATGAACACTTTAAAAGTTACAAACTCCCAGGTTTACAGCTCATTTTATGACCTAAACGTAACGAGATGTTTGGTATCATTTTCAATAGATCCATGACCCAGATTCATTTTGGTGTACTAATACTTGACGACGTCTATGACGCGGCGGAATTTATGTAAGTAAACAGATTTTTATTTCTGGTCTGAGAATTGTTTATTAAATCCATCTTAAGAAAAATACACAAGTATAAAAACAAAACTAGGAACCAAATGCTGAGGCTGAGTAAGTTTATTAATATTTATTCTTTTATTCCCTCCATCGCAACTGGACGGATTCGCAACTGGACAGATTCTCAGCTGGACAGATTCTTTATTTGATACTTACTTACAGCTCATTTCAAGTCTGCAGTCTGCAAAATCACCCTCGATAGATTATCATATCCATGCATCTTCTATCTATATATATTTTAGCTCGTTAACACACCTTCTGTGGATGTAATCAACTCCCCCAGAGGGTTCGTAGTATAGAAGCAATCATTCACCATCTGCTGCACGCCGACAGAGCCTGTGTGCCAGGAGACTCATACATAGGAATTAAATTAAATTTGTTAGCACTGCGCTGCGCTGGTGCGGTACAGTGCTGCATTTTTAGAGTCAACTCTTGACGTACGTTTGAAAAATAATATTAAAAGTTAAAACTGTTAGTCTAGTATGCTTCGTTCAACTTTAGTAGAATCTAGGTAAGCGTCATGTTCCTACAGGGTGAATTTTTATATGGCCCTTGAGGGCTATATCCTAATCTATATGGGATAACGAAAATTTGCTGAAATGATTTTACCAACAACGAAAAGTGCATATTAGATTATTTATGAAATTATCTCTTTTTAGCAACACTATCGATTACTAGGTACTAGCAATTAACCAATTAACTATCGATTAGTACAAAAATATAGTGTTGTTTTTTAAATTAAGCTTTCCGATTCCTGGCTGATGACTTTTCCAAAAATCTAATGATGCAGTTTTAGTTTTTGTTAAAATCCGGCTTTCAAACTCTTTTCAGCACTTTTACCATCTTCTATAGTTTAGGATAAAATTCCCTGAAGGCCTTTTTAAAATACTTACCCTGTAAATTTGCTTCGTGCTATTTTCTGGACAGCATCCATAATTACCATTAGGTGTAATAATAAAAACATACGTTGAGATCTTATAAGGTCTCACTTTACTGCTCACACACTTATCGTATAGGTTCTGTGATGTTTTCATACAAATTAAAGTTCTACTCGTACTGGAGCCTCAGACTACAATATTAGTTCTTTTAGTCTGAGACTGGAGCATTCTGGAACGTAACCGAACCGGTATGTTTCGGTGTTTATCGATCGTCTTTTGTCATTGGCAGATGGCGATACAAATTCATGTGTTCAGAACCCACTGGTCCCCTGAAAGTGCCGTTGCTACACATACGCTCAGTGTAAATAGACAGAATAAACGAATGTGCCAAATGTTACTGTATTTGGAACAGCCTTGTACGAAACCGTTTTTTTTTGCCATTTAAGAGGATCATGAGTTTTCGATACGCGGCGCGAGTAGGTATTTTCAAAAATGACCCGTATCGTGCGATATATAGAGAGAGTTTAAGTTCGGACGTAATTGCCTTCATTTTGCTTTCAAATAATGTTGCGGGCCGTAACGTTTTTACCCCCTTTATCCTTTACAAAATGACATAAATATGGTCTCATTTAATTCACTGCATCTTATTCTAGGTTTATACGTTTTTCTTTTTTGGTAATTCAGTTTAGTCTATTAAAAACAATTGAAACGCTCGATGAAGTTTTTAAGTAAAAAATATAGATATTCAGATACTAATAACTTTTATCTTAGGCAATTTTTCTTTAAAATAAAAACGGTTAAACCTAGTTTCCATTACTTAGATCTAGAACATTTTCAAAAATTATCAAAATCGGACTTCGTTTATGGGGGGGAAAACGTTACCGCTTTTTGTATGGAAATTTACAGCCTCACACTGGCCTTAATAGAAACTTAAAAACATTCAGTACTTAACCTAGCACAGCGAAACCACTAAGGTTTATAATTATGCTAAGTAGATTTACATTTACGTCGATTCTATCATGTTTCAGAGTTTTCATTTAGTTCGGGACTCTATCAGAATGTTTAAGCAAAAATTCTCAAAAAACACGAACATCAATCATTCATTCACGTCTAAATACGACTAGCTATCTGCCCATCTCACAACAAGCGAACCAATTTATTATTTGTTTATTTTTTATGAAATACTAGCTGCGCCCTACGGTTTCACCCGCGTTAGTCCCGATCCAGTAAAAATATATGACGAAAAACGCTGAGCAATTTCACAGATGTCAAATTGACACAGTTTGACATCTGTTAAATGTCACTTTGACATCTGTCACTTTGACATCTGTCACTTTGACATCGGTCACTTTGACATCTGTCACTTTGACATCTGTCACTTTGACATCTGTCACTTCGACATCTGTCACTTTGACATCTGTCACTTTGACATCTGTCACCTTGACATCTGTCAGTTTTTCGACACTTTTCGTTATATTTTAGACAATTCACACAATATCTTTATAAATAGCCTATGTTCTATTCTGATGTATAAGCTATATTATTGTAAAGTTTCATTAAAATCCATTCAGTAGTTTTTGCGTTAAAGAGGAACAAACATCCATACATACATCCATACATACAAATTTTCACGTTTATAATATTAGTAGGATTGTTGGAACCGTTCACTGTATACAGGGTTATTGGTAACTACATTAGCAAGCGGCTAGTGGCTGCTTCTGGGCACCTAAACAAACAACTTTTGTTCTACGACTTTTGGAAATTCGAACATTTTTTGAAAATTAGAGGTTATGTTTACATGAAAATCAGCTGTTCCTTACATGGAGAGGTCATTAAATTTAAGATTATACCTACTTATTTTTTTTAAGAACAGTAGTAAGTTCTTATTCTAAATGACCTTTGTTTTTGATCCCAGACGCAAAAACAATGAGGTGTTATAATAAGTTTGATCTGTCTGTATGTGTGTATGTGTCTGTCTGTGGCATCGTAGCTCCGGAACGGATGAACCGATTTTGATTTTTTTTCTTTTGTTTGAAAGGTGAATTAGTCGGTAGTGTTCATAGCTATGTTCGATCAAACTCAGGGGTTTTATTATTCTAAATTTAATTTAAAAAAAGCTGATTTTTATATTGACATAACCTCAAAATTTAAAAAAAAAACGCAACATTTGTTTTATTAGGTGCACAGAAGTGGCCCTCAACCGCTATTGCTAATATAGTTACCAAAAACCCTGTATTGTGTCTGTCTGTATGTAGTATACTAGGGCTCAATAGTCATGGTTTATTCAATGAACCAACACACTTTCGCGTTAACTAAGTATATTGTGAGCACAATTTGCTCCACGCCTTGTCTCTACCTACATCCTCCATGAAAATTTGTACGCAGATTAGGTATTTTTCTATTCTATTTTTACTAAAACACCGATTGGCCTCAGGCAAGGTTTTAATTTTGGACGATAGGCTTGAATTTATAGCAGGTAATAATCTACTCTTACTTATTTTATTGTTAGAAATTTCGCAATGTTGTTCTAACGCTGAAATTAGTTTGGTACATGTGGTGAAGCACCATTGAATAATCACTTATGCCATGTGATCAATGGTTTTTTTTCATTATTATGGCTTTGCTTATTTTAATACAGCAGTGTTGACCTTGTGGTAGATACGTCGTCTTTCATGGCAAAGGTCTTGAGATCGAATCCTGGCCGAGCCTAATGGATTTTTCTTATGATAAATTTATATTTACGCTAATTGCCATTGCAGAGAACATGCGAACAAACGCTCTGGAAGTCTTTGGTGCCCTAAGTAGCACAGATTTAAGTTGCTGGCGCCGTATACATTATCTAGATTAGATGTACAGGAATATATTAAAATGGCTTTGTAGGACTTTTACGCACACAGGCTATTACGTAGGTTTTTATTTTTCTCTTTGTCATATTAAAAAAAAAATGAGTAGGTACTTACAAGTTTTCGCTAAAATCTAAATTTGCCCATATCTTTTTACCGTGTTGATTCAGGACCTTGATTTTTATACATCTAATTATCTGTCCCGGGGAAAATCGTTTTGGCATAAAAAATAAAGAAAAAAAAAATAGATGTTGTTCAATTCTCAGACCTAACGAATATACACAAAAAACTTCATACAAATCGGTTCAGCTGTTTCGGTGGAGTTTGGTAACTAACACTGCGACACGAGAATTTTATATAAATATACTAGCGACCCGCCCCGGCTTCGCATGGTTGTATTATGCATGTATTATATCTAAAAAACCTTCCTCGTTAATTACTCTATCTATTATAAAAAACCACATCAAAATCCGTTGCGTAGTTTTAAAGATCTAAGCATATAGGTATAGGGAAATAGGGACATAGGGACGGCGAAATTTATTTTTATTTTATACTATTTTAGTGATAGTGATGGGGACTAAAGATCTCAGTATCTGGTATAAATTTCAACTTGCTAGATCCACCCGTTCCCGAGCAAATCGGTGGTGACACACGGACAGACGGACAAGGGAGTGATCTTATGAGGGAAACTCTTAAAATATCACTCCCTTCTTTACCTTCTGAGGTATGGAAATCTAAAAATACTTTAAAAATATAGTCGACGCGTACTAACTATGCTCGTTGTTACAAAGTTGAGTAAGACATAGGTACTTCCTACGCAGGATCGATCGGGTTTGACCTTGGGGCTTTGGGCTATGAATAATCCTTTGTATTCGGTAAAAGCTGTTTTTGCGGTATTTTAGGGGTAATCCTTACAACATTGTCTTTACAATCTGATATTCCTGGCAATAAGTTGGCTGATTGAGCGTTGTTGGCTTAGTGGTAGATACCTCGACTTTAATTCTGAAGGTCGTGGGTTCAAATCCCGGCCGGCCGTGCACCGATGAATTTTACGAAATAATTCTGTGTGCTAATTGACATTGCTCTTACTTAGTTTACTTTAGATTAGTTGGCTCCAGAAGACTGACAAGTTCTTTCTTCTAGACATGGTCGACTAAACTGAGAGGGAAGTAGGTGCTTGGCAAGCCTATCCCATCCTCACGCAAAAAGAACCCAGTTAAAAAGGGTCTAATTGCGGAAAACAGCCCGTATACAAGTACAAGTTGGCTGATTATAAATGATGTTCTTAGAGACCATGTAAATTTTTCACTGGTCCATAGTTCTTAGATATTTTCAATATTTGTTTCAACAAGATGGCTGAATGTTAATGTTCCTAAATAGGGACAAACGAGGGCCCAATGACTTTGTATTTTAATTATTTATCGGTCCATTGTTCTCTACGAAGCTCAGTTCATAATAAAGTTAATAATTGTCGGCAAGTTTCTAAAAACAACCCCATTTACGAGGCGTGTTGCGAGACCTTTCTGATCGTTTATATTTAGGACATAGTGTACTTTATGACTGTTTAACGATTTACTTTATGAAGCGACGCTTTTCCTTCCTTTTCCCTTAAAAGGCTAGATGTGTGAAAATAGTAATAAGGAAGTAGTAAACTTAGAAAAAATGGAGTGATCTGAACTAGCTTCGCCCCATTGTTTTATGCTTCTTAATTTCCAGTGGGAATTTTTACGTACCAAGATTTTAAAAAACCTGTATCTTCCAGATATACAGGGTTATTAGTAATTTTAATAAACAAAGAAGATATGCGCAAATATTCATAAAAAAAATAAAAAATACATACAACTGAATTAAGAACTTTCTCCTTGTTTTCGAAGCCGGTTAAAAAGAAGCGGTTGAGGGCTACTTCTGTGAACCTTATCAATCAACTTTTGTTCTACGCCTTTTGGATATTCAAACATTTTTTGAAAAAAATGAGGTTAATTCGAAAATCAGCTGTTTCTTTTAAATAAAGGTCATTTAGACTTAGAATAGTCGATAAAACTTAAAAAATAAGTATACTCTTAAGATTATGGACCTCTCCGTGTTGACACTGGATTTGAACAGTTCATTTTCAGGTAAAAGTAACGATAAAATTTTCGAAAAAATGTTCGAATTTACAAAAATCCGTAGAATAAAACTTGATTGTATGCACAGAAGTAACCCTAGACCGCTTTCTTTTAAAATTACTTACCAATAACCTGAATAAGAACCAAAAACTTAGAAATAAATAAATAAATAAATATTTCAGGACATATTACACATCGCCATCCAGCCCCAAGCTAAGCAACTTAATGCTTGTGTTATGGGTGCCAGATAACGGATAAACTACTTATATACTTTTTTTTTTTTTGTAAATATATACATATTAAAGAAGATTCAACGTTTAAAATTAAATGGTTACGTTCAATTAATGACAATAGCCTTAACTTAACCATAAGAACACTAGCTGCGCCCCGCGGTTTCACTCGCGTAAGTCCGATCTTTCTCACCGTTTAAACCTTCCCTGGACTACGACAAACATTTCAAAACCGAAATCATCTAAATCGGTTCGTGCGTTCTGTAGTTATAGCGCCAGGAAGGAAAACCCGACTTTTTTTATATAATAAATTATTCAACTGTAATCGCTCAAGCTGACGAATAATGGCAAAATGCGATAAACGGCTGCCCAGAGAGGTGGAATAAATGTTGATGGTCATAAAACATAATACCATTTGTTCAATAAATAAAGCGGTTAACTTCAATCGTATAATTTATTAACTGAATGTTAGGGTTACATACGTACGTACAGTCATATTACCAATTAGCTAAACTCCACGTGACCCAGACCTCACTCGTATATCTGTTAAAAATATAAAAATAATAGGTTAATACTATATTTACCTATTTTGTTATTTTTTATATTGTATTGCATAGCATATTGTTAAAAAAACAGAATCAGGTAACATTACTTTACAACCTTACAGATGTGCGAGTGAGCTCTGGGTCATGTGGGGTTCACCTAATTATTAATGTGACTGTACATAGGTACCTATTTTATTGTTTAAATTATATTTTCAATAACCGACCGCCGCCGCGGCCAATGGATTTTTCTTAGGAAAAATTTATATGCGCTAATTGACTTTGCCCTTATGGTTAAGAAAATTGTCGTGATGAAACCCACGAGTTTTAACTCTCTTTTTACGTTACGCCGACAGAAGTCTGACGTTCGTTTGCTACAAATTAAGACGTCATAAGTACCTACTTACTACCACCTTACTACCACCTTACTACTACCTACTTTATGATGTTATATTGTTGTTATATCACATGAGTAGAGAAGGGTTATATTTGCATTTGGTTTTTTGCAAGTGACGGACCGATTATAAAGACTAATACGCCAAAACAGTCAAAAGGAGGACGGATTGGAAAAGATTTTTTCCACTTCCGTCTTACCTACACTCGCGTCCCTCAAAGGCCCCCGTTTATTTGGAGGTCTTTGAATTACGAGCATATAGGTAGCTTCTAAGATCGCGTGTTACATCTTAGACCGTATTTTTACTAACCATCGTGTAAGATAGTGGTCAAACGCTGACCCATTTATTACACAACAATAAATGGAGAATTTGACAATAAATTCTTTGTTGAAATTTCTCTGATTAAGTACAATCAATCAACGTTATCTCTGCAACAAACTGTCTTCAGAAGTAGACCCTAGAGATTGTTCTCTAGTGTTAAGTTTAAATAGTTTCAAGTTCCTAATGAAACTACGCCTTCACAAATACAGGATTTCATGAAATTGAAATGGGAGTTGGCTGAGTTAAATGTGGAATAAATTATTCAAAACATTATATTAGTTTAAAGACAGTTATAAATATGATTAATTTAATATTTTTACTTTAAGTGAAGAACTAGTATTAGCTTTTGCTCGTGACTTCGTCCGCGTAGCCTTCATAGCCCTTCGAAGCCGAGGCGGTCTAATTATGTATATAATATCATTAGTGACAACATTGGTAGTCAGTTTTATTAATCGCGTGATCAACGCGACATTGTAACATGAATCACTTAACCAATAACAATAGATGTTGTTCGATTCTCAAACCTAACGAATATAGGTACCTAAAATTTCATACAAATCGCTTCAGCCGTTTCGGAGGAGTTTGGTAACTAACACCGCGACACGAGAATTTTATATTATAGACATACTTTTTGTCTGAGGTCATGCGTTTAGTTGTACCACTGTATACGGAGATTTATGTAACAATGGCACCACATTTCTCGACGAGGCGTTACACAAAAGAAGCAGACAAAAGACAGCAAAAGATCTGATAAGAGAGAGATCGGAAGGGATGCCTGCCTATAGCAGTACCTACCAGCTACCAGCGAGATGGGCTGAATAGATACTGTATTATGTTGCTATATATTTGTATAATGCTTGCTTGCGGTTTTACCCTTACAACTAAATACATGATGGTTTGACCTCGTCTAATCTATACATATATAATGCTTTGTCCTGACTGACTGACGGATCAACGCATAGCCTAAACCGTTGATCGTAGAGACCTGAAACTTGGAGGGTGTGTTCTTTGTATGACGAAGGCATCCGATAAGAAAGGATTTCCCGAAATTCTACCCCTTATGGGATGAAAAAGAGGGGCAAAGTTTGTATGGGACAACGTGATTCCTTAGTTTAATTTTCGACTTCTACGCGGACGAAGTCACGGGCAAAAGCTAGTTTATCTATAAATATAAATAAAATAGGCTTAACTGGCTGACTGAAATATCAAAGAACAGCAAATAAAAAAAAGACAGGTCTCAAGACAGAGACAGGTCAAATTTGGCATAGCTGTTATTATAACACTAGCTGCGGCCCGCGGTTTCACCCGAGTAACTCCCGATCCCGTGGGAATATCGGGATAAAACATAGCCTATAACCTTCCTCGATAATAGGCATCCGGTAAGAAAGGATTTAAGGAAATTTCAAACCACAAGCAGAAGAAATAGCGGGCAAAAGCTACAATTTACGTTGTAAAAAGTAAAACTATAAAACTATATTTAGATTTCTAGGTTATGTTACAAATCGCGTACCAAAAAATGAAACTATAAAACTATTTCTAGATAGATTTATACTACAAAATGCGTTCGACCAAGTGTTCTTACTTTCAAATGCTGCTAATGCAACCCCGTCTGTAATTCAAAAGCTTACGGTGCTTAAATTTTAAAGCTCTAGATAGAAGACTTTATTTCTAAAGTAAAACCAATTGTATGAGCAAGCTTTTTGCGTTATTAGTTCGCGTCGCCACGATAAATTAAGATTCCTGCTTTGTTCATGAACCATTGCAGAATTGTCTTTGTTGCTCGGCGCTTAAACAAGCACAATTTTGATTTTTATCTTTTGATGTCTAATATTATTTGTATTCTGTTTTGATTTTTAAAAAAGAATTCTCCCACTGAAAGAAAATATAAAATGGCGCTTGCAACAGTGACATCATTAAGCGCTCTCAAAATTAACAACAAATTCCAAATAATGACCTAAACTAGATAATATTATAGTAATTTGAAAACAGTTTTGTTCTACGAAAGCCAGAATCAAATCTCCGGTTGCGTAGTTTAATAATAGCTAATAAATAAGGCTACACATGAAATGGGTAGTGTAGGCAGCACAGAACGCAATTACCGTGTGATGTCATGCATCTGTAAATAGGGTGAATCTAATTCCTACGCGGCCCCGACTTCGCAGTATAATTTGCTCAAATAGAGCGAGATCTTACCCTGATTTGTATCGTGTTTACGTAGTAGATTTACGTACCAAAAGTAAAGGTAAAAATATAAAGTTAGCCTTATAGGGCAAGAACCTAAAGAAGGGTAACTCAGTAAGACGCTACGGGTGTGCAATGTGCAGCCGACTTCGGATTGACTATGTGACTTGACTTTGCACATGTCAAGGTTATCTGCATAAAATAAGGCACCTAAGTCTTATATTATAAATTATAATCAAATACCTCACATAACTCGACGTTTCCACTAACTCTTGACTCCCCTTACTTTTTACTTCCCTAACTTTAAACTCGTTAATTTTGCAAACTTTACCTAAATGTTCGTGAAAAATGTTACAGGCCGCACAATTTTAGTTTAAAACGTACTCTACCCTGTTCTTCCTTTCTCGGACCCCAATAAATAACAAGATAAAAGTCACCGAGTCATTCTCAGCACCGGATCATTCATTATAAAGTAGAGTTACGAGTATTAGAGCACATTGCAGAATATCTTAGAGCGTGCACGGGCAGTAACGTGGAGTTAGTCTGTGTTTCATTTAAATTTTCATTGTTGAGTGTACTTGAGAGCTTTCTTGAAAGGTTTATTTATGTTCGAGGGCGATTTGTAGTTGAGTTTTATACTAAGTAATCTTGGTGCTGAATAAAGAATAGCACGCGGTTGTTCAATATGTTAGGTATGCGTGCTATCAAGACATAAATCTGAGTCAGGTCTATTGCCTTAGATAAGCGACTGCATCTGTAAGCGAACAGTGAAGTCTAGCGATAGCACCATATCCTCAAGGCTTAACTTATTAATAGGATTACCTATTAGCTGTATGCAAGTGTGGTATCTCTGAAAAAACACCCCGAAATGCGTGTATGACGGAGTCTTTCCCTCAATAATTATAAAGGAGTTTACACAATATGTCCTTTCTCACAAATATCTAGTGAGCGTAGAGTCTTGAATTTTATAATTATGATTGATTAAGGAACTCACATGTAGATGTACCTACTTACGTGATTCTACTGTGAGACAGCGACATTACTCTGGTATTTCTTCACTTACCCATTAAGTGTTAAAGCACATTTCCAAGAATATCTTCCGGGCATGAGTGATGTGTGGGTGTTAGATTAATCCCGTTTTGCCTCCAAAGTTAATTTATTTAAATTCCAATTAAGGGATGTAGGGTATTGCCTACCAAAGATTGTGGAAGATTTTCATCTTTACAAATATAATAATCCAACTTTGTGAATTGTAGATTCTAGTAGGCAGAAAAAAGTAATTTCCCTATAACGCTATGTCGATTTCAGAAGAATCTTTGTACTTTGTCTAAAGCTTTTAGTACTAATTTTTTGCTCTTGTCTCAATTTATTTGCGGTCGGTACAGTACGGATCTTCTTCCATTCTCCTCTATTAACCGTAATCTTATCGTTCACATCAATCCCTCTCATATAGCTTGTCTCACGCAGTGCATCCATCTTTTGTTAAGTCATCTTCTTTATTTCCATCCTTCTACAATCTGCATTCATACTAAAGACTCTTTTAGTTGAATGCGTCTTCTCTTTCCTCGTCACAGGTCCATACCTTTCACCTTTTCCGTTACCTGCGCTACTTTCAGGCTTCCTCTAATATACACGGTGTAACAAGGGGGGTGGATCATCGGTTGTTGGGGGGTATTTTATCCATTCTGAACTCCGCTGCATGCAACTTTCCTTCAACCTTCTTCTTCACGGCCCAGCAGCTGATTCCGATTCAGTTTATGGTTTTTACTATAGAACAAAAGTCCTGGGGCCTTATTCTGCTATTTGGCCAACCATTGTCATTATATCGAGACTCTATTGATATTATATCGAGATTGTGACTTTATTTGGTATTCTGCTAAAGTTTTAATAACATCGCAATATAATCACTATGGATGTCTCAATGGTATGGTAATATTTACCTTGCAGGTGTTGCCTAGCAATATGGTATATGTTGCTAAGCAATATACCGTTTTGACAACTATCGAGATTCCATTAAGCCACGATTGTAGAGCAGAATACAAAAGTGAGTCAGTTGTGTCTCGATAGAATAGTCAACGTTAGTAGAATACCAATTTGACATGTAATGTCATATTTTTGACATTAAATTTCTATTACGATTATATCGACACACTATTGTTACACAATTGTGTTAGCAGACTTAGGCCCCTGTTTAAAACAATTATTTGCCGACGCTTTGATCGTTAACATTAGGTGTAATAATAAAGAACATCTAAATCGTAGTCATTTAGTGAATTAGTCCGTTTTTGCTCGCTACAATATCGCCCGTTTCGACTATAATCCCGAGGGCTAAACGCTCGTCGATCGTAGTGTAATGACCGGCTATAATATTGACAATACTGAATTGGTCGACTTTGTTTGCCCTATGTTTTATATTGTTCGATTTATTTGTAAAGTTGTTTTGTTTAAATGGGCTTTATGCAAAAAAACTCGAGGACGTTTTTGAAGTTGTTATATTATCTTTTAAGGGGGCTCTATACGCCAACGACCTTGGTACACAGCCTACTAAATAGTTACTATTGGCACCGGTCGCCATCCTTGGTGAAAATTGTTGATTGTTACGAATGTGTTTTGTTTTTAGCAAAAGTGCTCAGATGGAATTGTAGGTGAGATTTTTACCGACATTTTCTTATAGTTTTGAAGCTATCCTAAAATTGAGAGTTAAAATTAGTCTAATTTTGAAACGATAAAGAATTTTCGCCTCAAAATTACCCCAAAATATCGGTAAAAATGTCACCTACAATTCTATCTCAGCACTTTTGAAAAAAACGAAAAAAACGGTGTATGGGGCCCGCGAAGATCTTTGGGCCCAAGTCAACCTCACCTGCAAGCTGGTGCACCTGCTGAGAAACGGACGAGGCTCTGGCGCTGACTTTTCCTCTCTGGGGTTGGGGGGTCAGACGGCAGTCGCTCCCGTAAAAGTCAAAAATAAAGCCGCATCATAATTATGGAAAGTCTCGAAAGAAGTTGTCCCACAGATAGGGCGCCGCCGCATAACGGCGCGCAGGAGCCTCGCCCGACTCCTGTGGGAAGTGGACGAGGGCTACCGTGCCATGAGCGGGCACGGCCAAAGACGCGAGCCCCAACTCACAAAAAGAAACTCCGCTTCGCAACGTGGAACATTGGCACGCTAACCGGACGCGCGAGGGAGCTGGCCGACGTACTTTCCAGGCGAAAAGTGGCCGTGGCGTTCCTGCAGGAGACTCGATGGAAAGGCAGCAGATCCCGGCACATTGGGAACGGCTACAAGCTGATCTACACGGGTGCACCTGGTGGAGAGAACGGGGTGGCTGTGGTGCTCGCTGAGGGGTTTCATGATTGTATCTTGGAGGTAAAACGCTTTAGCGACCGACTTATGGCCGTGAAGGTCCTTATTGAGGGGGTTGTAACCCACTTAGTAAGTGCCTATGCGCCGCAGGTCGGTTGTAGCGACGCTGATAAGATACTGTTTTGGAACAAACTCGGTGAGGTCCTTGGAGCTATCCCGTTGTCACAGGGGATCGTTTTGGGTGGTGATCTGAACGGTCATGTTGGCGAGATGGGGGTGGAATTTGAGCGTGTTCACGGAGGCTACGGATACGGCAGTCGGAATGCGGAAGGGGAAGAAATCCTACGTACGTGTGCCACTGCCGACCTGGCCCTCGTGAACACTTACTTCAAAAAGAAACCCGACCATTTGATCACCTACAAGAGTCAAATCAAATCAAATCAAATATCTTTATTTCTTTGGATACTTAATACTTAAAAGTATACAGGACCACATAAAAACGTCTTAAAAACTAAGTTAGGATGTGTGCCTTCGGAACGCGCCCACCAATGAGAAGAAGGCACAAGAAACTCATGGGGTTTTTTTTTCATGTGGTCACGCTCACAAAGGTCAATATTACAGTATTTGAAAGTATTATTTGAAATGGAGCAACTAAAGTCATGTCCATGGGTTCTTATCATTAAGATAAGACGAAGTATCATAGTATGCCTTACTGCACAATCTATGCTTTATAAAAGTTTTGAACCTGTTAATGGACATGTCATATACATCTTTAGGTAATTTATTATAATAGAGCACACATGTACTATTAAACGACCTGTTTATTTTCCGGAGCCTGCTACCGGGCACGGTAAGTTCACCCTTATTTCTTAAATTGAAATTATGAATATCGCTGTTTTTACGGAAAATATCAGGATTTTTGTGAACGTAGAGCAAGTTTTCGTAGATATATTGTGAATAGAGCGTTAATATATTTATCTCTTTAAATTTTTCTCTAAGTGATTCCCTGCCTGCCTAGCATGAAGACCAAAACACGATACGATAAAGCGATATCACGCGATATAACTACATCAACTCTCAAAATATGATACATAAAGCCGCCATGTTGAATTTTTATTATAAATTGCGATAAAAATTATGATAAAAATTCAACATGGCGGCTTTATCTATCATATTTTGAGAGTTGATGTAGTTATATCGCTTTATCGTATCGTGTTTTGGCCTTCATGCTAGGCTAGCTGGGGCCCATTTTGTAGATAGCTCGGACAGCTCTCTTTTGCAATATGAAAATAGCATCAATATCTGCAGCACACCCCCACAGTAGGATGCCGTACGACATGACACTGTGGAAGTAGCCGAAATAGACTAGGCGAGCAGTCTCAATGTCCGTGTATTCGCGAATTTTCTTAACGGCGTAAGCGGCAGAACTAAGTCTATTGGACAATGCATCCACATGCGGGCCCCACTGAAGCTTAGGATCTAAAGTTATACCTAGAAAGACAGCCTTACTGACTAATTCAACTTCCTCATCATTAATTTTTATAACAGTTTTTACTTGTTTTACATTTGGAAGTGTGAACCGAATTAATTTAGTTTTGGATCCATTCAGTAATAAATTATTGGAATTGAACCAATCAACTATTCTAGAGAGAGCATTGTTCACATCGTCAACGTTGGACTGACGCCTTTTAACCTTGAACACCAAGGTGGTGTCATCTGCGAACAACACTATCCCATGGTTGTCCCTTACAAGGTAAGGTAAGTCATTTATATAAACTAAAAACAGGAAAGGTCCTAATATGGATCCTTGAGGAACCCCCATTGCTATCGCAGATCCGGGGGATCGTTTCCCGTTAACATCAACACTCTGGATCCTACCCCTCAAATAAGAAGAGATAAGATCCAGGGCGCCGTCCCTAATACCGTAGTGGAAGGCACGCTACCCAAATCGATTTTCTAATCACCAGGAGATATCATATCGGCAACGTAGCTAACTGCAAAGTCATACCCGGTGAGAGTCTTACTGATCAACACCGTCTTCTTGTCATGGATCTCTGTGTGAAACCCAAAGACAAACACCCTGAGCAATGTCGTCGCCAAATCAGATGGTGGATGCTGGATGAAACCAAATCCCAGAAGCTTGTCTCGGTTATCGGTGACAAGTGCGCTGGTGCCGAAGACAAACCAGTCCAGGACCACTGGGATAAGATTCAGACATCTATCACTGGTGCGGCGAAGGCAGTGCTGGGCATGTCTAAAGGTGGACGCAAATGTGACAGGGAGACTTGGTGGTGGGACGACACAGTCCAGAGGGAGACTAAGGCGAAGAAAGCCCTCTTTAAAAAGTGGCAAGCGTCCAGCTCTCCTGAAGATCGCGACTCGTATAAAGCCGCCAAACGTGCCACAAAAAGAGCAGTAGCCAGAGCCAGACAGAACCACTTACAGTCACTGTACGATAAGTTGGAAACGTCTGAGGGGCAGAAGCTTATTTATAAGTTGGCACGTTCGAGGGTAAAAGCGGCGCAGGATATATCCAAGTGCCGCTGTGTAAAAGACCCCGATGGCAACCTGCTTTGCGAGGACCTCGCGGTGAAGGAGAGATGGCGCTCTTATTTCCACGAGCTGCTGAATAAGCAGTACAAAGAGGTGCAGCCGCCGGAACTCCCTCCGAATCAAGGACTTGTGCCACCGATTACGCCTGACGAAGTCCGCAAGGCTCTTCGCCGCATGAAGAATCGGAAAGCTGTCGGAGCCGATGGAGTCCCTATCGAAGTGTGGAAGGCGATGGGTCCTCGTGGTATGGGCATCTTGACCAACCTCTTTAACCGCATACTCGAGACCGGCGAGATCCCTGCCCAATGGAGATTGAGTGTTATTACCCCAGTTTTCAAGGGCAAGGGATCGGTGCAGGAGTGTGGCAGTTATCGAGGTATAAAGGTCATGTCCCACACCATGAAGCTCTACGAGCGGATAGTCGACTCTCGGATCCGACAGGAGTGCACTGTCTCTGGGTGTCAATATGGTTTCCGCCCCGGGCATGGCACCATGGACCCTGTTTTCGCCCTAAGGATCGTTATGGAGAAATACAGGACGAAGAATACGCCTCTGCATTTTCTATTCCTAGATTTGCAGAAGGCCTTCGACTGTGTTCCTCGCATGATGATCTGGTGGGCGCTGCGGTCCAAAGGGGTTCCGGAAGCTTATGTTGAAATCATCAGAGACATGTACCGAAATTCTGATTCTGTGGTGCGAACTGCTGTTGGCGACACTAAGCCCTTCCCTGTTACCGTTGGAGTTCACCGGGGTTCCGTCCTAAGCCCGTTCCTGTTCAGCGTAATATTGGATGCACTGTCCGTTGCCATCAGGGATGCACACGAGCAGCCTCCATGGCTGCTCATGTACGCTGATGATATTGCGCTGGCGGATTCGGATAAGGGGCGGCTGGTCCAACGTGTACACACGTGGAAGGAGTCGCTTGAGAACGGCGGTTTGCAACTGAATGTGGCGAAGACAGAGTACTTGGCTTGCAATACCACAGATCCCACACCTGTCTGCGTAGACGGTCATATGGTCGAGCGGACAGACCAGTTTAAGTACTTGGGGTCTGTGCTTCACGCGTCCGGCGACATCGATTGCGACGTCAAGTCACGCATTTCAGCGGCTTGGGCCAAGTGGCGTGAGGTGACTGGTGTCATTTGCGACCCCAAAATGCCGATTAAACTAAAGGGACAGGTCTATAAAACCATCATTAGACCTGTCCTTTTGTATGGTAGTGAGGCGTGGCCGGTGCTTGAGCGACATAAGCAGGAGCTGCGTGTCACGGAGATGAAGATGTTGCGCTGGATGTGTGGAGTGACGCGAAAGGATCGCGTCAGGAACTCCCGCATCCGGGGCAGCCTTCATGTCCGTGACATTGCAGATAAATTGCAAGAGTGTCGCTTACGCTGGTACGGCCATGTCTTGCGAAAACCGGCTAGTTACGTGGGGAACAAATGTCTTGCCATGGCGCCTCCGCCGGGTCGTTGCAGACTGGGTAGACCCAAGAAGTGCTGGCTTGACGTCGTAAAGGGTGATATGCGTGCAAATGGCCTTACAACCCAGGATGCCGAAGATCGTGCGAAGTGGAGGCGTAAAAAAAGTAGGAAAGCGGACCCTGGGCTCCCGAGAGGGATGCAACCGGGAACATCGCTCGGATGATGATGACTTTTGAAAAAAACAAAACACATTCGTTACAATCAACAATACTAGTTGTAAGCGACGGGTCTTTCTGGCGCGTTGCGTTTGGCAGCATAAGCAGCCTTAAGGCGCACGCCAATTGCTAAATTTTGCTAAATTGCATTTGAAGGGTTTCAAATTCAAAATGTTTTTTTTTAATAATTAATCAGTTTGATACTTTGACAGTTAGTTAATTATTTTTAATGTCCTTTTTGAGGAGGCTCATAGCTAAGCGACGCTCGCTGATCGTTTACGGTCGTGCGGGTTAAGCTGGCGTGATCATTACTTCGATGGGTGACCAATTAGTAGTGTGGCAAAAATGTGTTTTCGTGAGCCCCTCCGTGCTTCGGAAGGCACGTTAAGTCATTGGTTCCGGTTGCTACCTCTAGTAGCAGTCGTTAGGTCAAGTTAGAGGCCTTAAGGCGATCTGAAAACTTTAACAATAGGTGCTCACCACACCACTATACGAGAAGAAGAAGAAGAAGAATGTCCTAAACACTTTAATTTTTTTGTGCAAGTCATTTCATCATTGGTCGTATTATAGTGATCGGTGCATCAATTAAATAAATAAGTAGAGTTTTAGTAGTATCGTTGTAGGGGTTACGCTAATAGTCATGGTAGTCTGAAGCTGAAACCTAAAGTCCTGACTAACTGATATAAAAACGCACAGTTTAAGCCTGGTCCTAGAGACATGAAGTTTGGAGTTTGGAGGGTGTGTTCTTTGTAAAGTGAAGGTATCCACTTAGGTTTTTCGAAATTCCACCCCTAAAGGGTGAAAAGACGGATGAAGCAGCGGACAAAAACTTCATTAATAAGGGTGAAAATATATTCATCTAAATAAACAAATTAACGAACTTCTGAAGAAGGTACAGTCGGCTGCATAATTGCATACCTCGGTAGAGTTCTAAAATTACTATTATGGGAATGTTTGCATTCTAATAATTTTTGTTTGATTAATTGATGAGTTAGAAGACTTTAAACTTCACCTAAAGCAGGTGTCTAGAATCTTACTCGTGTTGAAAACATTCTTATACCAGCCGTTTTAGAGCTCTACGGTGGGTCAGCAATTATGCAGCCGACCGTACAATAGGAGGGTACATTATAAAACGTTTTGTCCTGAATGACGCTGATCGCAGAGACCTGAAACTCGGGACGGAAGGTCTGTTCTTTGTATGGCTTATGATTAGGATTATGAAAAAATAACTCTAAGGGCGCGTGGGCGCTAAGGGGCGGTCAGATGACACGCGTTGACCACGCGCCCACCACGCACATCACACGCGTTGACCACGCGTTGAACACGCGTTGAAATTTGTTCTATATGTAATTTGAGTCTTATGACACATCAATAGATCTCAAATTGCATTTATCAAGTCCACCCGCTCACGCCACGCGCCCGCCCCGCGCCCGCCACGCGCACGCCTCGCGCACGTCCCGCGCCTGCTTGCAGAAATGCAATTTGAGATCTATTGATGTGTCATAAGACTCAAATTATGTATAGAACAAATTTCAGAGCGTGTTTAACGCGTGGTCAACGCGTGTGATGAGCGGGGCGGGCGCGTGGTCAACGCGTGTCATCTGAACACGCCCTTACACGGACGAAGCCGTGTGTAAAAGCTATTATAAATATATTTAGGTACAAGAACATAAGGAAAGAAAACAATGATATTTGTCACATACATATCACGCTTCACCGACACCGGACGAGGCCACATTTTCCCTACAATCTGTCAAAGGGTGCTAACAAATCACAAGCTTTTAGAACGCCAAGTAACACTTTCGGTTTGAGTCGCCATATTTCATTACACGTCCGCTGTCAATACAACGACTATATTCATGACCGTAGGAAAAAATTCTATCAAATGTTTTCGGAGGGATTTTCGATTTTAACCAACCAGTCCAATAATAATAATCGTTATAGCACGTTAGGTATTTACCTGATTTATGAAAGTGCGTGACTGCCACAATTCTTTAAAAGTGACTTTATTGACCTTCTTTCGCTTACTAATATCAACTCTAACTGTTTAAAATAAAGTTCATAACGCATTAACATTTGTTATTGAAAGTTGTCATGTTTGCGCTACATAATCCTGAAATTAGGAATAGCTAAACTAATCAAAAGATCGTTATTAGGTCGGTGTAGGTACCGTAAATGGAAGTTGTATTACTAAAATCCCTTTAAAACATAAATATTCATCTTAATTTCTGTTTTACATTATATGAAAACTAGAAAGGATTTAACTACGGTCCAAAGCGTTAAATTTACACATTTTTTTTTAATAATAAATTGACAAGTTGTGATTACCCATCTGTCAAAGTGTCAAAATTATAAATTAATATTATTATTATAATGAACCTTATAGATTCTGAAATAGAATTTAATTTAAGATTTTATCTGTTAAACGCTTTTAGCTTGAATTCCGCACATGTCGTTAAGCACACTTCAAAAAGCCAGCCACTTCCCAAAGTCAATATCTAAGTGAAAACAGCTTTTTATATGACCCAGTAGCATTGATCGAGCTAACTGGCTTGATCGTTACTGAATCACATAAATTTGACCTAGATTTATTCAAATACAACAGTGAAACCGATCAATCAAAATTATTTGTGTAGTTAGTCAGACTAAGAACGTGTTGCATTTCCCAATTCATCATTCAAACTACTAATGCATTTTTATCCGACAAACTTTGAGTAAATCTATCAAAAGGTAAACACGAAACTGCACTTCATTTCAATAAGATAAGAGTTCCTTTTTAGTTTATTGACGAACGTGGTCAGACTTTTGAAGTTGGAAATTGAAAAACGATTTAACGTAGATAGAAGCTGCGATTAATCCCTGAGGGAGGAGTCTGTGAGTGCAAGCCAAATAACACTTAGGGGAGAGTCATAGAAACCTTTGGCAAGATGCTTTTCTCGCTATCACAAATACGGTCACATTGATTGTACGTAACAATCCAGGCAGATTTTTTAAACTTGAATTTATTCTGAAAATTGTTTTTCAGGTGAAAGGGTACTGTGGCGCTCTCTCCATATAAACGTAATCGACTGTTTCCTCCCTGGATAATGACACTAGCACAAATATTCTTGTGCCATTAAACCTATAACTGCCATGACTATGCCTCTATGTTTTGATTTTTTCATTTACTAATTATCATAAAAATTAAGATTAATAAATAAAAGCTTGTAAAAAAAAAAAAATAGGGGCCTGGTCATGGCAGTTATAAGTTTTATGCACCAAAAATATTTGCTCTAGTGTCATTATTCAGGGAGAAAACAGTCGACTACGTTTGTAATAGTTTGTATGGAAAGAGCCCCCAGTACCCTTTCCTCTTAAGGTATCGTTAGATTCGTTATATTAGTCCAAGTGTTCTTAGATAGGTGACATTATAAAAATGGGGGCTGCTGAGTTTTATTTTTTAAGTTGATTTTTTTTAAATTTTGTTTTTACATTAGTTTGTTAGTGTTGAGATAACATGAATCCAGAATATTTCAAGACAAAAAATCACGGGAGTAAAGGGTGTAAATGTAGTCCAAGGTCTAAAAGTTCAAAGGTGACTATAATAAACCATGAAAACTTTTAACATTGAAAACCAATTAAAATACAAGACAAGCTTGTTATTTGTATGACCCGTTTGATAATGTACCTACAAGAACATAAATAATTTACGGAAGAGTCCCTAACTTTAATGCAAATTCAGACTGCAGACTTTCTGCATTGTCAGTTATTTCTTATGAGGTTTTAATCAAGAAGTTTTTATTGCAGCGTGTCGAACCTTTGCCAGCTCTATCTATCTTTCAGCTGCCCAAAACGACGCTTAATGAGAAGAAAGCGGTGATAAAATGTATGGAGAATTATACTTATCGTTTTTATATCGGTGTAACCTTAGGCAAAGTCCTATAATGGTACACTTTACTTGATAACAACATGTCTACTCCATTTAAGTACCTATTATTTCAATTCAAACAGAGAAGGTACTGAGTTTCTCTACACAGAGTGAAACTCAGAGATTCCCTTAAGCTATAGAGCACTTATACCTACTGTTAGATAAAAAACTTCGTTGTACTTTTCCTTATTTTTGAATTGCTCAAAGAGACATTAAGTACCTATCATTTCTGATAATTTCTATGAAGGACTTGCCTTCAGATGACACTTTTGTAAAGTTTCGCTAGTCCTTACAAGAAACTAATGATCTAAAAAGACTCCTTTCGAAATTTTTAATATTGTGACAGACAACTACGGAACCTTACATTAGGCGTGGCCCGACACGCACTTGGCCGGATTCTTTTGGCTACTTTGAAATGTGAACGTTTGTCGAGAAATCGGCAGACAGATAGTCTGCAGTTTGTGTTTGCTTTTAGTAAGCGCTGCGTTTGGCGCGTTTAAAGTGTTATCCTTTTATGACGGAGGTATGACAGATAAGGGTGGTCTACAATTGTTGTTATGAACGGGGAACGAGCAAAGGTCATGTGGAAAAATTGTTTTATTAAGATAAGGGTAGGATAAAAATTATTATATTATATTTTTATCTTGTTTAAGAGCGAAGAGATTCAAGAGCTCAAGGGGCTTGTTTTAAAGTTAGGTCAAGAGTTATAAGATAGAATATGAAAAAGCGAGTCTTGGAAATTTAATACATCTTCTGAAGAGGTTCGTCTCTTTACAAGGCAGCTCTAATGATTTAAGATTGTGTCCAGACCTGATTATAGCTTGGAATTAAAGCGAATTAGTGCTTGTTCATTCAGAGTCAAGGCTCTAGGTTTAAAAATCCTTGTGGTCCTTCGAGCCGGAGCAGCTTACAATCTATTGTCACAAGTAAATCTCTCCAAGCAAATAAATAAATAAATATTGCAGGACAATCCACACATCGCCATCTAGCCCCAAGCTAAGTAACTAGACTTGTGTTATGGGTGCTAGACAACGGATATACTACTTATATACTTTTCTTTTGTTAATATATATTTATAATACATAGAAACAACCAGACCACAGACAAATATCTAAGCATAAATACATGTCTGAAGCGGGAATCGAACCCGCGATCCGGTGTTTGGCAGTCCGGCATGGTGACCATTGTGCCAACTGAGTCGTTAAATCTCGTATAGTTGCAAAAGCATGCCCATTTCCGCTTCTATCAAATATGTTTGAACAACCCGGCCGTTTGCATACCTATCCCGTAGGTACAGGAATGAAACAAAGCTCCTATTTGTAGAACCAGTTTCCCACCGAAGAATAGCACAAGCTGCACGTTAACCGGCGGCTTCAAAGTAATCGTATCAGCTCAGTGGATTAGCTAGAATATCTAGCTTCAAGCGGTACTCTAGGATGGTTCCCGCAAACCTACAAAATAAACGAGATATGTGCGAGTTTATTGTAACGTATGGCGCTTGAATTCCCGTTGGCTTATGTATGACAATTTGCGCTGTATTGTGAAAACTGTAAATACATCATCATCATCATCATGTCAGCCCATACACGTCCACTGCTGGACATAGGCCTCCCCCATACGACGCCACAAACAGCGGTCCTGAGCCGCCTCCATCCACCGACTACCCGCGACCGCCACAATGTCGTCGGTCCACCTCCTATGTTAATACATAGGAGTGTATAAATATTATAGAATATAAGCATATATTTATGAGGTTCTTTATATTTACTTTTCTGGGTATTTTTGGAGCTATGGTGTCAGATCGTAAACTGCAAAGTTGTTATAGAAAAACAGCGTGGGTGTAACAAATGTCCTATCATGATGGAAAAATTCGGAAGAAGCACAAAATGTATAGAATATTCCGAAAGATCCTTCACATTTTTCTTTGAACGAAATATCGACAGAGTGCTAGTAAAATTGATATTAGGTTATTCCAACCAAAGTCTTGGAATAAAATCAACCCTACTAAACGTGCGGTTTCTGTATAATAAAAGCACTTAGGTCCGTATTAATAAACCGAACTCAATATCGATTTCAATCTTGCGTTTGCTCTTGAGTTGTTGCGCTGATTAATAAACCTATCTTAAGACGTGATTAAAGACTCAGACTCAGCTCTCAAAATATGTCTCAAGATGTAGTTTCGTGAACTCAAGTCTGATTGCGGGTCATACAAATCTTACATTTTTTTAAATATTTTCACATTAAAAACAAGTTGACAGCAAAATATGACGACACTACCTACCATAGGGTAAGAACATATCATTTAAGGTAAGAACAAAGCGTTACTGTCATTCAAGATCAGTCTCAAATCTCAAGAGCGATATCAGCCTGGTTAAAACTTGAGTTTTATCTATTAATTAACGCCTAACTTAAGATAGTGACCACATCTCAAGACTCACTCGATTGATACGCACTCAAGATCGATATTGAGAGCGATTTATTAATACGGGCCTTAGTATCTGACCCGAGTTCCGACACGGAGAGCTCTTGTGGTAAATTTTAGTGCATACTGGAAGACTAGCTAGATGCAACGTTGTTGCTGCAGTGTTTTTAAATAAGTAGGTATAGTCTAGGTAGATTTTACCTTTTAGCTTAGTTCTGATTTTTGTTTAGGTACACGAACTTCTACCGTATTTTAAGATAGGCTTGCTTAAAAAATGACAAAGAAATGTCGTTCAATTAGCGAAGTTCTTAAAAGATAATGATCATTTCTGTTTTTTAGGGTTCCGTACCTAAAAGGTAAAAACGGCACCCTATTACTAAGACTTCACTGTCCGTTCGTCTGTCTGTCACCAGGCTGTATCTCATGAACCGTGATGGCTAGACAATTGAATTTTTACAGATTTTGTATAGCTGTAAGCTATTGCATAGCTTTTATCGCGGGCTTTGAGTGCGGCAACCGAATCAAGAAATTCCTTAACGAAAATAAAACCTAAACCCCCCCACTCCGCCTACCATGTAGCTCGGCCGAGCGTTCGCTTAACGTGTATGTATATGGTACGACTGTACGAAGCTCGTTTTTTTTATAATTTTCATTTAAAAAAAAATATTGGGGCTCCCATACAACATTGTACGGAACCCTTCGTGCGCGAGTCCGACTCACACTTGGGTGGTTTTTATAAAAAATGTGTCATCTGACGAACAATAGAAAATCTCAAACTTGTAGCACGCTAGCCCTCAAGATATCCTCTCACTTATTTGTCGCCATTTTTTACGGATGAGTCTGTGTTCGTGTCTCGTGAGACAATCGGGGTCAGTATGGCCCCGGCACGTTTCCTGAGTGTGCTCTAGGTGTAGTGTCAACACTTCACCGCGCTCACCCTCCGACCGCAGCCCGCTTTTGTGAGGGAAAAATCACTTTTATTGGAAAACTTCTTGTGGGACAGTCGAGTTTGTGGGCATATGGCCGGTTAAGTCAAGCAAATTAGGAATATGTGCTTGACGTTTATTTAATGATGGTGCGATTCTTTAGGTATCACTACATAGTATAAAACAAAAATCGCTTTCTCTGTCCCTATTTACCTATGTATGCTTAAATCTTTAAAACTACGCAACGGATTTTGATGCGGTTTTTTTAATAGATAGAGTGATTCAAGAGGAAGGTTTATATGTATAATACATGCATAATATAGCCGTGCAAAGCCGGGGCGGGTCGCCAGTAATCAATAAAATGTACTTATTCTCATTAATTCATTCATGTACTGTGTTCAGATTTCTTAATAACCCTTTCGTTGCAGTCGTGCAAAAAGTAGTTGTCTGTTAAATGACTTTAAATGCATAATAGTAGTAATGCATAAAGTTTGTGATAGGTACATCATTTTATAATATTTTATTTGTTAAAACATAAGTTGAATTTACCTATTACCAGCTTTTATTGTGGGAAACGACTGACCTTATATCGGTTTAATTTTACTTCCCACGAAAAAAATCTCAATAATTCTTCCTAAAAATGTTCTAAATTCAGCCCTAATTTATTTAAAAACAAAAATATTAATACATCTTTTTATGTCTTTTAAAAAATTTTCAATTCAGTTTTTTTTTAAAGATAGAGTTTGCGTGATTACACTCAGTACATACAGCATAACATCGTTCCGACTGGCAATATCCGTAGTGTTTTAAAATGTCGAGTTTGCTCTATAGAAACTCATAAAACAAAACCGACAAATAAATGCATTAAATGAAACCGTTCGCATCGTTCACAAAACCATATTTAATGGTTTCAGCAGCACACGAGCGAAAATACACCTCCGCTGCGAGCGAGCATAATTCGCTAATTTACCACAAAGATTTTAACAGTTATATGAGATCCGAGATAATTTGTTTTCTCTTTGTGTATTATTATAGGTGTGACAAACTGAACAAGAAGAAAAAGCATATTGGATTTTAAACAATTTAGTTATTAACAATAGAAGACTGTATTTAATAACTAAAGTTTGATAAAACGGATTTCTTTTAACCATGTTTTCATTTTGCTATCGATATTCTGGCACCGTGCTCAGTATTCTAAATGTATAATTACTTACTTATTATTTACTAGCTGCACTCCACGGTTTCACCTGCGTAAATCCCGATCCCGTGGGAATATCAAAATAAAAAGTAACCTATAGCCTTCCTCGATAAATAGACTATCTAACACAAAGATAATTTTTCAATTTGAACCAGTAGTTCCTGAGATTCGCGCATTCAAACAAATAATCTTTTCCGCGTTATATTATTACCCGGCTCCGGCTTCGCACAGCTATAATATGCATGTATTATACATATAAACATTCCTCTTGAATCACTCTATCCATTAAAAAAAACCGCATACAAATCCGTTGCGTAGTTTTAAAGATCTAAGTATACAAAGGGAAATAGGGACGGCGAAAAGTGACTTTATTTAATACTAGCGACCCGCCCCGGCTTCGCACGGCTATATTATGCATGTATTATACATATAAACCTTCCTCTTGAATCACTCTATCTATTAAAAAAACCACATCAAAATCCGTTGCGTAGTTTTAAAGATTTAAGCGGTCAAAGGGAAATAGGGACAGAGAAAGCGACTTTGTTTTATACTATGTAGTGATAGTGTATTATATATTA
The DNA here is from genome assembly GCA_907269075.1 of Idaea aversata. Classification (NCBI taxonomy): domain Eukaryota; kingdom Metazoa; phylum Arthropoda; class Insecta; order Lepidoptera; family Geometridae; genus Idaea; species Idaea aversata. The sequence goes on from OU026101.1 coordinate 10,114,656, forward strand.
CTAGCGACCCATCCAGGCTTTGCACGGCTATATTATGCATGTATTATACATATAAACCTTCCTCTTGAATCACTCTATCTATTAAAAAAAAACAGCGCACTCCGGGAGTGCAGGCAGAAGTGAAAACTGTATATCTGTGTAAAATCTCATCTGTCGCGAGAACGGCTGAAAATGCTCACCCACAAAAGTGCCCAACGCGCCATAAGAAGTTTTCACTTCCAAAACCCCCATCAAAATCCGTTGCGTAGTTTTAAATATTTAAGCAGTCAAAGGGAAATAGGGACAGAAAAAGCGACTTTGTTTTATACTATGTAGTGATATTGTAGGTAACTATGTATGTATATGCTAAGAATGAACATAATGAGGTAGGAATGAATCAGTAAAATATTTCAAAGATCTTTTTGAATTTCGGATAACGCTAAAGTCCTCACTTTGAACCAAAATTCGAATTCGATCCTCTTTACCGGTAGCAGATTTGCATGAAATTTACACATAGACCATATTTCGGATTATAGAAAAGGTTGGACAAAGTTTAAAGAACCATTGTGGAAGTTCATAGGTTAAATCTACAAATGAGATTCAGCGATATTAAATTGTAGACCCTGGTCGGCGAGCTTGCGGTTAATGAAAACTACCGCGCTGTGACAGGACTCCGAACGACCACCCCTTGTCAGGGTTTCCAACAGATTGTGGACCCATACCACAACCTGTACCTATATTAAGAATCTACTCAGGTAGCATAGGAATTTGTATGAAAACGTCATGAATTAAGGACCAAAGAAGATTGTTAAAGTATTGGCGAAAAATGCCGGTCCAGTTACATTCCTAGTTATAGCGAAATCCTAAAGATAATCCTGAAACAAAATGCAAAATGTGCAAAATGTTCGTCAGACTATTTAAGAAATATATTTATTGTTTGTTTCGGGAAAATGGTGCGTTTGTACGTTTGTATTGAAATATCGATCTCCACAAAATAAAAACTAAAAAATTATGGTTAATATCCCGTGACCAGTTTAAAATAAAAAAACTGGCCAAGTGCGAGTCGGACTTGCACACGAAGGGTTCCACACCACTGTATTCTGTTTTTAGTATTTGTTGTTATAGCGGCAACAGAAATACAAAATCTGTCAAATTTTCAACGTCTAGCTATCACGGTCTGTGAGATACAGCCTGGTGACAGACAGATAGACGGACCGTGAAGTGTTAGTAAAAGGGTCCCGTTTTTACCCTTTAGGTACGGAACGTATCAGGCTCGGTATTTTAAGCACGAACTTTGTCAATTAGAGTGTTTTTTACATGTTTTTGCGCGTGCTTTTGAAGTCTATTGGTGAAAAGGAATGACTGTGTCTCCTACACAGTTATCAATCTTTAATTAAATAAATAAATATTGCAGGACATTCCACACATCGCCATTTAGCCCCAAGCTAAGTAACTAGACTTGTTTTATGGGTGCTTTTCCTTTGTAAATATATACTTATAAATCTTATAATACATAGAAACAACCAGACCACAGACAAATATCTAAGCATAAATACTTGTCTGAAGTGGGAATTGATCCCGCAACCCTGTGTTTGGCAGTCCGGCATGGTGACCATTGTGCCAACTGGGTCGTCAATTACTTATGACTTTCATACTCGGTACAAAAGATATTACTCTAAAAGATATATAGAAGGTTATTTCCTCCATTTACTTCTTGATTCATCGAGTGGTCCTTTCATTAATCAAAACGACGCCATTAAGGCCCTAAATGGACCTTCTGTAAACATTTCTTCGGTCAAATAGATAAAATTGAACAAACAGCTCTTCGATGATGAATTGCCAACGATCTATTATTAGAAGGGACTGTTTGTGTTTATGTTTATCTACGCAATCGAAGTTGGGACTGCAGCGTTTTCTTATCGTGAAATAATGGAATCAGCAGAGCAAATATGCAGTAGAATCATACAATATTTATCACTATCACTTCACTATCACTACATAGTATAAAATAAAGTCACTTTTCGCCGTCCCTATATCCCTATGTCCCTTTGTATGCTTAGATCTTTAAAACTACGCAACGGATTTTGATGCGGTTTTTTTTAATAGATAGAGTGATTCAAGAGGTAGGTTTATATGTATAATACATGCATAATATAGCCGTGCGAAGCCGGAGCGGGTCGCTTGTTAAAAATAAGTGAAAGTGTACTCACACATATTTTCCCCTAATTTTATTTCTTAAATACAATATTTAATAATAATTAATAATAATTTAATTATAATAATACAATATTTAGTAAAAATAAGTTATGGTATATTCACGTATACTTCACGTATATCACCTATTTTTATTTCGTTTGGTTGTATTTCATTTTTGTAGTTCCCGGCATAGAATATAGGGCTACCCCGTTTCTTCCCGTGAGTGTCGTAGATGGTGAGTAAGGGATATGGGAAGCTTATACTGCTCATTGCACCTTTTCAATGGCCCACATAGTAGTCAATAAACCATATCCACAATAAAAGCGCAGCGTTTAAACGAAGGGTTGGTGTCAAGCAGGTGGCCATTAATTATATTGGGTTGACTAATTATTGATGAATTACCTAATTTCAAAACGAGCTCGAAAATTAGACACTATAGAAAAAAAAATCTACAAAAATTCTAACGTTTTCAGCAGAAATATTTCTATCGTTATTCAATACCGTTCATTGATAAAACGATGGAAGTAAGCTGCTCATTCAACAAGAGGCAGCGAAACTAAAACGATGAAAATCGATGATAACTCGAGTGGTAAATGTATCGGAAAATCTCCCGTCGCTTCGACTCGAAGCCAAGTAGGTATTCGGACATTATCGTCAAATAGATCAGAAACTGACGGAGCTCTACAAACTAGCTTTTTGGCTCTTGCAGACTAGAGCCACAGGTTAGATACCTATTCTCTAACGAAAAGTAATAAAAACTCAAGATAAGCATACATTTAAACTTTTTAAACTTCACAATTTGTATTCATAGTAATTATTTTTCACGGGTCTTAATCGCGTATTTTAAGTTATTGCATAGCTTTTATAGGCTTTGAGCGCGGCGACCGAATCAAGTAATTCCGTAACGAAAATAAAACCTAACACCCCCCACTCCGCCTACCATGTAGCTCGGCCAAGCGTTTTTATTTTATTTTTATTTCTTTTACCTTCGACGTTTCGACTATGTTGTGTTGAGTCTCCTCGCGACCATGACTATTGTATCATAGTCGCAACGTCGATAATTACTATGGAAGCATACATCTATCTATGCATGAAGCTTGTAATGATTTTATTCGGTGGCGGCATCCAAGGTAGTCAAAGAGGGCGATGGGAATGGAACCCAAAGTTTTGAATGCATAGAGGAGTAATCAGTTTACACAGTATAATACCACATGAGTAACTTACTACCTCAGACTTTTACGACCGATATATTCGCAAACAGTACATAAGTTGTTGTTGGATAAGTGAACGCACATCCCTAAATGGAGCCTTCTGATTGGTCAATTTTGTGCTTCTCTCTTCACTCTAGCGAATCAGCGTCTTATTTGCGGCTTTATGCGTTCGCGCGAACTTTTAGGCAATTTCATAGGGTTGATTAGGTAATCGTCGGTTTACGGGCTTAGTCGAATGGTCGTTGTCATTTGTTTTAGTATCGGCTGCATCATAACACCACATGAGTAAAGAAAAGCAAACTCGCGATAGAAGTCTGCGGTCTAGAAAGCCCGCCTTGGATTGCTATTTCAAAACTGTATTACGTCGAATCTCCTGTTTATTATAATTCAATCTATTTCTGACAAACTCATCTAAGTACAGCTCAATTGGCTATCGTTTGAAGCTTAAAGATGGCTCGCGAACAATAACTACTAAAAAAATTAAAAGATCTCCCTCAAAAAAACTAGTCTTTGAGAAAAATGAAGTGTTTTTATGAAATAATGGGGTGTTTTATATACCTAATGCCTTGGAACTGTCTGTGAAAGGCAGTATTCGTGCCAACAAAACTTTCAACAGTCTATGCTACTACGAGGTTTAAATCTTTTAAATTGGGCAAAACTTTCTGCAAAATTATCACGATTAAATAAGTTTTAAGAAAAGTTTAATAGGAAGTGATATTTCAAACAAACTAGGTATAGATAGTTTAAAGCATATTAACTAATGGATGTTTACGTTGTTTAAATCAAGATCTTTTCAAACATAGTTCGAGTTGCTAACATAATTTCATTACCTTCCCGCCGTTTCTATCGTTGTTTTTTTTCGAGTTACGACTTTGTACGATTAAAGAGATTCCACATGTCATGTCCAAAGAGGTAGATAGTTACCAGTACTTTTAGAATATAAGCAAATTAATCTTGGTTCGAGTGCAATGGTTTCTCCAAAGCCTTTCGTGATGTTATCATGAATTAACTTCAAACATAACATTGAAAGTTATCGACGTTGCAGTCATAATAATATAAAGACTGTAGTAGTGATGGGCAGAATACTTGGCTAGAAGAGACGACAACCGATAAAGCAAAGCGGCGACCGAATGTGTCCGAGCGACGTTTGTACAGTATAGGTCATAAGTAAATGATCAGTTTGCTACAATAATACTATCAAAAAGTATTGGACTTACGACCTTCTTGTAATAGACGTTACACACAACATAAATACTTGAATTAAAAGTAAAAGTACCTGTAGGTAGGCACATCAACTTTTTAGGGTTCCTAACCTCAAAAGGTAAAAAAAGGAACCCTTATAAGATCACTCTCTTTTTAAAAGTGGAAAAATTCCGCCGCTTCAAGGTGATTAGCGAGGGTATGTAGAACTCCCTCCAGTCTGAAGGTGACCAGAGTTTTACCCACTGAAAAGTCCACCGCTTTCTCACTAACCTTGCTGCCAGGATTGTGGGGATGTTTAGCCAGTGTTCGTCCGAGGTTCACCTAGCACAAGACTGAGCGCAAAGGCGCAGAACGCCTATATCCAACAGTGGGTAAACTAGGGCCTTCAACAGATAAATTAATATAAGAAATAACTAAATTACAAACTACGAAGAGAGCTGTACTTCCTTAAGTTAACGTTGCCCTAAATTACAACTTAAATTAAAGTGTAGTCCTTTAATAATATTGACTTTAGCTGGATGATGGGGTGAGATGGATCGGACTCATTTCATAAGTTTAAAGACGTCATAGACATCTGGTACTGTCTAGGCAATTATAAATATTTCATTTTCGACAAACATAGCTACATCTAATCAATATTACCTTCCAATCATAATTGACTTACTAGGGTGATAATAGATATTTAATGTAACCTAATTCTCATTTCTGATCAGGTATACTTTAAGTATATAGTATAGTAAATGCTCTTAACCTTTGTTTCGTAATAAATCAAATATCATGTCAAGAATCTCTACTCACATAGAAATGCTAAAATCAATATGGCGCATAGCGCTCAAAACCATCTCGAATCTCAGTCTTGAGTAGACGTTTGAAGAACATGATTCGAATTCAATTAATTTATTCTCGACATATTGTATTCCTGTCATGTGAACGAGCAAAGCAACAACTTTATATTATGCAGTGTTATTTAGGAAAACTTTGTCTCAATAGAACACTGATGTTAATAATTTTGTAACACTCAAAATGACGGCTAAAAACCATTCTCGATTAAGTCACCTTCAAAAAAAAACTATATCACAATCGGTTCATCCGTTCGGGAGCTACGATACCACAGACAGATACACAGTCAAACTATGAGCCAGAGGTTAAAAAGTAGCCCTTGTAGTATTTTCTAAGGTTTTCGCGGATACGCGAATTGAAACGCGTTTTTTTGTAAGACTAATTGTCACCTCAGTGTGCCTGTGACCATGGGATCTGCTAAGTTCTCGAAACGTTAGGATTGAACAGAGAACGAAATAAACGCAATTATATCCGTTAAATAAGTATAATTATAAGTAGCCCTTGTAAAAAAAGGGAAGTATAGCCTAACTAAATGTATGTGTTTAAAAATCACTTGAAGAATCACCAACTATTTCTACATAATACATTTTTCATAAAGTATATTTACCTCGACAGTCCAAGTTCAGTGCACCTGGGCTGGGTTGCAGAGCTATCTCTTGAAACGGTCGTCAACAATTCCGAATATGCTTTGTTACGAGACTAGGTAGCGCACACAATTTGTGTTGGAATTGTTTGGACCTACACAACATACCTTTACTCCGTTTATTTGTAGATAGGTCTTTGGGTATATATAAGTGTATTTATATTATTTAATTTTGTAATTAATCTATACATTAGTATAGATTAATTACAAAATTCTGATTCTGTTCTAAACAAAAAATCTTTATAATATTAATTATAAAGATTTTTTGTTTAGAACAGATAGGTTCCGAAACTTCTGAACCAACTTGGTAAAAACTTGGTATGGGACTACATTGATTAATTGTAAATAACATAGGCTACTTTTTATTCCGATATTCCCACGGGATCGGGAGTTATGAGGGTGAAACCGCGTTATAGAATAAATGTGTTTTTTATTATAGATGGGTATAAAATATTTATATTAAAACAGATTAGTTATTAGTTAGTACTTACAATGTTTTTGAAATTTTGGGGGAAATGGGGAAATTTATAAGTTTAACCGAAAGATTTCGTGGTTGTTTAGGAAATGGAGAAAGAAATATGATGTTTTTGATCCCGAATTTCCCGCGGGATCGGGTCTTAAGCGGCTGAAACCATGAGGCGCAGTAGTGGAAACATACTTCCAAAAGAAACATAGCTTCGTTAACGTCATTAATAAATGATTTATAGTTAATTAACGTAACGAACAAATCCTACAAAGGAAATAATTAGGTGGATTTAGTGAAAGCAAAGGTAGCGCCTGATTTCCCGGCTACCGCCTAATCCGAGTTGAGACGGGATGACAGAAATATTACCTACCTACTTATACTTTACTAGCGACCCGCGCCGGCTTCGCACGGCTATATTATGCATGTATTATACATATAAACTTTCCTCTTGAATCACTGTATCTATTAAAAAACCGCATCAAAATCCGGTGCGTAGTTTTAAAGATCTAAGCATACAAAGGGACATAAGGACGGCGAAAAGTGACTTAATTTTATACTAGCGACCCGTTCCGGCTTCGCACGGCTATATTATGCATGTATAATACATATTAACCTTCCTCTTGAATCACTTTATCTATTAAAAAAAACCACATCAACATCCGTTACGTAGTTTCAAAGATTTAAGCATACAAAGGGATATAGGGACAGAGAAAGCGACTTTGTTTTATAACTATGTGGTGATGTGGTGACTATGTAGTGATAGTGACTACACTAGTTGAATTACATGGTTTCCTCCGTGTAAGTTCCTTTATCAAGCAAGAAAATTATTGTCTCCACGAAATATTTGATGAATAAGTACTAAAAGGAGTAAAAATTAAAATTTAATTAATTTTTTGCCAATCTTTATGACACTGTATGGTACGGTCGGCTGCATAATTGCAGACCGACCGTACTAAATTAATATTACTGGAATGTTTTTATTCTAATAATTTTGGTTTGAAAAATTCATGAGTTAAAATACTTTAAACTTCAATTAAAGCAGGTACCTATAATCTTGCTTGTGTTGAAAACATTTGTAAAATAGCACTTTTGGAGCTCTACATTTATCTTCTTAAATTCTTAAGAATGGTTGACTAACAGCACTCTTACAAAAAACATTACATTTTTCTCGAGGTTGATTAAGAAAGTTATTTCGGGTTCCCATGAAATAAACTACACCATACGCTAAACTACACTAGTCTATACAGGGTTATTGGAAATTAATTGACACGGCGTTAAGGGCTTCTTCTGTGCACCTTAACAAACAACTTTTGTTCTACGACTTTTGTCGAAATTCAAGTGTTTCTCGTACTGTCTGGTAATTTTCTATGTCTATGCGGCAAGTGCGCGCGCGCGATCGGCACGGGGCGCACTGCGTGCGACCCGATCGGGTTGTACCCATGGTTGTACCATATCTACTATGATTGATTCTGTGACGTAGACGTAGAGTTGAGTATTATTTGAACTGTTGGATTTAATTTTTTATTTTTGTATGGAATATTTTTAAAATGAATTTCCAAATAAAAGTCGTAGAATAAAAGTTGATCGTTAAGGTGCACAGAAGAAGCTCTTAACGCCGTGTCAATTAATTTCCAATAACCCTGTGTAGCTACGTACATACAAATATTTCCTACATTTTGCGGAGTGAATTCCGGTCCCATTAAGGGACGTCGTATGTTTTTATAAATCCTCTGAAGTTGTGATCTATTACGGAAGGGTGTTCCATCCATCATCCATCTACATGTTTGATATCTTGTCAATGTAAAAGCCTGCCAAAACACGTGTTACACTCAGGTTTTTACATATTGAAACGATATTAAAACGTTTATTATTTATCACTTTGTAAATGGTAGGTATAGTATATTTTCTTTCTATAAGCGCTTTTAATTTATCCACACTAATTTAATAAAGATATTTTTTTTATGTTTGTAAGGAATAGGGCTCCGAAACTACTGTACTGATTTTGATGAAACTTGGTATGAGGATACATTGATTCATTAGGAGTAACATAGGCAATTTTTTATCCGGATATTCCCACGGGATCGGGAGTTACTAGGGTAAAACCGCAGAGCGCTGGTAGTTAAAATTATAAATAAATAATCGATTTACCAAGTATTGTTTTGCGTATCTTTTTCGTCAACGATGAGTACTGAAATAGCTGCCGTAATTAAGCAGTTTTTATATCCTTTTTCAATGTTTTTCCGTGGTACATCACTACATAGTATAAAATAAGTCACTTTTCGCCGTCCCTATATCCCTATGTCCCTTTGTATGATTAGATCTTTAAAACTACGCAACGGATTTTGATGCGGTTTTTTTAAAGAGGTAGAGTGATTCAAGATGAAGGTTTATATGTATAACACATGCATAATATAGCCCTGCGAAGCCGGAGCGGGTCGCTAGTACATATATATTTCGTTAATCTCTCAGAATACCTCATATTTTTAGATTTGTATCTCTACTCCCAAAGGGGAAAGCATAGGAATCTCAACCCCAGCATAGCTGTCGTACTTATTTTAAAAAACAAATACCGTTTTCCACACAATCATACTTTTTTGTTTTTCTTTCATCAGAGGTCGTCCGGCCTCCACCACATGGTCGTATCGTAAAGTATTAATCACGCTTTTAACAACGTAAAAGGGGTCTTTTGTTGACATTAATTCTCACGGAAAACGAGGATATTTAGAGTAACCATGTCATTAGCTCGGCTCTTTCGGATGCCCAATAACAGTAAAATATACGTAAACCGTGCTCCCGGCTTCTAATATGTTGTTCTGTTTGGCTTTAATTTGTTGACAAAGACACGGAAAAATCACTTTATTTTAACTTTATTATTCAACTAGCGACCCGCTCCGGCTTCGCAAGGCTATATTATGCATGTATTATACATATAAACCTACCTATTGAATCACTCTATCTATTAAAAAAAAAACCGCATCAAAATCCGTTGCGTAGTTTTAAAGATCTAAGCATACAAAGGGAAATAGGGACAGAAAAAGCGACTTTGTTTTATACTATGTAGTGAAAAGCTACATTCTTGGATATTTAAAGCTCTAACTATAATCTAAATTCACTATATTATTTTCTATCAACGCTGGAAAACTTTTGAAACTCGATTACAATTTAAAAGTAGCTTAAAAAAATGTACAAAAATACTACAGAAATAAAAAGTTCGCTAAAGTTTTCCTAGGAAATAGTAGAGCGGGCGGACGCGGACAGTCATGGACTCCTAGACAATGCCGCTAGTCACAATAGTGATTTGTAGTGTCCTCAATAACGTTGCTTTTATCCCTCAACCACTACTGCGATTGTTTCTTCGCTTATTGACCGAATGAGCGAAGCGAGAGAGTTCTAGTGGCGAGACGGTCAGGTAGTCAGACTAGGCACATATCATTTAAATAAGTGACCTGTCGTATTTGGAGTCTTTCGTCGTTATATCATACACTTTAGTACTTTATGCTGAAATGTAATATTCGCTAAAAAAACTCTCGAGGTCTCTTTTCGGGGCGAACTACTAGTATTTTAGTTTTGTTTCAGTTACTGAATTTTTCAGTTAGTTAGTGTCTTGTGGGTTGAAGTGGATAACATTTATCTATCAGTCGCTGGTGTTAATTTATATCCTACGTTGTTTAAAATAAATATAGGTATCTAAAATAAACAAATAAGATTCTTAATTAAACAAATTCAGTTAATTTATGTTTATTCAAAATATATTGCCATGTTTACTCTAATAACAAAGCAAAGCCGTATCGCACATTCCCACAATAAACAGTTTACGAGTACCGAGTGTGTAAACATATTCTGCTATTGATTGTATGTTACATATACTTCATTAGCCTTCACTGCCGAGATCTGTTTTTAAAACATGTACCCGGTACATGATGATTCTTTTATAACCTCGTGTCGCTTTTAAGTTAAACAATTTGGTGATTTAATAGTACATTGCGATACAAGTGTGGAAAATTGATCTTTGCATAGAGGCGGTTTAACACACGCGAGCGGTACGCGAGTGCGTTTACAAAGCCGAGATACAAAGATCAATTCCACACGCGTATCGTACGACGTTTTTTATCACAGTTGCGAATAAAAGAAGATACTTGAAAAGAAAAGAAAATAATAAATAACAACATACGTCTTATGTTTACAATTTTTTAATGGCAATAATTTTTTGTTAATTATACTCTCGAAAGGCCAGGCAAAAGACGTTACATCAAAACAGTATAACCCAGATAAATTAAGAATGTTTCATTTACCTAACATGTAATTATATAAGATACGTATTTAACTTATCGGGATAACATTTATTTTAGCACTAGTTGGATATATTTTTATCGCACGCGTGTATAATACTTTGCATTATGAGCCTAAAAGCGGTTTAATAAGATCCACTTTATGAGCAACTGTGATAAAAAATGTATTTATTCCGTGAGCGTAGCGTGGTGATCCATTAACGAGGTGTTATTTATTTTGTTCGCAGGTGGCAGTAAGATCGGAGGATGGCGTCAGCAACGGTGGTAGTATAGTGTGTGTGTGGTGTCGAGGGGCCGCGTGGCGATGGGGCGAGCGCGCGCGTAGCCCAGCCCCGGCATGGAGGAGGACGAGAGGCGGCTCTCGTTCCCGCCGCCGGCGCCGCTGCACTCGCCCGGCGAGGAGATCGACGGCTCGCGGCTGCTCGGCGAGATCGTGCGCACGCTCGAGGCTACCAACCCGGAGGTTGCCGCGCCGCTCGTCGCCTCGCAGTCGCGCGACGCCCTCGACGCCGCCGGCGCCGGTGACGGCGCGCCAACCACCGTCGTCGTCCTCGAGGGTGAACGCCCGCGCCGCGATGACTTGCGCATCCCACTCGAGGGCGTCACGTTTTCGAGCGAAACGAACGGCGGCGCGAGCGGGAGCGGACGGGATGAACCTCGCGCCGCAGTCACGCCGTTCACGCGCGAGAGTGCCCGCCGCGCCGGTTCACGGGGCGCGCAGCTCGTCCGAGAGTTCGGCTTCATGCCGCGACGCCGGCTCAGCGTCGAGGACGGTGCCCGCCTACCGAGAAAGTACGAGCCCTTTCCGCCCAAACTCTACGGACGACCACTCGAGGAAATCGACAATTTCATTTACGATGAGGTGAGTCCATTCTTGCAACTTGTTGATCAAAACTTTCCCCGCGCTAGGAAAATATTTTCAGGTTCATAAAACGACTGGGAAAAAAATAGCTCTGCTCAACGGACACACTGTTGTTTTAGTCATAAAAACCACGTTTATGTATTTTTAAACAATTCTACTTTAATCGTTGTTTCCTCGACTAGGCAATAATGTTTACGGCATTCTGCAACGTGTAGTCAATGCCAAGTTTATTTATCTCAATCAAGGCTACTCCAAAGGTCGCAAATAAAGGCACATAAAACTTTTAACGTTCTATTTACCTATGTTTTGCCGATATTACACCTTTTAAAGCTACAATGACCCCGATACTAACAAGGCAATGTAAAGATGTGTCCACTGTATTTTGACCTGCGGAGTCCATCTAAACGTGTCTATTATCGTGTATTTTAACAGACATAGAGAGGTCACGTTGAGCTGGCGGTGACCGGGTTATAAGTGCAAGGAACAAGTGGGGTCGTAAAAAATAATGCTTTAACGGCAGCTCGTCAGCGAACGATGAGATCGTTAATTCAACTTGAACAGGCTATTTTGTTAAAAAGTTGTTTTATAGTGTTCTAGGAAATTGGTTATCGGAAGCCGAGCGACGAAACCATGATACAGGCGTGGTTTTATCCACGTTTTATCAGCATGTAGCTTACTTTTAAAAGTATTTTATACATTTTCCACGATCTCGCCTTCGTTGATACTCGATAACTTATGAATGAAATATATCGTTGCACAGACGACCGCGATGCGATTTCGATCAAAGACTTTAAATCTTACTCAAGCTACTAAACTTAAAATTTTATAGATATAGAAGAGCAGAAATATGGACGGCAATTCTGTCAGAGCTATGTTTTCAAAATGGTTTCAGTTTTCATGTTTTATCAAAACGTACAGACAATCTGCATATATTTTTTACACGGTCGCTGGCGTTCGAATTTGATTGACGACCAATCTGGAACGTTATGCAGTTTTAAAACAACCTTGATTTTAATTTCCGTTTGATTTTGTTGAAACCAGCATTTATTATTTACTAGCGTCCCGCTCCGGCTTCGCACGGCTATATTATGCATGTGTTATACATCTTCCTCTTGAATCACTCTATCTATTAAAAAAAACCGCATCAAAATCCATTGCGTAGTTTTAAAGATTTAAGCATACAAAGGGATATAGGGACATAGGGACGGCGAAAAGTGACTTTATTTTATACTATGTAGTGATTTATTTATTTACAAAGATTCTAAAGTCATTATAGTACATTATGTTCATGATCAGTTCATACGACCTTAAATTAATCAATTGGCCAATTGGGCAAATTGATCAAGCTTTATCTTTTAAAACGCACGCGAAGTAAAGTAATCTGACACGGTCGCCTCTAACTATCAATATTTAATCACAATAACTCCAGTCTCGTGAAAATGTTGCTTGTAACAGCGTCGAAATATCGAGCTCCACAAAATAAAAACACGAAACATTGTAAATATCTCATTTTAAATAACGTTTGGGAGTTTTATTTGTAATAATATTTTTATTTTTTTTAATTTTTATTTATTTAATTGTTTAAATGTAATTATATTTATATTTCAAATTAAAGCTATACATTTATGTTTTAAGTACTACTTTTTTTAAGTCCTCTAGACTCATTATGTTATTCACTTCCAAGTACATTCACATTACCAATTAGCTGAACCCCAGGTGACCCAAAGCTTATTCGCATATCTGTCAAAAATATAGTTTTCATTACTCATACTCGGAAAGTAGGTCTGAAGGTGCCTGAGAAGCGTATTGAAAATAAAATTTCCAGCCCTAGGGATTTTTGCCTTCATTGACAGCTGTCATGTCAAATTATGGCTTCGCACGGCTTGTGCAATCTGCATGTAGCCAGTATCAGTATCATTACGCATTAGGAAAAAAAACCTAACCTCCTTGCTTTTTTTTTTACATCAAAGAATAATAATTATGGCTTGGCACGGCTCATCCATACTGCCAGAGTTTAGTACTTAGTAACTTTTTTCGCAGTAATCAAATTCAAGTAGGTATATTTAGTTCAAGTATATTTAATTTCCAAATTATTTTAAACGGTTTAATTAGTACTATTTTTTGTTATTTTATTATGTTTTTGTGTTAAGTTTAATCTGGTTTTTCATTTATGATTGTGTATTTTGTGTAAATAACATTTTCTAGACAAACCGTGTTACAAAAACTTTAAGTTAAATCTACGGACTTCGCGTCATTTCCCAGTGTTGGATTAACTCATTAATAACAATTTATTCGGTAAGTACCGCCGTATTTAAGTATTGAATACAAATAGCAGAAACCTAAAAAAAAACACTACATAATGTATAACCTCTTTGGTCCCAACCTTGTAAGAGGATCTGGTAGTATGGACACATGAGTACCTACTCATGTGGTATGGAGTCTCATAGTCTCATTTCACTCTCGTTGTTAGGAAGAATTTTATGTATTATTCGTAATGAAAAGCACTGTGTTTACCTCGGGTGAAAGACTCATTAAGTCCCTCGAACTATTAGCGCCCTCGCTACGCTCGGGCGCCAAACTCCATCTCGGGGCTTGTAATGAGTGACTTTCACACCTAGGATAACAATGTACTATTAAACCTTTTTTGTAATTTTTTATATTGTATAGTATAGTTGTAGTAGTTTTGTACAAAAAAAACGAGTGCGAGTGAGCTCTAGGTCACGTGGGGTTTAGCTAATTGGTAATGTAACTACATACTTTTTGTCCTATCTTCCTTTGTTATAAGTGTATAGATCATTTTTTATAATATAAAATACATTTATGAAAAACAAACTTGTAACAAACAATGCTCCAAGACGACCGAGACGATATTTGACGTTCCTAACTCAGGAAAATGTTAACATGACAGACATTGTGATGAATCCAGCAAACTGGGAACGTTGTATGCATACAAACGTTTTGCTTTAGACGATATTTGGGACAGAAAGCCGACCTTGCGATCCATCGCATCTTTGTTTTCAATTGAGGTTCGATGTTAAGTTTTTAGTAAAGCGAACCGGCATGACCCATATTGTACACAAGACACGCAATTTGACAAAACTTCCAAATTGAAAAAAAAAAACAACCAAACTGTTGGAAAAAAATTCAAAGAGAAATGCATCTACAAACTTCCTTCACCGTCGCAATCTAATCTATATAACTACATAGTATAAAACAAAGTCGCTTTTTCTGTCCCTATTTCCCTTTGTACGCTTAGATCTTTAAAACTACTCAACGGATTTTGATGCGGTTTTTTTAAATAGATAGAGTGATTCAAGAGGAAGGTTTATATGTATAATACATGCATAATATAGCCGTGCGAAGCCGGAGCGGGTCGCAGGTATATAATAAAGCTGAAGAGTTTGTTTGTTTGAACGCGCTAATCTCAGGAACAACTGGTTCGAATTGAAAAATTATTTTTGTGTTGGATAGTCCATTTATCGAGGAAGAGGCTACTTTTTATTTTGATATTCCTACGGCTGAAACAGCGGAGCGCAGCTAGTTTAGTATATAGATATTTTATAAGATTGTTCTGAATTACTCGATAGAGGGCGGGCTTTATAGCCACCGTAGTCAAGAGCCTTTAACAGTATTATGCTCTTTTTAATTTGATAGGTTAGAAATGAAAATAAATGCTTATATCCACTTTGTTCAACTGTTTGTTAAACGAAACGAATTGAACAAATTCTACTCATCAAGTCTTAGTGTATTAAGTCTGTCCAAACATGAAATTTTTAATTCAATCAAGTTGTAAACTTACAAAATTTAAAAAGAGACAGACATGAAAAGTATAATTTGTTTAACTGGTTGTTTAGTGTAGGCAATTGAAAAGACGATTGAAACTGAAACAAAACACGATCGAAATGGAAACAAAAGACGATAGAAAAAAATTGTGTACCTAAATGAAGCTAGCGACAGCAAATTTTGTCTAATTCCAGACGATAGTTTTCAACAATATTGATAAAATAATTATTATTGTCTTCTATAATATAAAAAATCGCTAAATGTATTTCTAGGCTCAAATATCGAGAACAGCTAAACCGATTTAGCTGATTCTTTTTTTGTTGTGTTTGTTATGGTCAGGAGAAGGTTCTGAAAAAAAAAATTAAGATAATTGTGTAGAAAATTATTAAGCGGGTGAATCCGCGAGGTGCAACCTACGTTTCACAACTTAGTTCTTGATTAAATGACTTCGAGCGTCAAAACACTTTTCAAATACGGGACACGACCGACGAATATGGTGACAGTCCCGTACAAACAGGACGTATGGCCACCCTACACATAATACATACAAAATAGTTACAATATTAACACAGTCAGCGCCCGCCATACTAAAACATTTACTGGTTGACCGGGCACTAAACTTACCGTAACACCTTGCATATTATACCGTACTTGTTGCTTAGCAATAACAAGATTCTACCGTAAGCTCCGAGCTTAGATATAAGTTACCTTAGAAGCTTTACTTCAAGTGGAAGTATAACGTTTTTTTCAAGGAAATATTAATTTAAAAATCTACCACTACGCTACGCGGACCACTCCTTAAATCCCCTATATTTTATTGATATACTAGCGATCCGCCCCGGCTTCGCACGGCTATATTATGTATAAATTATACATATAAACCTTCCTCTTGAATCACTCTATCTATTTAAAAAACCGCATCAAAATCCTTTGCGTAGTTTTAAAGATTTAAGCATACATAGGGATATAGGGACAGAGAAAGCGACTTTATTTTATACTATGTAGTGATGATTTACATAGTGTTTCTGATAGAAATCAATTTCTGGAAAGAAAGATAATAATATGGTAAATCAAGAGAAATGGCTCCCTTTTGTAGTCTTCTGTAATTTTCATACTAATATAAATAAATAAATATTGCAGGACATTCCACACATCACCAACTAGCCCCAAGCCAAATAACTAGACTTGTGTTATGGTTGCTAGACAACGGATATATACTATTTATATACTTTTCTTTTGTAAATATATACTTATAATACATAGAAACAACCAGACCTCAGACAAATATCTAAGCATAAATACTTGTCTGAGGCGGGAATCGAATCCGCCACCCTGTGCAGTCCGGCATGGTGACCATTGTGCCAACTGGGTCGTCAATAACGTTTTTTTTTAAAGAAAATATTCATCTAAAAATCCACCACTACGCTACGCGGACACTATATAACTATCCTTTAATTTAAATCATATTTACATAGTGGTTCTGATAGAAACCAATTCCTGGAAAGAAAGATAATAATATGGTAAATCAAGAGAAATGGCTCCCTTATGTAGTCTTCTGTAATTTATTTATACAAAATAGAGCATGCGCCTCCTTTCTCAAATGTTCACTGCAATTAAATTATTGTGTATAGTACCTAGATAGATAGAACATACTAGAAAAATACAAAACAAAATCCATAATAAAGCTCTGGTATAGCAGGCGAATACTTTTAGTTAAATACAGAGTAATTATTTTTTTACTATCACCTACAATTCCATCAAAACTAAAAAAACTATTACGTCCAACAATCAGCCCACATATTTTCAATTGGACAATTATGACTGAATAATGTTTTTGTCTATGAAATCATAGATATTATGCTACGGCTACATTAAGCTACGACTTTGATTATGAATCATATTCGTAGCTTTCAATTTTCTACGAAAATTCGTTTAAATTAAACCATAATCATATTCGTAGCTTAATTTTGTAGCCGTAGCATCTTTTCGTAGCTTAAGTTTGTAGCCATAGCATGTTTCCGTAGCCTAATTTTGTAGCCAAAACATCTTTTCGTAGCTTAATTTTGTAGCCGTACCATCTTTTCGTTGCTTAATTTCGTAGCCAGAGCATCTTTTCGTAGCTTAATTTCGTAGCCAGAGCATCTTTTCGTAGGTTAATTTCGTAGCCATAGCATTCTATGGCTATGTTTCGGCTACGGGTTCGAAAATAAGCTACGAAACAAACTTAGCCGTAGGATCTCGTAGTCGATCGCGATCTCTGAGTTTTTATATCACGTTAATCTTAACTAATGCCTTCTAATAAAAAAATTCAATCGATTTTGATGAATTTTTGTGTGTGTTGAATGAGTAAATGGTTTAGATTCACAACTGACTTGGTAGGTGGCCTCTGCCAGATCAGTTGATCGTTAAACTGTAAACAAAATATGTCAGGCGAAGCTATTATAATGTATAATACATGTATTATTAAATTTGATCAAATATTTTGTTAATGATTGAGTTAGTGAGGCAAGTAATATTAAGATGAAACTCTTTACCTTAAATACACAAATGAACACCGAACAAAAACACATTTTACCCAAAAATTTAAATACGAAATTCTTGAAACAGATTAACTGATTTTATCAACACTGTTAAGGTTTCCTGCTTTTTATTTATTTTCGATTCCGTTTTCCTTGATTCGCCTACAACGTTCACTTGTATATAATCAGATATTCCAACTGAAATAAATGAATTTGTTGAAATGGTATGTAGTTCGCACTGAATAAAGAAGGATAGGATTGTTTTTGTTAAATCACTACATAGTATGAAATAAAGTCGCTTTTTCTGTCCCTATTTCCCTTTGTATGCTTAAATCTTTAAAACTACGCAACGGATTTTGATGCGGTTTTTTTCAATGGATAGAGTGATTCAAGAGGAAGGTTTATATGTATACATGCATAATATAGCCGTGCGAAGCCGGGGCGGCTAGAATAAAATAAAGTCACTTTTCGCCGTCCCTATGTATGCTTAGATCTTTAAAACTACGCAACGGATTTTGATGCGGTTTTTTTAATGATAGAGTGATTAAAGAGGAAGGTTTTTAGATATAATACATGCATAATACAGCCGTGCGAAGCCGGGGTGGGTCGCTAGTTGTGCATAAATTAATGCCAAAGACAAGTAGACACATAAAAAAAACAAAGGAAATTGTTTCTTTCAATTTGCCTTCTTGATATCTAACGACTTCCTTTTGTCAATGAACTTTTACATAACTAGTTATTTCTACTACATTTCCTGTTTACTACAAAGGCAAACTGCAGACGTAGGTACGTAAAAACATAGTTAATATAAAAATGACATAGTACAGTCACATTACCAATTAGCTGAACCCCACGTGACCTAGAGCTCACTTACAAAACTGTAAGGTTGTAAAGTAATGTTACCTGATTCTGTTTCTGTACAATAATTCTATACAATATAAAAAAAATAACAAAATAGGTAAATACTATATTTTTTTATAACACGGGCCTAGATATAGATAGATAGATAGATAGATATTAATTTATGTGTATGAGCTTTGGGTCACGTGGGGTTCAGCTTATTGGTAATGTGACTGTACCTGCAGGTAATAAGGGCTACCTGACACTTTAATAAATATGGAAATATTTCGTAAAAATAGAGAAAACTACTTAAGGCTGCTTATGCTGCCAAACGCAACGCGACAGAAATACCCGTCACTTACAACTAATTTTGTTGATTGTAACGAATGTGTTTTAATTAGTCTACAGTGGGAGTCGAACCCGCAACATTATGCGTCGCGGGCAATTCACCGCGTCACAGAGGTCAAAAGAAGAAGGGACCACAAAAGATACAAAACACTTTGTATTAAAATCTATTGCTAATTTTTTTCACATCTAAACACGTTCACGTTAAATTTGAACAAAGTTAAAAATCTCCATCAAAATTCCATCTATTGAGTAACTGGCCAGCAAGGGTTTTTTGTTTTTAAATTTTGAATGTTTTGGTTTATTATTGTCATTATTTATTTATTATTTTATTTTGTTTGTGATTATATTGTATTGTACTTATATTAAAAATTAACTTATCTTTTCTTAGCAAGAAAATTGATATTTAAACCACGTTCCACGAACGACCGGTTTGAAGTTCGAAACTTGAATTTCGAAATTCGAACGAAAAATGTATTTCGTGTTCGACTTTCTCACGTTATGGTTTTAAAACACTTTTAAAGTGAATGCACTAGAATGGGTACCGAAGACATCGGACGAATGATTCGAATCGACCTATCAAATTAAACGCAATCAAAAAAAAAAGTCGGGAAGCCTGTATCAGAGATACAGCTGCAGAAAAGGAGTGAAACTCTTTGGTCTTTTTTAAACCAAAGAGTTTTTATTTTATCGCAATAAACTTATAAACAGGTTGGGTTATTTATGACGCCACCTCCACTTTATACCTCTAATTTAAACGGTAAATCGATCGAACAGTCTGTTGTTTGCGTGAGCGCTTCTTATTTGAAGGTTTTCCCCTAGAGTGACGTTCCACGTACGAAGAGGTTTGGTTAAGCTTAAACTCCGAGAAAGAAAAGAAGGGAGCTGTAATTTTGACATTTGTCGGTTTGCTTGTACGTGGTATCATATCATAGTTCCGAAACTAATAAACCAATATTATTGCGCGTTTATTTTGACGTGAAAACATCTCATAAATTGATGGAAAACCTGCATTAACACAAAAGTGTCATGTTCAAGTCACATGACGCGTCCGTTCCCGTTAGAAAACAAGAGTATTTAATAATAATATCGGTAATCTGGACTTGTGTTATGGTGACGAGTGACGAATAGAAGATTTATCTACTTAAAGAAAATAAAGTCGGTATACGGGCGAAAGTTTTACGTGACAACAACTGTGCTCGAGTGGAAGGGACGCGTGCCTTTCACTTTTTATGTCTGTCTCTCTCGCTCTTAGGCGGGCTAACCATGCCCGCGTGCCTCTCACTCGCTCTCATTGTGAGCGCATAACGTCAGCGGAGCGTAACGCAGTTTCTTGAAGTGTCACCCGGCAAACCAATTTATAAGACGTTGTCACGTCAAAAAAAGGAAATTAGAAGAATACTTTTTTTTATTAAGGATTAACATAATAAATCTCAATTTTCCATCGTTTTCTTATGACGCTATGACGTAAAATTATCGTTCGTAAACCGACTTTAAAGACAACAATTTGTTTTTTTTTTTTCAACTAAAATCTGAATATTTTTCTTCTGCTTTGAAGAACTGAGTTTTGACACTTGAAAATTCACAGTATAATATGCCTTTGCTGATGCAATCCATCTAACATTGTCGATCCGACGTCTTATTAAATTGCAAAAAATAACAAAGGAATTTTGAATAGAAAATCAAAACCATTTCGTTGATAAAAATTGCTTTGCAATCATACGAGTATTTAAAATTGGAGGCAACTGTTGTGAAATGAAAACGAAGATTAGTGCATTCGAATTTTAAAAACTAATCCGATAACAAAATGTTTTTGAATTTCGAACTTGTTTCTGAAATGAATTCGAATTTTAAAAACTATTCCAATGAATGTTTAATTTTAAATTTCGAATATTTTTCTTTACTGGAAACTGAGCTAACGAGAATTTAATGTTGGTAGTAAAAACATTTAGCGTCATGATTTTGGCTTTTGTTTTCTTTTTATTAAAACTTACCTAACCGACGACGTTACTAATATGACCTAAGAATTTGGCGGGAACAAGTATAGCCGGGTACCCACCTAGCGCACAGGCTCGCGCGGCAGCCTCGGTGTCCAGATCGCGAGCGATGGCTCCCGAGGCAGCCTCAGTAGTTTTGTTCAATTTACACGAGGAAGCCTCGCGAGGCAGGCTGAGCCATCATAAGTCCGCGAGTATTCGTTGTTCCCACCTAACGCACAGCGCTCACTGAGACGCCTTTGAGCGCGTCAAGTTTACCGACAACAGATGGCTCGGGCCCGTGGCCGCCCGAGGCACGTCCACATCAGCCGAGGCATTTGCCCCGCGAGGCTGCCGCGCGAGCCTGTGCGCTAGGTGGGTACCCGCCTAATAACATGTCGTTTTATTTACTTGAATTTAGTTGTAAAGTTGTTTTGTGTTGAACATGGACTTTTCTTGTTGCTTTCAAAATGGCCTACAAAGTTTTATTAATGAACTATGACGACTTTGTCTGATAATGACACTTTGGAAATCGGGCCATAATGAGATGCAAAAAAGGTAGCTGCATTTAATAAGGGCCACCTGGCAATTAAAAACTAAACATTCCGTAAAAATAGGGGAAAGTACCTACCTACTGATTAAAAACAGGTCATCATAGATAAATAATGGCTTTATTGCCAATCTGCAAAAACAATTTATTTGTTTATTTTCTTGTTATTTTGTCATTAATATCAAGGTTTTTTTTAATAACTTTGTGGCCTTTTTTATCCGCAGGAACCTTATAATGGCTATATGCACAGCCAGCGCGAAGCCACAATTAATAAAAAAATAACCTAAAATATCATCACAAAGACTTTGAAATTCTTTTTTCAAAACTTAGTTGGCGGTTTATTTTAAAGCTCCTGAATAGTCCATTACTCTCGTCTATTACACATAATTTGTTGGTAGCTGTCAAATGCAAACTCCGTTTTACGACACGCCATACCATCCAGTAAAGTAACGGGTATACATGGTACACGTTTACTTGTCCTATTACTATTAAATATTGTATTATGCGATGTCTTATACTGCGTCAAATAGCCTCTTTAACACGCTGTGTGTGTACGAAAAAAGGCTAATAATCTGTATTTTAGTAGTGGCTTTTTTAGTTTACGAATATATTATTAAGTCATAATAACTAGTTATAAAAATATCCAGATCCGAAACGAATACTTGTTTTGAAATCGTTTTTAAAATTGTTTGACAAGGTTGATTCAATGTAGGCCATTCAGACTAAGTACCCAATATATGGCACTTATATAGGCTTTAAATCATTTTTATTTTTATTATTTAAAAATAGGCAGTCCCACTATACTGAAGCCCTTTAAGTGAACTATAAGAAGAAGAAGTTGCAACTACTAAGGTTTTAGTAGTGGGAAAATGAGAAAATGAGAACATTTCTTCAGAAGTTGGTGTCGAGAAAAATGAATATTTCCATCTATAAGTGGTTTTTTTTAAACAAAAACTACTTTTTATATTTTTGAATTATGCTTCTTTTTTTATAGTGCCTCTCCGATTAACAATGGTTGGCAGTCAATTTAGAATATTCTTTTCTATTTCCGGCGAAGCTTATGCTGAAATCCCTCATAATAAAAATATTGTCTGTAAGCCAAGTCAACGTGTCTCTGCTACACAGTCGAGAAACTAACAGTTCCCGACGAGATTTGTTAGTTTTATTTCTCTCGCCTCGGCCCGGCTTTGCGGGAAATTGGAAATCTAAGAACGGATTTTGGGATGCATTTCGGTCAATTTAGACATGTGTGGTTTTTATATTTTGAATTTAGAACGTGCAGTTTGTTTTGAGAATATATCTGCGAATAAGGACGATAGTAACTGTAGGATGATTTATTTGTTATATATCACGGGGAAATGAAGCCTCGGACCTTTGGAAGGCGTAGAGTCGAAGGAAACGTAGAAGCCTTTACAATAACAAGTTTAATAGCAAGGATGATGTGGACACCAGTCTTAAAAACACTAAGCAAATCGTACTGCACTTGTCTTGTTTGTTGTTGTTGTCTTGTTGTGTTGTTCTTCTTCGTACTGAACTTGTCACAATCTGACAAGTGCAGTACGATTTGCTTAGTGTATTTAAGATCGGGGGTTGTCCTTGGCCCTGCATTATACAGTGTAGACAGGGATAATTGTGTGTCCACATCATACTTTGCTATTAATATTAAACGATCTAAGCGAGAAACAAGGGCAGGACTATTAGCTGTTTTGTGACCAAGGTCTTTAGGTCTAACCACAGCTCTAACTATAATTAAGTACCTAGGTCTGTAGGTAGAGTAGTCTTACCTAAATAAGGTAACATGACGGTACTTGACAAATAAGTTATTTACAGTAAGTAGGTACTTATTTGTAGGACTACTTATTCTCTTATTCCATGATGTCCATAATTATGTTTTGGGAATTATCTATGGCTGAGCTTTGGAATCATAATATTTTCGAAATGTGACATTTTGTGAAATAATATATTTTTTATTGGTCTATGCTAAATTTGTTATTGTAATCCTTTACAATAACAAATTTAGCATACGCCTACGCTTATTTATTTACCTCTACGTTGGCTTCGTCGAAGATAGTACGCATCTTCGACCTTTTCAAAGATTTTAATTTACGCTTGATTATCAATATTTCTACGAGAATTAATGAGTGAAGTAGCGTGACACAGTTGCAGTAGTATGTAAATCTACGTGCTGCTTGATAAAATACTCCTTAGAGCTAGACTGAATACACACGGATATTCATAGCTTTCAGCCGATTTATGGTAGTTCATGGAGCGCGACTGAATGTTAGGGCTGTATAATATAAAATTGTATGTTTGTTTTGTCGTAAAATATTTCATAATTGCAATAAAACATGTAATTAAAATAAAGATTTATTTATTGATAAACGGTTGATTGTTTGATTGATACGGGATTTAAATTGATCATTTAAATATTTTTAGAATAAAAATCACCTGGGAAAATAAAAAACTCGGCGTCAAAGGAATGTTGACATATTACGATGATTTATATTAAAAAATTAAAAAGTCGGCATTACGGGATTTAATGTTTACCTAGAGTTTTGGAAAAGATGGCATAGTAACGAACCATAACTCAAATAATTACTATGCTAAGCTTATTACTATAAATTGAGATTTACGCATATAATAAAACTAGCGACCCGCTCTGGCTTCGCACGGCTATATTATGCATGTATTATATCTAAAAACCTTTCTCTTGAATCACTCTATCTATTAAAAAAAACCACATCAAAATCCGTTGCGTAGTTTTAAAGATCTAAGCACAGAAAGGGATATAGGAACATAGGGACGGCGAAAAGTGACTTTATTTTATACTATGTAGTGATAGTGATAAACAAATATTGCAGGACATTGCACAAAGCGCCATCTAGTCCCAGTAGGAGAGATAAACGGCTTCTTCGCTGAGCTAGCCTGAACTCACAAAGATACTCAGCTTTCAACCGATTTATGCGAGCTTTGAGTGATGCCAAAATAAGAAGTGAAAATATGAGGAAAGCGCATACACTTGTCACCCGTGTACATATTTAATTTTTAACATGTTTTATATACAATTAACTCTTCCGGGGTATATTCGTTCCAAAGGTTAGAATGTCCAGAGACTACAGAGACAACTAGTTAATAAGTATCACTATCACTATCATCACTTCACTTCACTATCACTACATAGTCACTACATAGTATAAAATAAAGTCACTTTTCGCCGTCCCTATGTCCCTATGTCCCTTTGTATGCTTAGATCTTTAAAACTACGCAACGGATTTGATGCGGTTTTTTTCAATAGATAAAGTGATTCAAGAGGAAGGTTTATATGTATAATACTTGCATAATATAGCCGTGCGAAGCCGGGACGGGTCGCTAGTATAAAATAAAGTCACTTTTCGCCGTCCCTATGTCCCTTTGTATGCTTAGATCTTTAAAACTACGCAACGGATTTTGATGCGGTTTTTTTAATAGATAGAGTGATTCAAGAGGAAGGTTTTTATGTATAATACATGCATAATATAGCCGTGCGAAGCCGGAGCGGGTCGCTATTAAGTATAAATACTGAAATGTACAAAAGTTAGCCCTTTCAAGTAAGTAGATTGCGTTCGTCCTAGGCGCGTGATATTTCTCGTCAAAAGTTTTCAGCGAGCAAATGTTTTCTTTCCATAACTGTAATTTTCAAATCAAATGGAATCATATTTTAAAGTCGTGAAGGTACATTTTATAATAGCCAGGTAATAATAAAGATATTATTTGTATATAACAAACATCTGCTGTGTTTTAGCGTACCATTACTCTTCAGCTTTCCACGCTCGTTCTTTACAACTAATACTTTAGAAAATTTTCAGAATAACACTTGATTTATTATGTAAATACCATTTTTAGTTTTATTGACGTGATAACGTCTATTAAATTGGTGGAACACCTGCATTCACACAAAAGTGTCATGGTAATTTTGTGTGACGTCATGCGTCCTGTTCCCGATGTGTGATGTCATGCGTCATGTTCCGGTAACATGACGCGTCCGTTCCCGCTAAGAAACAAGAGTATTTAATAATAATATCGCTCATCTGAGCTTGTATTATGGTGACGAGTGACGAATAGAAGACTTAACGGAAAAAAGACAAAATTAAAAAAAAACAGCGCACTCCGGGAGTGCAGGCAGAAGTGAAAACAATAAACTTGTTATTTCTCATTGAATATTTCTTGAAACGATCTGCTACTGCCATCTATTAGCACTCACTTAAACAAATATAGTTTATTTTTTATTCGCTAGATGGCAGTAAAAAATTTAAATCAGCGCCATCTACATTCGAATAGCGGTCTTTCTAGAAACTGAGTTTCTCAATTTGTGTAATAGATGGCAGTATAAGTTAAACAAAAAGACTAACCCAAATAAAATCTCATCTGTCGCGTCAAAATCTGTCGCGTCAAAATCTGTCGCGAGAACGGCTGAAAATGCTCACCCACAAAAGTGCCCAACGCGCCATAAGAAGTTTTCACTTCAAAAAGACAAAAAAAGGGAAAAACAACATTATTTTACGTTTTCTTATGACGTTATCACGTAAAATTATCGTCCGTTAACCGACTTTACAGACAACTATTTTTTTATAATAGTCAGCGTTTCGTCACTCGATGGATAAGTGACGATGCGGGAACACGCTTTCCTAGAAGATACCACTACGCTCGTTACTCAATAACCCTTATAGAAGGAATAAGACAAACTTTAGACATAGACCCTTAAAGACAAACACTAAACTCTGAGTGGCTACGTTATGCTAACCAATAATATAGAAGTACAATAAATAATAGAAGTAGAATAGAATAGAATAGAATAGAAAAATATTTATTCGCAACAGAAACTTATAGTAAGCTAATGGACTAAATAATCTAAAACAGAAAAAACTTAAGACTATTAAAACTACCAAAAATAAAAATATATGTAATAATTTTGTTGCGAAACGGTCCTCAACTCAGCATAATGTTAGCCTTTCGACTAACGCTGGTCTTCCGTTGAAGCCTTTTCAGTGACGTCACTCGGACGGTATACATCAACCAATAATAACAATTATGAACTTACAACAAAAATGAGAACAACTAAATAACACAATAATAAAACATAATATACCCACATAATAATACATAAAAATAATCATTTAATAGGAGCTGTAAACCTTGTGATAGATATAATACCTGAATTTGGTCAATATCAGCATAAACTAATACTAAAATTAACTAAACAGCACTCGTTTCAAGCAAAAGGGTTTGCTGCGACACTTGGTGGCAAAATATATATCTTTTTACAAAAATAATAATATTTACTTATAGTAGAACCTGTCCAATATAATCCTATTTCTATAGTAGAAACAATTCAAAACAAACCAGAAAATTGGAAACTAGTAACCTAGAAGTACCTGGTGAGGTTTCCGTAAGTTTACATCTTACGAGGAAAGGTACCCGACTCTCTCTCTCCATACAAACGTAGTCGACTGCTTCCTCACTAGAGTAAATATTTTTGTTGCATACAACCTATAACTGCCATGACCTTTTTTAATATTATAATTATCATAGAAAGTAAGATTTAAATAAAAATGGGGAGAAAAAGTAAAAAAGATCCAAACAAAGCCAAATGACTCAAATTAACTTGATACTCCCCCCCCCCACTCGGGCATAATATCTGCTTACCTTCGGTTGTTAATTCTGTATTATCCTCCCATAACTTTCAGACGGCTCGACCGATTTTGATCAAACATAAATAATTGTCAAGTACAAGATATGCCCTTTCATTTGATACCCCACTCTAGCATATCTACTTACTTTCGGTTTTTAATCCTGACTTTTATCCCCCATAACTTTCAGACGGCTGAACCGATTTCGATCAAACATAGCTAAGAACACTCCCGAAATTTACCTTTCAAACAAAAAAAACTAAATCAAAATCGGTTCAGCCGTTCGGGAGCTACGATGCCACAGACAGACACACACACAGACACGTCAAACTTATAACCGTCGTTTTTGCGTCGGGGGTTAAAAATAAGACATAGGGGCATGGTCATTGGTCATGGCAGTTATAAGTTTTATGCTACAATTCTTTTTCTCCAGTGTCATTATCCAGCCTGCCTAGCATGAAGACCAAAACACGATACGATAAAGCGATATAACTACATCAACTCTCAAAATATGATAGATAAAGCCGCCATGTTGAATTTTTATCATAATTTTTATCGCAATTTATCATAAAAATTCAACATGGCGGCTTTATCTATCATATTTTGAGAGTTGATGTAGTTATATCGCTTTATCGTATCGTGTTTTGGTGTTCATGCTAGGCAGGCAGGGAGGAAACAGTCCACTACGTTTGTATTGAGAGAGAGCCAGGTACGTTTCCTCTTAACAGAATATATAATTTAATGCGAACACTGAAGGAAAACAGTTTCGTGTCGTTTTACGACTATTGTTAGATGTTTTGACAGTGCTATAGTTTAGAATTAGATTTTCAATCGTCGCTTCCATTGAAAGCAGATTTTCCAAGCTCGTTTCTAGTTTATTGGATTTTACAATGTCACGTTTGACAGAACGTAGTCTATTTGTTATTTTTGTATCTTTAAATATAAATAAATATTACTGGATATTGCACAGTGTTATCTAGCTCCGAGCTGAGGGTAGTTAGTTTTTAACCGACTTCAAAAAAGGAGGAGGTTCTCAATTCGTCTGTATGTTTTTTTTTTTTTTTTTTGTGTGTATGTTACGCGATCATTCGAAGACGGCTCAACCGATTGAGATGATTCTTTTTGTGTTCGAAAAGTGATACCTCAGGGGTGGTCCCATAAAAATTTGGTGAGGATCTGATGACAATCTTCGGAGTGATGAACAGAATTGCACCTCGAGAGTGCAGCAAATTGCTCAGTTATCGATTTCCACCAGTAGATTTGGCCCATAAACGAATAGTTACCGATAAATGGAATATCTGAAACCACCTTCTCATCAGAAAACTTTTCAATCAGTTACGATTACAGGTTACAATTTGAAGATTTTAGTCGAATTTAGTCGTCGGACTGGGTTTGAATGAATGTTGATAGAGAACCCTATCTTAAATGAAGTTCTGATGAGGATCTTCGAAGTGATGAACAGAAATGCACCTCAAGAGTATAGCAAATTGCTCATTTTCGACTTCCATCAGTAGAATTGGCCCATAAACGAATAGTTACCGATAAATGGAATATCTGAAACCACCTTCTCATCAGAAAACTCTTCAATCGGTTACGATTACAGGTTACAATTTGAAGAATTTAGTCGAATTTAGTCGCGGGACTGGGTTTGAATTAATGTTGATAGAGAACCCTATCTTAAATGAAGTTCTGATGAGGATCTTCGAAGTGATGAACAGAAATGCACCTCGAGAGTGCAGCAAATTGCTCATTTTTCGATTTCCACCAGTAGAATTGGCCCATAAACTAATAGTTACCGATAAATGGAATATCTGAAACCACCTTCTCATCAGAAAACTCTTCAATCGGTTACGATTACAGGTTACAATTTGAATAAAATATTCGCTTTTGCCTCGCCGGACTGGGTTTGAATGAATTTTGATAGAGAACCCAATCCTAAATGAAGATCTGATGAGGATCTTCGGAGTGATGAACAGATCTGCTCAGTGAGATTCAACAAATTGCTCAGGTTTCCATTTCCACTAATAGAAGTGGCCCATACACAAAAAGGATGAATGGGGCATCCGAAAACACCTTCTTATCACCAAACTCTTCAATGGGTTACGATTAGGTACAGGTTGCAATTTGAAGAAACAGTCGCTTTCGCCTCATGGAGTAGAATTTTCAGTGACAGTGGCACTAAAAATGGTTAAATAAAAAATAAATAAAAATTTAAAAAACCGACTTCAAAAAAACCTGAAAAGAAAAACTAACAAAACCTGAAAAAAAAACCAAAAAGTGAAAAATAATCCATTTCGGGTCACTAAGACAGCAGATAACTTAAACATAAGTACTTACTTGGAAGTCGGACTGTTTTCTTTATACCTCTCAACATTCAATCTAACCCAGTCCGACTTCCAAGTAAGTACTTATGTTTAAGTTATCTGCTGTCTTAGTGACCCGAAATGGATTATTTTTCACTTTTTGGTTTTTTTTTTTCAGGTTTTGTTAGTTTTTCTTTTCAGGTTTTTTTGAAGTCGGTTTTTTAAATTTTTATTTTTAATACTTCTTAATTTACCTTTAAACAATGTGTTTCAGCGAAAGGGTTTTTCTCGATAATTCTGAGGGAATTATTACTTGAAAATCAGCTGTTTCATACAAAAACTTCAAACGAAATGTTCGAATTTCCAAAAGTCGTAGAACAACCCCCTTTCGTAATAAAACCCCTTCGCTGGAATAAATTGTATAGGGTTATATAAAAGACACCGATTGAGGGCTACTTTTGTATCCCGAAACAATCAACTTTTGTTCTACGTGTATGACTTTTGCTACATATTTTGAACTTTTTTTGGAAATTAAGGTTATGTTAATTAGAAAAGCAGCTGATTTAGAAAAAAATGTCATCCAAATTTAGAACTAGTGAACTTAAAAAAACAAGTGTGATCTTTTAAATGACCTTCCCGTGTATGTAACAGCTGATTTTCTGGTAAACATAGGTAACCTTAATTTTTTTTGAAAAATGTTCTAATTTCCAATAGTTGTAAAACAAATAGCTTACCTATATCCTATATAATTACCAATAACGAAAAACAATCGATTTAGAACTTTCTAATTTTTTTGAAGTCTGTCAAAAATAGTATTTCAACCTTAGAGGTGAATAATTATATTACCACTATCTGTACATAGTCTAAAACAAACTCGCTTCCCGCTGTCTGTCCTTAGGTATGCTTAGATCTCTAAAACTACGCAACGGATTTTGATGCGTTTTTTGACGTGACAACGTTTTATAAATTGGTTTGCCGGGTGACACTTCAAGAAACTGCGTTACGCTCCGCTGACGTTATGCGCTCACAATGAGAGCGAGTGAGAGGCACGCGGGCATGGTTAACCCGCCTAAGAGCGAGAGAGACAGACATAAAAAGTGAAAGGCACGCGTCCCTTCCACTCGAGCACAGTTGTTGTCACGTAAAACTTTCGCCCGTATACAGACTTTACAGGCAACCAGTTTTTTTTTAATAGATATTCAATTTGAAGAGGAAGGTTTTACTATATAAAACAGAACTACCGTACGCGAACGCGTACGAAGTCGCGGGCAACAGCTAGTTTACAAATAAACTGAATAAACGTAATTACGAACCGGTCATTCAGAATCTCTGATATTATTATCTCTACATAAATAAACAGATCACGTATTATACCGTCATTCATCAGCTTGTCCAGTATCTGGGTCAAAGCTGGAAATGAAAACATTTTTCAGTTATTCTCAGCGTGAATGAAGCCCGAACAAGAGTCCAAACCATTTTTGTATTATTCATTTTTACAATAGAAGTTTATAGAGATTTTGAAATTAATTCGAATTCTAACAATGGAGCAGTGAGTCGTTAAAACGGGTAGGTAAAACCGTTGATGCCTTTTGACTTTCAAAAAAATAATTTCGAAATTTGAGTGACTGTTTTTTTTACAATTTTACAGTCTAGGCAGACATTAGGTATATTAGGTAGACTCATGTCTACATAATAAAAAAAGTGTGTGAGTTTTTTTGCGAGAAATAAGGGCGGCGACATCTATGTGCTTGAGTTGTTTTCGTTATCATAAGTTTGGTGATTATTTAATAAAGGTGAACAAGCGAAGTTAAATTAAAAACTTAAGTGATAATTATGACATTTTCTAGTTGTCGCAAAAAAAATAGTACAAGGTTTTATTAAAGATTATAAAACTGCTGGCTTTAGCGAAACATGAAGATGGAAGAAAGGAGACCAATCTATTAGAGAAAAAAATGACGCAACGCGAAATTTCTGACACTACAAGAACTACGAGTTTGGGGCTCCTTTTAGGACATGGGCACGAACTATGAAAGCCTAAAAATAACAAAAATAAAATACACGACATAAATAATAAAATACACGACATAAATATAAACTAGTAGAACCGAGAACTAGAAAGGTCAAAACACGTAAATTAGGCTTAAGTTTTAAAATTGACATATATAATAAACTTCCTTTCCCTATAAGACAACTTCCATATAATGAATTCAAAAATAAAATCCATAATTTTTTTAAAGTTAATCCATTCTATGATGTCTCTGAATATTTGACTTGTTCATTTTTTGATTTGCATGACTAGAATTAACCCAAGTGATATAATTAATTAGCTTTTTAATGAGTTTGAGTCGTTATTTGTACAACTTTATAATATTAGTATTTTAATTCTATTGAAATTGTGTAAATTGACATGCCTATATTATGCAATGTAATGTTATGGCGAAATAAATGAATTATGAATTATTATGAATTAAAATGCTAGCAGCGTTTTTACGCTGTACAGCAATAAACCATCTTCTGCACCAAGAACGCTCCGGATCGGGAACAACAAATTGCCCTAACAAACCCCCGAATGGTGTAAATAAATAATTTAAATAAAACAAACCGAAGAAAAAATATTATTTAAAAAAAGATCATACAAATAATTGTTCCATGATGAGAATCGAAACCGCGACCTACTGCGTCAGAGGTTGTTAATGTAGAACCATTATCATTATGAATGAACCATTAAGTACAATCACAAACAAAAGAGTCCCAGTACAACAATAAAGGGTTTCATAATAGCTCCAATGGGCTGTGATCAATTAATCTGATATTTAATCTGGTGTACGGATAAAAGTCTGTCTGTCCTGATGTCGTCGCTTTCTATGGAACGTTGAGTGTTCCTGACATAGTACCTACCGTCGATAACAAAAAGCAATTTCACTTTGAAATTCAATCCAGCTGCATTTGATAGCAGTTTATTCTTACACAGCAGTTTACCTCCGACGACCTCTGTGGCGCGTCGGGCGAACACCCGACTGCGACGCAGAAGGTTGCGGGTTCGATTCCCGCCGGGAACAAGTATTTATGCTGACCATAAATTCTTGTTTCTGGTTCTGGGTGTTTCCTATATGTATAATATGTATATATTTACAAAAAAAAAAAAAAAAGTATATAAGTAGTTTATCCGTTATCTGGCACCCATAACACAAGCATTAAGTTGCTTAGCTTGGGGCTGGATGGCGATGTGTAATATGTCCTGAAATATTTATTTATATTTATTTATTTATTTATTCTCACTTTTTCATTATACCTATCTCGTATTTCAATACACTTTTTTTATTACTCTACTAGCAGCGCTCGGCGGTTTCATCTGCGTAACTCCCGTTCCCCTGGGAATATCGGGATAAAAAGTAGCTGTTACTCTAATTGAATCAATGTATCCTCATACCAAGTTTCATTAAAATTGGTCCTGTAGTTTCGGAGCCTATTCGTTAGTAACAAAAAAAAATCCTCTTTATAATATCATAAGTATAGATATAACGTTGTTATGAAGGATTATTAAATAAATAAATAAATAAATATTTCAGGACATATTACACATCGCCATCCAGCCCCAAGCTAAGCAACTTAATGCTTGTGTTATGGGTGCCAGATAACGGATAAACTACTTATATACTTTTTTTTTTTTTGTAAATATATACATATTATACATATAGGAAACACCCAGAACCAGAAACAAGAATTTATGGTCAGCATAAATACTTGTTCCCGGCGGGAATCGAACCCGCAACCTTCTGCGTCGCAGTCGGGTGTTCGCCCGACGCGCCACAGAGGTCGTCGTTAAATAACTTTACAAACAGTTAATTAACTTACATACAAATTAATCTTTTTGATTGAATTTTCGTTCAGGAACATAATTTAACGTCATTAGTTAAACTTATGCAAAATTAATAATTAATATGAAAAGGTCTCAAAGGCAGTTGCTACATTAACATCATAATAATATTATAAATGTGAATGTTTGTGTGTGTGTGAGTGTGTGTGTGTGTGTGTGTATGTTTGTTGTTAGGACCGACAAAATGGTTGTTTCCGTGTTTCTAGTTAGTTCATTTTCGGGAAAAAATACTATAGTACCAACTTACATTCTTATAACAGTAATTTGCGGTTAAATAGATAGATAGATAAATTCTTTAGTGATAACATAATTTTTCAATTACATCCTTACATAGTATAAAACTTAGTCACTTTCCGCTGTCTGTCCCTATGTATGCTTAGATCTTTAAAACTACGCAACGGATTGTGATGCGGTTTTCTTAATAGATAGAGTGATCCGTGAGGAAGGGATGTATAATACTAGCATAATATAGCCGTGCGAAGTCGGAGCGGGTCGCTAGTTAAATATAAAAAACAAAGCTTAAGTCTAAGTGTTACAAAAGGTTGCCTTATCACTCAAAGCGATCTCTTCCAGTCAACTTTTGGATGGACAAGATAGATAGTTAAATTCTAGAAGAATTTTTAGTATAATTTTAGTATTTTATCTGAGGAAACCTCCAGAAACAAAAAGTTATCTTTAGTTTATGATCTCCTTTGTTACCTACATTTCAATTTCTGCTTCCGTTTAGTTTCCCATACTAAAACATTCGATAAAACGACAATTTAATATCGACATCCGACAGAAATCCGTGGAAGCTGTAACACACTCATATAAAGATGTTATAAAACATTTTACTGCGCGTAAAATTACTATAAATCTCGGGTCGATACGTCACCGCTCTCGCAGACAACATACTCTCTAAGCTGATCTCTACGATTTGACGATTGCCTTCAATTTGTCGGTAAATAATCGATCGACTAAAAATATCTAGTCTGCGAGAGCTTTAACTGGCCCTTTACGTTAAACTGGCCACAAACGTCGATTAATAACCGCCATTTCGTCGAAACCAATCTGGCAATTCTGCAAATAGTGTTGATTGAAAATATTGCTTTAAATTGCTCGATTACTTTGACGGTAAGTACTGTGTTGCATGAGCAATAATAGAATTTTGCAGTGATTTATTATTCATTTTAATGTCTATAGTTATGATAAATAAAGTGTTTAAAAATGGAATAAAACCTCTTTCATCATGGCACGGTCTTTTCAACGAGCTCTGAAACTCTACAAACAAGCAAACCACAGTCGGTCTCCTTGTTTGTCGAGTTTCAGTGCTTGTTGTTGTGCGCTTTTATTGGAAATTCTTTCCCACTGGAAAATCTCTGACGTAAGGTTTCCAATTGAACAAATATTAAATGCATAAGTACAGTCGCGTACCAAAGTAAGTGTACGAAAACTCAAATAAAAAATCTGTAACTAATCAAAGTACCTAATCTGCACATAAAATCGGTAATAGCCATTAGTGAGAAAAAGTGATTTTTCAATTACTTTAATTTCTTAAACTATTTTAGAATTTAAAAATCTGGATACTAGAGTTATTGAACTGGCTCGTTAACTCGTCAAAATGACGACTTTGGTCCCATTTAGTGGAAAGCAAGAAACCCAGGAAGTCTTTACATTGGTAAGATGTAGAAGTAGAAGTAGAAACAGGTCATATGGTGATTGTTTCCTCCCTTTTGTATCACAAATGACATTTTGGAAGTGAAAACTTCTTTTAGCGCGGTACGCATTTTTAGATGAGATAAAATCTCTGAACTCGCGACACCGTTACGAGACGCAGCTACAGTGTGTGCATATAACCTGTGGATCGAACCACACGTGTAGCGGGTGGCGGCTTATACCGCTCGGCCAACTAAAGACATAGCTAACATGTTGAAAATAATAATCACACTGAGTACTTTTAATTCAAGTATTTAAGTTTGTATGTAACGTCTATTAGAAGAAGGTCGTAACTCCAGTACTTGTTGATAGTATTATTGTAGCAAACTGATCATTTACTTATGACCCATACTGTACATAATATTTTGTAGTTGTTTAGTAAATAAGTTTAATTTTTTTTTAAGTTTTATGTTTAAAGTTTTTTTTATAAGTTTTCACTTCTGTCGGCACTGAGTGCAACCGTTCATTTTAATTTTTTTACATGCTACAACAAAACTGTCAATGAGCAATATGATATTCATGAAATACACCACAATATTTACTTCGAAAATATGTAGATCGGACTTATAGTTAAAAGCGTTATTTGGAATAAATGATTTTTTCAAAGTGTCTGTGCAGTTAATTTTGTCTGTGACTGTACCTACTTACATGTTTGTACAAATATTGGAAAAAAATCCAGCCTTACTTATGCGAAATTAGGTGGGCTGGAATAAAAAGTCTGAATCAGGTCGGTACGGTAGGTAAGTCATTGTTTACTGTTCTATTGTAGATTCGTGCCGATTGTACTCCCACTCTGTTGAAAACGTGTTTTTATTACAAAGCAATATTTAGTTATTAAAAATGTTTGCAATTGTATAAAGTAAAATTAGGTAAGAATTTAAGTAAAAAAATACTGGTTGCCTGTAAAGTCAAAGTCGGTATACGGGCGAAAGTTTTACGTGACAACAACTGTGCTCGAGTGAAAGGGACGCGTGCCTTTCACTTTTTATGTCTGTCTCTCTCGCTCTTAGGCGGGCTAACCATGCCCGCGTGCCTCTCACTCGCTCTCATTGTGAGCGCATAACGTCAGCGGAGCGTAACGCAGTTTCTTGAAGTGTCACCCGGCAAACCAATTTATAAAACGTTGTCACGTCAAAAATATAAAGTGGGTTAGAGCCCGTAATCCATAATACCTTATTTTGAAGTTGGTTAAAATAACTGGAATGGGTTCTCTTTCAGAATCTCAGCAGGGTTAGGACTCCGTATGAATATTTGATTATGTCTCAATTTGTCTTTTTTAATTTATGTTCACCGATTATATGAAGTCTGCTTAACCGATTGAGATGATTATTTGCGTATTAGAAAGAGGATACCTCAAGGGTGGTCCAAATTAGTGAGGATCTGATGAGGATCAAAGTCAATAGTCTTCTTACATAGATAGGTAAAGATTACAAATATTTTTTAAATATTCTTATCAGCATTTGAAATATCTACGGAGTGTTGAATGGAATTGTAAGTAATTTTAAAGTATTCATATGTAATTATTGAGAGCTATGTCAAGTCAAGTCATGTCCTTACAGAAGGCTCAAATCTGGAAATATTCGTCTAAAATCTTGATAAATCCTATTTCATTTGTGTGCCGGTGACGTTAAGTGCAGTATTCATTTCACACTACATAGATGCAGAGGTTGGCGCTGAAACTATCTGCATGTTTCATGAGGTGAATGCAGCTGAAAGACACCTAACTATCTGCATATGTGCCTACAGGTCGGTTGAGTCCTCAAGAGAGTAGTGAATAACCAAAGATTCACTGTGGTTTCTATTCATATAATAGTACGTCCTTTCATTTATGGTCTCCTGGTAATAATATCAGAACGATTTCACTTTCTTATTTAATACAACGACCATATGTATCATAAATAAATTAAAAAATGGTTGTATGTAAACTCGGTTTACGGCAGAGATATGTCAACCAGAGGTAGATACGTCTTTGCAAAATAAAGTTGGCTACATGAACGGAAGGTAATTGACAACCGTTGATTCAGTCGGGTTCCCGACTCCTTTATGATCACCCACAAGACGTCATTTAAATAATTTTCACAGTTTTTCGCGAGATAACATGCCTTTGTGCGTATTCAGGACATGTACAAATTATACTGGAAACACATGAGACAAAAACATAATCATTTCATTCGTAATTAACAGTGTAATTTATTTAAAATTATTTTTCAACAACAAAATTTTCAACATGTATTTTAGTTGTTTGCTAGGGGAGAATGGGGTAAAAAAATCTACAAAATTTATTTATAAAAAAAATTGCAGGACAATCCACACATCGCCATTTAGCCCCAAGCTAAGTAACTAGACTTGTGTTATGGGTACTTAGACAACGGATATACTGCTTAAATACTTTTCTTTTGTAAATACATACATAAAAAACATAGAAACAACCAGACCACAGACAAATATCTAAGCATAAATACTTGTTTGAAGCGGGAATCGAACCCGCAACCCTGTGTTTGGCAGTCCGGTAGTCCGGATGACCAATGAGCCAACTGGGTCGTTATTTGTTGGTAATTATTTGTTTCATTATTATTATTATTTATTAATGCAAAGATTCGTATGTGAGTAGGTATGTAAATGTGTGTGTATCTAAGTACGTATATTATTCCTACACGCATAAACTACTAAACAGATTGCGATGAAACTTGGTATGTAAGTACTTATTGGTTGTAGATGTTGGTTGAAGTAGATAAGCTACTATTCATCCCGATATACTCGCGGAATAGGGCATGACTACGCGGATAAAATGGGGTAGGTACACCTAGAGATTAATATTGTTCATATTCGATTACATTTTACCTAGTGACGGTTTAATGAAACAAAAATGGGTTAAAATAATTAGGACTCAAAGATACGAGGATGATTGGATGCCGAATAGATATTCAAAAACGTGCTCGATGTAATTAAAAATCAATTAGTTTCATTTTAAAATAAGGTACCTAAATGAGTTAAAATTTATTTGTTATATTATTTTATTAAAAATAAATGCTAAGAATAAAAAACTTTTGAATTTCATTTAACTAATTATTTATTATTTATATTATTCCTAATACAATTAATTTACACAATCAATTTGGTTTATGTCGAACTTCTGCCTCCCCAAATCTGAAAAATGTTCAGATTAATTGAAAAAATAAACCACCGGTCCACTGATTGCCCCATATCCCCTCAGGTACTTTCTGACATGCACGATGACGCGCATTCTAATTATAGTGACATCTCTTTCTAACATTGCTCAAGTCCCATTGTCGTGGACATTATAGAAAGAGATAACCTTCTTTTCGTTCAATTTTTTCTAGCATAAATGTAGATTTGTATATGTCATAGTTTGTGTCACATTAAAGTACTGCGAAGTTCGAACATAACCACTCTATAACTGTTACATTCTCTCTGGTTTACGGACGATAATTTTACGGACATAATAAAACATTGATGGTAACCATAGCAACGTAATACGTTTCGACCCCTCTAGCCTCAAGCAACTATCAACTATTTCGATGGTTTGCTCGAAATGAATGACTCCTCATAATTTATGATCGCCTAGTACTCATGTCAGCAGTACCATACTTTTTTTGTCTTTGCTAGTCGCTAGGAACGAATGGGAATTCCCAGTCGTTACCAGTGTGAACGTTACTAGTAACGACTGCGGATTTTTTCCCGATTGCATCCCAGTCAAAGTTATTCCCATCTAGCAATACGTTACGTTGTGAACAAACGACTGGGATTAAGCGGGTATTTGTAGTTAAATTTGTATAGTAGGTAGGTAGGTATAGGTATGTTCTTGTGCCCAGTTTGTGCAACATATGCGAGTAAGTGTAGGAGGTCAAGGTTTATTTTGAATATTAAAACCTGAGCCAACTTGGCTTCGGTTTTAGTGATCAAATTAAAAAAAATATTTTACAAAAACAAAAATAATATAGTAAGTTTTACTTTACTTTTCGAAATAAATAATAAAATAACTTTCTACTAATTAATGGCTACAAATTAAATTGGTATAAAATAAATCGTTTAAAAATAAATCTTTCCAAAAAATCTACGATTAAGTAAACGACAAAATTCATACAAACCCAGTCCGGCGACTAAATTCGACTAAATTCTTCAAATTGTAACCTGTAATCGTAACCGATTGAAGAGTTTTCTGATGAGAAGGTGATTTCGGAATATCCCACCCAATTCTACTGGTGGAAAACGAAAACTGAGCAATTTTCTGCACTCTCGAGGTGCAATTCTGTTCATCACTCCGAAGATCCTCATCAGATCTTCATTCAATTTTTATGGGACCACCTCTGAGTTATTCCCTTTCATACAAAAAAAGAATTTTCCAAATCGGTCCAGGCGTTTTCGAGTAATCGGCGAACATACATAAAAAAAAAAATATATATACGCGACGAATTGAGAACCTCGTCCTTTTTTTTTGAAGTCGGTTAATAATATTAGTCACAATAATTAATCAGCTAAAGTAGAGCTGACTACAGACTTATCTTAGACTTTCATCATCATCATATCAGTGACGTCCACTGCTGAACATAGGCCTTCCCCAAAGACTTCCCAGAGCGATCGGTCGCATGCCATCTGCGTCCATTTTAGACTTTACTAACGACTTATAGAATGGTTTCTAGGTAAGTACTTTGTTTTTCTTCTAAAAGGTGCACTTAGGATTGAAAAATAGGTATAGAATAGAAATAAGTTTATTCATGCCAGAAAAAAGATACATACACACAGAATAACCTATAATACTTAACTATACCTACAACTAAATATAAAACTTGATGTGCATATGTATAGAAGGTTCGAGCTCAGCTAACATGCTACAGATGACTGTAGCGCTGATTTTTTTCAGCAGGAGCCTCCTGGCAGGCTAGTCTTATTTGGCTCACACATCGTCGTAAGTCTAAAACTTGCCCTCCTCTGGGGAATACGGTACCTATTCTGGATCCAGCTCACGAATCGGCTAAGTAATGTAGACAGCCTCTACTTAATTCTCGACTAAGTTTGTTTTTCTATACCATTCTGTAGCGTTAATCTTTTAAATTGAGGCAAATAGGGTAGGCTACAGTGTTTTACGTAGTTTTTTTGATGAAGTAAATATTGGCAGTCAGTTTTTCATATTGGCAAGTATTGGCAGTCAGTCAGTCATTTATAGTGACTTAACAGTCACTATAAATGTGTTTTTCATCTTTTTGAAAACAAGTAAATTCTATTTTTCGAATAATACTTAGATTAGTAAATTAGCCCCAAGCATGTGCCCCAAGCTCATCAACTAGGCTTGTGTGTTATGGTAACCAGGCAACGGATAAAACACTTACTTACATACTTTTTTGTAAATACATTTATACACATACCTACAGAAACACCCAAACCGCAAAAATATTGGCTTACAGAAACAATATATACAGAAATATACAGAAACGATATATTAAGTATAACCATCTTTTAACTACGTACTTACTTACTAATAAATATAAATATATTAAAACGGATATATTCGCGTTTTAATAAAGTTATTAAAGTTATTTTAATATTAAAATAAAATAATATTCTAATAATTTTAATATTCGTTTTAATATATTTATATTTATGAGTTCAAGTCCTTAGTCCTTAACCTTAGAAAATACTACGTACTTACTATACTAGTTTTTTTGCAGAGAATTTAAAAAGATCTAATATTCCTTCTAATATTACTGTCATCAAATGTAAAATTAAAAAAAAAGAGTTTTAGATGAAAAAAAAAAAATAGTCGGACGACAAATAGTCGTCCGACATTTGTCGTCCAACAAATAGTCGTCCGACATTTGTCGTCCAACAAATTGTCGTCCGACATTTGTCGTCCGTCAATAGTCGTCTGACAAATAGTCGTCCGACATTTGTCGTCCGTCAATAGTCGTCCGACATTTGTCGTCCGTCAATAGTCGTCCGTTAAAAAATACCATATGTACGTCTTAATACACTCACAGCCAAATTAAAAACAGTAGGCCCAGGCATACATTTTCGCCGCGCCGTAGAGAGGGGATAGCTGTCTACTCTCCATCCGTCTTACGCTTTTTCGATCAGGTCACGTGTCCTGACGCGAGTTTAAGATTTTATACCCGTTACAGAAAAAGTGCTCAACGCCGCTAAAGAAGTTTTCACTTCAAAAATCCTACGAAAAAATTCAAAATAATACTGAACAGCGTCCCACAAATAGCTCCTAAAATTAACGAAATACCTATTCATACATACCTGCTTACTTAGCTTTTTAGCCGAAAACCGAGTATAAGTAAAAATATTTTAAAACAGATATTCTTTTAAAACGAAGCGTCTCAACTCTCAACATC
Source organism: Idaea aversata (assembly GCA_907269075.1). Classification (NCBI taxonomy): domain Eukaryota; kingdom Metazoa; phylum Arthropoda; class Insecta; order Lepidoptera; family Geometridae; genus Idaea; species Idaea aversata. Next base: position 10,156,255 of record OU026101.1, read on the forward strand.
GGTCACCTTTGCACGTGGGGATTCCGGACCTACAATTACCGAAGTGGTGAAAAGCGAAGTGCCTGCAAAGAATACGATGCAATGCTTTGAACGTTTTCTCGACAGACGGTATCTATTGGTTCTTTTCCCAAGATAATTGTTATATTTATAGTTTAAATTCTATCAGTCACTTGAATTTTATAAATAGCCATGATATAATATATTCATATCCTATCCTACTAATATTATAAATGTGAAAGTTTGTGTGTGTGTGTGTGTATGTATGTTTGTTACTCCTTCACGCAAAAACTACTGGACCGATTGCGATGGAACTCGGTATCTGGGTAGCTACTTTTTATCCCGATATTCCCACGGGATCGGGACTTACGCGGGTGAAACCGCGGGGCGCTAGTATATAATATTTATGTCTAAAAAAATATACATACACAGAATAACTTATGAAGATATTTACTTAAGTTAGAATTTATTTATGTTATTTTTGACGTGATAACGTTTTATAAATTGGTGAACACCTGCAATCTCAAAAAAGTGTGACGTCACGCGTCGTTACTGGAACGCCTCATGTTATTGACAAGGTAACTATAGCAACGTTTTATCGTTGCCATGGTTACCATCAATGTTTTCTTATGACGTTATCTCGTAAAATTATCGTCCGTAAACCGACTTTACAGACAACCATTTTTTTTTATGTAATCATTTTTCGTTTTTGTTTTTATGGTGCAATAAAGTGTTTATCTATCTATTTAATAACCTAAAAGACTTAACTATACCCTACAAGCATCGCCAGCCAACGAGGTAACGCGGCCAGCCTTTTGGGCACACTTCCTAGGGACTTTAAATTAACCCCCATTTGGATTTTTAATTTTTAAAATAAAGAACAACATAAAGACAATATGATTCAATAATCATAATACAATTTCAAGTTTGACGTAATAATAATTTGCTTTCTAAACATGAATATTATGGAAATTGTGAATTTTTACAGAAATTATGATACTAATTACACAAATTACGTGCTTAAAGGACCTGCGTAATTTTTCATAAAAAATAATGCGCTCAAATTTAGATTTCCAGTTATGACGTCACAACATGGCTAGCTAACTCAACCCTATTAGCGGATTAATTGGATTGTGTGTAAGATGTAGCCGTAGGTAGTTATTTATTGCATTTACCTTCCCATTTCGTTCACACAACTGTCATTAAGACGAAGTGGTAAGATCAGAAGCGTAAAATATCGCGACAGAGGTTTCTTAGAAACTGTTATCAACCCCTAAAATCCATGGAATAATATTCCTACTGTCGTTAAAATAGGTATGCTTAGGAATGATAGGTATGCGTAAGATAACAGTGATTTGCCTTGATAGAAAAAAAATCTTGAAAATCGTAAAAAAAATCGTAATTTTTTTTAAAACTTTTCAATTTCACGGCGATTGTAAAGAAAACACATGTACAATTTTTTTATTTTCATAAACCCTACATCAAATCCCATAAGGTAGTACAATGGTTTTTCACTAATATAGATGTTAGTCTTGTTAATTACTTAGAACATAGTTAAACAAACATTACGCAGCGCGCGGGGGAAAGGAACAGAGTCATTGCACGGCGCGCGTGGGAAAGAGATAGGAGCTTGCAAGCCATAACCAAAAATCATCTATTTTAGTTAAAAACCATCTGTCAGTACTACCTTATTGGATTTAATGTAAGTAAAGTGTATGAAAATATTTTTTCTTTACAATCTCCGTAAAACTATAAAAAAATGGCGATTTTTACGATTTTTTTTCTATCGAGGCAAATCAATCTAATCGTGTTTCGAAGTGTATAACGATAAAAAGCATATCTTCACCTTTACGACAGTAGGAATTTCATTCTATGGATTTTAGCGGTTGATACCCAAAAACTATTTCAAATACACCTCTATCTGTCTTACCACTTCGCCTTAAAGGGATGTATTCTTTAGGAACACCTTCCTTGTAACGATCGAAGGTAATGGAGCAACGTTGTGAAATCGCAAGAGCCTTCGTAATCTAGAGGAGCATTTGTTATCGCTGCCCCCGGTACCAATAGCCACCTTTAGATAGAGCCTTCGTTGTATGTTAAATAGGTAGGTATGCTTTGGATGATTGCCACGTTTTGGGACCATAAAATATAGTACAAATATAGTATGTGTGGTCAGAGTCAGAATTGCAGACCCACCGTAGAGTTCTCAAAGTCAAAGACAATTTTTTTTATTTGTTTTGATGCTTAATACATTAAAATTTGTATAAAGACCACTTAAAATCGTCTTAAAACTAAGTTAGGATGTGTGCCTTCGGAACGCGCCCACCAATGAGAAGAAGGCACAAGAAACTCATGGGGTTTTTTTTTCATGTGATCACGCTCACAAAGGTCAATATTACAAATATTTGTAAGTATTATTTGAAATGGAGCAACTAAAGTTACGTCCATCCTTATCATTAAGGTAAGACGAAGTATCATAATACGCCTTACTGCACAATTTATGCTTTATAAAAGTTTTGAATTTGTTAATGGACATGTCATATACATCTTTAGGTAATTTATTATAATAGAGCACACATGTACTATTAAACGATCTGTTTATTTTCCGGAGCCTACTACCGGGCACGGTCAGCTCATCCTTATTTTTTAAGTTGAATTTATGAATAGCGCTATTTTTACGAAAAATAACAGGATTTTTGTCAACGTAGAGCAAGTTTTCGTAGATATATTGTGAATAGAGCGTTAATATATTTATATCTTTAAATTTTTCTGTAAGTGATTCCCTGGGGCCCATTTTGTAGATAGCTCGGACAGCTCTCTTTTGCAATAAAATTAAAATTATCTAAAATTACTATTATTGGAATGTTGTTATTCATGCGTTTTTAGCGAAAGACTAACGTGCACTCGAGCAAGACTTTAGAACCTTGCTTGAGTTAAGAACATTCTAATAATAGCAATCTAATAATAATATGCTCAAACAATGTTAAAAACGTAGGTACATAGTGGTACAAAACACATAAATACAGTACAAATCAGTTAAAAAAAATAATAAGCTATTGCATAGCTTTTATCGCGGGCTTTGTACGCGGCGACCGAATCAAGAAATTCCGTAACGAAAATAAAACCTAACACCCCCACTCCGCCTACCATGTAACGTGTATGTATATGCTACGACTGTACGAAGCTAGTTTGTTATTATTGACGTGACAACGTTTTATAAATTGGTTTGCCGGGTGACACTTCAAGAAACTGCGTTACGCTCCGCTGACGTTATGCGCTCACAATGAGAGCGAGTGAGAGGCACGCGGGCATGGTTAGCCCGCCTAAGAGCGAGAGAGACAGACATAAAAAGTGAAAGGCACGCGTCCCTTCCACTCGAGCACAGTTGTTGTCACGTAAAACTTTCGCCCGTATACCGACTTTACAGGCAACCAGTTTTTTTCATTTACAATGGTTAGGTAAATAGGTATTACGAAAACGTCGATGCATCCATCCATCAACACAATGGCAAACAAAGTCTGTTGCATTTCGTTTTAATTTAAAACAGAAACTCTCTCCATTGTCTACTTTAATTAAACGACTTTGAAGTTGACGAATGAATTTCTACGAGAAATGTGAAACCGAACCGTTTTTAATTCCCGCACTACTTGAAAACCTACATTTACGAGCTATTCTAGTTTGAATTCTTTTTTGCAATTAATTAGCAAAATATACGGGCGAAAGTTTTACGTGACAACAACTGTGCTCGAGTGGAAGGGACGCGTGCCTTTCACTTTTTATGTCTGTCTCTCTCGCTCTTAGGCGGGCTAACCATGCCCGCGTGCCTCTCACTCGCTCTCATTGTGAGCGCATAACGTCAGCGGAGCGTAACGCAGTTTCTTGAAGTGTCACCCGGCAAACCAATTTATAAAACGTTGTCACGTCAAAATCTAGAAATTAAGTTTGACTTTCATAACATAAAATGATTAGTAAACCAACTGTCAAACTGATTAGTTAAATAATTAAGCTTGTGGTTATTTAAATGGAATTTAATTTAAGCTAAACCGTTAAATGCTTAAATGCAGCTAAAATTAAGCTAAATTAATGTTCATGCAGGCTGCCCTAAAAGTGAAAGAACTTAATATTTAATCCGCGCTTTCAACGTACATTCGTACAATCAACGGTCAAAAGTATCTGCCCTCCGTAACGTTTCCAATCCTGTGCAGCACTATTTGAACATTATAACAACGTAACCTGTGGATCGAACCCACGTCGGTCGGTTGGTGTAGCGGGTGGCGGCTTATATCACTCACACAACTAAAGGCCTAGTGTCCTAATCCCTACCAGCGTATCCCCCCAAAGACATAGCTATCATGTTGAAAATAATAATCACACTGAGTACTACTTTTAATTCAAGTATTTATATTTGTGTGTAACGTCTATTAGAAGGTCGTACTTGTTGATAGTATTATTGTAGCAAACTGATGACTCATACTGTACGTATAAACAACGGTATCTTTGCAAAATATTCGACTATCAACTCTCCTCCTTATACAGAAAGATAAAACCCATTTGAAACTGTACGATAAGGGTCATAAGTAAATGATCAGTTTGCTACAAAAATACTATCAACAAGTATTGGAGTTACGACCTTCTTCTAATGTAATGACGTTACACACAAACTTAAATACTTGAATTAAAAGTACTCAGTGTGATTATTATTTTCAACTTTGTAGCTATGTCTTTAGTTGTGTGAGTGGTATAAGCCGCCACCCGCTACACCAACCGATGTGGGTTCGATTCACAGGTTACGTTGTTATAATGTTCAAATAGTGCTGCACAGGATTGTAAACGTTACGGTGGGCAGAGACTTTTGACCGTGGATTGTACACATAAGTTACGCCATTAGAAACGGCAAACATAAGTTACGTCACTAGAAACGGCAAACATAAGTTACGCCACTTAGAAACAGCGCACATCGTCTTCGAATTTCAAATGTTTTTACATTTCATTTTACAAAAGTCTACACGTCATTTTCCGCACAAAACCATAAAAGATAAAGCAACTTCAGACTTGAGAAGCTTGATGTGAAAAGGAAATGGAGGAAAAGAGGTATAAACAGCGAGACTTCATAGTTTAATAGAGAGAACATAGAAACATTTGAAACTGTTTCATCAATGAAAAAAAAAAAAAATATGTCAAATATTACTAGCTGCGTCCTGAGGTTCACCCGCGTAAGTCCTGATCCCGTGGGAATATCGGGATAAAAAGTAGCATATGTGTTAACCAGGTCTCTAGCTATCTACATTCAGACGTTTCATCGCAATCGATCCAGTAGTTTTTGCCTAAAGGGGTAACAAATATACTAACACAATTACTTTCACATTTATAATATTAGTAGGATAGGACTAGAGTTATTGAATAAAACAAAAACTGGTTGCCTGTAAAGTCGGTATACGGGCGAAAGTTTTACGTGACAACAACTGTGCTCGAGTGGAAGGGACGCGTGCCTTTCACTTTTTATGTCTGTCTCTCTCGCTCTTAGGCGGGCTAACCATGCCCGCGTGCCTCTCACTCGCTCTCATTGTGAGCGCATAACGTGAGCGGAGCGTAACGCAGTTTCTTGAAGTGTCACCCGGCAAACCAATTTATAAGACGTTGTCACGTCAAAAAGTTTTTGTAGGTCCGATGCAAGGTCAATAGTCATTAAGCAAGGTCCTCGCGCAAAAATTCCAATCTCGTGAAAATGGTGCTTGCAATTAATAATCAAGCTCCACAAAATCAAAATAAAAAACATGGAAAATATCTCGTTTTTTTTAAACTTTAGTAGTGAGAATAACTATGTTGGTTTCAAAATCAAATATGACACTAATAAAGCGTTAGTGAACTTTGAATCGGTTTCAAAGGTTTGCCAAGAAATAGGCATTTTCCTCATATCTACTGTAATTTTAAATCTCTTTGAGTATAAATTATAAAACAGTTGGAAACAAGATTTTGGATGTAGGTTTATAGAGGTAAAATACAGGAAAAGTATTTTTGTAGTGCACAAATTTCGGTATGTTTTAATTTTATTTTGGAGCTAACTCAAAAACTCTCAGAGCTATAACCATTTAAGTGTTTCTAACAAAACGACGAAGTCCATGGACACAATACTAGCGCCAGCGAGTTTAATGTGGTTTAATCACATGAGTAAATAATCTCTACTCATGTGGTTTAATAGCGCGCTCTATATGAAGGTAGGTACCTACGTGTCACTGTGTGTATCAATACTGAGATACCCAATAATTTAGAAATTGCAAGAAGTTTTTCACATTAAGTTTTGGTTTTTTTTTTTAATTTATTTTTTTGCCTAAATGTACTTCACTGCCGACATATATTCAGCAGAAAAAAAATGTGCACTACAAAAATACTTTTCCTGTATATACGTACTACAATAGAGAAACCTTCGAAAAAAAAATATAAGCGATTAGCGTCCCTATTCAAATGGTAGTTACAGTTCTTTTACAGTTTCAGGTATGTCGCTGTATCTGGGTAAGTAATATTTGACGTAGTTACAATGCAAGGTTATTAAATTGAGGTAAAATAAAATAAATAAATATTGAAGGACTAATATTATTATATCCTACTAATCTTACTTCCTATCCTACTATAATATTATAAATGTGAATGTTTGTGTGTGCGTGTGTGTGTGTGTATGTATGTTTGTTCCTCCTTCACGCAAAAACTACTAGACCGATTGCGATGAAACTCGGTACCTACATAGCTGGAGACCTGGATAAACACATAGGCTACTTTTTATCCCGATATTCCCACGGGATCGGGTAAGTGAGTAAGTACGCGGGTGAAATCGTGGGGCGCAGCTAGTTTTTAATTAAAAAGTTACATAATTATGTTTCCCGCTAGCGCCGCAGTATCCAAAGTTTTCCATTGTCCAGTCCACTACCATCTCATCCAAAAAGTTCAAGTAGTTTCTCTTGTAGCTTATTCAATAGTTCTATTCAAACCGAAGGTTGTTTTTGGCTGCATTTTATAGTGCAGACAGGGATGATCCATATCATACTTTGCTATTAATTGGGTGGATAACTTGCTGCGATCTCGGAAGAGGAATCATACCTGACCGTCATACAGTGCAAACTAGTACGGAGGGTAGATGCTAAATCTGACGCTGCGAATTATGATTTAAAACTTGTTTTAATTCTCATTTCTATAATTAGCCGTAGTGTATTGTTCTATGAAATAAAACATTTATTTATTTATTTTATTATTTAATTTGTTATTATAACGGGCCTCTACGTTTTGGCTTCGGCTCAACGCACGCCTTTCAAAGGTCCGGGGCTTCATAGCCCCGTGATATGAGACAATAAATAATAAAAAATTGGATTACCTATAAGTATTTTAACTCTGTGTGTAGGTTGCTTTGTTATGAGCCGATGTTCTGAATTGACTATGAAATTGTAAGAACATGATAAATCAAACGGAAACTGTTTGAATATTGTAGATATGGATACTGTTGTTCTAAGATACATGATATGGGTTTTTATGATGTTCCGACGTTATTACAAATTTTCATTTATTAATTCTTTCAATTTTTTTTTTCATTTTATTAAATAAGAATAAACATAAATACAAAATATTTAAACACCCATTAAACCACACGAGGTTTATTTTAGGTGTACATTCTTCATTTACTCACTCAGGTGCAGGGTAGGTAGGTAGGTTAAACTAGCAACGCTCCACGGTTTCGCCCGTGTAACATCCGAACCTCTGGGAAAATCAGGATAAAAAGTAGCCCATATTATTCCCAATGATTTAATGTATCCTCATAACAAGTTTCGTCAAAATCGGTCAAGCCTATTCGTTACAAACATAAAAAAAATATATTTTGTATTTACGATATAAGTACCTACCTATAGATAAAGATTAAATTACTTATTGTAACTAATTGATAACCATTACTAAATGTACCCATCTATTATGTTTCTCTTGTGGTTTGCGCTATAGCGGTTTTATTTTTGAAGTGAAAACTTCTTTAGCGGCGTTGAGCACTTTTTCTGTAATGGGTATAAAATCTTAAACTCGCGTCAGGACACGTGACCTGATCGAAAAAGCGTAAGACGGATGGAGAGTAGACAGCTATCCCCTCTCTACGGCGCGGCGCGGCGAAAATGTATGCCTGGGCCTACTGTTTTTAATTTGGCTGTGAGTGTATTAAGACGTACATATGGTATTTTTTAACGGACGACTATTGACGGACGACAAATGTCGGACGACTATTGACGGACGACAAATGTCGGACGACTATTTGTCGGACGACTATTGACGGACGACAAATGTCGGACGACAAATGTCGGACGACAAATGTCGGACGACTATTTGTCGTCCGACTATTTTTTTTTTTTTAATAAGTTTATTTTAATTTTTTATTAGTTTTCACTTCTGTCGGCACTCCCGGAGTGCAACCGTTTTTTTTAATATAAAGAGGATGATTTAAAAAAAAACTTATAATTATGTTTGTATTGACGAGCTTCTTTCCTTTGGACATGGTCGATTAAGCTGAGATTCTGAGCTTCTGGGAAAGCATAATAATATAATAATATGTAGGAATGGAAATGCTGTGCACTAGATCGATGAATGATTTATGATGGATGAAAAGACTTAGTTCGGTGATAGTATAAAAACGTTTTTAAACGAAATACGGAAGGAGTGGGTTGAATGAGAAAGAAAGTCGGAAGAGAGAGAGGAATGAAGGGAGAAATAAATGATGGAGAATTTGATATTATACTACGACGAACGACGCTCTGTACAAATAGTGTTTATTTTAACTACAACGAGGATATTTTCATAATATATAATAGTGTTTGAAAGTGAACCAAGGAACCATTCGATCTCTCAGACACCCCGAACCCCTAGGCAACGATTATGATAATATGTTATGAGATATATGACGCACCATGGCTAAAGCCCTAAATAGCATGGGTGGGTAACTTTATAAAGTTACTAACACTGAATTAATCATCAAGACCAGAAATAAATGCCAATACTTGTACTGAAAATATTCTCACTTCAGTCCTACGTATAAGGGCGCGTTCAGATGACACGCGTTGACCACGCGCCCACCACGCGCATCACACGCATTGACCACGCGTTGAAATTTGTTCTTTATGTAATTTGAGTCCTAAGACACATCAATAGATCTCAAATTGCATTTATCAAGTCCACCCGCTCACGCCACGCGCCCGCCCCGCGCCCGCCCCGCGCACGACTCGCGCACGCCCCGCGCCTGCTTGCAGAAATGCAATTTAAGATCTATTGATGTGTCATAAGACTCAAATTATGTATAGAACAAATTTCAACGCGTGGTCAACGTGTGTGATGCGCGTGGTCGGCGCGTGGTCAACGCGTGTCATCTGAACGCGCCCTAAGGGATTTATTTCTCAAAATAGGTCAATAGAGGCAGAAACTCTTTAGAAATCGTTTATTCGATGATCAATCAAACGGACCAATTTCTGCATGTCGCTTTCAGGATTGGGTATTAAATATAACTCTCAGAGTACTTTCAGTTTTTCATCTAAAAATAATATGAAATTCAAGGTTCTATATATTTGAGTGACTGACTTATGTATTATCAAGGCACAGCTAATGCCAACGGACAGAATAGGCTAAAATTTGGCACACAGATAAATAAAATAAATAAATATCGCAGGACATTCCACACATATCGCCATCTAGCCTCAAGCTAAGTAACTAGACTTGTGTTATGGGTGCTAGAAAACGGATATACTACTTATGTACTATTCTTTTGTAAATATATACTTATAATACATAGAAACAACCAGACCACAGACAAATATCTAAGCATAAATACATGTCTGAGGTGGGAATCGAACCCACAACCCTGTGTTTGGCAGTCCGGCATTGTGACCATTGTGCCAACTGGGAGGTCAAGATAGCTTTTATGACGTAGGGTAAGAAATAAATTTGGGAAAGAAAAATCAACCAGTAAGCGGGTGAATGTGCGGGTAAAAATAAAAGAAAATAACTTGAAATTCAATCACCAAAAAATCTATTATATATTTTTAAGCCCCGATTATAGTCAAATCATTGGACAAAAACCGGCCAAGTGCGAGTCTCGCGCACGAATGGTTTAGTACCATGTTGTATGGGAGCCACAGTTAAATATTTTTAAGCTATTGCATAGCTTTTATCGCGCGCTTTGAGCGTGGCGACCGAATCAAGAGCTACCGAATCAAGAGCTAGCCCGAGCTACATGGTAGGCTCCGCCTACCATGTAGCTCGGGCGAGCCAACAGATATACATAACCTATGAAACTAGCTATCACGGTTCAAGAGATACAGCCTGATGACAGACACACGGACAGACGGACATCGGACAGTGAAGTCTTAGTAATAGGGTCCCGGTTTTACCCTTTGGGTACGGAACCCTAAAAACTTCGGTACCTACGCGATATCTTACTTATGTTTTATGTAAATCGGTTGAGCTGTTCGTTGTAAATGTTCTTCGTGAGATTTTATTTCTTTGGCAAACAGTTAGGTAGGTAATTTGTACTAAAATAACTAATTATTTCAGTCGAAATAAGAACTTTCTCCATTTTGTTAAGTCACATAAAAAATATGGTGCATCACTACATAGTATCTCTCTTGGGTGATGACAGAATATCAGTGTTCACTCGCTAGAGTGAAACTACACACTGAGTCATGGCCCTTTTGTACTGCTGCAACACACACAATGACATGTTGTTTATACTTTGATTTGAGAGAAAATATTGTAATAATTAGATTAAGTCCTTTTGTATAACAATATGTGTGTTTTGGAGAACAAATAAACGTTATATCTATCTATCTAGTATAAAATAAAGTCACTTTTCGCCGTACCTATGTCCCTATTTCCCTTTGTATGCTTAAATCTTTAAAACTACGCAACGGATTTTGATGCGGTTTTTTTAAAAGATAGAGTGATTCAAGAGGAAGGTTTATATGTATAATACATGCATAATATAGCCGTGCGAAGCCGGGACGGGTCGCTAGTAACTAATATTTCAGTCGAAATAAGAACTTTCTCCATTTTGTTAAGTCACATAAAAAATATGGTGCATTTTATTTAAAGTGAGCAACCTCCCAGTAAACAAAATAAAAAACCATTAGTTTATTTTAATGACGTGTCGTTTTACGTAATAAACATTTGATTAATTGCACCTCAGTGTAAATCGTTTCCGGTTGAACGAACAGAAATAATAAGGTAGTACGGAATGGTAGAGAAAATAGGAAACCGTTGCACAAAATATGTAAGTAGTTAAATACTAATCCGTAGAAGGTTTGTTTGTTTGTCTTGTATGTTTGTTTCACACGCTTCATGCAAGAATTAATGAACAGAAGGCCAATTCTCGTTCTCAAAAATTGAAATGAAATTGTATAAATTATATTGCAATATTATTTCGATTGAATTTCTATAGCAAAAATCCCTTCAAAGTCAGCTTTGTTTTTCAATAAGCTGATTTTAGGGTATTTTGAACTACTTTGAAGGTATTTTTTGCAATCGAAATGCAATCGGAATGATATTGTAATGTAATTTGAATAATTTAATTTACTAGAATTGGCAATTAATTTAAAATTAACCTGCTTAAAAGCAAACGACGGAGTAGAGGAATGGTGGAGGTTCTCAAGTCGACATGTTTTTTTTTGTATGATCAGTGATCACCGGTTACTCGTCATATCATGGTATTTCCACGGAATTTAAAAACATCTGCTTCGAAAACAGTACATGTTTGTTTTCCAAGCATATTTTTTTGAATATACTGTAACATAAATTGTTTGGAGAAAAAAAAGGATCACAATGGCAATAAAACGGGCAATAATCGTAAATACAGAAGCATAACTCAATATTTCCGGATATATGCACATTTATAATATGTATACCTAAACATAATGGCTTATTTTTAACCGACTTCAAAAAAGGAGGAGGTTCTCAATTCGTCTGTATGTTGTTGTTGTTGTTTTTTTTGTGTGTATGTTACGCGATCATTCGAAGACGGCTCAACCGATTGAGATGATTCTTTTTGTGTTCGAAAGGTGATGCCTCAGGAGTGGTCCCATAAAAATTTGGTGAGGATTTGATGACAATCTTCGGAGTGATGAACAGAATTGCACCCGAGAGTGCAGCAAATTGCTCAGTTTTCGATTTCCACCAGTACAATTGGCCCCTAAACGAATAGTTACCGATAAATGGAATATCTGAAACCACCTTCTCATCAGAAAACTCTTCAATCAGTTACGATTACAGGTTACAATCAGAAGAATTTAGTCGAATTTAGTCACTGGACTAGGTTTGAATGAATGTTGATAGAGAACCCTATCTTAAATGAAGTTCTGATGAGGATCTTCGTAGTGATGAACAGAATTGCACCTCGAGAGTGCAGCAAATTGCTCATTTTTCGATTTCCACCAGTAGCATTGGCCCATAAACTAATATTTACCGATAAATGGAATATCTGAAACCATCTTCTCATCAGAAAACTCTTCAATCGGTTACGATTACAGGTTACAATTTGAATAAAATATTCGCTTTTGCCTCTCCGGACTAGGTTTGAATGAATTTTGATAGAGAACCCTATCCTAAATGAAGATTTGATGAGGATCTTCGGAGTGATGAACAGATCTGCACAGCGAGATTCAAAAAATTGCTCAGTTTTCCATTTCCACTAATAGAAGTGGCCCATACACTAATAGGTACCGATGAATGGAGCATCTGAAAACACCTTCTTATCAAAAAACTCTTCAATGGGTTACGATACGATTAGGTACAGGTTGCAATTTGAAGAAACAGTCGCTTTCGCCTCATGGAGTAGAATTTTCAGTGACAGTGGCACTAAAAATGGTTAAATAAAAAAATAAATAAAAATTTAAAAAACCGACTTCAAAAAAACCTGAAAACAAAAGTTTAAAAAACCTGAAAAGAAAAACCAAAAAGTGAAAAATAATCCATTTCGGGTCACTAAGACAGCAGATAACACATAAGTACTTACTTGGAAGTCGGACTGGGTGACACCATGTTTTCTTTTTACCTCTCAACATTCAATCTAACCCAGTCCGAATTCCAAGTAAGTACTTATGTGTTATCTGCTGTCTTAGTGACCCGAAATGGATTATTTTTCACTTTTTGGTTTTTCTTTTCAGGTTTTTTAAATTTTTGTTTTCAGGTTTTTTTGAAGTCGGTTTTTTAAATTTTTATTTATTTTTTTATTATTACTGCTCCTTCTGCGTATAGGGTTTAAGGCAGTGGGCGTTCGGTGATTCCACGAGGATCCACCGACGAGGTTCCACAAGTGGATCTATGGATATTTTGTTCCTTTTCAATTCACCGTTTTAGGACAAAAATTGGAACTGAAAAACTGAAAAATCCATTTGTGCGCCGGGATTCAAACCTACGACTTTCGGAATGAAAGCTATTTTTGCTGAGACAGAACCTTTTTGGAGGCACACGGCTCCTTAGATCTTATTTTTTAAAATAGATATTTTTTTTCTGCTGTTCTTATTCTCTGATTTTTCTGTCTTTCAATTTTATACTTTTTTGTTCTCTAATATTCTTTTTCATTTTCTGTATTTTTAATGTTCTTATGGTTGCTTGTCATCATCTTATTTGTGTCGTGTGCTTGTCCAAATAAATGTTTTTCTATTCTATTTATTATATTCTATTCTATTCTATAAAGTCGAGGTATATACCACTAAGACAATTTTATTAAAATCGGCCTAACAATTTTGGTGTGATTGAGAAAAAATATCATACACATCTAAAGAATAATGAACAACCATATTTTTTATATAAAATCCACATTTCAAAGAAATGCTGAAACATCATCGTTATTTTCTCGAAACCTTGGATTTTCTTGAATATTTACGTAAAATTAGGATAAAATTCAGAAACCGTCTCGTACTAAGATAAACGCGAGTAAGGGTTTCTCTACCTATACCTCTACATTTCACTAACAATTTGCCATCAAGTGAAGCGGAGCTTATCATGCTAATAAGAAAATTCCTAACTTTACATACAGACAGAGTATTTTTAGGGTGAATAAACTGCAGACTTTTTTATCGGCCTATAACTCGATGACGGTTAGTTTAGTACTATAAGGTTGACTTGCCAAACAAATATTCAAAGCGTTTAAGAGGAAACTTACCTGGCTTTTTCTCCATACAAACGACTGTTTCCTCCCTAGATAATGAAACTAGAGCAAATATTTTTTTTGCATAAAACCTATAACTGTTAAGACCATGCGATGCCCCTATGTCCTGATTTTTTTTCATATTCTAATTATCATAAATTATCATAGGAGTAAGTCTTAAATAAACAAAAAAATATGTGCGCGTGGGCGAAAGGGATAGAATCATCGCGCGGTGCGCGCGTGGGAAAGGGATAGGAGTTTTCAGGTCCTACTTCACCTTAAGGTGGATCCATACGCCAACGACCTTGCTATAACACAGGTTACTAAATAGTTACTACCGGCACCGGTCGCCTTCTTTGGTGAAAATTGTTGATTATTACGAATATGTTATGTTTTTATCAAAAGTGCTGAAATGGAATTTTAGGTGAGATTTTTACCGACATTATGGTGTGACTTTCAGCCAAAAATTCTTTATAGTTTTGAAGCTATTCTAAAATTAAAAATTAAAACTAGTATAACTTTGAAATGACAAAGAATTTTCGTCTCAAATTACCCTAAAATATCGGTAAAGATCTCACCTACAATTCCAACTTAGCAATTTTGAGAAAAACAAAACAATTCGTTACAATCGACAATATTTGTTGTAAGCGACGGGTATTTCTTGCGCGTTGCGTTTGGCAGCATGAATAGCCTTATGAGCAATTCTTAGGTAAAGGCAGACGTTCTTCTTTTAGTTTGCCCCATAGGTTTGCCCTGAAATGTCGGGCAATAGTTAGTCTTTAGTCTGTTAACACTCTTAGGCTCGGCTATGGAAAATTATAATAAAATTTATTCTAGCCATAAATTTTGTTCGGACAGGATGCTGGGATGTATATTATTGTATATATTTCAATGTACGTTGTTTTGTAGAATAGATAAATATTCTGACGCATACGGAAGTTTAGAAACATTTGTTATATTTTATTTATTTTTCTTTCTATGGCTAATGGATGGCGTACAGTAATATAATATCTAGCTATTACGCTTCATAATAGCCTAGTGACAGACAGACAAAGTACAGAGTAAATTTTAGTAATAGGGTCCCGTTTTTACCATTTGGGTACGGAACCCTAAAAATAGAATTATGAATTCCACCACCGCTACTTAACAAAATAGTACATTGCGATACAAGTGTGGAAAGTTGATCATTCCATAGAGGCGGTTTATGACGCGCGAGCGGAACGCGAGCGTGGCAAAAGCCGAGATGGAATGATCAATCCACACCTGTATCGTACGACGTTTTTTATCACAGTTGCGAATAAAAAAAAGACTTGTTAAAATAATAAAACGTTTTTAAGAATTTTAGGTTATGTTGATTATTTTTTGTTAATTACACTCCCGAAAGGCCAGGCAAAAGACTTTTAACCTATACAACCTCGTCTGACATACAATATTTTTTTAGGGTTTTTTTCATTTGTTTTTGCGTCGGCGGTTAAAAACAGAATATAATGGTAAGGAAAAAATATATCTATGTACCTAAAGAAAAAACAAAATAAAAACAAAACTCAATTTTTAATTATTTTCAAAGACGTTATCACGTAAAATTATCGTTCGTTATCAGACTTTAGAGACAACCTTTTGAAAAGTAGAAAAAAAGGTACCAACAAAGAGTTTTAAGCCAGCAAGGCTTAAAAACTCTTTGATGGTACCTTTTTCTATACATCAAAACAGTACAACTATAACCTAAGATAAAATAGGAATGTTTCATCTACTTAATATGTCATTAGCAGTAAGATACGTATTTGACATAATAGGGATAGCGTATTAATTTAGCACTAGTTGGATTTTTTTTTATCGCACGCGTGTATAATACGTTGCATTGTAGGTAAATGGTCTAAGGTTGCATTAAGAGCCTAAAAGCGGTTTAATAAGATCCACTTTATGAGCAACTGTGATAAAAAGAAAGTAATATAAGCATTTTTATATTACGCACGCCAAATGTTATCTCGGACTGCGTCGCATGAAAAATTTATACGACTTTTACTACATAATTATGTTCATAAGTGTACCTACATGATAAAAAACTGACGATTTCCTAAATAGACGTTTTGATATATAGACCTCTTGATAGTTAGACGTTTTGCTACATGGGCGATTAGCTAACTAGGCAGATTGCTCACTATACTTTTCGCTTTGTTAGACGTTTTGCTACTTAGACTTTCTGATCGGGAGGCAAATTAACTACAATAAGGGGTTCACATACTTACTTTACATTTTTTGATAGTACTTTCGTTCTGAGTGATACAGCTACCTTTATTGTGCCGTTGTTGTAAAACTGCCAGAAAAAGCTCTATAGAAAATGTAAACCAAAAGTGTCACTACACCTGAAGGCCAATTCTTGTAATTAACATTGGTAAATAGTACATTGTTATCCTAGGTGTGAAAGTCACTCATTACAAGTCCCGAGACGGAGTTTGGCGCCCGAGCGTAGCGAGGGCGCTAATAGTTCGAGGGACTTAATGAGTCTTTCACCCGAGGTAAACACTGTGCTTTTCATTACGAATAATACATAAAATTCTTCATAACAACGAGAGTGAATGAGACTATGAGACTCCATACCACATGAGTAGGTACTCTTACTACCTGATCCTCTTACAAGGTTGGGACCAAAGAGGTAATACATTATGTAGTGTTTTTTTAGGTTTCTGCTATTTGTATTCAATACTTAAATATGGCGGTACTTACCGAAGAAGTTTTTATTAATGAGTTAATTCAACATTGGGAAATGACGCGAAGTCCGTAGATTTAACTTACAGTTTTTGTAACACGGTTTGTCTAGATAATGTTATTTACAAAAAATACACAATCATAAATGAAAAACCAGATTAAACTTAACACAAAAACATAATAAAATAAGAAAAAAAAGTTACTTAGTACTAAACTCTGGCAGTATGCATGAGCCGTGCCAAGCCATAATTATTATTCTTTGGTGTAAAAAAAAAGCAAGGAGGTTAGGTTTTTGAAGTTCCTAATGCGTAATGATACTGATACTGGCTACATGCAGATTGCACAAGTCGTGCGAAGCCATAATTTGACATGACAGCTGTCAGTGAAAGTGAAAAGCCCTAGGGCTAGAAATTTTATTTTCTACACGCTCTTCAGTCATATTTAGACCTAGTTTCGGAGTATGAGTAATGAAATAGTACATTGTTATCCTAGGTGTGAAAGTCACTCATTACAAGTCCCGAGACGGAGTTTGGCGCCCGAGCGTAGCGAGGGCGCTAATAGTTCGAGGGACTTAATGAGTCTTTCACCCGAGGTAAACACTGTGCTTTTCATTACGAATAATACATAAAATTCTTCCTAACAACGAGAGTGAATGAGATACTCCATACTAACTGATCCTCTTACAAGGTTGGGACCAAACAGGTGTTCTTCTTTGGTGTTACTTAAAGCAAGGAGGTTAGGTTTTTGAAGTTCCTAATGCGTTATGATACGGATACTGGCTACATGCACATTGCACAAGCCGTGCGAAGCCATAATTTGACATGACAGCTGTCAGTGAAAGCGATTTTCCCTAGGGCTGAAAGTTTTATTTTCTACACGCTCTTCAGGCATCTTTAGACCTACTTTCGGAGTATGAGTAATGAAATAGTACATTGTTATCCTAGGTGTGAAAGTCACTCATTACAAGCCCCGAGACGGAGTTTGGCGCCCGAGCGTAGCGAGGGCGCTAATAGTTCGAGGGACTTAATGAGTCTTTCACCCGAGGTAAACACTGTGCTTTTCATTACGAATAATACATAAAATTCTTCATAACAGCGAGAGTGAATGAGACTATGAGACTCTATACCACATGAGTAGGTACTCTTACTACCTGATCCTCTTACAAGGTTGGGACCAAAGAGGTAATACATTATGTAGTGTTTTTTTAGGTTTCTGCTATTTGTATTCAATACTTAAATATGGCGGTACTTACCGAAGAAGTTTTTATTAATGAGTTAATTCAACATTGGGAAATGACGCGAAGTCCGTAGATTTAACTTACAGTTTTTGTAACACGGTTTGTCTAGATAATGTTATTTACAAAAAATACACAATCATAAATGAAAAACCAGATTAAACTTAACACAAAAACATAATAAAATAAGAAAAAAAAGTTACTTAGTACTAAACTCTGGCAGTATGCATGAGCCGTGCCAAGCCATAATTATTATTCTTTGGTGTAAAAAAAAAAAGCAAGGAGGTTAGGTTTTTGAAGTTCCTAATGCGTAATGATACTGATACTGGCTACATGCAGATTGCACAAGTCGTGCGAAGCCATAATTTGACATGACAGCTGTCAGTGAAAGTGAAAAGCCCTAGGGCTGGAAATTTTATTTTCTACACGCTCTTCAGTCATATTTAGACCTAGTTTCGGAGTATGAGTAATGAAAAATACATTTCAATATCATTTCGATTGCATTTCGATCACAAATAATACCCTCAAAGTAGCTCAAAATATCCCCAAAGTTCGCTTTTTGTAAAAATAAACTGACTTTAAGGGTATCTTTTGCAATCGAAATGCAATCGGAATGATATTGAAATGTAATTGAAACCATATTATTTACGAGAATTGGCCTTCAGGTTAGTCGAAATTGCCGAGTTCAATTTGTAAGTGAAGTGTTTAGTTAAGTTAGACGTTGCAAGTTGGAGTCTACTTTCGGCAACTAGAACGTGTTGAACGAACGTCTAACTGGAACAGCTTTCTTACTATCGAGGAATTTGTAGAGTGCTACTAAATTGGTTGTTGCAATTATCTAGGTACTACTTAATACTAGGATCACATGTTTTTTTTAACGTCTATTAAATTGTTGGAATACCTGCATTCACACCAAAGTGTCATGGTAATATTATGTGACGTCATGCGTCTTATTCCCGATGTGTGACGTCATGCGTCATGTTCCGGTAACATGACGCGTCTGTTCCCGTTAGGAAACAAGAGTATTTAAGGTTAATATCGCTCATTTGGGCTTGAGTTATGGTGACGAGGGACGAATAGAAGACTTATATAAAGGAAAAAAAGTTAAAATTAAAAAAAATATAGGTATAAAAAAGGAATATCATTTTTTTTTTGAATTTTTCATCGTTTTCTTATGATGTTATTACGTAAAATTATTAAAGCGTTGATTAATGTGTAAGTAATCCTCTTTAATTCATATTTTTATGAGCCTATGGTGTCCCACTGCATTGCAAAGGCCTATATCTACTTCCCTTCCACTGATCGCGATCTTGTGCGATGGATTGTAAATCTTCCTGCTTCAGGTTATCTCGCTAGCACCACAAAATGACGTCGTAAAACGGTTTGCCGGATAGTCGTCTTCCGTTTGTTGGGATCCGAAAGGTTTCCGGCCAATTTTCATTGGTTTTTTTTTTCTAAGTTAGTTCCGATGAGATGAAACTAAAACTTTAGTTCATTTCTAGGTTTTATGGGGTTTGAAAGTTGGACCATTTAGAATTGACATTGTAGTTCTACATAGTTCCATTATACATCATTATAAAGTTAATTTAATCACTATCACTACCTACATAGTAACAAAGTCGCTTTCTCTGTCCCTATATCTCTACGCAACGGATTTTGATGCGGTTTTTTTTAATAGATAGAGTGATTCAAGAGGAAGGTTTATATGTATAATACATGCATAATATAGCCGTGCGAAGCCGGGACGGGTCGCTAGTTATTTATAAATCACAATATATGCTTTAATTGTTCAAGCATTTACCAGCTCATCCACGTTTCCTTTTAAAATGTTTTACAAACAACTTGCTGTTAATTTCGCTCTTTGATTTATTAATGCAACAGCTTTAAAATTGTAATATGATTTTAAACTACCATGGTGACGTTTAAAATTGCTGTTATTGCACGGTTTATTTACTTCATCAATGTCTAGCTAGAACTTATCTTTAAAAATTGATAAAATATTTTGGTGACGTGAGAGAAAACTTGCTTTTAAAAGTGCATACTGTGCACCATTCTTTCTCAATTCATTTTAATAAAACCTCTGGTTCGTCTCAGAAAATATTTCATCTTGGAAAAAGCAATACATTGAAAGCTTCAAGACCGAAGAAAATGGTTGAAAATGTAAAAAAGGCGACAGTTTTTAAGGTTTGAATTTTAATATCAGTGTCTATAAATAAAGTTTGGACATGGCATCAAATACATTTATTTGTAGTGTACACATTGTGAGCGGTGTCGACAACACGGCATTGCGACACGCGTGACGTCATCGCGCCCTCCTGGCTCCCCCACTGGGGGGCGCGTAATGAGCCACCTGCCACTTGGTGAGAGGCGATACAACCCGCGCGCTTTGACCACGGACCGTTTGAAAATTTCCCACGGCATACCCACTTACCGATCCTTGCGATACACGAATGTTTTCTGATTAATTGCAGTTTTCATTTTACTATAATTAAATAAATATTGCAGGACAATCCACACATCGCCATCTAGCCCCAAGCTAAGTAACTAGACTTGTGTTATGGGTGCTAAACAACGGATATACTACTTATATACTTTTTCTTTTGTAAATATATACTTATAATACATAGAAACAACCAGACCACAGACAAATATCTAAGCATAAGTACATGTCTGAAGCGGGAATCGAACCCGCGACCCTGTGTTTGGCAGTCCGGCATGGTGACCATTGTGCCAACTGGGTCGTCGACTATTGTCGTTCTATATTCAATTCACACAAAAAAAATGTCAACGTGAATGAAACTTTCGTTAAAATATAGTGCTAAACTTGCGACGAGCAAGCGGTGAAATAAAGCTAAAGTTTTCCTTTAAAAGAAAACATTTTCATCTCGCCTCATCTCGCCCATGTTCCGTGTTATGCCTATTTAACTTTTCACCTGAAGAATAGAGGGAAGGTAGTCGTAAAACAGTTTTGCATCTTTAACATTTAACGCATTCCCTCATGAATGAATGAGGGCGCGGCAGCGGAGGCCTTGGGGAAGTAAAACATTGATTCAAATAAACACATTAATACAAGCAACGTTTTAATGCCAAGAGTAGGTAGGCACCTAATATTAAAAGGGGTCGAATCGTGTTTTGTATTAAACCTACCTCTGCGCCCGTCACCGCCGCGCCGCGGTTATGCTAAAAAGTTAAATTTTTATCGAAAGTAAATTAAGAGGAAAGGGTACCGGGAGCTTTTGACGTGACAACGTTTTATAAATTGGTTTGCCGGGTGACACTTCAAGAAACTGCGTTACGCTCCGCTGACGTTATGCGCTCACAATGAGAGCGAGTGAGAGGCACGCGGGCATGGTTAGCCCGCCTAAGAGCGAGAGAGACAGACATAAAAAGTGAAAGGCACGCGTCCCTTCCACTCGAGCACAGTTGTTGTCACGTAAAACTTTCGCCCGTATACCGACTTTACAGGCAACCAGTTTTTCCATACAAACTATTACAATCGTAGTCGACTGTTTTCTCCCTGGATAATGACACTAGAGCAAATATTTTTGGTGCGTAAAACTTATAACTGCCATGACCATGCCCCTATTGTTTGTTTTTTATTATTTTTTAATTTTAATTTCTATGATAATTAGAAAATGAAAAAAAAACAAAACATAGGGGCATAGTCAGTCATGGCAGTTATAGGTTTTATGGCACAAAAAATATTTGTGCTAGTGTCATTATCCAGGGAGGAAACAGTCGACTACGTTTGTATGGAGAGAGCGCAGGTACCCTTTCACCTAACACTAAAAGTAATATGGCGGGTTAAAAAATAATCGAACAGGTAGGTACCTATAGGTGGATATTGTTAGACGGATCTCATATGGACATATAGAGTCTACTACTATTTCCATTATTCATGTCCATTGATGGAAATATTGGGACAGGTTGTCCTACTATTTCCATTGTGGTGGTGTGGCGACAGAAAAAAACAATATCAATATTCTCAATATTTCTTTAGAATTTTTATCAGTTATTTATAAGGCCGTCATAAATTGACGCAGTTGGCACAATGGGCACCATGCCGAACTGCCAAACACAGGGTTGCGGGTTCGATTCCCGCCTCAGACAAGTATTTATGCTCCTACTATTTCCATTGTGGTGGTGTGGCGACAGAAAAAAACAATATCAATATTCTCAATATTTCTTTAGAATTTTTATTTAACAGTTATTTATCAGGCCGTCATAAATTGACGCAGTTGGCACAATGGTCACCATGCCGAACTGCGAAACACAGGGTTGCGGGTTCGATTCCCGCCTCAGACAAGTATTTATGCTTAGATATTTGTCTGTGGTCTGGTTGTTTCTATGTATTACTAGCTGCGCCCCGCGGTTTCACTCGCGTAAGTCCGATCTTTCCCACCGTTTAAACCTTTCCTGGACTACGACAAACATTTCAATAGATAAGTAGGTATATATTTACAAAAGAAAAGTATATAAGTAGTATATCCGTTGTTTAGCACCCATAACAAAAGTCTAGTTACTTAGCTTGGGGCTAGATGGCGATGTGTTGAATGTCCTGCAATGTCCTATCCTGCAATTAACTACATTAAAAGTAATATAGCGGGTTAAAAAAAATCAAACAGGTAGGTATAGACAATATTGTTAGACGGATCTCATAATATGAACATTATAGAGTCAAACATATCTACCCACGTATTCGTTCAATCTAATAATAGGGATTCGATTCAGGCATGCCTTTGATGATTTTTTTTGAGCCCACACAGGACGTGTTATTCCTTCAAAAATCGTAGACCGAAGTACAACTTAGCCTACATTCTTTGTGTAAAAAAAAAATGTTTGTCTGTAAAGTCGGTTTACCGACAATAATTTTACATGATAAAACGTAATAAGAAAACGATGGAAAACTGAGATTTTTTTTCTTTATCCTTTTAAGCATAGGTAATTTTTTTTCTTTTTTTTTTTCTTATTTTCCCTTTAGTCTTCAATTCGTCACTCGTCACCATAACACAAGCCCAGATGAGCGATATTATTATTAAATACTCTCGTGTTACCATGACGCATGACGTCACACATCGGGAACGGGACGCGTCATGTTTCGGTAGCATGACACTTTTGTGTGAATGCAGGTGTTCAGTATTAGACGTTATCACGTCAAAAATAACCTTTCATAAGCCTGCAACTGCAAATGACTTTGCTCATGGATAAATGAGCCTTCTAAATTAATGATACACAGGTGAAACTTTTTGGATTCATTAAACGTGAGCTAATTAACGAAAATTACAGACGGCTCTACGTTGCCGAGATAAATAAGTTACTAAAAATTACTGTGTAGATTAGTATAGACATTATTTTACTTATAATTATGCATCTTCATCATCATTATTATCATCATCATCATCAGCCGATGTTAGTCTACTACTGGACGTAGGCCTCTCCCAAGATACGCCACTGAGCCCGATCTTCGGCTCTTCTTCTTCATTCACTGCCCACCGTTTTGCGTATGTCGTCGCTCCACCTGGTCACAGGGCGTCCTACACTACGTTTGCCAATTCGCGGTCTCCACTCCACTCAAGTTTACTCCAACGATTATCAGTTCTACGGCAGATATGAACAGCCCACTGCCACGTCAGTTTGCTAATCCGTTGAGCTATGTCGATCACTTAAGTTCTCCGGCGAATTACTTCGTTCCGGATTCGATCCCGCAGAGAAACACCGAGCGTAGCATAATTATTATGCATAGTAGGTAGGTACTACCGATATTATTTCGGGGTTTCTCCTTCACTACAACAGAGTACAGACCACGCTGGAATTCATCACAAATACCTTATCTCACAAGATTGCGGCTAGGGCCGTTCGGTCGGTTGAGATAATTTAATCCAGCTAAGGGAAACCCACACGAGGAAAAATGCAGTCTCACCCCTAAACTTGTAATGAAAATATGTAGGTCTGACGTACGTAGGAATAACTAGTTTTGTGAAAGGTCTTTATTGCGTTGAGTCATGTCATGGTGTGGCGTTTGTTGCGTAAGGTACGTACCTTGAGGTGATGAAGGGTTAATTTTTTGGATAAATTAGCAAAGACTTGTTTTTTCAATGAAATTATATATCAATTTATGTGACTATAGGATAATTTTACTTAATAAAACTAAGAACCTACTTGTAAAGATATTTAAATCAACCGATTCTTATCCGACCATTAAAAGGTATAGCGTTCACTAAACCACGAACTTCGGTTGCAATCACGTTGCAATATATCGATGATCACTTGACCACAAAATACACCAATCAGCGTGCAGCAAGCAGCTTCGGGGGTCCATAAATAAGTCTATAGCGGCATAAATGTTAGGATAGCCCTTGTTAGGAGCGTAAACCAGCCATGATATTTCACTTGCTTAACCATTTAACGAATTGCAAACCAACAACAAACTAACAATGAAACAGAGTTATCTCAATTCCCAACTAACTCTATCGGATCTCATACTTAATAAACGAGTACACAGAACTTTGTTTCTTGTAAGACTTGGTGTGAAATTTATCGGTTTAGAAATACTTGTTTCTACACTTCACTCGCCGTTTGTTGTTGTAAAATTGCGAACAATTTGTTTTAAGGTAGTATGCGATGTCTTATATTGATTGTCTTGAGGCCAATTCCAGTAAAAACATTGTTCAAATTACATTCAATATCAGTGTACTCTACACTCTACTACTACAGTCACTCAATTGAAATGCAATTGGCATTTCAATTTAGCATTTTCTAAGGTTGCGTTTTGTTTTTAAACCTGACGTTTCGGGAATTTTACAGATCCCATGGTCACAAGCAGACTGAAATGACATTCGTCAAACAAAAAAATCATTACGTGAAATGCTGTCAAACAACCGTCTACTTAAAATTAATAAAAAAAATTCATAAGTTTTTACCCTCAAAGTAGCATAAAATACCCTCAGAGTAGCATAAAATACCCTCAAAGTAGCATAAAATACATCAAAGTAGCATAAAATACCCTCAAAGTAAGCTTTTGGTATTCTTAAGATATTTTTTTGTATTCGAAATGCAATCGGAATGATATTGCAATGTAATTTAAACAATGTTATTCACGAGAATTGGCCTTCACAAGTCCTTATTAAAAATTAAACACTTTTAATAATGGCAATTTTTTTATCTAATAAAATATTCTAACCATATATTCCAGGCGATGCAACGTCTAACACTCTAGTCCAGGGGTCGGCAACCTTTTGAGTCGGAAAAGTTAAAAGTTATAATCTACATAATTTTAAAATTTTTCTTTATGATAAACAATAAATAGTTCTTCTATAAATAAAGGTTTTTGATAAAAAAAAAACAGCGCACTCCGGGAATGCAGGCAGAAGTGAAAACTGTATATCTGTGTAAAATCTCATATGTCGCGAGAACATACGCAAAAAGAGTTTTAGATGAAAAAAAAAAAATAGTCGGACGACAAATAGTCGTCCGACATTTGTCGTCCAACATATAGTCGTCCGACATTTGTCGTCCGACATTTGTCGTCCGTCAATAGTCGTCTGACAAATAGTCGTCCGACATTTGTCGTCCGTCAATAGTCGTCCGTTAAAAAATACCATATGTACGTCTTAATACACTCACAGCCAAATTAAAAACAGTAGGCCCAGGCATACATTTTCGCCGCGCCGTAGAGAGGGGATAGCTGTCTACTCTCCATCCGTCTTACGCTTTTTCGATCAGGTCACGTGTCCTGACGCGAGTTTAAGATTTTATACCCATTACAGAAAAAGTGCTCAACGCCGCTAAAGAAGTTTTCACTTCAAAAAACTAATATAATATTTATCTTCAACTAGCTTCGCCCCGCGGACCCCGCGGTTATACCCGCGTAAGTCCCGATCCAGTGGAAATATCAAAATAAAAAGTAGCCTAAAGCGTTCCTCGATAAATGGACTATCCAACGCAAAAATAATTTTCATACCTGTAGTTCCTGAGATTAGCGCGTTCAAACAAACAAACTCTTCAGCTTTATAATATTAAGTATAGATGAGAGCGATGGCTTTGCATGGTTTTTGAAAGTTTGGAATAAATTTGGCTCATAACTTGTCATAAAGGGTTATTTTTTTTAAATAAGTAATATTTGCGTATGGAACTAAACCGCAGCTTCACATTCAAAGAGCCGCAGGTTGCCGAACCCTGCACTAGCCTAATAAATTTCCATAGTTCACATGAAATTGGCTTACACAGAACGTGCCTACTGCATGCCATGCTAAAACTGTCAAGCACAACTCTCAGTGAGTTAAATGACTGATGCAGTTTCTGAACAATTCACTGAAGTTGGGTGTGTCTTTACGTATTGTACTAGAAAATTGACTGATTAGCAATTTAACTATCTAGCCTTTCTTTCTTCCTTCTTCGTCTAATAGAAAATATATTATGGAGGGACGCAGAGTCAAACAAACACTTAAAAAAAACGTGTGGCACTCGGGGACTGCCGCGGTAAAGCTATTGCATAGCGAACGATCGGCCGAGCTACATGGTAGGCGGAGTGGGGGTGTTAGGTTTTATTTTCGTTACAGAATTTCTTGATTCGGTCGCCTTCAAAGCCCGCGATAAAAGCTATGCAATAGCTTAAAAAAACTCAATGGAATCTGCAAATCCACAAAAATGTTCACAAAGTTTCTCAATTACCACACCGGTTTTGTTATTTCCATACGTCGGAAACATACTATCAATAGAAATTTCCCGTTACAAATTCAAGTAAACAGTGAGTGATTCGCCGATGTTTGGCTATTGTTCCTAAAAAATGTTTTGTCTGGCATTCTGCCATGCCGTATGAGAGCTCTTACTTCACGTATGAAGTTCTCGAAACTTCGCCATTTAGAACATTGGTTTTGCAAAGTTGTATGTTTTTCTTTTTCGAGTTCAAGGTGGGTTTGGAAATATTTGTACTTAGCTTAGCATAGATTCGTTATTTATTCGTTTTTTTTTTGTTGTAATACGTTATTTTACTATTTATTTTAGAGGTTCACCCGCTAACTTTCGATCCCGTAGGATAATCGAAATATAAAATAGCCTATATAGCCTTCCTCGACAAATGAAGTATCCAACCATAAAATATTTTTTCAATTCGAACTAGTAGGTCCTGAGATTATAGCGTTCAAACAAACAAACAATTAACTCTTCAGGTTTATAATATTAATTTAAGTATATAGTACTTGTGTGTACCTAAGTATGTAGTATATAGTTGTGGAAAACAGCCCGTATACAAGTACAAAGTATAATAATATTTATCTACATATAATGGTAGATAGTAAATAATTTACACTTTTTTGTTAGTGCTGCCGGTGTTTATCAATTTATAAGACGTCATAAAACGAGTTTAAATTAACGATTGACTTCTTACTTAAGCCGCTGAGAGAGCTGGTAAGCTTGTTGTAATACTATGCATCAAATTTATCGGTTTAAAAATTAGCATATTCAGTAGATACCTCCAAGCGTGGTTTGTTATCATGTTTGCATACATAAGCCAGTTTAAATCACAAAGTCATTAACGTTCTACGTTATCAAAGTGTTGCCAACACGGGCGAGCTCGTAAAAATCTATGGGCGTTATGATGCGGGCACTAACAAACAAGAAAAATATATATCACCTCATTTGTATAATGGAGTTGACTGTTTTACGGGTAATTTAGTTAATCTTTTTGCCGTTTTAAAGTAAGGTACGAGGTCACAATTTCAATTCTGTTTTGTAAATTGAGATTTGACAAATTTCGTCACAAACATACGATTGTTAATGAAATGTATGAATGTTGTTGTATGTTGTTATGAATGCCTACCAAACTAGGTAATTATAACTAACTAGTAGCGCTCCGCGGTTTCACTCGCGTAACTCCCGATCCCGTGGGAATATCGAAAAATAAAATGGCATATAGCCTTCCTCGACAAATGGACTATCCAACACAAAAATAATTTTCCAATTCGAACCAGTACTTCGTGAGATTAGTGCGTATTATATTATTATAAAAAAAGTTGAAAATTAAAGGGTGTCCCCATACATACATAGTTAAACCAATTTAACTTGACCCTTACATTGTATGGGCGCCCAAACGAAATAAGGGTCAAGTTAAATTGGTACAATTCCTATCCTTTCAGTTCCATCCTCTATCAGTTCTATGGTAGGCCATAGAACTGCAAGGATAGAGAAAGAGAGTTGAAACTATTGTACCGAACCCTCGGCGCGCTAGTACGACTCGCATTTGAATGGTTTTTTTGTTTGCAATTTTGTTAAATAAAAAATGTCTGTTAAATAGGCTGGTTCTCATGAGAGACAAGTAGGTCAAGAGGTAACGACCTACACGCATTTAACTCTATTCAAAGGCGACGATGTGGTGTGGCCTCTGCAATTTGTACTCATACAAAAGACATTTCAGTTCTCCACATGGACTATTAACAACGTATAAATATTCTATAACATTTTCATAGCAAGGTTTTAAACGGTTGACTGTAAGGTGCGCTACAAAGAACTCGACGGCAATTTTAAATTAATTAAGTAGTGCTAATTTGGGTATTAAATTGGTAGATATAAAAAGTTAAACAGTTGCAGTCAGAACTCTTCTGTCAATACCGCACTTTTGACTGATAAAAATAGACAAACCTAGTTTTGACCGAAGACGTTGCTCAAAAAGAAGTTGTGACTGAAGTGGTGGGTCAAAAGTAGTTTTGGCTGGTAAGGCACAAAATGTCATTTTCCGGGTCTTTACATGCTCCAACCCACCAATTAAAAAAGGTAGAATTTGTTTCTGGCACTCGCCCTGCACACATGTGATCCTTTGCTGAAACGTTAGGTACTTATCTTCTATGACATATTAAATGCTTTGTCCTGACTGACTGACGGATCAACGCACAGCATAAACCGCTGATTGTAGAGACCTAAAACTTGGACGGATTTTTAAAAATTCATACCCTACGCGGACGAAGTCGCAGGCGAAAGCTAGTTTGGTATAAGATCCTAAGAAGGCCACCACCTAATAAAAATAATTGCACAGAATATAAAACAGATTTTTAATACTATTGCCGGTGTTAATCAACCTTGGGTTAGAGATAACCTACTTCAAGAGATTGTTGTGTCCGTTAATAGCACTTCTGTGTACTATTGTTGGTTTCTTTCCGTCTGCTAGTGGTATCAGTCCAACTGGGGTCACCAAGTACACGTATTCCTACAAAAAAAAGACTAGAAATAAATAAATAAATAAATATTGCAGGACATTCCACACATCGCCATCTAGCCCCAAGCTAAGTAACTAGACTTGTGTTATGGGTGCAACCGATATCCTACTTATATACTTTTATTTTGTAATATAATACATAGAAACAACCAGACCACGGACAAATATCTAAGCATAAATACATGTCTGAAGCGGGATTCGAACCCGCAACCCTGTGTTTGGCAGTACGGCATTTTGCCCATTGTGCCAACTGGGTCGTCATCCTATTATGCAAAAGTTTTGTGGTTTTTGCACCTTTACACAAAAAAATTAGTTAACCAATAGCGATGAAATTTAGTGCTATGCACTTTCTTTGGGGATCTTTGGGACATTCTACCACCTAGCTGGAATGTCCCAAAGATATTAAAATCAAGACGACCCAGTTGGCAAAATGGTCACCATGACGGACTGCCAAACACAGGGTTTCTGCGTCGATTCCTGCCTCAGACAAGTATTTATGCTTAGATATTACATCATCATTGCGCGTATTATAATTGAATTAATTTTAAAAATTAAGAATCTGTAATTGGCAGTAAGTTTAGTTGAATAGGTTTTCGTTTATAATTTAATTTAAGTGCTGTTGATTCTATGTTCATCAATAAAAAAATAAAAAATAAAAATTTGTCTGTGGTCTGGTTGTTTCTATGTAGGTATTATAAGTATGTATTTACAAAAGAAAAGTGTATAAGCAGTATATCTATTGGCTAGATGGCGATGTGTGGAATGACTTGCAATTTTATTTATATTTAATAGGTAAAAGACTGACTGATCAAAAAATATTTAGACAAACAAACAAAGTATAGGAATCGGGTGACTACTTGACTAGTCGATAGTCAGCTTTAATTCATGGGTAAATTATTGGAATCACTAACATGAAATAAGTAGGTAGGTATGTTATGTTGATTCTATTTGGATACACTTGACCCGACATTTACAATTCCGTTTCTTTATCATTTATCTTGAGATCCCTAGCACTTTACTACAGAATTATTTCCATTTGAAGGCTATCGTTTACATGTTTACCGGCTACTTCATACTGATAACAAATTGCTGTAACCACTTGAACTGAAAGATAGCTTTGGAGTTGTGCTTTCAACTACAAAGCTACCGTTTCCTATAAGTACGGTCGGCTGTATAGTTGCAAACCCACCGTAGAGCTCCAAAATGGCTGTTATAAGAATGCTCTAGTTGAAGTTTAAAGTCTTTTAACTCATTAATTTATCAAACAAAAATAATTAGAACAAAAACATTCCAATAATAGTCATTTTAGAACTCTACGGTGGGTCTACAATTATGAAGCCGACCGTACATGTATAGTTGTCTATCAGAAGAACGAAATAAAACTGTAAAATCAGATGTAAGGCGCAGCGCCCGGCGACGCTGTTTTCGCGTCAAGCGCAATTAACTTTCAGGCCACTCCTTCTCTAGTGGTGAAGTGGTATATAAATAGACAGTCTATCTACAGCTGCTATAAAAGAGAGTGTACCTTTTTCTGTCCTTTATCTTCAGCTTCTTTGAACTGTTCCAGCGCTTCTTTCAGAAAAGGTATTAGTTCTCGGTTTGTCTGCGGATCTTCAAGAGCCGTGAAGACATCTTGGAGTGTCCATGTCGATATGTCCAGTGCTGGTATCGGTACTTCTGTTGTTTCCTGTAGAAATATTTACCTTATTTACAAGCTTTTATTTAGTTTCACCTGTCCCGAATTTTGTCATTAAATCTTGCAAAAATTTTGCAAATTTTTGCGTTTAACCACTATCACACCTAATAGTAAGTAACGCGATAGACAGATAGACAGACAGACAGACGGACGGATGGACGGACTGTGAAGTCTTAGTAAGAGGATCCGGTTTTTACCCTTTGGGTGCGGAACCCTAAAAATACTTGGTAATAGCTGAGTATAAGTACTAAGATAACTCACAATACAATCGTTAAATTATTAAAGTAGGTAGGTAATTACTCTAGATATTTACCTTCTTCTGCCCATCTCCATTTGAGTTCTCATATATGAGATACTGGTAAGCCATGGTTATGGAAGGCAGCAGTTCAGGGTCCGTATGTTCGTCGTTGATAGCCTGCTTCAATTGATCTATGGTCCAGAGCTTTGAACCAGTTGGTGAGATTACTAAGGCGTAGATATTCTGGAACATGAAAAGATTGAAAAGTAGAATCAATGTTCAAAAGTCTACTTGCACCGTAACGTTTACAATCCTGTGCAGCAGTATTTGAACATTATAACAACGTTGCCTGCCTGTGGATCGAACGTCGGTTAGTGTAGCGGGTGGTGGCTTATACCACTCGGCCAACTACAGACATAGTTAACATGTTGAAAAAAATAATCACACTATGTACTTTTAATTCAAGTATTTATGTTTGTAGGCAACGTCTATTAGAAGAAGGTCGTAAGTCCAACGCTTTATTATAGTACTATCGTAGCAAACTGATAGTGGACTTAAAACGCATACCTACTGTACCTTGATTCAAACAAAAAATATATTTTTCAGGGAACTAATTTACAGTTCAAACTAAAATCTTAGACTTATTTATACTTGTGCCTTGGTCAGTTAACATTACAAGCTGTAACTTTTTTCAATTCTTACATTTTTTTTTAATTGTTTTTTTGGTAATATTAGGTACTTACGTCTTCCTCCCCAGTATATAAAGCATACATAATACGTTCGAAAGCATCAAATAAGGGTTTCTTTGCTGGATCCTCGTTTGCAACCGACGAATTCTCCTTCTCGATCACCTCAGTTAATTCTTCAAACGTCCATGTTTTGACAATTGGATTTGCTGATACACTGACACTTGCTACTACCAATGTTAGGAATATGATCTTCATTATCTTCATTAACTCTAGAAATTCCAACTTTAACACCTTCAATGACTCAACGGCTGGTTACAGAAGTAAAGTGCTGAAAAGTTTTGGTTAGTCCTAGTCTTCAACTATCTTAATTTAATTTAGTCCCTAAGTTAAGCTTTAAGAATTTGCAAAGTTGTGTTTACCTATTATTGGCCAACACACTTGAATTTTATTTCAGTAATGTTTTTCTTTATTTCCGGCTTCGCACGGCTATATTATGCATGTATTATACATATAAACCTTCCTCTTGAATAACTATAAAAAAAACCGCATTAAAATCCGTTGTGTAGTTTTAAAGATTTAAGCATACATAGGGATATAGGAACAGAGAAAGCGACTTTGTTTTATACTATACTAGCGACCCGCCCCGGCTTCGCACGGCTATATTATGCATGTATTATACATATAAACCTTCCTCTTGAATCACTCTATCTATTAAAAAAAACCCCATCAAAATCCGTTGCGTAGTTTTAAAGATTTAAGCAGTCAAAGGGAAATAGGGACAGAAAAAGCGACTTTGTTTTATACTATGTAGTGATAGTGATGATTAGTGTGTGTTACTGTTGGTGTACTTGATAAATAAATAAATAAATTAATGGAGGTTCACTTTGATATAATTTTTTTTATTGTAACACCGATACCTTTACCTAGTGAGGACTTGAGAAACAAAAGGTGATAGGTACGAGTATTTAAACTTATGGAAATATTGTATTTTTTTTTCACTGTATTTAATCTTTGTTTACATATTGAAATAGGTACATAAATTCAATCTTCAGTTTGTAATTCAATTATTGTTGTAATTTTCCGTCATTACTGCGGCTTGTTTTTGGTATTAACATTCTATTCACCTACAATTTTTTATCACTTACTCTGAGAAAGTAATTTATTTGTAATACATAACCAAAATAAAAGTAAAATAAATTACACTTGCTCTATCTTTAACCGCCGGCCGCCTTGCTCATTATAGGTATTTTGTATTGTTATAAACTAAATAAAACTGATATTTATTAATTGCTTTTTTCGGGATTGATCAAATCTGTTGTGAATAATACATACAAAAAAATACAGTCGAATTGAAAATCTCCTTCTTTTTTCAAGTCGGTTAAAAATTCGTAATGCATGGGTCGAAAAAACTGATGCCATTTGTTCCTATTCCAATGAATATTTACCCGACTACGGCGAAGCCAAAAGGGAGGGTTATGCCTTTTGTTTCTCACCTCTACAGTTATTTTCTGCTGTTTTTTTATTTGAACACAGTGGACTATACACCTTGACAGCAAGACGGTGTAAATGATACTGAGTGAAACCGGAATGGTGATTTACCTTAACATACCCACATGAGGTAGGCAATTAATTTACTACCTAATAGTTAAGGAGCTCCCCATTTAAAGTGTTGGTACCGTCTGCTTGGCATTTTTTTAATATCATTGGTTCGTTGTGCCCCATGTCGCATGGTTATGGATTTCAAATTTCTTCAAATCAAAGTCCTAGCGAAGGGCGAGCTGAGGGGCATGATAGCTAATAATCCTGGATATACCTTAAGCAAAGTTTAACCCACGTATGTTGACAAATTTTACAACTCTGGAAAAGGAGATATGTCTATAGATCGAGTTACTGCTGTATTAAAGCGGTAGGACGGTTTCCGGACCAGTAAAACATGATCGTTTTGAAAGCTGGACATTCAGTCTCTGACTTTGCCCTGAAGAAATTCGAAAATGGGACTTGGGCACTAAATACCAATGACATTTAATGATTTAAGATTTAAGCATACATAGGGATATAGGGACATAGCGACGGCGAAAAGTGACTTTATTTTATACTATGTAGTGATGATTTAATTTTATCGATTAATTAACTAATATGGTCACTTAGATGATTACTACCAAATTATTTATATTTTACAGTATGTTAGCCTGCACTAGGCTTTCCGAAAATATTTTACAAGGAAAAACATCACATTTCTGATTGCAGTTACGGGCATTGGCCCGTATTAATTGGACAATGCAATGAAAACTGTACGATTTATCAATCTTCCCGGTGTATTCATAAAGAACAACGATTATACCTATATATCTTGTTTGGTTTTAAAATAAAAAAAAAATAAAATAAAATTTATTTCACAAACGAAACACTTACAATTAAGACAAATTATTGGATACTCCTTTTAAGCAATCGAGATGCCTGTGCCAGGAGTCTCCGCTCTTCCTTACCTACACTATTATTAGATAGTTAAATGAATCTATATAAAAATAACATTTTTGTACTATAATATATATACATATATACACATATACAGGACAAACAAATATCATACATAACATATAATTATACATTACAGACTAATTAAATATACATGATAAAAACATACATAACATACAGTATACATAATGTGTGTTAGATTTATCCATGAGACGGGACCCTCCACCGCAACCTCATGGTCGTATGACTGTAAGGCGAGGTTTAGCCCCAGCCCATGAATGTGTGTCTGAAAAGAGTGGTAATGTTGGCGAGTTTGCGATGCTATGAAAGGTTAAGATTCCGCTAAAGAATGCCTTATTTTACATTCTTCAGCAGACTCTCAACCTCTTCATAACTTATATTTTTTAGCCAGTTTACTATCATAGTTTTGCAACAATGATATGATTTAGGATAAATGTCTAGTACCTTATTTACCTTGTTGTATATGGATTCAGAAATATTGGAGAATTGCATATTAGCAAAAACTGTTCTATTTGGTGGCCCTCTATCAGCAACTGCAATAGCCAAATCCTTCCTTCTTTTATGAACTATGCTCGGTTTATATTTAGTTTTTTTGTGTTTTTTTAATGTTAATTGTAAAATATATAGTTTACGTACTGATAGAAGACTGCTTTCTAAATAGAGGTCTTCCGTAGGGAAACATCTTTTTTT
The DNA here is from genome assembly GCA_907269075.1 of Idaea aversata. NCBI lineage: Eukaryota > Metazoa > Arthropoda > Insecta > Lepidoptera > Geometridae > Idaea > Idaea aversata. Next base: position 10,191,362 of record OU026101.1, read on the forward strand.
AAAGTACATCACCTTAATTAGAGCACGCTGAGCCCGTTCCACCTCCATAAAACGTGTTTTATATGCACTACCCCAAATAGGGATGCAGTAAACAATTATAGATTGGACTAATGACGTATAAATTCTATTAAGCAGACTATTCTCATTATTATTATTACCTGCCGGTATAACATGTCTAAGAGACTTAAATATCCAGATGAATTTTCTGATCCGCGACGTTAGTTTTTCAATATGCGGATACCAAGAGAGGTTTTGATCAAAAATACACCGGAGAAAGTAATAATTAATTATTTTCTCTGGTGTATTTTTGCTCTTATTAATGGTGAGCGCACACATAGCCGTGCCGCACGCAATGCAGTCTCCGTTTGTATGCGCGCAGCGCCGGGTTGGTGACATCATCAGCATCGGCCTTGGGGATTTCCTTCGCTGTAGCGACTGCGGCGCGTGCGGTGCGGCTAGGTGTGCGCTCACCTTAACATTTCACTTACGGTAAAGGAAAACAAACAGACGTATTTTTGGATTATTTCCTCTAGACATGGTCGACTAAGCTGAGAGAGTATAAGTGCTGAACACAGACCCAGAATAGCATGGATTAAAGTTGCTAGCTTTGTATAAATCATCTAGATTAGATGTAAAGGAAAATATTATTATTTACGCTCGAGCATGTAAGGGCATTTTGGCATTTTTTAACCCCCCTCCATCTTGGTGATACATGGTGAGGTTTAAGACTACCCCTCCCCCTCCCCCCTATATCAAATGTATTTTTAGTACTTACATAGAATTTTTTTTTTCAATATTTTTAAAATACCGGTATAATTATCGTCTCGTCGGTATCGTCATATAAACAGACTTTCGCATAAGTACTATTAGTAAGGAATTAATAGGCGACGCTTCTTAAGTTAATGCGCGACCAATCAAGGTGTCTGTAACATAGAAAGATAAGACAAATAGATAAATCCTTTATTGGAAACATTATTACATTTTTTAAATATTTTATATCCCTACTTACTAACTAGGAATCTATGACAAAACCGATATCTAATTCACCGTTACTGTGAACGTAATGAACGAGCGAGTAACCTACTAATATGACTAACACTACCATCACTGTTTACCTAATTAAACATAGCAAGTAACTGACAGGACACGTTTATTTTTATATCTAGAAGAGGTTGGCTGAACTGCAGAGGACAGTCGCCGATTTTGGGTCACAGATAAGCAGTACCCTAGAATCGGCCAAGAAACAAGCGTTACTTGTTGTGAATCTCAGTTGCCAATGTAACCGAGGGGGCAGCCTTAACAGTCATCGAAGAGATCAGAACATTGCTACATCAATTAGAACAGAGAACGAACGAACCTATAATATAGTAAGACAACCCTCGGCCTGTCATCGCAAGCTTGCAATGAGCGGAAGGGGTCATATGTGAACTTGCATACTTAATTGTAACATTTAACATATGAATGCAAATAAATAAATAAATGTTTATAATTCAATACAGAAATCCATATAATAAAACATAAAACTAACACATATTAATGATAAAAGAAAAACAAAATATAGGAGCTACCGGTATAAACAAGCTCTAGAATTGAGCATATTATTCAAATGCCCAACAATATCATTGTCTACTCTGTGGACAAAAAGTGACAGATGAAATGAAAGGTATAAAATTTCAGCCACTGCATTGTTACCGGCCAATTCCCTTCGTTATTTTCTTTATTCACTGGACATGGCGGAATTGCAACGTAATGTGGGCAGTATCGCCATCAATAAAGAATTGAATTGAATAGAAAGGCAAGAAAACTATTGCTTTATTTTCTGGTGTTGACTTTCACGATGATGAGCCATTAGTTGTTCCTTATTTGCCAGCATATTATCATGTACAGGTCTTGCTACGTAGAGAATTGGGTCTCCTTCCGGTTTCGGAATCACACCTACTGGAGTTATTACTTTCACTGATTCCTAGAAAAAACAGCAGAAACAAGTTATAAAAATATTTTTTTAAGATTTTTTTTCAACAAACATTCAGACTGATAAACTTTCGTTATTTCTAATATTAATAAGTAAGTAAGTAGGATGTAAAATACCAGTGTCTCTCCCTTTGCTTTGGCTTCTTCAAATTCCTTCTGAGCTGATTTCAACAACGGAATCAAGTCAGGCTTGACCTCAGGGTCTTTTAAAGCTGTCGATACTTCGTTTTCAGTCCAGGTTGATATATCCAGTGTTGGTACCCACACCTCAACAGTGTCCTAAGAAAATAATATTATGTACAATGTAATTTTTTTTTTTTTTTTTTTTTTTTTTTATTTATGAACATAGAATCAACAGCACTTAAATTAAATTATAAACGAAAAACTATTGAGCTAAACTTACTGCCAATTACAGATTCTTCATTTTTAAAATGAATTCAATTATAATTATAATATGCGTCCAACGCGCTATGATGTGCACTAGAAGAATAAGGTGAAAAGCTCGAGAGGGAGATAGAGGATTAATGGGTTAGGACAAGAGGAGAGGGGCAGGGGGTGTGTGAGAGGAACTAATGTGTGTGTATGTGTTGTGTGTGTATGTGAATGTGAGAGTGAAGTGAAGAGGAAAATATTAATTACGATTGTTTACGATTTTTATTTTTATTGTGCTTTCTACATCCATTAGGTTTTTAGAACGTCACTTACCAAGCGTCTGAACTTGATTCTCCCTTCATAGAAGATATCAATGGAAGAGAACTTATCATTATATGTCTGAAGAGAACGTAGAACAACAGAGTTTCGGCCATAGCTAGTGTTGTTATTATAAGGGACATAAAATAATTTTGATGAAGCATGTCGAGTATATTTTGGGTATTTTGGGTATTCCTCATATCCTCCTCATATTGGGAATTTGGCGTGGCATTATTCCCTAAATTAATAATCAAGCCAATTTGAGGGATAGGAGGAATTGAAAGTTGCATTACCTATCCCCAAATTTAGGTAACTACTAAGCCAGTGATAATACTAAGTATATCTCAATAGTTTTATGCGAGAACATAGGTTTGACTATCCGTAAAGGGCCTCAGCAACGATCAAGCGCCGCATCACAAGGCACAAATGACTGTCGCTGTCGCTTGACATAAGCTGTAAATGTTAAGTGGATCCCGGACGAAACCAGATGAAACTGACTGACAGACATAAACAAACATAGGCTAGAGACTTTTTTTTCCAAGAAATTACTTGGCTAAGGGTTCCGAACTGTTTATTTTTGTACTTATTTTCATGGCACTATCTTCTACACTTTGAACCTTAACCGCGCTTGGCGTAGGAGCACTCAACGGCAAAGATAATGACGGTTATACTCTAGGTACCTACCTGCTTTATTTCATTTTCATTTTGGTTTTGTTGCGATAGATATGAGTAAGCGCGCTCCACATACGGAAGTAGTATGGGGTCAGTATGGTTGTTAATTAGGGCTTGTGTTAACTGCTCCTTGGTCCAGACCTTCGAACCACTTGGTGATAACCTAATTGCTTGAACGTACTGCAAAACAAAAATTGGACATTATATTATAGTTTTATTTTCTTTATTGAGCAGTCATACGAGGCACATTGAGTTGGTATTTCAGTGTTTTGTTGTTTATTTATTATTAGGAGAACCAACAGCTATAACTAAAAAATAAAAATAAAATAATAGAAACAGAGAGCCAATTAGAGGTTGTTTTTTCTGCTTTTATCGGCGATCAGTCCAAAGGCGAAACGACTGTCGGAGAACGCTGGTTCAATCTTTAGAAACCGTCATTGCTCTCCGAAACAAAATATCTGTCTATCTGACGAAATCTGGATAAAGCGTAAAATGCCGAGATATGATCCGAACTACACAATTGGTGTTACAATTTGCAGTGGGTTATATATTTTTATAATATGAAACTTATATTTAAACGATAAAAATATCAACTATAAAACTTACGCTCTCTTTCCCAGAATATAAAGCAGCCATGATTTCATTAAAGGCGTCAATAATAGCCTTCTGTTCGGGATCTTTACCCTCCGGATTCTTCCACGAGATAGCTTGTGATAATTCATGGAACGTCCACGTTCTTGCAACTGGATATGCGTAACTAGCACTCACTATTAGTAACATTAACAGGCCTTTCATTTTAACTGCAAATAAAAAGTAACCAGTGTTTTGAAAAAAAAAAATTAATTGCCGACTGAAATATGTTTTAAAAATTCTCCCCCCAGCACGACTTAAATCGTAACCCTTACGTTCTTTACTGACGCGACGCTATTGCGAATACCAAATACAGAATTCGAAATGTAAAATTTTGTTTTGTTTAATAGTCAACAAATTTTATTATGATTGATAATTTTAGCAGTAAACTACTCGGCGAGAGTGCCTCAATGTCACTAAACGTGATAAACTTTAGCACACATAACAAGTCTCGCCTGGGTTGAATGGTTCATTCGGGTTCAATGCAGCCGGACCTCTCGCGCCGTGGTCGCTTATTTGTATTACTTAGTCGAAAGCTTCGTTCGTGTCACACACTGCTGTCGTATTATTTCTCACTTTTCGGGATCTGACTTTAATCAATTAACTAAGGTACTTTTAACACAAATAATTACCGCAATAATTCAAATTATATGTTTTTTTCATAACCGACTTCATATTCTCAATTTAATTTCAATCCCATATAAAATTCTCGTGTCGCGGTGTTAGTTCCCAAACTCCACCTTTCTAAACGGCTTTATGTATATTCGTTAGGTCTGAGAATCGAACAACATTCTGTTTATTTATTTTCCTTTATTTTTCCTATATTTTTTTGTACAGCTAGTGACTTAAAACTTGCATGACCTTCACGCTTTTCATTTCTCTCTCTCTCTACGATCAGCGGTTTAGGCTAAAGTTGAACCCCTTTATTCCAAAACGAGGTTTAAGGATAGCCCGAAATGTGGATTTAAACCTTTGATTTATATACAGATTTACTCGTTAACTGTAGTCTAAACACTATCCCTATTAATCTATGGGGTTAGTGTTTAGTTCCCTATACAGGGTTATTGGAAATTAATTGACACGGCGTTAAGGGCTTCTTCTGTGCACCTTAACGATCAACTTTTGTTCTACGACTTTTGGAAATTCATTATAAAAATATTCCATACAAAAAATAAAAAATTAAATCCAACAGTTAAAATAATACTCAACTCTACGTCTACGTCACAAAATCAATCATAGTAGGTATGGTACAACCCGATCGGGTCGCACGCAGTGCGCCCCGTGCCGATCGCGCGCGCGAACTTGCCGCATAGACATAGAAAATTACCAGACAGTACGAGAAACACTTAAATATTTTTTTTGGGATATGTATTAAGTTTCGACAAAAGTCGTAGAACAAAAGTTGTTTGTTAAGGTGCACAGAAGAAGCCCTTAACGCCGTGTCAATTAATTTCCAATAACCCTGTATAATCTATAGAGATAGTGTTTAGATTATAGTTCAAGAGTAAATCTGTGTCTAAATCTAAGGTTTAAATCCACATCTCGGACTATCCTTAAACTTTGTTTTGGAATAAGGGGGAGAGGGTGTGTTCTTTGTATGACGAAAGCATCCCATAAGAAAGAATTTTTCAAAATTCTATCCCTTAGGGAGTAAAAAGGAGGGAAAAGCATGTCAGAACCATTTTCGTCATATTAGAACCATTTTCGACTTCTACGCGGACAAAGTCGTGGGCAAAAGCTAGTAGTTACTTCGCGGCTTCACCCGAGTAAGTCCCGATCCCGAACAAATTTCAAAGCGTGTTCAAAGCGTGGTCAACGCGTGTGATGCGCGTAGTAGGCGCGTGGTCGACGCGTGTCGTCTGAACACGCCCTTACTTGTTGTGAATCTTTGTTGCTAATGTGGCCGAGGGGGCGTTAACAGCCATAACAGTCGTCGAAGAGATCAGAACATTGCTACATCAATAATAATTAGAAGAGAGAACGAACGAACCTATATTATTGTAAGAAAACCCTCGGTCTGTCACCGCACGCAATTGCAATGACCGGCAGGCTCATATGTGAACTTGCATACCTAATTGTAACATATACCTACCATATGAACGCAAAAAAATGAATAAATAAATAAATGTTTATAATTCAATACAGAAATCCATACAATAAATCTTAAAACTAACACAGGACTTAAATATAAAAGAAAAACATAATATAGAAGCTACTAGTATGTTGCTCTAGAATTGAGCATATTATTCCAATGCCTAACAATATCATTGTCCAATCTGTGGGAAAAAAAATGAAAGGTATAAAATTTCAGCCACTGTGTTACCGGCCAATTTCCTTCGTTATTTTCTTTATTCACTGGACATTGGCGGAATTGCGACGTAATGTGGGCAGTATCGCCATTAATCAAGAATTGAATTAAATTGAAAGGCAAGAAAACTGTTGCTTTATTTTCTAGTGTTGACTTTCCTTTTGTTGATAATAAGCCATTAGTTGTTCCTTATTTGCCAGCATATTATCATGTACAGGTCTTGCTACGTAGAGAATTGGTTGTCCTTCCGGTTTCGGAATCACACCTACTGGAGTTATTACTTTCACTGATACCTAGAAGATAGCAGAAACAAGTATGATAAAGATGTTTAATCATAAAACATACAATTACTTGCGTAAAGACATACATAATTAACATTATAAATACAAATAAATGAAGTCACCAGTTAGACAAATAACCCGCCCCTTATCAATCCCGGCATAAAGGTTGCCAAGTTATAAAAATAATATTATTAATTCAGATCTTTTTTGTGTTTTTTGTCAACAATACTGATGAACTTTCGCTTATTTTAATATTAACAAGTAAGTAAGTAGGATGTAAAAATTACCGGTGTCTCTCCCTTTGCTTTGGCTTCATCAAATTCCTTCTGAGCTGATTTCAACAACGGAATTAAGTCAGGCTTAATCTCAGGGTCTTTTAGAGCTGTCGATACTTCGTTTTCAGTCCAGGTTGATATATCCAGTGTTGGTACCCACACCTCATAAGTGTCCTAAGAAAATAATATTAAGAACAATGCAATTTGGGGTTAACCATCAAATGGGGGATATTGGAAATTTAGCGTGGCATTAACTCCCAAATTGATAATCTAGCCAATTTGTCGGATAGGAGGAATTGAAAATTACATTATCCCCAAACTTAGCCAGTGATAATACTAAGTATATCTTAATAGTTTTATACGAGAACATAGGTTTGACTATCCGTAAAGGGCCTCAGCAACGATCAAGCGCCGCATCACAAGGCACAAGTGACTGTCGCTGTCGCTTGACATATGCTGTAAATGTTAAGTGGATCCCGGACGAAACCAGATGAAACTGACTGACAGACATAAACAAACATAGGCTAGAGACTTTTTTTTCCAAGAAATTACTTGGCTAAGGGTTCCGAACTGTTTATTTTTGTACTTATTTTCATGGCACTATCTTCTACACTTTGAACCTTAACCGCGCTTGGCGTAGGAGCACTCAACGGCAAAGATAATGACGGTTATACTCTAGGTACCTACCTGCTTTATTTCATTTTCATTTTGGTTTTGTTGCGATAGATATGAGTAAGCGCGCTCCACATACGGAAGTAGTATGGGGTCAGTATGGTTGTTAATTAGGGCTTGTGTTAACTGCTCCTTGGTCCAGACCTTCGAACCACTTGGTGATAACCTAATTGCTTGAACGTACTGCAAAACAAAAATTGGACATTATATTATAGTTTTATTTTCTTTATTGAGCAGTCATACGAGGCACATTGAGTTGGTATTTCAGTGTTTTGTTGTTTATTTATTATTAGGAGAACCAACAGCTATAACTAAAAAATAAAAATAAAATAATAGAAACAGAGAGCCAATTAGAGGTTGTTTTTTCTGCTTTTATCGGCGATCAGTCCAAAGGCGAAACGACTGTCGGAGAACGCTGGTACAATCTTTAGAAACCGTCATTGCTCTCCGAAACAAAATATCTGTCTATCTGACGAAATCTGGATAAAGCGTAAAATGCCGAGATATGATCCAAACTACACAATTGGTGTTACAATTTGCAGTGGGTTATATATTTTTATAATATGAAGTGTGAGAGAATAAACGATAAAAATATCAACTATAAAACTTACGCTCTCTTTCCCAGAATATAAAGCAGCCATGATTTCATTAAAGGCGTCAATAATAGCCTTCTGTTCGGGATCTTTACCCTCCGGATTCTTCCACGAGATAGCTTGTGATAATTCATGGAACGTCCACGTTCTTGCAACTGGATACGCGTAACTAGCACTCACTATTAGTAACATTAACAGGCCTTTCATTTTAACTGCAAATGAAAAGTAAGTTTTGAAAAAAAAATGGTTAATTGCCGACTGAAATGTGTTTTAAAAATTCGAGCGCCCCAGCACGACTTAAATCGTAATCCTTACGTTCTTTACTGAGGCGACGCTATAGGTATACCAAATACAGAATTCGAAACGTAAAGTTTTGTTTTGTTTAATAGTCAACGATTTTTATTATGTTTGATAATTTTGACAGTAAACTACTCGGCGAGAGTGCCTCAATGTCACTAAACGTGATAAACTTTATCACACATAACAAGTCTCGCCTGGGTTGACTGGTTCATTCGGGTTCAATGCAGCCGGACCTCTCGCGCCGCGCTCGCTTATTTGTATTACTTAGTCGAAAGTTTCGTTCGTGTCACACACTGCTGTCGTATTATTTCTCACTTTTCGGGATCCTCGTTTGCAACAAACGGATTTTCGTTCTCGTGCGATTTAAACAGTATACAGTGTTATTAGTAACTATACTAGTAAGCCGTTGAAGGCTACTTCGGTGCACCTTAACGATCAATTTTTGTTCTGCGACTTTTGAAAATTCTTAAAAAATACATCCAAAAATAATAAATTAAATCCACCCGTTCGAATAATACGAATTAATCACAGTAGGTACGTATGGTAAAGCGCGGGAGGGATGACGCGCCCGCGCGCGCTTTGTGCCGCATAGACATAGAATATGGCCAGACAATACTAGAAACACTTAAATAGGTATATATTTTTTGGGATAAGGTTCTGACAAAATTCGTAGAACAAAAGTTGATCGTTAAGGTGCACAGAAGTAGCCCTCAACGGCTTGATATTTTTTAATTTAATTTAATTTTTATTAAAGCGGCAGGGCGGTTTCCGGACCAGTAAAAAATAACTGTTACCAAAGCCGAATCAGATTTTTACTCTCGGACTTCGTCTAGAAGAAATTTGAAAACTATAACCAGGCGACTTGGGCACTAAAAATAATGCCAAAAAGACGGTACCAACATAGTCAATGAAATCATATTTATGGGATGCTCCCTAATTATACATGACTAAACTACACACGTATAAAGTAAAATCATAATATATAACTAATTTCTCGTAATATTAATAATCACTAATCTTATCGATCAATTAACTAAGGTACTTTGGACACAGATAATTACCGCAATAATTCAAATTATATGTTTTCTTCATAGGGCCCTACCGCGGTAAGTGCGTCGGCTTCAAGCCGACGTCGATATCCCTAACCGCGTCTCACAATGGGCGGAAATTTGAGCTTGCCTTTCATAGAAATTTTGAATAATTAAGTAGTGTTTTCGTGTTTTAAGTATGCAGGATTGTCGGGGACATCAAAATATTCAAAAATAAGTGATTATGGTTATATTAGGTATTAAAAAAACAACAAAGGCATATTTTGTGGTGTTTTTTAGAAATAACAAAACCAGAATCAATTATTTTTAAATGTTTTGATGTCCCAAACAATCCTGCATACTCAAAACACACGAAAAAACCACTTAATTTTTCAAAACTCCTATGAAAGACAGCCTCAAAATTTCGCCCAGTGTGGGGCGCGGGTCGGCGTAAACCGACGCGTTGGCTTGAAGCCGACGCACTTACCGCGGTAGGGCCCCAGACTTCATATTTGGCGGAGGTTATCAATTTAATTTCAATCCCATATAAAATTCTCGTGTCGTGGTGTTAGTTCCCAAACTCCACCTAAACGGCTGAACTGATTTGTAGGATCTTAAGCTATTGCATAGCTTTTATCGCGGGCTTTGAGCGCGGCGACCGATACAAGAAATTCTGTAACGAAAATAAAACCTAACACCGTCCCCTCCGCCTACCATGTAGCTTTGCCGAGCGTTCGCTTTTTTTATGTAAGTATATTCGTTAGGTCTGAGAATCGAACAACATTCTGTTTATTTATTTTCTTTTATTTTTCCTATTATTTTTTTTGTACAGCTAGTGACTTATAAAACTTGCATGGCCTTCACACTTTTTATTTAATCACTATCTATTAAAGAAAACCGCATCAAAATCCGTTGCGTAGTTTTAAAGATCTAAGCATACAAATGGACATAGGGACGGCCAAAAGTGACTTTATTTTATACTATGTAGTGATGATATAGTTGTAAATTTAGCAGTAATATTACAGTAAACTACTCAGATAAGAGTCTTTCAATTATCACTGAACGTGATAAACTTTAGCACACAACACAAGTTTGAGTAGATTGTATATTTTATTCGCAACTATTCTTAAAATGTTGAGCTGTTACAGAATGTAGAGTTTCTATCGGCCGAGAGTTTGCAGATAATTCTCGTGACTCTACCGATAAACAACTCCGCGATGATCATCAAGATCATCGCGGAGTTGTTTATCGGTAGCAGTGTTGCCAACTCTGCGTCTTTTTACGTAGATCAACGTACTTTAGGCCTCTCCTGTAAACCTATGAACTTCAGTTCTACAATCTACGTATTATCTATCAATTTGTAAAATAACGAAATTCATAGCTCAATGTGCATAATTTCCTATTCATTTGAGTAAAAAAAGTTAGTAAATGTTCCGGTTTATACTAAAGCACACTCTCTTCGCCAACACAATACTACATTCGTCATTATTTTTAAACACAAGTGAAACAAATTTCTCATTCCTTAGAGCTGTGACTGTGACTGTGTAAAATGAAACATCTCGTCTCACTAGCTCGCCTTGTAAAAAAATATTTCAATTTGATTGTTGTTTTGTTCTTTAATCTATCAAATTTCGATTTAATTGAACGCAACTGAGAATATAAACATAAGAAGGAACTAGGTAGGGTCCGCGCGTGGGTTAAATAATAAAAATAAATAATACAAAAATAAATAAATATTTCAGGACATATTACACATCGCCATCCAGCCCCAAGCTAAGCAACTTAATGCTTGTGTTATGGGTGCCAGATAACGGATAAACTACTTATATACTTTTTTTTTTTTTGTAAATATATACATATACATATACATATAGGAAACACCCAGAACCAGAAACAAGAATTTATGGTCAGCATAAATACTTGTTCCCGGCGGGAATCGAACCCGCAACCTTCTGCGTCGCAGTCGGGTGTTCGCCCGACGCGCCACAGAGGTCGTCGATGCAGGGTTAAAACACTCATTTTATTTCTCTTAGAAAACAGTATGTAGATCTACGAACTTTTCTAATGGGGTCAGCGCATTTTCCAAATATCCGAGTTGGCAACACTGATCGGTAGTTTAATTCTATCGGCCGATCAAAAGCCTGTAGTCTGCGGGACTCTAACTTGATACATTGATCACCTCTGTTTGTTTATCTTGTGTAAAAAACTAACGCATTTTAAACTTGTGTTTACAAACTTTTAATTTATAAAAGAAACAGAAAGGTATTCTTACTTGAATTATTATTTCTATCTTACTTATATAGTTTAACTAGCTGCCCTCCGCGGTTTCACCCGCGTAACTCCCGATCCCGTGGGAATATCGGGATGTAAGCTATCCTATCTCTCAAGTTGGATCGAACTGCACATGGTGCGCGAATTTTATTATAATCGGTTAAGTGGTTTAGGAGTCCATTGAGGACAAACATTGTGACACGAGATTTATATATATTAAGAATAAGATATGTATGTAAGAATTTCTAAAAAATATTTCTTAATGCTCGTTTACGTCCATAGAGCTACTCCCATGCGATGTTTCAGAATCGTTGCTACATGTAGCTTCAGAGATTTAAAGAATATTTGACGACCTAGTTGGCTCAATGGTCACCATGCCGGCCTGCCACACAGGGTTGCAGGTTCCATTCCCACCTCAGACATGTATATAATGCTTAGATATTTGTCTGTGGTCTGGTTGATTCAGTATTGGTCATAAGTAAATGATCAGTTTGCTACAATAATACTATCAACAAGTTTTGGACTTACGACCTTCTTCTAATAGACGTTACACACAAACTTAAATACTTGAATTAAAAGTACTCAGTGTAATTATTATTTTCAAGATGTTAGCTATGTCTTTAGTTGGCCGAGTGGTATAAGCCGCCATCCGCTACACCAACCGACGACGTGGGTTCGATCCACAGGTTACGTTGTTTTGTGTTCAAATAGTGCTGCACAGAATTGTAAACGTTACGGTGGGCAAAGACTTTAGACCGTGGATTGTATCTGTACATATAACAAAATCCTTTGTCCTGACTGGCTGACGGATCAACACACAGCCGAAACCACTGATCGTAGAGACCTGAAACTTGGAGGGTGTGTTCTTTGTATGACGTAGCCATCCGATAAGAATTTTTCGAAATTCTATCCCTTAGTCGGTGAAAAAGTGGGGCAAAGTTTGTATGGGACAACGCGATTCCTTGGTCCATTTTCAACTTCTACGTGGAGGAAGTCACGGGCAAAAATATATTTAGGTATATATTTACAAAAGGAAAGTATATAAGTAGTATATCTATTGTCTAGCACCTAAAACACAAGTCTAGTTACTTAGCTTGGAGTTAGATGGCGATGTGTGGAATGTCCTGCTATATTTATTTATTTATTATAATAATTACAGGAGTAAATATAATAGTCCACTATATATGATTTATTTTATTTCACACGATATTCATCCCTTAAATACATCTGGTAGGAAGGAATAAGTAAGATTTAGACCTCACTAAGCAAAGTGGACTTTTTATTTGTGTTATGCTTTACGAAGGGTACACCACTAACATTTAACGTTCGTCACTAGTTAAAAATTTCTAACGAAATTGTACCAAAATGGTCATTAAAACACTGACTGGCGGATGCGGAAAGTAAAGGGTCAGTTTAATTTTCCACTTCAGTCATTTTATGACAAAGCTGAACCAAAATAGTCAATAAAGCACTCTCTGACGAAAGCAAAATCTGACGGATGTGTCCTAAATCCGTTTATTGGTCGTGGTCCGATCGCCGTAGTTCTATCAATCGAACCACGGGCAAATCAAACTGGCCGTAGTTCTATCAATCGAACCACGGGAAAATCAAACTGTCCGCAGTTCTATCAATAGAACTATCGTTATAATAACGTCAAATTGTTTTGGCTGTGGTTCTATCAATCGGACTATCCTTAAAATAATATCAACTTGTATTGGTAATAGCTCTACTATTTTTTAAAAATCAAATGCGCATGCGCATATCACTATCCTGACCAATCCTTAGGCTACTTGCCTCCACAGTCATTCAGTAAAGCCCACATTGCTTGGTGAGATCTAATTGTTACGTGGTTATTATGTTTATATCGCTACAGGCGCTTTGTTTTAGAATAAAAAGCAACTATCTGATCCCTATTTGCCAGCATGTTTTCGTGTACCGGTCTTGCAACGAAGATAATCGGTTGTCCTTCCGGTTTCGGTATCACTCCTATCGGAGTTATTACTTTCACTGATTCCTAGAAAAATAAATAAGAACAGAGTATTTATTATTAGCTGCGTCCAACAATTTTGCTTGGAGGTAAAAAAAGTATAAAAATAATTTATAACAATTGGTGGTTCTGTAGTTTTTGTGTGATACAGAAGGATAATCATTTATAACTAGCTGTACCCTGCCACGCTTCGCTGTAGTCGTGGTCGCGGATATGTGACTCATGCAAAAATTAGATAAAAACAATTCTTTATATATCATTCTAAAACTTCAGCTCGATCGGTGCAGAATTTTTTGAGTTTTTGAAGCGTACCTACACAAACCAACATAACATTTATATATATATATATATATTATTAACATTGAGTATAGGAAGTATGATGGATTTACCAGTTTCTCTCCCTTTTCTTCGGCTTCCTCAAATTTCTTCTGAGCTTCTTTCAAACGCGGAAGAAAGTCAGGCTTGAGCTCAGGATCTTTTAAAGCTATAGATACTTCTTTGTTAGTCCATGTTGATATATCCAGTGCTGGTACCCACACCTCAACAGTGTCCTATATAAATAAAATTGTAACCATTATAGTTTACTAAGTTAGTATTTAGTTAGATACTAGCGCCACAACTAGATGACAGCTCTATGCAAATTAGATCGCGCTATCAAGATGTTACATGGAATAGTAGGTGTTGGTCTATCCTCAATGTATAATACCTTTGTCTTTTGTTAGGGACTGTGTAGAGCATTCTACTAGTGAATCCACCATTGTTGGGACACTAGCGTCAACTACCTAGGAGCTTGCTGCTTCGGAGACGAATACTAACTGGGACACATAAGTAGACTGGGATCGTCTATTCGGGCCTCCGAATTAGTTGGTTACAAATAAAACAAATACTGTACAATATCATTGTAAAAAAAATAGTCCAAAGTCCACCATCGTTTTCACTTCGCCGCCGTCCGAACGTCGTCACCCACCCTACAATATTGAAAATACAATGAATTAAGGCAATTGCTTAGCTATTACCTACTGCCAGCTAATAACAACGCCAAAGACCGCAGCATACTTAAGTAGGCGAATCTGACCCCGCTATTTCCCTTTAATTTGTACCATCGACTCTTTGAAGAGGAAAGAGTTAGTGTTTAACTCAATTACATGGAAAAATATTACAAATTCATCCATATAGGGACTATTATAGACCTCAGTTTCTGGTATGAATTTCAACTTGCTAGGTCCTCCCGTTCCTGAGAGACAAGAAAGTGATCTTATAAGGGTTTCTTTTTATCTTTTGAGGTACGGAACAATAAAAATAATTCAAGCTAACTAAAACAAACCTACAAAAGGCTTATCCACAGCAATGATCAAGTGCAGCATCACGATCCTCGAGCGGTTGTCACTGTCCGTTCTAAATGTCAAGTGGAAGTCAGATAACAATAACAGGCAGACATAGAAATCTATACTTGAAATATTTTCAGACCTCAGCAAATCTATCTCCATGACTTCCAGGCCAATTTTGGTTAAGGATTTTTGTTCAAGGATTTTTGGCTGGAACTGGATACCATAATTTAAGTTGACTTATGCGTAGCAGGAGAGTTTTATGCGGGAAAGTTTAAGTACTCCTCAGCATTTTGTGGACCACAGAAATAGAAGAAGTCAGCGGGAAAGATGATGATGCAAACTCTACCTGTTTTGTCTCATTTTCTCTTCGGTTTTCTTGCACGAGATGAAAGAAGGCTTGCTCTATAAACGGACGCAGCATAAGATCTGTATCACTACTATTCAGGCTTTGTGTAAGCTCATCAGTAGTCCAGACCTTCGAACCACTTGGTGACAGCATAATGGCTTGAACGTACTAGAAAACAAGAAATTTTTAAGTTTCTTCTACCTACTGGTCCATCATTGACAGTTTGGGCTTACCTAATACTTGTTAAAGTATAAAAACCGGCCAAGTGCGAGTCGGAATCGCTCACGAAGGGTTCCATACCACTATATTCTGTTTTAGTATTTGTTGTTTTATCTATAGCAGCAACAGAAATACTTACATCATCTGTGAAAACAACTGCCCAGCTATCACGGTTCATGAGATAGGTACAGACAGACAATGAAGTCTTTGTAAAAGGGTCCCGTTTATATCCTATAGTTACGGAACCCTAAAAATTAAAAAAAAACTGGTCTAGGCGGATGATTGAGTGATCCCATGAAGGGAAGTTTTTTCCTCTTGAGATTCAGAACCCTAAAAAATATAGGCGACGAATTGAGAACATCCTTTTTAAAAGCTTTTTTAAATTCGATTTTACTTATTAATAGCTTTGACGAAACTTACGTTTTCTTGCCCTGTATATATTGAAGCCATCATCTCATCGAAGGCGTCAATCTTAGTTTTCATTTCAGGATCTTTAGAAGATTCCGCCCGATTATTCCACGGGATCTCGCGCTTCAATTCATTGAACGTCCAAGTTTTTGCAACTGGATACGCGTAACTTGTACTTACTATTAATAAAATTAGTAAGCTTTTCATTTTTACTGCAAACAAAAAAATGGTCACTTACTTGATTTTTATAAAATAATTACTACCTGCGCCCCGAAGTTTCACCCGCGTAATAATTTTCTGCGCAACTTTCATAATTTTTTCTCCTGACAATAACAAACACAACAAAAAAAAATAGCAAAATCAGTGCCGCCGTTCACGCGTGATGCGATATGACAAAGAAAATAGGGATTTATTTTTATATCATAGAAGATATGTAGATTTTGTATGAGTAGGTACAGAAATAATATGTTTAAAAAATTCACCTCGCAGCAGGAGTGGAATCCGCGATCAATTCCATGCCTATTAGGCGTAGCGCAAGTGCGTTACCGTTTTGAAAAATTAGCTTACCTTAGTCAATGGGAACTTTTTAAATGTCTTATTTAGTTGTTATTTTGAGTGGATTTAAAATATTAATTTTATATTTATTGTTGATTTTAGCAGTAAACAACTCGGTAAGTGCCTCAATACCACTTAACGTTGATAGACTTGCAGCACGCGCTATATCTAGTGTATTTATTCATACAATTTTAACTCCTTCAGAATATAGAGTTACTGTTGGCCGAGAGTCCAGCGATAGGCTATAAGTACTAATATTATGAACAGTTTGTTTGTTTTGAACGCGCTAATCTCAGGAACTTCTGGTTCGAATTGAAAAATTACTTTTGTGTTGGATAGTCCATTTATCGAGGAAGGTTATAGGCTACTTTTTATTTTGATATTCCCACGGGATCGGGACTTACGCGGGTGAAACCGTGGAGCGCATTAACTATAAACGTATTCGTGGACTCATTTATCGGCCTCTTAAGAGGAAAGGGTCCCGGCTCTTTCTCCATACAAACGAAGTCGACTGTTTCCTCTCTGGATAATGACAGTAGAGCAAATATTTTTGTAGCATATTATAACTGCCATGACCAGGCCCCTATGTATTATTGTTTTTTAAGTCTCCTACTTCCCATGATAATAAGAATATAAAAAATAATATTTGCACGAGTGCATTACACAGAAAGGAAACATTCGACTACGCTTGTATGAAGAAAGAGCCGGTACCCATAACTATCGGCTGATTGTGGCTTAAAACCATTCAGGATCTCGATGTTAAACTGCTTGCCAGGAAAAATCGTCCCAAGCCCAGTTACAATTACACCTATAAACGATTGGACCAGTTGCACTGCCATTCTTGCAACAGGAGCTTTATAACAAAGTTTGGATTCGCGAGCCACCTCCGCTCCCATCACCCTTAAAATGTAATTTAGCCAAGCTTTTCGCCGTTGGCGGTCACGCCATGGAGGACTTCGTTCATTCTATCTGCTGACGAAAAGTTTGATGTCTGCGGGGACTTCAATTTGACACCTTGATACCCTCTCCTATTTGTAGGTTTATCTTATTCACGTCCAGTGGTTTAATTAAGATAAGTATACAAGGAAAAAAACTGGCTCATTTATAACTTGTTTTGTAAACTTTACGCAGCACTGCGAATTTATACTTAGGTAGGTAAACATAGTAATTTATGTATGAGGTTTTTTTAATCATACTTAGTCTAGGACCTAATGCTATAAACAATAAAAATGTAAGAAATCACATTCACGGAACGTGACATGACGTCATACTTTTTTGTAAATGCATTTTATTAGACGTTATCACGTCAAAAAGTCTAGTAATATGAGTCTAGTATTTAATTGATATAATCTGCTTGTCGATTAACTCTTAAAGTTCATTAATTGCCAAAATGAAACTAAACGCCTCTGTAACTGTTCGCTCGAAATAACAAGCGAATAATAATTATCATTATGCGACTATAAAATAGAGTTATAAGGGCGCGTTCAGATGACACGCGTTGGCCACGCGCCTACCACGCGCATCACACGCGTTGAAATTTGTTCTATACATAATTTGAGTCTTATGACACATCAATAGATCTCAAATTGCATTTCTGCAAGCAGGCGCGGGGCGGGCGCAGGGCGGGCTCAGAGCGTGCGCGTGGCGGGCGCGTGGCGTGAGCGGGTGGACTTGATAAATGCAATTTGAGATCTATTGATGTGTCATAAGACTCAAATTACATATAGAACAAATTACAACGCGTGTTCAACGCGTGGTCAACGCGTGTGATGCGCGTGGTAGGCGCGTGGTCAACGCGTGTCATCTGAACGCGCCCTTACAGGACCTAATATTTACTATTATTATAAAGAGGAAATATTTTTTGGTTTTATATTTATAAGGAATAGGCTCCGAAACTACTGGACCGATTTTGATGAAACTTGGTGTAAGGATACATTGATTCATTGGGAATAAGGTTATTTTTATCCCGATATTCCCACGGGATCGGGATTTACGTGGGTGCTAGTCGTCTATATAGAATGATAACATTACGGATATTGTGCGGCTTTACTAAGTCGGAATGTTTCAATATGCAACAAGACCTTCCGAAAAGCCTCCTTGATCCTCTCTGACATGTCCTTTGCCCTCCATATTCAAATAACCCCAACCCTGAAAAGGGTAAGCAAATATTATTATTTCAGGTCAACAATAGAGTCGGACTTGACCGGAAATCATTCGAGTTGTTGACAAATATGGAGTTTATGGAACTAGGAACCCTTTTTATTTTTATGTGGGACAATTTCCCGCTGTTTATTTTAAGGGTGTCCACACGCTCTGAAAACCAATTATTATTCTCGTGAATAACTTTGTTCAAATTACATTACAATATCATTCCGATTAAATAAATAAACTAAGCAGCGCTCCGCTGTTTCACCCGCGTAACTCAGGATTCCGTGGGAATATCGAAATATAAAATAGCCTATTATACTATAGCCCTCGACATCCAACACAAAAATATTTTTTCAATACGAACCAGTAGTTCCTGAGATTAGCGCGTTCAAACAAACAAACTCTTCAGCTTTATTATAGTTTCCTCATTTAATTCTTCGACTTGCGATAAAAAAATATTAATAAAAGGATCCATAAAAAATGTCATCTCACGGCCAGTATTTTATAAAGTAAAAGCTCGACTTTATTTGAAGCCCTACCGGTTTATAGCTAAAGAAATTGTTCCTCACCTGTGTTAAAGAAATAAATTCATAACATTAAATATCTTATTTTGAATTTTATTAAGGTAAGTTCACTATAAAATATCACCCTTGGATCGCATCAAGCGTACAGCTAAGTGCGAGTCGGACTCACGCATGAAGATTTCCGTACCAATATCTGTAAGTATATTATTAATTGTTGTCAACAGAAATTCATCATTAGTGAAAATATTAACTGTCTAACTACAACGGTTCATGAGATACAGCCAGACAGTGAAGTCTTAGTAATATATAAAAACACTAAAAGATGTTCATGACCACTAAAGAATCATTTTTATTAAGCATTTTAGTTCTATTTTAACCAACTTCAAAAAAAAGGTAGAGGTTCTCATTTCGATTTTTATGGCTGTTTTCATTTATCGAGGTCGATGTTTTTAGAGCACGTCATCTCGAGCGATTCGGAACTACAGGTAGATCGAAAAGCAAACCTAATATTAATCCTCATGATTAAGTAGCATTTGATCAAGGTTTGTTACCTTGACCGTCGACCGAAATTTTTTAAGAAGGCCGCCGCAAGACGCAGGTCATTAAGCGACAAATCTGCAAAAACGGCCTAAGCCCTCCTTTATCTACACCTTCAATTCAGAGAGCCAAGCTTACTGTAACATAATAATATTATGTAAAGGTTTTAAATACCCTACCACATATTATGTGGTAGGGTATTTAAAACCTTTGGTCTGGCCAGTCTCATCACTTGAATAAGCAGGATTCATAATTTAGGATTACTCAGGGTCGCCCGCGCCGTTATCGAATAGGACTATAAAGGGTTATGGTAATTATACTAGCAAGTCGTTGAGGGCTACTTCTGCGCCCTAAACAAACAACTTTTGTACTACGACTTTTTTTTCGAACATTTATACGAATATTTTGAGGTTAGGTTTACCTGCAAATCAGCTGTTCCATACACGGAGAGGTCATTTACCTTAAAGTTTAACTTTTTTTTAAATCTTTATTACCTTTGTTTTAAAAAAATCAGCTGTTTTTCGAATTTACGCCACCTTAAAATGTTCTTATTTTTTTTCGAATTTTCAAAAGTCGTAGAACAAAATTTGTTTATTTAGGTGCACAGAAGTGGCCCTCAACCACTTGTTAATTTAGTTACTAATAACCTTGTATACACAGTCCTTTTGAATCGCCTTTAACTCCAAAAACAACCACTCATCACCCGGCGGTACAATTAGTAAGGACGTTGGTAATTAGGTAGGTCTAAGTGAAGCTCCTGAGGGTCGTAAACTATAAAGTTTAACACCATACATAGTAGGTAAGTACCTACGGTGGTCCAGGGAGCTGTGACAATCACGTTAACTTTATAGTAAAGTGTCTGTTGTTATTATAATGTTCCGACTTATAGGTTTATTTTACGAATTAATTATTATGTAATTTAGTAAAACGCTCATATATAAATATTGCAGGACATTCCACACATCGACATCTAGCCCCAAGCTAACTACCTAGACTTGTGTTATGGGTGCTAGACAACGGATATACTACCTACTTATATATCGAAGCCGCAACCCTGTGGTGACCATTGTGCCAACTGGGCCGTCATTATTAATCGGCTCTGCTGATACACAAACAAATATAGGCATTGATACTATTGTTGTTTAATTACGCGAGTTCTAATGTTCTTATCAACTTCCAGACTTTGACCTAGGTACATAGTCAATGCAACTTTATCAAAACATAGTGAGACAAACAAATAATAAGAAATATCCTTTATAGGTATAGTTAATCGTTGAGTTTTTGCCGTTTCTTTTCTCAAAAACTTAGTATATTTGAAAAGAAGATGCTGCGGTTCGTAATCGAATTTGTCTACAAAAATTCGCCGATAGTTCATATTTGGAGGCAATTCTTTCTTCACTTGTTGTATCAGCCGAAAAGTACTGTGCGTAAGTGGTATTTTGTGAGTTATGCGTTTTGCGTAGTTGGTGTTATGCGTCTAAAGGCTCTACGCGGGCTTTTGTGTAAAATTTGTGAAATTGTGCGCATTTTACATAATTATTTCTACTAATCTGCAAAACACCACAAAATCTCGAGTTGGTGTTTTGCTTATATGGTGATAAGGTCTAAAAAAAATCCTACTTTCTTAACTGAGCAGTGTTTATCAGAAAGCGACCATCGACGATTTTTGCGAAATTGACTTAAATTGCCTACGGGCCAAGGTGCATGTTCCTTCACATTCTCCGCTTACATGGGACCTTCTAGCTTGTTTCAATCCCGAGATATTAAACGGTCAAATAAGACCATTGACGTTTTCACTCATTTTTGGTGCAAAATAAGACCAACCTAGCCGGCTGGCTGCAGAAAGTATTGATTTATTGATTAAATTGAATTACGCAAAAGCCGACCATTTGTTTGGCTGGCTTCTACAATAATTAAACAAAATAAAATAAACAAAATTTCATTATTACTTTGCAGAAGGCGACCACTCGATGGTCGCTTTCAGCAAAAATAGTTTTAATCAATGTATCATTTCCCATACAAAAATCTACTGTTTTAATACGAAATCATGTAATTTTTTTAACCATACTTTATTTTGCAGAAGCCTACCAACATTATTATACAATTCAGTTTACCAATAGATTTTGAACTGTGAGGTGTGTATAGTGTGTGAGTGTGTCCTAGTCCGTTTCGGGTTGATTGTAGGCGTAGCCTCCTTCTCCTGATGGTTGATCGTAGGCATAGTCTTCTTCGCCTGCTTACAGTCCTCATGGTTTGTCCACATACTAATGCAGTGACCTGGTACGCTCCTTGATCAGAGATCTTGCTTTGCTGAAGGGTAGTGGCACGTCTGGTCTACTAACTACTGACCCTCTATGCGCAAGCTCCTCACTGCATCGTTACCTCTTTAGCTACTGTGTCCCTTGATCCACTGCAGAGTCAGTTGTTTGTTCTCACTGACTGTTCTCAAGACTCAAGAGCTTGGCTACAAATGTCATATTGTAGCCAAGCTCTTGAGTTTACAATGTGACAGTCCAGAGTTTGCAATACCGATTTCCTGTTGGAAAGGATGCGAATGGATAGGTCACTTACTTTCCTGACAGCAATGGCCTGCGCTGCTGCGTTTATGATTCCCATACACTCCGCTTGAAAGACGGTATTGTGAGTATCTATATCTAGCGAAGGTGAAAATTTGATGTATCTATTTTGGACCCATCTGTGAAGATCGTCAGCTTCTTGGGATTGAGACCTTGCCAGTTGTCGTCCTCATGCAGTAGTATTTTGTATTTTTACCAATTACATACCTCGTTGAAGATAGGAAAATGCTCATAGGTACCCATGAGTATCTGGGAGTGAGGACCCCTGTCATTTCTCCATAGGTCTTATTCATATTCTTGACGTATATGGAGATGTAATGGTGGCAAATCAAGCCTGAGTTTTAGTGCGGCCGTTGGTGCCGTTCTAAGACAGCCTGTTATCGCACTACAAGCCATTTTTTGAAATTTAGTTAGTTGTTCCACTACCGTGGTCAGGCTGGGTCTTTGCCATCATACCAACGCACCGTAGCGGAGTCAAATGATTTTTTTGTTTGAGCCACAGGATGATTTAGCTAGCATTCTTCGACAACGCCAGAGAGGTATACTGGCTTTGTCGATTTTGTTGCCAAAGTGGCTGCTTCAATTGAGTTTGCAATATAGTATGATACCAATATATTTTACCTCCAGTGATAGCTGGAGTTCAGTCTGGGAGAGCCTGTATTCATCCTGGGCCCGCTTGTTTCTAAACATAATTACTACTTCTGTTTTCGTAGGATTTACTGAAAGGTCATACTCCTCGCACCATCGCACGATCTATCTTCTTCCAGATTGGGAGAGATCGCAGACAGCGCTAGCTAATTTACCTCAAACGAGTATGACCAAATCGTCAGCAAACTGTAAAGTAGCGATTATTGTTTAGATTGGTGATTCGATCATTGAAATGACCATGTTCCACAGCAGTGGCAATAGCACTCCCCCTTAGGGAGAGCTTCTTATCACTGGAGTCGCCACTGACTCACCTGCAAGCGCACTATTCACTTGTTTGACATGTTGTTGACCCAGCGAATGGTAGTAGGGTATATACCGTATCTCTGCAGTGCAGCTATTATACTACAGAAGTGGGTCCTGCTGAAGGCCTCCACGTCAATGATCAGTCCCGATACAAATCCCCTTATGGTCAATGGTCTCCTCAATTAAATACTACATATTTACCAATGTGTGAAGTGCTGATTTTGATTTCCCAGCCCTGTACGCATGTTGATTACAGTGCATTGGCAAATTGAAAAGCGGCCTATCTCTCAGCTTCCTGTTACACAGCTTTTTTATTGCTTTTAACGAGAAGGAGATGAGACAGATCGACCTAAAGGATTTAGTAGTGTAGTCACTCTTACCAGGTTTAGGTATGAATACCACGTTTACCTCTCTCCATTTACGTGGGATGTACCCATGGTGGAGGCATGCTCTCATTGCCTTGGGAAGTTGGTCTAATCCTCATTGCAAAAGGGCGGAGAATATCCCATCAGGCCCGGCAGATTTGAAAGATTGAAAACTGCTAATACAGCATTTGAGATTTTCATAGGTTATGATTTTATCTGCAAAAGTCAAAGTCAGGATGTATACGTACCATCGGGTTTACGGATAGATCCGAGCACCGCAGTAGACTGCAAAACCAAGATCTTTCTAACTCGATTTGCTTCGCAAAAGTCCCTGCTTCCTGAATCTTGGTTGCTTATTGTATAGGGTCTTAAAATCAATGCTTTAACAAGATTTCTACATATTCATTTTATTTATTTACCTGATTTTGACATTTTTTCGCAAGTAGACCATCAGAGATGGTTTTTCCTAAATTTATTCAATTAACTAAAATGATTTTTGCAGAAAGCATCTACTTCTATGGTCTACTTCTGCAAAATACATATTTCAAAAAAGGGTAATAAAGTCAAACGAGACTATTACTAAAAACGTTTTTTTACATAGTAAATAAAGGTTTTTGATTGAGTTAGATAGCTGAATTGATAGCTAATTCTATATACTATATTATGCAAATAAATTTTTATCTATTTTATGGCTACAAAAAAAGCTTGACAAAGAAAACATAAAACACGCTCTATCTCAAAACACGATTTTCGTCGATGGTCGCTTTCTGCTAGACACTGCTCAACTAATAGTAGGTATAGGTATAGCCTAATCTTATCCAACACAGTCTTGGTAACATGTTTAATTTAAAATTACTGTCTGTCCGGATAAATTGGGTCCCTCGATTAGGGCCATTAGACACACAATGTGGTTCTAACTTGAGCAATAAAATCAAATAATAGACGAACTTTCTTTCCTTGGAATTGGCACATCTGATCACAATGGACGCTCACTTTCAGAAGTGACGCAAATAGCTTAATAAATGGATTAGTTTGTACCACCTACCTAAATGAAGATTTTGTTGTTTATGGATCACTAGCGACCCTTCGAACGGCTATATTATGCATGTATTATACATATAAATCTTACTCTTGAATCACTCTATTAAAACCGTATCAAAATCCGTTGAAGAAAGCGACTTTGTTTTATACTATGTAGTGATAGTGATTTTACCAGCTCGATTCATTTGAAGATTGTTTGAAGAAGTTTGAATAATTGTCGACTTTGGTCAGTTATTTGGTATTTTGCGTAAGTGGTATTTGCCGAATTAGGTTTTTTCCGTAAGTCGTATTTACCGAATTTGGTGTTTAGCGTAAGTGGTATTTTCCGAGTAAAGTGTTTTGCGTAAAGGTGGTGTTTCGTGTATTTTTTTTGCAGCGAAATGAGTTCAATTACAGTTTGGAAATATTCTCAGATAATATGACAATGAACAGTGGAATTTTACTTTTACCGCTAACTCATTGACCTGGATTATAGGTGACCTGGATTATAGGTGAATCTTAGCCTCCGAAAAATATTACTACATTCCCTTTATCAGGATTTATAAAGTAAAGCTGGTACATAATCATTTTTAACTTATGTTCTTTTCTTCAGTGTTAGTTTCTTTTCAGTTCTATGACACCAGTATAATGAGATTCTACCTTTTCATACCTACTCAGCTAGCTCATTGACCTGGATTATAGGTGGATCTTACGCAAAATATTCCTACATTCCCTTAATCTGAAAATATTGTAATTTCTTAAAGAATTTATAAACTAACTAGCTGTTGCGCTCGACTTCGTACGCATGGAAGTTTTATTTTATATACTAAAACCTTCCTCTTGAATCACTCTAACTATAAAATTCTCACTCTAACTATAAATTTACTTGTTTTTGTTTTTAGTATTTGTTGTTATAGTGGCAACAGAAATACATCATCTGTGAAAATTTCTCTAGTTATCATGGTTTATTCTCATAAACCATGATAACTAGAGAAATTTTACAGCCTGGTGGCAGACAGACGGACGGACGGAAAGACAGCGAAATCTTAGTAATAAGGTCCCGTTTTTACCCTTTGGGTACGCCACTCTAAGAAACTGCTTCCAAATCCGTTGCGGAGTTTTAAAGATCTAAGCAAACATAGGGACAGCATTTTGTTTTAGACTATGTAGTGAAGCTGGTCACCATTTTTAACTTTTCTTCTTTTTCTTTCAGACATTCTGCGTGGTATCAAAACGATTCCGGAAGAACTATATCCACCGGTTCACGGCCACCAGATCGCTGTTCTGGTGGTCACCGTGGTCGCCAGTGCGGCGCGCTTGCGTCTACTTCTCCACAAATCAGTACTTCGATTACTTCGTCATGGCAACTATCCTGCTCAACTGTGTCTTCCTCGCCATGTCGGAGACTATCGAAGAGGCTGAGTGAGTATTTGTTTTAAACAATATAATAGTTTATACCACTTGTGAACAAGTTTAAACATTACTAGATATGATAAGACGATGAGTTGATGAATCTATCACTACCGAGCGACGCCAGCGCCGCCAAATGGCGAAAGCCGCTGCATTTATATTTTAATTATTCTGCAGTTATGTCAATAAACACTAGACTTAAAGCTACTCATGTACACTTGACTAAACAACGAAGCCGAAACCCTAACACCACTGTCACTGAATACCAATCAGGCACAGTTTTGGAATTGTGAGCAACCTCCGCTCAAAATTATTTATTTATTTATTTAAAAGTACCCTAAACTTTAGTGTAGCCAAAGTCGCTTTTGACGGTTTTGTCATGGAGAATTTCATACTAATTTTCACCTAACTTCATTCTAAATTAGCTGGGTTAAAAATACATTACTTCGACATGGTAATTATCCTGCTTAACTGTGGCTTCCTCGCCATGTCGGAGACTATCGAAGAGACTGAGTGAGTATTTATTTTAAACAATCTAAAGGGAAACTACCACAACCTGTGTGAATGCGAATTCTTAGCAGGAAAGCGTGCCTCCTTGGGAATGTGTATCCCTATCCGGAGGCATATAGGTTTCTTCCTCTTAGTGGGATCACTACGTAAATCAACCACTTCTTTAAAGAGTTTATTTATTTATTTATTTTACTTTAATTATAACGTTTTACAAAAACATTTACAACAATTAAAGAACTAATATAAGAGACGCTCAGTCACACAGATCTCTCACAGAATCTTAAACACCACAAACAGATCACATTCACGATTCTTATCCAGGAGGTCGTTCCAAAAGTTGAGGGCACGAGGCGTTAGAAACATTAATGTAGGGGTAAACACAAAAGATCCCCCTGGGTCGAAGTGTTGCTGGCTCTATCAATCGATATAAGATAAAAAGATAAGAAGAAAACAATTTCAGAATGGTTTATACCACTGTCACAGAAACAGTCTGACCAGTTGTATTGCCATCCTTGCAACAGGACCTATAAAACTTTTAGAATAGCTACCTCCGCTCAAAAGTAACCGTTAACTTTAAGGTGAAAGGGTACCTGCGCGCTCTCCATACAAACGTAGTCGACTGTTTCCTCCCTGGATAATGACACTAGCACAAATATTTTTGTGCCATAAAACCTATAACTGCCATGACTATGCCCCTATGTTTTGGTTTTTATAATATTCTAATTATTATAAAAAATAAAATTAAAAAAATAAAAGAATAAAAAATAACAAAAAATAGGGGCATGGTCATGGCAGTTATAAGTTTTATGCACCAAAAATATTTGCTCTAGTGTCATTATCCAGGGAGGAAACAGTCGACTACGTTTGTAATAGTTTGTATGGAGAAAGCCCCCGGAACCCTTTCCTCGCCAAAGTCACTTTTGGCGGTTAAATCATGGAGAACTTCATTTTCAATTTCAAATACATTCTAACTTTACCGGGTTCAAAACACACATCATATTCTGCTGAAAAAAATATCAGAAACAAGTTTTCACTGCTAGTGCGGAAAATTCTCAGGAATACCAGTTCTCATGTAAAACTATTGAAACAACGTTAGACGGTTCGCAACAGACAGTCGTTTATTTTAAAAGAAAGCAGAGAATAGACAATACACAGTTTTACATACTACTAAGCTAGGTCCTATATCTACCTATATTTTGATATACAATACAACCAAAACGAACACCTACGTTCTGAATTCTTGTGCTAAAGCAATGGTAGGTACCGTTTGAATTCCCTAGTAACATAGTAGGATCTATCATATATGTACGTATGTATACTATGTATTGTTCCGAGCTCCCTCAGGGCTGGCTCTCCGGGCCTTTATGGCTCCAACCGATGGTGGATATAATTCATTAAATAATGCTATTAAGTTTACGACGCCATGGTATGAAATGGGTAACTTTTAGTATTTAGGTGCTTGTAAGTAAGTATCTATTATACCTTAAGAGGTCCGTAGCTTACCTACCTGTTGAAACCTTTTATTCTGATGGAAATTGTTTAATTTCTTGCCGGGTTGGACGTCTTTAACACCACCCTCGTGTCCTCGGGTCGAGCTCAACTTTACCGATAGAAATATCATACGATTAAATAAATAACCGGGTTACAAAAGACTGTATTTCGTAAAAATGAATAAAGCTGAAAATATAACTGCAGGCTAATTCACAAACCACTGGAAGGCCACCGAAACGAGTAAAACTGAAAAGACAAGGATGGCATCACGTAAAAAGTCTCGGAAGTGAAAGAGCAGAAATTTTTTTTCGATTATGTTGCCCTCCGACGCATTGTGAATCAGGGGGCTGCAATGTTATTTTATAATCAAAGATTCCAGGACTAAGTTTTCGCGGGAACCAGGTAACATTTCCCTTTTCCATGTTGCCTTTTTAACAGACTGCGAAGATGGGTTTTTTCGGGAGTATAGAACTTATTCAATCATTTAATACTTATAAATATTTATAAACCTGCGCTAAAGCAATTTAGAACAAAATCTTAATTCACTTCGACGTGGAAAAATTCGATAAATATAATCAAATGACACTAAAAATACGTACCCTAATTCTCTACGTTTAAACAGGGTGTGCGTAGTCCGGTCACGATCCGACAGTTCCCGAGCCGCACGTAGTCTGATACTTGCAGACCTTTGCAACAACTTTAGACATTGCTAAATTGACTGTGAATATCTTAGGACGAAAGCAGGCGACATATTTTCTTGGACCGAGTGATAGCTCGCTGAGAGACATCGACCGTCGACCATTCAATTTCAAGGCCTTTATCTTCTTCAGCGCAGTATGTCTTTCTCTTCCATTCTATTAGCAACGGCATCAGCATCTCGTTGTTCACATCCATCTCTTTCATACACACACAGACCATCCATCTTTTCTTAGGTCGTCCTGTTCCTTTCCATCCCTCTATATTCATACTCATTACTCTTATAATCACATTCTCCTCTCTCCTCATCACATGTTTAATGCCCATACCAACTTAGACGATGCTCTTTGACCTTTTCCGTAATTAACGCTACTAGGCTTCCTTTTAAATCAAATCCTTATTTGAACCAACCTCATTAATCCACATAGCCATCTCAATATTCTTATCTTCGCTGCATGCAATCTTCTTCATCCTTCTTCTTCACGGCCCAACATTCCAATTAAAACGTCTAGTCTGCCTTTATATTAATGGGTTATTCCCAAGTTACCAACATTTGAATGGTGTTTTACTAACATCTGCCATACGTCGGCAAAAATATTGAAATTAATTGTAGTCTGCGTTTGCCCTTAGAAACGCCTAAATCGCATGAGACGTCTCCGATGTAGATCGGACAATTCTACCTTTATCCTATGTACAATAATGTACATATCTTCGACGAATATATGATGGGCGGTGAATGCGTTATTCGATTAGGTTTGAGTGTTTAGCTGTTGAGGCATATGTGTGAATCTTTAATAGACCCAGATCACGGTCAAAAGGTTTGATTCAAACACGTAGATTTTGGTTTCATTATTATAACAGCAACAGGACGTTTACTGCTGAACATAGGCCTCCCCCAAAGACTTCCAGAGTGATCGGTTGCATGCTCTGTGCGATTACTGCGATTCTAATTATCCTTATTCCAAGTAAAACTTATTTTATTACTTCGCATCTCTTGACAAGATAGCTTAAACAAACTTATTTAATAGCGCTACGAAGCCACCACTTTTCTGAAATATGATACCAAGACGCGACGCGACAGTCAACCGAGACAGTCTTGCTTGAAACTCAGCAGCAGCGTTTAAATAAACACCCTGTAGACGCCAGACGTTCTGATTAAAGTGCAACAAATTTATCATTCACAGTACTCTACAAACGGGTTTCAAATCCATTGCTTTGTGGAGTGTCTTGCTGACTTAATAGGGATTTCTTTAATTTATCAATTTGTCGGATGTCAGAAAGAAAGAAAAGTTTTTTAATGATAAATTACAATAAAATCCAAGAGGAGTTGGGAGCAGTACAGATGCGTGCTCGCACATTAGATCTAATGAGTAAAATAGAGCGAATATTGCCGCCTTCTGCCTATCTTTAATGTCATAAAGGGACTCGAAATTCGAACACTACAATTGTGCTAGATTTTCCGAAGTCTTGAAGTTCTTGGATCAGCTTAATAGTAGTATAAATGATCGCTGATGATCTTTTAACAAGTAAACAGTTGCAAAATATGATTTTTAATTGACGTGCCCAAGTATTTCTAATGTATTGAATAGAATTATTTTACTACACCGAAGTTTTTAAACAGTATTAAAAAAACATACGGGCTGTTTTCCGCAATAAGGCCCTTTTTAATTGGTTTATTTTTGCGTGAGGATGGAGTTGGCTTGCCCAGCCCCTACTCAGCTTAGTCGACCATGTCCAGAGGAGAGAACTTGTCAATACTTCTGAAGTCAATTAAGCCGCGGGTTGTATCACGATGTTTTCCTTCACCGTAAGAGTAATGCCAATTAGCGCACATAATTTTTTCTTAAGAAAAAATCATTGGTGTACTGCCAGCCGGGATTTGAACCCACGACCTTCAGAATGAAAGTCGAGGTATGTACCACAAAGACAATAGCACTCTTTATCTTACCTACCTAACTTCGCAATCACTATATATCACTATCACTACATAGTATAAAATAAAGTCACTTTTCGCCGTCCCTATGTCCCTATTTCCCTTTGTATGCTTAGATCTTTAAAACTACGCAACGGATTTTGATGCGGTTTTTTTTAATAGATAGAGTGATTCAAGAGGAAGGTTTCTATGTATAATACGTGCATAATATGCATACTTTATAAAGACAAACTATTTTTGTGTCCTAATACAATCAAATAACCGTTATAAATCCCAATATTAGAGAAGGATATTATGTCAACGTAGTAAAAATGTTCTTTCACTCTAAGACCCCCAGCCCTATTATTGAAAGCTCGTCAAGAAATCTGTAGGTAAAGCCCTAATCATTACAAAATTATAGCTTTCGCCGCTGTTACCTGTGAAGCGTGACGTTTTCAAGTTATTTATCGCTAACGATTCTCCTGATTTTACTTCTAAAGGCATTGAACTTTTGATGTATGAAAGTAACATTTATTACAAAGAATAAGTTACGAAAAATCTGACTTTAATATAATCATATTAAACACTTGTACCTTGTGGTAGTGTTCGAATCCAGGCCGGCAGCCGTGCAACAATAGTTTTTCTTACTAAAAATATATGTGCGCCAATTAACATTGCCTCTTCGGTGAAGGAAAACATCGTGATATAGTCCGCGGGTCAGTTAGAAGCTGATGTATTTAACAAGTTCTTTGGATATGGTCTACTAAGCTGAGAGAGCAGTACCTATAGGTGGTATAAGTGGTATAGGCAAGCCTGCTCTATTCGTACGAAAATTTATTTATTTTATTTATTTATTTATTATAAAAAAAGACATCTTCAACCTTTTCTTTGATTCCCATTTGTTTATGGCCAAATTCCAGTGTATAGTTCTTTTTTTCTTCGGTTGCAGACCGAAGTTATGGCTGTGCACTTGCCGATATATCGAAGGTACAAACTTATCACACACATAATAATTTATGTCAACCAAATAAAATATATACCAACTAAGATATTCAAGCGACCCGCTCTGGCTTCGCACGGCTATATTATGCATGTATTATACATATAAACCTTCCTCTTGAATCACTCTATCTATTAAAAGAAACGCATCAAAATCCGTTGCGTAGTTTTAAAGATCTAAGCATACAAAGGGAAATAGGGACATAGGGACGGCGAAAAGTGACTTTATTTTATACTATGTAGTGATAGTGATGATACCAATCTATTATACCAAAACTAAGAAGTAACATTAACGGTTACTTAGTGATGAAAGATCGATCACTTTGATTGTATACAGACGTTCTATAGTGCTATTGTTAAACTAAATTGGTGTTGTAGTTGCCCTATTCAATAGTTCACTATAGGATTTCAATTTGGGCTTAGGTTATAGGGCTTCAATGAAAGCGGATTTATTCAATCAACGTCTGTCAATCGGGTGTTTAAAAAGCTAGAAAAAATAGGTCAGCAAGTATATGTAGGGATATTAAATGTAATGCCAACATCTAAAGACTTCAAGTAATGTAAATCGTTTGAAGACATAATAAATATAAAACCAATCCTTTTATTATCTATGTGTTCTTGAACTCAATCGACCCGTTCTAAGATTATAAGTTAACATTTCTGTTCTGTATTAGGATATTTGTTAATCGCTGCTGAGGTTAGAAGGGGGTTCAATTAAAATGCAACGATTACGTTTAATAATTTATTTAATCGTATGGCATAAACAGTCGATCAACATGACAATTCTAAGTACAATTTCAATACTTCACAGATATTTATTAAGCGATAATGGACAAGAAGTATTTTTCTCTTTTGGCTTTCCTCGGGGAGTTGGGATGGCTCGAGTAGCAGGATGAGGCTAAACTCCCACCCGGACGCAAAATAGGCGCTCAGACGTCGAGTTGCGGAAAACAGCCCGACAACAAATACAAATACAAGAAGTATTTTTGAAACTATGCTAGATTGTATCACGACACCATTATTAAACGTACGTATCTCCTGGGTGACGCTAAACGAACAACAACATTTTGGCTGCTGTACTGTCTTATTATATGACCTCACAGCCTCCAGTCGATCAACCTACTCGAAATGTCTCATCACGCACACAAACGCTCTCCTAAGAGCCAACAGACCAGAGATATCGGGCCTTCAACCCGAGTCTGTCAACTTAATGTAAAGAGGGAATAAGTTGAAATAACTGTGAAGTATTGAAATTGTACTTAGAATTGTCATGTTGATCGACTGTTTATGCCATACGATTAAATAAATTATTAAACGTAATCGTTGCATTTTAATTGAACCCCCTTCTAACCTCAGCAGCGATTAACAAATATCCTAATACAGAACAGAAATGTTAACTTATAATCTTAGAACGGGTCGATTGAGTTCAAGAACACATAGATATAATATATACTCGCCTACGGGATAATAATAAAAAGTTTCTCTAAGCCCTCTTGACAACGCCAAGATAAACTTGACCCCTCAATCTTGCCGAATTTATTTCGATACAATACACTAACTTCTCCAATTTTCGGTTCTTTACAATTCAGGAAAGTTGGAAATTTTTCAAGTTCCGAACCCCAAGTTATTTTAGGGTAAAACGTAAAGGATGATGGGCGTTTATGAAAATAAAACGAAGACTCGAAGAAAGTTGTTGAAACAATCCGATTTATCGGCCTAAGAATTCGTCCATCTTCATTTAAGATAGAGCCATCATTTCACGGAACGTAATTTGTAAACTTTACGGAATCGGTCTAATTTGATAAAGATATTTTTTCACGCTTACGGGATTCGTTCGTCCGTTTAATCAACGCGAATTAGGGATTTAAATTGGCAATCCTTGATTTTAATGAAGGTTCATTTCTGGTATTTCTATTATTAAAGAGAAAGAGGTACTTCTGATTCTTTAAAGAGCAAAATTCAACGAAATACAGTTGACCCGTAGCGACGATGAAGACCTTATTTTGTGCCAGAATTAAACAAAGCCAAGAGTGGATTCATTACTTTCTGCACTTACAGACGGACAACGCAAAGCCTATCCATCCATGAATTTTACATACCTACTACCTAAAGTTGACTGTTCCTGATAACAAGGAATCTATGAACAATTTTTACTGATTCAGAAGCTACGCTAACTGTAATATTGGCAGGCGTACAGCATTTTTATAAGTAGGTATCTATCTCTATTTAAAATAACTTATTGTATTCCTACTAAAACCTTACTGCGGGACAAGTATTTACATTTAAACCCACAACATAATGTTTAAATCTTGTTGTAGCTACATAAGTCTACGAAGTTACCAACCGGAAAGGACCTTTGGTCAACATTAAATCGCTTTTACTTAAAACAGAGATTGTTTCAGAAATTGCAGTCCGCATGCCTCATGAAATTGTGGGGTTGCTGTTTTATTCTCATATAATTGACAGAGGGGTCTTAAATTATAGGGTTTATGCAGGTAGCTGAGGGTCAGACTCAACAAGTACGGCCAGGAAAAAATTAAGCCTACTTTGAATCTTATTTCTTTAACATAAGGTACGTATAAATACGTGTAAATATTATTAGTACATGTAGTTATGTATTTGCGGTCTCGCGTGACCCACCGTTTTATTACCAAGCTCTTTGTAGCTTACAAACTTATACTATACAGGTGTTGTGAGTAGTTTGAATTTTAGGCTAACTAACCTATTATAGTTCTCTGTCGGAGTACAATTTAGAGAATGACTGTTATGTACAACATTTAAGGAAGTCCCTGTAGTATAATTTGACATTTAAGGAATAGAGTGATGTCGTTACTCTGTATATTATCATACTTTAGCTTAATGTTTAGGGAAGGCAACAGTTTAATCTTTGTTATTGTGCCTACTGGTCGAGGAAACTGGGCTTCATCAACTCTTTGAATGATAAATTGTGTTAAGTGATGAGAAGAATAGTTGCATGCTCAAAAGGCAGTAAATAAATGGTTATTTATTTTAAAAAAAATAAGTGAAAAAAATGTTGAATCAGAGACCTAATTAAAGGTCCCACGCATAAAAAATATAGGAAAAAAAAAATAAACCGAATATAGTTTTATATTTTAGGTATATTTAATTAATACTTGCAAAAAAGATTAGATCTAATAGTTGCAAAATATGTTTAACTGCTGAAAAACGAAAAGCTTTAAAAAGCTCAACCGCGATACAATAAATTGTAAATAGCTATACTTAATGCAAGTTTGTAGGCATTGCGGTATTTCATAACTGTGGCTATTGAAGTTTATTTCGGTTTTACCGTGGTTCCATCAACAGGTTATTGATTAGCGGTAGCCAGTGCCGGAAATTTCAACCGCCACCGTTCTATAACTGTTTTATACCAACATATAAAATTATATGATTATATTTTACTTATCTACTAACATTATAACGTTTTAGTGTGTTATTTTGTTTGTTATTCATTTATGAAAAAAATAATTATTTTATGTAGATTACTAGTATCAGCAACATGTTGCGCAGTCATCACTATCACTATCATCACTACATAGTATAAAACAAAGTTGCTTTCTCTGTCCCTATATCCCTATGTATCCTTAAATCTTTAAAACTACGCAACGGATTTTGATGCCGTTTTTTTTAATAGATAGAGTGATTCAAGAGGAAGGTTTATATGTATAAAACATGCATAATATAGCCGTGCGAAGCCGGGGCGAGTCGCTAGTTTGTATTTATAAAACTAGCTGTCCCGGCAAACGTTGTTTTGCCATACTTATACAAAAAAAGGTGTTCGATTCTCAGAACTAACAAATACCTATACACAAAAAAAAAACATACAAATCGGTTCAGCCGTTTAGGTAGAGATTGGTAACTAATACCACGACACCAGAATTTTATACACAGGGATTTAATATACATTGAAAACATTGTGACCGGCAGAATGCACGGCAGAATCCACGGCAGAATGCAGTGGGTCGAAACACGGGCGTATTCGGCACTCTAAAGGGTAACAGCTGAAAACCAGTGATCGATCCTCGACCAATATAAGCACTGAGCTGTGGGATGTTTCGGCTGCTTCAGCACACCCTTATTTTTACATGAATTTAGTATTATTTTTGGGTGAATGTATTCGTGTTTTCAGTTCGAATAAACGTCTATTTAGATAGCTGGAGTTCTAGAAAAATATATTTATACCTATAGGTAGTAAAACAGTCAAACTGTGGAAGGAGAAATATGCCCCAACCTCGCACTTCCTAGACCCGGCAGAGACATTCCCACTAGTCATGATTTGCTGTAGCCAGTATGGAATTTACTTAATAGACTGAAGACTAAGGTTTGTTGCTGCTAGGTAAATCTAAGGTGGGGCATGATTTTTCCAATCTGGTGCGATTGCGGGGCTCCCGAGCAAACCATGCAGCACCTACTAATCTGCTTTCTAGCCATAGTAGTTGTACGCTGACTGACCCAATGTCAGCTAAAAACAATGTCTAAGACACGAGCTTAATAGATTGGACAAAGTAAGAGAAGAACCGAGTAAAACCACGAAATAAAGCTAGTTTATACATAAATGAAACCTATGTTTACCTACTTATAGGTGTGGCTAGTCATTGGCAAACAAACGTATCGTTGCCGCTCAGCGAATCCGCAGAATTGGTATTTACAGAATATGTTGATCAAACGGTTTTCGAATGCAAATAGTTTTGTGTACCTACATATTTAAATAGCAAGTAGTTATAGTTACATTTGATATTTGATTATTCATAAAAAATAATGCACAAAGAGAAACTTTTTGTACAAACTTCAGTTACATGCAACTAGTACCTTCAATATTCAGAAAAGCGTAAAATATTTGAAAAACTATGGCATTTTATATCAAAAGTGTTGCGATGTAGTTTTATTTTTGTTGTTGAAAACTTTTAGTTCAGAATTCCACATTGTTGAAATCTGTAAATGTTCTGAGTTCTGCCTGCTCGGAATTAAATTATTTGAATTATATTTACTCTACTTTTTGTATGTAAATGTGATGGCGTATAAATTCATTGCTCTATGTTAGACATCACTTGCATTTGAAATATTACTCTTTATAAATGTTTGTATTTTTCGTTAGGTCTATAATTCTGCTTATTTTTTCTTGCATCATTGTAAGTTAAAAAGATTCATCAAAATCGGTTGATAAACAAAGAAGATATGCGCGAACATCCATAAAAAAAAATACGTACAACCAAATTGAGAACCTCCTCCTTTTTTTGAAGTCGGTTAAAAAGTGAAACGGCCAAAGGGCTGACTGCTATTTTACCAACAGATCGGCATTGGAATTATTTTTTCCATTAAATTATTGATACTTATATTATATAAATATAGGTACTCATGTCAAGAGCTACAATTAAGTACTTAATAAATATAATTGAATAAAGTAAGTACTATTTAAAATAATACCTAACCATTGAAGGCATGAGACACATGTATGATAAAAATATGATCAAATTTGGAGGTATGACATCTACCCTACCTACCTATACCTACTAAGTTATCAAAGGCATTGATGTAAATGCATGTTCATAACAAAACTGTATCATTTTATTTTTTCCGCGCTGGCAACACTCAAGCGATCAGCTGTTTTGAATTTGTCCCAAATATTTAATTATTTTATTAGTTATTTTGTGTATAAATAGCCCAATTACAATTTCATCGCACCTCTAACCATAGTATTATCAATATCTGATTGTTAATTAGTGAAAATTAAGTAAATAAGTCGTGAAATTTGTGACGGTCGGTCTAACGGCTTGTCAATTATTGTTCTGTGTTCTTTTGAATATTTTTGAAAGATATTCAAAGTGATTTAGTGTTTGTGGGTTTGTTTACCGATTGTTCTCGTGAATATATGTTACAGTATATCCTACGCTGATAACAGCCAGGTACTTAATTTCTACAAATTCCATGTAAGTACAATAAATTGACATACCGGTATAACCTACCTACTTAGTTGCTTGAGGATCTGCCTGCTCATTTTCCCAGTCGTTTTTACCTATCATTCTTTTAAAAATGCAGACTAGAAAGGCTTTCGCTGTCGCTTCTCGTCAGGAAACGACCAAACTGCAACTTACTTTACAACAACTAAAGACCGCAAATGAGCAGGTTGTTCTATTGAACAGCGAACGGGACGATAATGAAAAGGAACTAATAAGTACAATAGAACAAAACGGGAAATTAAAAAATAAATTGTCTCAATTAAATTTAAAATTAGAAGATATTACTGCGGAGCGGGATAACCTCAAAATATTAATAGATAGGTTTGATAGTTGTAGTGCAGAGTACGAGCAGGCTTTACGGCGCATATCCGACCTTGAGCAGGAGCTCCGTGAGGCCCATCGGCATATCACACACCTCGAAGCAGCCTCACAGGAAATCACTACTCAACAAAACCAATCTTTGTTCGACGAGCTTGTAGGGAGGTCCCCGCAGTTGGTTGCTGCTCCAAGATCCAGACACACAGACATTATAGATCTTACTAATGACACTCCTAAACACCATTCAGTGTCGACTAAGATGTGTATGAATTATTGCAGCAGCAAGAAACTAAAAAAATACATAAAAATTAGTAAATTTATTAGAAAAAATAAAAATTTAATTAAAAATCATAAAAAGTTCTCAAAAAATATTAATAACGGCAAAAATAGATTAGAATTATTAGATAAATTAAGTCTATGCACCTTAGAGTTAGAAAATAATCAAAGGCAACATGCAGCCGACACTCAAAAATTCCAAATTAGGCTTAAACAATTACAAGATTCGCTTGAATCAGTGAATATCATGTACGATAAATCGAAACAAATTATTGAGGAATATTCGATGGCAATGGGGAAACTTATAAACTCAACATCTCACTACGCTGACCGTTTTGATTCATTATCGGACAAAACAACTTTTGTTTGTGACCGCTGCAGCCAGCCAGACCCAACGGATACACCTGCCTTGTCGAGTGAACGGCTGTGTGATGTCTCACAGCCATTATATTCCTCACCTTATTTAAGTTCTCAAATAAATAAAAAAATTAAAAATAAAATAATAATGTTCAGCGATGAAATTGGAATCGATATGGGCTCAAAATTAAATTATTGCTCAAAGGGACAGTCCTTTATAAATTATTGCATGCCTTCTGCATCTTATCTTCAAATTATGAAAAGAATAAGTAGTTATAAATTTAACAAAAATGATAGTTTGGTTATATTTATTGGAAATAGGGGAAGTGTTTACAAACAAGACTTGTTAAAATATTGTAATACTTTGTGCTCTCTAAACATAGATAAAATTGTAATGTTTACACTACCCTACTGTAAAAACTTGCCAGCTGCGGAAAATAAACTTAGATATAATTTAAATTTAACAATGAACACTATATCATGTTATAATAAGAAGTTCAATGTGATTGACTCTAACCCTATTGTTAGTAATGATTATTATTTGACGAAGGGAAAGCACAAGCTTCCGGATTCCATCAAAAGACAGATAGCATCTTCGCTATGTTATTTTTTTAACTTTACAGCCAAGAACTTGGCTACATACACTGCGCCTTTTGCGCAGTTAAATGACATATATAATATTCAGACTACGGATAGTCATCTTTATCCGATTAATTTAAATTAATTATTAAGACAAAAGAGGGACGCTCTTGCAGTAGTTTTGAGACAATAGAGACCTCTAGCACTTTACAAAGTAATAATAATAAAAAAATAAATTTAGATAACAATATTAGTCAATTATTAATCTCATTATCAAACAAGTCAAATAATAACGATTGCTGGAATAAATGCCCTAAAATAAATAAAGTACAGAAAAATTATGTAAAAAATATAAACCTTGTGCATCAAAATATCAGAGGGATGACAGAGGGCAAAATACTAACACTGGAATTGTACATGAACGCTGAGGATATTGACATTGTATGCATAACCGAACACCATCTCCGGGCTCACCAGCTCATGTTCAATTTCAGCAACCACCGGGTTGGCAGCGCATTCTGCAGGGTTAACACGGCAAAGGGGGGGTCTCTTATAATACTGAACAAGAAATTAAACTATAAAGAAAGAAAAGATGTCGTGTCTATGTCTGTGGAATGTGTAACGGAAATATCTTGTGTAGAACTGGAGCAATTAATAGTAGTATGTGTATATAGACGACCTGTTTTTGAAAATTTTAAAGAATTTATTGAGATATTGGATGAAATGCTGACAAAATTAACTAAATCAAAAAAACAATTACTTGTATGTGGTGATTTTAACGTAGATTTACTGAAAATAAGCACCTTTTCCACGAAACTTCTAAATTTGTATAAATCACACAATTTATCTAACGTGTTTCTGGAGCCTACTAGAACCACTGACACTACTGCGACATGTATTGATAATGTTTATGTTACTGATAATATATCCACAATTAGCAAATCTATCATTAATAAATTAGAATCAGACCATAGTGGTCAGTTTGTCAAATTTGCTATTGTCATAAAATCGATACCAAAAAGGAAAATAAAGTACGTACCGGTGACTGCTGCTCGTCTGGAGGAACTTAGATTGAATTTAGCTAACGTTTTACCGTTTCTACCTTGTGATACGGATCCAAATGTATTATACAATAACTTTTTTTCGGTTCTAAATAACCAATTTCAGTCTATATTTACGTCCAGATCTATGGTAGTCTCCGACAAACGCGAGTTTAGTGACTGGGCAACGGTCGGTATTCACCGCAGTAGACATAAACTATATGAGTTATACGCGGAAAGACAGAGTAATACATCAGGGGAGTTTGGAGCCTACGTTAAAAACTATTCAAGGATATTTAAAAGAGTATGTATTTTGGCAAAATCTCTCTTCATTAAATCTGTGATTAAATCTAGTGATAATAAAATAAAAGCTACATGGAAAGTAATTAACGCTGAAACAGGGAGAGTCGCAGCCAAAAACACCGAGTTTAAATTGAGTATTAATGGAAATATAACTAATAATGATCAAGATATCGCAAACGAATTTGAGATTTTTTTCAGTAATGTAGCTATTACTTTGACGAAGGCTTTAAATTCTTCTACCCCCATTGCAGAAGCATTGCTAAAAACGAATGTACCAAATTGTAATAAAACATTTAAATTCCAATATGTTAAAAATCATGACATTATTGTAGTGCTTAAGCAAATAAATCTCAAGAAAACTAAAGATCTATGGGGGATGTCTGTCCCGGTTGTTAAATCAATTATTGAACTGATTATACCAGAACTAGTCATTATATTTAATCGATGTATAGATTGTGGTGTGTTTCCTGATTTAATGAAATTGAGTAAAGTAGTTCCACTGTTTAAATCTGGTAGTACCTCAGACCCCTCCAATTTTAGACCAATATCAGTACTACCCACATTAAGTAAAATTTTTGAAAAACTTATTTTAAAGCAACTACTGAAACATTTCCATGATAATAATATCTTACATAATAAACAGTTCGGTTTTAGTAAGGGGCGCTCGACTACTGATGCGGGTATAGCGTTAATTAAAAACATATTTGATGCTTGGGAGGAGTCACATGATGCGTATGGCATATTCTGTGACTTATCCAAGGCATTTGATTGCGTTCAACATAATACATTGATCATGAAACTACACCACTACGGTATTAGGGACGGCGCCCTGGATCTTATCTCTTCTTATTTGAGCGGTAGGGTCCAGAGTGTTGATGTTAACGGGAAACGATCCCCCGGATCTGCGATAGCAATGGGGGTTCCTCAAGGATCCATATTAGGACCTTTCCTGTTTTTAGTTTATATAAATGACTTACCTTACCTTGTAAGGGACAACCATGGGATAGTGTTGTTCGCAGATGACACCTCCTTGGTGTTCAAGGTTAAAAGGCGTCAGTCCAACGTTGACGATGTGAACAATGCTCTCTCTAGAATAGTTGATTGGTTCAATTCCAATAATTTATTACTGAATGGATCCAAAACTAAATTAATTCGGTTTACACTTCCAAATGTAAAACAAGTAAAAACTGTTGTAAAGATTAATGATGAGGAAGTTGAATTAGTCAGTAAGGCTGTCTTTCTAGGTATAACTTTAGATCCTAAGCTTCAGTGGGGCCCGCATGTGGAAGCATTGTCCAATAGACTTAGTTCTGCCGCTTACGCCGTTAAGAAAATTCGCGAATACACGGACATTGAGACTGCTCGCCTAGTCTATTTCGGCTGCTTCCACAGTGTCATGTCGTACGGCATCCTACTGTGGGGGTGTGCTGCAGATATTGATGCTATTTTCATATTGCAAAAGAGAGCTGTTCGAGCTATCTACAAAATGGGCCCCAGGGAATCACTTAGAGAAAAATTTAAAGAGTTAAACATATTAACGCTCTATTCCCAATATATCTACGAAAACTTGCTCTACGTTCACAAAAATCCTGATATTTTCCGTAAAAACAGCGATATTCATAATTTCAACTTAAGAAATAAGGATGAACTGACCGTGCCCGGTAGTAGGCTCCGGAAAATAAACAGGTCGTTTAATAGTACATGTGTGCTCTATTATAATAAATTACCTAAAGAGGTATATGACATGTCCATTAACAGGTTCAAAACTTTTATAAAGCATAGATTGTGCAGTAAGGCGTACTATGATACTTCGTCTTACCTTAATGATAAGAACCCATGGACGTGACTTTAGTTGCTCCATTTCAAATAATACTTTCAAATATTTGTAATATTGACCATTGTGAGCGTGATCACATGAAAAAAAAAAAACCCCATGAGTTTCTTGTGCCTTCTTCTCATTGGTGGGCGCGTTCCGAAGGCACACATCCTAACTTAGTTTTTAAGACGTTTTCAAGTGGTCTATTATACTTTTAAGGTATTATACATCCAAAGAAATAAAAATTTTTGATTTGATTTGATTTGATTATCAAAGGAAGATTTTCCGCAATGCGCATTGCACCACAATTGGCTAATGGTATCATGTATGCCTATTGTAACCCTCTCTAAGCGTATATATACCTATCATATAGGTACATGTACCTACTCGTTCATGTAATACAAATTCATGACTTCTTTGAACATTATACTCATACTTTATGTCAAAAAGCTCGTTATTTCGAATTTTTGTTGATGCTCATAATGCGTCCACATGCGAACGTAGACGCGGGTTTTATTGCTTAATGAATGTTTATTAGGTGTATTTAAATATTTTAGAAACAAGTAGAAGCTATCAGAATCTGTCGATTGAATAGACTGTGCTGGCTCTACTCCTAATAAAATCTTCGTAACCTATTGTAAGATAAAGCCTAAGATATGATCAAGCTGAGAGATCAAGCCGGAAACATGGAACTGTGACAGTGCAGTGAAGAGTTGACAACATCTCTTTCTTTGGCGTAATCGTAAAGTTTAGTGCCCGTAACTAGCTGCTGTCTATTGCAATTGATTCAAACTTTCACAGCGTTTGAAGTTTGAGATGATTTTGATCGTAGCGAGAGCGTTTTACAAGTTAAGAGGAAAGGGTACCGGACGGTCTCTCCATACAAACGTAGTCGACTGTTTTCTCCCTGGATAATGACATTAGAGCAAATATTTTTGTTGCATAAAACTTATAACTGCCATGCATGACCAAGACCATGCATCTGTGTTTTGATTTTTTTGGTTTTGTTTTTTTTTTAAATCTAAATTTCTATGATAATTAGAAAATGAAAAAAAAAACAAAACATAGGGGCATAGTCATGGCAGTTATAGGTTTTATGGCACAAAAATATTAGCTCTAGTATCCAGGGAAAAAACAGTCGACTACGTTTGTATGGCGAGAGCGTCCGTCCCT
This sequence comes from Idaea aversata, assembly GCA_907269075.1. Lineage (NCBI taxonomy): Eukaryota > Metazoa > Arthropoda > Insecta > Lepidoptera > Geometridae > Idaea > Idaea aversata. The sequence goes on from OU026101.1 coordinate 10,234,872, forward strand.
TTCCTCTTAACTTGTAAAACGCTCTCGCTACGATCAAAATTATCTCAAAATTCAAACGCTGTGAAAGTTTAAATCAATTGCAATAGACAACAGCTATTATTTTTGTGCCATAAAACCTATAACTGTCTACTACTGTCTGTTACCTATAACTAGTCTACTGTTTCCTCCTTGGATTGTCATTGTCCAAGGAGGAAACAGTAGACTGCGTTTGTATGAAGAGAGCGCCGGTACCCTTTCACCTTAATGGCAGGCAGGCTCTAATCGACACTATAGGTATGTACCTCCACTTATCTCGCTCGCTATATCCACTTAAAACTTGCCCGCCGCCGCTTAGACGTGGCTTTTAACAGTTTTAGCTTTACTACGATGAGTCTGTCTCATAAATAAATACTTACCTACTTTGTTAATAGGATTATTTTAGGCTCTAACGACAAGAGTAGATTAAATTTAAAAATAACTCCGTAGCGATATCAGTAGGATCAGCTAATTATGTCTCCAGTGCCTGGAGCTGTTTAAGATTATCTTTCTAATTTTGGTTTTCATTGAGAACGTTTTACGGTTAAGGCGGTTTCTTCGTTTTTTCGAAGTTTATGAATGAAGTTTTTATCACATTAAAATGTTTATTCAGCTTGCGTTCGAGTTTAAGTCTCAAATTAACGAAGTGTTACCCTGTTACAGCGATATTTAAAATATTATTCAAACAAGTACGCGACGATGGAAACGAGTAGGTACAGTAAGGGTCATAAGTAAATTATCAGTTTGCTACAATAATACTATCAACAAGTATTGGAGTTACGACCTTCTTCTAATAGACGTTACACAGAAACTTAAATACTTGAATTAAAAGTACTCAGTGTGATTATTATTTTCAACATTTTAGCTATGTCTTTAGTTGGTCGAGTGGTATAAGCCGCCACCCGCTACACCAACCAACGCGGACGTGGTTCGATCCACAGGTTACGTTGTTATAATGTTCAAATAGTGCTGCACAGGATTGTAAACGTTACGGTGGGCAGAGACTTTTGACCGTGGATTGTACTTATAATGGATTCTGAATTGCAGCCGACATTCCACAGTCAGCAAACTTAATCGATTATTTTCAGACTATTTCGTTATTCCTGCCAATCAAATGCAAATAGCGAATATGTGATCAAAGCGCCAATTCGCGTCGAACATAATTGCAAACAACTGAACGTGACATCGATTGGCCCAATCGGATGATATCAGCTTTTGCACAGGCGTGACGCGAAGCGACTACGATAATCTTGCGGCTGACGTGACAGTTGACAGTTGAACCGGGATCATCCACCCACCAAACCACGCAGTAGAATGACATTTTAGAGACGTGTAGTGCGGTTTCGAGTAAATGGTTTTGGGGGAGTGCAGGTAGCATTTAATTTGATACTTTACAGTTTATATACTCTTCTACGGGAACTTGATCCCGTAATCATTCTTTTGAAACACTCCGTCCTGTCGTCTCCGATGTTTAGGGTCCTAAAAAGTAAAGGAAAAAAAGGAAAGGAAGGTCAGTTTATCAATGTAGGTACAAATAGCACTCCGCGGTTTCACCCGCGTAACTCCCGATCCCGTGGGAATATCTGAATAAAAACTAACCAATGTGACTTCCAATGAATCAATGTATCCTCATACCAAGTTTCATCAAAATCGGTCCTGTAGTTTCGGTCGGAACCTATTCGTTTAAATAATATATTTCGTCTTTATATTAGTGTAGATGAGTTGATTATATATTAAGATATACTCGTAAGATATAATACTATTATAAATACATATATATAGATAAGATTAGTACTTATAGAAGATTTCTGAACAGCAGTTCCTAGCTGAAAAACCGGTCATAACAAACAGTAAATTAAAAAACATCGAGTTAATAACGTTCCCGTGTAATCTACAAGCTTAGTTCTCTGTAACTGTGCCGGTCGGTACAAATGCCTTTTCTCCGGCAAAATGCCAGCAACATAAAACAATTTCGGACAATTGGAAACGGTAGTCTCGGAACAGAGTGAAATAGAGTGGAGAAAACGCTGCTTCCTAATTGTTTTGCAACCCTGGGTTTAGGACTTTTTTTATTTAGTATCTGGTAGCGAATGTATTTCTAGGTAGGTATGTATTGTTTTTGTAAAATAAGAATAAATTAATCAAACTGAAAAATTAAGGTATTTTATTTGACGACTTCTAAACGACTCCGTGAGGTACCTATCGTTATATATGGTGACTAAGGATCCATAGCAGAATGAGCAAGTCGCAAAATGAGCACTATTGTATGAGCACAGATAGTGATATTATTATTTAATAATGCAATCAAAAATTCAAAGTTAAGAAAAACCGTAAACTGTAAAGTTGGTTTACGGACGATAATTTTACGTGATAAAGTCATAAGAAAACGATGAAAAAATTGAGATTTTCTTTCATTATTTTTTTTCTGCGTGTCTCGTTCCGGGAACGGGACGCGTCATGTTACCGGAACATGACTCTTTTGTGTGAATGCCGGTCTTCCATCAATTTACTAGACATTTTGATGTAAAAAAACACAATGTTTTCCTAACGTTCCTATAGTAAGTGCCCACCTACCACTATACCTACTTACCCTACCTAATAACGGCTAATGCAGATCACGTACTTTTTGATCGGTGGATATGTTTGACGACCTTTCAATTTGAAAGCATGTCATTTTTTTCTGGTGGCTTGCGACCTAGCTGATTGGAAAGTGAACTTTCCCCTCCCATTATCCCCCAAATTGGCTTTATGAATTTGGGAGAACATCCCACTTTCCTCCATTTTGAGGGATACTGCCGCCCAATTGCCGTATTCTTATGCAGCGCGTCTTGACTGCGTTTGCGTCATAACCATAGATTTCGTATTGCTAAGACGCACTCGTCACGCACACGTTACGACGTTTAGGTTTGCGTAACGTGTGCGTGACGAGTGCGTAACGTGTGCGTGACGAGTGCGTCTTAGCAATACGAAATCTATGGTTATGACGCAAACGCAGTCAAGACGCGCTGCATAAGAATACGGCAATTGGGCGGCTGTTCCCCGTAGTTTGCGTTTGTCCTAAGTCCATATGTATTTGAATTTAGCGACGACCCAGTTGGCACAGTGGTCACCATGCCGAACTGCCAAACACAGGGTTGCGGGTTTGATTCCCGCCACAGACAAGTATTTATACTTAGATATTTGTCTGTGATCTGTTGCTTCTATGTATTATAAGTACAGGGTGGCTCTAAAATAAGTTGATAAACAGTTTTATGAATAATGTTATTGTTTATATTGATACAGTGCTGTGAGTTCTAAATAATAAAAATATAGTATTATTTATCTTGAATATTTATTGTAGGATAAAATATCTGAAGAGGAGGTACGGAAAATCGTTGAAAATTTCAGAAAACGTTTAACCCTGTGTATCAAAGCCAAAGGCGGTTATTTTTAAAATTAATCAATATTCAAGATGAAATAATACTATATTTTTATTATTTAGAACTCACAGAACTGTATCAATAAAAACAACAAAATTATTCATAAAACTGTTTATCAACGTATTTTAGAGCGACCCTGTATATATTTACAAAAGAAAAGTAGTATTTAAGTAGTATATCCGTTGTCTATTACCCATAACACAAGTATTGTTACTTAGTATTGGGCTGGATGGCGATGTGTGCAATGTCCTGCAATATTTATTTATTTAATTTATTTTATACTAGCGACCCGCCCCGTCTTCGCACGGCTGTATTATGCATGTATTATATCTAAAAACCTTCCTCGTTAATCACTCTATCTATAAAAAACCCGCATCAAAATCCGTTGCGTAGTTTTAAAGATCTAAGCATACAAAAGGGATATATGGACATAGGGACGGCGAAAAGTGACTTTATTTTATACTGTGTAGTGATAGTGATTCCCTACTTTCCAAAAGCTCGTAACACTGGCAGAAGTTTAAGTAAGGCAGCGACTTATCTCCAGAGACAGCTAGTTGTGAAAGTAATTAGAAAGTTGGACGAATGACCGGGTTTTCCAAACTTTTCATTGACACAAGTTATAAGCTATAAGTTGCCTTTGGATGAGTCAAACAACTGTGACGTAAAAGATTTGGGGAGTACGCCCCTAATCCGTCGTTGTAAGAAGTAAAACTGGTGGGCTTGACACTTGACATTGTGGTTTAATTTAATATAAAATTAAATTTTTGAAGCTGAAATTAGTTTAATTCAAATTCTTTTGTTGTAATTAATAAAAACATATTACACAGCGCCTTCTAGCTTCAAACTAAGCAACTAGGTTTGTGTTATGGTGCCCAGAAAACGTCTTAAATATATAAATACTACTTTTATTTTATATTGTATATTTATATCTATACAGGGTTATTGGTAATTACCCACCCAGTTGGCACAATGGTCACCATGCCGGACTGCCAAGCACAGGGTTGCGGGTTCGATTCCCGCCTCAGACATGTATTTATGCTTAGATATTTGTCTGTGGTCTGGTTGTTTCTATGTATTATAAGTATATATTTACAAAAGAAAAAGTATATAAGTAGTATATCCGTTGTCTAGCACCGATAACACAAGTCTAGTTACTTAGCTTGGGGCTAGATGGCGATGTGTGGAATGTCCTCCAATATTTATTTTTTTTATTTTTTTTATTTAATTATAGGGTTATTGAAAATTATACTAGCAAGCCGTTGAGGGCTACTTCTGTACACCTTAACAAACAACTTTTGTTCTACGACTTTTTGAAATTTTGGAAAGAGTTGTTTGTTACGGTGCACAGAATTAGCCCTCAACGGCTTGCTAATATAATTACCAATAACCCTGTAGATACTAATCATCACTACATAGTATAAAATAAAGTCACTTTTCGCCGTCCCTATGTCCCTTTGTATGCTTAGATCTTTAAAACTACGCAACGGATTTTGATGCGGGTTTTTTAATAGATAGAGTGATTAAAGAGGAAGGTTTTTAGATATAACACATGCATAACACAGCCGTGCGAAGCCGGGGCGGGTCGCTAGTAAGTATTATAAAGAACATTTTTTTTGTTTTTTTTTTGTTTGTATCTAATAGGCTCCGAAACTACTGGACCGATTTTGATAAAACTTGGTTAGGATCTGATGATTAATCAAAATGGTCGAATGCCCAATTTTTTTTGCAGGTCAGTATATATATTGCAGTGTATATATGTAAACCTAGGTAATAACGATAGCTACTAAATTGTACCTTAAATTAATGAAATATCTGTATAATGAAATATTGACGTGAACGCTGAAGACTTAATTGTTCGGAACTCGTAGCTACAAAACGCTGACGTCATGCATGGATTCAGCTATCAATCATAATGAATCCGTAGGTACGTCTATCATCTATCAATCAGACTCGAATCAACTTAGATATCCTTTTCATTGAATTGCGAAAAGTTCGAATAAATGATCGTAAAACTTTACTCTCTATTCCAGACGACTTGTGTTTGATTTTGTGTGTCATTCATGATATTGATGTTTAGACTAACAGAAGTACAAGAACCTATTTTTTGGTTTCCTTTTACTATCCTCAACCTTTTCCTCTTATATATTTGACAAGCAACCCGCCCCCGCTTCGCACGGCTATATTATGCATGTATTATACAATTATACCTTCCTCTTGAATCACTCTATCTATTAAAAAAACCGCATCAAAATCCGTTGCGTAGTTTTAAAGATTGAAGCATACATAAGGATATAGGGACAAAGAAAGCGACTTTGTTTTATACTATGTAGTGATAGTGATTTTCCAACTTCCCTGATCCTTTTTCATACTTTTTCGATAAGTCTGCGTTTTAGTTTTGTATATTGTTTCTCAAATTTTTTGTTAAAAAAAGAGTACCTACCTACCTACCCAAAGTCCTTCCTAAATCACGCTAAGAATGAAGAATCACAAGATGATAATGGCGTAACTTTCGTGGGGCCAAACAAGAGAAAAAAAAGTACAAGAATCTACAGGGTACTGAACAGGAATTTAATTGATAAGCTAATTAATCACGGGCAGCGGTGGGAATAAAAATGAGACAGCGTGAGACTAACCCAAACGTTGTACCTATACCTCTAACCTACTTCTTTGATTTTTTTTAAAGGTCTCGGCAACTATCAAATGAAAAAGCTTCAAGCCAGGACATTACGAAAGCGTAAAACGCAAAAAGAATAGCTTTAGGAAATGCCAAGTGCGTTCGCTATAAAGAGGAGGAGACTTTTTGCGGGTAAACCACAAAATTGGACAGCTGTTAGTACCATATTATAGTCTGTTGCTTTAAAAATTATATTCCAATAGTAAAATTACTTTACTACATCCTTGTAATTGATTATCTACAAGCATCCAGCCTGCGAGCGTACAAAATTAGTTGCTAAAAGCAATTATTCACTTCAAAAGGTTCGTTCTTTCACAAAATATTAAATCACTGTAAATTATAATGTACGTAAGATATTAAGCAGTAAATTATTAAGATAAAGCGTTGGCTGCAACGGCCCGGAAGGGAGACAAGACAAGTAATAAAGTTAACATAGATTTACTGAACTCATTGTTCTTATGAAGTTCTTATACCTACACTAAATTAATTGATTGTAGAGAAATGTTTACTGCATACGAACTCTTTGGTTTGAACAAGACGTTTTTACATCTGTAAAGGACCAGCTATTTTAACCAAAATCTGAGTGTAGGTAACATAATTTTAAAGGCACATATCAACGCCTAATCCACTCACTAAAATGTATTAAACTAAAAACTCGAATAAATTGTGCGACCATGAAAAGGTTTAGGCATCATGAAGCTACTGCGGCAGAATGAACCACTTTCCATCATTTTATTCCTATCTATAAACACAAAACAGTAGTCAAGATGGCGGCGCCCTGAATACGTCAGGGCGCCGCCATCTTCACATCAAATGAAGCAATGTATTGTTGACTTCCTTCAGTCGTGTTCGTTTTGTCACTGACACATCTGTAGGCCAAACCACACGATTTAAAAAAATAAAAAGTGGGGCCATAAGTCTAAAAGCAGTGCGGGACTACGCGCTTGATAGGACAAAATGACTGGGTCCACAAAGAGGTTACATTTACCTCCTCAATTGTTGAAACAAATTTGGTAGCTGCGAGAATAACGCGTTTAAACAAACAATCAAACACTTCTGTGTCATTTCATAATTGCTTAAAGATGAATAAAAATAAATAAAATAAATAAATATTGACGACCCAGTTGGCACAATGGTCGCCATGCCGGACTGCCAAACATAGAATTGCGGATTCGATTCCCGCCTCAGACAAGTATTTATGCTTAGATATTTGTCTGCGCTCTGGTTGTTTCCATGTATTATAAGTATATATTTACAAAAGAAAAGTACCAATATTAATAGTATATCCGTTGTCTAGCACCCATAACACAAGTCTAGTTACTCAGTTTGGGGCTAGATGGTGATGTGTGGAATGTCCTGCAATATTTATTTATTTTATGTGGAACGATTCACATGGTGCCATCTAGCCCCAAGCTAAACAACTAGGCTTGTGTTATGGTGGCCAGATAACGGAAAGAATACTTATATACTTATCTTTTGTAAATATATACTTATACATACAGAAACACCCAGAACAGAACCAAATATCTGTACATAAATAGTTGCTCAAGGCGGGACTCGAACCCGTAACCTGCGTCACAAGCAAGTGTTCGCCGTTCATCCAACGCGCCACAAAGATCGACAGAGATAGATGGAACCTTTCAGGAAGGAATAGGCTCTTTTATCTCAGTCCCAGACTAAGATGGCTAGGTGGGGTTTCTCCGATTCGGACACTCTGTGTGAGTATCGGAGGGCCGTCCAAACGATGGCGCACTTGACGGCTTGCTTTCTCTGCCCTGTTAGCTGCTCTGCAGACAACCTTAACAGGGCAACCGATGATGCGATTGCCGTGGCTAAGTTTTGGGCGAGAGTGCTGCGATCAAGGTGCATTGCATTGGCCGCCGTTGACACGAAGAAGAAGTCGCCGTTGGTCTTAAAATAAATCTTTAACTTAAAACCTAAACGGTACTCTACAACCAAAGTTTATATTAATAAATGGAAAACGGGAAATTGTTTGAAATAAATGGTCTGCTAACAAATTTCCGGTTAGTAATTATAAATCAGAATCTGGATTAATATTATTAATATAGCATTTAGAACAATCACGTTGGTATAGAATCCTAGTATTATAAATTTTACAGCATAATACCCACAGTTCCCCAGAATCCATCTTATCAATATTTCCGGTAAGTAATCGGAATCTGGATTAATATTTTCAGCACTAATAATAACTATAATAAATAGGTATAAAATCCTAATAATAAAAATATTACGGTAGGCGCCAAAGTACCCATAGTTCCCCAGTATCCAGTCCTACCATCCCATCAAAATAGCCCAAGTAGTTTTCTTTTGTAATTTATAAATAGTTCTGTCTAAACCGGAGGTTGTCCTTGGCTGAGACAAAGATAATTGCCGGTTTAGTGTCCACATCATACTTTGCTATTACATGCTGGGTCACTACATGTTGGGTTCGCCTCCACGCACGCCTTTCAAAGGGGTTCCATAAATGTGAATGTTATCTAAATATAAAATTCAATTTCAATGATTATTTTTCTGTTGGAAAAGGTTTAACTAACCTCAAGGATGATCCTATTAAAATTTTGTGAGAATCTTATTAGGATTTTCGGAGTGATGAACAGAATTTCACCTCGAGGGTGCAACAAATTACTCAGTTTTTTTTAAGGATTTTCAAGAATACAGTCATATTTTCATTCAATACAAATAACCATTGAGTATTTAATTTAAGAAAATAAATAAAAAGAAGGAAATTTATATTCTGAATAAAATACTTATTTAATTCTGCAAAGGTACTCATGTACTTAATTATATCTGCCGGCTGCCCGTCTGCCATACTAATTCACTTATTTAGTGAGCCAGTCAGCCCCAGTGCATAGAGATATAGCAAATATAATAGGTACAATAGAGTAAGTACATAAGAACACTTTTAAAAACATTGTTATAGCAGGGCCGAACGCAAAATGTTTGGTATATTATGCGCCACTATCGTGTTTCGATTATTTTAGGTAAACAAATGTGAACGCGCTTCGTTATTAATTTTAAATGAAGAAAAAAATGATTGCGACTCGATGAATTTGTAGTCTCTACAGTTTTGAATAACCATAGAGTTATGAATATACATAGTGATAATTACCGTTTTAACTTATATTGTTCGTTTATTAAGATTGTAAATTAAAAATTTCAATAAAATTAATTTAAATTAATTAATTTAAGTTAATTATTGCATGAAAAATGTTATTGTATGGATGGACCATTTGTAGATTAGTTCTTTATCTACTTTTTTAGCATAATTTGAAGACGAAATTCCTTGTTGTTTCTAAGCTAAAAACACCTATGTTGAAAAAGAACGAGATAAAAAATTCTTACAATAATTTACCATTTTAGTTACAATCGAAAAGCATTGTAGGTATTTCGACTCCTATTTGCGCAACACGCCGCTGACACACGGATCGGGATACATTTTTTTGGGAAAACGTTCTATTGTAGTATTTATAGATATATATTTTATCTCTATGCCTCAGTGCCGTTTCTCTAGTCATATTTTATTGTGTAAGGATCATTTATTATATCTCTGTTACTTAACGAGCAGTAATAAAACGAAGGTGAGATATTTAAGTCATAAATGCACGCCCCACCAATGTATTCACTCTTTTATGAGTGTTTTAGTGGTGGGACGTGCACTTTAAGCCTGAAAGATTTCTTACTTAGATGGCCCACTGTAGGTATCATAAAGACCCCCGGCCCACAACAACTTAGATCCAGCGCGCATAATATTTGTCTGCGGCTTCTTTAGCGTCAAGTATTTAGAGAGTTACCTACATAACTTTTTCTTAAATTGCATGCTCGCAATGGGCAACCTGTGGATGCTATACCTAATTTTAAGAACACCTATGTACACAGGTTTTTAAGCAAATAAATGTTTTTGTATTTGTATTTGTATTTAAGGTCGTAGAAAAAATATCAACTCGTAAACGGAACGTAAACGTATTAACTCGAGCAGTTCAGTATTCTTTGTATGAAACTCCCTACTGCAACGCTCACGAACCGCGGTACGGTGCGTGGTCGACTTGCCGTACCCGCGCTTACGTCTCACCGTAAGCTGCCTTACGACTCTCCGTACCCTAGCTTGGATACTGACTAACCGCGCGGCGGCACCCCGCCCGCCTAGCCGTAGCCGAGTTGATTCGGAGCTGCTGATCGCTTAGCAACGCTAAGTGCGTTGCTAAGCGATCAGCAGCTCCGAATCCGCTCCGTTAGGTTGACGGCGCGGGCGAGGCGATACGGTGACGATCCGTTTCCGAACAAAATTGGCCTTTATATCTAACAACAAAGCTAGATAATTTTATACAGCGCCAGCAATTTTAATCTATCTATTCATGGCGCTCGCTGTAGTGCCTGTGACTGAATAATAGTCAATCATATAAAGCGTGTATACGGTCTAGCATTTTACCCGTATTTCATCGTCAAATCTATGAGGTTTTATCAAACTTTGCTTTTCACACGTACAGGGTCTGTATTTTTGAATCGCTCGTGTGACGTAGCATCGTCGTATACGCCTACAAGTCATGCTGGAATTCCAAGTCGCATGACACCAATTGTCTGTATTACCTATTGACAATTTTTGAACCGTTCGTCGTCAAAATTTTAAATGTCAATTTTTGTTCGTTTTACGCAGAAAACGACGAGCGTCCAAAATAATCCCAAAAGATATAAATATTAATAAAAGATCGATTCTGAATAATATGTTTGACTATGATTGTTTGACTATGACTATAACTGTCGGCGACAAGTGGTGGAGACCACTCGTTACGATCGAGCTATTCAAAAATAGCGAATTTCCGATGTCAAACGAATATCAGTTAAAATCGAGCGCTCGACGCGGGGCGAACGATTCAAAAATAGAGCTTCAGGGCTGGTATGTTGCCAAAACAGTTGATACTATGGACGAATCACTTATTTATATTACCAATGAAATCCGATCACCGATTGTCTGTCTTATTACTATTACAAGGCAAATAATTCAGTATTATCAAAGCTTTCAAATCGACGAAACCAAGTAAAAGGAAAAGCTGACAAATAGGTACATGGTGCTATTAATAAAAACTGTGAAAATAATTATGAACATTAAGGCTTTGATGTTTTATTTTAAACGATAAAGTCACGAATATATAATAAAGGTAAAGTTCTTGCGAATACTTAAATAAGGTATATACAGGGTTATTGGTAATTATACAAGACCGCTATAATTGAGGGCTATTTCTGTGCACCTTAAAAACCAACTTTTGTTCTAATTTTGGAAATTCGAACATTTTTTAAAAATTTAAGGTTATTTATTTGCAAGATTCCAACCAAACAAACATACATACATTTCAAGATAAATAAAGCTTATATTAAAAAACATCAGCTGATTTTCAAATTCAAATAACCTCAATTCAAAAACTCATATTTCCAAAAATCGCAGGACCAAAGTTGATTGTTAGTGTGCACATAAGTAGCCTTCAACCACTTCTCTACTCATATAAAATCACCAATAACCCTGTATACCTACCTCCTTAGTTAAAACCTATACCTACCTAGTAACTCTACTTTTTTACCCACCTTTTTTCCACGTTAACAACACTTTTTTATTATCGTTTCTTTCTTTAAATGATTACATTTTAACCTCAGCGAGTCTTTGTCTTTTTAAACGGTTCTACGAGTACAATTAAGATTCTCTCGTAGCCGTTTTTATTAGCTCTTAATAAGGCCATACTTACCTACCAGCTCCTTATTTAACTGTATTTGTATAAAGTATTATCTTAGACTTTCGCAACCTGAACTTGATGGTTGGAGAGTACCATCACTTATGGTACCACCAGTTTCGGAACCAGTCCTACAAACAATAGCTGTAAGGCCTTGGGACACCATAAGCCAATTGGGATTGTCCAAATTTCCTGACCTATGCTTTTTATATTATTTTCCGTAAATCACTATCACTACATAGTATAAAATAAAGTCACTTTACGCCGTCCCTATGTCCCTTTGTATGCTTAGATCTTTAAAACTACGCAACGGATTTTGATGCGGTTTTTTTAATAAATAGAGTGATTCAAGAGGAAGGTTTATATGTATAATACATGCATAATATAGCCGTGCGAAGCCGGAGCGGGTTGCTAGTATATTATAATTTGAATATTATTCTTCTTCTTCTTCTTCGTATCGATAGCACAAATTAAAGGGGAGTATTGATGAGGCAGGGTCAAATCCGCCCACTCCAGTGAGCTGCCAGGTCCCTGGCGTTGCTATTAGCTGACATCAGGTCAGCCAATGTACAGCTATTAGGATTGGAGGGGCAGGTCAAGAGGTGAACCATAGTTTGCTCGGGAGCCCCGCATATTACCTATTGAGATTTTTTAATATTTTTTTTATTTTTCTAAACTTTCGAACGTGGTGACGTCACTAATGGCGTAATATTAAAGTCTTCCATAGCCCAAGTTGTGTAAAAAAAAATGTCCATATTTATTAGTTGCCTGTCATTTGATTTTTTGTAAATTAGGTATGGCACATGTCGCTTTCGTCATAACGCCGATGGTGACGTCATCAGAGTGCAAGTGAAGGTCAAACATATTTAATCCAAAACATGCTACATCAACGATTCTTATCTATAATGAAGAGGAAGTCTATTTCTCTAAATGGTTTTGTAATTTCAATTGAAAAAAAAAAAACGAACAATCCCAATTCTGCGTTTATAGGAAACGTTTTAATTGATTGAAATTAGACGGTAGTTTAAAAACATTTCATAGTTTTTGTAAGACTAATAATTGTCACATCAGTTTGCCTGTGACCGTGATCTGAAACGTCTCTTGAAACGTCAGGTTTTACCAAAAAAAACAAAATAAAAGCGATTTATCCGTTAAATTAGTTTCAATATGTATGTGTACGATTTCCAGTTAGATGTAGTTACCATAACAAACAGGTAAATATATGACAGCTTTTAATATTGTTTTGGCTAAACGTATCATCATTTTAGAAGAGGTTTTGTCAAAGTTGTTATCTGCATTGTTGTGGACTTGTTAGAATTTCGTACCTCAGAAGGTACAAAAGGAATCCTTATAAGATCACTCTCTTGTCCGTCTGTCCGTGTGTCACTACCGATTTTTAACCGACTTCAAAAAAAGGAGGAGGTTCTCAATTCGGTTGTATGTATGTTTTTTTTTTTAATGGATGTTCCCGCATATCTTCTTTGTTTATTAACCGATTTTGTCTCAAGAACGAGTTGACCTAGCAAAATGAACTTTATAATACCAGATACTTGAACGCTATATTTTTAGTAGCTATTATTTTTTCAAAATTGTACCTATGAACCTATAGAATGCATTTTGATTATTAATTTGCGCTGGTCGCACCTTTCGAGGCCTTTTGTTCTGATTTTTAATGAACTAGTACCTATACCTACGTGAAATTATGCTAACAAAGAAATTATATTAGTTACATCCTTTTTCCTTACATCCGTAATTATCACGTTATCACTTCATCATCACTACATAGTATAAAATAAAATCACTTTTCGCCGTCCCTATGTCCCTTTGTATGCTTAGATCTTTAGAACTAACTACGATTTTGATGCGGTTTTTTAAATAGATAGAGTGATTAAAGAGGAAAGTTTATATGTATAATACATGCATAATATAGCCGTACGAAGTCGGAGCGGGTCGCTAGTTTAAGTATATTTTGTTTTTATAAATGACATTTTAATCTTTTGAACGATTTTAAAGACGAAAACAAAACTCACTTGAAAATAAGTTGTAAATTCCCAATTGTAAAGGAAATATAGTACCAATCTAATATACTACTAGCATGCTAGTTTATCAAATATACTCTTTATCGTTCAATCATTCATTCACAGCGCGCAATTCGCACCGTTAGTTCCAAGTGCCACTCAGGGTAACAATTCGAACTCTTATGCAACGCTTCTGCAACTATAAATGAGTTGCAATTTTTCTCCCTTTAGTAATATATAGGTTGCATATAAGTTCTAACCACCTATATAGAACTTAATCAAGGTGGATTTTATTACTAAAGGTTCCAAAAAAATACTATATGCAAGCTATTTGTTACCAAATGTGTTACTTGGGTATAGCTATACCTAGTTGTTTTGTAACCAAAGATACTCCGGTCCCCTACTCTCATAAATTAGGAAACCGAAGGATTTAACCGCACAATGAAGGTTTATCCTTTACCAGATAAGATATAAGTATATGCCTCTATATTACACCATGCTCTCAATGTGCCCAGTTCTTTTGTCAACTTAACAATCTGTACAAAAAACGACACAAAATGAATGAAAGATACAATCGCTTTTTGTTGTCGTGTAATCGAGGAAAATTGACAAGGAAAGAATTATCTTTCCTCTTTTTCTTTCTTGTCTTTTTATAATATTAGCTCCATTTTTTCAGCTCCAATTATCTTTCCTCTTTTTCTTTCTTTAATTCTTTTTTGTGTTCTTTGAATTTGGTAAGTAAGTAAGTAGATAAAATTATATTTAACTTATTGATCCGTATCTAAAATAGCCCTAGAATCTAGGACACGTAAATAATCTAGATCTTTAGGGAAATGGAAAACGAACGTGAAATAAAATAAATTATTTTGACTAAATAACCCATGATATTGTTTATTATGTGACTTTGAAACTTAATTTTCCAACTACTAATACATACTTTAGGCTTGGTGAATATATAATAACTATCTTAAATTACTAGCGACCCGCTCCGGCTTCGCACGGCTATATTATGCATGTATTATACACATAAACCTTCCTCTTGAATCACTCTATCTATTAAAAAAACCGCATCAAAATCTATTTTTAAAATTTGATCTTGATTTATTTATTTATTCACAGGGTGATTTTTTTATGTGGGCCTTCAGGGCTATATCCTAAACCATAAGAGATAGCGAAAAATGCTGAAATGACTTGCGTGCCCGATTTTGACAAAAACTAAAACTGCATCATTAGATTTTTGAAAAAGTCATTACCCTAGCCTGGAATACTGTATACTGTTTTAAACAAAATAAGTATAATATGATTTGATCTATGTTTGAAATATTTTTAAAACGTTTAAAAATATTTCAAACATTAATTTAACCAGGCGCAAATACTCATTAAGGCTGTTATAATAAACATGACTTAAGTTCTTCAATTTACATTATTGAAGAGATAAATAAACATCAACAACGAATAACTTGAGACTCGAAGCCTCAATAACCGCAAACAATGTTAAATGCTGAGCTCTAGAGATTCCCGTTTGTTCTGCAAATAGATACCTACCAAGCATTTATCTAAAGGATCTATAAGGTGCTTGTATTATAAATAGCAATGACAATGATTTGTATGTTTTGGATTTTGGTTTGCATTAAATATACTCTGGGGCTCTATTTTTGAATCGTTCGCCCCGCGTCGAGCGCTCGATTTCCACTCGTTCGACATCAGAAATTCGCCATTTTAAAATCGCTCGATCGTAGAGAGTGGCGAGTGGTAGAATAAACGTCAAACGTCACGCCAAACAATCATAGTCAAACATTCAGAAAAATATTTATCTCTTTTGGGATTATTTCGGACGTTCGTCGGTAATTAATTAAAGGAAATAAAATCACTTCCATTATTTAAAAAGAAACTTAAATTTTACATTTCAAAAACAATACCAGTATAATACCTAACTAACTTAAATAACCTAAACAAATTACGTACCTTAAATATATAATATTGATTGATATCGTATCAAACAGTAACTGTTACTGTATTTTAAACACTATACTTTCATTAAATAAATAAAAAAATAAAAATAAAAAAAAAAACCCGCGATAAAAGCTATGCAATAGCTTAAAAAACGAATAGCTATCAAACGATATCTCCATAGCGATTGTGTTTCGATACGTAATTGGCGCTGTGGGTCACTCATTATATTGTATGATTTGTTTGTCTACCTTCACTTTGTTTTTGATTGTGTAAAATTGATGTGTTGTTGTTCCATCATTTCTTCTAATGTTTGGTTTTTTTATTTACGTTTACTACGTTAATTTAATTGTTTGTGCACTGTTATGTGGATATGTGTAAAGTGTACCTATCTACTTAATCCAAATTGATAATTGCTGATTTATGTAAGTATACTAATAGTTATGTTTCTCTAACAAATGAATTGTATTCTTGAGAGAAATAAAGATTCTTAAACCATAATTACCGGATTTCAATTTTCTGCGTAAAACGAATTTAGATTGACATTTCATGTATGGCCTATTTCAGGCATAAATACCTTTTTCTGTTTGTTTCGTTAGTGGATTTAAGTAAAATAAAAAGCGAACTAAAATAAATTCCACACAGTTGTAGTGAAAATACCAGGTTGAAACTCATTAGTACGTCGATATGGTGCTTAATGGCGTCATCGCATGTCTAGTCTATTTGCTTTGGAAGTAAAATGAATTATCAATATAACCATCTATTTTAAGTTTTTCCTGACATTTAACGCAACAATAATAAATGTGACTAACAGCGCTCCGTGGTTTCACCCGCGTAACTTCCGATCCCGTGGGTATATCGGGATAAAAAGTATCAATATATCATCAGAACAATTTTCATCAAAATCGGTCCAGTTGTTTAAGAGCCTATTCGTTACAAACATAATAACAAAAAAATCTTTTTTTTTATATTAAGTATTTCGTATTATATTAAGTAGTGCCTATAGATAATATCAGAATTATTATTTGAACATCGCCTGTTCAAATAACAAGAAAAGACGGGGCGTTCAACCTCATTTATTTAATTTATTGTTTATCCTGTCGTTTCAAAATCAATAGAAATTTAAAAAAACCTGCATAGTTACAATGAACGTTCAAAAGTCCCATGGCACCGTAACGTTTACAATCCTGTGCAGCACTATTTGAACATTAAAACAAAGTAACCTGTGAATCGAACCCACGTCGTCGGTTGGTGTAGCGGGTGGCGGCTTATACCACTCGGCCAATTATAAACATAGCTAACATGTTGAAAATAATAATCATAATGAGTACTTTTAATTCAAGTATTTATGTTTGTGTGTCAACGTCTATTAGAAGAAGGTCGTAAGTCCAATACTTCTCGATTATTATGGTAGCACTGATAGCGGACTTATGACGCATACTGTACGTGTATTTACGACTTAAATGTATATATGCTTAATCACTACATAGTATAAAACAAAGTCGCTTTTTCTGTCCCTATTTCCGTTTGTATGCTTAGATCTTTAAAACTACGCAACGGATTTTGATGCGGTTTTTTTAATAGATTCAAGAGGAAGGTTTATATATATACCTAATACATGCATAATATAGCCGTGCGAAGCCGGAGCGGGTCGCTAGTAGTAATTATAGTGTAAGTAAAAATCCATCGATGGATTTTCTGGCACTTTTATTTCCACTCTTTATTTCTTGATTCGCAATTACCAGAAATTAAATTTAATAATAAATATTTCATTTAGCAAACGTTATACACAACATTTAACTACACATTTCCATGGAATAATCACTAATTTTAGTTTTAAGCAACAAACATTGTGTTTGGCCTATATGCACTTCAACTAACAAGTCCCAAACTAATTGTTAATTTTAGATTAGATAATCCCGCAATAACTGATTAAAACATAACTAAACCACTTTAAAACTGGAGTTTAATAGATATAATTTCATTTTGGTTGCGCTCTGTCTATGTACTATAATAATATTATAAAGACGAAAGATTTGATTCTTTGTTTGAATTGAATAGGCTCCGAAACTACTGGACCGATTTTGATGAAACTTGGTATGAGGACACATTAATTCATTGTAAGTGCTATAGGACATATTATATATATAGTTTTTTACTGATATTCCCGCGGAAGCGGGAGTTACGCGGGTGACACCACGGAGCGCTCGCGCTGCTAGTATAAAATAAAATAAATAGGTGATTACAATACGAAATAAAATATTTAAAACTAGCGACCTGTCCCGGCTTCGCACGGCTATATTATGCATATATTATACATTTAAACCTTACTCTTGAATCACTCTATCTATTAAAAAAATCGCAGCAAATCCGTTGCGTAGTTTTAAAGACATACATGCATAACATAGCCGTGCGAAGCAGGGGCGGGTCGTTAGTATTAATTATAACGTTAAGCTAACAAGTCTATGAGGCAGACTATTCAAAGAATTTCACCCATAACAATGCGATAAAACAATTCCATTAAAACAAGACAGGTTCAGTGAACGCTTGTAATGGAATGAGCCGATAATCACAATTAAGTGATTCGTTGATACAAATCGGTTTCCAATTGTTAACGTAGACCTGTTTAACTTTAGGAAGTCTAATTGGTGAATTTATAGCTTTTTTTTTAGACCGGTCGATATAGCTTAAATAAAAGCTTCTAATATGGGATACCTACGTCACTGCGAAAAACTTTTCATCGAATATTGTTTCTTCGAATATTTTTCATTGATATCTCTATACTGCGACGCCTTATTAAATCGGTGTATTGTTACTGCGATGTAACGTTACATCGAAAAACTATTCTGCGAAGGATTTTAATGCGAAAATACCATACTGCGAAGACTTGTTTAATCGACATCTTGTTACTTCGAACTATAAATGTACCTATTTGTACCTACTTTTGTACCTTATGTACCTTTTTTTTTAGTTTATTAAAAAAAAGTGGTCAAATTCGGTTTAGAAGTTTAGTTTTTAAACCAAAATAACTAAAAATTAAAATGTCATCCAAGTCAATTAAATTGCATATTTCGCTTTATGGTGACTTTTTTGTTCAAATCTTTCTCATTGGATGCCATAAGTGTGGTCATTTTATTGGCATTGAAACTTAAAATTAGTTTTTAGGATTCCGTATCTAAAGGGTAAAAAAACGAGACTCTATTACTAAGATTCTACTGACTGTCTGTCTGTCCGCCCATCCGTCTGTCTGTTTGTTACCAAGCTGTATCTCATGAACCGTGATAGCTAGACAGTTGAAATTTTCACCGATTATGTTTTTCTATTGCTGCTATAACAACAAATACCTACTAAAACATAAAATAATTGCACGGAACCCATGAAGGAATAAAAACAAATCCCGCTGAGCTCGGAAAAATTTTTCTTGCTTTATGACGGAACCCTTCGTGCGCGAGTCCGACTCGCACTTGGCCCTTTTTTTACTTATGTTGATGGAACTTCCACACATTTTTTTAAAACCTCGTGTATTGGCGTTAGATAAAGTTTTCATTTCGCCTCGTAAAAATACACAACACATTAATTACATTGGGATGAGTTGTTTATTTATACAATTTCACCATACACAAAGACGTACCTAAATACCACTCATGAACGAATTAAAAGTAAATATAATTAGGTAGAACAAAGTAATTTAGAGGAATTAATTACAAAGGCCATTGATTAGGTTAAAACAATTTATTCCCATTTACATGTTACTTACATAATATACGTATTTTAAGAACACCTTTCTCTTGCTTTCTTTTCTGTGGTTAGCTTTTCCAGGCGTCCGGATAAAGCTGGACATAGGTAGGCTTTTTGATTGCGTGTCCGGCCAAAATAAACGAAGTCCGCCTTGTCCGGTTTTTGTTAGGCTTTTAAGTACTTACATTTCGCAAACGAGCGAAGAAGCATTGTTTTGTTTCATTGTTTATAACTCAAAGACAAGAAGTTTTTGATTGTTTATTTTTTGTTAAAAAAATATTATTTGTGCCTTTCATTTATTATTTGACTGATCACTTCACTATCACTACATAGTATAAAACAAAGTCGCTTTCTCTGTCCCTATATCCCTTTGTATGCTTAAATCTTTAAAACTACGCAACGGATTTTGATGCGATTTTTTTTATAGATAGAGTGATTCAAGAGGAATGTTTATATGTATAATACATGCATAATATAGCCGTGCGAAGCCGGGGCGGGTCGCTAGTTAAAAATAAAATATCTACCTACTTAAGACTGATTTGGCATTCGATTTTATTTATTATTTAACTAGCGACCCGCCCCGGCTTCGCACGGCTATATTATGCATTAAACCTTCCTCTTGAATCACTCTATCTATTAAAAAACCGCATCAAAATCCGCTGCGTAGTTTTAAAGATTTAAGCATACAAAGGGAAATAGGGACAGAAAAAGCGACTTTGTTTTATACTATGTAGTGATGATTTATAAATTATTTAATAAGAATTTAACAAGATTTATGACAATAATCAAAAAAGACTGATTTTCATTTTTTTTGTCGTTAGTACCTATTAATACTGAGACACAAAATAATGTGTCCTATCTGACCGGCCAAACCCAACTGTCCGAACAACCTGGCTGGTCTGTCCGGCTATTAGATTTGGCGACCTGGCTACTATATCCGTGGGGGTGTATCCCACTATTCTCCATTATGAATTGCCATTGATGGAAATACTGGGACAGCTTCTCCCACTATATCCATTGCTGGCGATGGCGACAAAAAACCGCTAGTTTTATTTTTGTATTTTATTCCGTTGATTAAATTCTCAATGTCTCTTAAGAATTTTATTTATTAGTAATGTATCAGGCCGATGTTAATATTAAAGTGAAAACAGATTCTCAAATAACACAACTGCGTTTTTTGCCGCAATTGAAATCTATACATATAAAATGCTTTGTCCTGACTGACTAACTGACGGATCAACGCACAACCTAAACCGCTGATCGTAGAGACCTGAAACTTGGAGGGTGTGTTCTTTGTATGACGTAGGCATAGGCATCCGATAAGAAAGGATTTTCCGAAATTCTACCCTTAAGGAGGTGAAAAATGGGGCAAAGTTTTTATGGGCCCAAGCGATTCCTCGGTCCATTTTCGACTTCTACGCGGACGAAGTCGCGGGCAAAAGTTAGTAATGGGATATAATTTGGAAAAAACGGTTGTCCCACTTTTTCCATTTTGTATTTCCATGGAAATATTGGGATACACCCATCTGTGGTTATCCTAAAGCATCTGCAAATTATAGCAGTTATAAATTGAATTACCGACCTAATTTTAAGCTTATAATTTATGTAGAAGGATTGAAACAAGGGAATATGAAAAGGAAACCTTTTGGTGGTTTTACATTCTCTTTTTTTTTAATTAAACGTGGGGTAGTCGTTATACCTTCGGGTTGGTTTTAATAAAATAAATATGCGATTGTTTCTATGATTTGGTGGGTTAACGTACCTACCTGTATGCGGCAAATTAATTGAATACAAAAAGAAAAAAGAAAAGCTTCAGATTAAAAACATACACAGAAGAAAGTTTCTTTGAAGCAAGAAATAATCCTAGAGAATAATTTCTTGGTTTTAATTTAAAAGCAGAGGAAAGGGCACTGGCAATCTCTCCATACAAACGTAGTCGACTGTTTCCCACTGGATAATGACACTAGCACAAATATTTTTGTAGCATAACACTTATAACTGCCATGATCATTCCCCTATAATATGAATCTCTTATTTTTCATATATATTTTGTTTTTTTTAATCTTACTTTCTATGATAATTAGAATATTAAAAAACCAAAACATAGGGGCAAAGTCATGGCAGTATAGGTTCTATGCAACAAAAATATTTGCTAATGTCATTATTATTATTTGTCGATAATGTCATTCTAAGTGCACTGTGTGACAGGTGGGACTCCACGATACTGGGGCACTGGCTACATCTCCATGCCACTCCTAAGAGGAGAGTCAGATTGTGGTGATGGTTGGGGAGGGTTGGTAGTCATGTAATTTCTTTATAATTTAATTTTAATTTTATAATTTAATATATTACGTATCTATGGAATGTAATTTCTGAAATAAATGATTTATTATTATTATTATCCAGTGAGGAAATAGTCGACTACGTATGTATGGAGAGAAAACCGGGTACCTTTCCTCTTAATAATGCTGCATTTTTTTAAAGAACCTTTACTAAGAAAATAAATTATTCTCTAGCACCTCTGGCAGAGGATAATTTTTCATTTCAAGAAACCTTTTTTCTGTGGCCTTGAACCGTTGTAAGTGGAACTAAGAACTTTGTGAAATCAGATAACAGTCTCAAAATGACCGCGTTAGCAACGATTCAAAGATAAAAGGTCTGACTCTACTACATCACATGTCGATCCATTTATCTTCTATATGTCCATCCAGCGAGACTTTTTTATTAAATAAAAGAACAATGTCCATTTCCATAGAAGATATGGCTTGTACTCTTAAAGTGAAAGGGTACCTGCGCTCTCTCCATACAAACGTAACGTAAACGTTGTAAGTGTCATTATACAGGGAGAAAACAGTCGACTACGTTTGTAATAGTTTGTATGAAAAGAGCCCCCGGTACCCTTTCCTCTTTACGTAATCATTATTTAAATTCAATAACTAATACAGCAAGGATCAAAACAGCAAAACATTGAAGTGCCAGGATACTTACATGAGCTTTGGTCTAAGGTCATACTCGATACCAAATTCGTCTAATTTGGCTTTGATCGATTCATAATAATACTTGAAATCGATATAGCCAAAGAAGTTATGGCAACTCAACAAAGTGATGAAACAAAAGGTAGATTGTTGGATTCGAGTTTCCTGTGATCATGTAAAATACTAAATATATAATGTAATTTTTATTAATTTATTACCCCTACACAACGATGAGAGGTGGTATTAATAAAAATATCATAAAATAATATCTTTAAAAACACTCTGTTCTTGGAAAAGCCAATTACGGGTTTTGTCCTTTCGGATAATAAATAATCATATATTAAATATTGCTGTACATTTCACATAGCGCCATCTAACCCCAAGCTAAGCTACTGGGCTTGTGTTATGGTGGCCAGACAACGGATAGAACACCTACATACTTTTCGTTTGTAAATAAATTCTTAATATAGCAAAATTGCAGCCCTCGGTAGAGTTTGAAGACTTTAAACTTCACCTAAAGCAGGTGTCTAGAATCTTGCTCATGTTGAATTATGTCACGGTCTGCAATTATGCAGCTCGGTCAGCTGCATAATTACATACAGAAAACAAATATCTCTTATAAATATTTTTTTGAGGCGGGAATCGAACCCGCAACCTTTGTTCCGCAAGCGGGTGATCGTTCGCCAGTCTTGCCATAGAGGTCGTATGGTCTTATACTGGCTAATCTGAACCTTTCTTCTTTCCAGATACATATTCCTGGCGATCTACACGGCGGAGATGATAATAAAGTGCATAGCTAAAGGTTTTATATTAAACAAGTACACGTACCTCCGGAACCCTTGGAATTGGCTCGACTTTGTGGTGATCACGTCTGGGTACGCTACCATCGGGATGGAGGTGGGGAACCTTGCTGGGTTAAGGACCTTTAGGGTACTAAGGGCGCTCAAGACTGTTTCTATTATGCCTGGTAAGTTTAAAATTGTATAATAAACTAGTTTGGAACCAATTTGAAAAAATCTTTTTTTTATTTTTTGTAAAGTAAATTTATTGACGGTGGTCAAGCAATTTTGTCCCCTACTGTACATGCAGTAGAGCTCCAAAGATAAGATCTTGCTCGAGTTCAACTTTAAAGTCTTTCAATTCATTCATTTTTAGATAAATATTATTGGAATAAAAACATTCCATCAATACCTAGTCAATTTAGAACTCTACGGTGGGTCTGTAATTCTGACTTCGACCCTATACCTCTGCAATATCGGGGCTCTAGATTATTTTTAGTATGATTAATAACTGTTTTAAGTAGAAACAAAGTCTATCTTCACATTATTCTAGGCTTTAGGTGTCCCACTGCAGGGCAAACGCCTTTTTACTCCTCTTCCACTGATCGCAATCTAGTGCGACGGATTTTCAATCTTTCAGAAGTTTATCTAAGTCAATCTTTACATAATAGAGAAAATAAATAAAATAAATAAATATAATAAATATTGCAGGACATTCCACACATCGCCATCAAGCCCCAAGCTAAGTAACTATACTTGTGTTATGGGTGCTAGACAACGGATATACTCTACTTATATACTTTTCTTTTGTAAATATATACTTATAATACATAGAAACAACCAGACCACAGACAAATATCTAAGCATAAATACTTGTCTGAGGCGGGAATCGAACCCGCAACCCTGTGTTTGGCAGTCCGGCATGATGACCATTGTGCCAACTGGGTCGTCATCAAATCGGTCTAGTTAACACGGCAAAAACCTCTAGTTCTAATGAGATGTAAGAAAAAATATGTATAAATTTATCCGATCAGATTTACATCGAAAAATTCTATAAAAACCAAGTTTGTCTGTAATGGACGTCGACTTCCAGATAAGATAATATCGTCAATAAAATGTCGCTAAATTAGCCAGTTTCCCTCACAATCACAGCTTTTATGCGTCGTCAGTGAGAGCCACATAAAACCATTACGAGAACGTAATACTCAACGACGTAGGTACTACTCAAACAAATTCGTTTTAAGATGGATGCGAGCAAGCACTTTTTAGAGTCGAAGTTTTTTTACTGGCGGCTACGTTAAGCTAATGGCTTCGCAAATATGTTGCCTGGTTTTTATTATAAATTCACACAACAAAATTTACATTTTAACAAAAATTCATTCAAAAATACTTTAGCTACATACCTATAACTTTTAGAAATATTTTCGAGGAAAATGCATAATTTTTATTTTTATTACCTATACCTTTACCTATATCCTGATTTTGACTGCAGCCCCTTACTTGGCCACGTAGTGGTTATAGCACCCGCACAGAAATTGGGAGGTCGTGAGTTTAAATCACACCGCGGTGCTATATTTTGATGATGCATTTTTCACCTTAAAAACATTTGCAGATATGCCTAGTACTTACTAACTCACGCATCAAAAATCATGTAATTTTTACTCAAAAGTTGAGTATAAAATAGGAAAATGTATTACAATTTACACGCGTAGTTTACAAAGATATACATTACACAATATTACGTTAGAGTCCCGAGTCCCGACACTAAAGCAAATGGAAATATTCATAGTAGTTCTCATCAAGTGGTTGTTATGTAGATTTTATCGCCACATATCCGATGTTTTGCTGCTATTCAACACTACACGGTTAATATTTTGACTTTTCGAATAGATATTACGTAATATTTTATGTAAAATCTTACGGTCGCGCGGGTTAAGCGACGCCTGGCGCGGTCATTACTTCGATGGGTGACCAATTCGTAGTGTGGCAAAAATGTGTCTTTAGCCGCTCCGTGCTTCGGAAGGCACGTTAAGCCATCAGTCCCGGTTGCTACCTCTAGTAGCAGTCGTTAGGTCAAGTTAGAGGCCGTAAGGCGATCTGAAAACTCTAACAATAGGTGAGCCACACCACTATACGACGCGACAGACTCGTGGTCACACCGTTTTACTACACCAGTGTAACTACGAGTATTTTCTGTTACTCGTGGTTACCCTGTGTGGTGTGATTAACAAGAAATCATTAAAACATAAGACTCGTGGTGACACTGCTAGTGTGGGGAAATAAAAATATACGAATTATTCCCAAACCGGTACCGGGTTACGTTGGGCATGGTATAAAAATCATGATTTTTTATTACTAACCTAACCCGATTTACAAAGTGTTTATCAAGATAATTGAGAGCAGGATTTACAAAGAACTTGAGTCCCAACAACCTGCAGAACAAGCAGGATTTCGCAGAGGTCTCTCTACCACCGACCATTTACAAGCAGTCAATCAAATTATTGAGAAACACGTAGAATTTAATATGCCGCTTTACCTGGCATTTGTTGATTATTCGAAGGCCTTCGACAGCTTATATCATCAATCTATATTCAAATCCTTGCAAAATCAAAACATCCATTCCACATACATTCAACTTTTACAACGTATTTACAAAATTAGTACAGCTGCCATCCAACTTAATTCCGTAGGACCTTCATTTCAAATACAACAAGGAGTCAAACAAGGGGATCCGCTATCGCCGAAACTTCAAGGAGGTCTTCAAGAAGCTTGCAGCTAGCTGGCAAGAGAGAGGCATTGTCGTTGGTGGAAAGAGATTAACTAATCTTCGATTCGCCGACGACATTGTCTTATTTGCTAACTCTGCCACCGAAATGGGAGAAATGCTAGAAGCCCTAAGAACAGCTAGCCTCGAGGTCGGTCTTCGTATGAACATGGATAAGACCAAGTTAATGACGAACAGCGTCAAGCACAAAGTGTGTGTGGGCAATGTCGAGGTTGAACATGTTCATGAGTACGTCTATCTGGGACAGTTAGTCTCCTTCCAGGCGCGTCAAGAAAAGGAGGTTGCTCGACGCACGGAAAGCGCCTGGAGAAGCTATTGGTCCTTTAAACACCTCATGAAAGGCGACGCACCAATATCTTTAAAGCGTAAGCTCATGGACATGTGCATCCTCCCCGTCTTCACATATGGTGCCCAAACGTGGTCTTTGACTAAAAAACAGAGGTCCGCCCTTGGGGTGAATCAGAGAGGTATGGAGCGTAGCATGCTGGGGGTTAAATTAACCGATCGCATCAGAAACACGAACCTGCGCTCCAGAACTCGCATTGCTGACGTCTCCCAGAAAGCCGCTAAGCTAAAATACGACTGGGCGGGACATGTTTGCCGCATGTCAGATGAACGATGGGCTAAAATATCAACAGAATGGTCCCCCATAGGGATACGACCACGCGGCAGACCAAAGCGACGATGGCGAGATGATTTTGACTCCTATAGGAATGATTGGTGTGCAACGGCGACAGATCGTGATCAATGGAAGAAAGGTAGAGAGGCCTTTGCCCTGCAGTGGGACAGTTTAGGCTCTTAATAATAATAATAATAAATAACCCGATTTTAAATTAACTTTAAAATTGTGTTTCTAAATCAGAGAGAAAATAATAGACGATCGACATAAAAACGAGAAGAAAGTAAAATAAGAAATCTAACCTTTGGCGTTATTTGTATAAAAGTCACACACCATTTTTTATTTCGGATTTACTTATCGATTTTATGTGAATACAGATTGCTAAAACGTAAACTTTAGATGCTAGGCCCAAATATATAAACCCCTAGCGACAAAGGTTCGCCTAAACCATATATTTTATGCGCTCCGCGGTTTCACTCGCGTAATTCCCGATCCCGTGGAAATTACAAAATGAAAAGTAGCCTATAGCCTTCCTCGATAAATGGACTATCTAACACAAAAATAATTCGAACCAGTAGTTCCTGAGATTAGCGCGTTCAAACAAACAAAGTCAAAGTCAATTTTTTTTATTAATTTGGATGCTTAATGTTTTGTGCTAAGATCACATACAAACGTCTTAAAAACTAAACAAACTCTTCAGCTTTATAATATTAGTATAGATAATGTTTTTATGTAGGTACGAGTATGGCATTGTAATCATTTAAATTGCACTGAATCGGTAAAATGTCAACAAAAAATCCAATTGTTTTTATCACAATCGTGTAACTAAGTATTGCTGATGAAATATAAAAGCTTAATTTACAATTTAAAATTTAAATTAGGTAACATGAATATTTATAAATATCAGATAACACAATCACAATTTATTGTTATTAGATACGAAAGCTGATGAAAGTTACCATTTAGGAGAGGTAAAACGCTGACTTAGAATGTTCGATCGGTCGATTTTCTGGTATCAGTATAAAACAACCGATAGAAAAGTGAACGATAGCCTTCAAATAAAACTATCGGTAAACTATTATATTTGTAGACTACGAGAATTCTAAATCTTAATATATTTTAAACTAAAAGCTCTGTATATTCAGATTTTAAAAGATTAAATAAATTAATAGTAAACTTTAAGCTGATTTTTTTTAATTAACAAAACGGTTATTGTAAAATACATATTTCTCTTGTTATACTCGTATATATTTTTGAGCGACACACGAATGCTCTTTTATCACAAGAGCTTAAGTTTGAGCTTGCTTATTGCTTCAAGTTAACAATTGGCAAGAAATAGCACATGACAGGAAAAGCTGGAAGACTCTCGTGTCGGAGACCAACATCCACTTTGGGTCGCTGAGCCAGAGTTGTAGTTAAAGATATGTTTGCTTATCAGAACAGAGGCTAAGATTAGAAATGATCAAAGATTCCTCATTAGAGCTCATTTACATTTTTCTCCTTTCTCAGGTTTAAAAACCATCATAAACGCGCTGCTCCATTCGTTCAAACAGCTGGCTGAAGTAATGACGTTAACTATATTCTGTCTAATGGTATTCGCGCTGTTCGCACTGCAAGTCTACATGGGAGAACTCAGGAATAAGTGTGTGAAGAATGTGGTTGTGCCATTGGGAGAGAATTTTACTGATGAGATTTGGTATACGTAAGTACAATACACGTTTAAAAGTACACTATCAGCGTAACGTTTATAATCCTGTGCAGCACTATTCAAACACACAGACGCACTCCATAAAAGAAATAATAAAAGAACACATTTATGTGGACAAGCACACGACACAATCAGAAAAGTAGTAACAAACATAAAAACACTAACCTAAAACAAAAGTTTATAATAAACATAAAAACGAAAAAATAAATAGGTAAGAGAATACAAAAGAAATAAAAAAAGAAGAAATAAGATCTAAGGACCATACATACACCCCCTAATTCCAAAACGAGGTTTAAGGATAGTCCGATATGTGGATTTAAACCTTAGATTTAGACACAGATTTACTCGTGAACTATATAGTCTAAACACTAACCTCGTTTTGGAATAAGAGGGACAGTGTCCATACAGTGTAACTACACGATACCATAACGTGAGTAACAGCTAACTACTCCAGTAATACACGACCCAAAACTATCCATTCAGACGAATCAAGTAACCAGTAATTTACAACTTCATGCTAACACGTTGAAAATAATAATCACACTGAGTACTAATAATTCAAGTATTTATGTGTGTGAGGAAAGTCTATTGAAAGAACGTCGTAAGTCCAATAGTGGTTTATGGTATCATTGTAGCGGACTGCTAATGTACTTATGACGCATGCTGTCCATAGTGAAAAGTGTTAGCGTTACCCTACTTGTCACTAGGGACCTTTTAAATCGCTCTGACTTGAATATAAATCATGTGATTAATGGAACATCCTATAACAGCTATAATATGATATAGATCCTTTGCTTACTCCGGATTGGCGAAAACCTCATGCATTTTAAATTAAGCTTTATGAATTCCAGGACATTGTCGCTTTCTCCACAATATTTTCCTTCTCTGAAAATCGTTTTTTTTTTATTCTTTTGTGTAGACACAAACATCTAATTATGTGGAATTTTCCTTTTTTTTCTCGGCTAGTAAAATTGATCTTTAGATTAGAAAAATCTGTTACCTTCAGTTCGTATATTACAATTGAATGTAGACGTTTTATAATTAATCTTATTTATATGTTAAAGAATTGTTCCGCAGATTTCATGTTATATGTACGATTAAATTGCTTGCGTCTGTCTTTTCTGACGTGTAAAATTAAGGGGTATTTAAGTCGCGAGTGTATCGTGCCGCGCGCGAGGTATCTTCTAGAAAAACGTGCTACATCTTAGGCCGCATCGTCCCCTGCCATCAGGCGGGTATGCTAGCCAAAAAAAATTATTTTTAAATGTTTCGTATTCTTCTGCCCAGGTGGATAAGTGACCCGTCCAACTGGATGGTAAACGACGAGGATATACCGATAATCTGCGGGAACCTAACGGGTGCAAGGCACTGCCCTGAAGAGTTCACGTGTCTCTGCATCGGCCCCAACCCTAATCACGGGTATACAAACTTCGACAACTTCATGTGGTCCATGCTGACCACCTTCCAGCTCATCACGCTGGATTATTGGGAAAATGTTTATAATATGGTGAGTCACGGTATATTTTACGAACCCATCGAACTTCTTGCCAATATGGGGAGTTTTCATGCCTTAAAATTGGCTTAATTCTGGCCACTGACTGTCAGCTGTCAATATTGACCGCCTTCTAGCATGCTTTTAGCTGATCAAGCTAGATATAAAAATGAACTTCTTGGCAATCCGAGAAGTGTACATGCCTCTACATCTGTTCCAATTCTGATTCTTCCTCAATTTCCTAAGATTGAACCCCCTACCCTTTACCTTCCTCAACTTCTTGTCCATCCAAAGGTTGCCGGAAATACATAGCTTTGAGCGATAAGGCCGCCCTTTGTAACACTTAGAATTAAGCTTTGTTTTTAATGGTGTTTCAATAAATAATTTATCTATATATCTATCTACCTCTCAACTGTAAATATTGCAAACCTTAAAGCTGATCAAGATGGATTTACAAACCTTAAAGCTGATCAAGATGGCCGCCCTTTGTACAACTTAGACTAAAGCTTTGTTTTTATTGGTGTGTCAATAAATAATTTATCTATCTATCTACCTCTCAACTGTAAATATTGCAAACCTTAAAGCTGATCAAGATGGATTTACAAACCTTAAAGCTGATCAAGATGGCCGCCCTTTGTACAACTTAGACTAAAGCTTTGTTTTTATTGGTGTGTCAATAAATAATTTATCTATCTATCTACCTCTCAACTGTAAATATTGCAAACCTTAAAGCTGATCAAGATGGATTTACAAACCTTAAAGCTGATCAAGATGGCCGCCCTTTGTACAACTTAGACTAAAGCTTTGTTTTTATTGGTGTGTCAATAAATAATGTATCTATCTATCTACCTCTCAACTGTCATTCTAGCAAACTTAAAATTGATCAAGCTTGATTTAAAAAAAAAATATGGTGTGTTACAAATATTTTACGATTCCTTTTAACTTCTCGCCAACCTGATAATTTTCCATGCCTCTACATCAGCCCCAATTCCGACCACTGTCTGTCTAGATAGATATAGATAGATGCCCTAGATAGATATAACGCTTCCATCAGATCAAGCTGTATTTATAATACGACTAGCTTTTGCCCACGACTTCGTCTGCGTAGAAGTCGACAATGGTCCTAATAGGATTTTTATGTGGACCAAGGAATAACATTGTCCCATACAAACTTTGCCCCCCTTTTTTTACCGCCGAAGGGATAGAATTTCGGAAAATCCTTTCTTATCAGATGCCTACATCATACAAAGAACACACCCTCCAAGTTTCAAGTCTCTACGATCAGCTGTTTAGGCTGTGTGTTGATCCGTCAGTCAAACAGGACAAATAATTTTATATGTATAGAAGAATATGAGTCACTATGCAAATTTTATTCAATTCTAAATCTTCAACTATTCCCGCAAACTACGTTAAGTTTGCGTGAAAACATATTACACAGCGTATTCACGCAGCAACCGCTATTCTCCATAAGGGGTCATAACCAGAATTAATTAAAGGACCACAGACCTTATGCTACGTACCCTGAACCCTTAGAACCCTTTGTAATAAAATTGTGAGGCCACGGTTATTAGCAGTTGAGATATTCCTTCATACTCTTCACCGTAATGAAGGTTCTAGATGTTGAGTTATGGGTGAATTGTGAGTAATATTGATATCTGCTTTGGCGTATTTGAGAACGCTATTTATAATATCATTTTCCAGGGTAACTATTAAGGTGAAAGGTTACCGAAGCTCTCTCCATACAAACGTAGTCGACTGTTTCCTCCCTGGATAATGACACTAACACAAATATTTTTGTTGCATAAAACCTACAACTGCGATGACTATGTCTTGGTTTTTTTTTCATTTTCTAATAATCATAGATATAATATAACATAGTAACAAAAAAACATAGGGGCATGGCAGTTATAAGTTTTATGCAACAAAAATATTTGCTATAGTGTCATTATCCAGGGAAGAAACAGTCGACTACGACTGTATGGAGAGAGCGTCGGTACGCTTTCCTCTTAATAGATCACTATAAATAGACGGGTATGAATTTTATTTCAACTTGCTAGGATCACCCGTTCCTGAGAACGTCGGTGGTGACACACGGACAGACAGATGGACGAGATGGAAGAGAGTGATCTTTTAAGGGTTCCTTTTTTTACCGTTTGAGCTACGGAACCCTAAAAAATATTTTTATAGGTTACGAAAATTTGTAGTGTTTTATTTACATTTAACTTAGTTGTAAACTAAGTTGAAATGTATAATTCTGGTGGAATATTTTCAAATTTTGTTCCTAGGACAAGAGAAGTGAAAATCTAAATCAGTGTCGAATACAATCTTTTCTCGTTGCCTCTAAAATTTCATACAAGGTTTCAAACACTTTGAGCCAGATTTCTAAAAATTGATGCAAACTATAACTTGGTACTGGCCATATGCACAATATTGCACAGCCCGTGCGAAGCCATTAATTATTAAAAAAAAGTGCATAAAAACAATTCGTACACGTCCATTGAGTTCGTAGACATTTCGTAGCATCGTAGCTATAGCGCTACGAGAATGAAAAACATGTCTCTTAGTAAAAAATGAAATATAATTACAACAGTTAATAAATTACCCTCCAAAAAATCCTAAAACGAATCAACAATTTCGTATTAAAAATTAAAACAAAACGTTTAAAAAAATATTATGATTAAAACATACCTTTTAAAGTTAAGAATTTAGTAAGGATTCGAAATTACATCGCCTAAACAAATGTTTGGAGTGCTAATCTTGGCTGTGCTAAATTACTTTTTAAGTGATACTCAAGTTATGGGCCAACACCTGCCTTCAAAGTTGAAGTATGTTTACTTTGAACAGTTTTCCTTTGGATTTTTCACGTATAAATTGGCTGTAAAATGTTTTCGTAGTATTCTCGTAGCGCTATAATTACGTAGCTACGAAACGTCTACGAACTTAATGGACGCCTACGAATTATTGTTTTTATGCACTTTTTTTGTAGGTATTAATTAATGGCTTCGCACGGGTTGTGCAATATTATGCATATGGCCAGTATCAACTTATAATTTGCATCAATTTTTAGAAATCTGGCTCATAGTTTTTGAAACCTTGTAGGACATTTTAGAGGCAACGAGAAAAGGCAGCTTTCGACACTGATATTTTACCTTCACTTCTCTGGTCTTAGGAACTAAATTGGAAAATATTCCACCAGAATTATACCTACATTTCAACTCGATTTACAAAATCAAAATCATTTATTTGTGACTCACAGGTAAATTTAGAAGATATTGAGATAAGTACAAATATTATTGCGCTCTGTGATCTGCTATTTGCCGTACACAATCTTAATATTAAGTTTATGAAATATGCAATAGTAGTTGATTAAATTAGATCATGCATATAAATAATTATGTCATTGCAGTTATAGAGAGTTAATAAGCTAAAATAATGTCAGTAATCGTGTATTGTTTAGTATAATGTCAATTCATTTTTGTTCATGTAAAAAAACTCCTCAATTGTATAAAAAAATGTACAACTAAGTTTAATGCAAATAAAACACTACAACTTTTGTCACCTATAAAACATATTTTTTAAAGTTCTGTACCTCAAACGGTAAAAAAGGAACCCTTATAACATCACTCTCTTGTCCGCCTCTCTGTCCGTGTGTCACCGACGATTTTCTCAGGAACGGGTGAAGAACCTAGCAAGTTGAAATTTATACCAGATACTGAGGTCTAATAGGGACTCTATTAGGTGTATAAGAATCAAGGTCTTGAGACATTACGATAAAAAGATATGGGGAAATTTAAATTTTCGCTAAAACTTGTAAGTACCATACTTTAATTTGCAATTTTATTTTAAACAGGTGCTATCATCGTGCGGTCCAATGTCGGTGTCATTCTTCACGGTGGTCGTCTTCTTCGGGTCATTCTACCTCATCAACCTAATGCTGGCCGTAGTAGCGCTCAGTTATGAAGAGGAATCGCAGATTACTCAGGAGGTAAACTACTTCCTTTAGTCATACAACCAGGAAAACTGCGGCACCGATTCATGGTGGAAATACCAGACGTCCGCAGACGTTGTGTCGTCATTCCTTGTACTTGTTCTTGTGTACGGGCTGTTTTCCGAGTTTAAACCCTTTTTAATTGGGTCCTTTTTGCGTGAAGATGGAGTAGGCTTGCCCTGCACCTACTACCCTCTCAGCTTAGTCGACCATGTCCAAAGGAGAGAACTTGTCAATACATCTGGAGCCTACTAAGCCGTGGGTTTCATTACGATGTTTTCCTTCACCGTAGAGCAATGTCAATTAGCGCACATAAATTTTTCTTAAGAAAAATCCATTGGGGCACGGCCGGCCGGGATTCGAACCCTGCCTTTGCCTGCGTCTGTCATTTCTGTGTACAATTTGGAGGTCTTCAAGTTGCGAGTGAATTTGTATCTTCTGGGAAAGCGTGCTATATTTTAGGCCGCATCGTCACCTACGATCAGGTAGGTGCGATAGTGGTCAAATGCTGACCTATCATTTGTATAAATAAAACTTAAGGTGAAAGGGTACCGGCGCTCTCTCCATACAAACGTAGTCGACTGTTTCCTCCCTGGATAATGACAATAGCACAAATATTTTTGTTGCATAAAACCTATAACTGCCATGACTATGCCCCTATGTCTTGGTTTTAATTAACATAGAAATTAAGATAAAAAAATAAAAAAAACATACCTTAAGGGCATAGTCATGGCAGTTATAAGTTTTATGCAACAAAAATATTTGCTCTAGTGTCATTATCCAGGGTGAAAACAGTCGACTACGTTTGTATGGAGACAGCGTCCGGTAGGTACCCTTTCCTCTTATCTATTGTGTTGGCATTGTGCAAGACAAAAGCTCAAGTAATTTGGAACTTTTGGAATTGCAGCAGCGGGTTCTATCTCTTGTTCATGTGAACATTTCTATTAGACAAGACTACGATATCGTAGTTCTAAACTAGACGTTAACTTTGCATGCATTCGAAAGTAAACAAGATGTCAGGGATGTAATAAGGATAAGGGGGATCAGGGCGATTCTCCAAAAACGTACTTATACTTAAAACCTAATAAAGTTAAATTACCATGTTTGTTTTTAACGTACTACCTTCCATCCGCGATTTCGTTCATGTCGAAGATGTAAATGCTTAATTTGGCAACACTTTTTTATCAATGATAAGGGCTAGAATTGCAATAATGGCGGAATAAATGGCATTATGGTATCTATTATATTAATAATAAAAATAAATGGTTTCTCTCAACGCCTCTTTTAATAAAACCTGTAAAATAACAAACGATAACAGTCCGCGTAAAAGTTAATTTCTCAAAATTTCTTTCTTAGCGGAGGCTTACATCATTATCTGCTATCTGTGTGCCTTGCCCAATCCGTCCATTTGCCTGAGCTCTGCGTTGATATATCCAGTCAGACAGTCAGGAGATTGAATTTATTTTTAGATAGATCTATCATGGTAAAACAGAAAGCCGGATCAACTGTTTGGCTCTTTCCCTTTCTCAGATAAAGCAATCATTTTATCAAGATCACAAAAAATAAACATACCTAAAAAATGTAAAAAAAAAAATCTAATAATTGACAATTATTAGGAAAATTGCTCAATCAGTTTAGGCAAAACTTCAAGACGTTTACATGCAGTTAAAAAATAATCGCTACGGTAAATTCTTTAAAATTGTATAGATCAGTTATTTTAATTGTTAGGTTGGTCCGTGTCTATAGTAATTAATATTATAATCTAAACTTCTAAACTAATATTATAAAGAGGAAAGATGTTTTGATTTTTTGTAAAGAATAGGCTTCTACTGGACCAATTTAGATGAAACTTAATATGAGGATACATTATTTCATTGGTAATAACATAAATTACTTTTTATCCCGATATTCCCACGGGTTTGGGAGTTACAAGGGTGAAACCGTGGAGCGCTGCTAGTTCCCAATATTTGTCTTAGCACAAAATTAGTCGCATCGACCAAAGTGTTAGCAAACTCGATCACTTCGAGTTACGTTAGCAGTAGGCTTTATTGGAATATTTGTAATTAGGTTCGCAGCTAATCGGATCAAACACGACCGTACTAACCACGTGCTTAACTAAATGTTGATTCCGATCGTTGATTGGTGGATTGTGATTACTCCGGTTTACTGGACTGCTGGAACTTCGATTGGTGGTTAGAGTCTGTGTCCACTGCGTATACTGCGTATAATCCCAGTCGCCCCCACATGGATTGCCACCTGGCAACTAAAAGTCCCAGTAGCCTCCGGGTGGCGACTGGGATGTTATTGCCCCCACTTCAAGGCGCGGATTGCCAACCCTCTCATCGCTGTTTGTCTTACTTAAAGCCACGATGAAGGGTTAAAGGTCAGACTTTTGAATGTAGGTTTATTAGTAAATAAGTGATATTATTAGAGACAATAAACAAAATTTTCTTCATCGTAGTTCCTTTTAATCACTTTTATTATTAATCATAAAAACCGGGTGTTAACTCGTATCACAGACAATCAAAGTACTTTCCTATTTTTATCTATTAAACATGTATGTTGGGAGTAATCTCCGAAACCACTTCACCGATTTGAATGAAATTTTGCACATAGGTAGATAATTTGGGGGTAGCTGAGAATCATAGGCGTATCATACGCGTTTTATCCTGAATTACTATTGAATAGCTGTATTTTCTAGGAGGGTAACGCGGGTATTTTAATATAAAATTGTGTTATATAGTGGCAACAAGTGATAGCTCTTGAAACCAATTGCATAATTTTACGGAATGTCGCTGTGTTTCCACCATAGAGGTATAATGTTTTCACTCAATATTGTAAGTTATATTTACCTACCTTAAGGTACCCTTTCTCTTAACTATGCTAGTATACATTTAATTTATCTGTATTACTCTGGAAAATGAATTTATGTAATTCTTATTAGAGAGATAAAGTTTCTTTTAAATAGTTTATCTCTCTAATAGAGATAAAGTTGAACTGCCCCCATTCGCTTCGTTCCTTATTTCGTCCCTGGCACGTCCGTACACTACCTACATTAAGTACTTCCAAAGTTCCGAATGCAGTCAACAGCGAGTCGCACACTTGTTAACCAGACGTCTTATGGAACTCTTCTAATGAACTTAGAATTTCTTAGTTTACCGTACAAATAGCAGAAATACCTACTCATTTGTTTGTTGTTTTAGTTTTCTCTTTGTTTAGTTGTGAATAAGTCGAGATAGTTCTAGAATAGTGCGCTAATTTTAGAACAGCAGATGTTAAGATATAAACTTTGCAGCGATAAATTTTTCTAATTACAAACTTTTAGCTTTTACGACTATGCAAAGTCATAATGAGGAAGATGTTTCCTAGAACTCACCACGTCTTAAAAAGTCCTAATCCAGCTCGGAAGCATCATGGGATGGTGTAGGTTGGTAAAAGTTGTCGACCCAGTTGGCACAATAGTCACCATGCCGGACTGCCAAACACAGGGTTGCGGGTTCGATTCCCGCCTCAGACAAGTATTTATGCTTAGATATTTGTCTGTGGTCTGGTTGTTTTCGTTGTCTAGCACCCATAACACAAGTCTAGTTACTTAGCTTGGGGCTAGACGGCGATGTGTGGAATGTCCTGCAATATTTATTTAAAAAAAATAAATAAAAAAAAGTGTACGTTTAGACAAAGGAGTGTTAAACATAATATGGCGTCATGATACCTACCAAAAAGGGGGTAGAACTTACCCCCTTTTTAAGGATTTACCTTCTAGGAAATGTGACACACACTTTTTTATTGAAGTGAAAACTTCTTTTAGCGCGTTACGCATATTTTTAGATGGTATAAAATCTCTGAACTCGCAACACGCAGTTCCCAGACGCAGCTACAGTGTGTGATCTATGCACAATAAATATAATTTGTAGTTGTTTAGTAGGTAAATAACTTAAGTTTAAAGTTTTTTTTTAATTAAGTACTTTTTAAGTCTTCACTTCTGTTAGGTCTAAGAATCGAACATAACTCAGTATTTTTTTTCCTTTATTTCTTTTTTTTTGTATACGGCAAAACAACGTTTGCCGGGACAGCTAGTGTTTTATCACTACATAGTACAAAATAAAGTCACTTTTGGCCGTCACTATGTCCCGGTGTCCCTTTGTATGCTTAGATCTTTAAAACTACGCAACGGATTTTGATGCGGTTTTTTAATAGATAGAGTGATTCAAGAGGAAGGTTTATATGTATAATACATGCATAATATAGCCGTGCGAAGCCGGAGCGGGTCGCTAGTAAAATTATAAAGGTCTAACGGTAGGCGGGGTCATACTCTATGTTGGCTTAGTCAGGCAGTATACTTCACACCTCTAACACGTCACGGACAAGCGCAAGGGTTTATAAACGTCCATCCTTTTTTTACCTTTATGAAATGATAACAACAAACTTTTATTTTTTTGGTTTACATTTTTTGTTATGCTTGGTTGAGGAACGGGAAGAGGAATATAGGAATGGTGAAAGCCAGGAAAACGAAGAAGATGAGAACCAAAGCGGTTTTCTTCGCTTCATAGTCCAAAGTGTCACCGGCTGGGTGTCAAGGGAAGACCAGAAGCGTAGAAGTACAGTTTTCTTTGCTGCAACTTTTGTTGAGGTG
The DNA here is from genome assembly GCA_907269075.1 of Idaea aversata. Lineage (NCBI taxonomy): Eukaryota > Metazoa > Arthropoda > Insecta > Lepidoptera > Geometridae > Idaea > Idaea aversata. The sequence goes on from OU026101.1 coordinate 10,273,403, forward strand.
TGACCCTTACAGACAGACGGCTAAAACTTGTGCTTATTTTTGTTTATTGTTTGTTTGATTTAATATGCATGTCCCTTTTCCCTATTCGTTGTTTACCCACCTTTTTGTTCCTTTTCATTTATTTGTCGTGTGCTTGTCCTGAATAAATAACTTACCTTTGTTTTAAATGTAAATCAGTATATGAGACGTTACTAACAAAATAATACGATTGCAATAAACTTTGTGAGCGTTTAAACTGGAAATTTATATGGCTATAGCTAAACACTAAACACACCTCCTCCTCCTCACTCCTTATTCTGCTATTTGGCCAACCATTGTCATTATATCGAGACTCTATTGATATTATATCGAGATTGTGACTTTATTTGGTATTCTGCTAAAGTTTTAATAACATCGCAATATAATCACTATGGAGTCTCAATGGTATGGTAATATTTACCTTGCAGGTGTTGCCTAGCAACATGGTATATGTTGCTAAGCAATATACCGTTTTGACAACTATCGAGATTCCATTAAGCCACGATTGTAGAGCAGCACACAAAAGTGAGGCAGTGGTGTGTCAGTGGTGTCTCAGTGGTGTCTCGATAGAATAGTTAACGTTAGGAGACTACCAATTTGACATGTAATGTCATATTTTTGACATTAAATTTCTATTACGATTATATCGACACACTATTGAAATACAATTGTGTTAGCAGACTTAGGCCCCAGGTGTTTATGACCATGACAACAAATAGTTAAAAGTTTCTTTTTTATTCACAGGAACGTAAAAAAGACCTGAACGAGCACAGAGACGATTCTACCTTCAGTTTCGACCCCACTTCGCTAGCAGTGCGGACACTGGCGAAGGACTCCAAAAAAAGGATAGACGCACGAAAAGGATTGCTTTTAGCGTCGTACTCTAGAAAAAGGACTAGAAGACGTAAGCGAGGGCGGAGTGCTATTCATCATGCAGCTGCTGTCGCCGCGGTGGCTGAAAGGTAAAGTTTTATAATGGACTCACTGAAACTTTCATAATAGAAAAAATATACCTAGTCATAATAATGTCAAGATTCGTATCTTTCAAGCTTTTCTCTTAAGATTAATTCACTCAAGATTTTTAGTAAGAAGATGGTATCATAATATCGGTAAAGAAATAGGCATAATTTTGAAACGTTCCGACAAGATTTAAGTTTCGATGTAAAACGCCGGCAAAATTTCTAAATTGAATAGAAAAAACTTTTCGATCCCAAATTCTTTACATCACAAGTAACTGCTCCCTTTCTTCGGCTCCATTATCAAATTAATCTTACCCGAGACCATAAATTGATAGAAAATTGAGATATTTATAGAAGGTTAGTGCTTCAAAGCATTGGGTGGCGCGGTCGATTGACCACTTTACAAATAAAATACTAGATACGCGATTTGAACAAAATATAAGTAGAGAGCGAGAGCGACTGTATTTTGTGTAAGAATACCATACAGCCCTCTTAGACAAGATAACTATCTTTTCTTACGAAATTGACTTAAGAGGAAAAGGTACCGAGCGCTCTCTCCATACAAACGTAGTCGACTGTTTCCTCCCTGCATACTGACACTAGAGCAAATATTTTTGTGCATAAAACTTATAACTGCCATGACCATGATGCCCCTATGTTTCCTTTTTTTTTTGGTTTTTTGTTTTTTAAATCTTAATTTCCATGTCATTTAGAAAATGAAAAAACCAAAACATGTCAACATAGAGTCATGACAGTTATAGGTTTTATGCAATAAAAATATTTGTGCTGGTGTCATTATCCAGGGAGGAAACAGTCGACTACGTTTGTATGGAGAGAGTGCCGGTACCCTTTCACCTTAAACCATTGTATGAAATGATCATCAGATGAAACATATCTACCATTTTTTCCCCCAGAGGAAAGACTACATGACTTTTTGTTGGCTAATATCAATTTTATACAAAAAAAAAAACAAAATGTCTGTCGTTGGCGATATCGCTAACGGAAAGCAATCTTGTCGGGAGCAGATCCGGACAGCTTTGTTAGAGCCAGGCGACTGTCATTATGTTACGTATTATACTGACCAATCAAAGCGTCCGCATTCCAACAGCCTAAAAAAGCAGCGCTACTATTGGCTATTTCTCGAAAAGCGGTGTTACTATTGGTCAGAGGTATTATAGCTTAAGAGTTAGATTACGAACGAAGTGTACAATCTTTAAGCGCATTTATATGAAGGCAAGAGCAGCTGTCTATTCCAGTTGAAGTTAATGGACCTTTATTGAGCTCTCGCTATGATGATAAAAGACTTTTGATATGGGTCCGGCGACATAACCGATGGTGCGTTAACGCGGGAACTTACCAAATACCTATTATGTTGAAGGGTTCTTGGCTTTAAGATAGTGGAGATTATTGACTTCTATCTGATGTATTTTAGTCCGCTTTCGGGCCTTTATATCGATAAAATGTCAGGGTTGTATTTATGAAGCCTATATACTCGTAGTATGAAAGTTATATTTTTATTCTACAGTACATTCTCCTTCCAGCCAAAATTAACTTTCTAATTTGAACCGGCCGCAATTTTTTTTAATTAGCCCTGCTTACTTAAATAAATTGTGTCTGTAGACCTTAAGTGGTATTTTCACAATATAAATGCTTTTCAAAAAAATATTGTTGACAAGATTTGAACCCGCAACCTCAGCTTCACCGATAGCGGTGCTATTACAACCTAAGCCACAGGGATGAAACCCTACGAAATCGAAATTATGGAACACTCTCTTTTTGTTAACAACTAAAACTCTTTTGGAAAGCTTTATTAATTTCTGCAATAAATTTCTTTAAACACAAAACATAGATAATAATATATACCATCCAGTTCCTCAAAAGGCCCCGCTTATTTGGGAGATCTTCAAGTCACGACTGTTTAGGTATTGTCTATAGGTAATCATGGTGCATCTTAGACCGCATCGTCACTATCTCACGATAGTAGTCAAACGTTGACCTTTATACTATATCAAAAAAAAGTTATTTTCACGTAAAATAGCATTTCAAGTAAGTCTTAGAGAAAACTTGAACGTAGCAAAGACAAGACACTCAAGCGAAGTTTCAGCAAACATCGAAAATATTAAAGCTTTGAAGAAACTTACTGGCTTGACGTCTGAAGTGACAAGGTAGCACCACGTAGCACTACATTTAATGAACAAAACTAAAGCTTTTAATAAGCCATTTGGATGAGTATTTCCAGTAAAAACCACATAACCAAATAAGAAAAGGGTTTAGACAGACCGGCTAGTAGAAATGGACAACAAATTGTTAGTTTAAGGGTTTTGTTTTTAGGGTATCGTGGCCGAAATGCAAATATCGTTATAGTTACGGTCCGTCCGTCTGTCTGCGGTATTACACAAACCATTTTGTACGGGACTACAAAAATAACAATTATCAGTTTCAAAACCAAAAAAAGGTTTTACTAATTGAAATAAGTATATCTAATGTTTTAAAAGTGTGTTGCACTGTGTAAACCAGCCATAATAGCATTTAACAAAAAAAAATAGACAAAATAGTTTTTATTAAAATTAGACCTATCAAAGTAATAAAGTCGATCGATGCTTTTGTCGATGTTTCAGAAACATTGATCATAATATTTCACGAAGCAAAGGCCTTAATTCTGTGTACCCACAATCAACAACCATGGTTCGTTAGTGCCTTTTGTATCGTTTATATCTATGTTGTGTGACTTCCTTTCATATTTTAGGGTTCCGTACAGAAAGGGTAAATACTGGCCCTTTTACTACAACTCCACTGAAGGTCTATCTGTCTGCTACCAGGCTGTATCTCATGAACCGTGGTAGCTAGACAGTTGAAATTATCATTGTGTTTTTTTTTATTGCCGCTATAACAAATACTAAAAACAGAATATAATGGTAATGTACGGAACCCTTCGTGCGCGAGTCCGACTCGCACTTGGCCGGTTTTTTTAATAAACGCGATTGCTGAAATATTTTTTTACGTAATACTAGACGTGGTCTGAGTAGAAAGGTGGGGAAGACCTCGTATTTTTGGGTTATTCCACTTTTCCCACCTGAGCCGATCCCACTTAGGGGGGAAAGTGGAATTTGATTTAAAAACGTCCATAAAATAAAGTTGAGGGGGACTCAACCTTTTTGGTAGTTCCAAAAATCCCCCCTGAGGTAAGTTTACCAGACTACGGCAAAGCCAAAAAAGCTGATAGCTATTCAACATAATCAAATACCAGATATATCAAACACATCAGCCAAATATATCGAATAAAGCCACACAAGTTATGTAGCTTGGCTTTGGTTACATGACGTAACCAATTCCACTTTATTAAAAAGTCATTACTCGTTATTATATTTCGAAAGTAAGGAACAACAGCTGCCGACTCGAGTAAATCATTCGACTTCATATATTAAACGAGTTTTAACTTCCGATGCTGGATTTGCGATAACAAAACCCAGTTATGAGTCCGTGATTCAATTGTTTCCAGGATTTATGTATAGCTGTTTCAATAACATTGGCTTAGCCACTCGTGTTTATCACTTGTTTGTTCATTTACGTGAGTAAAATTAAACGAATCTCTTTGGAATAATAATAATATTGGCATTTACATTTAATCTAAATGATTTACTTATATATTGCCAACATATAAAATTATTGTTTGACTATTTCTTACTTAACATTAAGTACACTGTGAAGCTGTAAATGTCCATACAAAAAGCGGTAACGTTTTCCCCCCCATAAACGAAGTCCGATTTTGATAAGTTTTGAAAATGTTCTAGATCTAATGGAAAACTAAGTTTAACCGTTTTTATTTTAAAGAACTGTTGCCTAAGATAAAAGTTATTAGTATCTGAGTCTCTTTTTTTTACTTAAAAACTTCATCGAGCGTTTCTATTGTTTCTTAGTAGACTAAAAAAAACAGACTGAAAAAAGTATAAACCTAGAATAAGATGCAGTGAATTAAACTAGTAGTTCGCCCCGAACTGAGACCTCACGAGTTTCTTTTAGCAATTATTATATTTCAGCGTAAAGTACTAAAATGTATAATATAACGACGACGAAAGACTCCAAATACGATAGGTCTAACTTATTTGAATGATAGGTGCCTAGTATCGCTATTATCTGACATTGGATGATTTAGAGAATCCAAACACGATAGGCATAACTTGTTGTTGTTGTTGTTAAGTTCTAAAAGCATAGGTCCAGCTCAATCATCACACCCTGGACATTCGTTGACTCTTTATTTTTACTCAAGACATTTTTAATGTGTCCAAGATAATATCCAGAAGATTGTAATTCCTATCTTTCCTTCCTTATGTACCTATCTACTTATCATAATGTTACGTAAGAGAAAACGAGAAGACAAGCTCGAGAACGAGAATATATTACGGAAGTTTGAGACCAATATGTCCTGTAATAAGTCAATAAAAATTATAAAATAAATAGTAACAAATTTAATAATAATCAGTCTTTAGATCGGCTAGAACCAAACATTCCTACTGTACTATTTGATACTATCCACCACTATTATTGTAAACAGCCCATGATTATTAAATAAATAAATATGGAAATGAAGCAAAGAGAGTTCGGACGATTTAGGGTAAAGTAGAATATACACTTTAAAAAAACCACAACACAAGGGCCTCAGTCAGTGGTACAAAAACGTCAACCATTTTAGATTGAAAAGTTATCTCCTTGGTTTCCGTTTAGCTGATCAATAGCTGATTCCAGCAGCTCCTTCTAAGGCTATGGGGAATGGACACGAAAGTAGAATTTCTGGTGGATTAGAGAAGTAAAATTGCGGAAGGTGCATGTCTTTCCACTATAAACTCTTGCGAATTTGATGACTAATTATAAAATCGTTATAATCCATTTAAATCTTAATAACACAATGATATTTAAGCACGGAACACTTTTACTTTATCATTTATGTAAGTAGGTATGGTTTTAGTGAATTTCTGAGAATCATATTTTTTTTGACAATGACAAAAAGAAAACTTGACATTGTCATTTTTGAAACCGAAAAGAAAGTTTAACCATTTTTTCTCTCTGATAATAATGAGTATCTGTGGTGATATGCAACCTTGTTATAACTCCTTCATCGACACACAAAGAAGAAGACCTACTCTTTGATCAAACTGTCATGTCATCTGCCACTATATGTCAGGTGTTGTCTTGTGTAAATAATACTTTCATTGCTTGTACAATTATAATGAATAAAGCCATATTAATTCAGAAATGGTCTAATACATCAATTTATTCATTAAAATTATAAACATGGACAAATATTTAAAACCAGAACGATTCGAAGCCGATCCAACAGCAAGCTCGGATCAATCATCGCTTTGGATCCATTGGAAACAAACATTCAACAACTTTATAAAAGCTGTAGAGACAGTGAGTAAGACTCCAGTAAGCGCCGACTACAAATACCAACTCCTAGTAAATCACCTATCGCCACTCCTCTATCGGCACATCGAAAATTTAAACGATTATGAAACGGCTATACTAAAACTAGATGCGCTGTTCATAAAACCAGTAAATGAAGTATACTCTCGATATCGATTAGCCCAACGTCATCAACAGCCTGGAGAATCAATCGATCAGTACATTCAAACACTAAAGCTGTTAGCAAAGAACTGTAATTTTAAATCAGTGACTGCGGGACAAAACGAGGGTGAATATGTACGAGACGCCTTCATCGCAGGGCTATCGTCATCAATTATACGACAAAGACTCCTTGAAAACTGCACCCTTACTTTAGACAGAGCTTATGAACAAGCACGAGCTCTTGAAGTGGCACAAATTCAAAACAATGACTACAGTCACGAATCTACTCCAGTCATAAACTATACCTTAGAAAGCAATCCGTCTTCGTCTAACACTGTAGCTGCTGCAAGAAAACCAGTAAAAAACGAAACATGCTATTTTTGCGGAAATCAACGTCATCCACGAACTGCGTGCCCAGCTTTTAATGCCTTTTGCACGAAATGTGAGAAAAAGGGACATTTTGCTAAGGTGTGTCTCAGCAAACGCTCTTATCAAGTAGCAGCAAGTGAAACTTTAGAAGAAAACATTACACATGCTATGTCCACGACATCACATACTTTCTCTTGCATATTATCGGCAGCAAACCTAAAAAACGCTACTGTACCTGTATTGGTAAACGACTCAATTACTGCTAAAGCACTTATCGATACTGGCAGCACAGCAAGTTTTATCGATCAAAGCCTTGTTGATTTGTGCAAGCTGAACGTCACTCCATGTAAGCAGAAGATTACAATGGCAACATCTAATCTATATACGGAAGTGAATGGAAAATGCTCACTTAAAATAACATTGCAAAAACAAAACATCAACGCTCAGCTTATGATTATGAACGGTCTTTGCGCTGACATCATTCTAGGACATGATGTTCTTCAACAACATAAAGCTTTGGAGATGCAATTTGGTGGACATAAACCTACGCTTAAGCTATGCACACTAATAGAAGCTAATATAGAACCAGTCAGGCTATTCACTAATCTATTACCTTTTGAAAAACCTATAGCTACAAAGTCCAGGAGACACTCAGAAATGGATAATCAATTTATAGAAAGTGAAATAAGGAAACTGTTGGACGACGGGATAATAGAACAAAGCAATTCTCCTTGGAGAGCTCAGGTTCTCGTAACATCAAATGAAAATCATAAAAAACGGATGGTTATTGACTATTCACAAACTATAAATAGATACACCGAACTAGACGCCTACCCACTACCTAATATGGACGAGCTAATTTCAAAAGTAGCTAAACACAAAGTCTTCAGCAAAATCGACCTACGCAGCGCTTACCATCAAATACCGATTCTTGATAAAGAAAAAACATATACAGCATTCGAAGCATGCGGTAATTTATATCAATTTAAGCGCATACCATTCGGCGTTACAAACGGAGTAGCAGCTTTTCAACGGGCAATAAATTCGATAATTGAAAAAGAGCGTTTAGAAGGTGTTTATGCTTATTTGGATGACATTACAGTATGTGGGCACAACCAATCTGATCATGACAAAAAACTACACGCATTCAAAGAGGTCACCACGAAATACAATTTAACTTTGAACTGGCAAAAGAGCGAATTTTCAAAAAATGAAATCAATCTATTAGGTTATAACATTTGCAACAAAGTAATTAAACCAGATCCTGAACGTCTTCGGCCTCTTATGGATATGCCTATTCCTAATGACCGGGCTTCACTTCGAAGGACCATGGGTGTTTTCGCACACTATTCAAAGTGGATTCCTAAATTTTCAGACAAAATTAAATTGCTTGCAAAGACAGAAAAATTCCCATTGTTACCAGAAGCTATAGAAACATTCAAATCTCTAAAAGCAGAGATAGCCAAGTCAGCAATAAGTGTCATTGATCCTAATATTCAATTAACAGTCGAAACGGACGCATCAGACCACGCAATCGCCGCGGTGCTATCCCAAGATGGGCAACCCGTAGCATTTTTTTCAAGAACGCTTAACAACCACGAGCGGAATCACTCTGCTATTGAAAAAGAAGCCTCTGCTATAGTAGAAAGCATTAAAAAGTGGAGACAATTCCTGTTAGGCAAAACTTTTAAATTGATTACAGATCAAAAATCTGTATCATTCATGTTCGACCAGAAGCACGACTCTAAGATAAAGAATGACAAAATACAACGCTGGCGCCTGGAACTCTCGAATTATGATTTCGAAATCTCATATCGTCCCGGAAAGGACAACGTAGTAGCTGATGCACTATCTCGAGCAAATATAACAGCATCAACACAACATACTAACGTCAATCTACTTGAACTCCATAAAAATCTCTGCCATCCAGGTGTCACACGCATGGTGCACTGGATTAGAACCAAAAATTTACCATATTCAGTCGACGATGTCAGGCGAATAACATCATCGTGCAGTATCTGTGCTGAGATAAAGCCAAGATTTATAAGAACAAAAGGCACATTAATTAAAGCAACTGCTCCATTCGAAAGGATTTCTATAGATTTTAAGGGACCACTGCCATGCGATACTGATAACCGTTATATCCTGACTGTGGTTGACGAGTTCTCGAGATTTCCTTTTGCATTCCCATGTCCTGATCTAAGTTCAAAGACTGTCCAAAAGAAATTATCAGAATTATTTGCCATATTTGGCATACCATCTTATGTTCATTCTGATAGGGGAACTGCATTTGTATCAGCTGAACTCAAAAACTACCTGCACGGAATGGGCATAGCTACTAGCTATACTACACCATATAACCCTCAAGGGAATGGTCAAACTGAGCGGTATAATGGCATCATTTGGAAAAGCATACAGCTTGCATTGAAATCTATGAATTTACCTATAACTCGCTGGGAAACTGTCCTAGAACAGGCACTGCATTCAATAAGATCTCTGTTATGCACATCAACGGGATGTACACCACATGAACGAATGTTTAACCATCCTCGGAGATCTTCCAATGGACAATCCATGCCAACATGGTTAACGGTGGCGGAGAAAGCGTTCTATAGGAATCAAGTCAGGAGGAGCAAATATGATCCTCTCGTTGAAGAAGTGGAATTACTAGAAGCTAATAATCTTCATTCACACATTCGACTTCAAAATGGCCGAGAGCTAATCGTTTCCAACCGACATCTAGCCCCAACAGGAAATGTTCACTCCAGTACTGATGAATCCGATTCAAGCTGGAATTCTGCGGAATCGAATGATGAGGGAACTGATGAGCCAGCTAGTAATACTTCAGATCTAGAAGATCCAGAAGCTGCAAGATTACAGAGCCCAGCACCACGCCGTTCCTCAAGAGAGCGGCACCCTCCATCTTATTTACAAGACTATGACCTTTCTTCTTAACCTAGGGAGAATGTGGTGATATGCAACCTTGTTATAACTCCTTCATCGACACACAAAGAAGAAGACCTACTCTTTGATCAAACTGTCATGTCATCTGCCACTATATGTCAGGTGTTGTCTTGTGTAAATAATACTTTCATTGCTTGTACAATTATAATGAATAAAGCCATATTAATTCAGAAATGGTCTAATACATCAGTATCTATGATCTAAAAATTAATATTAAAAAAAAACTAAAAACATTGTGATGCTACACCTTCATTATTTTTCTTTTGCAATCACAATGTAACACGCTTACTATTTACAATATTCTTAATCCAAATTTATTTAATTTTACTTTCTATTTATTAATTGGATTTTTTAATAAAGCGTGTTTATTTTTGTTTTTTTAAACTATTAATTTATTTTATACTTTTTGGTCTTTGATAACGAAATATGCTAGATCAGATCCTGGCTACCATTGAAAGACAAACTACTCGTCAAGACGATTCTAACGAGCCCAAACTCGATGGGGTTGTGTCGTTTCATTGCGAAGATCCTATGACCACCTTCCAGTTCCATCATCAGACCCTGGTTACCATTGAAAGACAAACTTCTCGTCAAGACGATTCTAACGAGCCCAAACTCGATGGGGTTATGTCGTTTCATTGCGAAGTTCCTATGACCACCTTCCAGTTCCATCATCAGACCCTGGTTACCATTGAAAGACAAACTACTCGTCAAGTCGATTCTAAGGAGCCCAAACTCGATGAGGTTGTGTCGTTTCATTGCGAAGTTCCTATGACCACCTTCCAGTTCCATCATCAGACCCTGGTTACCATTGAAAGACTAACTACTCATCAAGACGATTCTAACGAGCCCAAACTCGATGAGGTTGTGTCGTTTCATTGCGAAGTTCCTATGATCACCTTCCAGTTCTATCATCAGACCCTGGTCACCATTGAAAGACCAACTGCTCATCAAGACGATTTTTGACGAGTAGTTTGAATGAATGAACTATGAAGTATGGATAATGAGATAATTCCTGCAGATTCCCTCCAGCTCTATCATCAGATCAGTTCCATGGTACCATATTATTGTCACCGAAGTTACGCCCTTTCATTTGATACCCCACTTGGGTATATTTGCAGTATAGTTTGTGTGCCATATAGGTAGATCCCCTTTTGGACCCCCTATCTCCGTAACCCCCTGACCGATCCTGCTCATGTTCGAACTTAAAAATTCTATGGACCTAAACTACTTGTATACCAAAAATCATGAAGATCGGAGCAACGGTACTCAAGTTATCGTCGAACAAACATACAAACATACAAACATACAAACATACGAGCGACCGACCCTTCTCAACACTAGACCTCTCTCGCTTCGCTCGTTCGGTCAATGAGATTTATTTCATTTTGTGAAGGATACAGGGGGTAAAAATGTTACGGCCCGCAACATTTTTTGAAAAGCAAAATGTAGACAATTACGAACTCTATCTACCGCACGATACGGGTCATTTTTGAAAATACCTACTCGCGCCGCGTATCGAAAGCTCACGATTCTCTTAATTAGTAAGTAATCAAATTGTAAATAATTTAACTTTTTAATAATTCTACTTTGTAACATTCTTTATTGACATTTATTATTTCAATTCGTAATCTAGTTTTATTAACGATAACGTTAATAAAATGACCTTTTAATTTTAATATAATTTTGTATGCCTGTAAGGTAGAATATAGAGATGATATACCTACGTGTGATTATGTCAACTGTACCACCTATATTCACGAATAAATTATTATGATTATGATTACGATTACAGCCTTAATCTTTGAGGGCTTTATTCCAAAACGAGGTTTAAGGATAATCCGAAATGTGGATAAACCTTAGATTTTGCTACAAATACTCGACCCGCCCCGGCTTCGCACGGCTATATATCTAAAAACCTTCCTCATTAATCACTTTATCTATTTAAAAAAACCGCATCAAAATCCGTTTTTTAAAGATTTAAGCGTACAAAGGGAAATAGGGACAGAAAAAGCGACTTTATTTTATACTAGCTGCGCCCTGCGCCCCGCTGCGGTTTCACCTGCGTAGTAATTTTCTACGCAACTTTCTTAATTTTTTCTTCCATAAGAACCTTCTCCATACAATAACAAACCCAACAAAAAAAGAATTAGTGAAATTGGTCCAGGCGTTGTTGAGTTATGCGCTTACCAACACATTTTGCGATTCATTATTATATTATAGACTTGTAGTGATGATAGAGATAGTGTTTAGACTATAGTTCACGAGTAAATCTGTGTCTAAATCTAAGGTTTAAATCCACATCTCGGACTATCCTTAAACCTCGTTTTGGAATTAGGGGTGAAAGTCAAAGCGCTGTATAATAAAACGACGAAAACTATGACAGATAGATACAGACTAGGATAGGTAAAATATCAAATCAACACACATTCGAAAAACCTACATTTAGTAATGCGCCCCAATTAAGATAAATTGCTTTCAAACCCGAAAATCTGGTTCAACGTTCAGCACCGAAAACGTGCAATTTATTCAAATTTCAACGTGAGAATAAATTAAAAAGCTTAGTGGAGTAGGAAAAGTTTTCCGCTAAAGCAAACACTTAATTACCGGCGCTCACAAAAAGTGGCTCGCAACTCTCGCCAATTCAAGGGGCGGTCTGAATTAATAAAACAAAGCGATAGATACAAAACAAAGACATTATGAAGTCACAGAAGTCTAACAAGATCTGAGCTCTGTTAGGATAATCACAAAGTTAATCCAAAGATTAGACTGGCTACAGAGCGAGTAAGCAAAAATATTATCTCGAAACAAGGACTTCTCGTAGTCGTTTCTTTGTGAAAATATGGTCGAAGGGACAACAACGGTCACTGTATAAAAAGTTAATAAATTAATTTAGGTAGAGGACCAAAATGGTACAATATTTTAAGTTAAATTAACCGAGTGTTGGTAAACACAAAAAATATCTGTACCTAAACTGAAGTAGTATCTTATGCATGAGATTATTAACAATAATAAATTATTATAAAGAGGATTTTTTGTTTATAACGAACTAGCGACCCGCTCCGGCTTCGCACGACTATATTAAGAATGCAATGTATTATACATATAAACCTTCCCCTTGAATCACTCTATCTATTAAAAAAACCGCATCAAAATCTGTTGCGTAGTTTTAAAGATTTAAGCATACAAAGGGAAATAGGGACAGAGAAAGCGACTTTGTTTTATACTATGTAGTGATAGTGAAGTGATAGGCTCCGAAACTACTAGATTGATGATGAAACTTGGCATGAGGATACATTGATTCATTGGGAATAAGATAGGCTACTTTTTATTTCGATATTACCAAGGGATCGGGAGTTACGCGGGTGATACCGCGGAGCACTGCTACTTAACAATATGTTTACATGATTTTGAAATGAGTGTGGAATTGTGTACAAGTTGTCCTTTCCACACAAGTAGAAAGGATAGGTTGTACTTGTACACAACCGCAACGTGACTTGTTAATCTTGGGAATTTATTGGCAAAACGACCCAAAGAGAGTACAGTATTTCGAATTGAGTCCATAGCGTGAGTATGAATTTTGATTAGTTGCCAAAGTGGTATACGAGTATGTATTGTTTATTATTTAATTAGTTGAGGCTTCGGCAAGGGTATTCAATACAATCTATCTATAAGGTAGGTAGGTACTTGGAGGTAATCCTGTCACCTTAATTAAAAACTAAATATTTCATGCGAAAACTACTTAAAAACAGGTTATTAAATAAATATTTGTTTTATTGTTAACGACCCGCTCCGGCTTCGCACGGCTATATTATGCATGTATTATACATATAAACCTTCCTCTTAAATCACTCTATCTACTTAAAAAACCGCATCAAAATCCGTTGCGTAGTTTTAAAGATCTAAGCGGTCAAAGGAAAATAGGGACAGAAAAAGCGACTTTGTTTTATACTATGTAGTGATAGTGACAGTGATTTGGAAAACAATTCATTTATTTTATTGGGATTTTGTCAGTACTTATATCAAGTTTTTATAAAAACTGTTTAGTGGTCCTTGTCACCGCAGGTATCTTACTTAGTTTTGCTATTTTTTCATCTTTAAAATAAATCAAAACCTCGCCATTCACACAAATAAGACATCCCAATATAATCCTTGGAACAAAGGTACAATATCTTCGTCCACTTTAATTAATTTAACCCGAAAATTCTCTAGTATTGTGAGCTGAAATTTGTCTTGACTGAAATGAAAACTTTTCGTCAGCAACGATCCTTTGTTCGATGTCTAAGTTTATTGACACATTCAGTGCGATAGCATCGGTAGTCGACAGACCATGGCGCGAACTTTTCAGACGCGCTACATCAAACGAAAGTAAACTCTGAGATGAAATGTTAAAATAACTCTCAGTAATATTATAAATGAGTAGACTGTTCGTTAGTTTTCTCGTCGCGTTAAATAGCTCTATCAATTGCGCGAATAAAGCTAGTTCGCAATATTTCGAGGAAAAGTGAAGAAATATGTATTTGTTCTTTTGAATGACAATTTTTCCTTTTGAATGAGGAGGCTCACAGTTACGACGCTCGCTGATCGTTCACAGTCGTGCGGGTTAAGCGACGCCTGGCGCGGTCATTACTTCGATGGGTGGCCAATTAGTAGTGTGGCAAAAATGTGTTTTCGTGAGCCCCTCCGTGCTTCGGAAGGTACGTTAAGCCGTCGGTCCCAGTTGCTACCTCTAGTAGCAGTCGTTAGGTCAAGTTAGAGGCCTTAAGGCGATCTGAAAACTCTAACAATAGGTGAGCCACACCACTATACGAGAAGAAGAAGAATGACAATTTTCAACGCCATCAAATCCATCCGTTTCATTTGCATTTAATCAATCAGATTAGAATGTTTTATTGCTCGGGTAATACGAGAGTAGTATAATGTTTACGCCATAAACCTTTTATGTAAATGTATGTTTTTATGTCCTTAAGCCATTGAAATAGTAATGATTTATATGTCTCTCGGAAAAGAAATGGGTACTAGACAAACATGAACTACAGCTTAGTTTTACGAAGCAAACAAGTTTTTATGTGTTCCTATCGAGATCATGAGATATTATGTGAACATGAGAGCGTATGTAAATACGAAATTTCAACCGAATAAAAATATTTACAAAAGAGACAAAATGTGAAAACAGATAAGGTAAATGGAGGATGTCCGCGACAAATGCACTACCTTGTTATGACTATACCATATTTCCGTCCTACCCCACTTGACCTGATTCGCCGTAAGCCGCAACCAACGTGTTGAATTTGCATGATAATGCTGTTTGTTCGTACGACGATTTAGCATATTTTATTTTATCTACCGTCTTTGTTACATTTGTTCTCATCACTGGTGTAATTTGACGCAATGAATTACAAAGTCAGCTGTAACGGCATTTGGGCGGTTGTTACCAAAGTAAGGTCTAATTCAGCGGGGGTTCAAGCTTTTATTTTTTAATCTTTTTGGTGCTTTAAGTAACCCACGCCACGTCCTCGTGTGTTATGCCTAGGTACATACAAAGTTTAAGTTAATGCTAATATTGAAAGTGGAATCTCAAGCTTTTTCACGGATTATGTATGTATGCAGGGCCGCTCGTATGTTAAATGTTTTCGTAAATTATTATATGCAAATAACGTAATTTTATTTAC
This sequence comes from Idaea aversata, assembly GCA_907269075.1. Lineage (NCBI taxonomy): Eukaryota > Metazoa > Arthropoda > Insecta > Lepidoptera > Geometridae > Idaea > Idaea aversata. Next base: position 10,288,947 of record OU026101.1, read on the forward strand.
AAATATTAACAATGACTCAATTCGTAATAGGTACGTATGATGCATTAAGTAAAACCACGAATAATATTTGGGTACTTTACTTTTCGTATAACTGCTTTCGTCGGGCATCATATACTCTACCTACGCATTGAGAAACGCATCAAAATCCGTTGCGTAGTTTTAAAGATATAAGCATACATAGGGATATAGGGACATAGGGACTGAGAAAGCGACTTTGTTTTATACTATGTAGTGATAGTGATAGTGCAGTGATACTTAAGTACATTTTAAATGGCATAATCCTCAAAATTCTCCAAATACCTACTTAATATTACCGATATGATGGTCCCTTTAGAAAGTCTTCAAGTTGATTGAAGGTATCAAACTTTGTGTTTTATAATTCCTCTCAAGACCACACAGCTTAATTTCGGTTTTATGTTACAGTGAATTTGCAAGCGACTGAAATTTAGTTATGGGGAGGGTGAATGAAATGAGGGTTTTTCATCTAAACTTGTTTAGACTTAAATAGCGCCATTGATATACATATTATGGTGCTATCTAAGTCCGATATTAGTGTTTCTTACTTCTGTTATCATTTGTGTTGTGTGTTGTTATTATTTTAGACATAAACTGTGTACCTATTTATTGTACAGTAGATACCATTTGATTACAAACGATGAATTAATTTTGTTGTTGTAAATTCTCAGGTGCATAAAGGATACCCAAATTCATAATTTTATTGGAGTGGCAGTTAGGGACCTGGGTACTCATTTTCTAAGTGGTTCAAGGGACAATCAAGTATTTTATGTAAAAACCTAAATTGAAAAATTGACCCAGATCAAATCTCATAAATAAAATTGTTTAAATTACATTGCAATATCATTCCGATTGCAATTGGTTTTCAAAAAATATTGCTTTGAGGGTATTTTGAGCTACTTTTTTTGTTTGTGTTTACTTTGTTTCTTTTTTAAATCGAAATGCAATCGGAATGATATTGCAATGTTAATTTGAACAATGTTATTCACGAGACTTGACGTTCAGGTCTTTTATCGTGAATTAGCTCAAGTGGAATAGACTATTTGTGTTTGTTTATAGAGAAATTTCATGTTTTTTTTTAGTTTCTGTGCAGAACCATCTAGAAGCAATGGGAGTATAGTCGAGAAACCCTTAGTTTAGTTTAGTTTTACAGGGCTGTTTCCGCACTTAGCCAGTTCGTTTGGGCCATTGTGAATACCAACCCTTATTGTAGATCATCACTATCACTATCACTACATAGTATAAAACAAAGTCGCTTTCTCTGTCCCTATATCCCTATATATGCTTAAATCTTTAAAACTACGCAACGGATCTTGATGCGGTTTTTTTTAATAGATAGAGTGATTCAAGAGGAAGGTTTATATGTATAAGACATGCATAATATAGCCGTGCGAAGCCGAAGCGGGTCGCTAGTATGATTATAAGTTATGTTATTGTTCTTTTTGTGTTTTTTATTTTTATAGTGTATTAATTTTTTAACTTCTTTGTTTACCAACGACTCACTGGTGCACGGACAAACTCGAAAGAGTTTTTGTTGCACCTTAATTTTGTACTAGATTAAGTTTTTTTTATATTGGAACTAGCTGCGCCCCGCGGTTTCACTCGCGTAAGTCCGATCTTTCTCACCGTTTAAACCTTCCCTGGACTACGACAAACATTTCAAAACCGAAATCATCTAAATCGGTTCGTGCGTTCTGGAGTTATAGCGTCAGGAAGGAAAACCCGACTTATTTTTATATAGTAGATAAAAAAAAATTAGAAGATCTAATGCATAATTATTCGCAGGTCTCGGTCTCGGTCTCGATCAGTGACCCCGAGCGTGTCGTCACCTCCACCCTTGCCGCCCTGCGCTCTGCCACCACCCCCGCATACACTCCATCCAGACAATGCATTAGGTAAAACATCACTTTTGCATCTTTGTGTTCGTAGGTATGCAATTACATTCTCTACACATAGGATAGCTCAGCTCTGCTGCGGTGAATAGAAACTTTCATGTTCTGTTCTCTGACATAAACTGTTTGTTGGAATTTTCATTTAAACGATGCTCCAACGGTTTTAAATAAGTCTGATACTATGGTTGTTTCGTAGTTCGCGTAATTGTCAACGCAAGTTTAAGCTGTTGGTTTGTTTAGGGATACGATTAACTTAAACAATATAGTTACTCGTCATCTCCTTTGATAGCTTAACCGTTTAATTAATGGTCGTGATTAAACCTCTTACTTGAGGATTTGTAAATGTTACATAGTTTCGAAAATAACTGACATCTCCAAGTTGACTTATCTCAAGTTTGAAATAGGTCGGGGAGCACTCAGCGCAGCTGGTCGTCAGTTAAGCGACCACAGTAACAACAGGGAGTCGTCCTTGGATGACTCTGGTGTGGTCGATGATCACGATGACGGCGAGCACACGTCGGATGACCAGGCGCCTCACCCTGTTCCTCACCCGCGAAGGCATTTGTTACTTCCGCCGCCGCCACCACCTCCGCATCCACCAACTCCAATGCCCATGCCGATGCCCATGCCCATGCATCCACCAACTCCAATGCCCATGCCCATGCCAATGCCTACTCCTATGCCAATTGCGATGCCGATGCCTATGCCGACGCCGATGCCCTCACCAATGCCAATGCCTATGCCAAGGCCAGTACCACAGATACAACACGTAAGTTTTAGCAGTACGGTGCATAAAATTACATCAAAATAAATTATATTGGCAGAAAAATCGCTAAACATTACACGGGTAATTGCTTTAAGAAAACGTTTTAGATTCAAGAAACCCAAGTGACTAAAGAGCCAAAGCAAAAACAAAAGAGTTCGAAATTTGGAAAAAAAGCAGATAAAACAAAAAAGATTGAAAAGGGCAGTTACGAAGAGAGATATCCACTAAACCCGGATTACCTCAATCAGATCGTTGTGCTGGGTAAGTTTATAGTTAATGCACTTTATATCTAAACCCTACAGTGATACCATCAAGAAACTTAATCAATTGTTGATGGTATTACAAGAAATCCTGATTTTAAGCACGGCTTCGACACAGAAAGCACAATACAAGTAACACTCAACTTGATGATGCTAACACGACAAATCGAACGCTTTGCAACACAAAAGTATTTCAATATCGTTAATAGAAAAATGCAATTTCTTGCATTTAACCAATATTTTTGATACAATATCACAAAATTCTGTAGTTTTAGTGTTCATTACGAACAAATTTATTGGCTAATTTGCATGGTAAAATTGAATTTATTCAAGTTTACGAACATTAGGATTTAAAATCAATTTTAGGACTACTTTACAGTCTTTCTGAGCTTGCGGTCTTGGCAAATTTTCTATTTTCTAAATTTAATCATAATGTACATAATGTTCTTAAGATTTGTTATATTTCTAGTTCGCTACAACAAACTTTTTCTATGAATCTAATTTTTTACTCTGTTTCAATTCTCATTTGCGAACAGACATTTTCTTTGGAAGTCCCAATTATGTAAGATTCTCTTTGATTTTAGTTTAACCAATTACTTTCGTGAGACGTTTGATTTGGGCGGACAACTTTTATAAATAATAGGTAACACAAGTCCATAAATCAAATGGCATCACGTTAACATTGGTAGCTTTGATAATGACAGTTATTATGAACATAATCATACGATAAGCTACCAACATTGTAGAGAGCAATTTAATTTTAAATAAATAGCAATTACGATGGGCATTGCTAAAGCCGTAGAAACGGTCATCGATTTTTATATAATGTTTTGAAAAATACTTTAAATTAACTTGGCAGTTTCTAATGGCTCTTATATTCACAAATTGCTTCACGACTCAATGAAGACACATTTCATTGAGTATTTTAATAGAACACTGTTGCAACTCGCTTCTACCCTCATTAATATCGTCAGGGGCGGACTGGCCATACAAGCGCGCACCCGACCTCCCCCAAGCGGAGACGACGAAAATTAATGAGCTCAGTTTATTGGCAGCCACGCACAAAACTCATATGGGCAATTACGAGCAAAATTGCACTTACTTCACAGGTTAGTAAACACAAACGCCAACGCTTCTTACCCCCAGTCCACCCCTGTTCCCCACAGGAAGACTGCAGGGTCACTTTGCGATTGGTTTCATTTAATGTTGTCTTTCACAAAGAATCGCATCCAAGTGTTTACGGAGTCACTAACGATTACATTGTCAACAATAATTATTATAACATTATCATTAACTTTTATGCGATTCCTCATTGGATACACAAAATTACAGTTCTTCGGTGGGATTCAGAATCTTGTTACTGGTAAAACACACCGAATGTAACTTGATTCAGAATTACATGTATTGGCATTTAAATTTTTTGTTCAGTACTGTTTTTATTCAATGCAATTTTCCTGCATTTAGTTTCAATATTTAAAGCTTTGGATTGCATGATATAATTATAAGTAAATTGAACAGTCTCAAACGACAAGTTTTGCATTAATTTTGGTATACGCCTCACAATGCAACGCTTTTGCTGATCTATTTCTTCGACACTTTTTCCTTCGGTGTTGGATGTACATTTCACTTATATTGCGATCAGTTCAATGACTGATCTATGTTTTCAATTTTGTCGCAGATGAGCTGCTGGACAGAAACTGTGAATGTTGTGTCACTTGCTGCATAGACTATGAGGGGTGGCTACAGTTCCAGAATTGTTTGTATGGAATCGTAAAAGATCCATTATTTGAGTTGTTTATTACAACTTGTATTATTCTAAACACGCTCTTTCTTGCTTTGGAGCATCATGGGATGAGCGAGAATGTTAGACAGGTTTTAGATGTAGGAAATAAGGTAATATTCATGTGTAGCCCTTAACCGAACCATAAAACATCTCGTCAAGCTTGTTGGTTGGAATATTTTATAAGACATATATTTTGTTACAGGTGTTCACATCAATATTTACGTTAGAGTGTATAATGAAAGTGATGGCAATGAGTAAAGACTTTTTTGCGTGCGGTTGGAACATATTCGATTTAATCATAGTTTCTGCCAGTCTTCTAGATTTAATATTTGAACTCGTTGATGGCCTATCAGTACTTAGGGGCCTTCGTTTGGTAAGTTTAGTTTTCTTCATATAATCACAATGGCAATTATGCAATGAAATGTTAACTTGGAATTATTTGTCCGCAGTTGCGAGTGTTAAAGTTAGCTCAATCGTGGACTACTATGAAAGTGTTGTTGAGTATTATAATATCGACAATAGGTGCTCTCGGTAATTTGACGTTCGTGTTAGTGATAGTTATATACATTTTCGCCGTTATCGGTATGCAGTTATTTTCTAAATCGTACACCCCGGATAAATTCGAGCCGGATCCTGTTCCCAGGTAATGTTTACTTTTCATTTATTTTAAGATTTTCGGTAAAATAGTTTCCACAAACCAAATTTAATTCAGCTTAATGTTTTCTGTTTGCATAATACAATAAAATATTGTTTAACTAAAGCATCTCGTTTCTTACTCTTGTTATAAATACCCCTAAAACTTTAGTATGTGATTTATAACGAGGACTAGATTTAAAAATTTAATCCTGGTTTATTTCACGCGTTCCTGGTTTTCTGGCGTTCTATCTATCTATCTATCTATTTTTCAACTAATTCCTTTTTGTACAAAAAGGTGGAATTTCAACGACTTCTTCCATTCGTTCATGATGATATTCCGGATTTTATGCGGAGAGTGGATCGAGCCTCTTTGGGACTGCATGAGGGCGGAACAAGCCACCGGTGCAGAAAGCTGTTTCTTTATATTCCTACCAGCTTTAGTTATGGGGAACTTTATGGTGCTGAATCTCTTCCTTGCCTTGTTGCTCAATAGCTTCAACAGTGAGGAACTCAAGAACAAAAAGGAGGTAACAGAAATGAAAATTATTTTACAAAAAAACTTACATGTTCGATTATCAGACCTAACGAATGTACACAAAAAAATTATACAAATCGGTTCAGCCGTTTAGGTGGCCATAGGTAACTAACACCGCGACACGAGAATTTTATATATAAGTATAGGGATAGCGATTTTATGCCTAACTTTATCGCACTTTTCAGGAAGTCGGCGACGATTCAAAATTAGCTAAAAGTTTCGATAGAATACGTTCTATAGTAAGAAAAAAAGGTTTTCTTATATCGAGAAGCAAAGAGACTGAAAAAAAATCTAAGTTAGAAGAGCTAGTTAATGAATTTATGTCACAACAAAAGACCGTAAAAGAAAAAACGTCGATACCGAGCGAGCAGAGATACTCATCCTCAGTACAGGAAACCATACTATTCCCCCACGACAATATCTACAGTCATAGCTATCAGGAAGCGTTAAATAAGTACGTACAGTAACAAAGCAAACCACTTTTTCACATTTTAGAGTTGCGACTATGAATTCAAAACTTTTTCAATTTTAAAATAATATTTTCAGGCCAATATCTGTCGGGTCTGACTTCGCATACCCACATCTGTACCAAGCGGGCAACAACTTTAACCACGGTAGTCAGGAAACTTTAAAAGACGTGCGTGACTTGGCGACTGAACACAAAATCACTAGTATTAGAGAAGATTCAAAAGAGAACCTTGAAGACACGTCACCTACCGAGCAAGTTGTTGCTCAAAAGTTATTAAACCAAATGTCGTCTGGATACCATACGCAACCTTCCGATTCAAGAGGTAAGCAAAATAAATGAACTTCGTAGCATTGTCCTCGTGATAGGAGTCATTAATAACTTGTTCTGTTATATTTGCAGACGAATATGAGCACTATGAAATGGCACAACTATCAAGTAAAACAACCCCAGAAAAATCAAGGAGGGAGGGCAAGGAACCACCGAATATTTTATGTAAGGACGGCAACAAATCAGGCGATGAAGACATGAAACATCCCTGGCAAACTTTAGTCTCATATGTGGATGAATTAACCGTAGGTGGGAGGAAAAACTCCAAGGGGCAATACGTTGATGCAATGGGAAACTTTCCTGGATTCGGAAAACAAAAAGAACAGAAAGTGCCACAAGACTGTTTCCCGAAACAGTGCTATGACTTGTAAGTAGATCATAAAGTTACAAAAGAGCAATATTGAGACTTGTTACTTACTAGCATTTTGTCTTTTTCAGGAGTTCTTGTTGGGATACATGTATTGAGACGAGGATGGGTCAGCGATGGATGGTGGTTAGAACATTCGTACTACGTTACGTAGACACACCAGCGTTCGAATGGTTCATTTTGGTTCTGATTTTCGCGTCAAGTATTACTTTATGTTTCGAAGATATCCACTTAGAGAAAAACATACCGTTGAAGAAGATACTTTACTGGACCAATCTTGGATTCTGCTTAATCTTCATAATTGAAATGTTTCTAAAATGGATAGCTTTGGGTTTCTTCAGATATTTCACTAGTTTTTGGACGTTACTAGATTTTACTATAGTGTTTGTAAGTATCACTTGTGAAAAGGTGTTGTGTTGCATCCCATTAGGGTGGAATCGGTGCGCTATCCAAACAAAGTCTTCCCATTTAACAATTTGTTCCATTTCAGGTTTCCGTATTTAGTTTGCTAATAGAGGAGAATGAAAATTTAAAAGTGCTAAGATCTCTAAGAACTCTTCGAGCTTTAAGGCCTCTCAGGGCCATTTCTCGGTGGCAGGGTATGCGTATTGTTGTGAATGCCCTAATGTACGCCATACCCAGCATATTTAATGTGCTCTTAGTATGTTTAGTGTTTTGGTTAATTTTCTCTATAATGGGGGTGCAGTTTTTCGGCGGGAAGTTTTACAAGTGTGTGGATGATGAAGGAGAGTTGTTACCATTAGAAGTAAGTTTTGCATCAACATTATGGAGACACATGCACAGATTAACTAAAAAGAAATACTAAAATAATTATTTGAATTTCAGATAGTAAACGATAAATGGGAGTGCTATTATAATAATTTCTCCTGGATAAATTCAAAGATATCTTTCGACCATGTCGGTATAGCTTATTTAGCTTTATTTCAAGTTGCAACCTTTGAGGGTTGGATGGAAGTTATGGCCGATGCCGTTGATGCAAGAGGAGTAGACTTGCAGCCGGCGAGAGAGGCTAATCTTTACGCTTATATTTATTTCGTTATATTTATCGTGTGCGGATCTTTCTTCACACTCAATCTATTTATAGGAGTAATTATAGATAATTTCAATATGCTCAAAAAAAAGGTAAGACTAACACTATCAGAAAGTAATGGCGGTATAGGTTTTTTGGGGAAACTCTAAGAATATTCGTTAATTTCAGTATGAAGGAGGAGTATTAGAAATGTTCCTTACAGAGAGCCAAAAGCATTACTACACAGCAATGAAGAAATTAGGAAGAAAGAAACCACAGAAAGTGATAAAGAGGCCTCGAAATCAGTTTCTCGCTATGTTTTACGATTTGTCAAATTCGAGACGCTTTGAAATAGCTATCTTTGTGCTTATATTTCTGAATATGCTTACTATGGGTATAGAGCACTATGATCAGCCCCATTCTATTTTCTTCATTCTAGAAGTTAGTAATGCATTTTTCACTACAGTATTCGGTTTAGGTAAGTAACCAATCATTGTCATATTTCCTCTAATTTTCCTAATCTATTTCATTGCTAACTTTTTTCATCTCTTTTGCAGAAGCAATAGTAAAAATAGTAGGTCTAAGATATCATTACTTCACGGTTCCGTGGAACGTTTTCGACTTCCTGTTAGTTTTAGCGTCAATATTGGGCATTCTCATGGAAGACATCATGATTGACTTGCCCATTTCACCCACTCTGCTCCGAGTTGTCAGGGTTTTTCGGATAGGGAGGATTTTAAGACTGATTAAAGTAAGTATTATTTTACTTGAATGACCTATCTTACCTATCTATTATATGAGGTTGAAGCATAACTTCTTATCTTTGATCATATCTTTCCCCAATGCTACTATTTGATCATTAGCAGGTAGATTTTTTCCGCAGTAGGCTTCTCTTTCTATTCATTCGTAGATAAATCTTGCATATCCTTTTATATCAATCTTGCAATCAATACTTTGAGCAACTGTGTTTGCGGATAGGATTGTCCCCGGAAGTTTGAAAGGTACGATAGTTTTAGGCGATATCGTAATGGGCAAAATACTTAACAGAAATACTCTTGAATGTTTCAGGCTGCGAAAGGCATTAGAAAGCTGTTGTTCGCATTAGTAGTCTCCTTACCGGCTCTGTTTAACATCGGAGCTCTTCTTGCACTAATCACGTTTATCTACGCAATTATCGGCATGTCTCTATTTGGACATGTTAAAGAGCAAGGTGCTCTTGATGATATTGTCAATTTTCAAACCTTTGGAAGGAGTATGCAGCTGCTTTTCCGGTAAGTTTTTCAAGACCAATAATTCACTATGTTCTTTAATATTTTTACAGCAGCATACATGAGGATTAGGTGACATTAGCTTATTTTGAGATTGACATGTATTGTAATACGTTTTCTTTATTTTACTTTAATGTTACGTTGATTTTACAGTCTGATGACCTCAGCGGGGTGGAACGACGTTTTAGAATCACTAATGATTCAACCTCCGGATTGTCAGTTAGGAGAACATCCCGGACAAAACGGAAACTGCGGAAGTCCCCTTCTCGCCATCACATACTTCACTTCTTTTATTATCATTAGCTACATGATCGTAATTAACATGTACATTGCCATCATTTTGGAAAACTTCAACCAAGCGCACCAGGAAGAAGAGATCGGTATTGTGGAGGATGATCTCGAAATGTTCTATATTAGATGGTCTAAGTAAGCATCACTAAGCTTTTAGATTTTTAATCTATCAACATCCTTTAAACTAATCCTATTTTTTTTTCTCAGATACGATCCACACGCAACTCAATTTATAAGCTTCGCTCAACTATCCGATTTCATAGCGTCACTTGATCCCCCATTAGGCATCTCAAAGCCAAATACTGTCGCTTTAGTAAGTTTCAACCTCCCCATAGCCCGAGGCAACAAAATTCACTGTTTGGATATTCTGCATTCTCTAGTCAAACATGTGCTAGGGCATGTCGAGGAGACCGACACCTTCAGACAACTTCAGGAGCAAATGGACATCAAGTTCAAGAAACAGTTTCCAACAAGAAAAGAACTAGAAATAGTGTCCTCAACCAGAATTTGGAAGAGAGAGGACAAAGCGGCACGCACAATACAGCGGACGTGGAGAGAATATGTGAAGTATGTAGCAATTTAGAACATTTTATTAAAAAAGTTGCGTTATGGAATGTTGTTAACTGCGTAATAACTGTTTGCGACTTTGTTCGGATCGGAATCCGTTTTAACATGTAATTTATGTTTGTGTTTCTCTTTGTTACGTTTCAATTTATTCATTTGTGCCATAAAACCTAAACGGACTCGGTATTGTACTTAATTTTCTACTTCTAGAGGATTTATCCTGGGATAACTAATCATTCATGTTTATTAATCTTTGAAATTTCAGGCGCAAAAATCGAAGCCCATCAATTGAAGAAGAGAGCACTAAATGGTCACCCGGAGGTGGTTGGAGTGGAAAGCTGAGCGCTCTTTTACACGTCAGAAGGGGATCTCACGCATCCAGCAGGAAGTCATCGAGAGCTTCCGATGCTTCGGATGTTAGTGAATTAGGAGGCGCTTGGCTCAATCTGCCCTTGCTGCTGCTCCCAGGAGCCACTGGCGAACAGGTGACCTTAATTGCATTGTTAGAGCCCTTTTTGAAAATTTTCATTAAATTTTTAATCTTTACCCTTAAAGGTAAAAAGCTAGAAAAGACATTATCATGCTGTAGTTATACTATACAAATTCAGTCTTACATTGATATTCATAGTGATGAATAGATTTAGAAGTCCTGAGTTAAATCTGTCTTTTTTCCACTTTCATCGTAGAAGCTTTTCAGGATAGCACTCTGTGTCGAAAGGGACTTTTATCTCTGATATAAATTAATTTTTGTATTTGCTTGAAAGTATTTGGTACGTTATGAGCAGGCAGCGAGCGGTTCGGAACCGGGCCCGCCTCGACGGCGATCGGCGTACGGTTTGCCAATATTCCTTCGCCATCAGGACGCGATGGACGAGGATGGAGGCGTCAAACGCGCAGGTTCATATGTAATGTTATGCTTTCCGTGTTTCCCATTCTTAGTAGAACGCTGTTGTTACAGAGCGACATCGAGTGGTTAGATTTCCAATCATCTCCATCCTAATTATCCAATGTTTTGTCAATTTATTTGGTAAAATATGGGTTATTTTCGCTTCATTTTAATCGTTTTCAATGTTCCTTTTTCCTACCACTCTTTGCGCCTGTATTTAGAAGGTTCTAGAATGAGCGTTGACCCCTGCATTATTTTACGAAATAATATGCTTTTGAATGATTTTAACGTCTCTATGTTTTCCATTTTTAGATGGCGTGTTTACCCTATCTATTGGCATTACCCAAGGCTAAGCCCTTTGGGACAAAATCCAAATTGTAAAGCTTTAGCACGTCTGCTTGTGGCCAAATGTTCTGTGCTTATGTGGCTTCGGTCTTTGTGTCCTTTAGTAGAGTGTTTCCTGCCACTTTATTCTTCCTTCACTTTTAATGCATCTCAGGACTTCGTAAGTAAGGAATAAGAGTTTAACATAGAAATATTTGACAGTAGATAACAGGGATACAATGATATAAAATAGATTTGAGACCCAATTCAAAAACAAGGCGAGAAAACAAAATCACCTGAAGTTAACAAATTCAAACATACACGAAATAAGAAACCAGAAAACAAAGGATGCACAATGCACACGACTTTACTATTTGTAGGATGCTAATAGACACCACTAAGCCCACATGCCTCAACTCAACTACCTCGCTGTACTGTGTCGTGACTGCAAGCAAGCTTTATGCTTTTTGAAACCATATCCAGAAGACGATCTACCGTTCAGCAGCTCAACGAATTCATAAACAATAAACATGAACACAGTCGGCCAAAACGTTTGATCGTTTTCCATTATGATGCTGATCTCTAAACATCTCATCTTTATATAAATATAGCGGAAATTTTCAGGTTCCCTTCGTCTAACATCGCGTCGAAGCTCCGCTCGGCGTGCGACTACGCCCGCGCGCGCTCGTACCCCATCCCCACATGCAAATAGCGAGGTTAGTATACTCGTGACTGAAGCATCTCCGGACGCGGCGCCACCACCCTCCGCGCCTCCGACCGTCGTCCGCGTGCTGGTGCACAGAGAGAGCGACGAGCAGCCCAGCTGATCCACAACCACTGAGCCCTGAGCTCCACAGACTTAATAAACAGTGCGCAATACGTGCCCCGATCGATTTCTGTGTTCAATCGTGATATCGATCGATACTTTGTGATTTTAGTAGTTTCTATATTGTATGGCCATATGAGTAATGTACTTGTATAACGCCGGAAGATATCAACAGTTGAACTTGAAATTAAGTCTCAGCGGTTTGTGATAGTTTTTCCAAAACGTACTAGTTACAAGAACATTACTTAGGCGGCCAGATTATAATACGAGGTAGATAGACAATATCGACAGTAATCTAACTAGATACTAAAATTGTAATTCTCAAGAGCGGTGGTAAATCGAAACTGTTCTAGTTGACTTAGGTACTCAAATATTCATGTGTGTTCAAAACATGTTAGCTATGAAAAATTTATTTAAGTACATAAGTGTATTGTGTCTATTTACCTCGAAACAGAACAATAGGGCTCACGTTTCAAATAAGCGTTTCGAGTTCAAGTTATTTTTAAACTAGTTTTCCATTTTAATCAATATCAATTAGTATTTTAAATAGGTAGGTAGGTAACATGAGAAACTATTAAGGCACTATATTACAACTTTGCTAGTTGTTACACAATGAAATACAATCTTCATAATATGGCTGACCGAAACGCTTATTTAAATCTGAGTTAATAAATAAATTCATACGTAATAGAACATGGGACTTCCAAAAATAGTTGCAATACATTTTTTACGATATTCACAGTTTTCAATAATTAAAATTAATCATAAAATTTATGATCGATCACTGCGAAAACACGCTGTTATTTTAATATTAGATGATGTAAAATTTGTTAGCGTTACGCTTTATTAGTGTTAGGATGTCGATCTCAGATCGTGACCACCAAAAACTTTGTATTTTTTTAGACTTCTTGCTAATTATTCTAGCTTTTTCTAAGAGACAGAAGTAATAAAATCTCGTACAATAAACCGCATTATAATGCCACAAGCAAGTTCAATTCAAGACAACAAATTAACCATTACTAAACTTAGTTTAAATATCGGTGGCCTCTTTTCATTTGACTTGTTCAAAGGAGACTTTTACCACAGCTTTTACGTAGAATTCTAGTTAAAGAAATAATTGGTGTTTAAGATCTGAGACTGATAAGACAACAATATTTGAGATGATACTTATTTATTAGTTAATTGCGATTCGAGGCAATTCAAACATGGTTGTAAATTAATTTGTTGTTATTGCGTAGTTATTTATTTGTATAGAGAACGACTGATACGTCTCTACAATACGCGAATTCTGTAAGATTTAATACTGTCTGTCCACTAACTAAAATACAAACTATTGTGTCACAATTTTATCAGTTAGTTCTGAAAATATTCACAGGGGTCTTCGTTTGCGATACAACTTTTAAAGAATTGTAATGTTTAAGTAAAGGTTTCATTTGTATAATTTTAATAGTATAATTACTAACTGACACGAAATAATATCAATCCAAGACAAAATAAAACGAACATTTGTGTTATTTAATAAAACATTCAAATTAATATGTGAAACTACGCCCTAGTCTGATAGAAAATACTATATTTTAAACCCCAAAATCGCAAATTGATCTGAAGTTGTAATATTATAATATTTGTTTAGTTTATGAACTTAACTGTATTTTAACTAGTAGACAGAAACGCCATGTTAAGATCGAATCTGCGACCCCCGCATTACTGACGCTGTTTTATTATGGTAAGTTTTAGATTCTGTATCTTACAAAAATTAAAAGCGTGGGTTTTAAACACATATGTTTTGTTCAAACGTTAGCAGAGTTCGGTCAATTCAATAAATAGTTCTTAGATGAAATATTAAAACACTTTATAATTTATGCTGTGGAGTAAAAGCAAGGCTGTGACATTACATTAAGTACCTACACCAAATATATGTTTAAAAAATCAGCGAAAAAGTTCAATCTATTTATTTTAGCTAGCACTAAAATAGGGCTTTAAACTGTACGCACATTTTATAGTTCAATTCAATAGTTTTAAATTGTTTTTTCTCAATTAAGTAGTTTAGGCTAATTTCGTTGCTAATATTCTGCGAAATATCGAGTAATTTTCTGATAGAAAAACCATGAAGAAATCCACTAAAAATAATTCTTTATTTTTAGTACTATGGAATAGAATTTGAATAAGTACGCTGAGCATCGCATATCGCACAAATCTTATTAGAACAGCGTTAGTTTTAGAATATAGACATTAAATTGATGAAATTACACTGAAAATAAACTACAATGATAATAGAATTAATAGTTTATTTGAGAGGAAACGCACGACAGCAAATTTACAGAAGAAAAAGACACAAAAGATCAATTCTCGTAATAACATTATTCAAATTATATTGCAATTTTATTCCGATTGAATTGTGATTACATAAAATCGAAATTTTATTTATGAGAATTGACCTTAAGGACATAAAGAAAAACATTAAAATAGAAAAGAAAGAGTAGGTACCCGTGGGCTGTCCCAAATGGGTTGACCTCAGCTTAATATTAGCGTGATGGTTTGAAGTATAATAAAAACTGTGTATTTAGTTATTATTAAATCAGTATAATTTCATCAAACCTAAAAGCAAGACAATACCAAGAATAACTTACAAACAATTTGCTCTATCAATTCTCAACCCGCTTCACATCTTGAACGCCAAATTAAAAAACAATCTAGTCACTTTATTTAGAAGTATTTAGCCCGTCCACAAACGTTGTTTTTAATTAATTGTTAATTAATTTTTAGCTTGTTTCTAGTCGAATAGAGTTAGCCGCACAAAGTGCTTTTAAAGAATTTTAATCCATTAATTAAAAATCCTTTTAAAACTGTTCATAAAAACGAAATAAAACTTTATAAAAAATAGTTTTGAGCTTAAATAGTTGTAGCGTAATTAGTCGCTTAAATATATCATGATAAAAAACGACTTTTATAGAAAAATCTCGACCCGTAGAATTAATCAAACCCCAAAGTATTTCGATTAGCAAGGACCAAATAGTCGATTATTTTAAAACTTTTATCTCAATTTTCCCTCTATCTTGACCAAATCTTTTTGAATTTATTTGTATGTAGTTTTTTGAAACCTGTATTTACTTAATGTAGTTACGAATATTATGCTGAATCACGTTTTATCTAAACACCTCGCTTGAACTGTCACTATGCTTTGACAAACATTTTGAACAGGGTTCGAGGATATATATCATGATGTATATCCGATATATATCAAGCGGTTTTTTGTGATATATATCAATACAAAAATTGTTCAAAAATTTTATGAATATAAGTGATATTTTGCAGTTTTCTACTGCAGTTCTCCATCTTAAATATAGATGGCGTTGGAGTAAAGTTTAGGTATTAACGTTTAAAGTTTAGGTATTTTAAGTATTAGTGTAGGTATTCAGAAAATTAATGAAGCCATTGAATGATTGGAATTTATAAGATTTTATGTTTTTGAGTTGATTTTACCTGATATAGTTTATGATTTTAATTGATTTTTCAGATTTATTTATGTATTTGAGTTGATTTTTCTTTTATATGTTGTTTTTTTTTTTCAAATAATTTATTATATTTATAAAACATAGGTATGCATACAGTATACATAAATAATACAATAAAATAACAATATGGCTGTCATACAAAATGGATAAATATCATGTAAATATCACATTTTTGATATATATCGGATATATATCAAAAAAATCCGATATTTTGATATTTATTATAAATATCGAATATTTTCGAACCCTGATTTTGAATAGCCCCACCTGTTTTTTAAAAGAGATTAAATAGGATAGTAATCTCTCGAAATGGTTCATTATGTATTACTGTATAGTATTTAAATAAATGAGAAATGCAATAATTTTGTCATAATTCTAATATCTAGTTATCTTAAGGTTGTTAGAGTTACTTTTTAGATTTTAATTATGATTTTTATGTACGATGGTGTACATGTAAAACTTAGCTAGTTAAATTGAAGTATTGGAAAGCATGTGTCGAAATGAGTTGAAAAGTGTGTAAAATAAATTTAAATTGTATAATATGTAAATAAAAAGTTTAAATGAGTCCTGCGAAATATGATTTTCTTCCGAGGTACAAATATAAATTAACCATGTTGAAAACTATGATTAAATGAAAATATAGAAACAATTTCTTCTGTTTTTTTTTTCCTTTTAAATTGTAGGATAATTGACACAGCGTCATCTAGCCCCAAGCTTAGCAACTAACTTAGCTTGTGTTATGGTGGCCACAAAACAGATAGAATACTAATATACTTTTTCTTTTGTAAATACGCATACAGAAACACCCCAAGCAGAAATAAATATCTGTACATAAGTTTTTTTTTGAGGTGGGAAATGAACCCACCACCTTCTGCATTGTCAAAAATCTTTCTTATGTACGAAAGATACTTCTACCAAGATTTTTCTAGCAATCTACACAGACAGACAGACAGACAACACATCCTAACTTTATTAGAAACATGAAAAATATATAGAACCACCACCAACTACCACACTACCTACTTCCAAAAGGATTCTAAATTGCGAAAGATTATCAATTAAAAAATACTCTCTCACTTGCCAAAGTTTTAATAGGGCTATCTGACAGTAAATAATTTATTCTACTAACAATATTAACTGAGAATTAGCACTCAACTGAGTAGCCTCCTTGGGTTATCGCAGCAAGAACAGCATACTCTTTAAGAAAAATTCTAAAAAATGTGTCCAAGTTTCATACTCACATAATCTGAAGTTAGTCTGTGGTAATAAGGGAAATGTGAGGCGGAGTGACCATACTATTTAGGTAAGAATAGTGCCCAAAGAGACTACTAAGTTAAATGTTACCCTTTATAAATAAACAACAATATTCATACTAACATCTACTTGGTAGAGACTCGGGTGCGGCGATTCCAGTGGAAATTCAATCCATAATTCTTCGGTTTGTATTCCTTCTCAATTTTAGGAACATCAAGGTACCACCTCCAGCCATTCTTCTCGCAGTGTTCTATAGCTTCATCAGGCGATGAGAATTGGACCTTTAGAATAGAAAGCATTTTTTTGATAAGCACAGCTAAGAATTTTTTTATATGGGCCTTCAGGGCTATATATATCCTAAACTATAAGAGATAGCGAAAAATGCTGAAAGGAGTTGCGTGCGCGATTTTGACAAAAACTAAAACTGCATCATTAGATTTTTGAAAAACTCATTCCCTGGCCAGGAATCGAACCTGTTGATTTTGCAAAAAAAATATTTTAATAATCTTATACCAATCGATAGTATTGATAGAGATTAATTTCTGGTAACAAATATAGTATGGCAAATCAAAATAAATAGCTTATTTTTGTATTTTTTTAAAATGCTTTGGCCTGACTGACTGACACATCAACGCACAGCCTAAACCGCTGACCGTAGAGATCTGAAACTTGGAGGGTGTGTTCTTTTCATTATGTTAGTTTAGGTTAAGGTTTTACCTTCATGTTGGAGAGAGGATCACCCGTCGACGTCCACCCCATGAGCGGGTTTTCCCATCGTTGACGATTGTCAAACTCCATTTCCCAATGGTGTAAGTTGTTAGTGCCAGATTGCATGGCGTTCTTAGATGGCTGATAGATGCGGACGCGGCGCGTTCGGATGTGCTCCTCGGGGACTCCGGAGATTGGGGTTAGGTCTACCTGAAGTTGGGGAAAAAAGATCTCCTAAGAAATTGAATATACCATACCTACCACATAATAAACTCTAAATTTACTTTTTCTACTTTTGAAATAAGTACCCACCCCAAGTACTTAATAATTTTGATGTTTGGTTATAGATCCAAGAATATCCAACAACAATATAGATAGAACCACAAAATAAAAACAAAAAAACATTGTAATAAGTAATCATAATATCTTCAGTAGTTCATACACAATGCTCTAAAATATATCAATATTCTAATTTATTTGATGATAGGGTGATATGGTTTTTTGCTTATTTACCTTAGCAGGCACAATAATAGAGCCTTCCAAAGAGGACTTTTCCCGGATCTCCTCGGGCAAGGCGGTTATTGATTCATTTTCTATAATAGGAGCTTCACGACGACTGTACGGGTCCTTTCCAGCAAGAAGACCTGAACTGGTGGAAAAGGCTGGCAAAGATCTACAAATGAAACAAATTCTTGGGATTTTTCTCAAGGAATGATTTTTCTTAAAGGTTTCGTAATGAAACTAAAAACTGTACATTTACCTTGTCAGATGGGTTTTAGTTAGACCCGCCGTGCACCGAATCACTTTAAACATCTCTATTTTTTACGTAACAATCCGTGAAAAATAAATTATTGGTTTGCTTTTGCGAAAAAGGCGATTTTTTTTGACAAGTGAGATGCGTCGATTTGACATTGATAGTTTCTAGTGTGATGACAGCTAAAGGGGCCGGCAAAAGGTTCTTTCTTAATTCATACAATAGTAAGAAGTCAAAGCACATTACTCATGTGGTCAAAGTACATGTCCACGTAGATAGTGATCAGTGATGCATTCGTTTTAGATTAGTTTTGCTTGTTTTTTAGGGTTCCGTACCCAAAGGATAAAAACGATACCCCTTTTACTGACTCCATTCATACTCTAATGTCCTTCTGTCTGTCTCTGGTTGAAACTGGCTATTCGCCCGAAGCCTTCGACCATTTAAAGCCAATCCTTATTAAAAAAAAAACAATAATTTGCAATTTTTTCGGTGCCTTCTCGAGTTTCTCGCTATTTCTGCGTTTGTTATTGCGAATTTATATTTTCTACCAAATAAATGAGCCTATCATTACTTACTTTGTGTTAGAAAGTACTAATCTGGTGCATGTGTATTATTTCCTTCTATCAAAGAAAAATGG
Organism: Idaea aversata; assembly: GCA_907269075.1. Lineage (NCBI taxonomy): Eukaryota > Metazoa > Arthropoda > Insecta > Lepidoptera > Geometridae > Idaea > Idaea aversata. Next base: position 10,308,054 of record OU026101.1, read on the forward strand.
TCTTCTCTTCAGTGTCCTTCAAAGATCGTCTTACAACAGCTGTTTACATGTAAAGGTAAGATTACAGTGATTTTTTATATATGCCGGTATGCCGGGCACTAACTTAACAGAAAAAAGGCTGACATACACAATCAAATATTGTGTAACTAAAGACCTACGTAGATAAGTACTTATCACTATGAAATTGCACAGACACTACCCTGCAAACATTTCCTACATCCCTTTTAACCCTGCTGAACTGTGCTAGCATGATTCTAAACCCCAAGGTTTTAACTGTGTTATAGTTATTAAATTTTCCCTAGGATTATTAATAAAATCATTTCTAGATATTATAAAAAGTGTTGTGAAATAGGTACTTAGATACCCATATTTTGTATTCATCTTTTTGCTAAATATTGCACAATATGTTGTTACAGGCCGCTCCAAACCCAATTATGGCCTGTTAAAGAGTCGCCTCACAGCTCCTAAGGGCATAGCTCTAGGGAGCTGCAAGCTACACAGTACCTGCCATAGTTGTTCATTTGTCACCGAGTTACATATCGTACATAAATAATTTAAGTTGGTGAAGTTTATGCTGTCATTTTTATATCAGAGCTATCCATTTTATAAGAGAGAGATATAGAACTATTCTATTAGAGATATAGAAAGGAGTCTATGTACTTTATAATTACAACTAGAAATAAGACATAGTAATGCTAGATTATTCTACACTGCAAGACACTTGGTTAAACTATTTATTGAACAAAAAAACCTCATTTGATCTTTGTTGGTCTAATTTCTACGAGGAATTGAATTTTAATCCTGTTCTGACAATAATCCAACTAAGAAATTAGTATAAGAAACTAATTTGACTCTTATAAAGCTTAGATTTGAATAAGAAAATACTTATTAGTGAATAAAACCCAACTTGGTACTTTAAAATTCACCATTTGAAGAATAAAACTGACTTGGTATTTGATTAAGAAAATACTAATTAGTGAATAAAAACCAACTTAGTACTTTGATATTTACTATTTGAAGAATAAAACTAACTTGGTATTAATTTACCAATAAAAGAATAAAACCTATTTGGTACTTCAAAAATGAGTAAGAACAAGCCGGAAGTAGACTGCACCAAGTGGTGTAGGTCGAGGAAACATGGACAGATCATCACAAGCGCTATTACGAAGAGATCTATATCAGATAAGGAACTGGCGAGTTTTATTAAAGGGACATGTGCCAACTTTAATAAGGCATTTGATTTTGAGGTGAGATATTTCTTAATATTTTATTAGAATAAAAAATGAGGTGACTGCTATGTCTGGTCATATTATCTAAATGTAATAATAGAAACAGGGAGTTTCAAGAGATTTAACTGCTCAATCTTATTTAATGGGGACTCAGTTGGCGATGAAGCCTGATTTAAAATCTCGTACCATAATGATCTACCATTATCAATTATTATACCATCCCTATCTATGATCTATAAATAAGAAATAAATTACTCCATTTATAATTTGAAAACAGCTGAACTTTATGTAGATAATTGAAATCCTAGAATACGATATTCCCACGGGAACGGGACTTACGCGGTTGCACCCCTAAGGCAATATTATAAATGCAACAATATCTCTGTCTGTTACCTTGTTGTCTTGTTTTCACGCCTAAAATACCAATTTTGATAATTATCTTTGTAGACAGATAAGGCTTTAGAGAAAGACATCCCTGACTTATTTTTTTTACAATTTTCCTATCTGCGATCGGTCGAGAGACCATAAGCTGATGTTGTGAGAGTCGATGTCCCGATGATCCCTGACTTACGCAGGTAATACAAAGGGCACTGTTGTTAATGTATATAAAAACATATTTCCAGGGTCGCACAGCCCTTCACATGGCAGTATCTCGCGGTAGAGTAGAACTAATGAAATGGCTTGTCCATCACTCGTCTGAAGCGTTTGCCAATGCACGAGATCGGGAGTCTGGTTATACTCCGTTACATCGGAGCATATTCTATGGGCAGATCAATGTTGCTGTTGCTCTTACTAATATGGGTAAGTGTTTATATATTATTTTATCATATGTTCTCTTTAGTATTAAAACTGTTCCGGTACTTTCAAGAGACTATTCAAAAAACAAAATCCAAAAATAATAAATATGTTAAATGTGAATTTAGTTCTGCAACTTCTGGATAGATATCAATAAAATTTGGTAAAAGTATTCATTGTATCCTTGAGAGAGAGTTTTATTTCAATTTTCCCACGGGATCGAGATTTACGGGATAAGTCCCGTAAATCTCGATATTAATGTGGTGGTGTGGAATGTGGTAAGCCACATTAGGAAAAACTAAATACTGTAATATAACGCAGGGTTCGAGGATATATATCAATGGATATATATCAATGGATATATATCATGATATATATCCGATATATATCGGATATATATTCAGTGGTTTTTTGTGAAATATATCAATACTAAAATTTTTTTTAAATTTGATAAAAATAACTTAAATTTCGCAGTTTTCTGCTGTATTTCTCCATCCTAAATATAGATGGCGTTCGAGTAAGGTTAAAACATACTCGCTAATAGTAAGTTTAGGTATTAACGTTTAAAGTTTGGGTATTTTAAGTATTAGTGTAGGTATTCAGAAAATAATGAAGCCATTGAATGATTGGAATTTATAAGATTTTATCCTTTTGAGTTGATTTTACCTGATGTAGTTTATGATTTTATTGATTTTTCTGATTTATAAGAAGATAAAAAATAAAATAATATTTTAAAGAGTCATTGTTTTTTTTTGTAATGAATAGGCTCTGAAACGGAAACTATTAGGCCGATTTTAATGAATCTTTGTATATAGATACATTGATTCATTGGAAGTGCTAAAGGATACTTTTTATTGCGATATTCCCACGGTATCAGAACTAACGCAGATAAAACCGCAGTGCGCCACTAATTTCTGACATAATAATATCAAATTCCAGGTGTAAACATCGATATCACAGACAAGGACGACTACACAGCTTTAGATCACGCGTTATTAGACCGGAACTTTATGTACAAACACGATCCGACAGAAGCATGCGATGCGTATGTGTGGGGCACAAATACTAACTACACACTGGGGACTGGGTCAAATATACCCAGGACATGGGCGGAGGTGCTTTCGACCTTCAGCAGGGCCTATGCAAGCGTTAAACAGGTAAGATACATAGATAGATAACTTTATTTGTACAACACAGAAAGAAATATAACACAATATGCACAAAGTAAAGTAAAAGCTAGAAGTATAAATTGCACAAATGGGCTACATGTGTAAGATTAATCTACACAGCTTTAGATCACGCGTTATTAGACCGGAACTTCATGTACAAGCAATTATTATTAGTAGTAAGTAGCATTGACGAAGGAATCAAAAAGCGTATCGTAATCTATGATTAACTAGCTGCGCTCCGCGGTTTAATACCATAATTTTCTGCGTGACTTTCTTAATTTTTTCTTTATTAATAACCTTCTACTGACAATAACAAACACATCAAAAACGAGCTACATGGTAGGCGGAGTGGGGGGTGTTAGGTTTTATTTTCGTTATAGGAATTTCTTGATTCGGTCGCCACGCTCCAAGCCCACGATAAAAGCTATGCAATAGCTTAAAAATAATTAGTGAGATTTGCGCTTAGCAACCATTAGCAACACATTCAGCGATTCATAGTTATTATTTTTATTTTCAATCCTTTATGGTTGGCCCATTTTTGTGTGACAAACTCTACATATTTTGACTATTCAAAAAAACAAACATCAATGACATTCAATTGACATCAACACCCAAACACTACAAACTAAAGTTAAATTATCAACGAATATGCACACCGTGGGCCTCCCACGAACCTGTCTCGGATTTACCAACTTCGTATTCTTCATTATCGGACTAATAGGTTGTCTAGTTTGTATATGGTGCGCTATCAATACAGAGTTTTTCAGAGATGTTAATTATACAGTGACTAAAAGCTCATACGTTGCGGCTATAGCTAACTTTGTTAATTTAAAACTATGGCTCACTCCAATGACGACTATTCTTATCCCAATAGCGTTTGTTACAATGATGACTTCTTGCTGCGGCATACTCGGTGCGGGTTGCAGAATGAAATGCGCTATAAAATCTTACATATTCCTTGTAACAGTCTTATCAGGAGTTGCTTTCTGGATTTTCTTTATATCTGGAATTTATAACATCTATACGAGCAATGAAAAGACGACGATATACTTGCAATCTTCGTTGAAAAATTTCTACGGGAAAGAAAACGATTTTATCACTTATATGTGGAATTACATTATGATCGATAACGAATGCTGTGGCGCTATTAATTGGAGGGACTTCGATAATTCCTATTGGAAGACTCTAAATCCTGATTCTTTTTATCCAATACAGTGCTGTGTTTTAGCCAATAAGACTGGGTTATACCCCGTGTCGACCAATTGCACGCAGAGATTTGATGAAGATAATAAAACGAATAGGAACGTCGGTTGCGTATTCGCTTTAAGAGAAGCAATAGTGAATAATAAAAGTAAATTGATTTTCTACGTGATATTGCTCGCGATGGCATTTTCTATTTTACTTTTCTTCGGATATTGCCTCATTAGAGGGGAACCTTTGCTAAGTCATATGGGGGTTGGTCTAAGACCGTTGTTAACAATGAAACCTCGACCCAACCCCGTAGAAGATAATATAACGAACTTCAACCCCAGTGCTCCAACGGGTTCTTTTGAAAACATGATGTATCATGAACCACCGAAGAAGGTAGTACGTGTGGTGTCCGCAGCGAATCCGTTCCAAACGTACAAGTTTACGCCAAATGTTTATGCGAATAGTGAAGCTATATACGGTCATAATATTCGTACTCAAATGTGATTTATAATAAAACTTCAGATTAGAAATTATGTTTTTTTTTACTTGTTAGTTTAGTTTAGACTAGCAGCTCTCCGCGGTTTCATCAGAATTAGTTCAGTAGGATCTAATTGCGGAAAAACAGCCCGTATACAAGTACAAGCAGATATGCGGTCGGCGATTAAATTAATAATAAAAATAAATATTGCAGGACATTCCACACATCGCTATCTAGCCCCAAACTAAGTTACTAGATTTGTGTTATGGGTGCTAGACAACGGATATACTTATATACTTTTATTTTGTAAATATCTAATATACATAAATTACGTGTCACGTTGTTTGTGCGCGATGGACTTCTAAACTACTTAACCGATTTTAATCAAATTTGCACACCGTGTGCGTGCAGTTTGATCCAACTTGAAAGATAGGATAGCTACATCTTAATTTATCCCGATATTCCCACGGGATCGGGAGTTACGCGGGTGAAACCGCGGAGCGCAGCTAGTATACTTATAATACATAGAAACAACCATACCACAGACAAATCATCATCATCATCAGCCGGTGTCAGTCCACTGCTGGACGTAGGCCTCTCCCAAGATCCGCCACTGAGCCCGATCTTCGGCTCTTCTTCTCCATTCACTGCCCACCGCTTTGCGTATGTCGTCGCTCCACCTGGTCACAGGGCGTCCTACACTACGTTTGCCAATTCGCGGTCTCCACTCCAAGACAAGTTTACCCCAGCGACAAATATCTAAGCCTAAATACTTGCCAACTGTTTGAAGATCCAAAAACAATAACAAAATACGAAATCGATAGTAAAATAGTTTACTTACCTCGTTGGAATAAACGGCGATGATGATAATTTGTACTACACTCTAATTTTTCACATTATTTTTGAAAATATTTTTAATTAGAAGCGTTCGTTCGTTCGACTAAAGATAAGTCAAAGCGCGCGCGGGGGGCCACCCCAATCCCTCGCTCCTGGCGAGACTTGTTCGGAAACTCTATTTTGACGTTCTTTAAATGGCATTGACGATAAAATGACCACGATGAAAAAAACATTTTTTTTGTGCGATTGAGTAGGTATTAGAGTTTAGATTTGTTCATGAGATCAATTTATGATATTAGAATTTCAATTTAAAATTAAGAAACACGGTTAAAAAATCTAGTTATTTGAATAATCAACACGAATTGCGCAGAGTGTTTAAAAAAGACACCAACGGCGATGATGAATTATGCGTGTTTGCGTTGTTTTCTTATTTAAAATATAAATGTATTCCTTTTCATTTCATAGCACACCAAGATAATAGTTTGGAGTATAATTTCATTATAATTTTGTAACGATCGGAGGCATTATAAATTTTTACGACCAAAGCACATTGAAATTCAGCGCTTTCTCGGATTCACCCACTTGTCTGTGTTTCTTGAAAGGTGAATTAATCAGGATTGTTCTTAGCTATGTTTCAGCCGTCTTAAAGTTATGGGGGATAAAACTCGAGGGTTATATAATTCTAATTGGCCCCAGGGAATCACTTAGAAAAAAACTTGAAAGAGATAAATATATTAACGCTTTATTCACAAAATATCTACGAAAACTTGCTCTACGTTCACAAAAATCCTGATATTTTCCGTAAAAACAGCGATATTCATAATTTCAACTTAAGAAATAAGGGTGAACTGACCGTGCCCGGTAGTAGGCTCCGGAAAATAAACAGGTCGTTTAATAGTACATGTGTGCTCTATTATAATAAATTACCTAAAGATGTATATGACATGTCCAATATGTCCATTAACAGGTTCAAAACTTTTATAAAACATAAATTGTGCAGTAAGGCGTACTATGATACTTCGTCTTACCTTAATGATAAGAACCCATGGACGTGACTTTAGTTGCGCCATTTCAAATAATACTTTCAAATATTTATAATATTGACCTTTGTGAGCGTGATCATATGAAAAAAAAACCCCATGAGTTTCTTGTGCCTTCTTCTCATTGGTGGACGCGTTTCGAACGGCACACATCCTAACTTAGTTTTTAAGACGATTTTATGTGGTCTTTATACAAATTTTAATATATTAAGCATCCAAAGAAATATTTTTTTTTGACTTTGTAAATTTAAGTTTTTTACGGTTCCACTTCGTTTGTTTTCAGATATGCCTAGGTAAATTCCACAGTGTATGGCTAGTGGATGGTGCGGGCGAGTCTGCAGGCACCGTGTGGGCATGCGGGCAACTCTCCCGCGCTGGCGGCCCGCATTGCACCGCGCTGCGTCCAACACCGCTACGACTGCCAGAGCCGTGCCGTGCTATTGCTGTTACATTGACTTCTACTGTTATGTTGCTGGAAAGTGGACTGGTGAGTTGTTAATTGGTGGCTGGTGACTGTCGCAGACTGAACGTATAGATTTTTCAATTAAAAATGGATATTATTTTTCTTATTTATTATTATACTAGCGACCCGCTCCGGCTTCGCACGGCTATATTATGCATGTATTATACATATAAACCTTCCTCTTGAATCACTCTATCTATTTAAAAAAACCGCATCAAAATCCGTTGCGTAGTTTTAAAGATTTAAGCATACAAAGGGAAATAGGGACAGAGAAAGCGACTTTATTTTATACTATGTAGTGATTACTAACAGCGCCCGCAGTTTCACCCCCATAACTTCCGATCCTGTCGGAAAATCGGGATGAAAAGCCTATGTTGCTCATAATGAATTAATGTATCCTGATATCAAGTTTCATCAAAATCGGTCCTGTAGTTCCGGAGCCTATTCGTTACAAAAAAAATATAATATTACTATAGATAGGTATGTCCTAAATCAAGGTCTTTAGGTATTTACATACTTAGTTTCTTCGCAACATTTTCAATATTTTTTGCGTAACATAAAATACTTACAATCATTTATACATCTCTCGTCATACAACCAGGCAGACTGATGTGCGGCCCCGATTCATGGTGGTAATACCAGACGTCACTAAGCGTTTTGCTTCGTCATTACTTATTCGCACTGCAAGGGAATAGAGTCAGTTGCCTGTATCTGTCTTTCCTGACGTGTACAATTTGGGGGTCTTCAAGTCGCAAGTGAAAAGGTGTCTTATAAGCAAGCGTGCTTCATCTTAGGCCGCATCGTCACCTACTACCATCAGGAAGATGTGATAGTGGTCAAACGCTGACCTATCATATGTAAAAAATTAATACATACCAACACACTAACTTTTGCATTTATATTAGTAAGATACAATGTAAGTATAACGTCTTTAGTGCAAAAGTTTTATCTATATAGGTACCCTATGTATTTTTCTTAAGAAAAATTATGTGCGCTAATTGACATTGCTCTTACGGTGAAGGAAAACATCGTGATGAAACCCGCGGCTTAGTTGGCTCCAGAAGTATTGACAAGTTCTCTCCTCTGGACATGGTCGACTAAGCTGAGAGGGTAGTAGGCCACTCCATCTTCACGCAAAAAGGACCCAATTAAAAAGAGTCTAATCGCGGAAAACAGCCCGTATACAAGTAGAAGTAGGTATCTAATAAGTAATTTCCATTCATTTTCAGATACTAGAATACTCTCTAAACAGCACCGACAACGTGAGCCAATCAAGCACAAAGACACCATCATGCGTCAAGTTACCATCCATCAAACCGCTAATGAAGCTCGCGTCAGCTATAGGCGTTTGTACGGGGAAGTCACACGGGATCGTGTGGAATAAGAACGCTGTCTACACTTGGGGCAATAACGTAGGCCAGTTGGGACACCCTGAGAATGAAAAGGAGATTGCTACGCCTAAAAGGGTAGGTTTAGTAGCTTAGTTTGAATAAATTTAATTATAGATTTTAAATGAGCGGTGTTGGCTTAGTGGTAGATACCTCGACTTTCATTCTGAAGGTCGTGTGTTCGAATCCCGGCCGGCCGTGCCCCAATGGATTTTTTTTAGGAAAAATGTATGCGCTATTTGCAATTGCTCTTACGGTGAAGGAAAACATCGTGATGAAACCCGCGGCTTAGTTGGCTCCAGAAGTATTGACAAGTTCGCATCTCTGGACATGGTCGACTAAGCTGAGAGGGTAGTAGGTGCTGGGCAAGTTTACTCCATCCTCACGCAAAAAGAACCCAATTATAAAGGGTCTAATTGCGGAAAACAACCCGTATACAAGTACTAGTAGGTTCCCATTGCTAGTGTACCAATGGGGTTTTCTAAACATAATATGAAAAGTTTATGCGCATTTTTAACTCCCGAGGTGACAATTATGAGGTCGAATTTTCCAAAATCCTTTAAAATCCTAAAAAGACCATGCGAAATTTAAGACTTGTAGCTCCTTCATTCTAAATACTTATCACTATCACTATCATCACTACATAGTATAAAATAAAGTTACGTTTCGCCGTCCCTATATCCCTATGTCCCTTTGTATGCTTAGATCTTTACGCAACGGATTTTGATTAGGTTTTTTTTAATAGATAGAGTCATTCAAGACGAAGGTTTATATGTATAATACATGCATAATATAGCCGTGCGAAGCCGGAGCGGGTCGCTAGTCTATATATATAAAAATCAATGCCACTTTTCGTTGTAACTCAAGAACGGGCTCACCTATCCAAACCAAATGTATAAGCTTTGTTCGGACTATTTAGTAGATGGTTTATGTGAAGTTTGCACAAAATCGGTCGAACGGTTCTTCATTTATCACATTTTTTTATATGGCAAAACAACGTTTGTTAGGGCAGCTAGTAATAAATATGTTGTTGTGTATGTTACAGGTGTTAATACCAATGAACAATAAAGAAGGAGTGACACTTCAGTTAGTAGAGGCGACTGAGGTGGCGTCGGTGGTCACAACTAGTCGCGGCGATGTATACTTGTTGCACAAGTTTATTTGCAAGAAGATTGCCATCAAGTATGTAATTTTTGAATATATTAACTTATTTTTTACTGACGTGATAAAGTCTTATAAATTGGTGAACACCTGCACTCTCAAAAAAGTGTGACGTCATGCATGCGTTATTGTCAAATAACCATAGTAACGTTATTGACAAGTTACCATAGCGACGTATTGAAGTATGCAAAATGGTAATATCAACGATACAAAAGAGTTCAAAGGACGTTATCACGTAAAATTATCGTCCGTAAACCGACTTTACAGACCATTTTTTTTTACTTAGTCTCGTTTCAATTTTTGAAGGACCATTTTTCCTTTAAAATATTTCAGATATCAACTTATGCTTATTTCTGCTTACTTAGGCGCACAATCAATAACGTACCTTTACTTGCTTCCTTCTATTAGTGGTATCATTTCTGTATCTTAGGCTGCGGTCCGATATGAACTTTAGCGCGCGTATAGCGCTGCAAACATTTTTATTACACTCCCGATTTCGGACCGGGAGATTTATTGGTTAGCGCTTTATGCGTTATTCATCAAAATTCGAAATTATTTATTCATATCATTTATCCAATCCAGACCGCCTTCATATAGACGTAAAAATGTAAGAAAAGATATCCGTAACCGATTGGAGCAAGAAAAGGACGTTGTAGATTGCGACGGTCAATCGTTATACAAATCTCATCTTCCATAATTATTAGAAAGGACAACAAAGTCTGAACTTTGAAGCAAATTAATGAAAATCAAGTCTAGCTTTTAGAAAAGCAGTTGAAAGCGAATTTATAATTTTTAAATGTATGTTATCTATGCATATGGGAGAAAAACAGCCAACCCGTGTTTTAGCTGATTCATATTTTAAACCCTATTAACTTAAAACGTGATTGTAATATGTCATTATTTTTGCAGACAAATAAATCTCCGTCAAGTATGCGTGCACGGTAAAGTGAGTTCGCAAGGTGTCTCAAGGGTGACTGTACTTCTATTGAACAATGTCGGTCAATTAATGATATGGGAGGATACTACCAATAAAGTTACCAGGTAAGTTACTTATTATAGATACGAGTTCAGTTTAGCGCACATGGAGGCGGGGGGACAAGTTTAGAGACTGACTAACGGAGTTTCGAAATATCCCTTATTACAAACAAAAATAATCACATTCGTATTTAAAAAAACCGACCAAGTGCGCGAGGTTCCGTACCATTACGGAACCTCGTGCACTTGGTCGATACATATCGAGCAAAAAACCCTAAAAAATATTGCATGTCAGACGAGGCAGTATAGGTTAAAAGTCTTTTGCCTGCCGTTTTGGGAGTATAATTAACGAAAAAAAAATTTTTTTTGTTTTTGTTTGTAATTAATAAACTTTGAAACTACTAGACCGATCTAATTCTAGAGTCAAACTACTGGTTTTTTTTTCTTCTTTTTTGCCTTCTCACAAAAAGGCAAAGAGTTCACTTCAGCCCATACAGCCTCGTTATACACTTCTTCAATTTTTACATTTTTTACTGGCCATAGAACTTTTTTAATATTTTAAATCCTGTAGCAAACTGGGTCTGCCATCTACCGTGGCCGAATAGAATTAGTCTTTTTTGTTTTAAAATCAATATTATTTATTCATTTGGAATCATAGAATTTGTATGACATCACATTGAAACGTTTTAAAAATTAAGTTAGGAACGCGCCCACCAATTAAAAGAGGATTTGCATTCTCATAATTTTTGTTTGATTAATTGATGAGTTAGAAGACTTTAAACTTCACCTAAACCAGGTGTCTAGAATCTTACTCGTGGTGAAAACATTCTTATAACAACCGTTTTGGAGCTACGGTGGGTCTGCAATTATGCAGCCGACCGTACATTTTGTACGAAGATCACAAGAAAGTGAAACTCATCGAGGTTTTTTTCTTTTTTGTGATCCTGTTCACATAGGTCAAGTTTAGTTAGCCTTATTATAAACTTATCTTCCAGATGCGTATTCGGTCTAGCCCACCAAGTACTACTAACCCACATGGCCCTATTCCAAGACATAATCTACTTCACATCGAAACACGGCGAAGCCTACACCGGCCACATTCACCGGAAACAAGCCCCAACAACCCCTCAACCTATCAAGAAGGAAAAGGAAAGAGACGAAAGATCTTCGTTAGTCAAGTTTTTAGAAAAGGACGACTGTACGACTGTTAAGATTGCAAAGATACCGTATATTCATAGAGCGGTGGCTATTGCTGTTGATGGAGAAGGACTTAACTTTGCTTGTTTGCAGGTAATTAAGAGGAAAGGGTACCGGGGGCTCTCTCCATACAAACGTAGTCGACTGTTTTCTCCCTGGATAATGACGCTAGAGCAAACGAGCGAGCTTTTTTTTTTGTTTTTTAAATGCTATTTACTATGATAATTAGAAAAAAAACATAGGGGCATAGTCATGGCAGTTATAGGTTTTATGGCTTAATATTTGTGCTAGTGTCATTGTCCAGGGAGGAAACAGTCGACTACGTTTGCATGGAGAGAGCGCCGGTACCCTTTCACCTTAATTTGAACTTTATTAATATGAAAGATGTTCGAAATCTTAGGTAATAGGTTAATATTATGGAAGTTATACTTCTTTAGGCTGCGTAACACAAAAGTCACAGGTTGAAGCTGCGTACCACAATAGTCACAGGTTGAAGCTGCGTAACACAAAAGTCACAGGTTGAAGCTGGGCGACACAAAAGTCACAGGTTGAAGCTGCGTAACACAAAAGTCACAGGTTGAAGCTGCGTAACACAAAAGTCACAGGTTGAAGCTGCGTAACACAAAAGTCACAGGTTGAAGCTGCGTAACACAAAAGTCACAGGTTGAAGCTGCGTAACACAAAAGTCACAGGTTGAAGCTGCGTAACACAAAAATCACAGGTTGAAGCTGCGTAACACAAAAGTCACAGGTTGAAGCTGCGTAACACAAAAGTCACAGGTTGAAGCTGCGTAACACAAAAGTCACAGGTTGAAGCTGCGTAACACAAAAGTCACAGGTTGAAGCTGCGTAACACAAAAGTCACAGGTTGAAGCTGCGTAACACAAAAGTAACATCAAGTTCTAGAAGTATAACTTCTCACGCGCGTACATCCAATTTTTTTGCATTATTTTATTATTTACTATTTTGCAAAAATCCAATACATATTTTGGCCCAAGAGCCCACGACGGCCAGACCTTCGTTATTTTATAAAAGCTGAAAGTTTTTCTATGCATGTCCCCTATACAGGTAAGAACGACCAGGGAGTATAGAGTTTGGGTTGTGGTTACTTCGGCAGATAACAGGTAGTAAAGGTGTATAAAATAGTAGCTTAAATTCGTTAAAGTATAAAGCTCAATTTTTTTATATGTTCTTCGGGATAACTTTAGAAATCTCGCTATCCATTGCCGGACACTTATGACAGTTGCTACCCCCTGCCAGACACCCCTAAACTTTAATAAATTATAATTATACTTTCGTTATAGTATAAAAGCTGAATTTTATATATGTTACTTGGGGACCTATATAAAAATGTTACCCCAATAGCCGGACAGTTTTAATGGTTTTTACATATTGCCAGACACATTGAAAGTCCGCTGTAGGTGCGAGCGCGAGGTAACAACTGTTCAAGCGGGTGTGAGTGAGATAGGGTGCTTAGCCTAGGGTGCATGTATTGAGCAGTTCACCAGTAAAATAATTAAAAATTAGAAAAAAAAAATATTAAAATTTCACGTACCGTGTAGACAAATTAATCAAGCGACCACCGCCCGAGTGGTTTTCCACGGCGGCCATCGCTCGATCAAAATGCCTAAACACACGTCCGTGTGGATCATCTGCCACCATTTTTAGGATGCTGTTGCTACTCTCCCTTAATCTCTTGACCAATGATGCTACTTTTTTACGAAGGACAGCGTTACAGCCATCCGTTCGTGTCCGAGCAAACATTTCGGACGCACTACAATATGGGGGGAGTCTCAACAGCATCCTAAAAATGTTATTATATTGAATACGTAGGGTCTCTAGCGATCTCTTAGCACAGCTGAACCACAGACCGCCCGTGTACAGACCCTGGCAATATGCCTTAAAGAGTGACGTCTTACGATTGATAAATGAGCAGTTTTTTCGTGAAATAAAAGTGTAATTTTAGTAAAAAGTGTTATCATGGCAGATACATTAATTTGTTTCGTTTGTAATAAAAGTGTTGGTAAAATAATATTGTTTTCGGAGGAAACGTTAAAAAAATGTCAAACTATTTTGAAAATGAGAAAAAAACATAACCTCGAATATAAAGACATTATTTTACCTGATGAGTACAATGGTTATCACCGGGAATGTTATACTGGACTTATGAAAAAATACTTAACTTCTGAACCTGAAAATTCGACAAAAACCGTAAAAAACAAAAATCTGCCAGTGGACCTACAGACAATAGCTCAACAACCTCGTCGTTGAGGGTTAGTATCAGACGGTCTAAAACGCAAGTCGTCTTATGTGGCAACTTGTCCTAAAATCATGTGGACTAATGCAACTAGTCTTCAATGTAAGTCGTCTATGAAGCAACTCGACATAATTGTTTTTTGTCAACAGCTCTGTTATCATTACAACATAAATACAAGTCGCCTAAAAAGATAGGTCGCCTATGAAGCAGCTCGTCTATGTTATAATTTGCCTACATATCAAAGTGACAAAATAGCAACTCGTCATTATTCGATATCTTCCTATCAGCGGTAGCTTGAAACCCTACATTTATGTTACTTAGATTGTCGAAAATATGCTTGTCATCATTGAAAAAAATAAGTAAGTATATGTTTAAATTCCTATATTTTAACTAAGAAATAAAACTAAATTAATATAATTATTCATCTTTATTCCAGAGATACAGCTACCTACTTAAACTTATAATATTATTGAACAAATTTTAAATGAGTATAGAAATAATCTCTTCCACAAACGTCCGTGCACCCCCAAAACTCGAAAACCATTTTTTTGTATTTTATAATATTAAAATAACATTTTTTACTTTATATAAATGGCTATTAACGTAATAAAATTATTTTTTTATTGGATATTTTAAAAGATCGCAATCGACTAAGCACTCGCGCTCGCACCTACAGCGGACTTTCAATGTGTCTGGCAATATGTAAAAACCATTAAAACTGTCCGGCTATTGGGGTAACATTTGTATATAGGTCCCCAAGTAACATATATAAAATTCAGCTTTTATACTATAACGAAAGTATAATTATAATTTATTAAAGTTTAGGGGTGTCTGGCAGGGGGTAGCAACTGTCATAAGTGTCCGGCAATGGATAGCGAGATTTCTAAAGTTATCCCGAAGAACATATAAAAAAATTGAGCTTTATACTTTAACGAATTTAAGCTACTATTTTATACACCTTTACTACCTGTTATCTGCCGAAGTAACCACAACCCAAACTCTATACTCCCTGGTCGTTCTTACCTGTATAGGGGACATGCATAGAAAAACTTTCAGCTTTTATAAAATAACGAAGGTCTGGCCGTCGTGGGCTCTTGCTCTATTTGCAATTTGTCTCTTGAACACGAAATACGACGGCCACGACTTTGACATCACAGCATCTACCTGCAGTACATTTTACCGAAAAAAATACAAAACCGTCATGATGTGCGCCACCAAAGATGAGATGCGACGTTATCGTCTTCGTACGACAATTCAAAATAACAAAGAATAATTTTAAAAAATTCACGCTTTTTTCAAACCGGAATCTGTTGATTGTGCAAATATTTATCCCACGGCAAGTATCTCGTCACAGGTGAATGTTCTCCCGCGCTATAGACAACAAAATCGAGTAGGTACTGATGTCTGTTGGTTCTTTAGTTACCAATACTATAAAGAGATTTATTTGTAAAAAATTTGCTCTGAAACTACTGGACCGATTTTAAAGACATTTTTATCCCGAAAATCTCACGGGATCGGGACTTACGCGGGTGAAACCGCGTGGCACAGCTAGTTGCTCAATAAAGATCATTTTTATGGGTTTTTTGTTTGTCTAACAGACAAAGTCAACTTGCGGTCTGAAATCTCTACCCACTCTATCGCCATCTTGTATGACTAAACACATGGACACGTTGAGAGAGACCGCCAACCAAGAGGACTTGTTACACGATGTCGTCTTTCAGGTAAAATAGACTTTATTACTTGAACTATAGAATAGATTTCAGCTTGTATTACCACAGTCTTGATACCACTAACAGTGGGTTTGTTCATATAAAATGGACTTTATAATCTAAAAAATACAGAACAATTGTAATAAAACAACAGTTTTAATTTATTTTTACTAGGGTTTTTCAAAGATATTTTATTAATTACTTTAGTTTCGTATAACTACCGTTGCTATATACAGGGTGATTTTTTTGCATGGGCCTATATAATGATACACTTTTGGATTTTGTCAAAATCGGTCATGCAACTCCTTTCACAATTTTTCGCTATCTCTTATAGTTTAGGATTTAGCCCTAAAGGCACCTGTATAAAATTCACCCTATCTCACATGATGGTGAGTGACGATGCTGCTGTCTAAGATGTAGCTTTCCTAGAAGATACATATACGCTCGTGACTTAAATACCCCCAAGTAAATCCGAAATATAAAAAAGTTGAAAATTAAGGTAAATTTTGGTACAATCCACAGTCAAAAGTCTCTGCCCACCGTAACGTTTGCAATCCTGTGCAGCACTATTTGAACATTATAACCTGTGGATCGAACCCACGTCGGTTGGTGTAGCGGGTGGCGACTTATACCACTCACACAACTAAAGATATAGCTAACATGTTGAAAATAATAATCACACTGAGTATTTTAATTCAAGTATTTAAGTTTGTGTGTAACGTCTATTAGAAGAAGGTCGTAACTCCAATACTTGTTGATAGTATTATTGTAGCAAACTGATCATTTACTTAATGACCCATACTGTACATACAAGTTTTTGCAAAAAATGTAAATTTGCCCATACCTATCTTTTTATCGTATTGACTCAGGACCTTTTTATACACCAAATACAGACTATCGACCTCAGTATATGGTATGAATTTCAATTTGCTAGGTCCACCCGTTCCTGATAAAATCGATGGTGACAGACATACAGACAGGCGGACAAAACGTGATCTTATAAGGGTTCCTTTTTTTTACCGTTTGAGATACGGAACTCTAAAACCGTATTAACTTCATAGGTACATAATTACACCTTGAAATAGCCATAAAAACACTATTTTATAGAGTATATTGCAAATCATTTGCGTGATAGATAAAAGGGTAATAAATTATACTTATATCCATTGATATATTTTAACAGATAACGATATTTTCTTATCTGAATCGAGTATCAAAGGACATTATGATGACAAAATGTATTTTATGATTCAATTTACAACATTGTAGGTACCTACTTACACATAACCTAGAATTAGTAATTAATTAACCCTGATGCTGAAGGTCGTTGGTTCGAATCCCAGCTGACCGTTTTAAACTCTTTTGATGTGAAACATCTATAGCCGCACGTAAAACCGATCTGGCGTGGCGACGCATGCCGCGCACGCTATGTATGATGGTATATATACATACAGTCTATATGCAGTAGTATGTACGGTTTGCACACCGTAATCGACTGTGCGATTCTATCACAATCTGTTCTTTACTGCATATTACTTTTACAAAATAATGTCGATGTTTCACATCTGCCAGGCGTCACGTGTTATTTTTACAAAAAAACTTATATGCGCTTTTAACATTGCTTACTCTTACGGTTAAGGAAAACATCCTAATGAAACCCACGGCTTAGTTGACTTCAGACGTATTGGCAAGTTCTTTTCTCTGGACACGACTAAGCTAAAAGGGTGGTAGGTTATGGGTAAGCCTACTCCACTCAAAAACATGTTCTGAGTACTACAGCGCTGTAAATAGCATGTTCCTGGCGCTTCCTGGCGCAAGCATTTAACGTCACGTGTTTTTCACTTTCTTCATCAGCATCTGACGCCATAACTTTTAGAACCTAGGTTAGGTTGCAAACAAGTAATTTTTTATGTATCATACTCTGAAAGTATTGTTTGTTTGATCCGAGTAGCGGGTCGAAGACGCTGCTTCCCACCCTTGGTCGGGAAAGACTCATAGTAATTTACTTCCCTCCCCAGGGCGGGAAAGACTCATAGTAATTGCTTCTCTTCCTATGGCGGGAATGAATTTTTGTTTGGTTTATACATTATTTACACATTATGTAGACCTTTTAATCACTGTTATGGTATTTGTATATTCGACCTCCATCTCACCATCACCTTGCGTCTGTCTTGTCTGTTTGTTATTTATAAATTTAGAGAAGAGTATAATTTGGCGGGATACTAACTCTTTAAGCTGTACCGAAACTCAAAATCTCGGTTCTAAAGACTAGGTAATATTAAAAACTGCTATTTCTTATATTCGAAATTAAAAGTAGTATGTTTAACTCGGGTGAAAGTCACCAATTCCTACTCGGACTATAGCCGCCCTCGCTGCGCTTGGGCGTCTAAATACCAATTGTATAACAATCTACTATATGGTCGAAATTTCGCTAATATTCTTTCATCGTATTTTTTCCCTTAGGTTGCTCACCGCAGCTTCCCAGCCCACATGTTCATAATAGCCTCCAGCTCCGAGCACCTCTATAAATTATACCAAGACTATGCAACAACCCCGGGAGACAAACCGACCATTCCTTTAGAGAATGTCCACCCTGAGGCGTTTGAAAGGGTGTTGAAATATATGTATACTGGAAGCTGTGACGTCGCTGAAGTCGGACCTTGTCCTTTAAAGATAAGGAAGGAGGATTTAGTGGGGAAGAAGGAGAAAGAAGATCTGGAGCTGGAAGAGATTAGTGAGTATTAATTTGTAACTTATAGGCCAAAATTATACTACCTACTGAAATAGTCTGATTGTAAGTGGCTCAGATTCCGTAAGTCATATTTGATTAAATCAAGCGGGAAATACACAAAATTGCGTTTATTTAGGAAAATATAAATGGATACCCCAAAAAATAAATTTAAGGTACAAAAACCACTTGCGGCGTATGCTTATCGATAGTTTGTGTCAATTCGACAGACATGTTTACAAAATTAAGGTAAAAGGGTACCGGCGCTCCCTCCATACAAACGTAGTCGACTGTTTCCTCGCTGGATAATGACATTAGAGCAAATATTTTTGTAGAATTAAAATTATAACTGCCACAACCATGCCCCTATACCTAATTTTTAAATATATTTTGTTTTTTTTACTATTTTTTCTATGATAATTCGAAAATGTAAAAACCAAGACAGGAGCATAGTCATGGCAGTTATAGGTTTTATGGCACAAAAATATTTGCTTTAGTGTCATTATCCAGGTAGGAAACAGTCGACTACACTTGTATGGAGAGCCGTAGCCGCCGGGTACGTTTCCTTTTAAAGCCCTGTGATTTTGTTGTGAGTATCAAACCATCTAAGTTTGATATTGTCGGATGCAACGCTATATTTTGATAACAACCCCAATAGCTTCCGTTTTTAGGGATCCGTCCCTAAAGGGTAAAAAGAGGCCCCTTTTACTAAGACTCCACTGTCCGTCTGTCTGTCATCAGGCTGTATCTCATGAACCATGATAGCTGGACAGTTGAAATTTTCTGTTGCCGCTATAACAACAAATACTACTTGTACTTGTATACGGGCTGTTTTCTGCAATTAGACCCTTTTTAATTGGGTCCTTTTTGCGTGAGGAACTAAGCCGCGGGTTTCATCACGATGTTTTCCTTCACGTAAGAGCAATGTCAATTAGCGCACATACATTTTTCTTTTAAAAAAATCATCGGTGCACGCCCGGCCGGGATTTGAACCCACGACCTTCAGAATGAAAATCGAGGTATCTACCACTAAGCCAACACCGCTCTCAACAAATACTAAAAACAGAATGTAATTGTACGGTACTCTCCGTCCGCGATTCCGACTCGCACTTGTTTGTTATTATAGGCAGAGAATACCGCTTAAACCTTAAAGTTAACTTATCTACTCGTACGCACATTTCCCACAGAAAACCCAGCAGAAATATCAGCATTTCAAGCTTACAAAAAGAACAAACGTTCACGAATCTCGCCTGAAAACCGCCGCGTCCATATCTACGTCGACCCCGTCAAGTTGGTGCAGGCGTCCGCTAAGAGGTTGCAGGTCATGCAGCTACACAAACTGCTGGATAACTTCTTGTAAGTATAGAAACATAGAAAGAAATCACTACATAGTATAAAATAAAGTCACTATTCGCCGTCCCTATGTCCCTATTTCCCTTTGTATGCTTAGATCTTTAAAACTACGCAACGGATTTTGATGCGGTTTTTTTTAATAGATAGATTGATTCAAGAGGAAAGTTTATATGTATAATACATGCATAATTAATATAGCCGTGTGAAGCCGGGACGGGTCGCTAGTATTTTTATATAAAACGACTAGCTGCGCTCCGCGGTTTCACCCGCGTAACTCCCGATCCCGTGGGAATATCGGGATAAATTAAGATGTAAGCTAAGATCTTTTAAGTTGGATAGGAGTCCGTCGCGCACAAAGAACGTGACACAATTTATTTATTTACATTAGATGTCAAGAAATCGTCACGTCCTGTCCGAGACGGCGCAAGAAAAACGTTACGTATGCAGGCGACCTTTAACTCTAATTTTCTCTCCAGTTACAGAGACGGTGTCGTACTACTGAAAGACAGCGCCAATATAACCAAAAACCCATCGATACGTTGGAGCCGTGAAACGTTCCCTTCACTCGTCGACACTAACGTCTGTTCTAAAGATGGTGAACTGATACCGGCACACAAGTGCGTGTTGGCAGCGAGGTTGGAGTATTTTAATGGGATGTTTATGCATTCTTGGTCGGAGGTATGTAATTTATTGAATGAGACGTTACAACTCATGTTAGTTTTTAGTTCCGAGCCTAGTGCCAAAACACAAAATGCACCGCCCTTACGGCCACTAAAAGAGGCATGCAATAAGGCAAAGCAATAATTTGTGTTAGGTCTATCTAGCCCCAAGCTAAGTAACTAGACTTGTGTTATGGGTGCTAGACAACGGATATACCAGCCCCGGATCTTCAATTTTTTTTATGCGGGGCAAAAACTGAAAAATGCCGCCCCGCCAACTATTATTTATTTTTACCTTAACTTTATAATTTTAGCTATCATTGTCCACTAATTGATTGACTTTCGGAAATAATGGACCTTTCGCTGTTCTTTCTGTGTTAAGCCTATTTATTTATTATTTGAACCCCTGGGTATCGGTCGAGTTGATATAAAAAAAAAACCAAAGTGTTCTGTACTTTTACTATAATGTATTCTGTGGGCAAAGTTAAGTAAATAATGAGTTGAGCATTCGTCTATAAAGTGTGAATTTGCCCGCACCCTGGACGTGCCGCCCGGGGCGTGGGCCCCGGTCTGCCGAAAAGATCCGGGGCTGGGATATCCTACTTATATACTTTTTCTTTTGTAAATATATACTTATTATACATAGAAACAACCAGACCCCAGACAAATATCTAAGCATAAATAAATACATGTCTCAGGCGGGAATCGAACCCGCAACTCTGTGTTTGGCAGTCCGGTATGGAGACCATTATGTCAACTGGGTATGAGAAATTAGTGTTAGGCGGAGGTATGTAGGTCTCTCTTTACTTGTAGTACAATTGATTCCTGCCTTAACAATTTATGTACGGATATTTAAACCTAGTAACATATCACTACATAGTATAAAACAAAGTCGCTTTCTCTGTCCCTATATCCCTATGTATGCTTAAATCTTTAAAACTACGCAACGGATTTTGGTGCGGTTTTTTTTAATAGATCGAGTGATTCAAGAGGAAGGTTTTTAGACATAATACATGCCTAATATAGCCGTGCGAAACCGGGGCGGGTCGCTAGTAATATAATAATACTCTAAAACTTCAGTGTGTGTTTGTTGTTCAATAAAACAAAAACAATTGTAATCCATTTTGAACAAAATGCTGTACGCTTAGGCTATGACTTTTCCAATATTCTATCAGAATCGGTTTTTAGTCAGGTGAAGCGTAGGGATGAAGCTAGTGTTCCATTAGAATAGGTTGGATTATACCATTGTTTCAAAGTAGTATCTAAACCCATGACGCATTTGTCGCGTCTGATAAGAGGTGTTTGAATCCCACTTGAAAACAATGGATGTAATTTGGTAGCCAATTTCACAATAAAAACGATGACTACTGCGGAATAAACGTTTTACAAGGCAATTACACTACCGCATTTGACAACCAATAAACCCAATAATACTACTTAATCCACGTAATTTACTTATTATCAATTTTATTGCAGAGTAAAATGTTATCGAAAGTGACGTTACCCTACGCGTATGGAATATTACTACCTGCTATTAACTTTTTATATACCGACACATGTCCTGAAATTGAGGATAATGAGAGTATAGATTTCATTTGCAAAGTGATGGTTGTCGCCGATCAATTATTTATTTCAAGACTCAAAGAGATGTGCGAAGTCGCTTTAGCAAATTTACTCTCGCTAAAAAACTACCCGGAGTTATGCCAATTCGCGCACTTTTACAACGCACCGCAGTTGAAACAATGTTGTATGGAATTCATATCGCTTAACCTAACAACTGTATTAGAAACTAAAGGTTTGGATAACTTGGAATCTGAACTTGTAGATGATTTGACAGAGTACTATTGCAAATTCAATCCGATTATGTCCTCAAGGATAATTACCCCATTTTACAACGCAGTAGACGATTGCGTGATAGAAGAATTTTCAAAGCAATTTCCTTTAGATTTAAATGTTATTGACGAAGAAGTCAAAAGAGACCACAGTCTCATAGAATCTGTTAAAAAGAAGAATAAACAATCAAAGAAGATAGAGTACACTGTCAGCGAGAAAGAGAGGATGCGATACGAGTCTGTAAGCTCAGTGACGTCACTGGACTTGTCAAACGAAACTGGCGACATAACGCTGTCTCTTTCTAAAGTAAAAGAAGAGAAAGGCACGAAAGAGAAGCGAGAGAAATGGATCGAAGTTCCATCATCCCAAAAGCAACAGAAAGTCGTGCAAGCGAGATTGAAAGCAATAAACGCTGCTAAAGAAATATTAAACGAAACACCGGTCGAATCTTTTACTAAACTAACTAAGAATTCAGGTGCCATAAATATAACTAATAATACTAGTGAAAACGCAAGCACTTCCCGTCTGTCCGTATCACCGAAAGATTCTCCTATAGATGCACAATTATTAAGGAGTCCACAAGGTAACATGACCATAAGTCATGTCGGGCCAAAACTATCTCAGAAACAAAGAAAGAAATTAGCATTACAAGGGGAACAAAGCTCTTTAAACTCCCCACAGAATTTGAATGATTATTTCAGCAAAATGAGTGTTAGTCCAGAAAAGCCAAAGAACCCTTGGAAGATCTGTGAACTACCAATCGCAAGTAGCAGCCCGAAGGCTAAAGCGTTAGAATTTAATCAGATTTTAACAGATCAGAGGAAACAGAAGGAAGATTTCTCCAGGATCATGACAAAGCCCTTGGCAATGACTCAGGTACAAAAACATTTTGTTTATTAAAACTACTCAGTTCCCTTTCAATTTTCAAATTCTCTCATGACTTTAATATTTTAAGACCACAAAAAATTTGGCAGAACTATAGTGGCTTCACTTATGTTGTTTTGAGATAATTTGATACAAGGCCTCAGTAAGCTTTTGTCATAGTCATTGGTGCCATCTTGTTTTTTTTTAATTCTCATTTTATAATATAAGTTTTCATCTTCTTGCCTTTCTCGATCGACATAACATAAGTCATCCTTCTCGACTCCAGTCTATTTCCTTCCAATCCGTGTTAGCTTTCTTCTAAACATTTTCTCTTCTATCAAAATACTTAATTCCATACTAATACTATAAAGCTGAAGAGGTTGTTTGTTTGAACGCGCTAATCTCAGAAACTACTGGTTCGAATTGAAAAATTACTTATGTGTTGGATAGTCAATTTATCGAGGAAGGCTTTAGGCTACTTTTTATTTTAATATTCCCACGGGATTGGGACTTGTGCGGATGAAACCGCGGGGCACAGCTAGTTCATTATAAACATTATAAACAAACATATAAAATTTACATCAAATTAAATTACTTACACAAATAAAAAACTACAAATTAAATATACTTAGGTTTAGATTCGTACATACCTAATTTAACCATATATTGTTTTACAGTTGGAAGACAAAGCAATAGAACAACTAGAAAGATTCTACAACGCCCACGAGATAGATGAAGAATTGATTACAGTCCGTCGTATTGAGTTACAAGTATCCTCACCTCAATGGCTGCACAACGCTCCAAAGTGATATATTTACATGTTTTATATTTCGTACACCTGTAAGATATGGTTATTAAATGATATTATGATAATGTTAGTTGAGTTTTACTTGTTTAATTAGTTAGGGACTCGATATAGAAAGCGACAGAAGCGCGCGCCCATGGCGCTAGCTGTTCAGATAAAATTCATGGTGCCTAAAGAACTAAATATACTTGGCCTGGCTGCGCGCCTGGGTTCGCTTTTTATATCAATTCCTTTAGTAGGTACTATAGTAGGTAATGTACAAAAAATAATTCTTTGTATTATACAGTTCAGGGACAAAAATCTAGTAGCATTCAATACCCACCAGTCGACACTACCGTATAGTCGTAGGGATATTTTTTCCCTTCTACACTACTCGCCAGTAGTGTTAACATCTCCGTGCATATAATACCAGCTTAGTCAACCATTTGCTCTAAATAGTCGTTGGTCTGTAAAAAGTACTAGGCAATCAGAAGTCAGTAGAAGGTATAAAACCACACTTATAACGTTATCTCTCTCTTTCTTCAATTCTTCTCTTTCCTTTATCGTGTAAATTGTTTGAAGGTAATTGGTCTGGAAGTACTAGGCAATCAGAAGTCAGTAGAAGGTATAAAAACACATTTATAACGCTGTCTCTCTCTTTCTTCAACTGCTCTCTTTCCATTACCGTGTAAATTGTTTGATAGTAATTTGGTCTGTAAGTACCAGGCAATCAGAACTCAGTAGAGGGTATCCTACAAAAAACTGTCAGATATCTAATGTGAAATCATGCTCGAGTTAATTGAATTATTTTTTCACTTTTATTAGGGTAAAAATGGGACCCTATTACTAAGATTTCGCTGTCCGTCCGTCCGTCTGTCACCAGGCTGTATCTCATGAACTATGATAGCTAGAAAGTTGAAATATTCACAATGATGTAGGTCTGTTGCCGCTATAACAACAAATATAAAAACAGAAAAATACATAAATTTTTTTGAGCATGTTTTAAGAATTTTAGATTATTTTCATGTTTACTATTTTTTAGGCAATATTTTTTTATTAAACTCCCAAAAGGGCAGGCAAGACTTATTTTCAATTCCTTCATGGCCATCACATACTTTTTGAGGAGAAAAATTGAGAGAGAGATATCGTTTTAAGTGTGATGAAGGTATAAACCTTCTACTAACTTCTGATTGCCTTGTACTATTTACAGACTAACGGTTGACTAAGCTGGTATTATATGCACGAAGATGAGCGAGTAGTGTAGAAGGGGAAAAAATCCTATGACACTACCGGTAGTGTCCACTGGTAGTGCGCTGGGTAATGAATGTCTAGTAGCACTTGTCATAATCGCGACTAGGTAACAGTTCTATTCTTCTATGTTCTTCACCTGTCATGAGTTCCACAAACTGGTTATACTGAAGGAGATGGATAATACAGTAATGAACACTACTGCACTTATATAAGACGATTTTTTAAATGGGGCACATACTTATTATAAATTGGTCTAAATAAGAAGGTAAAATTGAGAGAAGGGACATTGCACAAATGCTTGGAATAAACTGATTAACTGTTGATTGAAACTGGATACGTTATCTGCATCTATCATAATGGTCTGCACTTAATATAATCAGAGATAAATGTGTTTACTAACAGAGAATATACCCCCTATCAGGCAGTGTAAAAATGACTCGCATAATAATTTCATTTAAGTATCTTGAGAGTTAAATAAAGGACATGAGATTTAAAATAAAATTAACAGCATAAACCCTTGTAGAGTTACAATAAAAATTAATAAAATCTTTCTGCAAAGAAAAAAAAATATGATCTCTAAAGTTTAAAGAATAGCATGAGTCGTGAAGATTGATCCTTTTAGGTTCCATAAAATCTGGCTCGGGTACTATAAAGTTCCATAAAATCTGGCTCGGGTACTATAAAGTTCCATAAAATCTGGCTCGGGTACTATAAAGTTCCATAAAATCTGGCTCGGGTAACATGCATAAAACCTAAAAGGATCAATCTTCACGACTATAAAGTTCCATAAAATCTGGCTCGGGTAACATGCATAAAACCTAAAAGGATCAATCTTCACGACTCATGCTATTCTTTAAACTTTAGAGATCATATTTTTTTTTCTTTGCAGAAAGATCCTTTTAGGTTTTATGCGTGTTACCCGAGCCAGATTTTATGGAACTATAAAGTTCCATAAAATCTGGCTCGGGTTTTGAAACACATAGAAAATTAGATCTCTAACTACTGTAAATATGAGTTACTACAGTTAGATGTTTTAGATTTTGTTGTTTGGTATTTTCAGCTGTATTCAGGAATAGTTTTCTTGCCAAGATACAAATATCTACCCACCTAGCCCCAAAATACAGAATCCATTATGATGAAAGATGTAGGGAGGATGTTTTCCTTTAGGTACCTATGCATTCTGATTTGTACAGACAGTAGAGTATAAAATTTACCTAATCTTTTTAAAGATTAATTTTGAAATAATATCATGCAGAATGAGCCTTAGAGTCTAGACTGAACTATGCCAAATCATAGACATACAAATATAAACGCTGAAAGAACAAGAAGATTGTAAGAATATCTCTAGTAACACAGCGAGCTATTGGCTTGGAAGGGATTGTTGTAAGCAAGAAAAATAATAAATTAGTAACACTTTATTTGATAAATACACTAACACTAGGCACATTTAATTTACAATTTACACTACTTTTTGGGTGGAAAGTTCTTTAAAAGTTGGTTCATTTGTTTATGCGTTAAATTCTTCTCCCCAGGAATAAGAACACCTTTCTTTCCCTTCTCTCTTAACGTGGCAGCAGTCTTCTGATACTCCTTATAACAACCTTGAAACGAGGATATTTCTTTCAAACATTCCTGCTGAACGAAGTCTGATTTCTTAAAACAAGCGAACATAACAGCTAGTTCTTGCATGCAGACAGCTTCTTTTAGCCTATCGCCTTTACCAGATACTGTTTTCTTCAGTTCTAATGGTAACAGCATTTGAAACGGCACTGGCTCCCTTTGTGGTCGTCTGGCATCTTTGCGGGTTGCACCGCCTAGCAATGTGGGGTTTAATCGCATGTTTTATTGATTAATTGTAGTGAAAATGCTAAATTAACTACGAAATTGATATTTTGTTTGAGTAAAACTGAAAGTGAGGTTATGTTTTGCTCTACAAATGTTGCGTAATGTCAAGTCAAACTAATATTATTAGTTTTAGCACTAGACAGAGATAGCGCTCTATGCAATTTCCTAAAAGAATAAAGACAGAAAAGACTTCTGCGAAATACGATGGTGCAGAGATCAAATAATGAAACTGTGTGAAAAAAGTGACATTGACAGACAAAGGTTTTGTAAAACGATGACAGTAGGGTAAACGTTTCAATAAAATCCATCGTAATTTTTTAAGCATTTTTGGCGCGAACGCGAAACTTGACTGAATCTACGCTAACTTTTTCTACCTATTCATCGTATTAATCTACTGACTTAGTATTTTATGACTATAATGATAAAAATTAGGTTTCCTGATTAGATCTACAAACTTACAGCAATAAAGTTTAGATAATTCTTTGTATAAAAGTTGAGTAGAAATGTACTCAATCATATTCGAATCTACGACACGAAATAATCAAGATGAAATTCTTCCTCGCCTTCGCTTTGATCGCCGTGGCTTCGGCCTCCCCCTACCTCAGGCCCACCGTGGCGAACGAGCAGATAGCCGAGATCCAGCAAATCGTCGCCGCCATCAACAGCCCCAGCACCGACCCCGCTACCGCCGCTGCCCTAGAAGCTCTACTCCTCGAGACTCTTGGCGTCGCTCAAGTCTCCCCCATCTCCGTTGGACCCGCTATCATTGACTTCCCCCTTCCCGACGGTGGTGCTGTGACCGCTGTGGAGCCTACCCCCGTTGTTACTCCCATCGCTCCCTCCCCCGTCGTGATCGGTGAGATCCCCGCTGGATCCCCCGCTCCCCTCGTCCAGATCATCGTGAACGTCGCCGGTGAGGAATCCTCCCTGATCACCCCCGGAGGTGCCGCTGAGGTCGTCGCCCCCCATGTTCCCGGACCCGTCAACGTTGTCGACAACGTGATCGTCGCTCCCGTCTCCCCCGTGCAGGTCGTTGAGCCCGTCGGTGTTGCCCCCGTCAACGTTGTCGACCACGTCGTTGTCTCCCCCGTCCAGGTAGCCGAGCCCATCATCGTCTCCCCTATCCAGGTCCAGGAACCCATCGTGGTCTCCCCTGTCCAGGTCGCTGAGCCCATCCCCGTCGCCCCCGCAGTCGTCCTCCCCGAGATCCTGAACTAATTTTAATTTTGTAATTAATTTTAATTTAGTCAATTCCTTCTTCCTAACAAAATGAATCCCTAAAATAAAATAATTAAAATATATATTTTTTGCAAACAAAATTGTTTTCTGTTGAATCAATCAAAACACCACGTTAGGTAGGTACCTGTTTTAAATCTAGCATTAAAATAGGTAGGTAAGTACTTACTTAGTTTGGATATTAATTTTTATTAGGTAGGTAGGTACTTACCTACCTATATATTTATATTATACCTAGGTACTTATTGGTACTTATAGGTATCAATTACAAAATTATTTAGATGCAGTCGACAAACTAATTTAAATTACAAAACACAAATTCGCCAAATATACAAAAAAACCATAGAAAGCTATTTTGGTATTTATGTGGTATTATTTATTGTTCATGTGTATTTTTTTAAAATACTTATTTATCTTAAAAATACCGCTACTGTCGCTGATGTAGCGCTTAAGCCCATTTTGCTCTTCCATACAGGGAGAGGTCATTAACAAAATTTTAAGTTAATGACCTCTCCTTGTATGGAACAGCTGACTTTCAAATACCTAACCTGAAATTTCCAAAAAAAGGTTCGAATTTACAATAGTCGTAGAACAAAGGTTGTTTGTTCAGGTGCACAGAAGTACCCCCTAACGCCTTGCTGATATGATTAGGTACTAATAAAATACTATAATCTGATAAAAAATATGAATAAAAAAATCAATTCAGCATTGAGCGATTCCCTTAAATTGTTAGTACATGACTATGGCAAAAAAGTGAGTCTCTTAAAAGTTATATTGCAAAATGTAGAATAGCATGTGTTGGGCATGTGGAGAGAAAGTCACATTTTTGAGAATATTTTTTTAACCAGAGGTTTTCTTCACATTATGTCACAAATATTATATATTTTAATGTACTTTATGGAAACATAAAGTACATTAAAATATCTTTCTAGTGACACCTTACACGTGTAAATTGGTTGAATAGAACTCGAGAAATGTGCAAATATCTAAAGTACAGAGCCGCCATCTTTATGACGTCATAAATGCTACTAGTTCCCGGCTTTCGAAACTAAGATAGGCTAATTTGTCATCTAGAGATCTCAAGGAATCCAACGATACCTGTTTTAGTTATACACAGCTCGTGACCACGACTTTTGTAAAAATCAGCTCCGGCCGCTTAACTAATAAGGTCAACCAGGCTAATTGCGTCTATGGGGCAAATGCATCTTTTCGAATTAATTTAAAAACTGTTCAATCTATGTAAACTGCTGACATCTAGTTCTACTGTCTAAAACTAAATATTTTACTCGTGGTTACTACAGATGGCGTAGTAGTTCATTTATTTAAAAAAAAAGCCATTTTGTTTTTTGCATGGTTTTGGACAAGTCGACACTGAGAGAGGGAAGTCAGTAAATCTGTGTTAATCATATGTTTTCTTCAGTTGATTGTTTTTTATCAATTATGACTGTAATGAATAGTCAATGGGTTGCTTACACATGCAGTTATTTTTAGTAAAAACACATTATTTGTAGAAATAATTAAATTTTCATTTTTGAGGTTGGGATTAATGTCTTGGGGCAAATGCGTCCGCCTTTACGGGGCAATAGCGTCTCTGCTAACGCATTTGCCCCAAAACAGAAATCGTCAACCTTTTTTACACCTGTAAATTTTAAAAAGAAAATATTATAGCCAGCCATGGTAATATTAAAATATATGGACATTACAAAATAATCAGGAAATACATAACTAAATATGAAATTCAAAACTTTATACAACAAAGACTTGTATGGCCATGGCAAAATACTCATTTTATTTTGTCATCTAATTGTTTTGAATGTGGAGAGCCAACAAACACACTCAAATCCCTTATCATTTTATAATGGATGATAAAAAAATTATAAATACACAAGTTATGTTGGAAAGCTTATTTTTCTGGTGTCCATTTTGCTCCATTTTTACTATAATATGAACACTATCCTTAAGACGAATGCGAGTGTTGCCAAGTAAATATATTAATTACCTGCTATTTAATTTTATCGCGTAATCAGATAATATTTAAAAAATAGATTTTGATATTTTATTTAAAATTGTTCATTCATTCGCATGTCCATTCGTCATTCATGTTCATGACAAAATCCTTTGGGCATAGACAGTGGCACCACCATTTTTTACATAGGTAGCTTACATATAAATAGTAAGGGCGAGGCACTCACTTAAAAAGATGACAACATCTGCATTTAGTATTTGCATAGGTATGGGGCTAATGCGTCTATCAAAATAGGCGCATTTCCCCCATTTTTTCTAAATTGTTTCTGGATGCGTCAATTATTATTTTTGTCTAGTTTAACTTTCACTCTATTGCACAGAAATTTTGCCCGAAAAAGACTATCTTATTTTCCTTACGAAAAGCTTACACTTTATGTACTTATTTAGGAAAGACGCATTTGCCCCAACCGAAAAAAAATAACTAAAAATTCAATATAAATAAAACAATCAATTTTACTAATTTTTAAAACTCCAGCGAAGAACTCACCCTGAGTACTTTGTACAAAAATATCAATAATATTGAACTAGAGTTTCAAAAAGAGGATAATTTAAGGGAATCGCTCATAATATGGCGATAACTTAGGTGATGGAGAAATATGACGCAATTACCCCGGTTGACCTTATGATTAACACAGATTTACTGACTTCCCACTCTCAAGTGTCGACTTGTCCAAAACCATGCAAAACACAAAATGGCTATTTTTTTAAATAAATGAACTACCACGCCATCTGTAGTAACCACGTGTAGTGTAAAATATTTAGTTTAAGACAATAGAACTAGATGTCTGCTGTTTACATAGATTTAACAGTTTTTAAATTAATTCGAAAAGATGCATTTGCCCCATAGACGCAATTAGGCTGGTTGACCTTATGTTTTTTGTACTTTTTAATTTTAACTTAATTTCTATATTGTATTTTTTACATATATATTTTTGCACAGTTTTTTAGATAGACAACAAAACAATATACACAAAAAACACTAAAGCTATTACAACTACAAAAGACAAACAATAACAGCACAACACGAACTTAATATTTATCTATTACTAGCTACGCCCCGCGGGGTTTACCCGCGTAAGTCCCGATCCCGTGGTATTATCGGGACAAAAAGTAGCTTATGTTTTTCAAACCAATCCAGCAGTTCCTGAAATCAGCGCGTTTAAACAAAAAATGGAAGCCGTCAAAGATTAATAATTTTCCCCGTTTTTTCCAGATTTCTTACTGATTCTTCGCTCCTTTTGGTCGCAGCGCGATGTTATATAGCCTGAAAGCCTTTCTCGATAAATGGACTATCCAACACAAAAATAATTTTTCAGTTAGAACCAGTACTTAGTTCCTGAGATATGCCCTTTCAAACAAACAACGGAAGCCCTCAAAGATGAATAATTTTCCCCGTTTTTTTTCACATTTCCCACAGATTCTTCGCTCCTTTGGTCGCAGGTCGCAGCGCTTTTTAAACTCACACCATTTGTATTCATAGTAATAAAAACTGTGTATATAAAATCGAGTGTCGGTACTCGACCTACCCTCGGTTACTACACTCAACTATCAGCATGAGAGGACAACGCTCGCCGCTGCTCCAGTCTCCTCGTGACCAACATAGTCGAAACGTCGAGGTAAGAGAAATAAAAATACGCAAGACCTGGGAAAATAATTACTTATTATATTTAGCTTATCTACAGAATTCTACAGAACATTGTCGTCAAATTGGCCAACGTATATGCACTGCTGTGTTTTGGGTTCAGGTGAAGAAACAGGCACCTGGCATAATGCATTCGGTTTGGCAACAGACTCGTGACCTTAAAAGTGCGCAGGGATTTGAATTTACGCCCTCTGTTAGTGTGCTTCAAAAAACCAAATAAACACATTAGCACTCCTTTGCGTCGCGCACTCGGGTAAAAAAGCTCGCAAAAGCACAAATAAATACGTATAATAATGTAAGTTTGTTTTAAAACTTTGCTAAATCATTTCCAAGTGTGCCAAAATATAGTCCCAAGTGTTAATATAACTTGTGTTATATTAACATATGTTGTTCTTAGGTTTGGTACTTGTGTACCGAGTATCATAGCCATGCATAACACATGCAAATGGCAATATCTACTTGCATGTAGGTGTAGCGGTTCTGGGTTAATTTACCACGTCCGCAGCACCTCCTCTCTCAATTTAACTGTCTTGACTTTTTGACTTTTGGGAAAGGAGGTTCTCAATTCGCCGCGTAAAAAATATATGAAGACGGCTAAACCGAACAAGATGATTCTTTTTTAGGGTAACTCAAAAGGTAAAAAAGGAACCTCTATAAGATCACTTTCTTGGCCGTCTGTCTGTCCGAGTGTCACCACCGATTTTTGTTAAAAAGGGGATAGGTACTTCATCTTTGACGCACTCATAAGTGACGTACATCAAAAGTGCTCATCACTACTCATGTGGTATTACCTAATACCTACACAATAGCACTCGCTATACTCTTGCATAAAGATCACAGGTTTAACCTAATCTAAAGCATTTTTCTAGCTTGGTTAATAAGATACCTAAGTATATAAAATCAGGGAATATTTGGCACTCGCTTCATTCTTGCGTTTTAAACTAATCTAATCGCCTTCCTTTTTATTATGCAAGTGAGCCTTGATTCAATTAATTCTTAGTATTTAGAACACAATCTAAAAGGTCTTGCATTTCACTTCATCTCACTGATGAAAACGAGGCAATGAGGACGGATATCGCCTATAAGTCTCTTAGCACGTTAGTCAATGGAGTCAAGAGCGTACAAGCTGGTTTTGTCTGAGGTGGCCCCAGTTACACGCTCGGGCCTGTCTTGGTACAAATTGAGAAACTGTCCTTGGGTGTACTGCTTTAACTTGGCGATGATACTAAGCATCTTAGAAGCCAATTGGGTTCTTGACTCAACAAAAGGCTGAAGTAAGCAATTCCAACCAGTCGGTCAGCGGTAACGACTTACTCTGTACAGATGGTGTCAGTCAAGTCAGTGTACTCTGTTTTGGAGATACACTAGGAAACAGCAAGCTTATCCATGGTTCTCCATCGCTTCACTCCATATGTTTGGTTAATTAAAAACTCCTGCGTATACAAATCCGGCCAGCTGGCGCGGTCGGGTCGCTAATGATGGAATGTTTGGTTTATTTAACATTAACTGTAATAGTCTAAACTAAGTAATCCCAAATATTCCCAAGATTACAAAGCAAGCAAAAAAACAAAGCAAATTACAAAGCAAAGCGATTTACAAAGCAAGTTAGTGGATAATTTAGGGTTATTCTTTCATAACAAAATAATTTTTCCTGGCTTTTTTATATTTTATTTACTACCTAATCAGGGCCCTAAAAATAGCTGGCACGAATTAAAGTTGCTGGTGCATATAAATCATTTAGATTTGATGTACGTAAAGGTCAAATATTATATGTTATTTGTACCTACTCGTAAATCCTAAAGTTTTATCTAAGGCGGTTGGTATTTGTTGTAAAAATTGCTTAAGTTCTAAAGTAGGTAAGTAATACGAAAACGTTATATTCAATTGTTACACAAGGAATTTTATTGTAAGTATCTCATTGCAAAAACACAATGTTTTAGATAAAACAAAACATATCCTAAAGATGTGTAAACGATTGTTGCTTAGTTGAGGGACTCAGGAAGAGCAACAACGGGAGAGGGGATGATGGGGGTACCCACGACGACGGGCTCTACGATGATGGGCTCAGCGACCTGGACGGGGGAGACAACAACGTGGTCGACAACGTTGACGGGGGCAACACCGACAGGCTCAACGACCTGCACGGGGGAGACGGGAGCGACGATCACGTTGTCGACAACGTTGACGGGTCCGGGAACATGGGGGGCGACGACCTCAGCGGCACCTCCGGGGGTGACCAGGGAGGATTCCTCACCGGCGACGTTCACGATGATCTGGACGAGGGGAGCGGGGGATCCAGCGGGGATCTCACCGATCACGACGGGGGAGGGAGCGATGGGAGTAACAACGGGGGTAGGCTCCACAGCGGTCACAGCACCACCGTCGGGAAGGGGGAAGTCAATGATAGCGGGTCCAACGGAGATGGGAGAGACTTGAGCGACGCCAAGAGTCTCGAGGAGTAGAGCTTCCAGGGCAGCGGCGGTAGCGGGGTCGGTGCTGGGGCTTTGGATGGCGGCGACGATCTGCTGGATCTCGGCTATCTGCTCGTTCGCCACGGTGGGCCTGAGGTAGGGGGAGGCCGAAGCCACGGCGATCAAAGCGAAGGCGAGGAAGAATTTCATCTTGATGGTGCTGAAAAGTTTAACAGAAATCAAACTATTAGTAAATGATATAATTTTCTTTTACTAAGTAAATATTGCCTTGTGTTTTGTCGCCAACTTACTTTATTAGCCCGTGTCGTATACTCGACTATGACTATTCACTTGCTCGATTAGTTTTTATACCAATCAATTATCAAATTTATATTGTTTTATGTTCACGCGGTAGATATTGGGAATAGTAAAATTTAATAGACGCCCATATACGTGTTGATACCAAAAAAACCTAGTCATCTTCCGTCTGAAAATAGTAGGTATGAAAAGCCGGTAAAGCGAAGATATGATTCAAAGCCATTCAATAAGAATTTCATCTATAGCTCACCGAAGGATTCCTTACAGAGCTAGGGCACCTAGATTCGTGCAACCATCCTTTTTTATTAGGGCGCGTTCAGACGACACGCGTTGACCACGCGCATCACACGCGTTGACCACGCGTTGAACACGCGTTGAAATTTGTTCTATATGTAATTTGAGTCTTATGACACATCAATAGATCTCAAATTGCATTTATCAAGTCCACCCGCTCACGACACGCGCCCGCCCCGCGCACGCCCCGCGCCTGCTTGCAGAAATGCAATTTGAGATCTATTGATGTGTCATAAGACTCAAATTATGTATAGAACAAATTTCAGAGCGTGTTCAACGCGTGGTCAACGCGTGTGATGAGCGTGGCGGGCGCGTGGTCAACGCGTGTCATCTGAACACGCCCTTATTCTGCACACGGCATCCTGGACTTTTCCCTAATACGGGCCTATTAACTAATAATTCTTCATTTTCTAATTATAATTATTAATAATTAGTTTCATTTTTTTGTAATTTATATGCCTATTTTAATTTTGTTTCAATATTTTTTCTTATCCGTGTGCTCTTCTAATAAATGTCTATTCTATTATATTCTGAATATTTGTCCTGAAAATCATGAAACATAATTAGAAAATCATAATTAAACCTGAAAGATATATGTAAAATAACAGGAAGTTTCAGCAACAGCATGTTACAAAGGATAACTAAAACGTAGTATAAACGATAAAGCTGCTTATCCTCTTGATTTACGACCGTCTTGAAACGTAATTTCCCAAGATGGGTAAGTAGATATGTCTGGTTCGTAAATGCGTCTATGCTTCTTTGCCTACCTAATCCCTTTGTATCCCTTAAATATTTATTTATTCATACCACAATTAATGCACGGAATATATCTTTAAACAATTTTGTTAAGTATCTTGAACTTTGTGGGCATGATCACAAAAAGGAAAAAAAACCCTCTGAGTTTTTTCTTGGTGGGTCCGTTCCGAAAGCACTCATCCTAACTTAATTTTTAAGACGTATCATAGTGATGTCATGCAAATTGTACGGTTCCAAATGAATAAAGAATTCAGAAGAAGAATTTGGAGCGAATCAGTCTGCTGTGATTAGGTAATATCTCTTTAATCTTCCAAAAAAAAAAAATTTTACAGGACATTCTACCCAATCATCGCCACACACAAGTCTAGTTACTTAGCTTGGGGCTAGACCAAGCTAAGTAACTAGACTTGTGTCACGGGAGCTAGACAACGGATATTATACACTTATATACTTACTTTTTCTTTTGTAAATATATACTTACTTATAACTAGCGACCCGCCCCGGCTTCGCACGGCTATATTATGCATGTATTATACATATAAACCTTTCTCTTGAATCACTCTATCTATCAAAAAAACCCCATCAAAATCCGTTGCGTAGTTTTAAAGATTTAAGCGGTCAAAGGGAAATAGGGACAGAAAAAGCGACTTTGTTTTATACTATGTAGTGATTTCTTTTGTATATAGTTATATACTTATAACTAGCGACCCGCCCCGGCTTCGCACGGCTATATTATGTATGTATTATACATATAAACCTTCCTCTTGAATCACTCTATCTATCAAAAAAAACCCCATCAAAATCCGTTGCGTAGTTTTAAAGATTTAAGCAGTCAAAGGGAAATAGGGACAGAAAAAGCGACTTTGTTTTATACTATGTAGTGATAGTGATAGTGATGATACATAGAAACAACCAGCCTGCCTAGCATGACGACCAAAACACGATACGATAAAGCTATATCACGCGATACAACTACATCAACTCTCAAAATATGATACATAAAGCCGCCATGTTAAATTTTTATTATAAATTGCGACAAAAATTATGATAAAAATTCAACATGGCGGCTTTATCTATCATATTTTGAGAGTTGATGTAGTTATATCGCGTGATATAGCTTTATCGTATCGTGTTTTGGTCGTCATGCTAGGCTAGCAGACCACAGACAAATAACTAAGCATACTTAACTACTTGCCTGAGACGAGAATCGAACCCGCAACATTGTGTTTGACAGTCCGGCATGATGACCATTGTGCCAACTGAGTCATCATCAATCCAATGCCCTTTAAACATCTTAATAATATCTTAATATAGTTTGAATTTCCAAAAGTCGTAGAACAAAAGTTGTTTGTTTAAGTGCACAGAAGTAGCCCTCAATCACTTGCTAGTATAATTACCAATAACCCTGTATAGAGATTTGAATAGTAGATGACGGTTTGCCTAACAAAGGACATTAACCTAGGTAGGTATCCATGAGTAGGTAAGTAAGTAGGTACCTTTTTTTTTACCAAAACATTGTCCTACCGAACAATGAAATGTTCAATTTTACAGCATTGTAAATCTCTTTAATCCCCGATAATCGAATTGAAGCAGTTAAACAATATCGGAAAAAACTGTTGTAAAATGATAGGGAAACTTACCTATTTGGGGAATTTCGAATTCAGTATGACGTCATGATGGTATACAAAGTTCAGGGGCCCGATTCTATAGCCTTAAGATCTACAGACGTACAAATTCTTCCTACTTACCTATTTTAATGTTTGTTGCCAGTAGGTATTTGTTCTCTATCCGAAAAATTAGCGATTGCTGCACGAGGTTACATATCAAAATAACTAAGTTCAATATAACTATGTTCGAAATAACTACGGTCATAATGCCTACTGTTCAAAATACCTAATGGTTGTTTCACATATTTTTGAAATAACTAATGAACGAAATACCTAATGGACGAAATACCTACGGTTAATTTACCTACGTTCATTATAACTATGTTCGAAATAACTACGGTCATAATACCTACTGTTTAAAATACCTAATGGTTGTTTGGCATATTTTCGAAATACCTAATGGACGAAACACCTACGGTTAATTTAACCACAATTAATTCAACTACGGGTTTTCACCTGCGGTTAAAAAAAAAAACAATTTTATAAAATACACCTACGGTTAATTTACCTACAATTAATTCAACTACGGTTTTTCACCTGCGGTTTAAAAAAATCAATTTTATAAAATCCCTAACCAAGTAAAATGGGTAGAATTCGCTTCTAGCACTCGCCGGCCGCTGCCGCGGCACCGCTCGCTTCGCTCGCTCGGCTCGTGCGTTGTGGTCGCAGTTCTAACATAAACCTAACCTATCCATGTCGGTTCTGGGTAGGGGGTGTTCCGGATGGGTCTTTATATGCTTCCCTAATCAAGTCAAATAGGTAAAATTCGTCTCTAGTTGCGTGATAAAGGCAGCATATAAAGACCCACCCGGAAAACTCCCTACCCAGAACCGACATGGATAGGTTAGGTTTATGTTAGAACTGCGACCACAACGCACGAGCCGAGCGAGCGAAGCGAGCGGTGCCGCGGTAGCGGCCGGCGAGTGCTAGAAGCGAATTCTACCCATTTTACTTGGTTAGGGATTTTATAAAATTGATTTTTTTAAACCGCAGGTGAAAAACCGTAGTTGAATTAATTGTAGTTAAATTAACCGTAGGTGTTTCGTCCATTAGGTATTTCGACCATTAGGTATTTTAAACTGTAGGTATTATGACCGTTAGTTATTTCGAACATAGTTATATTGAACTTAGTTATTATAATGTGTAGCCCAATCGACCGTTAGGTATTATGAACTTATGTGAATCGACCGTAGTTATTTCGAACATAGTTATATTGAACTTAGTTATTATGATACGTAACCCTGCACGATCCAGGACGATGTTATGGAATTAATCAGAAATCAGTCAATTTGTAATAAATTTTTGATAGGGTTTTAGTCCATATTGGCACCGATCCTTTGAGTATTTGAACTACCTAGGTTTCATTTTATCTTTGACAAGCAAACAAATAAATAAACAATCTTTAGAATTTATAATATTAGTTAGGATTTATTGTGAACCCGTTGCTTGCCATTGCGCATTGAGTCGCATAAATATGGCCTATGTCCTTTCTTGTCTACACTATGGACTAGGTACTCTTGAACAAACTTTGATGAAAATCTGTCAAGCCGTTTAACTGTAAAGACAAACAAGGAAACTAACTTTCGCATTAATCTATTTAAACTAATATAATATTTTAAAGAGTAAAGATTCGATTATTTGTTTGTCCGCATTGAATAGGCTTCAAAACTACTGGACCGATTTTGATGAATCTTGGGTTGAGGATACATTGATTCATTGTGAGTGTTTTAGGCTACTTTTATCCCGATATTCCCACGGGATCGGGAGTAACGCGGGCGAGACCGCGGAGCGCTGCTCGTAATATAAAAAAGTTGGAACTTAGAAGCAAAAAAATGTAGAGAAACCACATCTAGTGGCATAATTTATGAAGGAGTTGGGCTGGTTCATATGAGTTCATTGTGGTTCATGGTGGCACTCATATGAGTTCTAGTGTGGTTCTAGTACTAGAACCACACTAGAACAGGTAGGTACCTACTTGTATACGGGCTGTTTTCTGCAATAAGCCCCTTTAGTTGGGTCCCTTTTGCGTGAGGTTCCACTTGTCAGGGGGAGAACCAGCCCAACTCCTTCATAAATTATGCCACTAGATGTGGTTTCTCTAAATTTTTTGGAAGGCTATTGACATCACCTATTGTCCTGAGTCTAATTTCCGATAGTACCATGCAATCCAGCAGCACATGCGCTGTCGTGCCTCCATGCATGCTCTGCACCATACAGGTTGTCCGTTGTCTAAGTTTTGGAAGTGTTTCTTTAAAGCGTCGTGACTGGCCAGAGCGATTGTAACCAAGCGCATTTAGGATCGGTTCAAGTACGAGTAGGTACTTATCATCAGAATGTCATACCTGACAGCGCCGGTTTGTGCAGATTCTATCTTAACTCCATAAAAGATCTTGAATCAAAATTTGTTTTTTTTTGTACTTTATTAGATACTTTATAGTTGTGATAACCGTTTTCATTGTTCTTCCTGGAAATCGTTATCGGAACCATTAATTGCATCCATATACTCTCTGATAACTTTTTGTATAAAACTATGTAGGTAACACGAAGCCACTATAGTTTGACAAGTCCAGTTGAAATAACAGGTGCGTATTTATATCAAGGATCAACTTAATAATAATATTTTAGTCAATTAGAGCCGTTTTGAAGCGTTGAACTGATTTTAATTTGAACTCTAGAGAGGTTGCTATAGAGATAAGTAGGCATTTTTTTTAATAATAAGCTTTAGGCTTTAACTAGGAACTTGGTTCCTCTATTGTCATAAAATTTTAAGGATAGAATTAAGTAGGTATAACAAAAACAATAATTTAATTATAGATTTTAAAAAAACTGGTTGCCTGTAAAGTCGGTATACGGGCGAAAGTTTTACGTGACAACAACTGTGCTCGAGTGGAAGGGACGCGTGCCTTTCACTTTTTATGTCTGTCTCTCTCGCTCTTAGGCGGGCTAACCATGCCCGAGTGGAAGGGACGCGTGCCTCTCACTCGCTCTCATTGTGAGCGCATAACGTCAACGGAGCGTAACGCAGTTTCTTGAAGTGTCACCCGGCAAACCAATTTATAAAACGTTGTCACGTCAAAAGATGTTATTCTTCTAAAATTTTTGCGATTTGCATGCCCGCAATGGGTAAATAGTTGTAACTTAATTTTAGAACTATATCTTCTATCCATTGTTGGTACCTACATAAAAATAAAATAAATAAATAAATATTTCAGGACATATTACACATCGCCATCCAGCCCCAAGCTAAGCAACTTAATGCTTGTGTTATGGGTGCCAGATAACGGATAAACTACTTATATACTTTTTTTTTTTTTTTATTCATATTATACATATAGGAAACACCCAGAACCAGAAACAAGAATTTATGGCCAGCATAAATACTTGTTCCCGGCGGGAATCGAACCCGCAACCTTCTGCGTCGCAGTCGGGTGTTCGCCCGACGCGCCACAGAGGTCGTCACATAATTTATGCAATAAACATTCTTATTCTTATTTTTAGCCAAAATGAAATTCCTGATCGCCTTCGCCGCTGTAGCCGCCGTCGCCGTCGCTGGCCCCGTCCAGCGCGGCCTGATCGCCCCCGTGGCCACCGGCCCAGCTCCGATCATCAATGACGTTTCTCCCATCGCCGTTGGACCCGCCATCATTGACTTCTCGCCCATTGCCATCGGAGCCCCCATCGTCGACGTTCCCGTTATATCTCCCATTGCTATCGGAGCCCCTATTATCTCTCCGATCTCTCCCATCGCTATTGGCCCCGCCATCATCCCTATCGCGCCCGAAACCATCATCGGACACCCACCCACTATCATTGATGAGGCTCCCGCCAGCGCAGCTGCTCCCCTCGTCCAGATCATCGTGAACGTCGCCGGTCAGGAGTCTTCCCTGGTCACCCCCGGAGGTGCCGCTGAGGTCGTCGCCCCCCATATTCCCGGACCCGTCAACGTTGTCGACAACGTGATCGTCGCTCCCGTCTCCCCCGTGCAGGTCGTTGAGCCTGTCGGTGTTGCCCCCGTCAACGTTGTCGACCACGTCGTTGTCTCCCCCGTCCAGGTCGCTGAGCCCATCATCGTCTCCCCTATTCAGGTCGCCGAGC
The DNA here is from genome assembly GCA_907269075.1 of Idaea aversata. Classification (NCBI taxonomy): domain Eukaryota; kingdom Metazoa; phylum Arthropoda; class Insecta; order Lepidoptera; family Geometridae; genus Idaea; species Idaea aversata. The sequence continues at coordinate 10,349,703 of OU026101.1, forward strand.
CCATCGTGGTCTCCCCTGTCCAGGTTGCTGAGCCCATCCCCGTCGCCCCCGCTGTCGTCCTCCCCGAGATCCTTAACTAAGAAGTCAACAAGCTGCTTGTTTGTGGTTGATATGACTGTATTCAATTAAATGTGTTTCACATGAGATGCAGTGTATTATCCCATCAGTAGTTTGGTCGGCGTGGTAGAACGCGAAACATCTTCTACAGGACTTTCTATTTATAACTGGATTTAACTACGATCTAAATCTTAATAAATTTGTCGAACGCTTAATTAGTTATTTAATTTAAATACTTATTTAAAGTAACCCTTAAACCCCTTAAAGTTTAATATTTAAGTATTCATATATGAATAATACCAACTGTGAATTTAATGAGGTGATTAATCTAAGTAGTTACCTACTTACGTAATTTAAATACGAATTCTCGTAGGTAGGTATAGCTACTTAAGCCTAGTTTAGACGCTGCGAGCTGCTGACCAAACAGTAGACAGCTACTCGGCTTTTCTACTCGTACGCCAGTAGCTCGGCTCGCATTTGCTGTCTACACGACACTAGCTACTGTCCGTCCAGTCTTGCGAGTTGCCGCGATATCGAGTGAACGTGTTATAAAAAAAACGGTGATACGCTCTATAACTCTACGCTCTACGCTCGGGTCTCCTATCTGGAGATATTGGATAGGGATTCATAAAACTATTTGAGAATTTCAGCAATCATTTCATCAATCATTTTTCAATTTTTAGTTTTAGTTTTTAACTTATTTTAATTTTAAGTAAGTAAATGAATTTATTTTAATTTAATTTAATGTTGATTTAGTAGTAATTAATTATTTTATTTTGTTTGGAATTATTTTATTTTAATGTAACTAATGTAATTTTATTTTGTTTTATCTATTGTTGACATTTGTAGTTTTTTTTTTTTTTTTTTTAGGATTTCTGACTTTAGTTAGTTATTTTATTATTTTTAAATTGGATCTAGTTAAGTAGTGCAAATGGATTAATTTTTATTTCAATTGTATTTTAATTTAATTTAATCCGAAATAAATGAATTATTATTATAACAGCAATATTATGTCAAGAATTGGAAAATGTAGGTACTTATATAAAAAAAAACTTCAAAAAAAAAAAGAAACGCAGGCGCAGCACAAAACACGGGTTCCACTCACGACGACTGTCCCGCTCGTACTGGCGAGCTACTGCCGAACGCGTCTATACGTTGCGAGCGACGGCCGAGTGTTGTCATGTAATGAGTGAAAACAAAAAATGTTGAAGTAACTCGGATGCGAGCTACTGTCCAACTCGTACGTGCGAGTTACTCGTAAGTGACGTCCAAACAGTGCGAGTTACTGTAGTGCAGCTACTCGGCAGCCTGATTCGTACGCTAGCTCGCTCGCACTGTGTAAACCAGGCATTAGTATAAATTCAAAGTGTACGAGAGTTACGGATTTGTACCACTGACCTTTGCTCTCGAAGGTGTTCTGAGGGTTCTGGTCGATGGAGACGTGTCCGTTGACATCTAGTCCATAGGGTGCTGGTAATTGATTTCCACCTCGAGGATGTGTCGTAGGGGGAGAAGAATCGAAACAAAGGTCCACACTTGATGCGCGGCGCGGATCGGTAGGTACTCCAACGGAGATCGAGATGTGCTCACTCGAAGGTAGCGAGACGAAGACTAGTGGTCGTGGTACGTTCGTAATTCAAACGGGAAAAATGGATGAAATCTACCCACAAGTTGTGTTTTCTTTCAAAACCCTACCCTCATTTATAGATTAAAAATAAGCGAACGAATAAAATCTGTTCCTCACGGAACATGCCGCTCACCTTAAAAAAACTCGGTTCTTTTAACAAAAGATAGATTAGATAGATTATGAAACAAAAGATAAACTACGAAGATATAGATTGCAATACTAACTACAAACAAAAACTTAACTGAAACGATGCTGCATAACAGCGGAGATTCATTAAAAGAATCTAAACTAATTGATAGGTAGCGGACACAGTTTCACTAGGTACTGGCCGCTTGACAAAGGTATTACCTATTTGTAAAGTAACTACTCGTGTTTTTTTATCCGAGCCGGGGTGCAACGCATGAACTCGAGCTAGTTTCCACAGTGAGGAAGATTGTCGTCACTAGGGCTTGAGCTCCGGAATTCCGGATTTAACAAAATTCCGGAATTCCGATTTATTTCAGTATCGTTTGTAATACCGGAATTGGTGAGAGCAAAATCGGAATTTCAATATCGTTTGTTATGAGTAGAAAAGGCAGTTTCCTAAGACGGCGGAGATAGAGGACAATGCTTCAAGTACCTATCTAAAAACAATACCGCCTACTAGTGTCGAGACTGAACGCGACTTTTCACCAGTTTCAGTTCACATCCAACAAAAGTTCTAGATGATAGATTACTTAATTTTTAATTATAATTACTTACAGTTCTGAACAGCTATTTCAATGGATTTATTATTCCTACCTAAATACCCCTTCATTTCGATAACATCTGTTATTCAAAAAATATTATGCATTTTGTAAAGGAAGCATCGAATTCCGGAATTCCGGAACTGGATAGATCAATATTTAAACTGAATTTCGGAATTGAAAAATGGACCGATATTCAAGCCCTAGTCGTCACAGACAACGACAACCATGCTTTCGTGGATTGTAGGTCCGCGATGGCCGAACCATTTTTGAGTTTGTTGGAGTTCATGGCATTTAAGTATACCTATAACGTATACCTCTAATGTAAAAATACGTCTAATGATATCACGACTCGATATTATCAAATTTTTTTGTAACAAGAGTTACTTATGTATTGAATAGGTAGCCTGCGCACCTGCATGCAAAAATGTTAAATGTGCATCATTGATAATTAAGAAAGTTAAAGGATGGTTTTTAGGGAGAATAAGTACGTTACGTAATAGTCGACTAGATGTAGGTAATAAGTAAATAAATCGTTAAAAATTACTTAAAGTTGTTAGACGTTATGTTTATGTTCGTTCATAGTATCAAACAAATAAGCTCCTCAGTTCACATATTATTTACATATTATGATAGGTCAGCGTTTGACTACAGCTATCACACATGCCTAATGGTAGGTGACGATGCGGTCTAAGATATAGTACGCTCTCCTATAAAATACATAATCACTCGCTACTTGAAGATCCCCAAATTGTACAGACAACCACGGAACCCTCTACACTTTGCCGCGGCCATCCCTCACTACTAATGTCAGCTTTATCAATTGTACCTGGTTATATCGATTAAAGAGTACCTACCTATTAATCAATATTGACAGCAGTTGCGAAGCACTAAACGTGGTTATTTCTCAAACAGACCTAAATACATAAAACATAACCTTCCGGTATACTTAGATCTACATAAGAGAAATTTAGAGAGATATGTAATTATCCAGAGATAAACCAGGTAAGTAAAGTGATTATACTTTTCTAGGGAATTATACAGGGAGATTTTTTTCCTTCCTTCAGGAGGGAGATTTTTTTCCTTCCTTCGGGGCCTTCAGGGCTATATCCTAAACTATAAGAGATAGCGAAAATGCTGAAAGGAGTTCCGTGCCCGTTTTGACAAAAAACTAAAACTGCATCATTAGATTTTATCAAATTAATTACCCTAGCCAGAGATCGAACCAGTTGATTTAAAAAAAAATAATCAACCTATATTTTTATACCAATGGATAGTCTTGCTGATAGAAATCAACTTTTGGAAACAAACATAGTACTTATGTCAAATCAAAGGAAATAGCTAATTTTTTAGTGTTCTGTAATTCTTCTACTTCTAATAGGTACTAATGTATACTTTCATAGAGTAGGATGGTCGCTCGCTACCATTTTCTTCTAATGATCTATTTTCTAGGTGGCAGCCATAAAGAAAAATAAAAATACTGCGGCAACGCAGCTCATTGCATTGTCATTCTGTTAAATTCTCCAAAAAAACTTTGCAGGCGAAAAAATTTAGGTCGCTCGACATGACATCGCTCAACAAAGTTTTTTATAAGTAAGTAGGTCTAGTTCTAAACCCATTTTTATATTCTTCCATGCAGGACGCATATTGGCTATTGAAAGAGCAATAATTTAATAATCACACCCTTTTAAAGTCATTCATAATACGCCTAAATACGTAACAGAACATTATCAACTCGTAAATCAATAGTTAATCTAATCAAAATCATGCGGCTTTAGCTTCTGTTCGACTAAACTGTCGTAAATTTAGACTACCTAGGTACCTACTAGGAATAAGTAGGTATCTAGAGTACCTACTGGTTTCGTCATCATAGACGAAACTTTCCCCTCCTGACAACCAAGATTCACAACTGGTTGTCAAAAAATTAATAAACTTTCCTATTATTTAGTCTTATTGCTCATTGACAGTTTGGTTGTAGCTTTAACCGTTTTCATAAATCAATAAAAAATATTGATTGATTGATAAACATAAAAAATGCAAAAAAAAAACTCTAATTTGGCACATAAAAGGGGGAGAAAGGGGGGGGGGACTCGCCATACGACTTGTTTCTACTTCTATATCTTATTATCTATGAAAAACTACATGCATGGCAAGTTTCATGCTTTTAGCCAGATAGGACTCTGACAATAGCACACTAAGTCCAAAAAAATGTAACATTTTAATTGACTACTATGCCTTCATGAATCTTGAAACTCAATATTTGTGGTATTAAGCAGATACCTCAGAATTTTGTTGGATATTCTTTATCTTCTTCTTCTTATATATAAAAATCAATTGCTGTTCGTTAGTCTCGCTAAAACTCGAGAACGGCTGAACGGATTTATCTTATCTTGGTCTTGAATTATTCGTGGAGGTCTAGGGAAGGTTTAAACGGTGAGAAACATCGGACTTACGCGGGTGAAACCGCGGGGCGCAGCTAGTTGAGCATATAAAAGACATGGTAACAATTATGAGGTAGGTAAACTATGCTTTGATTAGGTCAGTATTAGACCCCTACATAAAAGAGTCGGTTAAAATATAGGTCTACTCCACGAGCGTGTATAATCCTTTAATCAAAGAAAAGAACTAAAGCTAGAAATGATCTAATAGCGTACCTACTAAGTTTTGGGTAACACGTGCTAGGCAAGTGTAACAAACCTATACTTCCTTCAAAAATCTATAAATTAAACTTAGCACGTTCTTAAAATTATCCGCCAATTTGTTATATCTCGCTAATTATTATCAAAAAGCAATAAAGGGACTAACAGTTTTTCAATAGATAGATAACGGTTTTATATAAATTAACCAAGAATTGTTGACGAACTCATACTTCGACCGAGGACCCAACGAAATCAGGTGAGCTTGGAAATTCAGAAATTAATCAATCTTCTGGAATTGTGTTCTTTGGCGTTCTCATATTTCATTCTGTTTCCGCTTGAACCAAATAATTCTTTGTTTCAGGCAAAATGAAACTGTTTATAACTCTCGCTGCTCTTGTTGCCGTCGCCGTCGCTGGCCCGACGCGCGGCCTCATCGCCCCCGGACCCGCTGGACCCGCGCCCATTATTCCGGACGTGTCGCCCATCGCCGTTGGACCCGCCGTCATTGACTTCTCGCCTATCGCTATTGGACCCGCTATCATTGCCCCCAGCCCCATCTCTGTTGGACCCGCTATCGTTGAGATCCCTGAAGTTTCTCCTATCGCCGTTGGACCCGCTATTATCCCCATGCCCATCTCTCCCTCTCCCGTCATCATCGGTGAGATCCCCGCTGGATCCCCCGCTCCCCTCGTCCAGATCATCGTGAACGTCGCCGGTGAGGAATCCTCCCTGGTCACCCCCGGAGGTGCCGCTGAGGTCGTCGCCCCCCATGTTCCCGGACCCGTCAACGTTGTCGACAACGTGATCGTCGCTCCCGTCTCCCCCGTGCAGGTCGTTGAGCCTGTCGGTGTTGCCCCCGTCAACGTTGTCGACCACGTCGTTGTCTCCCCCGTCCAGGTCGCTGAGCCCATCGTGGTCTCCCCTATCCAGGTCGCCGAGCCCATCCCCGTCGCCCCCGCCGTCGTCCTCCCCGAGATCCTTAACTAATTTTTATTTTGTAATTAATTTTTATTTAGTCAAGTCTTTCTTCCGAACAAAATGAAGTGCCTAAAACTCTTAACTAAATTAGGTACCGACTAAGTAAATTAATTTAGAAATAAGGAACTTCTGAGTCAAATAGACCGACAATAATTCGAATGTGATGATACTAGATAAGATACATATTAAATCTGTTGTATATTTAGCAAGCAATATTGCAGAACAATGACATTTGATGAAACGTTTGAAACGAAAAATACAATGTATTTTGCAATTTAATTGATTTTTATTATTTCATAATGACAACAATAAATAACCCTTTTTTAGATGTACCGTAGTCAGGTAAATAGACTAGAAATTGGTACAGAGTCTAGGCTACTTAAATGTTTATTAAGTAATTCATTGTTTACATAGCTAAACCACCACATAAGTCTTCCAAAAGCTTCCTGTTATTCTGTTTATTTATGAAATAGAGTTGTGTATCCTACCTACACAATAACTTGCTAATTGACCGAACGAGCAATGCAAATGAGGTCTAGTGGTTAGATGCTCGGTCGTTCGTATGTTTGTTCGACGATAACTTGATTACCGTTGCTCTGATCTTCATGATATTTGGTTATAACGAATGAGTAGTTGAGGTCTATAGACTTTTTAAGATTGAACATGAGTGGGATCGGTTGGCAGACCACGGAGATAGGGCATGCAAGAGTGGATATAGCTAGGAAAATTATAGGGCAAATATACCCGAGTGGGGTATTAAATGAAAGGCCGTCCCTTCGATGACAATAATATGGTACTATGAACTTAACTGAACTAGACAAGCGTGCCGTGTTTAAGCTAATTAACATTGTCTTAATGAGTAGAAATTAAAATAATAAAACTTTAGTCTGACGAAAAACACCTGAGCAACCTTACCCTCTCAACAAGATAGTCCTATCGTGTAAAATCGTCTTGATCAATACTAAAGCATCAGCTGATATCTGGGTCTGGTTATAGAGCCGGAAGGAGGCTTTATGAACTCATCTTCTAAACACGATAGGCTTATCACGTTTGCACTCGAAAAAAAAACGTTTTTTATGTTCATTACGTCTCTGCCTTTGCTAAATTATATAGTTACCTAAATGATTTTTTGTAGAGAGATACTCAGAACAAAATCTGACGTAGTCACTATAGTAGGTACTTAGCGGTTTTTAGATTTATTTTGTCCTTACCTATCACTGAGGTGAAATGTCATAGGTAAGTAGGTAAATACGAAGCTACTGACACGATAAGAAAGATTAAATGCATTAGGTAAAATGAGTCATCCATTACATATAGGTACCTATAATAAACAAAAAATATACCCGAAAATATAATACAAGCTCTAAAAAAATGGGTAGGATAATGGTTAACATAGAACTTATGACAAAATAATCTTTATCATCATCATAACAGCCACAGGACTCCCCCAAAGACTTCTAGACCCATGTGCCGCTTTGAAACAATCTTACATTTGAATAAAATAGGAAATAATCGAATTGACAACCTACTCCTTTTTTTGAAGTTGGTTAAAAATAGATCCTTACCAATATTTTACTCCTATGTCCCTTTTTTGGGGATAATAATAATGTCAATCAAAAATATACGACGACAAAAAATCTATTAAGTCGTAAAACTTGTACCTACTTTAAGTTCAGATCGGTTAGAGTAGTACCAACCAGCATACTGACAGACGAAAGCAAATGTTAAGACTTGGAGCAGAGACGCTTCGAGGAGGGACACTTACCTCTGACCTAGAATATTAAAAAATAGCACAGAAAGGATTAAAAGCAACGGAAGTTGGAAAGTCTCTGTAGCAGAAGGACAGATACGCAAAATCCCGGAATAGCAAAATCCCAGATTAGCAGAAGGACAGATTAGCATAAAGGCAGAAGTACAGATACACACAGAAGACACAACAATTTTTTAAAGTTATTTAATTCGTTTTATTAACTTTGGCCAAACGTATCAAACATTCCATTGCAGTCATTTTACTATTAAAACTAAAAAAATTAAATTAAAAATTAAAACCTCGTAATAACTTGATATTTTTTTTTATCCTTCAGTGTAGTAAGAGAAGAAAAAGATACTGCCGATTGAAACTTATAAACGAAGTAGGTAAATAATTACCTTAGTAATCCGGTATTAATAGGGGATTGACTTGTCATAAGAAATTATCGATTATTTAAGTTATTTACCTAAATGGATTAGTTAAAAATAAATTAGCTTTCCTTTGCATGTGGTCATTAAGAAGATAACAGTTTTATATAAAACCTGTGGGAAGTATACGGCATCTGCCTCATACTTCGTTTTATACGAATAAACAACAAGGTAAAGATTTGTTTCCCAAAATAATGACGTAATTTCATTCATACGTAGTTTGAAATTATCCTAATGCCTTATCTTCACGTACTTTTCCAAGTGCTTCCAATAAATAATATCCAAGTTTAGATTAATTTTGTGCTTATATTTTGTTCCAGTCAAAATGAGAGTCACTATCGCATTCACCGCTATATTAGCCGTTGCTTTCGCGGGCGTGGTTCCTGTGAACGTTGTGGACAACGTCGGTGTCCCAGTCTCTCCCGTTGGTGTATCCTCTCCTGTGGAAGTTGCGCCCGTCAATGTAATGGACAACGTCGGTGTCCAAGTCTCTCCCGTTGGTGTATCCTCTCCTGTGGAAGTTGCGCCCGTCAACGTAGTGGATAACGTCGGTGTCCCAGTCTCTCCCGTTGGTGTATCCTCTCCCGTTGGTGTATCCTCTCCCGTGGAAGTTGCGCCCGTCAACGTAGTGGATAACGTCGGTGTCCCAGTCTCTCCCGTTGGTGTATCCTCTCCCGTGGAAGTTGCGCCCGTCAACGTAGTAGATAACGTTGGTGTCCCAGTCTCTCCCGTTGGTGTATCATCTCCCGTGGAAGTTGCGCCCGTCAACGTAGTGGATAACGTCGGTGTCCCAGTCTCTCCCGTTGGTGTATCATCTCCTGTGGAAGTTGCGCCCGTCAACGTAGTGAATAACGTCGGTGTCCCAGTCTCTCCCGTTGGTGTATCATCTCCTGTGGAAGTTGCGCCCGTCAACGTAGTGGATAACGTCGGTGTCCCAGTCTCTCCCGTTGGTGTATCATCTCCCGTGGATGTTGCGCCCGTCAACGTAGTGGACAACGTCGCTATCCCAGTCTCTCCCGTTGGTGTATCCTCTCCCGTTGAAGTTGCACCCGTCAACGTAGTGGATAACGTCGGTGTCCCAGTTTCTCCCGTTGGTGTATCATCTCCCGTGGAAGTTGCGCCCGTCAACGTAGTGGACAATGTCGCTATCCCAGTCTCTCCCGTTGGTGTATCCTCTCCCGTGGAAGTTGCACCCGTCAATGTAGTTGATAGCATAGCAGTATCCCCCGTGCAGGTCGCTTCTCCCGTTTAGTCTCGCATTTATAAAATGAACTAAATCAACATTTTCATTAAACAACTTATCATTTTGTAGGCACAGAGAAGAATATGAAATTAAAATATTAAACGAAGTAATTAAAATAACTTGACGTTTTATTTTTGTAAAAATAGATATTACCTATTCACTCACTTAATTTTTTTTTACAAAATATCTATTTTTTTGCTTAATTATAATCGAGATAATGAGAGGTAGGATATCATTCAACAAGGTAAGGTAGGTTCTATTACAATAATTAACTATTAAAACACTAATAGTTAAATATTGAAACGGTCGAGTGCGAGTAGAACTCGCGCAAAGATACCGAGGGTTCCGTAGACTAACATGTACCTATTTGTAAATTTAAATGTTTCACTACAAGTAGTTAGGTATAAATGGAAAATTACGAAAATAAAAAGTTAAAAAATTAAGGTGAGTTTTGATTTTACTCACAAATTTTCTCTAAGTAGTTAAATGTTTTTACAACTAACGTAAGACCTAATACATATTTCTATTTCTACCTGAATAATAAGTTCTTGCCAGATAGACGGACGAACAACTGAGTGTTCTAGAGTCCCGTTTGTCACCCGGCTACGGTGAAGCCAAAAGGGAGGGTTATGTTTTTGAACTGTATGTATGTATGTTCATCTGTTCCCACCTAACTTCAAAACTACTTCCTATAATAAATTGAGGTATCGTTAGAAGCGTCGCAATGGTCTGCTGTGGTTATAGGCTATGTGACGTCATAATAAATTAAATAAAGCGCCCTCTAGAGGTACTAAAGTCACGAATAAAAAATTATTCCTCTTGAGATGCCGAACCTTAAAAACTAATAAAGAATGTTAATGAAGGTCACAAACACTGTGAGAAAACTACTATTGTAGTTTTATTACAGTATTTAGAAGAAAAAAAGCAAGGTAAATAAATAGACTTAATTTTTAACTTCATTCATGTGAAAGGTATTTAATTACACGTAAAAAATCATTTTACAACAGCCTTAAACCTATACAGAACAACAGTTCACAGGTTTTTAGTTGAGGATCTCGGGGAGGACGACGGCGGGGGCGACGGGGATGGGCTCAGCGACCTGGACAGGGGAGACCACGATGGGTTCCTGGACCTGGATAGGGGAGACGATGATGGGCTCAGCTACCTGGACGGGGGAGACAACGACGTGGTCGACAACGTTGACGGGGGCAACACCGACAGGCTCAACGACCTGCACGGGGGAGACGGGAGCGACGATCACGTTGTCGACAACGTTGACGGGTCCGGGAACATGGGGGGCGACGACCTCAGCGGCACCTCCGGGGGTGATCAGGGAGGATTCCTCACCGGCGACGTTCACGATGATCTGGACGAGGGGAGCGGGGGATCCAGCGGGGATCTCACCGATGACGACGGGAGAGGGAGCGATGGGTGTAACAACGGGGGTAGGCTCCACAGCGGTGATAGCACCACCGTCGGGAAGAGGGAAGTCAATGATAGCGGGTCCAACGGAGATAGGAGACACTTCAGGGACTTCGACGATAGCGGGTCCGACGGAGATGGGGGAGACGGCAGCGATGATGGAGGCGAGTTGTTCTTCCAATAGGGAGGCGGTGGTAGGGTCGGTGCTGGGGCTGTTGATGGCGGCCACTATGGCCTCGATGGAAGCCACATCGTATGTCGGCCTCACGGGGTTGGCGACGGCCACGGCGACGATAGCGACGAATGCAACGAAGAATTTCATATTGAGCTACACAAAAAAATAAAAAAGCATTAAAATTATGAAAAAAAAAGTTACAAAATAATGTTTTTTTTTATAACAACAACAACTGATAGTTAAACTTTGATAGGAGAGCAATGGGAACCTTTTTTTTTTCGTGGTTTACGGGACGGGGTGTAGAATTATACCGGGTTTAAAAGACCCGAATAGGAGAAAACTTCACAAAAAAATATTAAAAAAATTATTATAAAAATGTTTATTTAATGCAGTGTTTACTTACTTTTTTACGGTATAAACCTTTTCACAATGATAAACTACCGATTCGGGGTAATTCTTTTATACCAAATTAAACGTTTGTTATCAGCTATTACAAGGAGTTTAAAATAATAAAATAATTTTCTGATAAACTTTACATTTTGATATGATTATTTATGGTTTTTTATTAGTAGTTTAAAGTATCTATTTTATTTCATAGATAAATTACTTTGCATAAAAAACATCAAAAACTGCGTAGGTACTAGACTAGGTACCTACCTAGATATTATAATAAAAATAATAAGGCACCTGCGGGAAAATAAGGGAAAATAAAAGGATTAGTGACAAAATACCAATAAACAAATTAATTGTTTTTTAGATGGACCTTAAAGTCAAAGCCTGTATCTAAATGCAATAGGTACTTAGGGTTGTTTGGGTTAATATTAATGTTTAGCACGACCTTGGCAGACAGCCTACTAAATATTTACTACTGGCACCGGTCGCCATCGTTGGTGAAAATTGTTGATTGTTACGAATGTGTTTTGTTTTTCTTAAAAGTGCTGAGATGGAATTGTAGGTGAGATTTTTACCGACATTTTGGTGAGATTTTAAGCAAAAAATTTCCTATGGTTTTGAAGCTATTCTAAAATTAAGAATTAAAACTAGTCTAGCTTTGAAATGACAAGGAAATTTCGCCTCAAAATTACCCCAAAATATCGGTAAAAATTTCACCTACAATTCCATCTCAGCACTTTTAAGAAAAACAAAACACATTCGTTACAATCAACAATGTTAGTTGTAAGCGACGGGTATTTCTGACGCGTTGCGTTTTGCAGCATAAGCAGCCTTAAAATTAAGTAAGTAGGTACATACTTAATTAAGTTTTAATTCATTATTGGAAGTGCAGACATGGCTGTTGTTGCTACCTAGTTCCGTACCTCAAAAGGTAAAAAAGGATCCCTCTCTTGTACGTCTGTCTGTCCGTGTGTCACCCACCACCGATTTTCTCAGGAACGGGTGGACCTAGCAAGTTGAAATATCAGATACTAAGGTCTATAGTCCCTACTCCCTATTAGGTGTATAAAAATAAAGGTCCTCATTTCACCAGTCAACGCGATAAGAAGATATGGGCAAATTTAGATTTTCGCGAAAACTTGTAAGAGTACCAAAATTTAATTTTTATCCCGATATTCCCACGGGATCGGGAGTGAAATCCCTATATATATATAATTCTCGTGTCGCGGTTATAGTTGCTAAACTTCACCTAAACTGCTGACCCAATTTGTATGAATTTTTTTGTTAGCTATCCTACTATTCGTTACATCATCTATTTTTTATTTATTTTTTCCTTTTTTTTCTTTTATACAACTTTGGCCGGGACCGTATACTTAGATTTCCGATTTCTTATAGGTACTTATACTCAAGGTACGTTTTAAACGTAAACACATTCTACTGAATGATTCCTCTCCGACCTTCATCTTGTTCATTCAAGTGTTTCATAGGATGTAGTTCTATTTTAGTTCTACTAGAATCTGATAATCCGTACCGTGACCTATGCTAATAGGTTACCAGTGTGATCCTAGAGTCAAGGGTACCATTAGCATTACCCATCAATAGATGAGCCTATTCCGTTTAGATTGTAATCTACGTGTTTGTGATTGTTCCAGCGTTTTGTTGAAGACCTTTTTCGGTCATAAGGAAAACATCTATTACTTTGAGTTTTATCTTTAGTTTGGGTTTTATTATAGCTACGTATATATTGTACTTCCAGAATTGGGATTATACACGTAAAACTTCTGCGTGAGATTATACAATTACATATCTAACCTCTAAATCCATTTAAGAGGAAAGGGTACCGGCGCTCTCTCCATACAAACGTAGTCGAATGTTTCCTCCCTGGATAATGACACTATAGCAAATATTTTTGTTGCATAAAACTTATAACTGCCATGACCATGCCCCTATGTTTTGATTTTTTTTATCTTAATTTCTATGATAATTAGAAAATGAAAAAAACATAGTCATGACATGTTTTATGCAACAAAATATTTGCTATAGTTTCATTATCCAGGGAGGAAACAGTCGACTACGTTGTATGGAGAGAGCGCAGGTACCCTTTCACCTTAACGGTTAATCTAAATTATTAATCTAAAACCACAAGGTTGTTATACTATATTATTTAATCATTTTTCCACTTGGCTAATCAAATTTAATGTTTTAAACTTATTTAATTTTAGTTGTGTAAGTCAACTTCAAAATGATGTTTTGTTTCCTTTAAAAATTGTCGCTACTTTCCTACTTACATGTTAGCGTTATTTAGTTTTCAATACGCATACTTTGATATACAAGGTTGATATTAATTAATCAGTTTGAAACTATAACAGTGGTTGAGGTCGCAAACTAATTTTATTTTTTGTAGTGCAAATCATCATAATAGTTGAAATCCTTTTTCGAAACTGTTAAAAAACGCAATGTCAGTTTAACCATTGGTTGCCGATAGATAAGTTATTGAATCTTCTTAGTCTGATTAATTCATACATTCCATACAAATCTTGAGTAGGTAAATAATAAAAAACTGATTGATTCATTGTTTTTCGTATATCCTTTTCCACACACGATAAATACTCAAATACTCATTTATTGGTAATGTCATTACAGGTCAAATAAACAAAAATCATACATTACTTACTATGTAAGATAAGGCGAGTTTGAAAAATCCAATAATAAGAAAATAAAAACTAGTAAATACTTATACCTACTTACATTAAATTCAAAACTAATACATGTACTACATTTTTTCATTAATTGAGTCAAATTGTAAAAATAGTAATTAAAAAGAAATAATACTAAATACAGTATAATAATAATAAATACAGTAATAATAATAAATACAGTATTATTATTAGACCAATCAACTTTAGGTACTAGACCCGAATGAAGATTTCACTGATATACACCTACACTTCATAATAGGTAATTAAGTAGAACATATTATGTACAGTCGGCTGCATAAATGCAGCCCCCGGTAGAGTTCTAAAATTACTTGGAATGTTTTCATTCAAATAATTTTTGTTTGGTAAATTGATGAGTTAGAAGACTTTAAACTTCAACTTAAGCAGGTGACTGGAAACTGGATTGTGTTGAAAACATTCTTATAACGGCCGTTTTGGAGCTCTACGGTGGGTCTGCAATTATGCAGCCGACCGTACTATGAATATTTAGAAGTAAGCGTACTACGTCCGTAATGATCTTTGAGAAATCTAGATTTCGCTAGCCTTATATAGCTCTGTAAAAAAAATAGTACCGCGTTAAATAGGTTTTCTTCAATTTTCTAAGTCACATACCTATTCGTTAGTTTATTCTTTTGTTTTATAAAATTTATTAGTCTTATTATTTAAGAAACCATAGCAATAATTTATACTTTATACACAACTAGCTGCGCCCCGCGGTTTCACCCGCGTAAGTCCCGATCCCGTGGGAATATCGAAATAAAAAATAGCCTTATAACCTTTCCCGATAAATGGGCTATCCAACTGTTTTCCAAAATCCCTACGCAATAACAGATATAACCGTTCCATGTTTCAACAAATATCCCGTCACCGAGATGGTTTAGAAGTTTGGTTAGAAAGCATTATTTGTGCATAGTGCATTTTTGAAAGAATTTAAGACATCGCGTTTGGTCAAATACCCCATTTCCGAGACGCTTATAAGAGATTTGGTGTAAAGGCATATTTCATTTGCCGTAATGTCCTCTATCGATAGGTACCTATGGTTCTCAAAAATATCGCTAAATGGCAAGACACCTTTTTTCAGTTCAATGTTCGAAGTTTTTAGCCTCTTTGGTTTTACGTTAACATCAGCTGCTGTCAGCTTGAGGTGACGTGTTACCAATCTAATCAAAAGCACTAAAGAGTATTGATATCAACTTCGAAGCAAATCACCCCCAAAATAACTTTCTACCCCTTTTTAACCCCGTTAGGGGATGAATTTCAATAAAATACGAAACACGTGTTCCATTAATTCTGTTAAACAATGTTTATGCAAAATTTGAAGTAGATTGGACTAAGGAATCACGTTGTCCCATACAAACTTCGACCCCCCATTTTCCCCCCTTAGGGGTCGAATTTCGCAAAATCCCGTCTTAGTGAGCACCTATGTCATAAAAGGAACCCCCATGCAAAATTTGAGACTCCTAGCACTTGTAGTTTCTGAGATATCGTGATGAGTGAGTGAGTCAGTAAGTCAGTGATTTTCTCTTTTATATATATAGATTTGAAATCAATAAGTATTTTATTAAAAACTAGCAGCGCTCCGTGGTTTTATCCGCGTAACTCCCGATCCCGTGTGAATATCGGGATAAAAATTACCCTATGTTACTCTCAATGAATCAATGTATCCTCATACTAAGTTTCATCAAAATCGGTCCAGTAGTTTCGGAGCCTAATTGTTACAAACATAAAAACAAAAAATATTTCTCTTTATAATATTACTAGCTGCGCCCCGCGGTATCACCCGCGCAAGTCCGGATCCCGTGGGAATATCAAAATAAAAAATAGCCTTCCTCGATAAATGGACTATCCAACACAAAAATATTTTTTCATTGCGAACCAGTAGTTGCTGAGATTAGCGCGTTCAAACAAACAAACAAACTCTTCAGCTTTAAAATATTAAGTATAGATTAATAATTTGGTAAGTATAGAAAAATATAGGTACCTACCTACTTAACCTATGTACCTTCTACCTATACATTTAATAAAAATGGAAACTTTAAAAACGTTATCTCAAAGACATAATAAGCATGTAAATCCATAAGTATTAGTTATCAACTTATTTATCTGTAAAATAAGCTAACCGTAGGCGCAGGCGCAGGTTAAACAACACAATGGCTTTATCTCCCTCAGTCATCGGTAATCACTAATCAACTATCTAACAATATACACTCGTGTTTATTATTTTATTTTTACGTATTTTTAAATTCAATGGGCAACTAAAAATAGTGAGTAATACGCATTGAAAACGTATTTGTCATTTCGATTCATTGAACGGATTTTCCTTAAAATTTTCAACTTTATGCTGATAAAAGAAGAGTATTGGTAATGTATGAACAATGAGGAATAAGAACATCTGCTGCCAGAAAAGCATTTTTACATAAAACGATGTGGTTTCGAATAACGCTTGGTTTCAGTAGGTAGGTAGGTACAAAATGATGGGTAGATTTTTTCACAATTTGCGCAGTTTCTGATACTTTAAGTTGTGCTGGTCTCATATCAAACAAAGCAACATTAGTTAAAGAAACGATCATTTTTTTCATTTTAATAACAAAAAGGGCCAGTTCACAGTTGATAGGTAAAACAGCTATAGTTGCCTGTTGCCGCAATACGGAGAACAAAGTTGCTCTGTGTGCATAGCCCCTTAGAGACCAGCATAAGTTAAGGTCGCTGCATACGTAACGTGATTTTTCTCGTGCCGGACCGTGCATCACGTCCCGTTTGGCACGACAAAAATCACGTTAAGTACGTTTAAAGACCACGAACGCTTTATAAACGACTAGCGACCCGCTCCGGCTTCGCACTTATACATATAAACCTTCCTCTTGAATCACTCTATCTATTAAAAAAAACCGCATCAAAATCCGTTGCGTAGTTTTAAAGATCTAAGCGGTCAAAGGGAAATAGGGACAGGAAAAGCGACTTTGTTTTATTTATACTACGTAGTGATAGTGATGCACGTCACTTCCCCGTCCCGTCCGAAGTTTTTCCCTCTTTTGAGTAGGTATTAGAAATCGTGAAAAAAAGTCTCCGCATACTTTTTGTACAGAAACCAAGTAAAATATACTGTCCTACAAAAGATGAGTAACACGGTATAACTATAAATGTGTGTATGTTAAAATGTATAAACTCAAAATACATAACGTTGTAATTCATAAAGTTAAAATACCGAAAATCAAAATACATAATGATCAAAATATATAAAATCGAAATAAATAAAATTTGTTTTAAATAATATACGAAATACATAATGACAAAACGTATAAATTTAAAATACATTAATTCAAATAACATAAATCCAAAACAAATAAAGATTTAAATGAATAATTGACATAATAAATATATTCAAAATGTTAACATTTATTACACATAATATGTTCAATATATCTACGTAAAAATACACGGTGCCCTAATCAAGTAAAATAAGTAGAATTGCCGGCCGCTGCCGCGCACCACCGCTCGGCTCGTGCGTTGTGAGGTTGAAAAATGGAGCCTTATGCACCGTCCCGCTAGGGGTTTACCCACTAAAACTTCAGCGGTTCCTCTCGCACTTTGATGTTAGGGACGCAGGGAGGCGCGAGCATTCTTCTACGGCCCCAACAGCGCTGGTCGCAGAAAGACCCCGCCTTAATGCGGAGTTGAAACTCCGTACCTCTCACCCCGCTCGGCCCTTTGCAATAGACCACCCATCTGTGTCAGCCTTAACGTTAGAGGACCGTGTTCCCGCTCAACGCACTCGCCCAGTACCGGGCGTATGGCCTCCACCGTGCCTCGTCCGTACTGAGGGCTCTCGAACCGTTCAGTCCATCTTGCCAATGAGTCCTGGCGGAGCTCCAACCGACGTGCTTCTATCTCCCGCAGCGCCGCGCCGGTCGGTCGCCCCGTTGAAGCGCCTCCTCACGCCAACTGAACATCGACGCGAGGGCTCTCGCCTCCAGGTGCCATGGCACACTGCCTGCCAGAACACACGCAGCCTCCACCGACACCGTGCGGTATCCGCGTATCACGAAGTTCTAACCTAACCTATCCGTGCGAACGCAGCGAACTGTGCCGCGGTAGGGGCCGGCGAGTTTTAGAACCGAATTCTACCTATTTTACTTGGTTAGCGAGGGCGTAAATTTAAAATAAAAAATTTAAACCGTAGGTGAATTAATTGTAATAACCCGTCAGAACTGCCAGAACCGAATTCTACCTACTTATTTAACTTAGTTAGGGCATGGTGTATTTTTTTTGGAAAAAAAAAAGAATGACTGGTACTTACCTACTTAATAAATACTCGATATTTACTTTGTACTTCGATATTTGGAACTTTCTTATTTAGTAAACAAATTATGTACCAATTTCTGGTTTTTGTTTACCTGAACCTACAACTTATATATATATTTTGATAGTTATACATTTGAAAGTTAGGCTTGTTGATTATTATGTGTTCTAAGCATTATAATTTTTAGTTATTATATATTTAGAACTTTATGAATTTACAGTTTATGAATTTAAAACTTATGCCATTTAACTTTATGTATTTTGAATCATTATGTATTTTGAATTTCGGTATTTTAACTTTATGAATTACAACGTTATGTATTTTGAGTTTATACATTTTAACATACACCCCTATAAGTAAATCATAGCTGCGTGTGTGGAGTGTGGACGCTCGAAGAATTATATGCATAAAAGACTAGCGTTTACTCGCGGCCTCGTCCGCGTAGGAGTTGATTAAAGGGTAAATACGACAATATTACTAAGATTTCGCCGTCCGTCCGTCTGTCTGTCACCATATCTCATGAACAATGATAGCTAGAAAGTTGAATTTTTATTTAAAATCCTTTCACGGATATCTACGTCATACAAAGAACACACCCTACAAGTTTCAAGTCTATACGATCAGCGGTTTAGGCTGTGCGTTGATCAGTCAGTCAGTAAGGACAACGAATTTTATATGTATAGATAGATAGATAAGATAATACTTTAATATATCATAATTATATCGATGTAATTATAGAATAATTTATATCCCTATATATATTATATAGCTACTACGTCTGTTTTGACCATCATGATTTAGCGCCATTTTTATGGAAGTCAGGCTTTGTTTCAGGGTTCGAAAATATCCGATATTTATAATAAATATCAAAATATTGGATTTTTTTGATATATATCCGATATATATAAAAAATGTGATATTTACATGATATTTATCCATTTTGTATGACAGCCATATTGTTATTTT
The DNA here is from genome assembly GCA_907269075.1 of Idaea aversata. Classification (NCBI taxonomy): domain Eukaryota; kingdom Metazoa; phylum Arthropoda; class Insecta; order Lepidoptera; family Geometridae; genus Idaea; species Idaea aversata. The sequence goes on from OU026101.1 coordinate 10,369,123, forward strand.
ATTGTATTATTTATGTATACTGTTTGCATACCTATGTTTTATAAAAATAATAAATTATTTAAAAAAAAACAACATATAAAAGAAAAATCAACTCAAAAACATAAAATATTCTTATAAATCAGAAAAAATCAATTAAAATCATAAACAACATCAGGTAAAATCAACTCAAAAAGGCAAAATCTTATAAATTCCAATCATTCAATGGCTTCATTAATTTTCTGAATACCTACACTAATACTTAAAATACCTAAACTTTAAACGTTAATACCTAAACTCACTATTAGGGAGTATGTTTTAACTTTACTCCAACGCCATCTATATTTAGGATGGAGAACTACAGTAGAAAACTGCAAAACATGACTTATTTTCATCAAATTTTTAAACAATTTTTGTATTGATATATATCACAAAAAACCCTTTGATATATATCAGATATATATCATGATATATATCCATTGACATATATCCTCGAACCCTGGTTTTGACCATCATGATTTAGCGCCATTTTTATGTTAGTTAGGCTTTGTTTGAATTACTAATTAGTAGGTCCTCACGGAAAACCACATAGCTACATATTAAGTACCATTCTAGGCACATTCATGGTTAGATTCTAATGCCTACCGGATCTGTAATTGCCTTTTTTCATACGAGTTGCGTAAATGGCGACTTTGGACTAAGTAATTAATTAGTGCCTGTCAAAGAATGAACACACATTACTAGCGATTCAATAAATTACTGCACGGTTCAAATTCCAAAATAGATAAGACACTTAGTACATATTCCTACTTAATAGGTACAGTCAAGTGCCAAATATCCATTAGCACCTCTACTATCATTATTGTCTGCAAGGATCATAATATCCTTTGGTGGAAGGTCTTATGCTTGCGTCCGCAGTTACCTAACCATAGCCATGCCAAGTGTTCCCTGCCTGCCTAGCATGAAGATCAAAACACGATACGATAAAGCGATATAACTACATCAACTCTCAAAATATGATAGATAAAGCCGCCATTTTGAATTTTTATCTTATATTTAATCGCAATTTTCGATAAAAATTCAACATGGCGGCTTTATCGATTATATTTTGAGAGTTGATGTAGTTATATCGCTTTATCGTATCGTGTTTTGGTCTTCATGCTAGGCTAGCTGAATGATGCTGAATGAGCTTCGAATTTATAAAAGCATTAAATGCTAAACGATTTAATAAGGATCATATCGTCCGCAGTGAAGTCGGAAGGACTAATATGAAGGAATTGTTTATGCTACAGTTTTTTGAGTGTTGTACCTACTACACTTTTGACAGACTGCAGCCCTAGACAAGTTACAATCGCATAGTATCGCAGCGATTTCTACAATCGCTAACGCCAGTAAGCTTGCTATTATAGAAATCGACTTTGTATACCTAGTAAAACTTACAATTCTTAAAAAAACCGGCCAAGTGCGAGTCGGACTCGCGCTCGAAGGGTTCCGTACCATTATATTGTGTTTTAGTATTTGTTGTTATAGCGGAAACGGAAATAACAGAATCTCAGAATCTGTGATCATTTCAACTGTCTAGCTATCACGGTTCATGTGATTCAGCCTGGTGACAGACAGACGGACGGACAGAGGAGTCTTAGTCATAGGGTCCCGTTTTACCCTTTGGTTACGGAACCCTAAAAAACTATTAAAGAACATAACCAACTTGAAAAACAACAAAGAATAGAACCTAATTTGGAAGAACTAACCTAGGAATAAAAGTAACTTGAAAAAGTCAAGACAAAATAAGTACCTAGTTTTCAATAGTCATACAAAGCAAGAGGCTTCCGGCGACTGGGACCGCAATCAACTGGAACCGCGGTCCCGGTTACCGGATTAATATTTTTAAATATTTTTCTTCCGTCGACTGATACCACTCTTAAAAAAACATAAAAAAAACTGTTGTTCAAGTCAAAAACAGTACAGTCAAACGAAAAAACGTTTAAAGTAATCATTAAAAAAAACTCTTTGATTAAATATCATTTATTTATATAATATAAAAAACACTATTTGATTATCGTTCTTGTTACTTATTTAAAATTCACGCAATCAAAACATACACCTAAAATATGCTAAAAATAATCAACAATTTACAAACAATTAATGGGTGGGTTGGAACAACTATTGAAATAAACATAATTATGTAAGTACCTACATAAATCAGCCACGAATCTAACATCACTTTTGCTGTAGAAAATGGTCATTAGTTTGTAAAAAGTACTAGGCAATCAGAAGTCAGTAGAAGGTATAAATCACACTTATTAAATTATCTCTATCTCGTCCATTTTTTTTCCTGTATGTGTATGTGATGGCCATAAAGGTATTGAAGAAGCTGAAAAAAGAATTTAAATATATCGAGCATGATTTTTCTATTAACCTTCTACTAAGTTCTGATAGCCTAGTACATACAAACCAATTACCATCATACAATTCACACTGTAGGTAACAGAAAGTGGTGGTGGTGTGTAAGGGCTTGCTCTCATACGAATCAGTATATACCTCCTACATTGTTCTTACACCCTGGTACAAACCTCCTATTATTTACATATTTTGATAATAGTCAGCCTTAGACGTTAAAATAAAATAAAAATATACACATAAATACGTATTATACAATAATTACAGTCAACAACCACTCCTAATTAAAACGAACTCAAATTGGGTGTCATTTTGAAAAAGGAATTTGAACATTTGAAAATAAAAGTATTTAATTAATTTTTTTATTAAAAATAATCAAAGGTTTCGCGTATTTTTGCAATGATATTTTTGAATCAAAGAGTTTTTTCTTAAATTATTACTTCAAACATTTTTTCGTTTGACTGTACTATTTTTCTTGAACAATTGATTTCTTTGTTTATTTGCGAGCGAGCCCACTCGACGGAAGAAAAATAATAAAATAAATGAATCCGGCAACCGGGACCGCGGTTCCAGTGGGTTGCGGTCCCAGTCGCCGGAAGCCTCCAAAGCAATACCTAACAATTATAATCCTACTTTAAAATACCTACCTATTTAACCAAGTCACTACACACAAATTCTTTTGGGTGAAAATAAACAAATTTTAAATAATTAAACTTCTTTATAATTTGTAAAATAATAGGTATTACAAAAAGTCGTACATTCGATGGATTAAATTGAAATATCAAAAACATTGCAATATTAAAATTGCACGGAAGTTAGGTATCTAAATAAAAATTACCTAAATGCAATTAACCCAAAACTCTAACATACAAAAGTACTTTATTTTTTTTGAGTACTTTATTTGTATTTAAATAACACATTTGCATAACATTCACTGAGTTCAATAAATAAACATTGTTTGGAAGACGGAAAATACATTTCCGAAAATTCGCCTTGGCTGGAGTTGAACCTGTGTCCTTCGTATAACACAAGACCTTGTCCTGATAAGTTGAATTTTCGAAACGCTTCCCATTTTTAAGCATCACTACATAGTATAAAACAAAGTCGCTTCCCGCTGTCTGTCTTTATGTATGCATAAATCTTTAAAACTACGAAACGGATTTTGATACGGTTTTTTTTTATATATAGAGTCATTCAAGAGGAAGGTTTTAGTATATTAAAAAAAACTACCACGAGTACGAAGTCGCGGGCAACAGCTAGTATAAAATATATATTTTTTTATAACTACAGATTTTATAACACTCTCTGGGCAGAGATAATTTGATTTAGTCTCGCAATATTATCTAAATAGATTAATAGAACACAATAGTTCTATTCATAATTAAACTTGAGGTCAAAATAACATTATAAACATTTCCTTATCAAATTATATTTTAAAGCTAGCCATACACAAACCTCTTGAAGTAATAAATAGATGACAGATTAACTTCTTTCACTGCTTCTAGTGGCTTGTATGTCAAGCCTAATAAATATAACAAACTCAATACTAATCAATAAGAAAGTATCTTTCACCAACAATAAATATTAAATATGATTATGTCAAATTACTCTAAAAATTACATCTTCATTCTTTCCTTTCATATGTTCTTCTTCTTTGGTCATCAATGTTTATGAGGTAGTAAGTTCCAGGGAATAGTACGTCTATGGACCCTGATGGCTTATATGGAGCTGTGTGGTAGTTCTTTGTTCTTATATCCATCAAATCAGAGAACACTGTAGGTTCTACTTTCTCTCTCTTTTCTAACATTGAAACTGTCTCAACTAGTGAGCTTATCAACTTTTCGAGTTTTGAACCCACACTCATGTCATCACAGATATTTATAGAATACATTGTGGATGCCAGTCCTGAACCGTAAGAAAATAAAGCAAATTTCTTTCCTATCAACTGTTCAGGAGATTTACTAATTAAGTAGGACACTAGCCCTCCGTATAGTGATGGAGTGTACATGTTACCAACATTCCTAGCTACATGCAGGGATGGCTTGGTCTTCTCATTGAACAGTTCCTGGCTGTATGTCATAAATGCCTTTTCTACATCCCTATCAAAGTATGTGTTCTCTAGTTTCCTGTCACTGAACTCAGCTAGGCCTGGAAACTGTTTCTCTCTGTCTTCTTGTGATGAATTCAGAAAGTCATTGAAACATATTCTAGCTAAAGATTTCTGTACCAACTTACAGTATGGTGAATGGAACAACATACCGTCTAAGCTAAGAAGTCCTTTGAAATCTGTGTTGATTTTTCTCATTTTCTTACAGAATAAATTATAACAATTATCTAAAGCACTGAGGTAGCAATGGATTGAGAGCTTGCCATCGACAAATGGGAATTCAGACGCTAAGTCTGGCTTGTAGAAGTCATATGCGTGTGTCATGTATGATGCACGTACACCACAGTCCAGCACGAGGGGTGCGTCTGGTCCTATGAGCATGGCCACAGCTCCAGCACCACCTGTAGGCCTCGCCGGACCTTTACCGTACACTGCTATGTCTCCAGCAACTACAATTGCCAACCTTCCATCCCAGGAAGAAGACTCCACCCAATTAACTGCATTAAAGAGAGCTGCCGTTCCTCCATAACAAGCATTTGTAGTGTCAATTCCCTCAATATCAGTGGCACCTTCTTTAGCAAACAGGGTCATGAGGAATGTTTTCACACTTTTACTTTTATCTATAATAGTTTCGGTGCCAACTTCGAGCCTACCAATGTCATGTAAATTGAGCTTGTTTTTCTCAATCAGTCTGTGTATAGCCGTCATGCATATCGAATTGATGTCTTCTCTATCAGAACAGAAGCCCATTCTACTTTGTCCGAGTCCGATAGTGTACTTGCCGGCGGAGACTTCGTCGAATTGTTCTAGTTCACTTTGCTCGACGTATTGCGAAGGGAAATAGAGTTCCATAGCAAGAATGCCGACGTTTTCAACTCGTCCACCCATTTTTCTAGTTACTTTCACAATTTTTAACTAATAAGTTAAAGTAGGACGTGCTAACCGAGCGATGTAGGAGCGGTAGACTGATGTGTCGTCTCGCGCGGAGCTAAGTGCCGACGTCACTGCTTCACTCACGCTATACTCGCTACGCTACCGGCTCCAACGCATCGCACCATTGACCCAATACCACTAAACAGCTTTCTTTCTCTACGCGAAAAACAGGACGAACGAACGTCTCCACTTACGCACGCAGCTATCATTCAAATTCTCAATAAAATAAAAGCACGAACCGGTTTTCCTGTTGGTATTAAACTTGAACTTCAATCCACTTGCAGAATAACCTTCACCAAATTCATTTTATGTAATAACTTCATTGCAACACCCCGATAAAAAATTAATTTTGTAAACTTCTGAGATTTTACGAGAAAAACTTGTGACTTTTTATTTCTTTCAAGTACCTACAAATCGGCTTCGCACGATTGCTGCATATTGCCAGTGTCGAGGATCTGTTATTCACAATCACAATAATTTACCCGTATATTATTCAAGCATATAACATACAAGCTCGAAAAGTTTCTAGACTTTAAAAAAATTCTTAAAAACCTTGACACGTACACAATGGATAAACGGAAAAGTACACAAAGACGAAGTTTTTACTTGGCGCCAAAAAAAATTCAAAACTTCAGTGAATTTTTGTTAGACACTGGCAAAAACGTAACAAAGACAGTGACATTGACAGATATAAGAAAAATTGTCCACCTATCGTTTCTAACTTGGCCAACGGCTGGCCCTTCGAGCGCTCTGCTGCTGGCCACATGGCGGTTATTTAAAATAATAATAATAATAATAATAAGGCCGCAGGGCACCTTGAGGCGAGGTGAAGGGGAGTAACGACCCCGCGGTCCCGAGTTCTCCAGGGGGAAGTCACCGTTCCTCAACTCCGGCTTGCCTTGGTTGGCTGGTCGGAGTGAACACTGACGAGGAAGCGGTCCCCCGCCTCTGGCTTGCCTTCACCGGCCGTCCAGAGTGGAGTCGCATGAGTAGAAATACTCGAAGGATGGATGCCGAACGTCAGTGATGAGTTGGCCCGCTCGCTCGGACTACCAGCGATGACTTAAAATCCAGTAAGGCCTCTCCATCCTTCAAGCCACTCACGTTCCTGTTGCCCCCTTGCTGTAATTTACTCGGCTAATTAGGGTGGCCCAGTCTGAGAGTTGGCGAGTCTCCGCCTGCCATTTTTACGTGTTTATTGGACATTGTTACGGCAGGTGCCATAGTATCCATAGTTCCCCAGTATCTAGTCCACTACCATCCCATCACAATAGCTCAAGTAGTTTTGTCCTGTAGATTATCAATAGTTTCATCCAAACCGGAGGTTGTCCTTGGTTGCACTTTATAGTGTAGACAGGGATAATCGCCGGTTTAGAATCCACTCCATTGTTTGCTATTATACTTGTTATTGTAAAGGGCCTCTACGTGTTGGCTTCGGCTCCACGCACGCCTTCCAAAGGTCCGGGGCTCCATAGCCCCGTGATACAGGACGTATAACAGACACATAATAACTAGTAGTTCGCCCCGAACTGAGACCTCACGATTTTTTTTACCGGTTTTTGCCAGCTTAAGTATGATAATATAACGACGAAAGACTCCAAATACTTCGGTCTATCTTATTTAAATGATAGGTGCCTAATATCGCTATCCCTACCCTGACCCTGGACATCGCTAAACGGATACTTTTAACGAAATTCAAACGCGTTAGGCATATCTTGTCTAGAAAATGAGTTCCATAGCCTAATTTTCTTGGTCTCAATCACGTATTTTTTTTATTTCGACTTTTCTTGATACTCGCTATAGCCTCCTTCCGTCTATATCGCCATATCGTCAGTACCTAGAGTTCCTACTCATCAATTGAACACGATAGACCTAACTTGTCTAGATATGAGTTCATATAGCCTTCTTCCGGCTATATTACCAAACCCCAGATATCAGTTGCTTGTTTAACACATAGATTGCCTACTATCAAGACAACTTTAACGAATCCAAACACGATAGGCTTATCTTGTCTAGAAGATAAGTTCATATTTCTTTGAAGTTGAGTACCTACCTTCTTCCAGCTCTATCACCAGATTCCAGATATCAGCTGATTCTTCAGAAGCTAGAATACTTACTTATCAAGGTGCTTTGAAAGAGTCCAAACATGATATGACTATCTTGCTCTTAAGATAATTTTAAGTTCTTATTGTCACCTTTCTCATCGGGTCTTTATCATCAGACTAAACACCCAAATGTTTAGTACCTATGTACTCATCATAATCGAAAGAGGAAAATAGGAGAGAGGCTCCTCCCTCGATACAAATATATTAGAGAAGTTTGAGACCTATATTATCCGTACTATAATAGGTCCCTAACCAATTGTAAATAAAAAGATTAGTCACAAGTTTATTAATTAGAATCTCTAGATCGGCTAGCAATACTATTGAATCTAATCCACCACAATTGTTAACCAACCGTTGATTATGAAATAAATGAATAATATGAAGCAAAGAGAGGTCTGACGATTTATGGGAAAGTAGAATAGACGCTTTAATAATACAGTCTTCACCCAAGGTAGGTACATCCTGAGTGGCCCAGACGATGTCAATCATAGAAGGATTGACCAATTATCGCCTCGGCCTCCGTTTAGCTGATCAATAGCTGGTTCAAGCAGCTCCTTCGAAGACCATCGGGAACAACACAAGAGTGCTTGACAATGCACTATAAACTTTTGCGAATTATTTGAATTTAATTTAAGATGACCATATTATTATTATATACCTAATATGGATCATCCATTTTAATCATAATAATAATATCACGAAGTTAAGTTATTTTTGTAATGGTTTTGAAAATTTCTGGAAATCATATTTTTTACGACAATGACAGAAAGAAAACCTGACATTGTCATTTTTGAATCATAAAAGAAGTCTACGCGTTTTTTTCCTTTTTGATACAAATGAGTTTGATATAATGAAATGATAAATTCCTGTGGATTCCTTCCAGTTCCATCATCAGATCAGTTCCATGGTACCATATTATTGTCACCAAAGTTACGCCCTTTCATTTGATACCCCACTCGGGTATATTTGCCCCAAAGTTTGCCTGCCATATAGGTAGATCCCGTTTTGCACCCCCTATCTCCGTAACCCCCCTACCGATCCTGCTCATGTTCGAACTTAAAAATTCTATGGACCTCAACTACTCGTATACCAAAAATCATTAAGATCAAAGCAACGGTACTCAAGTTATCGTCGAACAAACATACATAGATACATAGATATATAGATACATAGGTACAACCGATCGACCGTCTCGCCACTAGACCTCTCTCGCTTCGCTCGTTCGGTCAATAATAAATCGTTTATTTCTTCCCACTTATAACAAAGAACACAAGAATTAAAGATAAACAAGAAAGATGATAGTGGGAAGCAGGTGTCTGAAATAGGCACTAAACCTGTGATACAGATCACCTGAAATCTCTGATTATTAGACCACTACAAGCACACGCACTCTCGTACAATGAAGGTACTCACCTGGATGAATAATTCGAACTCGTAATAAGTGAAATCGTACCAGTGCGTACTGCATAGTGTGTACTTACAGTATACCCGACTTCACTCACACAAACTGGTATGAAAAGTAGGTAGGAACATGTGGTAGGAAGGAATGAAAGAAAGCCCTTAGGGGCGGGACCTACCTACCTACGTCGAAAGTATAGCACAAACAAACAGGACCGGAAATAAAATATCAGTTCATCATTATATACCTACCTTATTTTAATTTATTACTGGCATAATAATATTATTACTTATTACTTAGTTGCCTACTTATTTATTCAGACTGCCTTGTTATCAACAATCATAGTAACGACAACATCTTCTTGTAACTGATCATCTAATGCTTTCTTTGGAGTGAACTTGTAGAACTTTACACCTGAAATATAGAGCAAATATTTAGAGCTGCGCAGGTTCGAATCTTGTCACTGGATAGGTATGTTCAAAAACCTGTAGGTACTCATTTAAAAAAAAGATTGATATTGCAATGACGACCCAGTTGGCACAATGGTCACAATGCTGGACTGTGAAACGCAGGGTTGCGGGTTCGATTCCCGCCTCAGACATGTATTTATGCTTAGATATTTGTCTGTGGTCTGGTTGTTTCTATGAATTATAGGTATATATTTACAAAAGAAAAGTATATAAGTATCCGTTGTCTAGCACCCATAACACAAGTCTAGTTACTTAGATTGGGGCTAGATGGCGATGTGTGGAATGTCCTGCAATATTTATTTATTTAATGTTATTTACTAGACTTGTCCTTTTGGTCCCTAAAGAATATAAAGAAGAAGAGGTACCTAACAAACATACTAAATATATGTAATATGGGGCACATTAATTTAGCTCTTACCTGAGGGATTAATTCGTACTTTAAAATCGCACTTAGTGCACCAAGATCGGTCATCTTCTTCATGGTATAAGTCCTAAAAATATATAAATAAAAATATATTTGTATTAAATGCTGGCAATATAACACAGTATTAAACCTTTTCAGAATCTCAATGAATGGTTTTTTTTCTAATTTGGCACTAGGGTGACAATACATTTTTTTTACACCGGGAAAGATTAAAATTCAGGTTAAAAAATCATGAAGTTTGAGTTAAATCTTGGTTTTAAAAATACTTTCCATGTGTTATAAAATAATTGTCTGCATTTGATAGCACATTTATCCTTGAATACTATAAAAAAAATCAGATTGGAATAATTCCTGCATTTGCAGTTTTGGCATCAAAAAACATAGAGTGAAATTTTTAATTTTTTTATAATGTCGGATATCTCGGTAACCGAGAGTCTTTCATAGAAACTCATATTTTGAACCGGCAGTGTCCTCTATCCGTAGATACCCGCTTATCCATACATTACGGGACATGATAATATAATAATATCTAAGCTACTCTCTGTATGCTTTTGTGCAATATTATATTAAGAGACTAAGTTAATTTTAATTATGTTAAATAACTATTAATTACTAGCTGCGCCCCGCGGTTTCACTCGCGTAAGTCCGATCTTTCTCACCGTTTAAACCTTCCCTGGACTACGACAAACATTTCAAAACCGAAAATCATCTAAATCGGTTCGTGCGTTCTGGAGTTATAGCGTCAGGAAGGAAAACCCGACTTATTTTTATATAGTAGATTGAACGTCTGGTGCAGACATGTCTGTTGATACCTATTTTTTCCTTTAATACATAACATCAGAAATCAGAAATCAGAAATCATTTATTGATTGACTGTGTTCTTATGATGTTAGGTTTACAGATGTTATGTAATATAGTAAAAATAGGTATCAACAGACATGTCTGCACCAGACGTTCAATAATTAAGTAATAGTTATTTTCTGTAAACCTAACATCCTAAAAACACAGTCAATCAATAAAGGATTTCTGATTTCACCCTGGTAAAAGATATAACAAAAAAAAACTCAATTTTTCATCGTTTTCTTATGACGTTATCACGTAAAATTATCGTCTTTAAACCGACTTTACAGACAACCATTTTTTTTTTGTAAATGGCAAAATGTTTGCCGGGCCAGCTTGTATTATAATATCAATCTCACCTTTACAGTATAAGCTTCTTCATGTAAATTCAACTCTGTTTTGGTGAAGTTGGCAACATAAGGTGTACCGTCGTCTCTTTGACTGACGAAGGCTAAAGCGAACGAACCATCGCTCAGTTCACGCTTCCATACTTCCAGGCGTGATCTCTATAATAACGCAAAAGTCAAAATGTTATACTTAATTCCAACTGTAGTAGGTTTAAGGCCTATCCGCACAGCTCAGTGACGACACAGTAACGGCACAGTGACGACAGTTCCGTACCGTACCGTGCCGTGAAGGCCTATCCGCACAGCTCAGTGACGACACAGTGACGGCACAGTGATTTTTAGTACCTACTCTATCGCTAGGGTTACCATAACTATCGTGCGCGAGTTCAACTCGCACTTGGCCGGTTTTTTTAAATTATATCATGTAAAAAAAACGAGAGTAAGCAAAGACAACAACCGCAAAATTACCGATACTTTGACTGTTGTTATAAGGAAAATGAATGTACCTAGGGTCGATCGTCAAAAAAACGTGATAAATACGGGTAACACACGGACCAATTTAATTAAATTTTCGTCGGCCATCTTAAAACACTGCGACCGTGTCAGGCAAAATATTGTCCGCTACAAATTCACGCCGGATCACGGCGAGCGTCGGAGCAGCACTGACAGCACTGAACAATTCAGTGAACATCACTTCCACTGACCAGTAGGTACGGATAGTCTAGTACAAAAAGTATGAAACAGTATCATTTTTCACTGACACTGAAGGAAAATCACGGCCCTGTTTTTACGTAGCCCTGAAGGCCCACGTAAAAAATTCAAGTTTTCGGCAAACGCGCGATACTCAAGCGAAAAACGGCGAAAAATTTTAAAAATGCCAAAAAAAACCATCTTGTGATTATAATAATTAATGCACGGCCCCTATGACTTTACAATGTCCTGCAATATTTATTTATCTTACAATTGCTATTACCGTTCCTTTCTCAGTCATCTTCCATATCCTGAGCCCCTGCTTCCCCAAGCAGTCCTGGTTAACAGCAATGACGTCACGATTTAACAATATCCGCTTGAACTCCGGCTTCATGGTGGCCAAGTCTGCGCTAATTAGAAGTGGTGCGGCCATAATGGCCCAAACGGCCATTTGTACCCGGGCTTGGTCTTCAGTTAGACCGAAGTTTCCTATTAGAAGCTGTAAACAATTATAAAAGTTAAAATAGCCAATCAAAATTAAAATAGGACCTCCTTTCATAGTGTCTTTAAGTCGTATAAAAAAAAAGTGTGTGTGTCAGCTCCGACGCACGATTGGAGTTTACCTAGTTCAGACCGATTATCTGAACAGACACAAAAATTTAGCGGAAGGGAATGCAATTTTTTTTCGAGTTACTGAGGATTTTGTTACCGAGAATCCACTGTATGATATTTTTTTTATTTTTTTTTTATGAAAGTATCTGGCTTGCATTCTATAAGAAAGAGAGAGAGACAGACAGAGAAACATGCGCACGCCGCACGGCTTACAATAGCTTACTATAGCAAAAAGTGTCGTTACAACTTTTCGTGAGATTTTTTTCCGTCTGGCCTTTCACAACGCGCGATAAGGAACTATCGTTCCAATTAAATATCTAATAAATACAAAGCACACATGTTCATATATACAATACATACAATATGTCGGTTAAAGACAAGTATACAAGCTAGTCACAAACACATTGAAAAGTGAAAGGTGCGCAGAATAGGTTGCGCACCAAAAACGTAACGAGGTCATTCATCAGTAGATTTCACCCCTTAAGTACATTTTTCTCATACCGGGCGCCTTATATATGAAAATCGATTTTCAAGGAGTAGGTAAACTCCAAAAAGTAAAGTTACTAGCCCTATGTACGAGTGAGCTCTGGGTCACGTTGGGTTCAGCTAATTGGTATTTCGTCTGTACATTTTGCTGCTATGTCTTTATCTCACCATATCCGGATCGTTCCAATGGCCGGGTCCAGCGTAAGGTGCGAACCGGTCCTGGTTGTCACCGAACCAGTTCATGATCTTCGTGAGAGATGACCACGAGTCCTCGATGTCGTCCCAGTTGCGCCACAGGTTGCAGTGTTTCGCTATTGACGCGTAGTCGGCCTAAAAACAATAAGAAGCCCGGAATCGTGGGTGTGAAGTCTGAAGTTATGCATCTATGAATTCATAGTTAGATGGTCGAAGATTCATAGATCACTTATATTAGTAGTTCTAACGAAGCAAAGTTGATAGACTGCGGCTTATAGGGTCTATTATAGGTTTTTAATTTGGAAGAACATCCAAAAATTTTGTATAATTCCGATACATTAACAAATAGGTAAGTACATACTTACCTGTTTTTTTTTGTTGATCAGCGAAATAGAAAGAGGCGCTTCGGTGGTAACGGTATTACTTCATCCACTCCTCTTTTGAGAAGAGAAAAATGAGGAAAGCGAGGGAAAGAAGAGTAGAAAATAAGTTTTGTTGTGTTAAGGATGGAATGCGATGCGAGGAGGGAAGAGAAGGGGCACCTAATAGGCATCCTCCTTAAGGTTAGGAAATACATCCTATACATATCCATTTTCAGTATTTAAAAGGAAGTTGTTCAGGCGCTTAACGCCTGCATACATAATATTTTGTTTGTATTAGTTTTTAATTAATTGTTATTTTATAGGGTTATATAGTCATTTAGTATGTCAGTAAGTAGTTGTATTTTCTGTTAGTTTATTGATTTCTCAATGTTATTAACTTTAATGTGTAAACATATTATTTTCTTCAGTTAATTAACTACAACCATGTTGCTATAAGATTTTTGTCAGGACCCTATTATTTTAAGTTAGTAGTTGTCAGATAGGTCACTCTTTTCCTACCTTTCGTGTAACGAGCTTCTCGATCATTGTATTAAAATAATTTATCAAGATATTGACTTTAATTTGGCCCCACTGTGTAAATAATACACAGAAGTATAAAAGTAGCTGCTATTACAAACAAGCTGGGGGCTGTCCATTAATCACGTGAGGCTCGAAAGGGGGGGGAGAGGTCCATAAAAATCACGAAATTTCACAAGGGGGGAGTGGGGGGTTGTTTAGTAATATATCACGTATATACCTATATGGGAGACCTAGCGAGGTATATTAATTAAATTAAATAAAAGATGTTCGCGTGTGTTATATTTGGTTGTTGCTTAACTAGGTACTATATCTATTTTATTTTTTCGGCAAACGCGCCATACTCAACTGCAAAGCGGCTATAATAAAATTAGATGTTTCTTATACTAGGCTGACCTGTATTTTATTAATATAAATTAAGATTCTGTGTAGGTACTAAAAATAAACGTGATATAGGAGGGGAGGGGGTGTGTAGTCTTAAACCTCATCATATATCACCAAGGAGGAGTGGGGGTTAAAAAATGCCAAAAAAATCATGGACAGCCCCCTAAGAGTTTGTCATATCATACTGAGAGATGTCATCAGAAGACTACAGTTCTTAAAAGTAATTGGTTGTAGTGTAGAGCGAGAAGACAAAGAGAAGACGAAGCCAAATTAGGACTGGCAACCTCTCCCCCAAGCCCCCAACCGAACTACTAACACTGTAGAGGTTCAACAGCAACCGAACTACTGTTGAATAAGTCAATTATTTCAGTGCATGAATAGTTTTATATGCACGGATGCCCCTTAAACTGAAGTGTAAAAATCTATAACACCGTGATAAGACCTGTCGTCGTGTATGGATCGGAATGCTGGGCCGTGAAGAAGAAGGATGACAGAAGATTGCATGCAGCGGAGATAAGACTGTTGAGATGGATGTGTGGAGTAACAAGGATGGATAAAATAAGAAATGAGTATATTAGAGCACCGCGGTTACTGAAAAAGTAAAAGGGAACCGTTTGAGTTGGTATGGACATGTGATGAGAAGAGAAGATACGCACGTGACTAGAAGAGTGATGAGTATGAATGAAGAGGGATGGAGAGGAAGAGGACGACCAAAGAAAAGATGGATGGACTGCGTGAGACAAGACATGAGAAAGATGAATGTGAACGATGAGATGACGACTAATAGGAGTGAATGGAAGAAGAAAACATACTGCGCCGACCCCAAATAAATTGGAATAAGGGCAGGAAGATGATGATGATGAATAGTTTTATAGCTGCAAATTATTACGCGAACTTACATGTTGGCCATTAGGTTCTTGATAGGCAGGCCAACTGCATGAGTAGAGAATCGTTCGTCCAGTCTCATTTAACATCTTTCCGAAAGCTGGGTAACCTGGGAAGAGACACCAGTATGCTGATTCACAAACCGTCAGAAGGCAACCGAAACGAAAAAAATGTTTGCTTCTCTTTCACCCCCGCGCTTTTGAAGTGTTGCCGTCCTTGTGTTTTCAGTTTTAAGGTCGTAGCACACATATCAATCAACTCGTAAACGTATCAATTCGAGCAGTTCAGTATTCTTTGTATGAAACTCCCTACTGCAACGCACACTAATCGGAATCGTAACGTAATTGCCTCGCCTCGGGACAAGCTTACGAACCGCGGTACGGTACGTGGTCGACTTGATTCGGAGCTGCTGATTGCTTGGTATCGCGCTTACGTTAGGTTGGTGGCGAGGCGATACGGTGACGATCCTTTACCGAGTTGATATGTGTGCTACGACCTTTGTTCGTTTCGGTAGCTTTCCGATGGTTTGTGAATCAGGGGGCTAATGCCTATATTCCTAACATTTTAAAACTTTACCGTGATAGCTAGACAGTTGAAATTTGCACAGATTATGTATTTCTATTGCCGCTACAACAAATACTAAAAAAAGAAAATATATTAAGAGGAAAGGGTACTGGGTGCTCTCTCCATACAAACGTAGTCGACTGTTTCCTCCCTGAATACTGACACTAGAGCAAATATTTTTGTTGCATAAAACTTATAACTGCCATGACCTTATGTTTTGATTTTTATTTGTTTTTTTTTAGTTTTATAAATCTTAATTTCTATGATAATTAGAAAATGAAAAAAACCAAGACATAGGGACATAGTCATGGCAGTTAAGTATAGGTTTTATGCAACAAATCCCACGGGATCGGGAGTTACACGCGGGTGAAACCGCGAAGCGCTGCTATCTTAATATATATAAATCTCGTGTCACAATGTTTGTCCTCAATGGACTCCTAAACCACTTAACCGATTATAATAAAATTTGCACACCATGTGCAGTTCGATCCAACTTGAGAGATAGGATAGCTTACATCCCGATATTCCCACGGGATCGGGAGTTACGCGGGTGAAACCGCGGAGGGCAGCTAGTTTATTATATGTACCTTCATCCATAAACGATGGATTAATATAACATCCATCCAGCTTTAGATAGTCGACATCCCATTCCACAAAGGTCTCAATATCCAGCCTCTCATTGCCGAGGACTCCAGGGTACCCAGCGCAAGTCAGGTTACCGTAGTCTTCGTATATACCGAACTTTAGGCCTTTGCTGTGGATCTGGGGACGAAAATAACTTATTTAAAAGAAGAGACAAAAAGTCTGTACTTGGAAGTTCTACCAATCTATACATATAAAATGCTTTGTCCTGGATGAACGCACAGCCTAAACCGCTGATCGTAGAGACCTGAAACTTGGAGGGTGTGATCTTTGTATGACGTAGGCATCTGATAAGGAAGGATTTTCCGAAATTCTATCCCTAAGGGGGTGAAAAAGAGGGGCAAAGTTTGTATGGGATAACGCGATTCCTTGGTCCATTTTCGACTTCTACGCGGACGAAGTTGCGGGGAAAAGCTAGTAATAATACATACCTAAATACTCAAATACTGGTATTATGATAGTAAAATATAATACACTAGCTACGCTCTACTGCGTTTCACTCGCGTAAATCCCAATCTCGTGGCAATATTAAAATAAAAAGTAGTCTTTCTCGATAAATGGACTATCCAACACAAAAAGAATTTTTCAATTCGAACCAGTAGTTCCTGAGATAAGCGCATTCAAACAAACAAACTCTTCAGCTTTAAAGTATACTAGCGACCCGCCCCAGCTTCGCACGGCTATATTATGGATAACCTTCCTCTTGAATCACTCTATCTATTAAAAAAACCGCATCAAAATCCGTTGCATAATTTTAAAGATCTAAGCATTCAAAGGGAAATAGGGACAGAAAAAGCGACTTTGTTTTATACTATGTAGTGATAGTGATAGTGAAGTATACTTAGATTAATACAAGTCCAATAGACAAAATTCAGTTTGGTTCCATTCCTAAATGAATTCTAAATAAACTTATGTGCCCTTCAAGTAGTTCTTAGTTCTGTAGGTGCCTAGTGCCTACCTATTGAAAAATAATGTCACTTAAAAATATTTAGTAACGGTCGAATGAATAATAATGAAGTGCAAGGTTAAAAATATAAGTAATTTAGTCTAACTAAAAAAACAAATTGTGGTAGTTTACTGAACTTTTAATATTCTATACCCCGCGCAGCGAATGATGAGCTCTGCGGTAAGTGAGAGGGGTATGCGCAGAACTCGATATTTTTATGAAAATTGAGTTCTGCGCATACCCCTTCTACTTTCCATCAGAGATCATCATTCGCTGCGCGGGGTATATTTATTAATAGACTTAATAAAATGATCGATGTGGACACTCACATAATCTGCTATGTCCTTCATTCCGTTCGGGAATCGTTCTCTATCCGGCACCAGCCGTCCATCAGGTCCTCGCTTCTTCTCCAGCCAGCAGTCATCAATGCCCAGGTATTCGTACCCTGCATCCAGGTAACTCTCGCTTACTAGCAGATCAGCTGTGCGTTTTATTAGGTTGGCACTGAAAGAGGTGCAATTAAATTAATTACCTATTTGATAGGTAGAAGGCACCTACGGAAAACGCAGCATTTTCCTTCGAAACTGTTTTATATTCCAATAAGGTTTCAAAGTTAAAAGATTTAACCCTCCTTGAAACTCGAAAAAGGAAACTGCTATAAAACCTACTTTGTTAATCGAAATTATTTCATCCTCCTCGAACAAAATTTTACATGGCCAGTTTTATTGTAAAAAAACTGCCAGTATTTAAATTGATTGATAGAAAACTTTTTAGAAAATCAAAGAGTTTGAACACTCTTAGGTGGTCTAGTAAAAAATAAAACCTGCCAGATAATAACTTTTTAGAATGACTCTTCAAATCCTACAGAGTTTTGGCGGGAACGAGCCAACAACATGTCGTGCTGCAGTTTTATTTACACGAAACTTAGTTGTAAACCGAGTTAAATTGTATAATTCCGGTGGAAAGTTATCTAATTTAGTTCTGTAAAAGTGCACAAGTGTAGTGAAAGTAAAAATCAGTGTCAAACATGGACTTTTCTCGTTGCCTCCAAAATCTCCTACAAGGTTATAGTAAAGTAGCCACCGCTTTACTATGACCCCTGACTTGACAAACTGTGACTTGACGACTTGACCATCTTGAAACACTTTGAGCCCGATTTCTGTAAATCGGGCCATAACTTGATGCAAAATATTACTTGATACTGGCTATATGCACAAACCGTGCGAAGCCATAACTGAAGAAAAAAAAACCTGCTGAAAATGAAGAACAAAATGAAAATGGCATAAGTTCCTGGGGCCAAACAAGAGAGAAAAAAAAAAATCCTACATGCGGATGGCCAGTATTATTTTGAAAAATAACACCTGCCAGTGTCTAAATTGAAAATCCAAAATGGCCAGTACCTATTATTTTGAAAATAATACCTGCCAGTATTTTAAAAGATCAATATACAACCTTTTTGGTAAATTAAAGAGTCTTTACATGGTCTTTACCAAGGATTTTCATGCAGAATCTTGAGTCACTTATTCCCATAAACGCATAAATCTATGTTACCTGATCAAGAAACTTAGTGTCTTACCTGATACATTCGTTAGGATACTTCTTGCAGTCCGTGATACACCTGAATCTCTCCCAAGTAAGCCAACCCATCGGTGGTGTCAAAGCTAAGCCATTGTCCAAGCCATAGACAGAAGTTAGAACTCCGAAGAGTACGCCTAAACTTACCAGCATCTGAAAGAATGGCGAGCGGTTTTACCCAACGCCCGATCGTTTAGCCGACCGGGTCCACCGCCAACGAATAAATAAATAAATATTTCAGGACATATTACACATCGCCATCCAGCCCCAAGCTAAGCAACTTAATGCTTGTGTTATGGGTGCCAGATAACGGATAAACTACTTATATACTTTTTTTTTTTGTAAATATATACATATTATACATATAGGAAACACCCAGAACCAGAAACAAGAATTTATGGTCAGCATAAATACTTGTTCCCGGCGGGAATCGAACCCGCAACCTTCTGCGTCGCAGTCGGGTGTTCGCCCGACGCGCCACAGAGGTCGTCGACGAAGCTAAGTTAGTTCAGCCAGTTTAGCTTAGCTCGTAGTTTTTAAGTTTTACGTAGCTTAGCTGTTGGCGGTGCACGGTGGACTAACGGCTTTTAATAGTTTTTAGTTACATACAAAGTTTCATCGCAATCGGTTTAGTATAGTTTTTGCGTAAAGTGGCAATAAAGTGACACAAACGATTTGTAGGTGATATCAACTCAGTGTCTTTTTATGTTTAACAAATAAGTTTTTTGTCTTTCTACCTTCATTCTAAACGAACTTAAAAAAATATGTGATTCTCAATTTGTCGAGTAGTAGGTATATTTTAAGGGTTCCGTGCCCAAAGAGTTAAAACGGGACCCTATTAGTATTTCACTGTCTGTCTGTCTATCACCATGCTGTATCTCATAAACCGTGATAGCTAGACAATTGAAATTTTCACAGATTATGTATTTCTGTTGCCGCTATAACAACAAATACTAAAAACAATAAAGAAAAACTAAGTGGGGTTCCAAAACAACATGGTACGGAACCCATCGTGCTCAAGTCCGACTCGCACTTGGCCGGTTTTATTTTACATAGGTAAGTTTACCGATTATTCGACCAACCACTATCACAGCATCACATATTTACTTTTCCCCAATCAACAAGCCCGTAACTAATAGTGTTATAAACTACACTCACCTTAAATTATTTAATTCAATTATTGGCCTAACAGATGTAAAAGAACGACTGTCCAATTGCAATGTCAACAGTTAAATGACCAAACAACAGCTACGAATGCGGTTAGTAAATTCATTCTTATTCAGAATTGATAACAAGAGAATTCTATCCATGTCCCAGTCGCTCCGATAGCAAATTATCATAATAACAGTTTAGTCAGGGACCGGTTTAAGATGCAGCCGTCAAACGCAAAGCGACTGTCACCCGATTTATTTAGCCCAGGGGATGTCACTTTGACCACTTTCGAATTGATTAACTACTAGCGACCCGCCCCGGCTTCGCACGGCTATATTATGCATGTATTATACATATAAACCTTCCTCTTGAATCACTCTATCTATAAAAAACCGCATCAAAATCCGTTGCGTAGTTTTAAAGATTTAAGCATACAAAGGTATATAGGGACAGAGAAAGCGCCTTTGTTTTATACTATGTAGTGATGTAGTGAAGTGATGATAGTGATAGGTACAATTTGACGACTCAGTTGGCACAATGGTCACCATGCCGGACTGCTAAACACAGGGTTGCAGGTTCGATTCCCGCCTCAGACAAGTATTTATGCTTAGATATTTGTCTGTGGTCTGGTTGGTATAATAAGTAAGTATATATTTACAAAAGAAAAGTATATATGTAAGTAGTATATCCGTTGTCTAGCACCCATAACACAAGTCTATATCCTGCAATATTTATTTATTTAATTCGTCTCCGAAAGTAGCTTATTTTAGAACTGCATATAAGGTGCACAACTGCACATATCAAATCACATGTGAAATGCATTTCGTCAAATGCCAAATGCATTTCGGGGTCGCCAACCTGCGGCTCGCGAGCCACATGCTGCTCTTTGGATGTGAAGCTGTGGCTATTTAGTTCCATACGAGTATACAAATATTAAGTATACATTTTATAGAACTACCGCGAGTTGAGGCACTTATATTAGACGCATGGAATAGGTAGTCTTCCCAATTGTTACAGTGAGGTGAAGAAGTTGGCATTTGGAATGCTGACTATATTCAGAAAACTTTATTTACGCAAGTACCTACCTACTATATTTATTGTTGGCAAAAAAATATAGCTCTTTAAAAACTTTGAAATTATGTAAATTCTTATTAGTCCATTGAAAAGTTACATTTGGGGTTGCATTTGTCAGAGGACGCATTTTTTTTTTTTAATTTTTTAAATTTTATTTTATAGATATCAAAAGGGGGTTAGTCTAAGCTTAAATCCAAGTTTGAGGGATTGTAGCTCTTGTCCCACGTCCGCCATCTTGGAAAAAGGGATTTAAATGGTTTGTCTGACAAACTATAGGTCTCACAAAAAATATTACGAACCATTTTTTTTGCAAATAAGATTATCTACTACTTTTATTAAGTAACTTTTAGTCGTAAACCAAAATTAAAAAAGTTATAAGCGAAAATCCATTACTAAGATTCCTTAGCTCCTTTTACAGTCCCATCTGGCTGAAAGCATGAAACTTGGCATGCAGGTAGTTTTTACATAGATAATAAGATATAGAAGTCGTATGGCGATTGGTACGCCCCTTTCCCCCCCTTTTGTGTGCCAATTTAGAGTTTATTGCATTTTTTATGAAAACGGTTAAAGCTATAACCAAATTTCCAATGAGCAATATGATCTTCATCAAATCCACTACAACATTTACCGCAGAAGTATGTAGATCGAACTTATAGTTTAAAAGCTGTTAAGTGATTTTAACGCCACCTCGACCGAGTATTGTATCAACCCGTACTGTTTTTTTATTTTATTATAAAAACGATTAAAGCTACAACAAAACTGTTACTGACTAATTTGTTCTTCATTAAATTAAATTCTATAATAATTGTCTTGAAAGTATGTTGATAGGACTTATAATTTTCAAAATATGCTTACGAAAAGTCATCTGAAAATTAATACAAAAAGGTAAACATGGAGATTGGTTGAATTATCTACGTTTTTAGACCCTCCGAGAGTAGTCTATACCTGAGTTTACATCCTTGAAACCCCTGGGCTACTCCCATGGTGCTACGAAATCAGTATTCTTAGTAAAAATAAAAACTCAAATTTGCATGGATTTTCGCTTATAACTTTTTATTTTTTGTTCTACGACTAAAAGTTACTTGACAAAAGTTGTAGATAATCATATTTGCAACAAAAAATGTTAAGTAATATTTTTTGTGAGACCTATTAGGTATAGTTTGTCAGATAAACCATAAAAACCGTTTGAATCCCTTTTTCCAAGATGGCGGCCGTGGGAAACAAGCTACAATCAATCAAACTTGGATTTAAGCTTAGACTAACCCCCTCTTGATATCTAAAAAATAAAATTGCGTCCTCTGACAAATGCACGCTAAGCCCAAAAAAATGTAAAATTTCAATGGACTAACTAGGTAAGTAGGTATATGTTTTTTTCTTATGACTAAAAAGTTTCCGACCTCTAACCTATACCTACTTAAGTTAAATTGATAATAATTGCATGAGAAATTGTTTAATTGAAAGTAAAAAAAAAATTCCTTGTCGTTTCTTAATGTAACTAACTAGGTAATTTTGGCTCACGATCAGATAGTCTAAGTAGCAAAACGTCAAACAAAGCGAAAAGTCTAGTGAGCAATCTGCCTAGTTAGCTTTTCGTTTCGTTTCTATTTCGCATTGAACAGTGTGGTGTAGCGACGATTATTAAAAAAAAAAAAATTATTACAATTCTTTCACTAATTAATCGAAAGGAACTTCGTTGAATCCGGGTGGCCCTTGACACCTCTCAAGTTTTTTTTAAAATTTGATATAAACTAAAATAATCTTCTTCGACACAACAAACTTAATTAAACAAACAAAACAAAACAATAAATCAAGGAGTTTGAAGGTCTGTAGAGTTTGCATGTATGTAATACTTGCCCTCAAATGGTATTATTATAATCATTTTTGTGAAATTGACGATTTCCTATATAGACGTTTTGTTATATAGACCTCTTGATAGTTAGACGTTTTGCTACATGGGCGATTAGCTAACTAGGCAGATTGCTCACTATACTTTTCGCTTTGTTTGACGTTTTGCTACTTAGACTTTCTGATCGTGAGCCGTAATTTTTAGATACATTATGTAATTGTAATGTATGTAATTTTTAGACAATTAAAGTTTTATCTTGATTTCCGAGAAAGCACACAAAAACATTAGATACTTACCTACTTGTCACCTGGTCGTACCTATGTACTAACCGTGCTAAGCCATTTTTAACACGCTTTTTTATTATTTATTTTAACTTATGGTTGGGTAAGGTTAACGACAAGGAATTTTCGTCTTCAAATTATACTTTTGTAGGAAAAGTTTTCACATATAAACGATAAACACAACAACACCTTATTTTCAACAATTTAAATTAGGTTTAATACGAAAGGCATTTTGCTTTTGTCTCTTATTGTCAAATGTCGAGTATTGGCGCTTACTTTTACCTTTACTACTTGTAGGTACCTACATATAATATTCTGTGCCTTTAAATTTAAATAGGTACCTACTTACTTAGTTTTTAAAGATAAGAAAAATAATTAAAAAAACGGCCAAGTGCGAGTCCGCCTCGCGCACCAAGGGTTCTTTCTGTTTTTACAAACGGTTAAAGGTATATTCTATTTTTAGTAAGTATTTGCGGCAACAGAAATACATCATCTGTGAAAAATTTAACTGTCTAGCTATCACGGTTTCATGAGATACAGTCTGGTGACAGACAGACAGACGGACAGTGAAGTCTCAGTAATAGGATCCCGTTTTTACTCTTTGAGTACGGAACCCTAAAAAACAAACCTAAAAATACATAAAATACTTACTTTTTGCTATTTACATTTATGTAGGTACATTCCTACCTAGCTTTATCTACAAACATACCGAGGCCATGTCATTTTCTTCTACATATTAAACTTATTAAAATCAAATAGCTGAACACAACGATTTCTTTTAGGTTTCTTCGACTTCTTTCGATTCTAAATAGGGCATTGATCTTTAAATCTTGGAATAACATGTTTTGGGTCACGAAGATTCCATCGGAAATACCTAGATATTGATAATGCATTTAAGATAAAAGTAAGTAGGTAGGTACCTACCTACTTATCACTGAGATACAACTTACACTGGAGATGACATACTAAAGAAAATAACTAGCACCGCGAAAAGGAGCGCATGATATGATTATAATGTCAAATGCAGTCGGTTTGCTTTTTGATGCAAACTTTTTCTTTTTCTTTGTCTGTTTACAATCTTATGTACACAGTTTTTCAATAAATATTCTTGATTCTTGATTCATGTTACCTTCAGCACATCCTTCAGTTTGTCATGTTAATTTTAAGGCCGATCCGCACACAACAGTGCCGGCACAGTGCCGACACGTGCCGTTTCAGTAACGTATCCATCAGTGTCAGTGAAAAATTATATTGTTGCATGCTTTTTGTATTACTAGCGACCCGCTCCGGCTTCGCACGGCTATATTATGCATGTATTATATATTGATTCACTCTATCTATTAAAAAGACCGCATCAAAATCCGTTGCGTAGTTTTAAAGATCTAAGCATACATAGGGACAGACAGCGGAAAGTGACTTTGTTTTATACTATGTAATGATGATGATGATGCTATCCGTACTCTTCAGTGACGCGTGTATCCTGACATCCTGACATAACTGAACATCGCTGTCACTGACGAGTACGAACAGCCTAGTACAAAAAGTATGCAACAATATCATTTTTCACTAACACTGATGAATAATGGGCGTAGTAAATACCTACTAATCAATACCTTGTACTATTTTTATTATTTATATTAGCCCTCAGATATTTTCCATTGCTAATTTCAACTTCAATACTTATTTGTTTATACACACACTAACTTATTTATTTATTATTTATTTATTTATTTATTAATCTTATTATATTATCACTCTGTCAGAAAGTGACACACGGCCTCTGCTATATCTGTCTCGGGGTGGCTCGCTTTTCAGCTCAAAGAGCTCAGTCCTGTAGTAGGTATATATTACGACCATGGATGGATAAGTTACCGAACGGCACGTGTCGGCACTGTGCCGGCACTGTTGTGTGCGGTTCGACCTTTAAACTTTTTCTTTATCATGTTACCTTCAGTGAAAATCACTGAATGTATCGGTCACGCCATCGTTTTTTGAGTCGACCTCGAAGACGTGAGAAGACGTTACGTACTTCTTTAAAATTTTTGATGTGGTTGTTGATTTCGTTATCCATGGACCACAAAAAGTTGCTGATTGCTGCAAACTTTTTCTTCAAATTGTCATCTCCAATGGAACATAGTCGCTGCGGTACCTATTACCTACCTTGATCTCAATAAGATTGCCTCAAGTGTCAAGTGGCTTGTTCTGGTTTACTAATCTAAGAAGGTACCTATCTACTACAGATATTCTATTTGGTAAGTAGTCATGTAGGGTCAACCGGGGTAATCGCGTCTGGCGGGGCTAATGCATCTTTTCGAATTTATTCAAAAACTGTTGAATCTATGTAAACTGCTGACATCTAGTTGCAATTTGCTTAAACTAAATATTTTACCCGCGGTTAGTACAGATGGCGTTGTAATACAGGTTTTGAATAAATTTGAAAAGATTCATTAGCCCCGCCAGTCGCGATTGCCCCGGTTGACTATAAGTGTATTGCAGTGCAGTGCCTGTAAAAACGTAGCAGAAAACGGCACACTGTACCTAGGTTTTTGAAAATCAAAAGCATTCTCAGGCAGTGAGGTGATATGTACTACGTACGTACATATAACCTCAATGTTCTCAGGTAAAAAATGTGTAAAAATTAAATGTTAAAAAAAAAATAAAAATTAATAATATCGAGCAGGCAAACCTTGAGACTTGTAGCTCTGAACACCAGTATCTTTCACCAGCCTTCAATGAAACCGCTTATTTTTATTTCTGAAAAAAAAAATAGTAGGTACATTGTTATCCTAGGTGTGAAAGTCACTCATTACAAGTCCCGAGACGGAGTTTGGCGCCCGAGCGTAGCGAGGTCGCTAATAGTTCGAGGGACTTAATGAGTCTTTCACCCGAGGTAAACACTGTGCTTTTCATTACGAATAATACATAAAATTCTTCCTAACAACGAGAGTGAATGAGAGACTTCATACTACCTGATCCTCTTACAAAGTTGGGATCAAAGAGGTTGTATACATGTAGTGTTCTTTGGTGTTACTTAAAGCAAGGAGGTTAGGCTAAGAAGTTCCTAATGTATAATGATACTGGCTTTATGCACATTGCACGAGTCGTGCGAAGCCATAATTTGACATGACAGCTGTCAGTGAAAGCAAAAATCCCTAGGGCTGGAAATTTTATTTTCAATACGCTTCTCAGGTACCTTCAGACCTACTTTCCGAGTATGAGTAATGAAAAATCATTTTTTTACCTAATTGACCGAACGAGCGAAGCGAGAGAGGTCTAGTGGCGAGACGGTCGGTCGGTTGTACCTATGTATCTATGTATCTATATATCTATGTATCTATGTATCTATGTATGTTTGTTCGACGATAACTTGAGTACCGTTGCTCTGATCTTAATGATTTTTGGTATACGAGTAGTTGAGGTCCATAGAATTTTTAAGTTCGAACATGAGCAGGATCGGTCGGGAGGTTACGGAGATAGGGGGTGCAAAACGGGATCTACCTATATGGCAGGCAAACTTTGGGGCAAATATACCCAAGTGGGGTATCAAATGAAAGGGCGTAACTTTGGTGACAATAATATGGTACCATGGAACTGATCTGATAATGGAACTGGAAGGAATCCACAGGAATTTATCATTTCAGCGGTAATTTTTATATCAAACTCATTTGTATCAAAAAGGAAAAAACACGCTTAGACCTTCTTTTATGATTAAAAAATGACAATGTCAGGTTTTTTTTCTGTCATTGTCGTAAAAAATATGATTTCCAGAAATTTTCAAAACCATTACAAAAATAACCTAACTTCGTGATATTATGAATATTAGATAATAATAATATGGTCATCCTTAATTAAATTCAAATAATTCGCAAAAGTTTATAGTGCAAAGTGAATCACTCTTGTGTTGTTCCCGATGGTCTTCGAAGAAGCTGCTTGAATCAGCTATTGAACAGCTAAACGGAGGTCGAGGCGAAAATTGGTCAATCCTTCTATGATTGACATCGTCTGGGCCACTCAGGACCTTGGGTGAAGACTGTATTATTAAATCGTCTATTCTACTTTCCCATAAATCGTCAGACCTCTCTTTGCTTCATATTATTCATTTATTTCATAATCAACGGTTGGTTAACAATTGTGGTGGATTATATTCGATAGTATTGCTAGCCGATCTAGAGATTCTAATTAATAAACTTGTGACTAATCTTTTTATTATTTTTATTTACTAATAGGTTAGGGACCTATTATAGGACCGATAATATAGGTCTCAAACTTCTCTAATATATTTGTATCGAGGGAGGAGCCGCTCTCCTATTTTCCTCTTTCGATTATGATGAGTACATAGGTACTGAATATTTGGGTGTTTAGTCTGATGATAAAGACCCGATGAGAAAGGTGACAATAAGAACTTAAAATTATCATAGGAGCAAGATAGTCATAGCATGTTTGGACTCTTTCAAAGCACCTTGATAAGTAGGTATTCTAGCTTCTGAAGAATCAGTACGGTACTCAAGTTCAAAGAAATATGAACTCATCTTCTAGACAAGATAAGCCTATCGTGTTTGGATTCGTTAAAGTACCTACTCTTGATAGTAGGCAATCCATGTGTTAAACAAGCAACTGATATATGGGGTTTGGTAATATACCCGGAAGAAGGCTATATGAACTCATCTCTAGACAAGTTCAGGTCTATCGTGTTCAATTGATGAGTAGGAACTCTAGGTACTGACGATATGGAGATATAGACGGAAGGAGGCTATAGCGAGTATCAAGAAAAGGCGAAATAAAAAAAATACGTGATTGAGACCAAGAAAATTAGGTTAAGGAACTCATTTTCTAGACAAGATAATATGCCTAACGCGTTTGAATTCGTTAAAAGTATCCGTTTAGCGATGTCCAGGGTCAGGTTAGGGATAGCGATATTAAGCACCTATCATTTAAATAAGATAGACCGAAGTATTTGGAGTCTTTCGTCATTATATTATCATACTTTACGCTGGAAAAAACCCGTAAAAAAATCGTGAGGTCTCAGTTCGGGGCGAACTACTAGTTAAAGTAGGTATGTGTTCATCAACAACTTTACCTAGTACATCCAGGTACCTACTTTATTTATTTCGTATTAGCTTATTTGAGTAGTGTACCTACCAAACCAAACCTCATCTGCCTACTCCTTTTCGCCAAACTTCAGTATTGGTGAGTAAAATCAACGTGATCATATTATGGTACCTACTAAACCAGAAACAATAAAATGAATTAGGCAAGACCTAGGTACTATAAATAGGTACGTATGTCTTTAATATCCTTAGGGTCAACTTTATATGGGATAAGAGATCCGAAAGTTCAAACTAGTCACCAATTAAACGCCCACGCCTTCTATCTATACGAGCATCTACTCGACCGGCAAACAGTCGAAATCATAACGCCCTAGTGGTCGTTAGTCAGTTCCGTGAATTTGTATTGCGTAGAATTGATTTAAAAAAGCATAAAATCGGTCGCCTCGCTTTGTAAGATAGAACTGCAGATTATAATACTCTTTGGGCACAGGTGCAATTTTTTGCATACATTCAAGCTTTGAGCAACGCAGGTGTGGGCACATCTTGGACACATTTTTGAAATTCCCACCCCAACTGCCAACGCCATCTATGGCAAACAATCTGAACTCCAAAGAGTGTTGACAGTCAGATTCGATTTACGCATGAAATCGGAAAATTCGATTGATATTTGAAAGGTCTTGAAAAGGGTCTTGAACACATTTTATGTTTATATTCGTCTAAAATATACTAAAATTAGCATATCATGTTAAAATTACACAAAGAGTTTACTTTTCAGCGTAAATGAACACATTTTCAATAAAGTCCAGCAAATAGTTTTGTGGAATGTGGAGTTCCGTGAAACGAAACGTTCACAAAACGTAAACAAACTTGAGTCACGAAGCTCGCTCGACGTTATTTCAAAAATTTAATAAAAACAAAAGACTAGGAAATGTGATAAAATTCAAAATGAAATGATAAGTGATTGTGTATCATTAGTGATAATAATAACAGCGATAGAGAAATCAGTAAACATGTACTAAACCGGGCGCAGGAAACCGCACAGGAAATGATTCGAGATTGTAGACCACAAAAAGTACTTTCGAATACGAAATCATGGGAACAGCGTACAAAGAACTTTTCAAATTGTACGATTTGATACAAAACGGGGATACAAGGTACTGTTTTATTAATTATTTCCTTCATTTTCATTAATAACTAAAGTGTTTCCTACCTTCATAATTTTTACGAATAACATAAGTATTAAGTCTATAAAACCAGAATCCTCTGCCTACACCAAATAAAGGATTCAGAAGAACATCGTATTGCGTCCGTCACTCGTTAATTTGATAAGTTTTCATGTTCCTGTAGGCTGTAATATTTACCGGCAATTCACACACCTTTCCAATCCGAAAAAAAGCAATACTTGCCCCCCCAAACGCAACATATATTTAACAGTCACAGGCTTAATATCAGCCCAATATCAACCTGTATTTCTTTTTTTCCAGTTCAATAGCAAAATTCCTTTCCGATGTAACAATACAAATAAATGAAATCATACCGAGTAAAGGTATAAGTGTCCTACACTTGGCTGTTGGTATCGAACCAGTAGAGAAATCAAGACAATGTACGGAATTACTACTAAAACATAATGGAAATCCAAACATCTGGTAAGATATTTTCAAAATATACATAGGTAAGTGATAAGTTTATTTTAAAACAATCACAAAATAAGTAAAGTACATAAATCAATAACAAAATAAAAAAAAAACAATAAATTAAATCTAAACCTAGTCAAACAAACCTCTCCCCAGCGTTCCCGGTGCAAAGCTACACAATATGCAACCAGCGTTATTTGCAAGTTTATTTTTAGAAAAACTTCTCCTACAAAGTTATTGCACGTTTGTTGCAATATTTAACATCTGGAAGCCACATCTTACTAGCAAACTTTTTGTTGATACTTGAGTTTCTACTTGATGGATTTTGACCTAAAGTATACCACAACCTTATCAGAAAACAGCGATCCAATATCCAGATTTCAATAGGTTTAGTTTTTTAATTGCATAGTAACAAACAAAATAACTATAAATTAAACAAAAAAACTATAAATTAATGTTCTACTGCTTTTCTCTATGACCCGTAGATTTCTTTTAAAATATGTAATAGAAGAAGATTATTATTTTTATTAGTCCTTTACTTGTCCCTTGTACTTGTAGCACTCATGATAAATAAGCTATTTTTTGCAATTAGACCATTTATGAGTGAGGAGTATGCTCGCCCAGCACCTATATTACCCTCTCAGCTTAGTTGACCATGTCCTTTGTCAATATATCTCGAGCCAACTAAGCCACAGGTTGCATCATGTTTTCCTTCACAGTAGGTAAAAGTAAAGCCAATTAGTGCACATAAATTTTTCAAAAGGAAAATCCATTGGTGAAAGTAAAGAAAAAATCTATCTACCACTATCCCAACACACCCTTACTCTAATTTTAAAAAGGTTGTCAATTCTACTACCATTTTTCCAGTAATGAAGATGGAGTAACTCCAGTACACATAGCAGCAATATGGGGCCGAGTGGACAACATGAAATGCTTGATCGGTTTCGGTGGAGACCCCTCCTTGCAAGACCTTGAAGGCATGACCGCCTTTGATTATGCAGCCAGAGAAGAGCAATGGGAGGTGTATGATTACCTGCATAATGTGGTCGATTTGAACGATGACTCTAATGAGTCGAAATGTGCTTATACATTGGACTTAGGTAAGAACTCTAATGAGTCGAAATGTGCTTATACATTGGACTTAGGTAAGAATTTTTTAACTTTTTAATTGACTCCAAAAACAAAAAGAGTGAAAACCTCTTTTTTCGTCACATAATTATAATATTATTTTATGTTATTCATTAAACTCACATATTTATAGTATTTATTTACCAAAAGCTTTTACTTTAATGTTGCCTGGATAAGCACGAAATAACACAGGCATCAGACTGGAAAATTATTATTTTGTAATCTAATTACTCTAGAACACAATTTTAAAACGAAAATAACCCTGTTAGAAAATCAAAATTTACCTACTAAACATTCTCATTAATATAAGTAGGTAGTCTAGGTAGGCATATAACTACGATTTCTCCTCAGTCTGCATGTGCCCATGAGAGCTGTAAACTTTTCGAAACAGAGTTTAACAAAAACAATATTAACAAAGTTATATCCGTTTAAATAGTTTTTATAATTATCATTTTTCAAATATAAAAAAACACTATGAGCACAAAGTACATTTTTTCCTAAATATGACATATAATAAAATGAAGCAGGTGAAACCTCTAACCGGACCTAAAATATACTTAAATTAAAAACAAACAAGTTTAAAAAGAAATACCATACCTAAATGAAAAATATCAAGATCACCAAATATGGGACCCTAACTATGTGGGACAGATGTCAGCTTAATTAATTCAATAATATTTTTATAATTCTTAAGTGTTGAGTCATAGACACTGCACCTTGTGGATAAGTTTGTAACACATAAGGGTCAATCCCATAAGTAACAATTAACGTCTGATTAAATAAAGATTTGTTAAGTGTTATAAAGAGGATTATATACCGCGTTCATTCACGCGACAAAAACAAGTTCTTTAATATAATCACTACATAGTATAAAACAAAGTCGCTTTTTCTGTCCCTTTTTCCCTTTGGCCGCTAGATCTTTAAAACTACGCAACGGATTTTGATGCGGTTTTTTTTAAATAGATAGAGTGATTCAAGAGGAATGTTTATATTATGTATAATACATGCATATTATAGCCGTGCGAAGCCGGAGCGGGTCGCTAGTAGTTGATATATTAAAGGACTTAATTATCCCAACCAATAGACAAAATACACCGAAAAAATAGCAGTGTTACGTTTCTAATATACTTAGGTATAGTGAATATTGCCCAATATTAAATCGAATTGATGGATAACTTCCTCGTATTTTAAATATTTTCGTAGGTATTGAAATGAGTCATTCATTCTACAAAAGTTGTGCAATATTTTAAAGCTTTTGCATAACATTACCTTACTTTTATAACACTATGAATTTACCTCGGGTGAATCATACGATTAGCATATCTTATTTGCTTACTTACTTTAATAATTATAGATACAGTTATAATAAGGAAAATTTGGCACTTGTGTACCTATAACAATAAATTAACATTGATTAGGTACCGTATCAAGTTATTAAGCGGCTTTATAGAAATCCCAAGTAAAAAGGAAAAACACATACTGTGCCGAGCCTAAAATAGCTGCAATGAGGGTAGGCAGAAGAAGACCTACTATTATTAGGACTAATGTAGAGTAATAGCACTTAGAACCTTTGTTCAGCTTCACCTCAGAATAGCAGTTTTACCCCCGCGGGAGCTAGGTGGAACCCCTAGTCTTTACCAAGTTGGCGCGCGCTTCTATAGGCGCAAGTCTGTAATAGTACATTGTTATCCTAGGTGTGAAAGTCACTCATTACAAGTCCCGAGACGGAGTTTGGCGCCCGAGCGTAGCGAGGGCGCTAATAGTTCGAGGGACTTAATGAGTCTTTCACCCGAGGTAAACACTGTGCTTTTCATTACGAATAATACATAAAATTCTTCCTAACAACGAGAGTCAATGAGAGACTTCATATACCTGATCCTCTTACAAGGTTGGGATCAAAGAGGTTGTATACATGTAGTGTTATTCTTTGGTGTTACTCAAAGCAAGGAGGTTAGGTTATGAAGTTCATAATGTATAATGATACTGATACTGGCTATATGCACATTGCACGAGTCGTGCGAAGCCATTATTTGACATGATAGCTGTCAGTGAAAGCGATTTTCCCTAGGGCTGAAAGTTTTATTTTCTACACGCTCTTCAGGCATCTTTAGACCTACTTTCGGAGTATGAGTAATGAAATAGTACATTGTTATCCTAGGTGTGAAAGTCACTCATTACAAGTCCCGAGACGGAGTTTGGCGCCCGAGCGTAGCGAGGGCGCTAATAGTTCGAGGGACTTAATGAGTCTTTCACCCGAGGTAAACACTGTGTTTTTCATTACGAATAATACATTAAATTCTTCCTAACAACGAGAGTGAATGAGAGACTTCATACTACCTGATCCTCTTACAAGGTTGGGATCAAAGAGGTTGTATACATGTAGTGTTATTCTTTGGTGTTACTTAAAGCAAGGAGGTTAGGTTATAAAGTTCCTAATGTATAATGATACTGGCTATATGCACATTGCACGAGTCGTGCGAAGCCATAATTTGACATGACAGCTGTCAGTGAAAGCGATTTTCCCTAGGGCTGAAAATTTTATTTTCTACACGCTCTTCACGCATCTTTAGACCTACTTTCGGAGTATGAGTAATGAAAAAATCTTTTTGTGTGGCTGTGACGTGGCAGTTGTTTGTCCGACACGACTCCGGCGCCAACATTAGTCGAAATATCTTAGGTTTTTTGATGGCAAAGTTAGATCTATTCGTCGGCTGCATAATTGCAGACCCACCGTAGAGCTCCAAAACGGCTGTTATAGGAATGTTTTCAACACAAGCAAGATTCTAGGCACCTGCTTTAAATGAAGTTTAAAGTCATGAATTTATAAAACAAAACTTATTAGAATGAAAATATTTCAATAATAGTAATTCTATAACTCTACGGTGGGTCTGCAATTAAGCAGCCGACCTACATACACAAACTAATCCATCTACCTGCACAATAAATTCTCAGAATTGAACGATTCATAGAAATCGATTATTTACACATCAATGCATTTAACCAGCTACCTGCTTTGTAATTGAATCTCCCGCAAATTCTAACAATTGATTCTTGCTTCCTTTGCTGAACAAACCATTATTTCTTACAGATAAAATCTTAGTGAGCACCGACCAAATTGTTGCTGAATATCAATATCTAACTGACGACCGAACTAACACAACATGCCGTAAGTCCGACATGGTCCGAAGTTGGTGCGAAGCAAACTCCTTAGTCGTCAATAAATTATACCCGACAATACTTGGCGAAACATACTCAATAGACATAGCTGACGACGAACCGTGGAACAAAAACATCACACTAGATTTAACATCAAATAACTCATTCAAAACTTGTCTCTCTAAGAAATATGATTCGATAAAAATCAGTGGAATTAATCCTCTAGATCTCACTTCTGATGTTACGCAATCAAGCGAAAGTATCAAAAGGAAAAGCGTTTACGAGAACTTTTCTTTACCAGGCTCACCGAAACCCGTAACACATACAAATTACAACACAAAAACTAGTCTAAGAAATAAATCAAAAGATTTAAGCAATGATTTGGATAAAGCTTTAAAGAATAAATCAAAAGAAGATTCCTTAATCAGTGAACTAAATAAGCTATCTTTAGAACAGAGTTTGATCTCAAGCGATAGATCGCTCGATAAGGCATTAGCTGTTGTGCAAAACAGGACTAACGAATGGCTTTCCAAAGACGATATAAAAGACTGTAACACCCGTCGCTCGTCAGCGAGTAGCGGAGTCAGTAGCAACTACTCCGGTGGTAGTATTCTGTTGGCGAATGTTCATGAAGAATATAAATACGAAGATAAGCAGGAACAAGTTGTGTTGATTGAGAAAAGGTTGCTGGCTTCACCTATAATGTAAGTTACATTAACAAATAAGTTTTAATTTAAAAGAAGTTGGTTTGTATTATTATGAGTCATGGTCTTGGCCTTGACTTTAAATCCAAAGGACTTCAGAACCCGATAAAAATAAATCGTCCATGTTTTTATGGCGAAGAAAAACATCGTGAGGAAACCGACATGGCCACGTCTGCAGCATTTGAACCAACTTATCATGGTTCAAAGGCTGCGGACATCTGCCAATCCAAAGTAGGCACTTACTGCCTAACTCTTCTAAACCGAGAAGCCCTTGCCATGTCATAACATATTAATAGACCTATGTAAAAGAATTAACTTTACTTATTTCTGACTTATACTCAAAACTAGCTTTTACCAGCGATTTCGTCCACGTAGGAGTTGAATCTTTACAAAATCTTTTATAACGGATGCCTATTTCATATTTATTAGATTTGACGACCTCTGTGGCGCGTCGGGCGAACACCCGACTGCGACGCAGAAGGTTGCGGGTTCGATTCTCGCCGGGAACAAGTATTTATGCTGACCATAAATTCTTGTTTCTGGTTCTGGTGTTTCCTATATGTATAATATGTATATATTTACAAAAAAAAAAGTATATAAGTAGTTTATCCGTTATCTGGCACCCATAACACAAGCATTAAGTTGCTTAGCTTGGGGCTGGATGGCGATGTGTAATATGTCCTGAAATATTTATTTATTTATTTATTTATTAGCTATTCACGTGCTAAATTATAGCCTTCATTAGTTTGACTTTGAAATTTATTATAGACTAGCTGCGCCCCGCGGTTTCACACGACTACGACAAACATTTCAAAACCGAAATCATCTAAATCGGTTCGTGCGTTCTGGAGTTATAGCGTCAGGAAGGAAAACCCGACTTATTTTTATATAGTAGACTAATATTATCTTGTCTTTATAATTCCAGCTTACCCCTCGACGAATCTACAGAAGGCAGTCCAGACCAGACAATCCTGTCCATAGCTTCATCTCTACCAACTACAGTGCGATACGACGACACGACCCTTAGAGCTGAACTGATCAAACTCGGCTTCAAACCGGGACCTATACAGGACAGCACAAGGACACTTTACTTGAAGAAATTACACGCTTTGACGAAGAATCCCGGTCAAATTGTTGGGAGGGAGGGGAAAAGTAAGTACATATGACATAAGGTGTCCTAAGAGCTGAACCTGCAGGACATCAGCAACTCGTTTGTTGAGAATAACAGTCAACAAGGTGTGATTGATTGGTACCCACAAAAAACCAGTCAAGTGCGAGTCGGACTAGCGCACGAAGGGTTCCGCACCATTATCATCCCATAATAAAAAGAAAAAAATTTTTTTTAGTTTCAGTTCTAAGTATAGGGAACCCTAAAATTTATTGTTTTTTTTTCTATTTTGTGTGAAAATCCTAATGCGGTTCACAGAATACATCTACTTACCAAGTTTCAACAGTACAGTTCTTATAGTTTCGGAAAAAAGTGGCTGTGACATACGGCAGACAGACAGACATGACGAATCTATAAGGGTTCCGTTTTTTGCCATTTGGCTACGGAACCCTAAAAAGACCTTCACGCTTTGATGCACATTTCTATTGAAGGGATTCTAAATATTAAAGCTTAGATGGGTACTGAGAATAAACAAGGATCGGAAACTACACGAGTGAATAAAGGGAATTTTTGCTATGGAACTACTGAACCGATTTTGATTAAACTTAGTTTAATCAAAATCGGTTTTAGTTAGTTTAACATTACATTTAATCTTTAAGAATAACGTTGGGTACTTTTTATCCATAAAATCCTCAGATAAAATCCCATGAAATCGGGACTAACAGAGATGATCTGTGGGGATAATACCACTTCTAGTCTTTTAAAACAACCTCAAAAGTAAAAATATAGAAACCTCATTTCTATTGACGATTCAAAAAATTAACTCAAAATTTTGTCAAAAATGACTCGTGTCATTTTGGTCCGATTTAATTTGGAGGGAAGTTTATTTTTGTATTATTATTTTCTAAATTAATAATGGTTATTAAACTACATAAATTCTCTAGTGAAATATCGAAATTAAGGTCTTTTAAATTAACATCAGGTAGTATTTTAATTTCACAATTTCATAATACATAGATAGATAAAAATATTATATTAAAAAAAGGTTAAACATGGCTTAGACCCAAAAATGTATGGCGCAATAGGCAGCCTTACTGCTAAAAGCAGTCTCTTCCAGGTAACGTTAGAATGGAAAGTCAATACACAGCTCATAACGTTCTATGCTTTTGAAAACCCCCCTTCTAGAGTAAGTATATTGGTTTTCTCATGATGTTTTTCTTCACCATAACAGCCTATATATACTACATTGGCGTACTGCCAGGATTTGAACCCCACTACCTTCAATTGAGAGCAAAGATTACTTAGTATTCCTTTGACATATTTATCTGTATTTGAAAATCAAGAAACCACTATAAAAACTACCTTTTTTCACAGCATACAGCATTGAACTAGAAAAATCATTACGATCAGATGAATGGATGAAAAATCTCACTCCCTACGAAGAATTAGAAAAGAAAGTTCGCACTGACTTTGCTGACGTGAACAAGAAATGGCGTGAAGGCAAATCGAAGACGTCTTTCACATATTTACTGCTAGATCCTCGGTTAACTGACAATTTGCCAGCTAGAGATGGACAACAGACTCGCCATCAGATGTGGGTTACGTTTGTTAATTCAATATTCTATGTGGGAAAAGGTAAGGAAAATAAACCTTCAATTAAGGTGAAAGGGTACCTGCGCTCTCTCCATACAAACGTAGTCGACTGTTTCCTCCCTGGATAATGACACTAGCACAAAATGTTTGTGCCATAAAACCTATAACTGCCATGATTTTTTTTTTCTACCTATCATAGAAACGAGTGAATGCAAGCAAATCAGTGAGCAACAGCTAGTGCAATATATATATTTTTGAAATGTGCTAATTAAGCCCTTTCATTTGATACCCCACACGATACAAAAAAATACAAAATATTTATTTCAGCAAAAAAAACTTAGAATAAATTTACAAGTGTTGCACTATGATTAAAGAATCTTGCTGTTTGTTATACAGTTTGCGAGTTTACAGTGGTATTCACACTAAGCAAATGCTTGTATCGTCAGTACCGGTATTTACGATTACCAACAGTCTAATGTCGAACGATGGTAACACTTTACAAAACATAAATAAACTTAAATTTTAAATAGAGCCTCCAGAGATAAATAGAGCGATACATTTTAATTATTTTTATTTTATAATTCATGACTCTATGTCCTCTAGAGGGCGCCACATTTGATTTATTGTGACGTCATATAGCCTTTAACCAGCGGATCATTGAGACGCTTCTAACAATATCTCATTTGTTGAATTATAGTAAGTAGTTTTGAAGTTACGTGGGAACAGATGAACATACATACATACAGGTCAAACACATAACCCTCCCTTTTGGCTTCGCCGTAGTCGGGTAATTAAGATTTAAAAAAAATTAGGGGCATGATCATGGCAGTTATAAGTTTTATGCACCAAAAATATTTGCTCTAGTGTCATTATCTAGGGAGGAAACAGTCGACTACGTTTGTAATAGTTTGTATGGAGACAGCCCCCGGAACCCTTTCCTCTTAATTATTAAGTATATTATCTACAGTAGTAATATAAAGAGGACATTTTTGTTTTTATGTTTTTAACGAATAGGCCTCGAAATTACTGGAGCAATTTTCATAAAACTTGGTATGAGTATACATTGTGATTCATTGGCAATAACATAGGCTACTTTTTATCCCGGGATAGGGAGTTACGCGGGTGAAACCGCGGAGCGCTGCTTTGTCCTGACTAATTGACCGACTGACGGATCAACGCACAGCATTAACCGCGGAACGTAGAGACCTGAAACTTGGAGGGTGTGTTCTCTGTAAAACGTAGGCACCAATAAGAAAAGATTTTGAAAAATTCAAACTTTACGCTGACGAAAAAAGCTAATTTACAACTAAAATTAATCTAAAATGTCTCCAGGAAAACGTTCAAGACCCTACGCTCACCTTTACCAAGCCCTAACCCTCTGGAAACGCGGCTTCACAACATCAAACGACAAAAAAGTCCAACACATCCTAGACATTTGGAAGAACAAGGTCGGCGTCGTATGCCTTCATATATTCCAGAATATTATCCCCGCAGAAGCTTATACTTACGAAGCCGCCATGATTGATGTTATAGGATTAAATACATTGAAGAACCTTAAAAGTGGAACGTATTATGGTGCGACAGAATCATGGCCACATAAAGAGAGACGAATGCTTGGTTTGTATTTATTATATAAAGCCATGCAGATATTTATTAACGAAGGCGAAAGACAGTTACGGCCTGATGACATTTGATTGGTTATTACCATTTGTACTATCAGGGAACAAAATTGCAGACCCACCGATGAGCTCAAAAACTATTATAAGAATGTTTTCATCTAAAGAAAGTTGAGTCTTTCAACTCATGCATTTATTAGACAAAAGTTATTAGAATGAAAAAAATCCAATTAAAACTCTACGGTGGGTCTACAATTCTGTTGCCAACTGTACACTCACGTATAGTATTACCGTCTGTCCCTAGTTGATATATCACGGCACGGGGCAGATGAAAATATTTTCGATAATTTTATTACCATCTGCCACGATGACAAAGTATTACCGTTCACCCTAAGATTAACGTATGTCCCCATTTAAAGAAGCGATCGCGAGGTAAGATACATTTTTTTTAAATAATATTATTATCATCTGCCACATCTACCTTTGTGGGGATATAAAGTATTACCATTAGCCCCTGCTTGAGAATATTCCAAGGGTTTTATGAGGATAATAAGTTATTACCTGTCTCTTTAAAAAAGAAAAATATAGCTTTCCACTTTAGGAGCATATTTTGTGATGAATTTGACTGACTTACAATTATTTTTTCAATTGTAATTTGATTCGGAACGAAATAATAATTTGGACATAATGTTTTAGGTTTATATTTTAGGTAACTATTTATTTTCTTAACTGTATTATTTTAGTATTTTTTAAAATAGAGTAAGCGATTGGCTGATGTACTATTGTATATTATAGCTACCTCTATAAATGTTTGATATGTAGTAGGTATCTGCAAATACTTAGAAAATTAGGAAAAAAAGTAGTAGGCAACCACAATTCAACTTATAACTTGGTCATTAGACATATTAATTGGATTTTTTTTTCTGATTGTTAAAAGAAAATATAATTTTTCCCTACTTACTTACCAAATGAAATAGTACAAAATATTATTGCCAACTGTCCCCCACTAGTTTGTTACAAAGTTTCCTAAAAATTTCTCACTTGCCACTTCTGGGGGACAATGATACTTTTTTAGTAATAGGTGTATTTTAGAAATTGGCCTTAATTAACCAATTGGTTGTGAATAGTCTTGCTTAAATTATTGTATCTCAGTAATTATACAATTTAAGGTAGGTTCCCATGAAATTAACTTATTATCCAACCTTTTTTAAACTATGGCTTCGCACAACTTTTGCATATAGCCAGATTTTTTTTAATTGTATAAAAAAAGCAATGAATTTGTGTACCTTTTTTAAATTTGTAAATTTTGTAACCTTAAAAACCAAAGAATTTACTATTTTAAGTAAATAGTTTTTGTAACCATGTATTTATTGTGTATTTTTTATTACTGTATTTTTGCACCAGTATTTTTCTTTAATATAATCTTTTAAATTAGGTTACCAGCACTGTACAAAAATATGTAAAGCACTGATATACACTTGTCAATAAAGTCTAGGGAACAAACGTAAATAGTGTATTTTGGGTACATTTTTAGGGTTCCGTAAACAAAGGGTAAAACGGGACCCTTTTACTAAGACACCACTGTCTGTCTGTCACCAGGCTGTATCTCATGAACCGTGATAGCTAGACAGTTGAATTTTTCACAGATGTAGGTATTTCTCTTGCCGCTATAATAACAAATACTAAAAACAATATAATTTTACGGAACCCCGAGTAACCCCGTTACTTGTGCTCGAGTCCGACTCGCACTTGGCCGGTTTTAACCGACTTCAAAAAAGGAGGAGTATATCTTTTTTTTTGTCTTAGTTAAAGTTAGACAGGTGTCCATAATATTAGGTTAATAGAAGCGGAATTTCATACTCTTTTAATGCTCTGATTTAACACTATTTCACCCTTGTTGCTCAGATTTTGTTGACTAGTGTATTACTTATACCATTTTTTAATAATTTTAATTAATTAATTAAGCTATATTCAAGCGGACTTCACTCATGTCGAGGCACGCACACAATCGTATTTACTATTAATTGATTGAATCAGGCGTTACTTTTCGGAATTAATTATCTGTAACTAGCTGCACTCCGCGGTTTCACCCGCGTCATAATTTTCTACGCAATTTTCAATTTTTTGTTTTCATAAGAACATTCTCCTGACAATAACAAACACAACAAAAAAGAATTAGCGAAATTGGTCCAGCCGTTCACGCGTGATTCGACAAAAGAAAATAGACATTCATCACTACATAGTATAAAACAAAGTCGTTTTCTCTGTCCCTATATCCCTATGTATGCTTAAATCTTTAAAACTACGCAACTAATTTTAATGCGGTTTTTTTAATAGATAGAGTGATTCAAGAGGAAGGTTTATATGTATGCATAATGTAGCCGTGTGAAGCCGGAGCGGGTCGCTAGTTGTTTTATATATTAGATTATCCGTTTATTATTTACTATTATTAGTACGCCTGTGTGTTTGTACCATAGATAAATGATGTGTGGGCAACAAAACTGCAGGTACACCCGTAAAGTTCTCAAATTGATGTTATTAGAATGTTTTCAACTCAAGCAGGGCCTGCAGGTTCCTGCATTAGTTAAAATACTGAAATAAAGATCTAGAACTTTTTTTAAACTCCACTTTTGTCGCCTGTTTTTACTTATGGACTGGATGAATGTCCGTTTGAAAAACGCTTTAGCTTTCATTAAATTTTTGGAAATAATATGTTTGTAGGTAGATATTTGATAAGCCAACTTCTTGTGAACAAGATTATAAAGTGTACTTACTTACAATGTTTTTTCAACTATGAATGCTAGAGTAATATTGTATTCTAATGTAAATTGGCTTGGCTAAATTAACTTAAAACATTTTTGTTTCGACACATGACAAGAAAACAAACAGGCATAGGCAATAGAGTGATCCTTAAGGTGAAAGGGTACCTGCGCTCTCTCCATACAAACGTAGTCGACTGTTTTCTCCCTGGATAATGACACTAGCTCAAATATTTTTGTGCCATAAAACCTATAACTGCCATGACTACGCGCCTATTTTTTTTTTTTTTTCATTTTCTAATTATCATATAAATTATTTAAAAAAATAGGGCAGTTAAAAGTTTTATGCACCAAAAATATTTGCTCTAGTCGTGAAGCGACCTCTTAAAACAAAATGGCGGTTAAACTACCTAGTCATCCATCACAATTATGCATAATTTATTCATTCATGACAACTAAACTAAAAGTTACGTATTGTAAGCTTTAAATAAAACACATTTTCTAAGAAATAATTTGTCTTTATTATTCCTTTTTTTTCAGAGTCTCGAATTCTTTTCTAAGACAAATCAAACTTTGCTTTGTTACATCAAAAAAAATACACAAATGTTGATATAATAATATATTCATTGTTTGTCGTGGAGACGTCCGAAGCGGTGACAATTGGGACTTTTTTTTTAATAAAAATAATATCATTTGTCACCGCGGGGACGTCGCCGGCGATGACAACTGGGAATGACCCATTAAATACAATAACCGTACCGAGCGTTTAGGCTCGTTGGTACTAAATGAAAGAAGCGTAATTTAATCGAATGAGGAGTCAAATCGAAGTGTCAGTCTATGCGAGAGTCTTAGGTGGCTCGCTGACAGGCCGAGGTCAAGTTTTAACAACCAATTCCTTACAAAAACAGACAGACAGACGGCCAGGAAAGTGATCTTATAAGGGTTCCTTTTTTTACCCTTTCGAGGTATTGGAACCCTGAAAAAAACTAGGAGACCAATCACTTTGTTTATTAAAAATGTTCAACGAATGGCACCTTCGCTAATTTCACACCACAAAAATCCATTCATTTCCGTAACATCTCCGTGCAAAATTAGTCGAGCACTTTTGGTCGATGGTCTGTAAAAAGTACTAGGCAATCAGAAGTCAGTAGAAGGTATAAAATAAAATCACACTTATCTCTCTCTTTCTTAAAATATCGTGTAAAAGTACTAGGCAATCAGAAGTCAGTAGAAGGTATAAAATAAAAAAGCTTAATTTTTTCTCTTTCCTTTATCGTGTAACAGTACTAGGCAATCAGAAGTCAGTAGAAGGTATAAAATCACATTTATAACGCTATCTCTCTCTTTCCGTTGCCGTGTAAATTATAGAAATTTGGTCTGTAAGTACCAGGCAATCAGAACTCAGTAGAGGGTATCCTACAAAAAACTGTCAGATATCTAATGTGAAATCATGCTCGAGTTAGATTTCACCGTCCGTCCGTCTGTATCTCATGAACCATGATAGCTTGAAAGTTTAAATTTTCACAGATGATGTATTTCTGTCTCAGTAATAACAACAAATACTAAAAATAGAAAAGTGCTTTTTTTTATTGATCTCTTTTAAAAATCCTCTTGTTCACCCTTTAAAAACCGTCTTTGGCCTTTGGGCATCGATAAACAAACAGGCTATAATTATCTACCCCCTTATTCATAAACTTATAATAAACTATATAATGTTTTGTCACTTTCTCTCTTATGCAAATGACAGATGTGTGACTGAAGCAAGGTATATAATATTAACTTTTGACCTAATGAATAAAGGGTGCTATTTTATTTATATTATTGTTTAATTGTTTAGAGATAGTTGGGACCTTAGAGGAAGGCATAGGCTACTTTTTATCTCGGTCCTAGACTTAGATGGCTCCTTGGAGGAAGTCCTAGGCTACTTTTAATCTCGATCCCAAACTTACGAGTAGATAGTGCCTTAGAGGAAGGCATAGGCTACTTTTTATCTTGGTCCTAAACTTAGATGGGACCTTGGAGGAAGTCCTAGGTTACTTTTAATCTCGATCCCAGACTTACGAGTAGATGGGGCCTTAGAGGAAAGCATAGGCTACTTTTTATCTTGGTCCTAAACTTAGATGGGACCTTGGAGGAATGCACAGGCTACTTTTTATATCAGTCCTAAACTTAGATGGGACCTTGGAGGAAGGCATAGGCTACTTTTTATCTCGGTCCCAGACTTAAATGGGCCCTTGGAGGAAGGCATATTCACCTCGCTCCCAGACTTACACGAGGCGCAGCTAGTTGTATGAAATGGACATAAAACTTGACCTGCGTTGTCAGCTAGATCACTCGCAGAGCAATGAGATCAGGTCGGCCATGCTCGACTCATGCGCCGCAAGTCGCAAAACTCAACCCGCGGCGGGAACACTCATACAAAACTAACAATAACAACACTCAACTGTTTTCTACAATATTATATCAAACTATAATAGTACCATAATCTCAAGAATTAATAAGCGCTTGTTTTTCGTCGACCATTAAATTTTTACCCTTTTACAATAAATACACCGAAATTACAAATAAGTAAAATAATATTTTCCGACAAATTTTAAGGAAAAAAATCACTGGTGAATTATCTATTACTCTATTATGTAGGTTAAAACGAAAATGTTTTAAACTAACATGGTTATTTTCGCTACTGAAGTTATTTAAACTAGTAAGTATATTTAATGTTTGGTGAAAATGGTGCTTTTAATAGCAACGAAATACCGAGTTCCACAAAATAAAAACCCAAAAAAACATCAGTTCACCGCTTAACGGTTCCCCTGGGGGAGCATAGGGGGTCCGTTAGAACTTTTAAATTTATTTTAAATCAACGCTTATCGGTCCCCTTAGTCCAGGGGGACCGTTAATCGTGAAAAAGTTCTACATTAGGAGATCGTTAGGAGGACGGTTAATCGTGAATTATAATCCCGT
Organism: Idaea aversata; assembly: GCA_907269075.1. Lineage (NCBI taxonomy): Eukaryota > Metazoa > Arthropoda > Insecta > Lepidoptera > Geometridae > Idaea > Idaea aversata. The sequence goes on from OU026101.1 coordinate 10,414,062, forward strand.
TTTATATAACTTCAGTGACGAAAAATGTGTCGTCGAAAATTAGGCCCACATACTAAAAAATATTAGTTTAGTATATATAAACAACTTATGAAGACAGGTACGCGCGAACATTGACTAATTCCATAAAAACAATACCATTTCACTACGATTAAATGTTAAATAGTTTTCAATCTAATGTTAACGTGAAATGCAATTGCTTGGTTTCGATTATTCCCTAAAGAAAATCCTCAGACGAATCTTAATTAAAAACACTCGAGCTTTACAAAAACAATACACAGATATTTAAAAATAATTTTGGCTGTTTAGGGACAACAACCTACAAGTAACAGGAATAGGACATCTTCAAATCAAACCATTGGAAGACTACGAAAGAATAGACTACATTCAATATTTAGCACTCTAATAGGATAGTATTTATATTAAGAGCCAACACTCTCACCCCACGAGGTTATAAAACCCGTAAATTGAAGCTGAGGATCTAATTAGTTCAATTAATCAAGTAATATTGCCTCTAAGTTTAATTCCCTCGTGAGACGCGAATCCTGAACTCGATTATAGTTTAAATGCATACACGAAAATCGGTTTTGAAAGAATGCAGTCGTTAACTATTGTGCAGATAAAGTGTAGGAAACTCTAATAACTTGTACTCGGATAGTACCTATGAACCGTAGACAGAATAAATATAGACAAGCCACCAGCGTATACAGTGTGAGACAGCGAATTTCAACATACCTATAAGTACCTATATAGTTGTCAAATTGCCACTAAACAGTAATTAACCATCACTGCACAAGTGCACACTAATTTGAACTCCTTTTTTAATATCCTATAAGTCACAAGTAATACAAATTATAGTTTAGCAGGATAAGAAAACAAAACTTTGATAGACACCCAAACGCTTGTTTGCCACCAACGACATTAGTGGCAAACAAAAAAAACCGATACGCAAATAGAGACAAAAAACTTATACTTCGTCTTGCTCCCACTTACTCATTTGACGTTCAATCCTTCTCACTCTAGTAATTATTATTATTTTAGCAGCGCGTCTATATTTATTCTCTGTCTACGGTATGAACGGATTGGAGAGTGAATTATTAATGAATAAAGCCAGACACTCTTCACAAACACGTACAGTACAGCCAATATGTTCACACTCCAACTATGAGATGCTCTACAATACATCGATTATCGTCTCCACGTCTTCTCATCTCCTCTCTCCTTCATCGAGTACTATTTGTGCACGCTACGAACCATAATTGTATGATCACATTCATTAAACTTACACTATATTACTTAAACAATAAATTAATATTAAATTTTATAACTAAATACGCTCGCTTTCGTTTGTTGGAATGCTTTTATAAATATCTTACTGAACCGTTGTTGTTTTCAAATCGATATAAATTTAGGATGGGGGCTCTCAAACATCAGTACAATGCCCAGATGGAGAATCGGAGATTTCGATGTTTATTTTACATATTAAAATCTTACATAACGCTAACAAAAATTTCAGGGTAATTTACACATATACCTAAATATATACAGAGCTAGTTTGTGCTTCCACTAGTAAACATATAAAACAGGTAGAGAGGGAGGTAGCGCGGAGTCTCAATGCTCAACGCTCAACGTTCACAACATCACAAGGGGAGTCTTCGTAACTAAAACACAACACTCGCCTACAAGGTAACTATAGTTCGGACACATTCTCTAACATTCAAAGCACGTCACATACACGATTCGTGGATTACGCGAGATCACAGTGTTTAAATTATGGCTACGGCAATAGAGATTAGCTTCGGAGAGTCTAAAACAGTTCACGTGAGCGTCTTAACGCGGTCACTTTGGTTGGCGCGGTCGCGATACGATCGCGCGACCCAGCGGTCCAGTCAGGTCAGGTAGGGGGCTGTCTGGTCGGCTGCAGTTCACTTGGGAGGCGTCGGGAACGAGTTCACCACGGCCTGGGTGCTCGCGAGCACTGCCGCCGCTGGAACACACAATCCATTAGCTCTGTACTTCCTTCTCTCTCTATATCTACATCACAGGTGCGATAGCAAGACCGGCTGAGCGGGGCTCGACCGCTTGCCTCTATGCTATCGCGCCCCTGCAACCAATTACACACACATTATTAGCGAGTCTCCGCTAAATACAACGGTTGAGGGGAGAGATGAGATGACATCCGGTGAAACAAATAGTAAAACATATGTTAGTAGTTAACACTCAGGAGATTAACCCAAGACTTTTTGGATGACGTCGTATCATAATACAAGGACACCCGCTCTTTTTAACAACATGTAAAATCGCGGGAGTGAAAGATATAGAGTCAAATAGCTGTAGCTGTTAGGTCAAATCTTAGGAAAATCTGAAAAGTTTGTCATTTGATGAGCCACATCACTATACAAGAAGTAGGGTACGGCCGTGCTTAGAATCGTTCCTTTAGTTAATCACACATAAATCTCATGGTGGCTCTTAATTCCCCCTATTCCATAAACCCCTACTGACATATCCCAACGGGAAGGGATACTCGGAGTTTTTTTCCTTTCTTGTGACGTTTAACGTCAACAACAAACAAAAGTATTACTTTGTGATTACTCTGCTATGACTCTGCTTAACAAACTTGGATAACCACTTATTCACCTGCGATCGGCAAAATTATGGCTTTTGACTTCGACTTACCAAGTTGCCTGTAACATACCTATGCTTAACGATAGTCTAGAAATATTTTATTAGGAACGTATCTGAGCGCGACCGTAAGTTACTGTGAGTCAATAGAAGTGTCCTTACCAGGATAAGGCGGCGGATAGAGCGGATACCCCAACCCCACATGCGTATGATGGTGCGTGTGCACATGCCGCTGAGGGGGCGGAGACCTAGCCGGCTCCTTGTTGGGCGCGTCAGGGCGCGGCGGCTTGCCTTGCGGTGACTTCGCGTGCTCCTGCAGCTCGTGGATCTTGTGCTGAGGGTAGTATTGCAGGTCCAGTTTACCCGGTGCACCTGGACGGGATAAGTCTTCGGGGGCGTGGTATCGCGGTACTGGAATAATTAAATAAACTTAATGAAGAAAATGTTTAGGAGGCTGTCTTATCTTTGAGAACCGCAAGCTACGATTCTACCTTCTGAAGTAAATACTTATGATAGATATGCCGTGTTTTGACTTGGTAAAATCATCCTGATGATGGAGCCAGAAGGTGGCCATAGGAATTCATCTTCTATTAAGAAGTCTCGTTGATATCGTTCCTTATTATTACCTAAATACTTACTAGTTTCCAGAAATCTAGAAGGCCAATTCTCGTAAATAACATTGTTTAAATTACATTTCAATATCATTCCCGATTGCATATCGATTGCAAAAGATACCCTTAAAGTCAGTTTTTTTTACAAAAAGCCAACTTTGCGGGTATTTTGGAGTTACTTTGAGGGTAATATTTGTGATCGAAAAGATATTGAAATATAATTTCAACAATATTATTTACGAGAATTGGCCTTCAGGAAACATTTTTAGCCGGCCGTAAACAGCCGTAGTCAAGCCCAGATCCATCCAACCCTTGAAAATGGTTGTTGCCACAGCCATACAGTGTTTAGTTTCACGTGGGGAAAACAGTGGGGCCAACACTAGTATAATAAACCTGTATGATGTTTTTTTTCAATCAGGAAAATGACATAAGTAGGTAAATGAGTGATATCCTACTGCCCAAATCGGACGAATTTGAGTGATCACAGCCTATCGAGCTCAATAAACCGTGAAAGTGTAATTGTGGGGTAGCGTGGATCAGTGCTGGGCCGTAGTCAATGAAAAATATATCGAGTGCTCACCTGACCAGCCTCCCCCGAAGCCTCCAACCAACATTGGCGACAATGGAGCCCGGTATACACTGTCGAAAGGTAGCCCGCCGTAATGCGGTGTCTGCATATACGGTGGCAAGTAGTATTGTGACGTAGGAGGCGGCGGCGGCCCTTGAGTCTCCGTTGTCGGCTTCTGCCCTTCTTGCTTCACCTGAAACAACATAAAGTATTATTTTTTTTTAAAGGAAAGTCTACAGCTAAGTTTAACATAATAAAACAGAAAGCCAATCACAAATAGAAACATACTAAAATACAAAAGACAGCGTATCGAATAATAGATAGTTAGATATATAACATAACTAGCTGCGCCCCGCGGTTTCACCCGCGCAAGTCCGAGTCTCGTAGGAATATCGGAATAAGAAGTAGCTTATTTGTTAGGGTCTCTAGCTACCTGCTACCGACTTTCATCACAATTCGTATAGTAGTTTTTGTTTTTGCTTACATTTCTAGGAGTCCAGATAGGCCCGGAATGTTTTTTTGACAAATTACCGTCACGGATGGAGAAGGTTAGGTTAGGTCCCCTCCCCTTTTCCTCCTCTTCTTCTTTCCTCTCCTCCCCATTTCTCCCCTCCCCCTTTCCTCTCCTCCCCCTTTCCTCTCCTCCTCCTTTCCTCTTCTCCCCATTTCATCCCCTCCCTCTTTCATACCCTTTCTCTTTCCTATCCTCCCCTTTCCTCTTCTCCCCATTTCGTCTCTTCCCTCTTACATCCCCTTCCTCTTTCCTATCCTCCCATTTCCTGTCCTCCCCATTTCCTGTGCTCCCCCTTTTTTTTTTCTCACCCTTCTCCCCTTCATCACTATCTCCGCCTCCGCCCAACTACAACCTTTTAAAATATATTTTGAGTACTGATCCCGTAAGTCCAGATCCCGTGGTAATATCGGGAAAAAAGTAGCCTTTGTGTTAATTCAGGTCTCCAGCTATCTACTTACTGATTTTCACCGCAATCTGTTGGGTAGTTTTTGCGTAAAGGAGTAATCCCGTAAGTCCCGATCCCGTAGGAATATCGGGATTAAAAGTAGCCTATGTGTTAATCTAGGTCTCTGGCTATCTACATACCGAGTTTCAACGCAATCGGTCCAGAAGTTTTTTGTGTGAAGGAGTAATCCCGTAAGTCCCGATACCGTGGGAATATCGGGATAAAAAGTAGCCTATGTGTTAATCCAGGTACTCAGCTATCTAAATACCGAGTTTCAACGCAATCGGTCCAGTAGTTTTTGCGTGAAGGAGTAACAAACATACACACACACACACACACATACACACACACAAACTTTCACATTTATAATATTAGTAGGATAAATTCAGAACGCACACGACGACAAGAAGGATGCGCAGAAACAATATAAATACATATAACACATAAACAAGACTAAGTAATCAGCGACAGAAAGGTCAGATTCGAAGAAGAGCTGACTGAGCACGCGTCTGAGACTTCTGCCCCCTTATTCCAAAACGAGGTTTAAGGATAGTCCGAGATGTGGATTTAAACCTTAGATTTAGACACAGATTTACACGTAAACTATAGCCTAAACACTATCCCTATATAATCTACTAGCGACCCGCTCCGGCTTCGCACGGCTATATTATGCATGTATTATACATATAAACCTTCCTCTTGAATCACTCTATCTATTAAAAAAAACGCATCAAAATCCGTTGCGTAGTTTTAAAGATCTAAGCATACAAAGGGAAATAGGGACGGCGAAAAGTGACTTTATTTTATACTATGTAGTGATTAGGAACTATAGTCTAAGCACTATCTCTATAGATTATCTGTGGATAGTGTTTAGACTTAAGTTCACGAGTAAATCTGTATCTAAATCTAAGGTTTAATTCCACATCTCGGACTATCCTTAAACCTCGTTTTGGAATAAAGGGGCTGAAGTCTGTATTACATAGATCTACATCATCAATCCCCCTACAAATGCTATTAAACCTATTATGGATAAAAGAACATGAAATTATCACCGCCTTTTGGTTCGCATAAGTCTGCAAACTATAGTCAAATCTATACCTACTAATAAAATCGGTCAAGTCCGCCGAGGGTTCCATACATTAGTTTCAATACTCTTTCCCTTGCAATGGTATGGTAGTTACAATTTAACTTGACCCCTAGTTCGTTTGGGCGCCCAGACAATGTAAGGGTCAAGTTAAATTGATCCAACTAATTGTATGTATAGAGACTCGTTCTTGAGGCAATCGGTGATGACACACGGACAGACGGACAGTAGATAAGAAAGTGATCTTATAAAGGGTTCCTTTTTTTACCTTTTGAGGTATGGAACCCTAAAAGAGGAAAAATTTGATTGTTTAAATTGAATAGGCTACGAAACTACTGGACCGACTTTGATATAACTTGGTATGGTGATACATTGATTCATTGGGAGTGACTTTTTATCCCGATATTCTCACAGGATTGAGACTTACGCGGGTGAAACCGCGCAGCGCAGCTAGTAGTTCAATGAATAGGTACTTAAAACTTTAAATTGGTTTAAACAATTTTCAAGAAACGTAGATAAGTGTTCTTTAACTACGAACCAACCAACTACGAATTAACTTAAGTACATAATTTAATAGCCCAATAACTGCTGGTAATAATAATAAAGAAATTATCAAACGTTCTACTCATTAAACATTATTAATAGTGCCAATAAAATATAAAGTGCTATGTTTAAGGTCATCGCGTGTTACAAAACACGTTAAGAGGAAAGGGTACCGGGCGCTCTCTCCATACAAACGTAGTCGACTGTTTCCTCCCTGAATACTGACACTAGAGCAAATATTTTTGTTGCATAAAACTTATAACTGCCATGACCATGCCCATGAATGCATGTTTTCTTTTTTTTCTTTTTAAATCTTAATTTCTATGATAATTAGAAAATGGAAAAAAATTAAGACATAAGGGGGGCATAGTCATGGCAGTTATAGGTTTTATGTAACAAAAATATTTGAGCTAGTATCATTATCCAGGGAGGAAACAGTCACTACGTTTGTATGGAGAGAGCGCCGGTATTTAACCTTACAACGTATCGAAATAATTTAGTAGGTATTAGGCAGTTATATTTGAAATTATATTTATACATGCATGTCAAATCCGACTAGGCACGAAGCTGCTAAGCTGAAGTACAACTGGGCTGGGCATGTTAGATGAATGATGTGCCGAAATAACAACGAAATGGACCCCTATATGAACACACCGTGTATATACAGACCAAGATGGTGGAACGATTTTGAATCCTATAGAAATGACTGGTGTGCAAACAGCAGATCGCGATCAATGGAAGCCTTTGTCCTGCAGTGGGACAGTGTGGGCTCTTTATAAATAAAAAAATAATAATAAAGAAAGACATGACAAAAGTCTGTACTTGGAAGCAAATAAAAAAAACGAGTCTAGGGGACTTAGTAATAAATAAATAAACAGCTCTGACTGATTTCGATGTTTGTACAGTCGCCTGCATAATTGCAGGCCCCGGTAGAGTTCGAAAATTACTATTATTGGAATGTTTTCATTCTAATAATTTTTGTTTGATAAATTGATGAGTTAAAAAAAGATTCATCAAAATCGGTTGATAAACAAAGAAGATATGCGGGAATATCCATAAAAAAAAAAAAATACATACAACCGAATTGAGAACCTCCTCCTTTTTTTGAAGTCGGTTAAAAAGACTTTAAACTTCAACTAAAGCAGGTGCCAAGAAACTAGCTTGTGATGAAAACATTCTTATAACAGCCCATTTAGAGCTCTACGGTGGGTCTGCAATTATGCAACCGACCGTACAAGGGTGTCTATAGTGTGAAGTCTTCTTTCTTAAATACTTAGGGCCACTTGCGCGAAAACAGTCAAAGTATTTAGTTAGCCTGAGTTAGTTAGTCCGGGCTAATTAACTAACTAATTAAATAAAAGACTAGTCTTGCACAGCGCTATTTCAAGGGCGGGCTAGTTAGCCTGGGTTAACTATTTATTTAGTCCGGTGGATTAACCACAGACATGAAATCCGTCATTTTTCCAAGGTCAAAACGCATTTAGTTAAGTATCTGTCAAACGTAAGTGTCAATAGTGTTAATCTGCTGTCATTAGCATAGCAAAAAAAATGCAATGTGCATTGTGCAACTAATATTATCTCTTTCACGGTTTCTTCTAGGATAAATTTATTTGTTAATTTAAGATGTCTATTCAAAACAAACGTTTGAGGGCATACCCAATTTTACAATTGGTGAAGGCCTTCAACTACGCTTTATTATTGAGCGCTAAAAAAGCATCATTGAAAATAAGACCACGTATGGTGCTTCGCTTCAACAAAAACAAGAAGGTTGGGTCAAGATTGCCAATGAATATAATGCATCCGACCCAACCTACCTATCTTAGACCGGTTGAAAGCCTTCAAAACTTTTTTATTAAATTAAAACACAAACACAATGCTTATTTCTTAGAAGAAATAGTATTATTTGGTTTATTCACCAAACGTTGTTGTTAAATAACACGTTTTAGGTTAGAATATCAATGTTTTGTTAGTTTAGCCCGAGTTTAGCCCGCCGTTTTGGAGCGGCTAGTGAAATAACTGTTTAGCCCAGGGCTAACTGCAGTTTTGTGTCAGTGCAAGACAAATCTCGAGATTTGTAAAGTTAGCACTGGGCTAACCCACTAGCCCAGAGCTAACTGTAGCAGCGCAAGTGGCCCTTATTATAATAAATATAAAAGATACACAAAAGAAACTGCGAGGCTGTTAAGGTCCCGCACCTCAAGAAAAATTGGTGGTAAACTGGTGACAGACGGACAAGAAAGTTATCTTATAAGGGTTCCTTTTTTTACCTTTTGAAGTACGGAACCCTCAAAACGATCTCATTTAATTATAGCACGTTTGCCAATCCGTGTAGTATCGAGATAAAAACATACCGCTTTACTTGCAGTCGGATAGGAATAACCTCTTTTATTTTTAGAAGATTGAGTAAAAACATACAGAGAGATAAATAATAAATAAATAAATAATAAATAAATATTTCAGGACATATTACACATCGCCATCCAGCCCCCAAGCTAAGCAACTTAATGCTTGTGTTATGGGTGCCAGATAACGGATAAACTACTTATATACTTTTTTTTTTTGTAAATATATACATATTATACATATAGGAAACACCCAGAACCAGAAACAAGAATTTATGGTCAGCATAAATACTTGTTCCCGGCGGGAATCGAACCTGCAACCTTCTGCGTCGCAGTCGGGTGTTCGCCCGACGCGCCACAGAGGTCGTCGATAAACTTCCGCATAATATTAGTAGAATTTTTAATGTACAGTCAGCAGGACTGGGTAGCAGGTGCATATTTTAAAGTTCGATTTTTTTAATAACGGTTCAGTAGGTATATGTTAATTATTCTGCTTGATATCACTAAAGCTTTCGAAGTGTTAGTTACTTCACGCGGAATAACCAAAAATATTAAACGAGCATAAAAAAATTAAAACTTTAAAATATGCACCTGTTACCCTCAGTCGTTTGCTGACTGTACTAGATATTGAAAATTTAACTAATATGAAGTAAATCTCAAGAACTGTATCGTGAAGCGAGGCTGCGTGTTCAATAATAAACAAGGAATGTCAGCACAAATTGCCAACCATTAGCACTTAATTAATAGTTCTATTGTTAATTGACAGCTGATTTAATTAACTCAGCTGGTTATATTTAGCCGGAAATTGTATTCCGTTTTCGCGACTAACTGTATTGTTTTTATTATTTGATTTTGGTACGAAAATCTGTTACTTTTTCGGCTTTTTCGCTTTAAGCGATAAGGCCGCCCATTGCTCCATATTGTTTATTTTTTTTAATTTTTGTTTTATTAAATATTGTGACGACCCAGTTGGCACAATGGTCACCATGCCGGACTGCCAAACACAGGGTCGCGGGTTCGATTCCCGCCTCAGACATGTATTTATGCTTAGATATTTGTCTGTGGTCTGGTTGTTTCTATGTATTATAAGTATGTATTTACAAAAGAAAAGTATATAAGTAGTATATCCGTTGTTTAGCACCCATAACACAAGTCTAGTTACTTAGCTTGGGGCTAGATGGCGATGTGTGGATTGTCCTGCAATATTTATTTATTTTATTATTTATTATGTTAATATGTAACTTAGAATTTTTGTGTTCACTTGTGTTTTGATTGTATGGTGCAATAAAATATTTATCTATCTTTTTGCAGTTCTATTACTTACTTGTTTTATTTTATATTTTAGTAAGCCTGCACTCGGTTTTTAGGGTTCTGTAGCCAAATGGCAAAAAACGGAACCCTTATAGATTCGTCATGTCTGTCTGTCTGCCGTATGTCACAGCCACTTTTTTATTTCTGGAAGATCCCCAGAAGTTGAACCAAGATGAAACATAAACCTAGGTTCAAAAAAATACATTTTGAGAATACGAACGTCAAATTTTATGGATTAGGTACCTAAGTCAGCCTCTAAAGAGTTTTAAAGACTTCAAAAAGGATGTGTCAATTAGACGCGTATGTGTTTAGCGATATTCACACGGTTCGCATATGAAGTCTGATTTTAACTAGAAAAGTATGCAAAATTAATTTGAGGGTTCTTTTGTAGATGATTTTAAGGGATACCTAGCTTATATTTTTTAGTTTCTTTTGCGTAAAGTGTCCAGTCTCTTAAGAGTCAATGTACTTACTTTGACTTCCTCCTTCGGCTTGTCATCTTTATCCTTATTCGAGGGCTTGTGTGCTGGTTGCGGGGGCGGACGCGGTGCGGGCGGCGGGGGACCTGGGGCCGGCTTCTCGCCGCCTTCTTTCCTACGCTGCTCTAGGCTCATGTAGTATCTGGATAAATGAGAGGTGCAAAATTTAGAATTTAAAAAAACCCCAACTTTTATTCTTGATAACTTTGAGACGACTGAGCCGATCAAACCTAGCTAAGAACACTACCGACTTATTCACCTTTCAAACAAAATAAACTAAATCAAAATCGGTTCATCCGTTCGACGAGGCCACACACACAGAGACAAGTCAAACTTATAACACCCCGTCGTTTTTGCATCGGGGATTTAAAACAAAAAAAAATTGAAGACGATTGTAGTTTTTAAGTCTGTTCGAAATGTGTTGTTCTAAACTTGCATATCAGGGTGAAACTCCGCGTTTAATTCGTATTAAACCACTGATTATTATCACGCTATTTCGTAATAAAGTAACCTTGAAACATACTCTATTGACGGGTTTGATGTCTGTCTTTCTTTAGAGAACGAGTTGCCCAGATTGTGGAAGGTTTGTAAATTGAATATATTATTTGTTGTGTATAATTGGCTAGTAATTGATGTTATTGGAATCATATCGGTTTGTAATATGATATTTCCCTTTTGTAACCGTGGTACACCCAGTAGTACCACTAGTGGTACTACGGTTACTTTTTCATTACCGTGGTACCCCAGTAGTACCTCTGGTGGTACCACAGTTATAAAAAAATAACCGTAGTACCACAGGTGGTAAAGTAGTACCAGGGTAATAACCGTGTTACCACTCAGTTTTACTCTTACTGTGAGTAGGACCAAGATAATTATTTTCAACCACTTTTTATTATTTAGTAAACTAGAATAGAATTTCCAAGGAAAACAAAAGACGATCGAAAATAATAAACAAAAGACGGTCGTAACGGAAACAAACGACGATCGAAAAAATAAACAAATGAAGATCAGAAAACAAATGAATTTGGATAACGGCGACAAATGGCAAGTAACTGTCAAAATGACAGACGTCAAAGTGACAGCTGTCAAACTTAAAACTGCTATAGCTCAGAAACTATTGATCCTAGATTGACATTTTGACAGTTACTTGCCATTTGTCGCCGTTATCTAAATTCATTTGTTTTCTGATCTTCATTTGTTTATTTTTTCGATCGTCGTTTGTTTCCGTTACGACCGTCTTTTGTTTATTATTTTCGATCGTCTTTTGTTTTCCTTGGAAATTCTATTCTAGTTTACTAAATAATAAAAAGTGGTTGAAAATAATTATCTTGGTCCTACTCACAGTAAGAGTAAAACTGAGTGGTAACACGGTTATTACCCTGGTACTACTTTACCACCTGTGGTACTACGGTTATTTTTTTATAACTGTGGTACCACCAGAGGTACTACTGGGGTACCACGGTAATGAAAAAGTAACCGTAGTACCACTAGTGGTACTACTGGGTGTACCACGGTTACAAAAGGGATATTTCTTGTTTAATTGGATTCTGAGAGGTCCCCCTACACAAGTTATAGGCAATAGTATTTTATAAGTTAAATACAGATGAAATAGGTTAGTCTTCTATGTAATAGAGCAATTTTCTCCATAGTACAGTCTTAGCCTAAATATCTTGTTAAGAAAATAACAGGTATTTTACCTTCTCAATTCCTCCTCCCTCGCATGTGGTGGTCTCTGGAAGGCATACGGTCCCATCTGCGCCTTCATCTCGATGCTCTCCTTTAGAATCTGATGGTTCTCGTTGGGACGAGCTGGGTTCTCCTTCCCGTCTGGTGGGCGGGACTAAAGAAAACAAAACACATTTTTTATCAAGGAACTTCTATAAATTATTTTTTTAGTAATTACCCCGAATGAATTGTGCATCTAGCTAGCCAGTGTCAAGGATAAATGTTTATCCGATCGACTACTGCGAAGCCATAAGATGGTTGTTTTTAGGTTTCCGTACCTCAATAGGTAAAAAAGGAACCCTTTTAAGATCATTTTCTTGTCCGTTTTGTCTGTTTTAGCCTAAATGGACTTTGAGTATACAACTGTCTCCAGTATTTAGGTAATATCATGAAAAATTGAATTAAAATGTCACACTAGACTGAGCGATTTTGCACTGTATGAAAGTACTAGCGACCCGCCCCGGCTTCGCACGGGTATATTATGCATGTATTATACATATAAACCTTCCTCTTGAATCACTCTAACTATTAAAAAAAACCGCATCAAAATCCGTTGCGTAGTTTTAAAGATTTAAGCATACAAAGGGACATAGGGACATAGGGACGGCGAAAAGTGACTTTATTTTGTACTATGTCGTGATAGTGATGATATACAACATTTTTAGGACAAAAGTCCGTCCAATTCTGATAAGCTTCTGAAAGTATTCGTTTTAAGTAAGTATTTGAGTAAATTTATACCTGTTTGCTCTTATCTAAAGGGCTGGGCGTAGTTTTTGAGCGATCCTCTTTGCTCTTGTCTTCTAAAGGGGGCGCATTTCCAGGTTCCACGTTGTAGGAGAAATTAGGAACGTAATTGTAGGGGTAGAAGTGTTGGGGCAACACTTTAGGTGGGTTACCGTCCGGTTTGCCGTCCTGTGAACATGGATATTTTAGTTAGATAGAATAGGTCCGGCTCCAACTCGTTTCTGGCGCAGAGGTTAGCCATCGCCTTTCAGCGTAGCAATGGTACAGTCAGAAAATAACTGAGGGTAACAGGTACATATTTTAAAGTTCTAATTATTTTAATGACGGTTCAATAATTTTTGGTTATTCTGCGTGAAATAACTAACACTTCGAAAGCTTTGTTATGTAATTATAAACCTGAATTATTTAAAATACCTAGTTAGAATAGATACTTACATCATTTTATTTGTACATTACAGGAAGTAATATAGAACACGATATACTTACACAAAGTAAAGTTATAACTAGAAAGTATACCTACTATTTTTTAGAGTAAAATATACAGGGTTAACATCAAAATTGTAAAAAAAAAGTTCGAATTTCCAAAAGTCATAGAACAAAACTTGTTTGTTTGTTAGGGGCACAAAATCACCATATCTTTTAAGATGTTTTTATCTAAAATTCTCGCGTCGTGCTGTTAGTTAGGTACCATCTCCACCTAAACGTCTGAACCGATTTGTATGATTTTTTTGTGTACCTAAGTATATTCGTGTACCTAAACACAATACAGCTTTTTTTTGGGAAAAGCTTTATGGCACTGGCTCCCATGATGTACAGTGAGTTGCCAGATCGTATAGCTGAAATTGAAGACTTCACAGTATTTAAAGAGTATTTACCAATGTATAGAATGAGTTAATGACATATTACTGACTTGATTTTTATGTAGGTACATAATAACTTTTAATTTTATTATTTGACATTTCACTATTAATTTAGACTAATTCACATACCTCAAATGAGGTTAAATAGCCAAGTACTTTATTATAATTTTGACATCTTATTACTCTATTTAATGTGAATAAATGATTGATTTGATTTGATTTGATTTGATTTGATTCGTTAGGTCTGAGAATCGAACAATACTTATCTATTTTTTTTGTAAATGGCAAAACAACGTTTGCCGCAACAGCTAGTGATTTATATAAATAGGTGTGAGTGACTTACTTTCAGGTCAGCCTTAGGATCTCCTTTATTGAGGTCTTCCTTCCCTTTATCAGTGGGGGGAGGAGCAGTGGCGGGGTGCGATGGTGGCAAGTATGGAGGCTGGCCGTAGTACTAGAAACATTGACAAATTAATTAAAAAAATAGATACAAAAGAATAATGGCAAAACTTTATACAAAAACTAGCGACCCGTCCCGGCTTCGCACGGCTATATTATGCATGTATTATACATATAAACCTTCCTCTTTAATCACTCTATCTATTAAAAAAAACCACATCAAAATCCGTTGCGGAGTTTTAAAGATATAAGCATATAGGGACATAGTTACGGCGAAAAGTGACTTTATTTTATACTATGTAGTGATTATTTGTTTGCAAGGAGATTAGGTTAGATGATGATAAAGAAAATGATGGTTCTCGTTGGGACGTGGAAAAAATATATAAGTCACTTATTTTGACTCTTAATGCTTATATTTTTTTTCCACATCTAGTACACAAAATATACATTTTAATTGTAATCTAGAAAAACGGAGAGTTTTACCATGTTTTTCTTTTTATGTATGTCTATGCAAGTTTTTCTGCAATCATTTTTTAAATTTTACTAGCAGAGCTCCGCGGTTTCGCCCGCGTAACTTCCGATTACGTGGGAATATAGGGATGAAAAGTAGCCTATGTTACTGTCAATGAATCAATGTATCCTCATACCAAGTTTCATCTAAATCGGTTAAGACGTTTCGGAGCCTATTCAATACAAACAAACAATCAAATTTTTTTAAATATAGAAATACTAGCGACCCGTCCCGGCTTCGCACGGCTATATTATTAAAAAAATAATAATAATAATAATTGAATTCTTAGGAGTAGATACCGTGGTATTTCGATGTTTGACTTATATGGGTAAAAACCGTGGAGCGCTGCTAGTCTATACATATTAAAATGCTTTGTCCTGAATGACTGATTGACGGATCAACGCACAGCCTAAACCTGGCCTAAACCGCTGATCGTAGAGACCTGAAACTTGGAGGATGTGATCTTTATATGACGTAGGCATTCGATAAAAATGAATTTTGATAAAAACTACGCGAACGAAGCAGCGGGTAAAAGCTAGTTAACTAATAAATCGCTCAGCAACTTAATAAAGGGCTAGCCTAAGAGAGTATTTTCATCCAGTTAGATTTAATATTTGGTAGAAAGACGTGTTCAATCAAATCGGTTTCACAAACATCGAATGAGATCACGCGCGGGAAATAAAAGAAAGTTAGACAGTTGGCTACATTGGGTGTGTCTCGTAGGAATATTTGGGACCCAAATATATTGGAAAAGTTTCGAATTGAAGTTGAGCATTATGAGTAGGTATAAACTATGATGAATAACTATATGACGACCTAGTTGGCACAATGGTCACCGGACTGCCAAACACAGGGTTGCGGGTTCGATTCCCTCCTCAGACAAGTATTTATATGCTTAGATATTTGTCTGTGGTCTGGTTGTTTCTATGTATTATCCTACTTCCTACTATCCTACTAATATTATAAATGTGAAAGTTTGTGTGTGTATGTATGTTTGTTCTTCCTTCACGCAAAAACTACTGGACCGATTGCGATGAAACTCGGTATCTAGATAGCTGGAGACCTGGATTAACACATAGGCTACTTTTATGCCAATATTCCTACGGGATCGGGACTTACGCGGGTGAAACCGCGGGGCGCAGCTAGTTAGTATATATTTACAAAGGAAAAAGTATATAAGTCGTATATCCGTTGTCTAGCACCCATAACACGAATCTAGTTACTTAGCTTGGGGCAAGATGGCAAGGTGTGGAATCCAAAAAAAGAAACTAAGTTTAACAATTCTTATGTTTCTTTTACCTGGTGATAAACAGGGAATGGTCGATGATCAGGTTCTGGCGGCGCATCTCCCGGTGCTGCATCATCAGATATGTCGGAGTAGGCCGGCGAGCGGACGCCAGGTGTTGGCGAGCGACGCCCGCGTCTCTTGCCCGGTGACTCTTCTATTGGAGACTCGGTGGACTTACGCTCTTCGGATGGCATTAACGCTGATCTCGGCTTCACCTGAAGGGTATTTGAAAATTAAGAAGTTTGATAAATGAAAACTGCAATGCTTTTAGTCTAAGAGCCCTATAAGAACGGCCTTCTCGGAGTTGATTAATGGATGAAAAGAGTGTTTCATATCAAAGGTCAATAAATGTATTGCAAATGGGTTATCTAAAAATTTCAGTCTAGAATATAATTAATTAACAAATTTTTTATCTCTTTAAACCTTTCACTGGTTTTGTTAAAAAACAAATTCCATACCAATCGAAAGTATATAGCTTATTGAATATGCAAACGTTACACAGCTCTCGGGTAGGCAGGTCAATCGATACTAGTCATTTTTACTGGTCTGGTTAATGAAATTTTAAGTTAAAATAAAGATTATGTATTTCATTGTTCGTCGTTCTTAAAGGGATCCCGTACTATTTAACAAGAAAGCTTTTCTTAATATCTCACCTTGAATTGAGTAGGTTGTAAATTATTAGGTATAGGTTCAGGAGTGGAAGGTGTTGGAGGTGGCGTGTGTTGTCGCTCGGGCTGCGGCGGCGGCTCGCGGTCGGGTGTCACCAGCTCGTCCGTGAACCGTGCCGGAGCGGGGGACTCCACGCTCGTCTCCACTTTCTCCGGCGACTTTTCCGGAGTTTTATCGACTTTAGGCGGCGCCTCGGGAGACTTCGCCGGAGTCGGTGACTTTACTGGCGTCGCAGGCGTCGCCGGGGCGGACGGAGGTCGCGCTGGCGATGCTGGATCCACTACCGGTTCCTCTTGTTCCGAGCTGGAGCCATCCTTATCCTCGTCGTCAGGCGTGCCGTGTGCGTGCGACCGGTGGTACTTGAGCCCGTTCGCGTGCTTGTACTTCTTGGAACAGTTCGGTTCGGGACACTCGAGGAGGACCGGGTCGGGCGGCGGCGACGAGGGCTGCGCGGGCGGAGGTCGCTTCGCCTTGGGCGTGGGCGGACGCTCCTCGGCTTCACTCGTTCGCTTTCTCTTCGAGTCGGGACGCGGCGGCGTGAAGGGTGTCGGCGAAGGTAGCGCTCTCCGGCCCTTGGCGCCGCCGTTGCGCAGCTTGCTGTGGACGGAGGACCGCGTCTCCGTGAAGTTTGTCATGTCGGTAGGAGCGGCGCCGCGCCCGCGCTTCGCTCGCCCCTTCGGCGTCCGCGCGTCCAACTCCTCCGTTGGCGAGTCGCAAAACCTGCAAATCACATTATCATCCATATAGCCACTGTTGTGGAGGTGAAGGTACAACCTTAATCACACATACAGTTCCCAAGAATTGTAACATGACACCCAACAACTCGTTATACTATCACATGTGGGCAAGTACCACATACGAAATATGATATATCCTCTGGAGAAATACCTACTACTACTATCACTTCGATGCAACAAAGTCAGCTTAAACAGCTTAGTTTCCGTTGCATTCGACGAATCTGACTCATGCAGCCACGAACAGATGTTTAGAGTTTTAGTCATGTTCCATATCATATTAGTATTCCACGAGTGGTGTCGTATTTTAAAGGAACTATGGTAAATACAAACCGTGGCGGTGCCCAATCGTGCCTTGTGCAGTCCAATAGAGTTCCTACGTAAGTCTTCCCTCGCCACGTCACGTTTACCACTAATACACCTGTAACAATGGCATAAACACTTTGAATTTATGGCTTCGCGTTTACCAAATAGGATTACTTTATAATACTGAAGAAAGTGCGTTAATATAATAAGTATTTGTGCATTGGGGTTATTGGCGGTGTGTCGCCGAGATCCAATTTGTCAGTAGAGAGAAAAGAGAGCTCATTTGCATGGGGATGCGAGCCTGTCGAGGCAGCGGAGACAGGAGCGAGCGCGGAACGTGACTTTTGCCGCATATTTAGAAGCGCCCGGATCACGCCACCCTCGCTTATCGCGGTGGCGTGCTAACTTATGCAAATTTAATTAATCTATTTCACCCTAACATTCCCGACACTTTTTCGCTTAAACATAGTGTATATTCCGGGTGGTATTTACCAACCGGCGAACAGAATTCTGTTTTATCTTTTACTTTAAACTTAGTGCAGTAAAACAAAGCGTGAAACATAAATGAAGTTGTTCAGATCGCATATTCCCAGTCGTTCTTACCAGCAACGTTCCCACTAGGACAAATGGGAAAAGCAAATCCCAGTTCTACCTAATAGGCGCAAATGTTTTTCCCAGTCGTTCCTACTACGGCAACGTTCTTACTTCGTTGCAATGATTTATTAAAATGGAGCTGATGTGTACCAGGCGTCCATAAGTTATAAGGAGCTCTCATTATACTTGGCATTTTGAATGTGATACATTGTAGCACAATAGTAGATTATGATCCAAAGTAGCTCGACCTGCTAACTATCTGGTAGGCACTATTAACGCTATTAAACCCTTTATAATTTTATTGTGAAAATGGCTATATGTGACCACAACGAGTTAATCTTTTTGTCCTCGAAATATTTTCCGTAAACAAGAGAAACAAATTGGGGGTAAAATAAAATTGAGGGTCTTGGACAATCCCTTTTTAATCCCGGGCGAGCTTTCTGTAGTCGATTTTATGTAACCAAGCGGTCTCGTTGAATTGTAAATAAGTAAGTAAATATCTTTTAAATAGATATATTATGTTGAGTCGGGTTTACGCGAAGAGAGATTCGTATTGTACTTATCTTTAGAACTTTAGATCTCTTCTTTTCCTATCTTTTCTTCGTTCAACGTGAATTTAAACTAACATCGAGAATGTATCCTTTAGTCCCAATGATACATTTATATTTTATTTTTACGGATAAACTTTACCCCAGTCTACCTAAGTTTAAATGTTAAGAGAATCACATGCCACTGTAATTTTTTAATCGCCTTTATGTCCTGGGTTTATCTATTTTCATCCCTTAATTAAATTGTAACAAAATTTAATGTTATGACGTCAATCGTGAACAGTTTTGTATTGTAGAATATGAGTATAATACTATAATTTCCGATTGATTACAAACCATGAGAAATACAAGCCTGCAACAAAGAATTAATTACAAAAATATTGACTCCGAAATCGGACAATATTTAGGTGAGAAAAAGACTCCTTCCGTATGGATACGCGGTATGCGCCTAAACAGTAATAATGTATTTATTTGATTAAAAAAATAAATAAATAAACAGCTCTAATAATATTTTATGAAACGTCGGCGTCGGTCGCGTCGCGCGAGTTGGGCCCGAATGACGACCGGCTTATCTTATCTTAATATATATAAATCTCGTCTTAATATATATAAATCTCGTGTCACAATGTTTGTCCTCAATGGACTCCTAAACCACTTAACCGATTATAATAAAATTCGCACACCATGTGCAGTTCGATCCAACTTGAGAGATAGGATAGCTTACATCTTTATTTATCCCGATATTCCCACGGGATTGGAAGTTACGCGGGTGAAACCGCGGAGCGCAGCTAGTACGAGTATAAAGATTTTGATGGTTTTGCATATCGTATGACACGTTATTAAAATATTTTCACATTTTATTCACTTTTAATTCTACATTTCCTTTTCAATTCAACATGAATTATTTAAACCTAATTACTTCTACCTAACCTAGTTAATAGTTAAGTAGGTACATAGGTTTATAAATAGTATGTAAGTAAATTCATGCAAAAATATAATTCGAATTCCATTCGAATTCGAATATATTCGTGTTCTCGAATTAAAATATAATCTAATTCGAGAACACTACAAATACCTAATACAGAAACTACAAACAACAAAACAATAATCGAATTCTAGACAACTAAATACAGACAATCGACTTCTCAACATCTAAGTAGGTACTTTGTT
This sequence comes from Idaea aversata, assembly GCA_907269075.1. Classification (NCBI taxonomy): domain Eukaryota; kingdom Metazoa; phylum Arthropoda; class Insecta; order Lepidoptera; family Geometridae; genus Idaea; species Idaea aversata. Next base: position 10,434,126 of record OU026101.1, read on the forward strand.
ATTTATTGTACTAGGAAACAATGAACACATAAAGCATTTCTCTATAAGCCATTAGCGTGAAATGATCGAGTTGTGGTTGAGCTGACATTTTTCGACAAATAACGAAATGATAACTATACTTATTTCAATTTTATATCAAATTTTTACAAACCTTTGTCCCCTTTTTCACCCCTAAGGGGTAGAATTTCGGAAAATCCTTGTTTATCGGATGCCTACGTCAAACAAAGAATTAACTCGGAGGTTTCAGGTCTCTGCGATCAGCGGTTTAGGCTGTGCGTTAATCCGTCAGTCAGTCAGTCATTCAGTACAAAGCATTTTACGTAAAAATAGTCATACGTGACTAGGTAGTGCACCTAAATGGTAGGTCCATTTAGGTGCACTACCTAAAGTCCTACTAAAGTCCTAAAACAAATCTAATTCTTTAAACTAGTAAAGAAAGGTCCTCCGAATGAATAAGCAAGTACCAGGCAAGCATCAATGTAAGGAAGTAAGGAGCGTGCAGATGGCATTCTCCCCACTTCCCGGCTTCAAAGGAAATTGTCGGGTTCTCTCCGCACTTTTACGTTCCTTTATTATTTAGGGGCGAAATTCCCTTATAAATTGTTAATGCGGGTTGCCGGTTGGCTGTCACGGAAAAGTTGAATTAGACCGTCCGGTGTTTGTTTACTCGTAATCGGTTCGATTTGTATGTTTTTTGTAACATTAGTAACAGTTGTTTGAGAGATTAGGTGGATACATTTTGTCCCAAGGTATTACCTATGGTATTACTTTACATAAAGTGTCGACTATTGTACGCCCCTCGGTTCTACACGTACAAAGAGATGCTTAAGTTTTTAACCACTTTATGGACCATCCCAAGACATAATATATGATAGTATGGAGACTGGCATAGTATAGTCACAGTATATTGGCCTTAATCTTTTAAACATTTCTTTAGTTGCGCGAACCTATGACGAAACAAACGAACAAAATCTCGTGAAGTTGCCTGGTTTTGAAGTGAATAAAAATATTATCCTTAAAAAAAATTATGTTGTACTAAATTAAATACAAATGGCTGGCCGTTTAATAAGTCAAAAATTTTGTCGGACCACTTACCTACTAACATACGAACAGTGCAATTTAAATTAAAGCTTGTAAAAAGGTTCGAGGCTTGACAGATTTCAATGAAAGCCTCGAAGGAGATATAATCAAACAAACAAACTTTCAATTTTAATATTAGCTCAGATAGAAGGAATATTTAGGTATAGAAGAGTACCTAGTCACATACCTAGAAATTATTAAATTCCAAGTTAAAATTATAGTAAAGGTGGGTAACGTAGAGTTCTTCGGAAGAGTTTGTAATGTAATTTGATAAATGTTTTAAATTTACATGTTTTAGTACCTGCTTCATGTGGAAAGATTAAAGATAAGAAATAGAATAATTACAACTGAATTAATTCATAAAAAGATAATAAAAATACGTGATTTAATTAAGTTAAAGCTACTAAAATAACTGAACGGTCTTGTATTTGGATCTAGACGGGTTGTTTTCCGCAATCTCTTGAACTTGTCAATACATCTGGAGCCAACTAAGCCGCGGGTTTCATCACGATGTTTTACTTCACCGTAAGAGCAATGTCAATTAGCGCACTTTATAAGAAAAATCCTTTGGGCCGGTTAAGAGAATCATGAGTTTTCGATACGCGGCGCGAGTAGGTATTTTCAAAAATGACCCGTATCGTGCGATTGAGAGAGTTTAAGTTCGGACGTAATTGCCTTCACTTTGCTTTCAAATAATGTTGCGGGCCGTAACGTTTTTACCCCCTTTATCCTTTACAAAATGAAATGAATTGTCTCATTTAGTTCACTGCATCTTATTCTAGGTTTATACGTTTTTCTTTTTTGGTTATTCAGTTTAGTCTATTAAAAAACAATTGAAACGCTCGATGATAATCGAGATATTCAGATACTAATAACTTTTATCTTAGGCAATATTTCTTTAAAATAAAAATGGTTAAACCTAGTTTTCCATTAGAACTAGAACATTTTCAAAAATTATTAAACTCGGACTTCGTTTATGGGGGGGAAAACGTTACTGCTTTTTGTATGAAAATTTACAGCCTCACACTGGTCTTAAGATTCGAACCCACGAGCTTTGTAATGAAAGTCGAGGTATCTACTACTACTCCAGCACCGCTTATCTGCTCGGTCTTATAATAAAGTTATTAGCAGCATTTAAATACCAAGTTTTTCTATAACGAACCACTATGAATTTATTAATGTAAAAAGGTAAACTCGTTAATTTTTTGTAGTAAGTACGACCCACCATGATGGTAAAAAGTTATTAACAGACGTTAATCTCGTTTTCAGTGCAAATTAATAATCGTTAGCGTAATCATAATTAAAGAATCGAAATTGTTGTTATCCAATTTGCGCTCAATAATTTTTTTTTCCAACTTTTTACGTTATAATTAGACTTTGAAATTATATTTTAATCTAACGGTTACAATATTTCATCATAAGTTGTTTACGCACTCGATTAAACCCCTCAAAAGCGCGACGAGACGTCTAAAACGCAAAATGTCTGAGTAGCATAATGCTTAGCATCTTTACCTATTTACAGCCAATGCTAAATAGATAGATAGTAGGTATCTCTGTTTGGGATGACCAAACATTATTTTATGTTGCTGAAATAGCCCTTCGTTGGTTAAGGACAGATTCTAGCTATGGCAGATTTTTTATTTTATACGGAAGATTCGTGCTAGGGCAGAAATCCATAGAGACAGACAGTTTTAAGCTTTCTATATCTCTTCTCGCGTTAGGCCTACGTAGGCAATACTATTGTTGCATAAAACCTATAACTGCCATGACTATGCATGCCCCTATGTCTTGGTTTTTTTCTTTCTAATTATCGTAGAAATTTATTAATTTAAATAAAAAATTAAATTAAATTAAAAATTAAAAAAATAAAAAAAATAAAAATTAAATTGTTTTTTAAATATTTTTAAAAAACAAAAACAAAACATAGGGGCAGTGTCATTAGTCATGGCAGTCATAATTTTTATGCAACAAACATAGGTATTTTCTCTAGTGTCATTATCCAGGGAGGAAACAATCGACTACGTTTGTATGGAGAGACCGCCCAGTAACCTTTTCTCTTAATCCTGTAGCTCAATAGTTACATCAATATTTGTCGCCGGAATCATCTTTTGTCACGTAACTTTAGCTTAGCGCAGTTAGTTATAGTTACGTCACTATTTCAATGCCTTCAAGTGCCTTCAACGTAATAATACCCTGAATAAAAAAATACAAAACATGTATATTATCAGTGTCTTTTAGAAAAAAAGCCAGAACAATGACGACCTTTAAAAAACCTTCAAAAAATTAACAACCAAACAAAAAAACATAAAGTACCTACTATATTTTACAATATTTACATAAAATTCCAAGATGAAAACTAAATGGACAAACAAGCGATGAGCAAATATTCAAACAAAATGTTTAAACAATAGAGTAATATTTCATAGATATATCGTTTTACTTGTCTTCTTGTGTGGGTGTGGAAGTTAATTTGTCTGTTTGTCTTGAGCATAGATATACTGCCTTCATAATTAAGAGGATAGGGTACTAGTTCTCTCTCCATACAAACGTAGTCGACTGTTTCCTCCCTGGATAAAGACACTAGCACAAATATTGCATAAAATCTATAACTGCCATGACTGACTATGACCCTATGTGTTTTTTAACTTTAATTTCTATGATAATTAGAATATGATAAAATAAATAAATATTGCAGCACATTCCACACATCGCCATCTAGCCCCAAGCTAAGTAACTAGACTTGTGTTATGGGTGCTAGACAACGGATATACTACTTATATACTTTCCTTTTGTAAATATATACTTATAATACATAGAAACAACCAGACCACAGACAAATATCTAAGCATAAATACTTGTCTGAGGCGGGAATCGAACCCGCAACCCTGTGTTTGGCAGTCCGGCATGGTGACCATTGTGCCAACTGGGTCGTCCATAAAACCAAGACATACGGGCATAGTCATGGCAGTTATAGGTTTTATGGCACAAAAATATTTGTGCTAGTGTCATTATCCAGGTAGGAAACAGTCGACTACGTTTGTATGGAGAGAGAGCCGGTACTCTTTCCTCTTAAGAACAGGCAGAATCTTCGAAAATGGAGTAAGTATTGAGAAAACGCCGTTAAAGTTTTAGACGTGGTAACGTCTTATAAATCGATGAACACCGGCATTCACAAAAAAGTGTGACGTAATGCGTTTCATTACGTTTTATTGACAAGATAACCATAGCAACGTATTGAAGTATTCAAACTGGTAATGTCAATAATACAAAAGCGTTCTTAATGACGTTATCACGTAAAATTATTGTCCGTAAACAGACTTTACAGACAACCATTTTTTTTAATTGTATTACTGTGAACAAATGTACGATAAATTAATATTGTTTGTGTTTTTATATCATTTTATTTACAAAAAAAATGTAACAGCGTTTTTCTCAAAACTCAATTTCCAAAAATAATTACAGTTCTCGGAGCTCCGTACGATACATTCGAACCTCCAATCCGTTCAAATGTTTTTTCCGTTCCTCTATGGGGCGAAATGTTAAAAAAAACCTAATTACGGTTTAAACTCTTGAAAAATGTAGAGCCGCTGACTTCTTCTTTTTTTCGCGTCGATTCCGTTAAACCTATTTTTTATTACTTATTATTATAAATAATTAAATAAATATTGCAGGACATTCCACACATCGCCATCTAGCCCCAAGCTAAGTAACTAGACTTGTATTATGGGTGCTAAACAACGGATTACTTATATACTTTTCTTTTGTAAATATGTATATAGGTACTTACTTATAATACATAGAAACAACCAGACCACAGACAAATATCTAAGCATAAATACTTGTCTGAGGTGGGAATCGAACCCGCAACCCTGTGTTTGGCCGGCATGGTGGTCCGGCATGGTGACCATTGTGCCAACTAGATCGTCAGCGTAATTATTACAGCCGCTGACTACAAATTAACGTTACATAACATTCTTTTATTTATTGCGCCACGTGTAGGTCTGAAATAAAAGCTGGTAAAGTACCAAACGGAACTCCGTGACCTGTCACATTGCTGTCTCTAAAATTAGAGAATATTATTGCGTATAACTACTTACCTATTTTAATCAAATTCATCCCCTTACCCGAAATAGCTAAGAGGGTGAAAGTTAGCAAGAAACGTCCTAACTTTTCGAAGGTACAAAAATTAAAATCAGTAAACATAATTTTGTTAGTCGTTTTAAACCCTTTGATCTGAACAAAATGTATTTATAATACTAAGATAAACAAAAGCGATTTACAACAGGAAAAAATATACTTAGTATTTTTCTAATATCCTAAAAATCCTTTGATAATATCCAAAGCGAAGGTTCGTAAGAATTTGTAAATATATTTCAAATGAAAATATTTGGTAGAGAATTACAAAAGGGATCTCTTTGTTAAGGCTTTTAGGCTTTCGTTCGGCGAAGATTCTGTAGATAGACAATAATGTCTAACGTTTCTTTGTTTACCCACGCCCGCTACGCCAGAGGCCAGAGGCAAACAAACAGTGGAACGTACTGAATTAAGGTAATGTATACGTAGTAATAGAGAATCCACCTATCTTATTTGTAAATATAAATATATTCCATATGAACATACAGGTTTGTAAGAACATACAGATGGACAAGAATGTGTTTGAATGTGAGACCAAAACAAATGAAGATCGGAAAAACAATCACCAATCCGAAACACAAACGAAGATCGAAAAAAACTTAAAAACAATTGACGTTCAGAAAAACAAAATACAATTCGCAAAAACAAATGAAGAATAACAAGTAACTATTCCTCATGAGACGGTCGGAAAAACAAACAACAATCCGAAACACAAATTAAGACCGGAAAGACAAAAAACAAATGACAGTACGAAACGCAAATGACGATCGCGATCGGAAAAACGAATTGAAATCCGTTTAAAACAAATGAAGATGTTAAATAACAAATAACAATCCGAAAATTGAATGTAGATGGGAAAAACAAACAACAATCCGAAAACAAAAGACAAAAAAATGAAGGTCAGGAAATAGTTGAGGACCAGGATAAACAGTTGCTTACCATAGAAGCATTAGAAATAACGATTCATAACAGTCATAAAGCCGCTAAGTGTCGTTTAACTAATTAATATCCGATACTCAAAGTCAAAACTACTAGAAATAAACCTAGATCATAAAGTTTTTATTAAAATGTTAAATCAAATCCTATTAAAAGTCGTTAATAAATCAATCTCGAGAGTGATTGCATCAAGATTATATTAGGTGGTAGGTACTTTACTAACCAGTTTTGCAAATTAATTTAAGATTCAAGATTGTCTATCTTTTCTTAGAAACTAATACCATCTTTATTAATCATTTTAGAAGTAAAGCATTATGCTCCTGTCATAATTAATTTGATAAAATAGTTCCATAACCGTGGTTAATTTCCATAAGCTCGATCTCGCTCTAGCTTTTATAAATAAAACAGGGAAGGGCGACCCTCCCTAAGCCACGCCGGATAAATTTGGAAAGTGCCAACAGATCCAGATGGTGATTTATTATCCCGTTTTACAATAACAACGGACAGGGATCACCGAGCTCTCTAATAACATCACAAAAATTATTAATAACACTCCAGGGTGTTTATTTTAACGGAATTACGAAGGCAATATCATTCATATAATTTAAAACGCATTTGTATTCTGTGCTCCCGTCAGAATAACTATCAATATTTAGTTTACAAATAGTCTGCTTTGTGAGAGAACCAATATAGAAGCTGTTACGGATGAAATAATTCAAATAACAGTTAAAGTAATGGACCTATTCAACTGGTTCAATAGCATAATAGAATCCAATACGATTCTGAAGCGAGCGAATAACACTGAATGATTTCTGAACCACAATACCTACCTATTAAAAGAAACGTTACCAAATATGTCGCCGATGGCGATGCTTATAAAACTCTATATGGAGATGGTAAAATATCAAGCCATAAAAATAAAAGATAAATTGAACATTGGCAGTTAAGAATTGATTTCGTCGTAAACAAAATGAAATAACCATTTTGAAATTTATTTGCCCACCCTAACGAGTGGTGCTGCGGGACATTTTATTACCAGGAAAACATAAAAGGTGTAATGGTACTCGTATTCTGCGATACTATCTGCCTCTAATAAGCGCGCAGTAATTAGGTACGATGTGGGGTGTATCATTGACTCTCGTTTTATGTACGTTATGAATATTTTAATACGTAAGTACCTACTCGTACACAGAGATTGGGAGTATAAACAGTAGGTAAAATGTAAATTATGTAACGTTGGAAATGTTGAAATTGTTAATGTCGGTGCTCATGAAATTCGAGTAACGACAAAAAGGTACAAACATTGTAATCACTAGAGCCGGGCAGGTGTAATAAATAAATTGTTATTATAGCTTCTGTAAAATGGACGGTCGTCGCGTGTAATTGCAGGTTTATGATGGTTTAATCATTCTAACGAGGGCACTTATTGAAAACGAACAGGACCTTGCTCTATTACGTTCATTTTATTTCTTTTAGAACGGAATATTACTTTGAATTACACCAATTAATTGTTATGGACTTTAATTTCATAAATCGTTTATCTTTTTACGAGTTTGTAGTATTAGTTTTGCATTTTAATTAACTTTAGAATTTAAAATTCTCGAGACCAAAATAACGAGTTTTCATATAAGTCATTATCCTCAGAACAATGTGAACTAATGAAATGAAAGATGATAATGATGATGATGGGTGAATAACATAGAGCAAAGCCAACAGATATACCAGGCGTGCATAAGCGTGCAGAGATGAGATGAGGCGCTACGGTGCGGGGCGTGCGCTAGTACAAACTCACCACCTTCCGTTTCATGCCACACGATGCCCTCCAGGGTCACTGATGTCCCAGGTTCACAGGGTCCGAGGCAGTCCGGCTCCGTTATCGTGCCCACTGATGTCCCCACGCACACTTCTGCAGTCTCCTGAAAATAAAAAACTAGATAAGCATCTAGAATTCATACCAAATACGCCTGTTTGTTAACTTCTAATAGATTCAATTCAAATGAATTATTCGCTCTATCAGACAGAGTTATAAAATACACTGTAGTTATTTAGGAAGTTTAGTTCCATTGGTATTAATTATTCCATTATTTAAATTGTTAAACACTGAAAGTAAGAAATGAAGTTTTCTTTTGTAGATTAACCGGACAGAAGAGAATAGCTTTATGCTACGCTAGGAATAATTAAACACCCAGCAATCTTGAGAAATACAATCACAGAATAAAATAAATCAAAAACAACCTAGAAAGCAACGGACTGCAATTCTTATTACAATGATCATCAATCTAATGTCTACAATAAAGATAAATAAACAGAAAAAAAACTGGTTGCCTGTAAAGTCGGTATACGGGCGAAAGTTTTACGTGACAACAACTGTGCTCGAGTGGAAGGGACGCGTGCCTTTCACTTTTTATGTCTGTCTCTCTCGCTCTTAGGCGGGCTAACCATGCCCGCGTGCCTCTCACTCGCTCTCATTGTGAGCGCATAACGTGAGCGGAGCGTAACGCAGTTTCTTGAAGTGTCACCCGGCAAACCAATTTATAAGACGTTGTCACGTCAAAACTCTCCATTGTTATACGTAATAACGTTAGTAATAAAATAATAAACGAAAACGAATAAAATACTGTTTCGAATCACACACGCACAGTAACAGCGAACATGAAACATAATAATAATGAATTCAATAAACATTTCGACGTAATAAAAGCCTTTATTTAACAAACATTCAGCGAGCTTTATTAATTATTTTATCCAATATCAATAGGTTCCTGTATTTATTGTTATTTAATGCAATTTAGTATTTAAAACCGTATTTACTTTCCTCCACAAATTACTCTGCGAATAATTAATCCAATGACGAGTAGGTAATATGTACCTACTTATTACATATTGAAAACGTGTTGTTGTTGACTATTCGTTTGAATAATCAATTTGGCACAGACTGTGGAACTAATTACCTTTTGATTTTAATTATTACCGTTAATAAAGTTTTACTTTGATACATATAGCGTCTGTATTTTCTTACACAGACGATGGTGGCGTAAATGACCAATTCAATTTAGAACTTGTAATTTGTATACTTAAAGGAGCAAAATAAAACCTCTTTGCTAAAACCTTCTTCGCAGCGTGTAGTGTATATAGTGTAGGCAACTTAAAGTAGACGGCCATTTCAATGTAATCTCAGTTTAAAGTTTTGGCAAGAGATAGCGTTTAGAGATCGTAAAAAAATCTTTTGAAAAAGCACTCTGAGAAATGGCTCTCCCGTCCCGGTGATTGCGGTACCAACTTACTAGGATTGCATAAATGCAAAGAGCGTTTACGACGCAGAACATAATCAAATGAAGCCATTTACATTCAGCGCTTGATCCGAAAAAGGAATGGCTGTATAACCCCGTCTCGCTCACGCACACACCTAATGGCATCACAAATTGAGAACTAAAGTACTCGAACTGAATCCGAGAGATTGTCGACTTTCAAACCTTAATAATGGAAAAAATAACAATTTTATGCGAATTGACTGTATTATAGTCGAACGATATAATCTTTTTATGTTTTAGCTTAAAACAGAGGGAGAACAATAACAATATTAAATTTTTCTTATTGTCTACAATACAACGGAAACGTTCCTAATAAAGTTTTATTTAGAACAACGTTATCGGCAGAACGGCTACGCTTTATCGATTTAACTTTTAATGTCTTGTATTGAAATCAGTAATTGGATACGATCCATAAACCGTTCGCCAGATGAAGTCATAACTTTTAAATAATTTGAATACCTACTCTAGAGCGATAAGCTAATAATCAATTGAATCATACCCACGCATAACGTATAAATAAAATTAAACGGTTCATTGTTAGTTAATTGACAAATGTGATATGTTCTTACACCCACCGATCGTCTCTCGACCATCGAGCTAGTCGTCACGTCGAGGCGGGAGAGCGACCGATTTACACGCTAGAGACAATCCCCTATTTGATATACTATCGCCACAAAAATATTAATGTTTCGACACGCCATATCGCTATTAAAACCTTTATGGGTGGCAGAGCGAACGTTACAAGTTGGAACAGTCGAGTCGGGAGACGGGAGGGAGGTACGTAAGGGGTCGAGACCGAAGTTATGAGCGCGCTCGGCTCAATTCTATCCCGGCAGTTGGTTCACTGCAAACAGGAGGGGACCCAGCCAGCTGCCGTTTTATCTCCACGAACGAACTCACTCACTAACTGAACTTAGAAATATTAATATATTACCAGCTTCGAATTTCAATAATAGGTACAGTTTCGAGGGATGACGCTAAAGGGCGTATCGAAAGCAAATAATGGACGGAGGCACGCAGAGGTGCCGATGCCGGTGTTGGTGCCACGAACGAAAACAATGGAGTGTAAATCAATTCAAAAGCTAGACGAACAAAAGAAAGCGCCGCGCCGGAGAGTTGTAATGAGAGGTCCGACCATCGTGCATCGGCTCGAGTTTAATGAAGTCGCCGAAGAGACTTGGTTCAAAGATCTTCCGTAGCTACGTACTGAAATTTGTAGTCGTTTCGTCGGCAAGTCGCGCTGCAAAGGAAAACATTCCGACACCATCCCGCACGCCTAATGACTTGTAACATCGTCGCTCGCACTCTGACTCATAATAGCGTCGTTTCCAAAACTTGTAGCAATTCGGGTTCCGCGCTATCGACTAGGTATGTCACTCGAGAGTGAATCTTAACGGAAATATTTGGCAACAATGGGTCCAGAACAGCGCGGGAAACGATTTCCAACTGTGTAACCGAATTACTATCTACTAAACCGGGGGAACATACTCGTACGTCATTAAAATAATTTAGGGAAATGGCACGTTTTAGTACTCGCGTTTATGGCAGCCTGGTGGATAGGCCGCGCTCGCGGCGTGCCAGAAGCAATAAATACCGGGGCGGAGCCACCCACCATCTTGTTTATACACCACCTACCTACCCGGGACGGAACATTAATTTTCTGCTATGCGGAATAAGTGGCGACAAAGAGTGTTCGTGCCAGCTAATGGGCCAGAACACATCGACATTATGACTTGTACCACTTCTGATAAGTATTATGTGGATATATCATACATAAAACATATTGGGAAAACTCATACTAATTTATGGGAAAACCGATATTCTCCCGAGTAATAAAACGAGCTCGGCCTTGTTGTGATAAATGACTAGATAACTAGAGAGTAAGCGTATAAGTTTGCCAAAATTCCCAGTGGAATTTACGAGTAATTTGGCAACAAAGAAATCAGCGACAGATGAGACAAATGACACAACACAGGGAGGACGTAATTTGTCAACGAAAAAGCTTTACGATAAAAATAACATTTAAATAATTAGAGTCCGTCATCGTCCCTTGAGATTTCATTTTCCAAATGTACCTAAGTCATATACTTGTGTATCGTATGACTAAGCAGCAAAACTACAGCGAATATACAATTTGGAATATGAAACCACTATTTTCTCGGTTCCATAAGATTTTCCTAGAGCTATTGGAGAGCAGTTTATGCAAAATAAAAGGTAGAATACATATCTCGGGGCCGGAGCAAGCCGCACGTTCATAAAATCTACATTTCAGTCACGGATCCTTTTAAACTTGGATTGCTCGGGAGTTGCGTAGTAAATCAATGTTTTGTGCAAGGAAACCATCCGTAATACTAAGGCGAGAATATAAAAAGGATCTCACATTGCTAGCTCATTGTAGGGTAAAATACATATGGAAGTAAAGTTCACATGTAGTTTCAACTTCTTTTCACAGATTGGAAAGTCAAACGGAGGTGTGGAGGTTGGTTATAAACTGCGACACGTTGTAAAAAAAACTTGTTTATTGTGTTTTAACACAACAATTAAACCATCAAACAAAAACATAGAACACCCACGACGGAAACGAGAATATTGGTATAATAGCCACGCTCCACATAAAAGGAAATCAAGCACACTTGTTCACCGATTAGACATTAAATTACAGGTTTAAGTAAGTTAGAATTAAGTAATCATTTACTTCACGGTACATTAGTTACCGAAACAATAAGTTAGAGATAAGTAATCGCTAATGTTTCTTTAGTTAGCAATGGTGTTGCTTAGAATTACTTAGAAACAAGACAAGTATCTTCCCAAATAGTGTTGGCTCTTTATTTCGGACTAGTTCCTGAGATCAGCGCATTCAAACAAAAAACGGAAGCCCTGAAAGATAAATATTTTTCCCCGTTTTTCCACATTTCCCACTGATTCTTCGCTCCTCTTGGTCGCAGCGTGATGTTATATAGCATAAAGTCTTCCTCGATAAATGGACTATCCAACACAAAAACAATTTACAATTCGAACCAGTAGTTCCTGAGATTAGCGCGTTCAAACATACAAACAAACAAACTGAAGAGTTTGTTTGTTTGTATGTTTGAACGGAAGCTTTATTAAGTTTATTAAGCAATATTAAGTAAAGATTTGTTAACAATGTTAATCTTGTAGACGGGTAATGCTAAAGAGAAAGGAAGAACAAGGCAAATGTGGAACTGCTCTAATCAGATTATTGTTTATGAATGATGAAAATAGGTGACTATCTAAAATATCTTTCTCATAGTCTTTATAGTGTGAATAGTTTTAACAAATTTACGACACGAAATAAATGAGCTTTATAAAACCGGTTGGCAATTCAAATTGTTTTATCTCAACACATTTTTTATTTATTCATTTTTTATAGATAGAGAAGCTAAGGTTAATTTTAATGATAGTTATTAAGGTGGCAGTTAAAAGATTAACAGATTGTTTTAAAGAGTAAAAATATAATTTCAAGAGCTCTATAGATTTTATTGACGACCTCTGTGGCGCGTCGGGCGAACACCCGACTGCGACGCAGAAGGTTGCGGGTTCGATTCCCGCCGGGAACAAATATTTATGCTGACCATAAATTCTTGTTTCTGGTTCTGGGTGTTTCCTATATGTATAATATGTATATATTTACAAAAAAAAAAAAAAGTATATAAGTTGTTTATCCGTTATCTGGCACCCATAACACAAGCATTTAAGTTGCTTAGCTTGGGGCTGGATGGCGATGTGTAATATGTCCTGAAATATTATTTTTTATTTTTATATTATGACGGAGTTATTTTACGAACTTTGGCAGTACATAAGTAGGTGTTCATCACGTCTTTCATTTTATAAAAAAAGCATATTTTTAAACAAATACTTTAAATTCTAAGTTCGTTTACATTCATTTCTTAATTAGTGACAATTCTAGCATAATAATCGTCAAACAAAGAACTTATTAAAACTTTTACTTTGTTCACAGAAATTCGTTGAAAAACCTTAAAACATTTTACTTAAATCACTTTTTTTGGTCTTAAAAATAAATAATGAAACTCTCTAATTACATTTGGTTCAATTTAAGTTCAATGATATTAAAAGTATTAATGTTTCATTTCGTCTGGAGTTCAAAAGACAAATAACACTATCATTAAATCACTAAAATATCGAGTAAAATTAAAGCGTTTATATTTTTTAAAATAAGCCAACGTTTGACAGTTAAATCGCCTGATGATTAACGGCGACTAGAATATATATGTAGGTTTATGTATTATTAATTATACCACAGCAATTAAAATAAAGTAAAGTAGCTAAATAGTAAGCTGAAATTCGAAATTGCATCGTTCGTATTTAAAAAACGAACAATATAAAAAGTTACTGTGGATTCTCGATAACAGAAAAATAATACTCAATCGTGAAAACAATGAAAACCTTTTTTTATGGCGTTATTAAACGTGAATCGTTTTATCGGACAAGATTAATTAAAAATAATACCTCCCCTACCGCTCTGTTGGAACAGGTATGGCGGTTTCAATTAAGATTTAAACGAGGTATTGTACATAATAGTGTATATTTAGCGTTTACAAAGATAGTTTCGACCAATAAGTACGACCGTAAAGTGTAGCTAAAATTTTGAGATGAAGTTCGAAGTTCAAATGTTTTTTTATAGAAATGAATTGTTATATTGGAACGACTTTCTATTTCGCATTGAACAGAGTGTGGTGTCGCGGTGATTATTTAAAAAAATATATTACAATTCCTTCACTAATTAATAGGGATGGGCCGAAATTCGTTTCACATTCGGTTTAACCGAAATTCGGCAGTTTAAACAGAACTTCGGCATTCGGCCGAAATTCTGCTAAATAAATAAATAAATATTTCAGGACATATTACACATCGCCATCCAGCCCCAAGCTAAGCAACTTAATGCTTGTGTTATGGGTGCCAGATAACGGATAAACTACTTATATACTTTTTTTTTTGTAAATATATACATATTATACATATAGGAAACACCCAGGTACAGAAACAAGAATTTATGGTCAGCATAAATACTTGTTATCTAATCGGGAATCGAACCCGCAACCTTCTGCGTCGCAGTCGGGTGTTCGCCCGACGCGCCACAGTGGTCGTCAAAAAAAAAATCGTAAAATGCCGAACATTCGGTAGTTGATCATATCCAGAAAAAATTAAACAACTTAGCTGTTTTAAATCCTACTAATATTATAAAGCTAAAAGTTTGTGGGTATGTATGTATGTTTGTTACTCAAACACGTAAAAATCGCTAAAGCGATTACAATAAACCTTGGTATGTAGATAACTGGAGACCTGGAATAACACATAGACTACTTTTTGTCCCGATTTTTTTGAGTTTTTGTCACTTATTTAACATATAAATCTAAATTCTAATTTCCTTATAAATAATACCTTAATTTTGATATCGAAACATTTACATAATTATCGCCATAAATCACTACATAGGAGGAGATAAAAATATTCGTGCCAATAAACTCATGCAAGGGAAGTTATGATTATTCTTGGCCCACCAGCCATATAGACCTTTAGGCAGCAAAGCCTCATTTAGATATCTATCTAGTTCTGTTGCTATCGTACTTCTATGTATGTCTTTGTTAGATTGTGGGAATGACTGTGTGGTCTGTTCAACTTCTTCGTCACTACTTGAGCTTTCATTCTCTACGCTTCTTCTTACATATTCTAAACAAGATTCGACCTGTCATTCTTAAGAAACTGCAGTAAAAATAAAGTAAAAAGTTCGGCCGAAATTCGGCCGAACTTTTTATTTTCACCAAACATTCGGCCGAAGTTCGTATTCGGTTCAAATCACATTCGGCCCATCCCTACTAATTAATCGAAAGGAACTTAATTCCACCGGGTGTCCCTTGTCACCTCTCAAGTTCTTAATTTTTCTATTTTATTTTAATTTTTTAGTATCATTTTGGACAATACATTGACAAATCACTGTACGCTCAACAAATCATGTTGACCTAAGAACGAATGTATCCCATTTGAATTGTAACCATAATTGTCTATAGGTACCTACTTATAATAAAGGAAGAGAAGACAAAATGTCTGTACTTGTGCGCAAAAAAAATGAATCTGGCGGACTTAGAATAGTGAATAAATGAATATACTGAATCCAAAACAAGTTGGTTATACATATAACTGTAGGATATACGACGACGTTAACATGACCGCTAATCCACACGGAATAACACCAAATTGTGCCTGAAATATGTCTGAATCACGAATAACTTGATATTCAGACCAAATGCTAAACGAACTCGAAGAGTTTTTGTTCACATACACATTAAAATCAATGTCCATTACGTAAGGTAGTTAGTTAAATCTTGTGTGTTTGTTTAATTTAAGCTCATTTCTGTATTTCAGGACTTTAACAAAAGGTCGTCTAATTAGTTAATGCAAACAAAGAACTTCCATAATTTTATGAGGAAAATCATTCTCGAAACAAAATTATGCTTTCAACAAACATTAACACAGGATTAAGAAGATTAAGGATGAAGATTAGTCTCGCTTTATGGACCTTATTAAAAGTAAAGTTCAACGTCTATATTACCCATCGAACAATACACCGAAACTGCCCAGAATGTGTAAAAATAGACTTTGCCAAAAGAAATTACGAAGAAAAAAACGAAATCAAAATCGGTTCATCCATTCGGGAGCTACGATGCCACAGACAGACAGACACACACACAGACCCGTCAAACTTATAACACCTCTTTTTTGCGTCGGGAGTTAAAAAAAAAAGATGAAGAACAAGAAGAAAAACGAAGCGAAGACGAAGAAGAATGAATAAAAGAAGTAGAGAAAAGGTGCGGCGAATTTAATTCTAGTATTACACTTTAAATATCAACAGTAGGCAGGCATAGACTTTAAAATACTAACAAACACAAAAAGAAGGTTAACTACCGAGAGTTAAAATATTGAATGCTTTTTAGAATCTGCATGAGCTGTTGACTGCTGGACTGGCTGTACTAATAAAATACCTACCTAGATATACATACGTAAAAATATGTTCTGAATAAAAAAATATTTTTGTACAAAACCTTTTATATCACTGTTTATTTTTGTTGCACAACCCGACTATTCCATAGCGTTATTTTAAATATTCAGTCTCGTTGATAAAAATAAATTCATACACATTTCAAAAGCTCTTAGTTTATGTTCAATAAGCCAGTTCTGCGGTAAATTTATTTTAATATCAACATTTGTTTTTATGTATTGAAATATATTAAAACAAGCAATTCAATGTTTAAAATAGTAGTATTTTGGTTTAAGCCTTTTTGGGTATAAACTAATAATTATTATTCGTTTTGAGCGTAACATGAAGTACCTATGTATATTTAAGTAATAGTTTAAAAATTACACAAATTTTCAATAAAATTTAAGTAATTGTTAAGTTTTTATTAAAGAAATACATAACAAACCAAAAGTGATTGTAATTATTAGAGTTACACGATTTTCACTTATTTATTTTTAATTTTACAAGGTTTTTCGTGTGTAGAGTAAAAGTAATGATAGCATCCCAAATCCGCATATATTTGCTACACTGTATTCCGTTTACGAATTATATTACACACACTCCTAAAATCTTTGAAACGACAAACCACACTCGTTCCTGCATCCTCAACAAAGTTTCGTTGAACAATGAATAAATAATGTCACTTTGTTTTTAGGTACAAAGCAGTCTTTGTAAACGCATCGCGTTGCCAACATGGCCACCGGAAGCGAGTTATACGAGGAATAGCTGCACTGACATACCATAAAATGAAATTGTGCAACGAATCTAGAACGAGTGCAGTGTCAAAGATTTTTAAAGTACCTCTACTCAGATCTTTATCTTTTATTTACCAATTTCTGTTTACAGGTAAGAATTTTACTAAAATCATATGATTTATTATTTTAAGATAATTTATAAGAATGGGAATCATTTTTGTATTAGCCATTATTAGTTTTATCTATATATTATAATATCAGTAGGTAAGCACTTCATTAATTCCTAAATTATTTATTAGAAAACAAACACGAATCCATTTAATTCAAATTAAGCAATCAAAACACCATTCTAAGGCATTTACTCAAAAAATAATAACTTTAAATAAGCCATGATAATTTAGCCAATCAAAATGATAATTATCATCATTATAATTTACCCAATTTACATGTAACGGAAGCACATAATGAGTTCATAAACCACACTTCAATAAATTTTAAACTTCACACAGCATTATCGCAACTATTTGTGGATTAGCATTTAAACAAGGCATTAATCAAGCTGTTTAATTCAATATTATATGCTAGAATAAGGACCGGTTGCTGGTACGAAAGCAATCGTTGGATAGGGCAATAAAAGATGTTGATTTCTGTTGCTCGTTTTGCAAATTACTGTAAAGGAGATATCATAGGTAATGTGGTAGTACAATAGGTTTAAAAACCCTTGTAGTTTTAATTAATTTAATCAGATGATTTGTTAGATTGTTCCGTTGATGTTCTCATAGCAAAACGGTATATATAAAATCTGGCAAGAACTCGTACGATTGTTTAGATTTTAAATAATCCGCTTAGGATTAAGTACCTACTTACCCATTACAATAATTTGTACGTTTGCTTGTGTCAGTTAAACTAAGTTTCAATATTAAAGCTGACTAAAATGTAGCTTTCTGGACACGCTTCATAGGTCAAGTTCATATATGTGTATTAAAGTCTTAAGGTTCCTTATTCCATAGAATACTTAGCTGAAGTTACGATTTAAAAAAATATTTAGTTGTTTATTTTAATATCTTGTTGATTTGTGTGGTACGTGTTTATTAACTATTGCATCGTATTTATGCATACCTTCAAAATATACATCACACTTTTCGACGTACTTCCAAATTGTGTCATAGACACACGGCAAAGATTTTTATGAAAAAGATATTTAATAATAGGTATATACTGAAATGGCCATTGCTATATATGTATATGCAAAGACGGCCATTGCTATATATAGGTACTAGCTGCCCTACGCGGTTTCACCCGCGTAACTCCCGATCCCGTGGGAATATCGGGATGTAAGCTATCCTATCTCTCAAGTTGGATCGAACTGCACATGGTGTGCGAATTTTATTATAATCGGTTAAGTGGTTTAGGAGTCCATTGAGGACAAACATTGTGACACGAGATTTATATATATTAAGAAGATATGCAAAGACGGCCATTGCTATATATAGGTATAAGCAAATACCCAAAGTATATAAGCTCTAATAACTTTTAGTAGCAATTCGTATGGCAGATGTTTTAATTATTTAAATTATATGTAACAACAGGTGTTATTTCCTTCGACTTTTGCTTGACATTTCGAGATCTATATAATGCAAATAACTGTTTTAATGAGGCACAATACGTAAGCGTGAAGAATTACAACCGTTTTAAATGTGAATATTTAAAACAATACAAATATTTAGACACGGTTCGCTGTTGAAATTGTAAATAAACAGCGCTAGGTAACTATAATAAAGTCGTATTTTCATGATCACTTTGACTATTATGAACTTAGTTTTTTTTTTTACCAGATTTATTGCGATGCTATTACGTTTTTATGAATAACGTGATATTTTTAGCTTCTGAAAAAAATATCTCGGAAGAAACATAATTAAGTAAAATTAAATGAAAACCGACTTAAAAAAAACAGTAAATTTTCTTTTTTTTAAGTTAAAAATTGGAAAAATAGACTAAAAACCGATTTTAGAAAAAAGATAATTTGATGAATTCGGACTAGATTTCAATGAATACTGAGACAATTCTTTATTTTATTCACACAATTAGTCTGAATTCCAAATAACTTAAAAAAACCATAAAACATAACTACGCTTCGAATTAAAAACCTCCTTTTTTAAAACGGGTAAAAAATTGACAATATGTCATCGTAGATAAACAAAACTACTAAGGTAGTTATTAATTGTAATAGTACATACGTCCATGAGTATGAATTATACGAATAGCTTATCATATCACATAATAGATTTTATCTCAAAGCACACGAATTAAATTAAGCATACCTTAAAATAACTTAAATACAATAAAAAGTTTCGAAAACATCATAATTTTTGTTCAAACCCATTTAATTTAAGCTCAGTGGGCTGCGAGAGAGAATAATCTGATTTATATCTATAGGCCGTATTTCTTCTTTGTGCTCGGCTCCACACCCTGCCGTAATTCGTTGAAAAACACGCAAATACAGTTAAGTGCTTTTTCCTTTTTCTGTTTTTGTTACTAACTTTATTCGTAGAGAGCGTCTACTTCGTTTTTTGATACTATCTTTTGGATAAAACTACTGGTAGAATAGAAGAGAAAGATTATAATTATTAAACATTAATTTAAATGTATTAAAACAGATGCGAAGCTCCACTGGACGACCTCATATTAATGAAAATATATATTACAATACAACAATGATATCAAAATGAACAAAGCAAAAGTATACGTCCATGCAGTGTAGGATCCATTAAATTCCAAACACACAAAGGATCTCTATTCTTGGCTTTCCCGCATTGTTTTCCAGTGGAAATGCGCTATCGTTTATAAGAAATTTGTCCACAAAACGACGTTGTTTTTTTCTGAAATAAATTTTGATTTGTAGAGTGTGAAAGTTTAATACTGTTTGTGGCATTTTTGGCTCAAACACAACATTTAAAGCGGGAATAATCCAACGATGTCCGCAGACGTTTTTACTGATACTCACATAACTTTAACGATATTAGTTCGGATTTAAGTAGATAATTAATATTGATTTATCGAATAAATTCTCGTAATATATCAACTCAAGATATGAATATTTTATTGATTTATTAACATAGAAAGTATTGTTTAATTTTGATGACAAAATTCATTAATTTTATAACAAAATTCAGTTACGATTCGACTAAAAAACACGGTTTTACAACTTTGTTTTGATGTAAAACAGTATCATTAAAATTCAATTAGACCAGATCATCTTTTATTGCTTCGTAAATGTCATTTAGGTCATCGAGTTTACAATGGTCTAATAAAAACAAGTCGGTATGGACGATATCATATAACACAGTACCTACTTTCAATAAATCCGATACTTAAATTGGATTTGCAAGCTATCTATAAGTTAAAGAGAGCCGTACCGTCGTCGTCGTATTCCAAGTTATTTATTCCCTTTGGGACGCCCTTTACGAGCACAATATCGGATCTCGATTGCGCTTTGCCTCGGGCCCTGACGTCCATTGTGTAACCCCGCACTCGTAACACTTCAATAAAACTATCAAATTATACATAAATATTAATAAAATCATGTAAATTTTTCATCATGTACGTGTAGATAATGAACAAATGCAAGGAATAAAACGCGTCGTCGTCTAATCATAATATTTCAGACGAAAAAGAAACTCTTGTAAGAATTTTCTCCGGTGTGGAGCCACAGCGTAAATATTCATGATCCCCGACTCATATAAATATTAGCCGAGACACTCGGGACCGTTAATGAAACAAGATGCTAACTCCGAGAGATCTCCGAAACCTTAAATTATTCCAGTCGCGTCTAGCCCGTGTCTTTCTGCCTCCGCTATTATTTCAAATTATTTTAATTTGAGTAAGAGCAAGCGAAAAACACAATATAAAGTAGAGTTAATTACCTATCCGGTCGACGCGCGCCGCTCGAGACCTCCGCACAGTAATATAAACGTTAAACTTAACGTAATACTGTTCAGTGTTTTGTCGACGCTTCAGCAATTTCTTACAAATAAAAGGAACATGAAAATCATATCGTAACAATAGGCGGTAATGAAATCTCTTTTTTACGGCTGACGCTACGTCGTCGGTGCCGAACAATTTTAACCTCGTTTTCATTGAAATTCACATTTCATCCGAGCAACAAAAGGGGTTTGGCTCTTTGCAAAATGTCAATTGTGAGGAGGGTAGAGCGGTCCCATGATGTTATCCTGGTAGCGGCGGACACGTGTACGTGGCATGAGCGTGACAAACACACGGACCACTGTGTGTGCACTCACCATACCGTATACTGGTGTACCTACTACACCCGTACCGGCTCTACTGAATAATGCATAAGCACCAACGAATGCTTTAAAAAGTTAACAAGGTTTTCCCGAGCTTTCCTTTGTTCCAGTACTGGAGAAAAAACAAATTGCTTCCACCAGTTCAGTGAAAAATTTGATTTACCCTTCTTTACTTTGTGTCTGTTGAGTGTATGAGTTTATAAATTTTTAAACGCACGAACCCTTGCATTCCCTAATCCTTGTAAACAGCGTCATATTTGCTTGATACCTATGTCATAAGTACTTACACTGACCCCAGTAGATAATGCCGGCATCTCAGGGTTACGTGAACAACGAGGATTTGATTCGACAAGATCCAGACAAGGTACGTCATAATCTCGTTCTTTTCTAGAATACATTTGAACCCTACCAGTAAGAGTGAACGTGATACTACGTCATCAATATAAAAATATCTAGTAACGCTACCAGTATTTCAGAAAGCTCATTTGTATTGCGCTGGTGACTCGAAAGAACAACAATTAAGTAACAACTAAGAGGGATAAGAAGTGTATCTGGTAAAAGTTATTTCTTGGCAAGTAGGAGGAGCAGAGTTACGGATACCTCTAGCCGATAACAAGATTAACGCGCCCTCCCCGTGTTGTTGCCGGCTAATTCGCACGCGAACTTGCCACGCTAACTCCTACATGATAATGCTCTCCTGGTACTCTAGTTGATTTTCACTTAAACTTTCCAAGGTTCTATGTACCTACTCAAGTTGTGAAACTTTATGGTTCGTTCTTAACATCCCCCTTTTCTTTTGATTTGAGATGTTTTTCGGTGATCTGAGTTTTATTTTGATTATTTTAAACGATCTTATAACGTTTCTTAAATATATTAATGTAGTTAGTAATATTAATAAGCTTGATGAAATTCTGTTTCGTAATGATACACACACTGTACCGGGCGATATTAATTTCAGAAATATATTACCAAGAGCGCAAAGTTATAATTCTGTTGATTTCATTATCTCACTTAGCAAACAGCGGTGGATGAATATTAAACTTTGCTGAAAGCTCCTCGTATTCATCTCAAAACTTTCCAACTCCATTGAGGATTTTAATTTTATAATTAAAATAAACTTTTAACAGTTGACGGGAGTCGTGAAACGTTTACGACATTATAAAATGGTAATGGATTAACTCGATCGCCTCAGTCGTCGTTCTAACGACCGAACCTGGGGCAACTTCCTCAATAAAATTATTGTCTGTCATCATCTACACCGCTCAAGGATACAAACTATACAGTTTAAATAACATACGAGCACATTATTGTAATGGAACACACAATATGTTATTCCTCTCGTATCTGTTCACAAAAAACATTTCCAAATTCTTCGGTAAATTGGCAAAATAAGATCAAAGTAAATAACAAGGGTGAAGCAAAGAAAACAAAGGAACTCTCGTATAAAAAGATATTATTATGTTGTTCTTTAGAAGTAAAAGTTTATGCTCCCTTCATAATATTACAAATTGCCTCGACTCTTAACAACCACATTTCTCTTGAACAGCTATTTAGATAAAGGAATATTTCAAAACATCTTTTTTACGATTCGTATTTTAACTGAGACGAAGAGAAGTAAGAGTGGAAATAGTTTTATTGATCTTTTTATTTTAAAACTGGTCAATAAGTTTACTATAAACTTTTTCCAGGCACGAGAAATCAAGCTAGTTTTAATAGATATTATTCAATGTCTTAATTTCGAATACGATCAACAAAAAACCAGTGACCTAAGAGGTTGTTCAGAATTACAATACGGCCCATTTAGTTCTTTATTGGTGTAATAATCGTTCAAACTTAGTGCTAAGAGAAACATATTAATTATTACAAATAAAAGTTGGCCTGTCGTAATTAAGAGTTCATTTTGTGACAACCTCTTAGAATTCACTCCACGGAGCCTGAGCGAAGCTCAAAGGCGAAATAATTAAAGCGGAGGGTATAAGAAAATGTAGGAAGGGAGGGAGATCAAAGCGTGGAATTTCCCCTCTGGTAAATAATATAGCAGTGGTATACAAGATTTCGGCATTTCGCAAAGATTACAATATAACCATTAGGAAACGTTATTGACTCGGTTTACCTCAATCAAAATTAATTATTGAATTGATTACATTGTTTATTGCGATCGATCGCTGAAGTATCGAGTCGTGTTTCTCGTAACAACGTCTAATTAGTGAGTCAGTCAGTACAAACTACGAAGTTGGTAACAATCGCACGATACCAGTATAGGGGGCGATGTAATTACTGTTACAGTTGGAATGGCTCACGGCTTATCTTCACTTTTTATCTGTACACATATTATAGACGTCAATATTACAATTTGTGAGGCAATAGAAGCAATACATGAATATGGAACATAACCATTTATTAATATGGCACGCTCACGTATAACGCATAAAAAGCGCGCGCAAGAAGTGAATGATTCCAAATATGTAAAATGCAACTATGTATCGAACGGTTGTAAAGAAACAACTGGGTTAGGCAATCGACCAATTGGTAAGAACTGGATTATTAGTTCAAATAGATAATACAATTTATAGATACATTCTGAACTCAACAATTATAAAGTGAATGATTGGCTTTAAAAATAGATATTTAATTGCTAGTAAAGATTTCACTTAAGCTAGAAAATGAAGTGAAAAATACAAAATATATCCAAATGCTTATACTCGTAAGTTCTCTTGAGATTATTAAAGTCAGTCATAATGTAATGATTAGGTAAATCAAGTTTCAACACTTATTACGTAGGAGTTTAACGAGGCTTCACTTGTGGGAATCAATATCGATATCTAAATACCCTCATAAACGTGTCATAAGCTATAAAATAACGTAAGATTCGTGACATGAGCCGTCGTAAATATTAGCATAATTGCGCTGATACCCAACGTCACTTCGCTTTCAAAGGTTACTGAAAACATTCAATTATGCAAATCACACGATGTTTAATATTTATTACGAATAATAATTGAATATAACAGATAAGAAATACTGTATAAATAATATAATTTTAGTTTACACTTAAGATATTCTTACCTTTGCTAAAATTATTCGTTAGCATAGGTACTTGTTAGGGATATTCTCCTTACCTGAAAAAAAGAAACTACAATCAAAAGTAATTCCAGTTTAAGCACAATTTCACACAAAAGAAAAAGGTTTATTTTATTAAGGACTATCTTTAAATTATCATTATTAATTGTATTATGTAGTCCGACTCGCACTTGGCCGGTTTTGTATCCTTGTTTATATTTCATTATTAGTTAGTATAGTATTATTGTATTATACATATTTATATTATAGAATATAATTATTGTTTGCAGTACCTAGTATCTACGTATATAATTATATACCGTTTCCTGACTTAAGTGATAGTTTCTTGATAATGTAGTCTGTCTGTAGACACTTAGTCGAGTGTTAATTAAAACTATGGGAAGTTAAAGTAACACGATTATACTGAATTCATATGAAATGGTTCCACGACAGGGTCTGGAGGGTGAACTAAACCAAGTTCACCATTTTATTTTTAATATCGACTTGGGTTCTACAGATCAAATAGGAATAGAACCCGGAGGTGTCCTGCGTCTTAGATAATAAAGTACGACTAGAACGAGTGAATTCAATATTTTATTCACACTTTTGCGTCACAGGAAGTTATCAAAAACGTTATTTTAAGATCTTAATTAATCGTATACAATGAACTGAGGCTATGAATTTCAAGTTTAATACTCTAACTAATAACAAAGCCACAAAGCAATAATTTCTATCTCTAATTTCTAAACTATCTCTAGTCAAAACACAAACATTGATAATAATGTAGTTAGTCAAAACAAATCTCAATTAATTTAAAGTATAATATTAAACTTTTTTGAGATAATTCAATTGTGGTATCATACATATAAATAGAAAGACTTTATTTTAGTATGTAGTAAAATTCATTTATTTGGAAATACACGAGCGCCTAGGGTAGGTATACAATAATCGTAAAATCGCATTACACCGTCAACCTTAAAGACTGCTATTTCGAGCGTAAATCTGAAATGAATGAGCTACGGTGTACGTATTACAAATTCAACTGACGCGCTTCAACTCATAACAAAGTCACTAAACAGTCTTAAATTGTTAAAAATTAACATTCAAATTGGGGGAGTGCTGTTAGTGGAATTAGTGCGAGTTTCACTCATAAATCGTCTGGAGAGGGTGGCGAGTATTTGCCGGTTTATTGGCTCGACGTCGACATTCGCCTGCTAATAAATGAAGCAGAAAAGTTCTACTTGTGTCGTACGGCTGTTTGTCGGGGGCGGAAGACATCACCAAGAGAGAACCAACAAAACCGAAACTGCGTCTACACGAAGCGACGTAGAGCTCAAACTTCGACGAGGCACACTTTTATAACAGTTCGCGTCCCGTTTACACGAAACGAGAAAGACAAGGATAGAGATGCCGCATTATGGGTTATGAAATGAGCTCCGTTGCCTCATGTTACCCCGACTCAGAAAATGAAATTATGACTGTAGCTCGCGCAAAGAAAGCGGACATGACATCTCTAATTCTTCTTGCGCCCGCTTTTACGAGCGGACGGTTTTCAAATAAAATTTGTTCTCGAGATTTGAAAACATTTTGTAACAACGTAGCCCGAGATAAATCTAAAATATTAAATTGAAACTTGTGTTCGTATTATAACTTAATTACCATTTACCGTGGCGTTTATTATCGTGGGCAGGATTTTATTACAACAACGCTGTAGGCGAATTACCAGTCTTAATGATAACATTAAGTGAGTTTAATACAATCGTATATAATGAAATGAAGAATTTGGTGCATAAATTGCTCGCTTAGTGAATGGGCTTTGATGTGAACATCAAGCTCATGTGAATTCATTAATCAAATTGTAATTTAACTACAGACAGAGTAGACACGTCCTTTGATGTTCTGCGCACAGATACGTTATGATTATGTTAATAGCCGACATTTGAATTAAGTTAGTAATATTAAGTGTATATCTAATGTACTACCGTAACTAATTTGGCATTTATTACCTACGTTCAACTCACTATGTGAAACTGATTTAAAATCAATTTGAAACATTTGATAATTAATTGAATTACGAACTACGATAATGTTGTCTACATAGGCTACGAAAACTCTAGTTAGTAAAAAAAAAATTGCAATGGGGAGTTTTTTAAGAAAAAAATTAATTATAATTCCAATTGACATTGAAATAAACTAATTACAGTAGAAGGAAAACCGAAATTTAAGTAATTCACAAACACGCGTTTAATAATTGTATCTGATGAAATCCTTAGCATAGCACCAATATTGATAAAATAATTTTCTAAGTAAAACGGATTTGATCTGACCTATTTTTTAAGAGATATTAAAATAAATCCGTAAGTTAACGCATATCAATAGATGTTATCTCGGAGTTCATATAACTAGGTCCACCACCTGCCGCGCGAATAATGTTTGCTCTATCAATTACTGGGTATTATGTCACGTATGTAGGACCGCATTCGTGTTATCAATTTAATTCATCGCTCGCCCAACGCTTATTTTAAAACATGTTTAGAAACGTGCGAGAGCAGTACGGTGGGAGATAATGGGGTGTTAGAGGGAGAGAGATAGTAAGCGGCTCTCAACATGTCGAGTTTAGCGGTGTTAAGGTTAATAGCGCTATTTGTACAGTGAGTGGAGATGTTATCGGCCGGAGGCTGCGGCTGCGAGAACGACACGACCAGTTTATTGTCTACATCATTGACACCGGATAATACATTAACAAATCGACCACTTACTCCACCAACTAACTTGACTAATATCTCAAGTTTGACTAATAAATATTTATTACCTGTTTTGCCGAATCACGAAAACTCTATAGTTCTCAGTATACATTTGAATTAACTAGGTTACTTACCTACAGTAAACAGTATTAAAATTGATTGAATAGGTACTAAATTATTCTACTAAACAATTCTCGAAATTGTCGGAATTATTGCTATTATTTAGTGTCTTTTGTATTTCCTCACATAAATAATAAATTATTTATCGTCAAAACACATATTATGAATAAACAATCATAATTGTGTACAATGTTAGTACATTCAATCTAGGTACCTAATATGAATAGGTATCGTCATCGTGCTTGTCATAAAGCCGTAATAACAAAATGTAAATAATTACTTAGCACCTCACGCGCGATAAGGTTAATAATAAACATAGCTACACATGCATACAATAATGTATGTAACAAAACATGCCAACCTACTGTTTACAATGTTAGAAACGAATAAAACAACATCGGCATGCGATATACAGATAAAGTACACAAAATTTATAATGTTCGCTGCAAACATGCTCGACGTATAAACAACCCGTTTACACAAGAGATTTCCAAGCAAATAACATCTATAATACATCAAATTGTTTAAGAGAAATACTTTTCACACAATTTATGACATAAATTAGGTTTAACAATGGTGTTATTAAACGTGTTTATAACGCAAAATGAGACGTGGTTAAATGCTAATGCAACAACACAGGTAAGGTAATGACACCACAATTATATACCTACTGTATGTTATTATCATTGCTCTTGACAAGCCCGAGAGAGAAAAAAGAAATATAATGTCGGTTCAATAGGATGATTGACATTTTTGTTGCCTCCAGACCCGAAACCTGTTTAGTTTTGAGCAGCTTTAAACTTTTTATTGGTGTTCGTTGAATAAGTAACATCTGGCACGAATTTCTCTGAGGTTATAGCACAATAAACATGTATTAAACGCCTCGTCTGTGTTTCTATCCATTCAAACCACGTTCCCCTATTGCAAATTGATCTTTAGCAAACGTTGTCATGCAAATTAAATATGGCCCGAATCTAAATAGCTTGTGCAACACAAATATACACTATTAGGCCTGTAGCCAGAGCACCCGGAGGGATCTTAGATGCTGTGTAAGTACCATTTAGCCCCTGTATCGTACTAACTTAGTATTTGCATGAAAACGACTTAATAATTTGCATATGCAAATTATTTTCCGTCTTTATTTGTACCGCAGACTCTAACACCCTAATACTAACGTGTGACCGAGTCGATTAAAATGAACTGAATATTGTAAAGACTTTAGTAGTCCCTTAACAACGTTTATCGTGTCAAGTTTTTCATCATCCGGTTACTCGAAACAATTAACAGCGCTATTTACGGGCGGAGGCGGGCAAAAACTACGGAGGAGACATGAATAGAACGTTAACAAGACAAAAACTGAAGTCTATTACGGCGTTTCACGCTATTATAAAGGCATCGGAAGAATCGCCACGAAACGACAGAACAAACCGAGTACAAGAGACGAGTGAACAATAACGTGCAGCTCATTTCTGTAGACTTAAACGAAAACAATAAAACAAAGAGAGCGCAAAAACGACGCCGGGCACGCAAGCTCTCGAAAAATAGCAGCGGCTCACACGCGACGCGAACGTTCGCTGCGCGATACCGTCCGCGCCCGCAACCATAGTCTGCCATACATGCAATATTTAAAAAAACAGGCAACCGCACAACAGCGACCGAACCAGAGCGAGCTTACCCTCCGCACTTGTGGAAGCATTGGTGCGTGAACTCGGCCAACTCGCTCACTGTACCACACCGCATATACGTACCAACTTATTACGGAAACGTGTATTCGCATGCACACGCTACGCTGCGTATCCATTACGTGGTGGAAAAAGCGTGAACCAACGAGACGTGGCGTAGGTGTTTGTAATTGATTAATAGTTACCTTGTCTGTTCAAGACTATGATGTTGTTATAATAATTTTAAATAATCATCTCACAATTATTATTCTCATTTCTTACATTCAACCGAACTACAATCTCAATAAATGTCATTCGACTATCAATACGAGTACAATAAATGACGCGAGACGGCTTCCGCGCCGGAGATTGTTATTATATTTCAACTCTTATTTAAAAACCTATTCACTTTCACCGAATCAATTTTATAATCCAATCACAATGTGCATTTATTTTAAATCGAGTAGTCGATTGTGAGTATCTGTGAGTCACTCACATATTCATGCGAATCTAGAACACAATACTATAACAATTCTTCTAAATTAATGCAATATAAATAAGTTTGTATGCTAGTGTATGGGCAGTAAACGTGATGAGAACCAATAAAACGTACGAATTGTGTGATATACTAATAAAAATCGCAAGAGATAGAAGAATAATTTATAACAATAAAATGTTGTGAGGAGATGTCGCACCGCGGCTGGATGCTCCCTCGGTCGACATCAATAATTCATGCGACATCGCGCCATTGAGAAAGTGCTCTGTGAACGCCATACTAATTCAACCATTGAATCACTAAAACATTTCTTTGTGATACTCGATGCATGTAAGCACAAAGCGGCAAACCGAAACCTATTTGCATTGCTTAAAATAATAATGGACTGTATTGCGTTTAATATAACAAATAGCTATTATTGGAAATAAATGGAACGTGAAAAGATAAAAGAAATGTTTAAGTGCCAACGCTACTGGAATTGTAATAAGAATTCACAGTGTAAAAGTAATCTTTTTTAAAAAGTGAAATTCTTTTAAAATCTGTAGCGTTAAGTAGCGATTCGGAGTAAAAATACTAAGCAATTTGAGGAGTCTGTAAGCACATTTATCCCAGGGGAGAGCGGAGAACCCGCCTGGATTAATTTGTGTAATTTAAACTCCAGTACTAGGGAGAATACAAAATCGGGAGCTATCAAGCAAAGTCAGACTGTAGCTCATACAGTAAATGCATTTATAACAAGCTTTACAGCAAAAATCTTAATAAATTAAGGTGTTAAATTAGCATACCAACTTTGATTATTCAAATTCGATTGCGGGGTGTATATCTTAACTGATAAAGATCTTAATTCTAAAACAGCAGCGGATGTTTTTAATTTTTAATGACCAAACCATATCGAGTAGATGTTTTTGTAGATAACATTTTCATTTTAGATGTTAATATTGAAGTTAAAGATAAACTAAGTGGGAGAGATAAAGTTGAATGAAATGTAATAGGTGATATAAAGCTTAAGTTCATTAATGATCTGAAAGTTGAAGCCCAATTGAATGAGATTTCAGTGCTATCACGCACCTATGTGCGTGTGTACGGCGAACGGGAGGCTGGGGGTTGAGTGAGGGAGACGCGAGGGGCGGACACCCTCGGTAGAGAGAGGGAGGTGGAGGGTATTTCATCGACTTCGGGTACAAGATGGCAGACGTTTGCGGTTGATAGTTTATAGTTATTGCGAGTGAGCGCGACGTGTCCGGAGCCGCTTTATCACATTGTTAGCGTTGTTATCCGACTCCAACGGATTAAGTGGGAGATCACACTCGAGCGTTGACTCACTACGCGGACAATGGCTTCCGTAATAGCACTTTACATTTACACCATCTTCATTATAACGATCTCTTTGTATTTCACTATCATTATATCATTGTCTGTTGTATTCTCGCAAAGAAAATAATAAACCGTTAAATCGTGTAGCATTTTAATTAAAATCAAGGACCAAGCTCGTACGGAATTTATTCCCCCATCTCACACAACTTCAAAGGGCGAAGGTGTCGCGCGTGAATATAAATCTTCAGCCGGAATAAAAGTGGGAAAACTCGGGACGGATCTATATAAATGTTGCAATTCGTGCGAGTCGTCGTGATCGATTGCTTTCACTGTCGGTCCTCCCACTATTTCAACTATAAGACGTCTCATTTATTCCTGTCATAATCGAACCGTTTTATTTGGCCGGAGGCATTAAGTGCCACTCCGTGCCAAGGAAATGATTGGATGTTATAAACGGTTCTTGTAGTTTTAAACATTATTTTATCATTATTTATTTCTCTTGAGCTCTTGGAGAGGTTTATTGAAATTAAAACAATTGTAAACAGTGTAGGTAGGTAGCGTTAGTTTGTTACGTATTCTGTGTAATAGTTCGCAGCTGCGAGTACCAGGGAAGCATAAAGCTGAAAAGATACACGGCGAGGCATCGAGCCTTCCGCCCATAAATTCACCGGAGCAAAGAAAGCGTTAACTCTGATTTACAGACATTTGCGTTAGTCGTGACAGGGCAGAGTGAACATGAACGCTTCCAACGCCGTAATTTTATTTTACATTTTACTACTCTTGAATATGCAACAATTTTGGTTTTCAATATGTATATTGCATTACCAAAGTCATATAATGCATATTAAATTGATAATGACTCATACCTAGCTTGGGTATCAACCGACATAATATTAGTCATCTACTAAATATTATTGAAGAACCTGGTTAGTGAAAACTGTCTTCAACATTGAGATAGTATCATGCTGACTGATCACAAAAGCTCCGAGAATTTATCTCTCACGAACAAAGGAATCGCAACCACGTGGCCGGCTACTCTAACCACACGACAGATACTATATCAGAGATGACAGAGATGTTTCAAGATTGTTTTTATCCGCCGATAAAGTTAAAAACCGTAAAGATTCGAGTTGACATTCTAGTAAAATTGCTTTCAAACTGAATTCAATTAAAACTTTATTAATTTAGCAAAGAATCGACGAAGAAACTTCAATTCGAAGAAACGGTTAGGTACGTTGCCAAAGTTAAGTAAAATTTAACTAATACAATTTATACAGAGATAAAACTTGAAACTCGGCCGGCTTCGGTCTCGGCACCGATGAAGAATGGACGCAAAAACGAAACGAACAAGTAAAACGCCTTAATAACAAGTACCTACTTACAGTTATGTTTATGAAGTAGGGAGTTATTTATTTAGAAACGTGGCGTTCTAAAGAAATATCATGTCGGAACCAAATATAGAACTAGTAATTTGTAACCACGAGCAGGTTATTAGTTAAAAGTAGGGCTATGTAATTAGAAGCACATTTGGTGTAGAGCGCGGGAGCCGCGAGCCATGTGTCGACCTCACCTCGCTCGCCGTCTACTCCGCATTCATTAAATAATTAAAACATACTGCTCGTGCACTTACGCTAATAGCCGTTTAAAAAACTAATAGGAAACAAACACCTGCCTGCAGTACTGAAGCGAATTACATCACCAGTACATACGCTACACTACGGCACAACTTGCATATGACTGTTTGAGAACACGAGAATAGTTCCTCGCCTCGCAAATTGCACCATTAATATTTAAAACCTAGCATTATAAATGGTTAAAGTAAACGAGTACCCTCGCAATTGGTACTATTCTCGAATGGATCGTTATTGTAATTTGGATTAGCGACTCTATCTACCTTACTATGACTTTGGTGTTTTTAAAGATAAGATGAGTTGTGATAAGATAATACAAATGGAGATTAAATTAAGTGACAATAACTGTTATAATATCATTAATCGGCTTAAATAAATATAATCCTTTATGGAATAATGTTGTTCTGTCATTGGTCAAACAAACATTAAAATATACAGCGCAATAGGATTGAAAATTTATGAGGATAGAATCTCAAGGAGATTTATATGCAGACTTTGAATCTTACAAACGTTATTTTAAAACCTTATTTGAATATTTAATATTCGATGGTGGTAAATACAAATTATAAACGACGACGTTAAAGGATTTCGTTTTACATAAATCTTTAAGATTAGATAGTTCGATTTGAATACGAAGTTTTTAATCACAGACTTAGGTTTTTAATTGAATTTAACATAAATACTAATGGTGAAAGGAACCACAAAAAACAATCATACGATTCGATTGAAACTTAACGACTAAAACTAATCATAATGATAATAAAACACTATTTGAAGACTTAATCCAATTTGCTATTGAACGTTCACCGCTAGATTATTACGAGAGATTAATTTAACAGTCAGATCAGATGGATTTTATCTGTTCAGATTGAACTAATTGCGGTTTCTAAGTAATGGTTCTATTCGGCATTTATCGAGTTTCATCGTGTTTACAGTTAGGAACTGAATGAAACCGCTGACAGCCGTTCGTTTTGTAATGTTTGTTATTAAAGTGGTGTTTATGTTGTAAAGTTGTCGTTTGCATTTCCCTTAGGATGGAAGTGGGCAGTTAGAGTCACGGTGTCTAATAATCGTAGAGTAGACGACTGCTTAATATCCCGGCTGCGTACCAAACCGACGTCACTTATACTTATAATTTCCTGCTCTGGCTGCCTTGCTACTTCTAACGGAATACTATTTTATTTCGAAACGTTTTAAATGTTATCTCAGTCTCTTTGAGCAGCATTTTCAACAACAGTTTTTACGATTCGCTCGGGGCCACAAATAAAGATTCATCAGTCAATATATTTGCCATTCTATTATTGGGAATTGGAGCAATAAATATCTGTAAAGCCATTAGTCGGGCATACGTCTACAATCAGCGAACGATCTCTTTATTATCTCGTCGCGACAATAAAATCTTCGTCAATAAAGTATGTTCGTGGCGCTGTTTTTATCTTTACTTAATGAATCAATCAGTCATCAACAACTCCAGTTTATATCACTTTAATTGTAAGTGCAGGTACTTATTAACGAACTCAGCATTACCATTAAAAGTTTGTTATAATCCTTTGTTTTCAACATAACCGTCTATTTGTTCGGTTTCTGCGAAAGCACTTGCATTTTCAAAATATTATGTCGGTATTATTCTACAATATTAACAAACTCAGTTAAAATTTGCAACAAAGTTTTTATCGGGCTCTGTTCTGAATTAAATTGTATGAAATATTCCGGTGAAGCACTGCATGTGCATACTCTAACAAAAACAGACAAACATTATGCCGTGAAACAAAACCATAAAGTCCACACACAAAACATCAGAGAAAATACAATTGTATGTTTCATCTAGCCGGTTGGTTGGACTGCGGGCTGTTTATTCCAACATGCATCCGACAAACATTTAGAACTGGTTAATAAACTCAAATGCACAGCGTTTGTGGTTCGCTTTGCCTTTACTGTTAGGTACCTAGTGATATAATGTCATGTCGAAATAGCCTTAATAAATACCGATTTGCTACACACCATTTTATTGTTACGAGTGTTAATGCGAAAAGACACTGTAATGAGCCCCCATTCTTCTGAATGAAGACTAATGCACGAGTGAGCCGTTCATCGACACAAAGATTATATCGTTTCAAAAGTTCACACGCATCGTCGACTCTACAAACAATGAGACGCTAACGTTTTTTTTAACATTGCAATTCGTCGTAAATTATGATAAATCCAGTGCTGCGGAACCGTTGCTCAAGTGTGTCAATTTGCTTTGAGATAGCTTAACTACTTGTGTAAATACGCGTGACTCTTCTATAACATTTAACTTTTTAGATGCACGATAAATGTTTGAGTAAATGTGTGTTTTGGGGTGTGCATTAGCAGCTTTCGAACTGGACGTGGTAGAGTAAAACTCAAGCGATGCGCATCATTTGTCCCCCACACACAATAACCTGATTCTTTAATAAAGTTCACACATGTTCCTCGGACAACAAATAGAATAAAAGTCTCACCTGCCCTGCCAGTTTTGTCTTACCTGCAAAAAATAAAAGAATATCGTTAAAAATATTGTTTGATAAATCTTGGAGACTATAACATGAATGTTTTATTTATTTATGTTCCACAGATTTTATTTTGCTGTAACAAAATCAGGAGTGCTCATCACGAAGCAAACAAAACGAAAATACCAGGCGAACATAAAAAGCTACGAGCTTGCGGTAGTTGATTCACCATTTGCATCGCACCAGGATATTGCACAAAGCAGGGAAATAAAGAACGTTCATTCTGAACTCGAAGACAAATGTACCAGTCTCTCTAAGTATAGGTTGATAATGTGGTTCCTTTGTCGACTAGTAAAGTTTTTAGTGTTTTAAGTCAGTATCACAGACAATCTAAAGTACCGATAGTAGCAAAATACACAATATAGGTAGAAAATTAGAAATGGTTACAAATACTATTGTTTTTGATGTGACAACGTCTTATAAATTGGTTTGCCGGGTGACACTTCAAGAAACTGCGTTACGCTCCGCTCACGTTATGCGCTCACAATGAGAGCGAGTGAGAGGCACGCGGGCATGGTTAGCCCGCCTAAGAGCGAGAGAGACAGACATAAAAAGTGAAAGGCACGCGTTCCTTCCACTCGAGCACAGTTGTTGTCACGTAAAACTTTCGCCCGTATACCGACTTTACAGGCAACCAGTTTTTTATTTTACCACAATGTATCTCTGCCTGCAGTAGGTAAATTGATTAATACTGAAAAATCTAGTGAAAGTATTTTGGAGTTATAACAAAATGGCGTTTCATCACCATGTTTTAGTTTTTTTTACTTAGGTACCATGAAAGTACCAGCTAATATTGAGTAAGTACCTATAGCACAATTTCGATGACATGATAAATTTCAATTTAAGGTGTGGCAATGGCATCTACACAAAAGGGCAAAATAAATTTTATCGCTAAAATGATCCCAAATAGATGCCAAATAGTGACGTTGAGTGGGTATTCAATAATGCGTGTACTAGGGGAGCAGGGAATATAAGAGCAACGAACCCCGCCGGCTGTCAACCAAGCCAAATTGCAGTAAGTACCAGGGGTCCATCAAGCCGAGGCGATCTGTCGGACAGCGGTCACCGAGCCAATTACCGCCCGCGTCAACTGTGATTTACAGTATAATGGCCAATGGCAGACGACATCTAGGTACCTCTACCTACTATGTTTATTGCAATTGACCAATGATCTATGAGTATATTATTAATAGAGGAAGCACTGAGGTTTATGAATTAATATTGTGTGTCCAGTCCAGTGTTTCATTTTGATCTACAATAGCGTTATTCAATTTCATATCAATAGATTACGCTGACTGACCACAGTTTATGTGACTAGAATTTGTACAAATAAAAACAACTTTGCTTAAAATTTCCAACTTGGTAGTTGTTGGTGATAGGTTTTAAATAATTATGTTTGACTACACAATTAAAGTACCTATTAAGCATTAAGCATACCTGTCTGGGAAGTCACTTAAAACTTGACAAAAAAATCATTGCTTTACATAATGATACATTTAATCCTCTTTTATGACAGCTAATGACTAACTGTGTAATTAAAGTAAGGCATCAACTTATAAGCGATCAAAAAAACCGGTCTCAAACATTAAATATTAAATTACGATGGTAAGTATAAGCAGTATTTATTACAAGGCAACACAGGCAATTCTACCATTAAAACAGTACTTAATTATATTGTAAAAATTAATAAGTTATAATAATAATGTTCATTAAGTAATGTGTTTTTATATGAAGGCATAAAAACAAATTAATTGCGATTCTAATTGCTACTGAAGAAGTACATAAGTAATATTTTTAGATATTACTTATTCTATTTAGGTACTTGCCTACTGGGTATAAAAATACTTTTTTTGTGTTTATTTTACCTATTTTGTCTGTCATAAGTTTTAAAAAATAATAATGGTTCTACTTTATCATTATTATTTGATTCAATCTACTTAAATATTAATGATAGGACTTGATAGGACTACTTAAATATTTGAGAACATTACACTCCTGTGGTGGAGCAAAAAGTGATTAAAAAAGATTTTTTTTTCTACAATTTTATAACCAAGCAGTAATCGTATTAAATTTGCATCAAAAACGTATTAATGCTTACACAATTTTAAATATTTGGGTGAGATAGCTACAATTTTAGCATAGCATTCATGCATAATAAAATAACAATAAAATAACTTAATTAAAAATGAACATTGGGCGATAATGAATGATTATAATCTTTGAGAATTTAACACCTTGAGTTAATTATGTGAAAAAAACCTGTTTCCAATTTTTAACTATCCGAATTTAGTTTTAAAGCAGTATGCCCAAAAGCAGGTCACATTAAAGTTTCAATGCTTCATTATATTGTTTTGTACCTATTTGTCTGATTAGGTAATGTTTGTTTATTTATTTTATTTTAGACTAAGTAAATGAATAAAAACGCATAGGCAATTAATTAAGTACTATGCGTTATTTATTTAATCAACATTTTTACCCTAATATAATTTATTTTTCATTACTCATACTCCGAAAGTAGGTCTAAAGATGCATGAAGAGCGTGTAGAAAATAAAATTTCCAGCCCTAGGGCTTTTCTCTTTCACTGACAGCTGTCATGTCAAATTATGGCTTCGCACGACTTGTGCAATGTGCATGTAGCCAGTATCAGTAACATTACGCATAAGGAACTTTAAAAACCTAACCTCCTTGCTTTAAGTAACACCAAAGAATAACACTACATGTATATAACCTCTTTGGTCCCAACCTTGTAAGAGGATCAGGTAGTATGGAGTCTCTCATTCACTCTCGTTGTTAGGAAGAATTTTATGTATTATTCGTAATGAAAAGCACAGTGTTACCTCGGGTGAAAGACTCATTAAGTCCCTCGAACTATTAGCGCCCTCGCTACACTCGGACGCCAAACTCCGTCTCGGGACTTGTAATGAGTGACTTTCACACCTAGGATAACAATGTACTATTTCATTACTCATACTCCGAAAGTAGGTCTAGAGATGCGTGAAGAGCGTGTAGAAAATAAAATTTCCAGCCCTAGGGGAAATCGCTTTCACTGACAGCTGTCATGTCAAATTATGGCTTCGCACGACTCGTGCAATGTGCATATAGCCAGTATCAGTATCATTATATATTAGGAACTTCATAACCTAACCTCCTTGCTTTAAGTAACACCAAAGAATAACACTACATGTATACAACCTCTTTGGTCCCAACCTTGTAAGAGGATCAGGTAGTATGAAGTCTCTCATTCACTCTCGTTGTTAGGAAGAACTTTATGTATTATTCGTAATGAAAAGCACAGAGTTTACCTCGCTACGCTCGGGCGCCAAACTCCGTCTCGGGACTTGTAATGAGTGGCTTTCACACCTAGGATAACAATGTACTATTGGTACATCCGCCGTTGATCTACCATGCGTTCTAATTTATCAGTAATTCAGTATAATATAATACGTCCTAAACGTTAATTTAATAATCTAACAATATTTTAAAAAGCGTACTATTCTAAACATAAAAGCATGCATGCAATAAAAATAAAAATTCTCTTAATGGGTGACAAATTCAACACAAATAATAAAAACATTATTGTTTGTCTATAAAATTAATCTGAAACAATAACAGTGTCGGCGCTCTAGTGGCCTAAATCTCTTATGAAAATAAACATTCTAGTTTTACTGTATAATAAATGGATTGATTAAAAAAATTAAAGTTATAAAAAAAGTAAAGCAATAAAGTTTTTTTCATTTCATTTTACAAAATGTAAAAACGTTATTATTGTTTGTCTAAAAAACAAATCTGAAGCAATATTGACATAGCCATAAACAGAGTGGGCGCCAGTGGTCTAAATATCTTAAGAAAATGGGCATTCTCCTTTTACTGTTTAATAAATGGATCGATATAAATCGAATACATATTTGGTATCTCGACATTCTCGACCAAACACAATTTTGGAGTCTGTCGGTATCCATTGAAGTTTTAATGGCGATAATCTGATACGCATTTGCATACCTATAACATCACTAATTGAGGATGCTATAATTTATACGGATTTTGTGTTAATCTTGCTGCGATTACAAAGTACCTACTAATAAGATAATCTAAAATCGATTTAAAAATAATAAAAACTCAGACAGGATGATAAAAAAGACAAAGAGTTAGTTTATCTTACAGCACAAAAGCACTTTTTATCGGTTCTAGAGGATTACAATTTATTTTTATTATGGTTGTATGTGGCTTGGTTCTATTTTGCTTATTGATCCTAACCTATTTTTTTATCCCTTATTTTTTATTTTTGTTTTATTTTGATCTAAGCCGTTTAGATTCATTTTTTTTTACATTGATAGGTCAGCGTTTGACCACTATCACACCTGCCAGATGGTAGGTGACCATGCGGCCTAATATGTAACACGCCTTTCTAGAAGGAAGATACTTAGACTTGAAGACCCTCAAATTGTACACGTCAGGAAAGACAGACGCAGGCAACCGATTCTATAGGTAGGTACTGAAAAATCATATTCAAAAACCTTAATCAGCTATTTCATATTTCAAAAACCATTATCAGATCCGAAATCGAGATTTCCGAGTTCCACGGAGTCAGTTCCGAGAATAATATCAATATCTATGTCTTTTTTCTTCTTATATTTTTATGATTCGCACGCGATATAACGTGTCTGAAGGCAGTTGGTTCGACGCGGCATCTCAGCTCGATTTATTCACGCGATTCAATTATATCTGTATATTTATTACCATCTTATAAGGACAACCTTTAAATCGTTTATGATCTCCTGGTACTTATTAAGGTTGGAAAGCTGGTTTTTCTATTTAGAAAAAAAGTCAGAGGAGATAAAAGCAGATGCTCCAGCTGATTGAAATAGTATCCAATGTCAATAACGTCGTCTATGTTCTCCTGGTACTTATTTAAGTTAGATAGCTGGTTGTTCTATTTAGAAAATGGTGAGAGGATACGAGTATATGCTCCAGCTGATGTAAAACTTATAAGAATAGCATAGCAATGGGACATAGCAGTGGAAATGTGGTGGAAGTGCATAAATAAGTAGGTATTTTAATGAGATACAGTAATAGACATAATATAATAAACTAGCTTTATCTCTTCAAACAAAGGTGATATTATGCATTTCTTACAAACACAGATCACAGTCATAATAGTTACTACGAACTACAAAATTTAACAGCCCTTTTTAGTCCTGTAGATGTGGAATTTCCAAAAAATCTTTCTTAGTGCTTGCAAAGTTTAAGACACTTGGATTTTGTAGTTTTAGTTAGACATTTCGTTTGTGACCCTTTTTCTCTTTATACAATGTTTTTCAGCGAAGGGGGTTTTAATACGAAAGGGGGTTGTTTTAGACGTCTAGGCAAACAACTTTTGTTCTACGACTTTTGGAAATCCGAACTTTTTTTGTATAATTCTGAGAGAATTTTTTTACTAGAAAATCAGCTGTTTCATAACTTAGAACGAAATGTTTGAATTTCCAAAAATCGTAGAACAAAAGTTTTCCTTTCGTATTAAAACCCCCTTCGCTGAAATACATTGTATGAATAGATTTACTTCGTTGGTATTTAAAATCTATAAAATCGCACAGCCAACGCACAGCGTCGTCGATAAATAAAAATGGCCTATTATATTTTATTAGCCAAGGCATTTATCTGAAGCATTTGAAGCTGAATGCCGGCAAGCTGACAACGTCGGGCATGCTCTCGGTATTTCTATTAAAGAAGCCGTCTCATTAAAGACATGCCTTCGCCATCGACTCTGTGGTGGCAATTTACTCGGGATAAAACTTTATTCAGATGTCTCAACGTGCTTTTAACGAAAGGATTTTTAGAATATGCTAAATAAGGGCTTTTGAACTTAAAGTTTCAGCTTTGTAATCATTTTATGGTTATTTATAGCTAAAACTAAATAAACTCTTTAAACTAACACGATGAACATTTTTCTTAAGATAATTTTGATTTTTTAATTACCTCGACGATTCGACTGAGTCATATCAGAATTCAGAAACGTCGAAGTAAAAATAACATCTTTAACAATTATTATTGTTAATTTGCTTTTGTTTTTATTTTTTATTTACCTCGATGTTTGTGTACAAACGTCGAGGTAAACTAAAAAGTCAGTATTATCATTGACGAATATTATGGTACGATGGTATGTATTACATAACAAAAACGCGATCATGCGCCGTGTACTTATAGTATAACTTTACTCAATTTTAGTGTTTTAATGCTAAAAAAGTCTAAATTAAATTGTCAT
The DNA here is from genome assembly GCA_907269075.1 of Idaea aversata. Lineage (NCBI taxonomy): Eukaryota > Metazoa > Arthropoda > Insecta > Lepidoptera > Geometridae > Idaea > Idaea aversata. The sequence continues at coordinate 10,475,457 of OU026101.1, forward strand.
CTTAATCATTCGTCACAATCACTAAAAGGCATTCAATAACGACATTTATAATACCTAATCAATAATGCTGATTGATGATTTGTATTAATAAAACCTACGTATTTTTTAGTATTCTAAACAACTTAATATTTTTGATAGATTATGAGAAGATTATTTTTATCAAAGTAGACACACAGAATAAGGCCCCAGATGATTTACGCAAGTAATACGTACATTAACGTCGAAGATATTTCTAATAAAGTATGTATCGAGGGAGATGAAGCTTCAACAACAAACTATCAAATCAAACAGACACAAAGACTTGTCAAATGCCTGTCAACCAAATCATCACGATCTCTATTGGCTTTGTTGTTGCAGTGAAAACACTATTGGTAGATATTTTGAAGACTAGCGACTGTTTGTAGTTATAATTTCATTGGTCATGGTCATGCTTACTTGTTTTTTAAGGTAAAAACGAAACCCTTTTAACTAAGACTCCACTGTCCGTCTATCTGTCTGTCACCAGGCTGTATCTCATGATAGCTAGACAGTTGAAATTTTTACATAATATGATGTATTATTTTTTTATTTATAATCAAAAATAAACTTAAAAAACATAATGCATGCCGAAAATCGCAGTGATTTGACTGGCGTGCTGATATGGGTAAGTAGATGGTTTAGTTGACTGCATTCATAAATATAAAATACAAAAAATTGAAGTAGGTAGCTAGTAGGTTACAACAATATGCTATACAATACAGTGAAAACTCTCGATTTGATTTAAGCTAGTAGGTACTTCTTACTTATTAGTAGAAATTGTAATAATCAGATCGTAACAAAAACAACAAACACAAACCCTCACAAAAGTGCAAAACCTAATTGTGCTAATAATTTATGTTGCCGCTATAACAAAAAATACTAAAAACAGAATATAATTGTACGGAACCCTTCGTGCGCAAATCCAACTCGGACTTGGTAATATTCCTTTAAAACTAAAGATATTAATCGGGCGATAGAAATATCTTTAGTTTGTTTCCCCCATGTGTCGGAGTAAATAGAAACCAAGTATTTACAGTTTATCATTTAAAATAGACGTCCTTGCTTGCGTAGGAGGCCACATCAAAATATTGTGGACACAAACATTCGGAATTAGTTTCAGATGAAATATAAACTTTACTGTAGTAACATAATGTTTGTGGACGATATTTTCCAAGTATTTGGGTTCAAAGCATTTATCTTTAATGTGTTGTATGTATTGTATATCTTCGTTTTCTTTATCGCGATTGAATCATTTGTTCCGTATATTTTTAAAGAAATGATGACTGGTTTTTGTTTAGAAAAAATGCGTATTGTTTTCTATTTTTTAAACCAAGTCAGTATTATTATACTTCCTCTAACAAGTATTTGTGTGTAGGTATATTTTTTTGGAGCACTTAACTTTTCACCGGCCTTTCTGAAAGAGAGGCGCAACTTGTGAACACTGATTTTTCCGAAAAGCGTACAAAACAGATTTACGTAAAATCACATTTGTTTTGTGAAAATGATAAATAACGACGTAAACTTTTTAAAGTAACTTACCTAATACCCAAAAAGGATTTGAGGTAATTGAATTAAATCTTGACTAATACTAATTGACTAAGACTAATTGAAAAAATCTTGGTGACAAAAACATAAAGACTCTTTAAAGTTGAGTGGTTTTAAACGCAAAAGAACAATTGAAACGTAACAAGTTCATGTGTGAACCGACCTCGGTGTAACAAATAAATCCGTCCCGTCCGTCCATTGGAATTAATGTAGGGTTGTCATCGGATAACGTTACATGTTTTGAATACAATTATTAAAATTAGAACGAAATTAGCATCTCAAAAGCGAAACTACTCATGAATAATTCACGATTAGCTTAGCGATAAAGTTTTAATTTTTTATTGTGTTTGCGCGACTCGGATAGGGATTAAAGGATCGACCGAGAGACCCGAGCGAAGTTTCCCTCGGGGCCGATAAAGTAATCGTTGCGTAGAGTATTAGAGTAGGAGAGAGAAGGAGGCTAGGCGGTCGGGGTAACCCTGCTTGGCCGCAGCCCCGTGTCAACCGATAGCGGAGCTTTGTGGCTCGCCGAGTGAACGAGCCGAGAATCCAAACCCGCTAATACCAGGGCAACATGCCATAGCCGAAAGTAGCCGGGCCGCACACCTCGTCACCTTACACACGCACACACACAGCACGGCTAGCCGGGCTAGCGGCTCCGTTAATCGATACGGGAGTGAGTCTACGCACCCGCGGCCACCCCGCTTCCCATCCAGGGGATGAATTTAAATTATTCACAGCGGGTATAAATGCGTACCGTCTTTAACAAACAAATTACGTATGCGGACCTAATAACGCGATACACGAACGAACTGTCTGATTCTGGACCGGCGAGCTTTCAATTATAACTTGGTACAGTGAGTGTATACCGAGCACGGATAAACGACGCAGCCTGGATTTGTAATTACCTCCGCCCGATGCCGCTCGCCGACTCCGGAATTCGCTAATTAGTTCAACCATGTAGCAATTATGAGTACACATCGCAAATGTACTATTAAAAGCTTTTAGCTCAGTCACAACGCGTTACAAGAATATTTCATCGCATTAACTTAGCTACGAGTGTCATGTCAGTATTTGACGGAGAAATAAAACCAAAACCGTGTACAAGATGGCGAAAATTATTGCTAAAATGTTTACATACAAATTAATGATGTTGTACATGCGGACATAAAAACTTTGATAGCTGTGATGTGACAGTTGACGTCGAGCAAGCGAGCGAGCAAAACAAATATTTTTGCGTTCGAGCGCAAAAATATTTGTTTTGCAATATGTGAATGCATACAAATCAAAAGCGTCTCATTACAAAAACATTGGCGACTACATTAAAATAACTTTACCACCAATAGGTAACGAGAACAAAGGGCTGGTAGATAGCGATCTAAAGAAAAGAAAAGCTCAAATCGCAATCATCTGCCTCTAAACGTCGACACAAAGTAAGAAAGTAGGGAGACTTGAGAGTATAAAACGTCAAAAGAGATTGAATATCGATTGTCGAGTCGACAGCAATCTGAGTGTAGCGAGAGGGCGAGGTGCGGCGAGGGGCACTTCCGACCACCCGTGACAATTTATGTTATTGGCACATAGCGCTGGCTGGACGCGGCCGATACCAGACCCTCACATGTAATTGTTAGTTGGATACCGCAGGATATTGGAGAATTAAACGAGACCGATGATTGATTAACCGACGACGATTACGATATTGCGGTGTGGTTACCCTGCGATATGTTGGGGAGAAAAATGGCGGCGCGGTGGCGGCGTTCGTTCAACGAAACGATTTGTTAAACAAACAATCATCGAAACGAAAGTGAATCCAAAAGCTCGCTATCGTCTCGCTCGTCGAACAGAAATAAAACAACACGAGGTGCATGCATGCGCGGCACTCGCCCGTTTACAGATTAAGCCGAAAGATCAACAAATATATTTTAATCCGACCCAACAGCGTTCTCGCATTTCCGGCGGCAAAAACTCGCGCTCCACGACACATGGCATGGTCGAGAAAAAACCTAAAGTTATTATCTTAAGTCGAACCCACCAGAACCCATTAGTAAACAACACGGACACAAAAGAGGGCAAAATAGCAGCTTATAAAAAGATGTAACAAAAAATCGCCTTTTGATCCCTTGGCTCCCCTATATTCTGTTTCTGAACGTTTTATTAGTCGACGAACTAGTCGAGCGATCGGAATTGAGTGGATTCCGTTTGATCTATAGTTGTTTTTTCTTCTTTTCAATTCGTTTAGTAATCTAGTTAAGGCATCATGACTGAAAACTGAAACATAGAATGTTGTTGAAAATGCGATCTAGGATAGTATATTGTACCAAAATAAAAATAGCGGTGTGAAGATGTGCAAAGCTATATCGAATTCAGAGATAATTCGTAAGTACAAAGCTGTCGAGTGAACAAAGAGACGAGCAGGTATACGCCAGCTGCAGATTAGCGTCGCCGTGGAACAACCGACAAATACCGAACTACCCGGCGACGATGCTCGCAGCTCGGCGAACTCCCTCGGAACGCAACCGGAACACCGTATAACTAACTTAAATGGGTTTATCAAAACTGAGACGGGGGAATTTACTGTACGATGACAAGAACACGACGAAATGTGTTCCGAACAAAGTTAGCGTTAATTTGAAGTAATAAATGTTGTAGGCGAGTCGACGTGGCTGTCAATTGGTCGGTAAACATTTCGAGCGGAATATCCAGCACTGCGCAGCCAAATTGCGAAACCGTTAATAAGTAACTGTAAACAACTTGAATATCTGAATTGTCTGTGAATCGTGATCGGTTCGAATAGCTTCAATTAATATTAAAATTGGTTTCGGGGTTATTTTAATCCGAGGACCGACGCAATACGGAGATAAAACGTATTTACCTACCTTCCCAAAATAATTGATTTGAATTTTAAGATAATATAAATAATTTAGCTTAGATAATGGAGTAGAGAAATCATTTTAATTGAATGAGAGAAATACTGGCAATCTAAACATAGTTAGCAAGCAACCACGACAACGCGACGGTGTGGTGTGGCGTGTAATATAATGTGAAGCGGAAATAATAATGGCATCGGCGTGCCTCGGGCTGCCCCACATCCTAATTACGCCAATAATAATTACACAGAAGCAGCTGGCTGACTCCTACTGTCTACATCAATTACGTAATCAACTTACAAGATATTGCTTTAGCTTTCCAAGGTATTTATCTACTTATTGTCCTCGATCCAATGCTTGTTAAAAAGCTTTCAAATTATCTTCTTTCAGAATTAGAATTGCTTTCAGCTTTTGTTATTGACGAGAGACATCTTTTGTTGTTGTAATAAATGAAACGTTTTTATTTTTTTGCAGAATTGAGACGACTCGAGACGTCAATTCTATGAAAATATTGTTTTTCTGTACATAAAAAGTGAAATAGTGTTACTTAAAATGTTTGTTAGTCTTATTTACGTTTTTATTCAACACACGCGTTTTAGTTGCGAACAATTACGCTACTTTCTATGTTGAATCAGTGAAGGATAGAAAATAGATTATTGTTGTTATTGTTACGCCGTGTTCGTTTTAATTAAGTCAATTTGTTTCACTTTTGTTCGTTATTAGTTGTTGCTTCGCAGCCCGACGTTTTATTTTCTCGCATCAATCAATTATTCTGAGGGTTATTAAAATTTTAATTCATGGTGCGACTGACCTCTCACTTCGCCTGGACGATGCTACGTGAAATGAGTAATGAAATGTTACGCCCCTGGCAGAGATACCGAGTTTTATAAATAAAGCCGTTGAAGCGAAAAATTCATCAGAATTTATAGCGGACGATATTACAGCATTCGATTTGCATTTTTAGTGTTTTTTTTCGATGTGATATGGTGCGTTTAAGACGTGTTTGTTTTTATAGAATTAATATGTTTGCTCGTAATTGGAATTCCGACCTCTCCTCTGACATTGAGCAGTCTAATCAAAGGCAAACATGCATCGGTTCGCAGTTCGCACAGTTTAACGTTTATACGGTCAATTTCTTTAGAGTAAGTCCGTGTAGAACACAAGATAACAACACAACAAGATATTCATGTGCATGTCGACTCTAATGATGTTAATATCGTACACCGATCGCTCCGAATAAATTTACATGTTGATAGCTGTTCTAACTACGCTTCGTTGTAGAGACGGTGTATTGTTGTATTGCTATTGGTAATGCTTTTAGATTTCTTGGAATTTACTTACTTTGAATGGCAGTGAACATTTTATCTCTATGTTTGTTCTTTCTTTGCGGTCAAACGGTTTTAATAACAATTTGAAATGATAGTACATAGTGTGGGGAATACTTAGTCAATTTTGAATTATGAGCATGTTTCACTATGATAATAGCCCATTTCGCATTTATATTTAGTAGGAGGGATAGAGACAAGACAAATGATCACAAATTGTGTATATAAAGTATTTATTAGGGATTTTAGAGGTAATCATATCTCATGACTGAGTAATAATACGTCAACGCACAGATCAAATCAATAGACGGATCAGGTTAAAAGAACGAACACATACGCTAATAAAAGGATTTTAGAAGATCTAAACCCTATGCAGACGAAGTCACAGGTAAAGGTTAGTTTTATTATATTAAGACAACTTCCAATTAAATTGAAATCAATAAGTTTATTTTAAAAATATTGCATGTCACCAAAAGAAAATACAAAATGTATTTAACTGTGTAAATGTTTATTAACCTAGACAAGTTTACAACTCATTTATCGAACGGCCTTTTCTACAAACTATAAATAAAATAAACCTCCGTCCTCTACATCTAATCTCAAGTTAATAAGTTAACGCATGACATTATTCTACGTGTAATGTCGACTGGTTTTTTATTAGTTTGTTAGTTTATTTTATAAGTTAGTGTCTTGATGCTACTTTATTATTGCCCAAAAACATCAAATTTTAGCTAAGTGATGATTTATCAACTAAAAATGAAGTTTTTAAACAACCTCGACTTTTTGTTGTCTACTTCTTAACCATCTATAAATATAAAATTTTAAAGTACTTTACTTTGTGCAACTTATACTTTCAAGCTATCACTTAATTTCTATGTTTTGTTCCACGTTCCTTCCTGTGCTGTACAAATAAGTTATCTATCTATCTACTTCAATATTATACTTGTACTTATTTGAAAGTACCTCATCGAAAGGGCAATAAGTTCTAGGCGAGTGACAACAAGCTCCCACGCACCCAGCATGGTAGGTCCCTTAAACATGGTAATGATATTTTAATGTGACGTTAATTATACTAATTACCCCTTAAGCATTTAAAACTGGAAATATCGACGATATTAATTGGTATTTCTATTTACGTTTAAAAGCCAGATATGTTGAAAAAGTTGACTCGGTCGTAAATAGATATTGGTGACACGCTCTTCGACAATATTCATGCCTTATTATAGTCTGTTATTTTTTAGATGACTCGCTCACTTTGTAGCGTAAATACCTACATAATATCTACACTTATAATAAAGGTAGAGATGACAAAAAGTCTGCACTTGGAAGCAAATAAAAAGATAATGAGTGAGAAAAAGTAATTTATATTAAGAACCTATACTTAGATCAAAATTGTAAACAAAATATGGTGACTCAGTATATTAGTTAAACTAATTTACAAAACGGTATTTACTGTCCATTTACTTAACATTTTTAAAATAAAGTTCAACGTATTTGCTATAGAATATTTATTTACCTAGTCATTATTAGAACTACAAACATAATTAAGACTTAATCAAACATTAGGCCGCGTTCGAAAATCAATTTGAACAATTATTTCGATTTGTTTCGTCAGTAAATATTAATATGGAATTTACTTGTTATTAACATATTGAAGGGTGACTCAATACTCCCCTAGGTATGCACAAAATAATATTGGAACCACAAATGCAATATATCCAAAGCTAGCTGGATTACATTAGATAGTGTTTGGCTGTTTATAACTTTGTTTTTTTTATTTTTTTAAGTTACCTCGACGCCCTCGTCGCAACGTTAAGTCAATCGTGGTCACGAGGATTTTAAAGTTTTTAAACTCACATGATTTGTACCTACTCATAGTAATTATTTTCTTCCTTTTCTCCTTTTCTTAATCGCGTGTTTTTATTTTTATTTCTCTTACCTCGACGTTTCGACTATGTTACAAAATAAATACGCGATTAAGACTCGGGAAAATAATTACCACGAGGATTTAATTTTTTTTACAATCCAAGTTATTCAAGAAACACAACGAATATTGCTTTTTTATGGACTTTCTTTATTAGATATTAATTAAAATCGAGTTAATTTAAAAATAAATAAATTAAAAAAATATTATGCAGGACATTTCACACATCGCCATCTAGCCCCAAGCTAAGTAACTAGACTTGTGTTATGGGTGCTAGACAACGGATATACCTACTACTTATGTACTTTTCTTTTGTAAATATATACTTATAATACATAGAAACAACCAGACCACAGACAAATATCTAAGCATAAATACATGTCTGAGGCGGGAATCGAACCCGCGACCCTGTGTTTGGCAGTCCGGCATGGTGACCATTGTGCCAATTGGGTCGTCAACGAAAAGAACGGACTTTTATTGAATGTAGATGAATATGAAATGTATTTTAGGCTGAGTATCCGGCGCGGTAGAATTTGATTACTTTGATGTATTTTAATAATGAAACAGATAACGTTGTATCACTATATCTTATCTTGTTTAATATTTTTGGTAAACAACTACGATAATAATATTATGAACTTTTTATAACACGAAAAATTATTGATTTGTGAAATAAGGAATGATATGCGACATGGATTCATGGTGAAAATCCTAGCACTAAGCGTTTAGCTTCGTCATTTCTTAATGGAATGAATTGCCAGTATTTGTATTTTCTAGGAAAGCGTGCTACTTCTTAGACCGCATCGCCTACCTACCCCAGTGATTGTGATCAAACGCTGACCTATCATTGTAAGAAATAAGGACACGGAATTGAATAACTTTGGGGATTAAAGTAAAAATCGATGAACGTGGTTATAACTAATTATACTTGCAAAACCTATATTATTTATTCACAGAGGACTTTGAGATATACCTACAATGACTAGCTACCCGCGACTTCGTCTGCGTAAAAGTCGAAAATTGACCAAGGAATCACGTTGTCCCATACAAACTTTGCCCCCCTTTTTCACCCCCCAAGAAGTAGAATTTCGGAAAATCCTTTCTTATCGGATGCCTCCGGATTTCTTATAGATCGAACACGCCTACCAAGTTTCAGATCTCTACGATCAGTTAGGCTGTGTGTTGGTCCGTCAGTCAGTCAGGACAAAGCATTTTATATGTATAGATAGAAGATAAATCCCGTATAAAAGATCAATTGAACGTACTCAGAATATAACCGATCTAACGGTCACAAAGAGCTCGAAATAACTTCAATAAACGGGCATCGATGTAATAAAGATTAAATATAGTCTCAATAGGGTATAATAAAATGATAAATTATTCGTCATGTAATATTGCGACAGCTGTAGTAGAAAACCAGTCAAGTACGAGTCAGACTGGAGTACGAAGGGTTCCGCACCATTATATTCTGTTTTTAATATTTGTTGTTATAGCGGCAACAGAGATACATCATCTGTGAAAATTTCAACTGTCTAGCTATCACGGTTTATTAGATACAGCCTGGTGACAAACAGACCAGACGGACAGTGGAGTCTTAGTAAAAGAGTCCCGTTTTTACCCTTTGAATACGGGACCCTAAAAAAACTTGACGGAAAACATTCACACACCGGTCGCAGTGTGCGTTGAACCGAGTTTTTTTTTAACAAGAACCGTAATGTTAAACAATAGTGTTTCCGTTTCTAGCAAGCATTATAATAAATGCCATTTACAGCCTATTCGCGAAGTATATTAATTTAATGATCTTTACTAAGCAAATACTTGAGATAATGAAGCTTGTTTGTTCTACGATATAACGGGACGTAATATAAGAGTTATGCATACTCACGTAGGTAAATAAAATTAGTTTGATAATGGCCAAAGAGAAAGCAAGAATGTTGTCCCGTCAAACAAATAAATATATTCCGTAAAGACTTTGAAATTGATCTCTCGTCTTTAATTATCACGCTCACAAACTTTTACAATAGGGGACGAACGTTAAATTGATTTCACAAGCACTTTAGAAATTTTTAGAGCCCTCGACAGTGATTAATGAAAGGAATTTTCGGAGTCTGCGATCAGACTGTCCGCCGTTCATGCGCCCCTGGTACTTGGAATAATAAAAGGGGAGACGCCCCTGTCTTTATATTGTACATTTACGGCATAATCTCACTGCCGTAAAATATTGCGACCGCGATATTGCTCAAGCAGCTGTTTGTTTATCATATCTTAAAGTAACTACTTAAATCTAAGAACTATAATTTGATGCGGTTTAACGTGATGAGTTCATAAGAGTCGAGAGTGGTTTGCATAAACCTTTGGCAATACCTTCGACTCACGTCAGCTTGATTAATGACGCGTGTCATGCATTCGTTTATACATTGTGAAAGATGCTCATTGCATCGCTGCGCAGGTGTACGGGACTGCAGATTCTCTCCGCTGCGCTGACACCGCCGCAAAATTCAATTCATATTGAATACGAGTTACTTCAGCACTTTATTTGACAACATATAAGTAATGACCGTCTCGGGGGGAAAACGCATGGTCAACGTGTTTATAGAGATTTCCTTTAATGTATTTTGCTTTCGACAGATACAAAGTTGTAAAGAGCGAAGCCTACGGCGACAATGCGATGAATTACCCAGTTGGCGGATGTGACGGCAAACCTTTGTCACGAATTCTTTAGAATATCTGTTTTGGAAAGCCACTTCAAAACCTGTTGTTTCTACAATCGCGGTTGATAGATTTATTGGCGTCTATTTTGTTCGAAAGCTTATTAGGGGCTTTTGCCTCGTTGGCTCGGATTTAGCTGAGCATAGAATTACAGCTGTAAAATTGGCCATCGAAGTTGGTCGGAGAGTCGGAGATACAGAGCCTTATTTGCCTGTGCGGCCACAATCGCATTAATTTGCGGAGTGCAGCGGTAGTGTGAGGGGGCTGCGAGAGGCGTCAGAGGGTGGCTGGGGTGATTTAATGAACCGATGCGGCGGTCGACAGGCGCGGATTACACCCCCACGACCGTTTGCACTCAATCAAGCTCGCAAACACTCCTAAACCCGGACAATTAAATACACTGTTCTGAAACAATCAGATACACGCGCGATAAGAGCAATCGGACGATTAGCGTGCGATTATTGTTATCTATCTATCATACATTATGAGATCGATTGATAATATCTGATATGTGAGGTTCGCTGTCGACTACAACGACGACGCATTTACTAATGTGAAGCAATCACATTGACATACTAATAGATCAATTCTATATGAATTAATATTCATACTTTAATCAAAATCTATCGTATCGAATCAGAAATAGCTTGCCTATTACCTATTACTAAAGCAATCATAAATGGAAGAATAATAGGCGAGCATACCAAGCATAAGCATCGATAACTTCAATATAACCACAACTATAAACGCAGAGTTTCATGATCATTTTATAGCCCCTTTGAAACGTGATTTTTATCGCAATCAATAAAAGTAAGGAAGTGGGGACGACGGACGAGCATGCTGAATGAAAGCCGAGCTTTATACATCTGGTGTGAAATTAAAAGACCTCGGTGCAGTGGTTTTAATAATGATAAATTGGAAAATAAACAGACATGCTTCAAGACTGGGTAGGTACTTTACTAAATTATGTTCTGCTTTTATAATTTCTTTACCTAGGACCAAGCATTACATAGTTCTCTCTCTACTGCCATTGACAGATCACGGATTGATGAATGACATCATGACATTAATGATGATTAGATAACTTGATCATTCATCACTTTCCATCACGAGATTATGTGAGTCAAGCAAGAGGCTTGATGTGAGTAAGTAAACAAGAACATTTGGAAGACTTACCTTAGGTTCTGTTTTCTGTTTCTTTGCTGGTGGTTGTAAAGAATGCGTCTCTTGCCGGGAGTCGTCGGGTTCAGGTTTGGAAGGCGGCGTAGGTGGGGGCGCGGGCGCGGCCGGCGGGGGCGCAGTCGCGGGCGCAGGGTTCGGGGGAGGCGGCGGCGGCGCCGGTGTAGCCGCGGGCTTGGCCTCGAGCCGGGGCGCGGGCGCCGGCCTCGGCTGCGGCTCGGGCTTGGCGTTCGCCGGCGAGGGCGGTGGCGCGCCCGGCGAGGGCGGCGCGGGCGGGCCCGGTGCGTTCGGCGGCGGCGGCACGCGGGCCACGCCGTTCATATCGTGCGGCGGATGCGGGTGGTGGTGCTTGTCGCGCGCCTTGTCGCGCCGGTGCCCGCCCGAACCGCGCTTCGCCGCCGCTGACGGCGTGGTCGGTGATGCGGTCGCACCGCCCGCTGCCGTCGCTTTCGGCTCTCCGTTCATTTCGTTAGATTTTACGATTTCATGCTTTGCCTCGGAGCTCTTGGTGCCGGGCTTAGTGCGCTTGATCTTCATCTTGAGCGCGGTGCGCTGCGCGTCCGGTTCGGCGCGCGCCGCCATGCCGCCCGCCTCGTCGGTCTTCTCTATGTCGGCATCGAGGTCTATGATGAGGTCGCCGATGCCGATGTCCCACTCGTTGTCATCGTACTCGAAGTTGGCGGGGTGTGCGTGGGGCGCGGGGCGAGCTCCGCCGGCCGGCGCGCCCTCCCTCATTGGCGCCGCCATGCGCGCCGACTCGCCTCGCCCGCCCCCCGCTGCCCCTCACACGCACACACCATTGTAGCCCTGCAATCACATCGACATGTTCAACCACCATCCATCACCATATATGTATAGTCAACCGCCCTCAGCAGCGTGAACAGAAACTACATACTGCACGGACGTACACCAATATAATGGACGGCAGATATTATCATCAAAAGAAAGCGAGATATGTACCTAATTAAAATGTAAGATAATACAAGATAATCTGATCTGAATGTTTTCTCGCAGACATTGGGGCCGATTGTCGATGTTTACGGTTGCAATTTGACTGCAAGATGAAACGTATTTTATTTCAATATAAACTCGACGCGAGTTCGGGACCCAGTCTCTATTGCTTCATAAAAGTTAATATAAGACCGTTTTGTACTAAATGAACATGTCCATTTAAGATTATTCCTTTATAGAAATTTCATATCATACGACGCTGTAAATACAATTCTAAAGGGCTATAATCGTAAAATCGTCATATAAAACGTAGATATGGTCGGTTTCTTTTCAAAGCGTAACATAAACTCGGACTATGTGCTTATTTACTGCTAAATCTATGCTTATTTACGACAATATGTATACAAGTACGAATACCTATCTAACTATGTGCACGTAGATATAGTTGTGCTTTAAAATAATATAAGTAACTTTAAAAAAACAGTAACATAATGAGCAGATGTGTGAGGCTGCTGATTCGAGCGCTATGCCTCGGTAATGATCACTAACTAACAAACTACCCGGTTTATGAGGGGAAACGAATACTTAAAATGAATGTTCTTTTCGTGGCAACACGCTATTTTGAAAACTATTAACTAGTGTTTTATTCGACCTGAAAATAAAACGTCACGTTGCAATAATTTTTCATCTTTTATGGTATGAATGTATACCAATTACCTATGAAATAGTTTTCATAGCGGTTAAACTCGGAACAGTACGTTCGTAAAGTATAGAAAAGTTTTGGGAACAAACCATCAGTCGACAGCCATTGAACAATTCACAATATTGGCAAAAGGAATGGTAGAGTTGGATAAAAGTTATCGCAATTCAGAAAAGTTGTAGCTAGTGTTCAAACGACTCTGGGGACTATAATATCGAATGTCTCGGAAAGTTAATAAATGGTGCGTAAACAGTAACTAAGCAGAACTATAGCTGGTATTACTACTAGCTAGTCGTTAGTGCTTGGCTGCTTGACTTTAATCAAAAACACAATCGGCAGCAACTTGGTAAAACAGCAATTTTACACAACAACAATTTTGTTTGGCCGCATTTTTATGACAAGTCAACTCTTGAAATGAAAAACGAATCAAACGTCAAACGAAATACTCAACGAATCAACAGGAAACACTCTACTCCACTCGTATACTTGACGGATACCATTAAAAGTAAGTACCGAAGAGTAAAAACGTACGCAGAAAAAAAAGGAAAGATTTCGTTAGAAATTCATGTGTTAGACTACGAAAGATGGTAGAATCTTAAATGCATTGAACCGGACACAGAAAGCCGAGGTCCCCATCTCGCTAGTTTATTATATCCCCTTATGATAACCACTCGTAACTTTTTTATGGCGAGCTTGCTTATTCGAGCTCTCAGTGTATATTCGATAGACAAACTTATACGTAAGTACTGTGTGTGTAGCTCTTAGAAGCGAGATGTTTGCCAATCCCGTAGAGTCTGTGTTTAGACAGTAAGCTTGTGATATATTAAAGTCATGTTATGTTAGTTTAGATTGGGAAGTTTGTCCCTGTTTCTCTCGTTGAATATATCGACATTATTCTAGGAAAATATATTTTTATTATTACCTAGTCTTTATCGGTAAATCTAATTGTGCCGAGTCTCAACGGTCACTGCTTGAAAAATCTTAAGATAAAATATATAACGTCTTGTAATGATGATAAATGGTAATTCAAAGTCCCAAATACCTTACCAGCCTTGAAAGTTGCTGACTGACACAGTAGTTAAGCGGCCGGAGCTGATTTTTACAAAAGTCGTGGTCACGAGCTGTGCATAACTAAAACAGGTATCGTTGGATTCCTTGAGATCTCTAGATGACGAATTAGCCTGTCTTAGTTTCGAAAGCCGGGAACTAGTAGCATTTATGACGTCATAAAGATGGCGGCTCTGTACTTTAGATATTTGCACATTTCTCGAGTTCTATTCAACCAATTTACACGTATGAGGTGTCACTTGAAAGATATTTTAATGTACTTTATCTTTTCCATAGACATAATGTGCCGAAAACCTCTGGTTAAAAAAATATTCTCAAAAATGTGACTTTCTCTCCACATGCCCAACACATGCCATTCTATATTTTGCAATATAACTCGTAAGAGACTCACTTTTTTGCCATAGTTGTCTATGAACAAGATAAAGAACATTTCAAATGCTATCCATTGATATATAAAACATATACCTAATGTAATAGGAACAAAAGTTAAAACCATTTCCGTCAAAGTGGCCGCTTAACTACAAATAGGTAATTAAATAAATAAATAAATAAAACTTCGTTTATTTTTCTCCCATGCATGCATCACACTATCAACTTATTTTGGAACAATTTACAACTTATAATTATAATAATGTTCTTAAGTCTCAAAATAAAATAAAGAATCAAAAAGAAGAATCAGAAAGAAGAAAGCATTCCAAATATACTTAACTCAATATACAGACGCGAATGGAATACAAGAAAGGAACACAATAAACACAACTTATAAACAAAAAGTCACTGAAAAGTGCTAAAACAAAAACGAATAAAATGTTTCAAAATTTAAAAAATCGCATATAGATTTATTCAAAGTATACTTACATAAAAGCTTACTCAAAATTGCTAAGACTGAAAAATCTTCTATGTTAAAAGATCTAAAACTGAATTAAAATGATATAAAAGTTAGATAGGCCTAAGGATATAAAATGTTGTTACGCTTACCAAATAAACTTCAACAGATTTGTAGCAAAGACTAAACTATTTTCAACAAATGCAAAACTAAACTATCAAGCGCTTCGATAGAGGTAAACCAAACGGGATGATGCAAATTTTCAAACACTTTATTTTACGATTTCAAAGTTGCTATCTAACGGAAACGAGGAGTGATTTTACATACATTTAAAGGTGATAGCAGACTGTCGATTTTAAATCTACCGATAGTTGATAGTTTATATGAAACAATATAAACGATTATGTACGGTCGGCTGCATAATTGCAGACCCACCGTAGAGCTCCAAAACGGTAATGAGTATGTTTTCAACACAAGCAAGATTCTATGCACCTGCTGTACTTAGTTGAAGTTTAGAGTCTTCTAGCTCATGAATCAATCTATCATACCAAAATTATTAGATTGAAAACATTCCAATTCGTATTTGTATACGGGCTGTTTTCCGCGATTATAGACCCTTTTAATTGGGTTTTTTTTGCGTGAAGATGGAGTAGGCTTGCCCAGCACCTACTACCCTCTCAGATTAGTCGACCATGTCCAGAGGAGAGCTGAACTTGTCAATACTTCTGGAGCCAACTAAGCCACGGGTTTCATCACGATGTTTTCCTTCACCGTAAGAGCAATGTCAATTAGCGCACATAATTTTTTCTTAAGAAAAATCCATTGGACCTTCAGAATGACAGTCGAGGTATCTACCACTAAGCCAACATCGCTCTGTACAGCATTCCAATAATAGTAATTTTAGAACTCTACCGGGGGCTGCAATTATGCAGCCGACCGTATACGGTCACCTCAAATTATATTCGATTGTGTTTGTTGTTTTGCTAATTTGATCCATTATTTCTTTAACATATTCTGTCAGGCTGTATGTCATGAACCATGATAGCTACAATTTAAATTTTCACAGATTATGTATTTCTGTTGCCGCTATCACATAAAACAAATTGAGTATGAAAATTCAAATATTTTTTATTTCCTACTAAAATCAGGAAATAAAAAATATTTAAGTGGAGCTCCCATACATACAACATGCTACAGAACCCTTCGTGCGCGAGAGTGACTCGCACTTTGCCGGTTTTTTGTTTGCCTTCAAATGTTGGCAGACTTTTTGTTGGCCGATCGTTTAGTACTTACCTCTCTCTCTATAGTCGGCCCCTCATGACTGAGGATCGTGGTCATCATCGGGAAGTCTGCATTTAGATCGGATGATCTGTCTCCAACGGCTTACCTACGTGAAGTGTATTCACCCATGGAACTACTGTTGACAGTAGTAGTATGGTCACTATTTATTGATAATTCTGACGACTCTGTTGGCATAATGGTCACCATGCCGGACTGCCAAACACAGGGTTGCGGGTTCGATTCCCGCCACAGACATGTATTTATGCTTAGATATTTGTCTGTGGTCTGGTTGTTTCTATGTATTTATGTATATGTTTACAAAAGAAAAGTATATAAGTAGTATATCCGTTGTCTAGCACCCATAACACAAGTCTAGTTACTTAGCTTGGGGCTAGATAGTGGTGTGTGGAATGTCCTGCAATATTTATTATTATAATATCTTTTCTGTGGTATGGTGTATGAAAGTAAATCTGTTGAAGAATGTTGTAACGGAGAAACCCGATGGTGAAATAAGGGTGTTTCGGCCACCTCTACATATACGGAAAAGGTTTTCGGCTCACAAAATCTTATTAAGTATGTATATAGGTAGGTACTACGTAGGTACTGGATACCTACTTCTTTCTGTTTAGATTATGTTGTTAAGCCGTTTTGGTCCCGGTTGCTACCCCTAGTAGCAGTCGTTAGGTCAAGTAAGAAGTTAGTAAGTTAGCACTTAAGGTGATCTGAAAACTCTAAGGGCGCGTTCAGATGACACGCGTTGACCACGCGCCCACCACGCGCATCACACGCGTTGACCACGCTTTGAACACGCGTTGAAATTTGTTCTATATGTAATTTGAGTCTTATGACACATCAATAGATCTCAAATTGCATTTATCAAGTCCACCCGCTCACGCCACGCACCCGCCCCGCGCCCGCCTCGCGCACGCCCCGCGCCTGCTTGCAGAAATGCAATTTGAGATCTATTGATGTGTCATAAGACTCAAATTATGTATAGAACAAATTTCAACGCGTGCTCAACGCGTGGTCAACGCGTGTGACGCGCGTGGTGGGCGCGTGTCATCTGAACGCGCCCTAACAATAGGTGAGCCACACCACTATACGAAAATAAGAAGATGTGTTTATTGCGTTTGTGTGAAATAACGAAGATTTAGGAAATTCAGCTAGTCAATACCTTCCTTTTTAACCGACTTCAAAAAAAGGAGGAGGTTCTCAATTCGGTTGTATGTATGTTTTTCAAGGTACCTTCTCAGGTAGATAGATTGATAGATAAATTATTTACTGCAAACACCATAAGATCATAAAATAAGTATATAAAATAAGAGAAGAAGGGTTTCGTACCATTGGGGGTTTACTTTTTCTGTTTTTAGTAAGTATTTTTTGTTACATATTATATAGCGGCAACAGAATACATAATCTGTGATTTCAACTGTCTAGCTATCACGGTTCATGAGATACAGCCTGTAACAGACAGACGGACGGACAGACAGTGAAGTCTTAGTAATAGGGTTCCGTTTTATCGGGTGTATCGGGTTCTACGGCTTTTTAAGACCCATAGATACTTAGATTTTTTTTGCTTCCTAGTATCTACAATTGTTTTTTCTATAAGTACCTACCTACTTCTTTTATTATGAGTAGGTAAAGATTTAAAATAATACACCTTGGCAGAAGCAAGCACCTACTTAAACGAGTACAAAGGCACCAATTGTGTAAAACCCATTCAAATTTTAATATTTGTTTCAGTGCTCATAAAATTCAATACTTACACCTACATCATAAAACCAAGAGTTTGCATCCATGGACGCTGATTAAAGAATTTACAATCGGTTGAGCGATAAGCTCGCCGAGTCGGGCGATTAACCGCAATTTTAAGGGGACAAAATTATATAAACACCAGCTTTTGCCCGCGACTTCATACGCATAGAAGCAGAAAGAAAATTAATGCAAAATTTGAAGTAGATTAGACTAAAGAATCGCGTTGTCTCAATACCAACTTCACCACCCCTCCTCCTTTCTTTAAAAGGTAGAATTTCGGAAAATCCTTTCTTATCGGATGCCTACGTCATACAGAGAGTATTTATATAATCATACAAAGAGAGAGTTGTTCGATTCTCAGACCTAACGAATATACAAAAAAAAGTTCATACAAATCGGTTCAGCCGCTTAGGTGGAGTTTGGCAACTAACACCGCGACACGAGAATTTTATATAAAGACATTTTAGACTAATAAATATCATTACATAGTATAAAACAAAGTAACTTTCCGCTGTCTGTCCCTATGTATGCTTAGATCTTTAAAACTACGCAACGGATTTTGAAGCGGTTATTTTTAATAGATAGTGTGATGAATCGATTACGGTATCGATTCTATTTAATTATACTTATGTGGCAACACCTATGCATTTGACAGCTAAGTTATATATGAATAAAGCAGACATCTTTTCGCTCCAATTACAAAAAGGCGTGTTTTCTTTGATTAGATGTTAAAATTAGAACCTACAAGATCATATATTCATAAAAGATAGAGTGATTCAAGAGGAAGGTTGATATGTATAATAAATGCATAATATAGCGGTGCGAAGCCGGGGCGGGTCGCTAGTCACTACATAGTATAAAATAAAGTCACTTTTCGCCGTCCCTATATCCCTTATCTTAGATCTTTAAAACTACGCAAAGGATTTTGAAGCGGTTTTTTTTAATAGTAATAATAATTTTTAATAGGTAGAATGATTCAAGAGGAAGGTTTATATGTATAATACATGCATAATATAGCCGTGCGAAGTCGGGGCGGGTCGTTAGTATCAAATAATTAAAACATATTTATGAAACTTATAAATGAAAAGAACCGTAAGCATGAAAGTATTGTAATAAGTAGGTAATTACCGTTTTGAATTTCTGTTACAATTCAGTTTCCTATTGTTTCCAAGGGAAACAAATGATGAATAACGTTTGGTTTTGCAGCTAACTATTAATTATTTTTGCTTCTCACTTTAATCTATGAAAAAGAACATTCAAAAAGAACAATTGTGTGTTTAATTGTTTAAACTAACTAGAAGTCAAATTACCAACATACATTTCTCAAAGCAGGTATTTTGGACAATTTTGTGGGAAATGAATTATAAAACTGCTAAAATACGACGAAATATTATGAAACCCTGTCCCCCTTATTCCAAAACGAAGTCTAAAAATTAAACTACGTTTAAATGACATTTAAACCATGGACTTAGAAAAACGTTATTAGAAAACAAAGTTTACCGCTAAAACCAGGTTTTTCTGTCCTGTCAAAGTTAAACTGCCGAGCACCCTAGTTTAACTAACTTAGTACGAAGTTTCTAACCTCAAAAAATTAAATTCTGACGTTCACCTTTTCCTTGTTACTCCAATTCTCGCTCCTTTTTAGGGTACCATACCCAAAGGGTAAAAACGGGGCCCTCTTACTAAGACTTCGCTATCCGTCCGTCTTCTGTCCGTCACCAAGCTCTATCTCAAGAACCGTGATAGCTAGAGAGTTGAAATTTTCACAGATTTTAACAACATATTACGTAAACCTACTAAAAACATAAATAAGTAAATATTTTTAGTACGTACTTATGTTCAAAGAGGATATAATCACTACGTTTTCTTATGTTTTTGAGAAATTTAGGTTATTTTCATGTTTACAATTTTTTAGGTAGTATTTTTTTTTATACTTCTAAAGGGGCAGGCAAAAGGCTTAAAGGCTTAACTCGAGCCGCGTTCCGATATACGCTACATAAATTGATGTATTTAAATACAACAACGTAATCGCGAACATAGAATAACAAATACAAGTCACACTATTTCACAATAATTGAACACACAATTTATATTTTTATCACTTTAGTATTCGATTTCTTAAATAAGTTTTTAATATTTACTCACTTACCACCATTTTGTGAAAAGGAACGGTGTTTCGAACGCTGAACGAACAAAAGAATGGTTTGTTTCGAGTTTGCTATCTATTGTCTATGGTTGCGACTAAAACCATGGATCTTCTGGTCCTTGGTCTATTTACTTTTTGTAATAAGAATCAATTTTAAACCAAAACTAACACAAAAACCTAGATCTTTTAGTACAGGTTTAAACTATGGTTTTGCAGTTTTTTTGTAATAAGAGGGTGTTGGTCTATCTATTACTATTTATTTTGCTTTATTATTACACCCCACTTGTACTTACATAAACTAGTATACGACCTCTTTCGTTAAGTCCTTCTTGCTTTAGGAGTAGGAAACAATTTTGGTGCTAACAGTACTTTCATTGAAAAGTAGGTATAAAATGAATTCGTGCGAAACGACCATCAATAATTTATTTTTTAATAAAGAGTGGCGTTTCGCACGTTCGTGCGAACTTCTTGCGGGCGAAACGACCACCTACTCAGGCTGCTGGGCAAGCTAACTCTACCTGTATACACTTACAGCTAAGTCTACCGTGTCCGGAAAGAACCCGACATACGTCTGCTGGAGCCAACTAAGCTGCAGGTTTAATTACTATGGTTTCCTTCACAGGAGCAATGACAAATAGCGCACATAACATTTTTCTAGGAAAAAAATCTATTGGTACACGGCCGGCTAAGATTCAAACCCTTAAGAATGAAAGTCGAGGTAACTTCCACTAGGCCAACACCGCTCTTTGCCCAACAAGGCATTGGTATCTTTATTAAATACTTAGATCAAAATATAAGCACCAGTATATCACCATCGTTAAAAAATGGAACCGAATAAGACAAACATCCAGTTTCCATTATACTCCAGCCATATGTTTGTCAATAGCACAGCTGATTGGGGCTCCACGATTTGGTAGCCAGTGATTTACTGAGTCGAACCAGTTGGCAGAATGCCGAGCCGAGCCATGCCACCCAGGCACGGCGGCGCATTCGAAGAAAAATCGCATTCCACGAGGAAGCACAGGACATTAAAAGAGTTTAGTATACCTACACAACTAAAAACAACAGCAACAATCGTGTTCCATTGCAATTAAGAGGAGAGGCTCTCTCTCCATACAAACGTAGTCGACTGTTTCCTCCCTGGATAATGACACTAGAGCAAATATTTTTGTAGCATAATACTTATAACTGCCATGACCATGATGAAAACAAAGTCGCTTTCTCTGTCCCTATATCCCTATACATGTATCTTAAATCTTTAAAACTACGCAACGGATTTTAATGCGTTTTTTTTTAATAGATAGAGTGATTCAAGAGGAATGTTTATATGTATGATAACATGCATAATATAGCCGTGCAGAGCCGGGACGGGTCGCTAGTTATTTACCTATATTTTGATTTTTTTTCTGACTCTTTCTTCCTATGATAATTAGAATATGAAAAAAACCAAGACATAGGGGCATACTCATAGGTTTTATGCAACAAAAATATTTGTGCTTGTGTCATTATCCAGGAACGAAACAGTCGACTACGTTTGTATGGAGAGAGAACTGGGTACTACCTATCCTCATAAGTAGTACATATTTCGAGCTTTTAGCATAAGTAGGTACCTTCAATATACATAAAAATAAAATTCCCATTACTAAGGTTCTGCAACGAGCGTTTAATGACGTCAATATAATTAAATTATCTCATTATTAGTCATTAAAATTAATGTATAATTGAACTATACTATAGCAATTAACCAGTAATTTACAATAGTAATCAAAGTGGACCGTATCTAGCATCATTATGCAAATTAAATTAAGTAGATATATCAATAGGGAGGGCCTGTTTATATGTCGTCATATGCTATGCTAATGTCGCTGATAAAAACAACCCGGATTTTGGTTGAAAATGAAGTTCGTTCTAGTGTTGTTGAATTATCGATAGTTTACATCAGCCTATCGATATTATGAATTTGGTAGCTGATTTTCGATGTGACCAGCATCTCGCGTAGTAATGCTAAACATAAAAATAAATAAAATAAAATAAAATTATTTTATTACAGGCAAACAACAAATGACAAATAAAAAATAAAAGTAAAATAAAAACAGTAGGTAATTAAAATTCTGGTTAATCTAATTCGTCATTTTTTGTTTGCCTGCGTATGTGCAGACTGTTCCAATGCCCAAAAAGGGGACAGGTCACATTGCTAGAGACAGCCACCAAAATGCTATTTCCAAATCCAAGGAGCCGACTCCAGAAAGACGAGACACGATTTCTCATAACGGCGAAGAAGTCTGGGACCCTCGCAATACTGCAATACTGTCGATAGTATTGCATAGAAACATTCGATACTATCGAAATGGTAGCTGATTTTCGAAGTGATCAGCATCTCGCGTTTTCTATACATAGACAGAGCGGGACAACTACAGAATTTTGTTCAAAGAAATGTTAAGCTAGATTTTGCAACAAAACGAAAGAACAGTGTAATATTTGTACCAAATTAATTGCCGGCAATGATGTTACCCAGCCCAGGAAAGTGAGTTATGTTAGGTTAAAACTTATAGCCTAACTTTGGTAGAACAACGCCAAGTAATTTTTCATGTTTTCAACAGTTAAATTTGGTATAGATTTTCGGTTCTGCATTGATTTCCACGAAAGTCACCACAATGTTTAGGGACACTTTATTTAAATATGAAATCGCGACATTGCTTCCCCTGCTTGGGACAGCGGGACACACAGTTTGAAAGCGGGACTGTACCGCCCAAAGCGGGATGTATGTATGGTCACGTTATCCATGCCTCATCAATATCGAATGTTATCATATTACATTCGATATTGATGATCATACTATATTCGATATTATTACGCATTATGCTATTAATAGTATCGATAGCCTATTAATACTATTGATTTTATTTAATAAACTATTGATAGTCGACTATCGATTAACAACGAAAGCTTATTATAATGCAATTCTTAATTAAGTTTTAATGGCATTTTATGGGTTATTTTTAGTCTAAAGATCAATGTGCTTTCAATTAACAAAATAAGAGGGCACGACCCCTTGTTGGAGGCCCGAGGGGAAGCGGTCCATCCAACTATTTTCGAAACAGTAACAAAAGACGATCGAAAAAGAAACACAAAACGATCCAAACAGTACCAAAATACGATCGAAAAAGAAACATAAAACTATCCAAACAGTAACAAAAGACGATCGAAGAAGAAATACAAGAAGATCCTAACAGTACCAAAATACGATCGAAAAAGGAAACACAAGACGATCCAAACGAAAACAAAAGACGATGAAAAAAAAAGAAACACAAGACGATCCAAACGGAAAGAAAAGACGATCGAAAAAGAGCAAAAGACAATCGAAACAAATACAAAAGTTAATATTTGTACTTTACATTTTTACCTTTATTTCAAACCTAGAAAATATTTCTATTACTAACCTCATCTTCTAACATAAAATATAGTTATTCCCTTGTGACAGTCCCTCATTTAGTGATTGTAGATTTTCTCTTCCAAAAGGGTTCGACATAGCCAAGCCAAGTAATCCCAAATGACTGGTTTTTATCTAATGGGTTGTTTATACTTTTCTTTTTTTTTTAATAAATAACAAAGAACTATATTAATATATCTATAAAATTCTCGTGTCACGGGGTTTGAAGTTGAACTCCTCCGAAACGGCTCGACCGATTCTCATGAAATTTTGTGAGCAAATTCAGTAGGTCTGAGAATCGGCCAACATCTATTTTTTATTTTGTTTCATTTAGTTTTTTTTTTAAATGGCAAAACAACGTTTGCCGGGACAGCTAGTATATCTATAATATTCTTTAAAAAATAATTAAAAAAAGTACCTAGGTTTGCTATTATCTATTATAGCAACGGTTTCACCGGCAAAAGCTAGTCTATTATAAGAATTAGGTAAAGCAGCATCAAATAGTACTTATAATAATACAAGCATTTGATAACATAATCCGTGATAATCCCACGTTTCTAATGAGGTTACTAAGCCTTAATGACTATAATTTACCTTATGTACTCAACCTACACACATGAGCACATAATAGCCTGTTCGTTGGAATAGACTCAATCACGTCCACTCTTGTGTTTCCAAAGATAATCCTACCCACTAAGTATTAATACATATTCTATGGCTTCTGTTTAATATTAAAATACCCTTGTTACGTTATAATGAGCTTATTAAGAGAAAAGGGTACCGACGCTCTCTCCATACAAACGTAGTCAACTGTTTCCGTCCTGGATAATGCAGCAAATATTTTTGTAACATAAAACTTATAACTGCCATGACCACGCCCCTATGTTTTTTATATTTTGTTTTTTTAACTCTTACTTTTTATAACAATGAGAAAATAAAAAAACCAAGACATACGGGCATAGTCATGGCAGTTATAGGTTTTATGGCACAAAAATATTTGTACTTACTAGTGTCATTATCCAGGGCGGAAACAATCGACTACGTTTGTATGGACAGAGAGCCGGGTACCTTTTCTCTTAAAGTTAAAGCATGTATTATAATATTAGGGTTCCGTACCCAAAGGGAAAAATGAGACCCTATATTTTACTAAGATCACCAGGCTGTATGTGAACCGTGAGAGCAAAATAGTTAAATTTTTCACAGATGTATTTCTTTTGCCGCTATAACAACAAATGCAAACTACATGGTACGGAACTCTTCGTGCGCGAGTCCGACTCGCACTTGGCCGGTTTTTTTTATTAACATACACCTCTATATAATCTGTACTACCTATATTATTAGTAGGTCTAGGTACTTATCCTATAGCAATTTATTCACTTATAAATAAGTAATTTGTTTAATAGAATTAATAAGTAGGTAGGTATACGTAATTGGAAATTACTTGGGTACTTTGCCTTAATTTTAATTTAATTTTATAATGACTTTCTTTGTGTTCGTTATATTGTGAAGACAAGGTTTGTATAAAAGGAAATTTAATGCAGGTGAAACCGCAGGGCATACCTAGCTATTTCAAAATAAATTTGCATAAAGTCGCATTGTCATTATCATAAAAACAAATAAGTAATTAATGAACTTAAACCCCCTTATTCCAAAACGAGGTTTAGGGATAGTCCGAGATGTGGATTTAAACCTTAAATTTAAATACAGATTTACTCGTGAACTATAGTCTAAACACTATCCCTATATATTATTATTATTATATTTCAGGACATATTACACATCGCCATCCAGCCCCAAGCTAAGCAACTTAATGCTTGTGTTATGGGTGCCAGATAACGGATAAACTACATATATACTTTTTTTTTTTTTTTGTAAATATATACATATTATACATATTGGAAACACCCAGAACCAGAAACAAGAATTTATGGTCAGCATAAATACTTGTTCCCGGCGGGAATCGAACCCGCAACCTTCTGCGTCGCAGTCGGGTGTTCGCCCGACGCGCCACAGAGGTCGTCATATAATCTATAGGGATAGTGCTTAGACTATAGTTCCCTATATAATATAATGGGTTAGTGTTTAGACTATAGTTAACCTCGTTTTGGAATAAGGGGGAAAGGTCTTAAAGAGAGAGCTATCTATGTCACAAATTCATACCAGGCAAACATAAATAAAGAGAGATTGCCATCACAAATCTTCTTACTTACTACCTGTCATCGTTTAAAACTAATATATCACAGCTTTCAAACTTATTATCCCTTCGAAGTTTACTTCCCCATCACTTCCCCTATGGTTTCGTTTCTACTTTATAAAGACACGTTCAAATTACGAGGGGGTGACGTTTTTGGAAAGTTTACAATCCAACATGTAACATTCACCGGCAAAACTACCTAAGTGAGGATCAAATACGGAACTTCAAAAACCCCGATGCATGTACAACAACCTTGGTACACAGCCTACTAAATAGTTACTACTGGCACTGGTCGCCTTCGTTGGTGAAAATTGTTGATTGTTACGAGTGTGTTTTGTTTTTCTCAAAAGTGCTGAGATAGAATTATTGTAGGTGAGATTTTTACAGACATTTTGGTGTGATTTTGAGCCAAACATTTCCTATAGTTTTGAAGCTATCCTAAAATTAAGAATTAAAACTAGTCTAGCTTTGAAATGACAAAGAATTTTCGCCTCGAAATTACCCCAAAATATCGGTAAAAATTTCACCTACAATTCCATCTCAGCACTTTTGAGAAAAACAGAACACAGTAATTCGTTACAATCAGCAATATTAGTTTTAAGCGACGGGTATTTCTGGCGCGTTGCGTTTGGCAGCATAAGCAGCCTTAATATTATGATGATGATGTAGGTATCTACAAACCTAATATAATCGAATATAAAAACACAAACATCACATTTGCTCTTACGGTGAAGGAAAAAAATGGGATGAAACCCGCAGCTTAGTTGGTTCCAGACGTATTAACGAGTTCTTTCTTCTGACATAGTCGAACTAAGCTAAGAAGGGTGGTTATTGGGCAAGCCTAAATACTCCATTTAATTACATTTCTCAGGCACTACAGCTTGCTAATAGCATGGATTCAGTTGCTGGCGCTCTGGCTGTATGAAATCATCTATATTAGGTGTAAAATGCCTTCCAGTAATTTTCTCAATAGTATTTATCAACAATGAAAACCAAATTTCAACCCCCTAAAAATAAGTATGTATAAATGTCTATTCTATATTGTACAAACAAACACCCTTTCACCCTAAATCCTCGATTCCTTCGCGGATAAAAATATAAAAAAATATGTTTAACAGCTGTCATTTCCAATCATCTGAATCAAATGGTGCACTCAAATTATACTATAATTCAATCATACATACTAAACCCACCTAACACTCAAATCGAGCCGACTAAAATAGCACTCACTAAATCAACAGTCAACACAACACTCAGTCGTGAAAAAGATGTTGAAAACGTGCAGTCAAATGCTGGCACGTTAATTATTCTCTGGCATTCCTGTTCGCTTCATTTGTACGGAAATATAATGTGAAAACGATTAAAAATGATTGTTGGAAAATTGATTACCTTGCCTCTATTATCAAATCAAGACTTGACACACTACTTGGAAAAATAAAAAATAATAACACTCGGAATCGACACGCTAAGAAGAAAAAGACTGGGAATCGTAAAGCTTAAAAACTGCTGGCTGTTTCATATTTACTTGTATCTAATAACTAAATCATGAGCCACATGATTTAGTTAGTACAAGTAATTAGCTTGACTTATCTTTTCTACAAGTACCTACTCAGAAGTAACTAGTCCGTAAACTCATAGTAATAATATGGTAATAATAGATAAGTAGGAAAATGTTTTGACTTTAGATCGCTCTCGACGCTCGCTCGCGCGCTTGAAGTAATATTCTGAGTAGGAACGTGAAAATTGTGTTAGATCTATTAACTGGCGGGATCTAATGAACTATTAACGTCTTTTTCAAACGAAACTAAAACACTTCAAAGTTTCCTAGTCTAACTTTATAAAAACGATTGTTCAAGACTTTTAAAGCAGAAATCCTAACTTGCTACAAAGTCGTTTTACTTTAGAATCAGGTTTTTTATTCAAGAAAAACGGAATACTATCACGTAGGCAATCCCTCTATCTACCTACAATAATACTTTACAAGTTGAAAAGCATAAAATAACTATATCGAAATTGATTTACAAGTACCAGGCGCTCATAATACGTAAAGAAGTTTCGTCATTTAAAACGTGGTCATTTTACGCGCAAAGTAATCCCAACTTCTATCCACAGCAATTTCCTTTTCAATAAGCATCCTGGAGCTTTCACAGTGTCATGAACTAACCCTAATGGGATCACTCCGACCCTCCGTGTCTCAAAATAAACAAAAGGGAGCGACCGTTCATTCGGGCATCAACAAAAAAATAGTACCTACCTACCAACTTTTATTTGCTCACTAAAATTTAAATAAACTCAACATAGATAATAAAACGTATTTTACTGAGTCATTAGCATTTATAAATATTGGCAACGCGCAGCGGAACGAATGCACGTTTTTTTTTTGT
The DNA here is from genome assembly GCA_907269075.1 of Idaea aversata. Lineage (NCBI taxonomy): Eukaryota > Metazoa > Arthropoda > Insecta > Lepidoptera > Geometridae > Idaea > Idaea aversata. The sequence goes on from OU026101.1 coordinate 10,503,759, forward strand.
AGAGGAGGTTGGGGACAATTTGGCTGGGCTTGATAAAAAAAGTCATCTTTAATTGTCAATTAAATCTAGTAGCTTAACAATAATAAGAGATACAGCAATATTATTACTATAAATCGTTTTTTGCGAAGGATTTTAACGACTCATAAAATATTGTGTGTATCCCAAATAATTGGTATATTTTGATGACGTAATTATTTTGCATATTTATGAAATGTCATAAAATAAAATGCTGTTTTTATTGACGAACTCACTAGAAATATAGCCCACGGTTTGTTTATTCCAGCTAAAACTGTTTTATCATCATTCAAACTTCTAAGCGACCGTAAAACCCGAAATTTATTACTTATAAAAACTTTTGGTGACGTGTCTTTTATGAAATTTGTTTGTGATATACAGCAGCTGACAGTAATTGTTATTTCTTAAACATTTTATTTATAAACTAACTGTTGTTTATTTTAATTTATTTCACACTAGACTTGCCTGTCTATACATAATATATAATTAATTAATTTGAATGATTAGATAACGTGTTATTTACGAGGCTATTGCATGCATGATTGACGACATGATACACACGAGATACATTATAAAGCCAAACCAAATATTTAAGTAGGTAATCATTATTATTCAAATATCTACATAAACGCTGTCATACATAATCTATCTTATCATGATTTTTTTATTTGTTTTATCCTTATCATTGTACTAACAAACTGAATTCAGATTTTGAAATGTGTTACGGAGCAGGTACACATTTAACAACGAATTCCAAGCAATTAGTTACAGATATAACTAGACAACCCACAGCTGGTTAAACTTAACGACAAAAAATTCTTACCGTTCCCAAGTTGATCTGTTGATGACTCGCGATGGCAATCCAAAAAAGACACAATCCATCCAGCACTTAATGTAGCACTATACTAACACAAACACTGTTAGGTACTGGCACGCACGACCTCAATGCACCATCACTAGACACACTGGCATCCCGGTAGTAATCCTTGCAGTCTGGCTTCGACACACCTACGGGCAAACAAAGGAGATATCAGCATACACTATGCACTAAACAAGGATGTTATATTACTGTATTATACAGTGTGATATTATAGCGCAATGCAATAGTACACGGAGTGGAAACGAACGCGCGTCGCATTCGCACGCTACACGAGTACTGGCTTGGTCGGACGGGCTCAATTCCAATCGTGATGCTCTGTGCGCGGCAACAATCATTTAACGCTTCAATAACTACAAGAGTAAAGTGTAAAATCACATGCAAATTGTAATAGATATTTACATTCATTTACAATTTTTACCTACTTATTACTTTTTGTAAAATAAGCACATGCTTTTGTACGAAATGTACCTAGATTATATAAACGAGTTGATTCAGTATGCTTAGTATTCCTTATTCATTTTATAAGTGTGACATCTAGTTGTATGGGGTTAGATGATATTTTATACTTATTTAGATGAAATGCTTGTGGAATATAAATATCTTCGTTTTATCATTGACTTTAACAAAACGCCGGACGTGTACCTTTCCACGGCCACAAAACTAATATGTAGTTAGAAAGAGATACACGTCATGGTGAGACGAGCAGCGCATTGCAACGTGGCTCGCCTTGTAGTAAGGGCGAGAGGGCGAAATAAAAATATGGCATCTAAACATTACGAAAACATTTATGCATGAAGGGATAACAAAATATTACAACGTCAGATTTAAGAATATTGAATATATTTTGGTTGTTACAATGATTGATCATTTTACGGCTGACATAATGGACAAATTATGGAACGATGTAATGAGACCGCATGTTCAGACCGCGGTAGGTGGTAATAAAACATATTTTCCTCTGTACTACAAAAACACGTGAGATGGTAAAAACTTGAACATTGGACTCGTAAAGTTTATTTGTGTAATGCATTTTTAAACAAACGGATAATTACGTATCGTTTAAGGTCAGTTACAGCTAACAATGTTCGCCGGTCTGCCACGGAATAAATTATTGCACGAATTGCCTTTAAATAATCGAGATTTAGATGGGTAATGCCGCTTTATCTTTCGTGGAATCCGTCGTGATTTAGATAAATATGCATGAGACATGAGCCAAACAAAATGAGGCGTTGATTTCCGTTTTATATCATGGTTATGCCAATGAATGGGTGTTTACATTAACATGTTTAGATTATATTATCATAATGACTTCAATATCAAATAAAAACATTAATATTAAAACAATTATTTAATACATTAATGATTGTATGAGAAGTAATTTGCGGATAATTCCATTTTGTGTCATTAATGCCTGTTCTCATGGAATAAATTATCTTGCCTTAGACGACCGCTTTTGTGTCGCAATAGAAGTAAGTGACAACAAAGAGCTCTCTGAGGCGGAAGGAATTTAATCAGAGCATCAACAGAGATTTAAATTGTGAATGGGCTTGTACTTTATTTAAATACGATAACAATTTAAGTTCACAAAAGTATTTCAGTTGAGTCATTTCCAACTCTGATAAAACCAAACTGACATTAGTAGGTAGATAGATAGATATACACTCGAAGTCACGGTCGAACGCAACGAAGCAAGAGATATTTTCCAATACAACCGAAGCAGCGAGTAGCAATGCGCTTCGAATTGTAGGGATACAGATATTTCTCAATATTCTTTTGTTAAGATCCTTGCGGTTAGCTCTTTGTTGTTGAGTTATAGGAGGACTTTACTGAATAAGAAAAACCGAAGTATTATTCAAAAGTCGTTCCCGCAACCGGAACACGTCGAGAACGTTAACTACGAAACTTTGCGGTGCTGTCGTGAAATGTGTGAAGAGAACGGAGAACACGTAGCTTAGGTATAAAGAGAATGCAAACAAAAACTCATCTTTAAACTATATCAACTCTTAAGTGTTTCCTAAGCTTCTTTTATTATAAAACAAAACTCCGACCACACGAGAATGTTTATACGAGCTAGGGATATACTCGTAAAATAAAGATATTGTTGGAAAAAGATTTCCCAAGACAACTATTGAACGGGAACGGTTGAAACGTCTATTGACATTGTAATCTTAGTCAAGTGACGAGACAGGGAGACGTAGAGCTCCGGTGAGTTTGCGCCAGTTGGCTTTCCGAAATGAACCTTAATGCCACCGGATGGTGCTTTTGTAACCCTACCCGATAATAATGCACACAATATATTGAAAGAGATACCGGAAACTATAATCGATATGGGTTCACAAAACCAATGACACATTACTAAAATATTCTCGAAACTTAATTCCAATCCTTCACATGCCTTCACCGTCAATCAACGTTGTGCAAATAAAATCTACCTGATGTTTTGAAATACCTCAGTCGATTGACGCAGATGGTTTTATATTACTGGTGTGCTTGCATTGAATGGTATTATTAGAACGTTGTTTGTTGTAATACAATTTGGAAGTTTGTCAGCGTTTCCAACGGAACCGAGCCATGCATTGTTAATCACTGGAGCGACAGCAATTTGTACCCGATAACCACAACTGCAACATGACACCCATACTTTCGATCAACCCACTCATTTTGTAGTGATTGATTGAACAGTGTCAAATTTTCGTTATCACGACACACCAATTTCGCGACTGCTTCAATATTGTTGTAATATCTGTGATACAAGTGAATATAAAATTCGCTTACACGGTTAAAACATATTGTGGAAATATGAATACCCCGCCCTGCCGCTGCCCGCGCTACCGCCGCCGGCTTAGTAAAATTACAAAGAAACTGTTCTTTCACCTTAATTCCTTTGTTCTCAGGTGCGTTTTTACAGTTTTTAGAATTGCGTGATTAAAACTGAGATCATATTTCAAATCTAAAACAACGTTACGTGTCTATAGTGTAGAACCACAAGGCACATCAGCATCAGTAAGAAGATACCAAATCATGAATTGAGATTCACTTTGGATAAGATCGGTGCTTCGATAAAGTACGTTACAAGAAATAATCTGAGCTCAGCGCGTGGGATAATCGATTCAATAAACAAAAGGAACAAAGTTGATTAGGATCGTGTTTATGTCTCATTTTAATTTATAAATGTTGTTCATCTTTACCAACAAAGGTCGGATCGGTTTCTTAATTGCCGTCGATTATTAAAAAATCGAATGGTTTGTCAGAGTTTAAAATAAAAACGTTCACAGAATTACAGTTAGCGATGAAGTGAGGCGTGTAACGAATTATTAACGCCCCGAACAATTTGGACAATACAACGAGCAGCTTGTGCTACCCTCTGTCGTCGCTCCCCACAATATTCTCTTCACTCAACACATTTATTTTCTCTACAAAGCTTTGTTAATCTCGCTAGTCTCGCTACCCTAGATAACACTCATAAATATTAGGTTCCACATGGGTTCCACTTTAATTTACTTTATCATTCAGACTTTGAGAATTATTAAATACTTTCTAGTCGAGATTATAGAGCTGTCTGAATCACATTCAGTTTAAATTTAGTTAGATTAAGAATAGAGTCATAACATCGGATCTATTCTTAATCTAACGAATACCTAAAATTATAATATGTATGTATTATGTTTGCGTAAGGTAACCCCTCGCTCGTGTCTTTGTCACGTAATAGGTAAGCGTGCAGTCATTGCATGTTGTTGTTTTTACTGTGTAAAAAAACAACAATGTTTCCCATTCATTCACATTACATATTTATGTATGTGAGCAATATTTTTTGCTATATTTCCTACATGCCTATGTCCGGTCCAGAATCACTTAGTGCTTTAATTCAACTTAGTAATCAACGAAATTATTAAAAAAGAATGCGCGTAAAAACAACGTCCTTATAACTTAACCTTTAAAGAACCATTATTTTACAACCGTCTGAGTTGAAGACTTTATGTATGAGATCTCCATTAAACCTAAATGCCAAAGTTATTACCTATTCAATTCACGATTTACAACGTCGACGTTCATAACTTAGCTAATAAACTTAAATAACCATCTATTCATTCTCAACTCTACACTTATCTACGATGTGAAAGAAATCAATTTTAATCTTAATACAAGGAGAGAAAGACGTAAAAACGGTAAAAAAAAAACTCAAAGAATATTACACCCAAAGCTATCGTAAAACGTATTACCTATATCTGGAATTCTGTATTCATGTTAGATTACAATATTTCCGACGCGGTACAGCTATATCTTATAACTCGTAACATCAATGCGGGGGACTCGATAAAATCCTTCACGGGTTCCTTTTTCCCCTACTCACTCCAATATTCGGCTTGGAGTCGTTCGCGGTCGTACTCGCGAGCACTTTTGATCTCCCTTTTTGATATAATATAAATATTTTTTGCCTCTCAAGCGGAATTCATTTAGAATGAAATGATATACGGCAGCTTGTTAGAATTTTTATATCTACTAAGGTGAGCTCAATGTTCTAAATTCATTTTAATCTCTATTTATGTGAGTGGCACTTGGCGTTATATTTATTTGACAATACAAAACACCGCCTTATTTTTACGATTCAAAGACGTTTATTAAAAAATATTGTCGTTATTCCAATCGTAATGTTAGAGAACATTCTCTTTCAGCTTTTAATATTAATATTTAATGATACCGAGAGATATAACACGAGATATCAAGATTGATGATATATTTATCTGAAGGTTAAGTCATGTTTAGTGTGAAAGTCGTAAATACTTCTTAGAACCGCCTACTCTAATATCTTTCGTATTTTCATATTTATTTTACTGTCGGCCTTTATTTTGGAGAACATTGACTTTAAAAGTGACTGTAAAATTGTCAAACAAAAAATAATAGGACTTTAGTTTCGCATAATCCGAACGACATGAAGACAATAATTGGTGTTTTCTAAATTCCTGGGTTTTCGCTACAAAGTACCTTATAAGTAACTTGATAAAGTATTTTAATCGTCGGCCCTATTTGCAATTCCGGACGTTTTGCTCCATGCTCCTTTATGCTTTTATGTCGCCTAGCTCAGTTGACTCTCTACTGACTGAATATTCAAATTCTGCTTTTGTGTCATCTAGATGAATTATCTTTCGGCTATCTAGGTTTAACGTGCTTTATCGTCATTCTATCTCTTAGCGAAAAGGCCATTTTGATAGAGACTAGTAGTGAATAAAAATTACTACTGAAATACCGTAATAAAAACCCCACGTAATTATCTGTCGTTCATTGTGAATCGATCAGCCGTCAAGTGAAGGCAATAATTCCCATCAGTGGAGCCCATGTGCCGCGGCCCGGAGCTCTCTCCCACTCGCCACGTTCCGTCGAACAAAAGCAATTTGTGTCCGCGGTACGTGCGTTGCCTCGTAGGTGTTTATTATAGTCCTCCCGACTAGGGTAATAGTACATACTTACTGTAGTTAGAGAGTGACTTGCGTTTAAAGTTAGATGGTTTTTAAGGTTAAATGAATGTGATGTCTGTTAAGAATTTAGGTACTTTGTTGAGATGTAAGTAACAGTTAACGAGTGGTTATGTCCGAACTTCGTATTCCTATAATGTAACACAATAATTTGACGTGCCTTCACGCAATATTCGTAAAACCGGATTACCTATGAGTTGCTTTACATATCAATTACCTTACTTTCGTGTGGTCTTTATTTCACAAAGACGTAACTACCTCTGGTTGACATATCACTGCTTTTCCGTCGAAAAATGGTAGATTTTAGTCGAGTACGTAGGCAGGCAATTTCCCTGGCTTATTTTTGTATGAAATCATGCGTACAGTGATGAATACGAAATGATGTCACAGATTTATTATTTGTTACTGACGACGATTGTATAGTAGTCAGTTTTTATCTAAAATTGCAGTTTAAACAGTTATTTAGTTCATTTGCAAGAAAGCACATTATGCATTTAAGTATAAGTACTTATTACACAGAGTAACTACAATAATAAAATATCTAGCATGTAGGCAAAAATCTACATTACCAGACATATCGAACTGAATATTGAGAAAATGTAGCATCATCACACAATAAGAACGTGTGTTGTGCTGTGGCAGTAGGTACAAATAGGTCACATCACAGTGCAGTGTTAAACATTGCTCGAAGCGCAATCGCTCTGACTTCAGCTGAATATTAGAAATTACCTGAACAAAATCTGCATTTGTTATGGGTCAAATTAATAATAATAAGTTTTGTAATTAATGACAAAGTATGTATGTACGGTCGGCTGGATAATTGCTGACCCACCGTAGAGCTCCAAAACGGCTGTTATAAGAATGTTTTTAACACGAGCAAGATTCTAGACACCTGCTTTAGGTAAAGTTTAAAGTCTTCTAACTCATCAATTATTCAAACAAAAATTATTAGAATGCAAACATGCCAATAATAGTAATTTTTGAACTCTACCGGGGGCTGCAATTATGCAGCCGACTGTACGTTCGGCAGCATAATTGCAGACCCACCGTAGACTCTAAAACGGCTGTTATTAGACATGATTTCAACACAAGCAAGATTCTAGGCACCTGCTTTAGTTGAAGTTTAAAGTCTTTTAACTCGTGAATTTATCAAATTAAAAATATTGGGAATGTTTTCATTCTATATCAAATAGTCATTTTAGAACGGTGTGTCTGCAATTATGCTACCGACCACAGCTACCATAAAGAATTGAATTAAATTCTGAAATAAACAATAATAAGGAAAAATATTAATTAGGTAGTAGGTTTATATAATTTAGTGAACAATATTATATCGTAACAATAATGCAATGAATCAAAGATCACCTCTAAATAATGATATGTATGAAACGCACGTCCACGTGGCGACCGGGGCCGGTTTTGCCCCGCTATCCCCTGGAGGTCACAACTCGCTATCATTGTGTTGATCACGAATCAACGTCCAAGCGGCATATTTTAGATATAACCTTACACTTAACTTAAATTAAACTTGGAACATCACACTTTTTTATCAGTCAAATTTTACGTTGTAGAAAAAAACCGATCCCTAATGCTGGGAAACAGTAGGGTAAGTATATAAATGTTTTTTTACTGTTTGCGTTTTTTGTTCACATTGCTATACTTTTGCAAGCGCTCTCTGTTCACGAAACGAGGTAAAAAGTCAAAATATGTTAAGTTAAGTTAAACAGTTTAAGTTCTAAATCACTGTCATTTTTTATTACTGTCACAGTCACATCGGTTTTTAAACCGATACCCGATCAACCATGAAAAAGTGATTTTTTTCTCAATTTTTCCTTGATTCGCTCGCACTATCCGATGTTGTTACGGAATATTTGTATGTCGGTCGTACCAGGCTAGCAGAAATTAGTAGCAAGTAAAGCAAGACAGAGTCAACGAGCCGTGCATAATACGTTGGTATTACGAAGGTAGCCACCAACGGCCTCAAAAATCTATTTTAGACTAATATTTGGTTTTTTTTTACTAATTCTGAAAAACTACAAGTAATTTTCGCTCTAAAAATCGATAAAGATCTTACCTACAAATTGTATAGAAAACTAGCTGCGCCCCGCGGTTTCACCCGCATAAGTCCCGATCCCATGGGAATATCGGGATAAAAAGTAGCTTTTCTCCAGTTCTCCCTTTGTTTAAGATGAAGTTTTGCGTGAAGGAGTAACAGACATTCAAACAGAAATACACATTTATAATACCGTATCTGGGCCACAAAGGGTTTATTAAAAGCTTGATATTAGTGGCAAAATTAAAAGAAAATAAATAAACAAATGAATAAAAATAAATAAATAAATCAAAAAATCAGAAAAACTACACATAAATAACTTATATCTAATCAAATAACAAATGAATTGTATTTTAGATTGACAAAATTAGCCAATTTATCTAATGACATGTGTTCAAGTGGTTTTTATTTTTGTTGGTAGGTGCAGTAGGTGGGTCTTATTTATACCCCGATAAGGGCTATTTAAGGTTTTTAAACGCTTTTATTTATTTAAGTAAAATCTTGATATGAGTAACACAATAAAAAGAAAATAAACAAATGATATTTTTTTAAATTAACAATAAGCTAAATTTTTATCTAATAAACTGTTTTCAAGTGGTTTTCCCTCATCATCATCATCATGTCAGCCCATACACGTCCACTGCTGGACATAGGCCTCCCCCATACGACGCCACAAACAGCGGTCCTGAGCCGCCTCCATCCACCGACCACCCGCGACCGCCACAATGTCGTCGGTCCACCGGGCAGCTGGTCTCCCAACACTCCGTTTCGCGTTGCTCGTGGCCGCCACTCGAGAACCTTTACTCCCCAGCGGTTGTCAGTTCTGCGAGCTGTATGACCTGCCCATTGCCACTTCAGCTTACCAATCCTGAGAGCTATGTCGGTGACTTTGGTTCTTCTACGGATTTCCGTATTTCGGATTCTATCACGTAGAGGTTTTCCCTATTTTTACAAAATATTTAGTTAGTTTTTAATTAAGGTGATAGGTGGGCCTTATTAATTGCAGGTACTTTATTAGTAGAAAGTATAGGATAGGGGATAGTGATAATATAATAATTATTATAATAATAAATATATGTTATACATTAAACTTCCACCCAAAATTGGTTTGAACGAGATCTGGTAAGTAGTTTTTTTTTAATACGTCATAAACCGTAAACCGCCATTTACCCATCATTAATGTATTTTTACCACTAGCGCCATCTATTTTTTTGTATTTGTTTTTGCGTCGGGGTTAAAAACAGAATAGTGGTACGGAACCCTTCGTGCGCGAGGTCGACTCGCACTTGGCCGGTTTTTCATGCAATAATTAATAATTTGAGTCAATCATAGGCGACGACGCGACGACGAGCCCTTGGCTGTTTAGCGGTTACCCTACTTAAATACAGAAGCCGTATTCAGATTAGCGTGCGCGCCTATTACGAATACTCAGCTAGTTGAGAACTAAGTAAGTAACATTGGCGGTAATCCAACGTCATTTACAATTCTGATTTACTACACTGCATGAGCAATTTAAAACGTTAGGTTATATACTTACTTATTATTTGGTGGGTGAGGTTTTTTCAAACTTATATCTAGGTAGTAAGTACCTCCCAATGACGTTTTGCAAAAGTGACAGTGATTGAATCCTTCATACTATGTTCAATTTCATACTTCTCTAGATACTATTATTTTATTGGGTTTTTTTTTTGTTTGTAACGCATAGGTTCCGAAACTACTGGACCGATTTTGATGAAACTTGCCATGAGTATATATTGATTCATTGGAAAAAACATAGGCTACTTTTTATCCCGATATTCCAACGGGTTCAGGAATTAAGCTGCTGAAACCGCGGAGCACTGCTGAGAGGAAAGATGGTTTTTGTTTTTAACTATTGTAAGGAAATACAAATATTTTTGCTAGTAATTAGTAATTTAATTAATTTTATAACTTAAAGTAAGTCCTTATTCGCCTGAGATACAGGAATCTCCTAGTTCAGGCATATGTGTTTTTATTGTTTTCTTGTATGTTTAGTCCTATGTAAAATATTTATTGATTAAATTTATTTATTTATTTTATTATTTCTTTAGGAAGATTATTGAGATTAGACTGCCATTATGTGCGGCATTGTTGCAGCAGATACCTTGCTGTACCAATGCCAGAAAGAAAATTATAATTAAGAAACTTGTTTAATGAAATTGAATTTGAAATATTGACTTTTACTTTTTTTTTAAATTTAAACTGACTTTTATTTTAATGTGTTTTATTAATATTTTAATTTTTGTATTTATTTATTTTATTCTAATTCAATGTACTAATTAGGTACCTAATCATAATATGTAATGTTAAGGATCTAGTTATCTGAAATATATTTTTTTTTGTTTGTTACGAATTCGGTCTTAGAAGTTATAGGTAACTACTTGACCGATTTTCATGAAACTCGGTATGCGGATACATTGAATCCTTATGAGTGCTTTTTAGGAGGAAGTTCTCAAATATTAAATATCCCTAATTAAAAGTGTCGTACTTACCAAATTCAACGGCTCAGGTAGGTTAGGTATTTAATACTTTAAGTTACTTTCTAGTCGCTTAATTTAATTGGCCATCAATATAACATCATTTTGTGTTTGTTTTAGTTTTTCGCACATTCCATCGTAGTTACAATACGAATCAATCACTGTATTGTTCTGTCGGCTTCAATGTTATCGTTTAATAGGTAGGTAACATACCTACGTATTAGGCATAAACATAAATCTATAGCGCTGATTCCTATAAAAAAACTTCAGGCAGTTGTACCTGCGTTAGTCCTGATCCCGTGGGAATTCCAGGATAAAAAATATGACACTCATTTTGCCCTTTACTAACCTATCTATAGGCTACTTTTCATTTTGATATTGCCATGAGATCGGGATTAACGCGGATGAAACCACGGAGAGCAGCTAGTCAAGTCTTTAATCATAACGATAAATCGCTTTCAAAGACATAGAACAATGGGGATCAGTTCAGATGGTACACGCAAAAATAAGTGCCTACTATTAAAATAGGTATATAGTATAATACCTAATAACAATGTGCAAACCTGAGTGAATGGTTGCAAACGAATAAATGTGTACAGTCGCGCACGAAACATCTAAAAATTATTTATTAAGTAGGTAGGTACTTATTTTTTTTAATTAAGGAATTATTTTAGTTGGATTTATATTAATGAATAGAGTAGGTATAGGCATATTTCAATGGACGTATTTGATTGTTGTGTTAAATCTCTCACAATTATAAACCAATCTGACTTTAATTTGAGATAATCAATCAGACAGTACTTTATATTCGCTTCTACTCATAGCGTCTCGCCTCAATAATACTCCGATCGTTCATCAAGCTTTATTAATTAACATAACAATGGATTCCAATTAACCGAACGTTCGATAATGTGCTAAATCTGATGCCAGTGTTACGTGTAGGTACCAATTTGCAAACAAGCTATTATAGGGGCCGCAGTCAAAAGCGCGCCAATAGAATTAAAATACTATTACGGCAATACAAAGTTGATTGAGTTGGAGGGCGGTCGGTTTGGTTGCGCGGTGCCGCTCGCTACTCGTAGCGCCAGCTCAGCGCCCAGCGAGCGAGCCCGTCCCTTGCTCCTGTAATTTGATTTGGAGGCGCGCGGGAGACGCGGGCGGGGAGCGGGATCGATACGCCGCGGGGGGAAGACGCGGGGGGGAGGGGGAGCACCACCGCCGCGTGTTGTTATGGAAACCGTAGCTACCCTCGCACCTCCAGATTTTGTCGGTTGTCCCAGTAAATTAAACAAAGGAGATCACTGATATCACATTTCGGGTGCAATGGCTTTTTAATGAATCAGAATTCCGTTATTATCGTTGTTTATAAAAGCTTTATGTTATCATAATAATGTTTTAATAATGCGCTGCGCTTCGTAACGCACATGATTATTTAGATAAGGAGGGAAGTTACTTTTAGGTATATTGTATTCTGAAGACACAAAAGATCATCATCATCATCATCTCATCATTAAGCTTAAATTATGCAGAGCTTAAATCTATGTTGCTTATATTTAAGTACTTAAATTATGAAATCCAGTTAGTCTGGCGGACTTAGTGCAAATATTAAATGTTAAAATATTAATAAATATAAGTATTACAGAAATAAGTTGACCTTAGAGGTTGATAAATATTGTAATGAGCTTACCATTTACGTGTAAGTATGTATAAATAAACGATAATAGAGTTCCAAAACTAATAAGTATTAAAGAGAGAAATATTTCGAAACAAAACAAACATTTCCAAACAGAGCATTGTATAAAATTAGCCGAGCGACTAATTAACGTTGACGCTAATGTGGTGCGTGACAATACCTCGCTTACAGTCGTTATCAAAGTTTTAATAATAAACGTTCTAATGAAATAATATTTATGTGTTACCTACAATAAAAAGGTAACTATTCTGGTTAAGTGCGTCGACTAATAAGGATATCATCCAAATACCGCAACATTTTATCCAAGTAAATATTTAATTTTAGCTAGTTGTTGCACCGGTAAAGATACAAGTAGTCTGAGAAACTGAGGTCTAATGTTTCGCAGCATCTGTGGCAATTCAATAGGGTCATTTAAATTGCCTAGACCAGGAGATAAGCAGACATGAAAGGGCGAGCGATGATGCTAATACAGTGCACTTAACCTGGCCGCCGGCACCTTGCGGCGTCCATCCAGCAAAACTGGTTTCGATGTCGACCTTCATGCCGTCTCGCTCTTCGCGGTCATGCTCCCCTGGTTGTTCTGATCGCTATGCTTGATTGATTTTATTGTAATTTTCATCGGAAATCAATCGATGATGGTAATAATTGTTGACATCATCATTTCCGTACAATTTAAATTTAAATGAATGATCAACAAATTCGTATTCAAAATATCTACAACAGTAAAAGTTTTGCATCTCGTAGATCTAAAAACTGCCTTTTATGATAAATATAACTGGCGTAAATTTTGTTTTATATTTTTGTTCTTTTTCTGAGTACCTAGACAAAGCGGATGAGGTAGGTACTTATCTGAATGAGTTTTTAGTAAGACAAAAGCTTAGAGCTTTGTGAATTGTAACAGTTACTGTTTATAAAAAAATACTGAGAATTTAAACGACAATCAATTTGTATCACGGCGATAAGCAGGCGTGTTCTTATCGCAATGATCGAGGAGGCCGAGCCCTTGCTCGCCCGTCCCGATTCAAACTTATGTAATACACATTTAACCTCTGTTGACTTTACTTTATCAATATTTCTGCTATTGGAATTAATATTTGCGAGTCAATTTACATTCGTTTTTGGTAAAGTCAATTAAGCAAAATTTTCTTTTCCATAATCGTTGACAAAATTGTAATTTACCACGGTAGAATGATGATCATGCGGCGCGACTATTAAATTAATCTGTGACCGCAATCATTAAGCTTTCGAACATGGAAATGGCATGGCAATTCATGGTATGGTAATGAAAGAGGCGTCTCTCTTTAAATGGTGGGGTTATCCGTTAATCGCGACAGTATAATCGCGTGAAGACTATAATTGGCTTTAATCAAGCGAGATGGCGTGCACGGAGTGGAGCAATGTTGGTTCTATGTTTAGTCATTTACAATCGTAATTGCACAGATTATTTTATTCAATAATTGTACCGACGAATTGGTATCTGCTTCTGTTCCGTCCGTCCTATAACTACGAAACACGAAGGCATAAACTGTCACGCCGTTTACGCTACCGAGCCAAATTCATTTTGTTGTGACTTTGTGTAACATGTCGAGTTGTGGAATACTTAATGGCTCATTTTCGCAAAATAAAAATACAATTTTGCTTATTATTTATGAAATCATAAGAATTTACTCAGAGCTATGGTAATTGCCAGTTACATAATACACAACGTGGTAATGTCGCCAAGAAATTTCTCTTGGGAAATGGGAAAACAAATGAGAGAGCTGTTATCTACGCATTACCACCGCGGCGTGATTTACGATCCGGCTACCAACTCCACACATGCGAGCCTCTCCGACTTACTCGTACATTATACCGGTTTTACCGAGCGAAAAGACATAACCTGGTTGAGAAACAGACGTGAATTGAGTGTTAAACATGCCGGCAGAGACGTTGCATAAATGGATGAACATAAACAAGATTGTATGATGAGCCGTGCCAAGTACGGATGAGATTCACCTCACGAAACCATCATAATGGCACCACATGTTACCAAACTAGGCACTTACCATACGATACGTGCAAAAACATTTTCAATGACTCCAAATTGCTCGGTCCATTTCGTGGTATTTACGAAATATGTAATGTCATGCATAAGTAACCATTAAAGTACTAAAAAGGTTTTGCATTCGAACATTGTAACGAGAAACAAACAATTTCAACAAAAAGGAATACCTACAACTTCTTGGAAAGGATAAATTATAAAATGCAGGTAAAAAGTAGTATATATCAGCAGACTAATTTATGTTGTTTAATGATCAAGTGGTCAGAAGTATTGACACCATCATTAGTTAAGAGACAGCATTTACTATATTGGCAGATTTTATCTCATTCGATAGCAAATATATACAAAATTGACCCTTGATAACTTAACAAAGTTGCACACTGTAAAATTGGTTTTAATTTTCTATATTTTTTTTACCGAGACTTTAACCGGTTTATTAATTTCCAGTGAGACGTCCGTGTCGTTAACTTTAAAGTTGCTGAAATTACATTAGCACAGCATTTAGTTAGCATGTTCTTAGAGCGAGCGAGCAGTGAGCGTAGCAGGCGGACAGCAAATTGCCTGTGGGCGGCGCGGCATGCGGCCGCCGTGATCCCGCGACCCCTTCGATAAATATTACATCCATCGTGCAATATCGCATACCTTCAGCCGACAAAAACAACATTGAAAGCCCCTTGAAACAAGAAAAAATACCTCCATAATGAATTGAAAAATTCATTTCTGAATTAAAATTAACCCATCTGGAAAACAGAAGGATATGAAAAGTTCAACAAAAGATAAAAGGAAAAAAATTTAAAAGGAATTGTGCTGGAGATGGAAGAGATAAAAAGAAGTTTTCAGTGCGGTGAGCGGCACCAGTTCGGAGCGGATCGTGTGTTGTATTCGAGAATGGAGGACTGAGCGAGTACCAGGCGCGCATACCGCAACTGGAGGTTCAATTAAACCGCGTTCAGATCTAATCAAGTGTGATTTTAATAGACTGCTGGCTGCCGTTCGAGCGATGCGGGAGCATGTGTGCGCTGCGAACGAGGGCGACACAGCTCAATAACGATCTACATTAAATCTACATAATAAATTTATATTTTTTTAATAATTACCCTGTAGACGTCAATATCATTATAGCATTACGAAGACTGTTAAAGACTCTCAGAGATCAACTTTAAAGATACTGCATACTAAAAAATAAAACACAAACAGCTTTTATGATGTTCGTCGTTAAAAGATAGGATCTTTTACCAACAAGAATAGACACTATAGTTACAAACTTATCGAACATAAGAAGCTATATTTTGAAAGACTTCGAGCGATAGTGAGCAATTCTATTGTGAGCACAAACAGTAAAGGAATAAGTGTAGTGTACGTACAATAACCGTCTCCATGAAAGGGAAGGATCGAGGTTCGTGTACAAAGCGAGGGTTTCGCAGACCGCCCGCCGCGGCTCCCATGGCGCTACAATCGCCGAAAAAACAAATTGGACTCGAACACTCGAAGAGCATGCTTTGAGTGCACCACTAACGAGACTCGATGTTTTAAACATTTACTCATGCTCGTATTAAACCGTCCGTATCCATTGCATTTGGAATGCATGCGCAACGTTAATCAATTAAAGGTACCACATGAACACAATCAGCATAATACTATCGCGAATAATAGTATCATTTAAGTATACCTATTTAACGCTGACATTTATTTTATATTACAGATTTTGTTAATTAATAATATTATTCAAACCTAAATATTAATTTAATTACTTCAGAAGTTATAATCGTATATCTTAGTAATAGAATCAATGACAATTAAAATTATTAAGGTACTACGTCCCGAGGCCTACAGTAAACTACTAAATCCTAATTGGATTTTGTTAGTAGTATTTCAACCGAGCCATAATTTATACGGCATCTGATATCAAACTTCTGAAAACCGGTCTCTGAGCACGCAACCTTCCTAACGTAAGGTATTCCAAACAATTTGTCGTTGTTTAATCTCAACGTCATTGATCATACAATTGTTGATTATTTAAATGTTGTAATTATTTAAACGTGACATGATTCGCAATTAAAAACAGCTAATTTTTATTAACCGTCAAGAATGGTAAGATACTTTTACCGGGCCCTAAATAAATAGTGAAATGAAATGCCGTCCGCTTCGAAAAAGGAAATGAGAAAACGGCACATTCTTCTGCGCACTTGTATGTCATCAAGCGACGCTCTCTCTCTCTATCCGCTTGGTGTTTAATAACTTCCTTACACCCTCGAGTGGTTGGAAGTGTTTACAATGTATTTCAATACGTGTCTATCAACAGCTATTCAACTTAAAGGCACTTCCTTTGTCGTTCGATGACTTCACCTGATACTTATCGATTTATTTCAAATCTTTAAAATAAAGAATGGTTTGTTTGAATACTTGCTCGAATAACGAGTCATGTGCCTACATTATTTCTATCAATGATACCTTAATTTATCATTGGAATTTTTGCTCATTCCTTAGTTGAATGCCTTTGTCATGGAATTTTTATTACCTACATTATTTTTTCATTGCTTCTTGTACTCATCTGTACCTTCTTGGGATTTCTTGTAATCGATTTGATGCGTGTCCGTCGCCCAATTCAACGGACACATGTCGGGTTAATGATCGAGGTATACTGGCGAGGTAAAACGTTAATATTTCTTTCATTTGATTGGATTCTTCATTTCCATTGATTAATTTCAAATCAAATTATTATTTTTTATTTATTTACTAGCTGCGGCCCGCGTTTTCAACTTCGTAATAATTGTCTGCGCAACTTTCTTATTTTTTTTTCTTTAATATTACTTATCCTTTTTCTGACATTAACGAACAAATAATTAGCGAAATTGGTTCAGCCGTTCACGCGTGATGTCGTGGCAAAGGGAAATAGGGATTCATTTTTATATAAGTAAATACATAACTAGCTGCGCTAAGCTATCCTATCTTTCAAGTTGGAACAAACTGCACACGGTGTGCAAATTTGATTAAGATCGGTTTAGTAGTTTTTGGAGTCGATCGCGCACTAACAGGTACTGCTTTGCGTGTCTCTTTCTTTCTCCTTTACGGGAGAGTGAGCATGGCCAAAAACAGGCCGAGACAAATAGAAGTATGAGGTCTTTTCCCAGCAATGAGACACAATACCGTTGTAGTTATAAAATGAGGAGCGTGTTGTGTGTACACTACAACAACAGCTTTTAATAAAAACGAACGTTTCAGACAAACATTTGGTATTTAAACACTGTCCAGCGTAATACAGGCCCGATCAAACGAGGCCCGCCTTATCGGCTCCCTCGGCCGTCTAAATGGGAAGGCAAACAGCCGACTGTTGACACTGCGCGATTCGACCGCTCTTTATAAATATTTCGAGACCGAACGTGCCATTATCCCATTAGGGCAGAGCATTACTCACAACTTGGACCTATTAGCCGGTGTCGGTTAAACCGTGTGCTACAATAAAGATAGCTGCGTGGATGTATTGAGGGGAGGACTATAGAATTTTGGCTACTTCCCCCTTTAGATTAAGCAGTAATCAGTTTCAATCAGTGATATTTTGGTTCAATTTAATTGCTTTTCTCCTAGCCCCTTTGTGTCAGTTTAATTGCTTTTCGTTTAATGTAACTCCCTTATTTTATTATTTCTATAATAAATACTATAAATAAAATAAATAGGAAAGAAAGAGCCAATTACAGGTTTTCACGAGTAGGAAATAGGAGAAAAAAATTGAGTTAAAATACTTAATGCACGTGGTTTTTTCGGCTCGCTTACAGGGGATTCTGGTAGTCGTATTTTGTTACTTTATCATCTAAAAATGTTAGATACAGTCCACTCAATATAATTTTATTAGACTCTGTTACTGTACCTAATAAAAAGATGGCATGTTAGAAGTTCTGACTTTTCACCCCTTCCCCTTTCCGCCTACATCAAAATCTAGATACCTACGTTCATGTTATCCGACAAACGTGCGGTATCAAACGGCCCACTCTTGTAAAATCTTGTAAGTTGTAACATAATGACTGGTTTCCACTCCTGGGAAATTACTTCGCCATTTGCTTGTCGGTCCGGTGTTAACGTTCCTATCCAGGTACTATCTTATTCAATTTCAGTGTTCATTTTTTGGAGTTTCTTTGTGGTATGTATTACCTACCTCTAAAAAGAAGATCTTCCACCGGGCAGGTGTTATGCCCGATATGCCGCGGCCCAACAATGTTTAGTTTGAACTTATTATGAGCTTTGCGTGTCCCGTAATTTGCATTTTGTTTTATATTATTGTATAAGGTCCCACAATAGTTTTTCCAATTACAATGGCCTAAATGATGAGGCTAAGTGCGCAAACAGCCCCGTAAAACTAAACTAAGACGTACTTAGTAGGTAAAAAAGGGCTTCCTTGCCCATATTTTAGACATCCCATGTTTTTACCATGCCATAACCCATTTATCTATATAAAAATTATAAAGGGGAAAGATTTGATTGTTTGCTTGCATTGAATACGCTCCGAAACTACTGGATCGATTTTGAAACTTAGTACCTATGACGATACATTGATTCATTGGCAGTGACATACCTACTATAAATGTGGATTGAGTTATAAATGCTACCCCCACCAAATTAAGTAGGTACCTAGTTTTTTACGTACATATGTAGACAACTGGAGCCGTAGATTTCAAACAGGATCAGAATAGGAATAAAATGTTTTATTCTTGTCTTTATCCGTAAAAGGAATGGAGACAATAATATGGGCAGTTACACATTTTAATGACTTATAATGGCTTATTGACATAATTGACCGAACGAGCGAAGCGAGAGAGGTCTAGTGTTGAGAAGGGTCGGTCGCTCGTATGTTTGTATGTTTGTATGTTTGTTCGACGATAACTTGAGTACCGTTGCTCTGATCTTCATGATTTTTGGTATACAAGTAGTTGAGGTCCATAGAATTTTTAAGTTCGAACATGAGCAGGATCGGTCAGGGGGTTACGGAGATAGGGGTCCAAAAGGGGATCTACCTATATGGCACACAAACTATACTGCAAATATACCCGAGTGGGGTATCAAATGAAAGGGCGTAACTTCGGTGACAATAATATGGTACCATGGAACTGATCTGATGATAGAGCTGGAGGGAATCTGCAGGAATTATCTCATTATCCATACCTTATAGTTCATTCATTCAAACTACTCGTCAAGAATCGCCTCGACGAGTAGTTTGTCTTTCAATGGTAACCAGGGTCTGATGATGGAACTGGAAGGTGGTCATAGGAACTTCGCAATGAAACGACACAACCCCATCGAGTTTGGGCTCGTTAGAATCGTCTTGACAAGTAGTTTGTCTTTCAATGGTGACCAGGGTCTGATGATGGAACTGGAAGGTTGGCATAGGAACTTCGCAATGAAACGACACAACCTCATCGAGTTTGGGCTCGTTAGAATCGTCTTGACGAGTAGTTTGTCTTCCAATGGTGACCAGGGTCTGATGATGGAACTGGAAGGTGGTCATAGGAACTTCGCAATGAAACGACACAACCCCATCGAGTTTGGGCTCGTTAGAATCGCCTTGACGGGTAGTTTGTCTTTCAATGGTAACCAGGGTCTGATGATGGAACTGGAAGGTGGTCATAGGAACTTCGCAATGACGACACAACCCCATCGAGTTTGGGCTCGTTAGAATCGTCTTGACAAGTAGTTTGTCTTTCAATGGTGACCAGGGTCTGATGATGGAACTGGAAGGTTGGCATAGGAACTTCGCAATGAAACGACACAACCTCATCGAGTTTGGGCTCGTTAGAATCGTCTTGACGAGTAGTTTGTCTTCCAATGGTGACCAGGGTCTGATGATGGAACTGGAAGGTGGTCATAGGAACTTCGCAATGAAACGACACAACCCCATCGAGTTTGGGCTCGTTAGAATCGCCTTGACAGGTAGTTTGTCTTTCAATGGTAACCAGGGTCTGATGATGGAACTGGAAGGTGGTCATAGGAACTCCGCAATGAAACGACACAACCCCATCGAGTTTGGGCTCGTTAGAATCGCCTTGACAGGTAGTTTGTCTTTCAATGGTAACCAGGGTCTGATAATGGAACTGGAAGGTGGTCATAGGAAATTCGCAATGAAACGGCACAACCTCATCGAGTTTAGGCTCGTTAGAATCGTCTTGACGAGTAGTTTGTCTTTCAATAGTAACCAGGGTCTGATCTAACATATTTCGTTATCAAAGACCAAAAAGTATAAAATAAATTAATACAGTAAAAAACTAAAAAAAACACGCTTTAATAAAAAAAGTCCAACAAAAAAATAGAAAATAAATAAATCTAATAAGTTTGGAGAATATTGTACTTAAATAGTAAGCGTGTTACATTGTGATTGCAAAAGAAAAATAACGAAGGTGTAGCATCACAAATTCACAATGTAACACGCTTACTATTTACAATATTCTTAATCCAAATTTATTTAAATTTTATAGAAATTTATTACTTTGCCCCAAATCGTCCGAACTCTCTTTGCTTCATTTCCTATAATTATTTATTTCATAATCATGGGCTGTTTTACAATAATAGTGATGGATAGTATTAAATAGTAGGAATGTTCGGTTCTAGCCGATCTAGAGACTCTGATAATTATAAAATTTGTGACTAATTTTTTTATAATTTTTATTGACTTGTTTTATTTTAGTTTAGGGACTTATTACAGGACATATTGGTCTCAAACTTCTCTAATATATTCTCGTTCTCGACCTTGTTTTCTCGTTTCCTCTTACGTAACATTATGATAAGTAGATACATAAGGAAGGAAGGAAAGGAATTACTATCTTCTGGATATTATGTTGGACACATTAAAAATGTCTTGAGTAAAAATAAAGAGTCAACGGATGTCCAGGGTGTGATGATTGACCTATGCTAATTAGAACTTAACAACAACAAGTTAACAACAACAACAAGTTATGCCTATCGTGTTTGGATTCTCTAAATCATCCAATGTCAGATAATAGCGATACTAGGCACCTATCATTCAAATAAGATAGACCTGTCGTATTTGGAGTCTTTCGTCGTTATATTATACATTTTAGTACTTTACGCTGAAATATAATAAACGCTGAAAAAAACTCGTGAGGTCTCAGTTCGGGGCGAACTACTAGTAAATCAAAGTTAGATTAATAAAGACGTATCGTTTAGAGTTATCATTAATTTACGTCTGACTACACTACGATAATAATCTATCAAATAACACGCAAGCTCTATCATCTTTATGTACAGTAGGCAAGAAAGTGTCACCTTAAATGTTGTGACCGTTCTGTCTTGTTTACTAATCTATGATGAAAAAAATATACCTACGTCCGTTCGCCCGTTGTTCCCGACTGTACTTAACTATAGTAGGGCCGGAGTGATACCGAATAGCCGGCCGAGAGTATCGTTTCAACGTTTATTGACATTTCTTCAGGAAATTATGATCACTCACCTTAAATAAACAGTTTCCCTTCACATTCCACGGCTCTGTCTCTCACCACGATCGATAACCAACCCTCAACACCGTAAAAGCAAAGTAAATTACTTTTAATCACCATTCAACACATAAAACAACACGGCGGACCCGTTTCACAGCAGTATTTCGCTTGAAATCTCACAAAAACACGTTCAGTACACTTCACAGTTTATATCCTCGAGATGTAGTACAATCCTTGTGATGTTTTACGGTATATAAACAAATAGCTGGTGTGATTTCAGTAGGTACAATAAAATTACAAATTGTTTTAGGAGCGTTAACGCACGTCAGCGCCGCGTCGAGTCGGCGGACGACCGCGGAACTCGGCCGCAGTTGAAGCGAGCCACGCTAAACTCAATCCAATGTACTTATTCGATAGGCAGTGGCGCTAGAGTCTACATAGAACCAAAAAATTACTTGAGTATTTTTAGTTCTGCTAAAAATCCGTCTACACAGAATAACTTGGTAAAGTGTACGTGTCCCCTGTTAGTGAGGTCTAACGCGAAAACGGGACGCAGCTATATGCGGTGTATCGAGAGTGAACGAGTGCACACCACTTATGAGGCAGCATAAAAAAGGGCGCTTTACGAACGGAGAACAGTCAGTCAAGCACAGAATTTCATAGAAATTGTTAAGCGGTCGACCACAGCTATTTTAGATTGATCCACCAGTGAATAAATGAAGTATGCTACCCCAGCCGGCATAGTCGCCCATTCATTACATTAATTATTCGACAATTAAGCATTGCGAAAGGTCGTTGCCGTTCAGCTTGGATTGTGTTCTACTTTATTCTACGCTTCATTTATCTTGATTGATAGCTTATCGTACCTACCCAGCCAGCAAAATTGTGATAACAGGCAAACTTTTATCACTAAGTAGTAATATTTAAGTCATATATTAGTAACTCTATAACTGCTATTTGTATATCTGTGTTTTGAAACACTTATTAGCTGTATAAGTATATACAGCTAAATTGCGCCATTAACTTATCACATAAACGTTTAGTCAGCTGCTTTATACAACATATATAACACAGCTGTAAATTGATACTTTTAATTTTAATAAAGAACAATTATTTATTTATTTGGAAAACCAACAGCTTTATAAAAATAATAAGAATCGAAACAAGAAACAGAAAGCCAATTATAGGTTCTCACGAGTAGAAAATAGAATAGGTACTTATAGATACAAAACAAGCAAGCAAAAACACAAATCATAATACAGCAAGAATAAAAACATAGGTAAATACAATATAAATATAGATACAATACTAAAATTGATAAACAAATACCTAAATATGAAGTAACAACAAAAACACATTAAAATTAGGAGCCTTGAAAGAAGATAAGACTAAGCTGCCTTCTCGCAGAGTTAACGCTAGTGAAGAAAGGATCCACTGAACTTTCCTCACAGAGTACGTAAATCAAATTATGCTGCACAGAAGGTTTTATGATGCCACTAAAACGCAAATGGAAACTAATGTGACTTTGAGATCACTAATATAGAGCTAGTTATATATTGATCACCACTGTAGCTAACCTATGATATAATAGATGTCATTGTAGCTCTTACATCTCAAATATGCTTGATATAAGCTTCTATTAACACTTGTGCTAAATTAATGATAAGGGGATCTGTATTAACATTCATAAGACGTAAAGAAGATTTGTGTGCGCTCATATATCTTCAGTGACATAAAAATGTTTTCATTTCTAATATAAAGCTAAAAAGACACATAACTATTTCCAGGGACATATTTATATGACCTTTGAAATGAAATAAAATAGTCAATAAAAACGAAATAGTCTTTATTTATAAAGCAATCTACATCCATGACGACTACCATTTTTCCGTAAAGATTGAGATGACTGAAAAATATAAGTTTTATTAAGACGGACATAGTTAAGGTTTATTTTATGGCTTCTGAAGAACCCTAAATATTGTAATGGCTGCAATATGTTGTATATCGTTTGATTAGTAGCAACAATAACACTAATTAATGAAATAATGGCGCCTTCAAAAACAGTTTATAAATAAAATTATTTTTATTTATTAAGTATTATAAATTCGAGTGGGCCACTAAAAAAATGATAATAATATACCACTAATTTATCAATAAAATTGCAAGCGCATGTGATTTTACACTATTTATGACTTTTAAACACAATTCACATATTGCACTTACGAAAACAAAATGGACAAATGATTGTAACTTAGATAAACATTATAAACACTACTTACCAGAATTACCAATATTTTTCTGACGAGAAACTATAGCCAACGTTATTTGCGCACAGTCAAACAGTGATTTAGTTTATAATAGAATCACAATCACCGATATATCATCAAATAACTGGATATCGGTGTAGCTGCGACCCTTTTGCAACTTTATTGTGTTACAACTGATTTAAGGTTACGGATATAACACTAAGACGAAAAACACACAGATATAATATCACTAATATGTATTCAATTAGTCCTAAGTGGAGCTACTATAGATAAATTATATTACTTAAAAGTGCTAAAAGTGGGGCCATTTTCGCATGGTATACACGTTTCTAACACGAATATACGACTTTTTATATCATCGTTAAACAGCTATAATTTAGGTCAATTTGCTAGTTGGGTACTAATAGTAGTACCTACTATTACCTAGGTAGAATTAGTTTCCTGCTTTGTTTATGAGTGTTAGGACACTTCTTTGAGCACCTGAGTACGCACTACTTACCTAGGTACCTACTTAAAATTACATCGTTTATAGTCAAAACGAGGCGAAAAAAAGTTTTTTGAGGCACGAGTTATGCCTGGATTGATAATTTTAATTGAGACACCGGAACATTGCGGAGCCTCTTTATGAATTCATAAGCTTTAAGATGGCTATAAGTAGGTAGGTAGTTACTCAGAATATTTTTAAACTATTGCATAGCTTTTATCGCGGGCTTTGAGCGCGGCGACCGAATCAAGAAATTCCGTAACGAAAATAAAACCTAACACCCCCCACTCCGCCTATCATGTAGCTCGGCCGAGCGTTCGCTTAACGTGTATGTATAGGTATGGTACTTACGACTGTACGAAGCTCGCACGATGCAATAGCTTTACCGCGGCAGTCCCCGAGTGCCACACGTTTTTTTTTTCTTAACTAATTTCAAATCATTCGATTGACGGGTCTAATTCCAGATTCCAGGGTAAAAAAACCATTTTTACTACTTTATTGCTTTTCCAGGGAAGGCAAAGGGTGACTAGCCCATGCAGCTTCGTCCTTACACATTTCATCTATTTTATATACCTCTATGGATTATACAGGTTTATTGGAAATTAATTGACACGGCGTTAAGGGCTTCTTCTGCGCACCTTAACGATCAATTTTTGTTCTACGACTTTTGGAAATTCATTATAAAAATATTCCATACAAAAATAAAAAATTAAATCCAACAGTTCAAATAATACTCAACTCTACGTCTACGTCACAGAATCAATCATAGTAGGTATGGTACAACCCGATCGTGCCGATAGCGCGCGCGCATTTGCCGCATAGACATAGAAAATTACCAGACAGTACGAGAACTACTTAAATATTTTTTTTGGGATATGTATTAAGTTTCGACAAAAGTCGTAGAACAAAAGTTGTTTGTTAAGGTGCACAGAAGAAGCCCTTAACGCCGTGTCAATTAATTTCCAATAACCCTGTATATAGATATCCTGTATGTAGGAAGGTGACGCTGCCATGCCATCTACCTTGATCAAGGCTTAATGAACTAGTCTTTTTAGGGTTCCGTACCTCAAAAGGTAAAAAAAGAACCCAAAATCACTTTCTTGTCCGTCTGTCCCCACCGTGTGTCACCACCGATTTTTTTTCTGGTAAGCCTTTAAAGGACGTATAAACTTGAAATAAAACCAAAACTCCAAATTATTTACAATTTATTTAAATCTACTCTAACATTACACGTAATTACTTTATACCACTAAAACATCAGATAGGTACCGTTTTCAAACAAAGCATCGGACCTTACAATTATTAATTCTAAACTATGCAGAACTTAAATAAATAAATTAATCAGTATTACCATATCATTTACTTATGGATTAAATTAAATCAATTCAATTAAAACAAAAATGTAGGGTAGGTAGATAAACAAATATTTATTAACTTGAACTAACCTCATTTTTTGAGGCAGGTTAAAATAACTAGCGCTTCAATGTTTCGTGGATTATACTACAAATGATAATGTTATTTTTACAAACTAAAAATGAATGGAAAATTCCTAAAATTGAATATTATTCATTTATCAATCAATCAATCAATCTAAGTATAATAAAGATAATTAGCGTACACTTCCCAGAAATTAGCTTACATTTTCCTTTTACTACAGTGAGTGACAAAATATCTTCACACAAATCTATAAATAAAGAGCATTATATAAGCAGTTGTTATCATTTAAAATATGACATCATGTACATAACTATTTCATCATTTTAATTAAAATAACGCTACTTTAGCTGTATTTTACAGTTATTAATTGTATGCCTGATTATAAAGTCTTACAAAGGCTCTCATCACCTCTTTGAAGAAGGCAATATTTTATTCAAACATACATAAATATATACGAGACAGATTTAGAACCTCCTCCTTTTTTAAAGTCGGTTAAAAATAGAGTTTGATTCTTGTATTGTATCTCATATTTTGTATCTTAATCGGTGGTTTGAAGGACCCAAGGGCATTGTAATATAATGTAGGCTTTTAGGGTTAAAAGGATATTGCGTGCTCTTTTGACCTAATTACGGGCGTGCGCGCGGTTTTGTTCTTACCTAATTCGTTTACTAGGGTGTCTAGATATACAAATCATTTTTATGATAATATTTCTGATTGCCTTTGA
This sequence comes from Idaea aversata, assembly GCA_907269075.1. Taxonomy (NCBI): domain Eukaryota; kingdom Metazoa; phylum Arthropoda; class Insecta; order Lepidoptera; family Geometridae; genus Idaea; species Idaea aversata. Next base: position 10,530,758 of record OU026101.1, read on the forward strand.
AAAAATTCATTCTTTTATCATCACACCATTAGTAATTCTGAGATATTTAGTTTTTTATTATAGGCGTTTTTTATTTTCAAGGTTTCATTTTTGTTTCACAAATCCCCATTATCAATTTGATTAAAACTGAGTTGGGAATTGTGGAAGTTCACAATCCCCTATTGATGAGGGAAGTCAATGGGGATTAGTGTAATAACACCTTTCATTTACATGCAAAAATTATGTTATTATATGTGTTTGCTAAATTAACTTAGAATAATGAAAGAATCACTTTGTATGCATTATCTTTCTCTCATTTTCAATTCATCTTTTTACAATTATTAATAACCTTAGAACTAAAATACATTACCTACGCTAATTTCAAACATTATTGTTTATCTCTTTGGGGGCCTCCACCTAAGGGTAATTCCCAGTTGCCACCGTCAGTGACATTGGCAATAATATGTACCAAATTTTGCTTTTATTTGACACAAAATACCTACTGAAAATACCTAATGTTTTTTGTTCGAGGTTTCGCCATGTAGTTTTAATAAACAACAGTTAATTCTATCCATTTTTTAGAAAACCGTTCAACGGTTCCTTTAAATGACGTCTTATAAAATCCTTAACTAAGAATTTACTATTTCCTTAGCAAAATGCGAATACATAAAAACCAATGGAAGATATGTACAGCATTTTGTGCAAATTAGTCATATCTTGATAGTCTTAATGATAATCAGTGTTTGTGGTTGCAACTACGTGTAAAATCATTTAATAAACCGAACTTAAAAGGAAAGGGTACCGACGCTCTCTCCATACAAACGTAGTCGACTGTTTTCTCCCTGGATAACGACACTAGAGCAAATATTTTTGTTGCATAAAACTTATAACTGCCATGACCATGGTATGTATTTTTTTTAATCTTAATTTTTATGATAATTAGAAAATGAAAAATCAAAACATAGGGGCATAGTCATGGCAGTTATAGGTTTTATGCAACAAAAATATTTGCTCTAGTGTCGTGATCCAGGGAGGAAACAGTCGACTACGTTTGTATGGAGAGAGCGCCGGTACCCTTTCACCTTAACGCTATGCAGGGTATTGGTAACTATATTAGCAAGCGGTCGAGGGCCACTTCTGTCCACCTAGACAAACAACTTTTGAAAATTCAATTTTTTTTTTGAATTTTTTTTTTGAAAATTTTGAGATGTAGGTATCCCTAAAAAGTTTATTTACTGTTCTAAATCTGAATGATCTGTGTTTTAAAAAAATCTACTGATTTTCGAATACATTACCACAAATTTTTCAAAAAAAAAAGAAAAGCCAAAAGTCATAGAACAAAAGTTGTTTGTTTAGGTGTACAGAAGTGGCCCTCAACCACTTGCTAATGTAGTTACCAATAACGCTATGTTTGTGTAGCAGTTGCGTGGAACCGATATTCATTTCATATGGAAGCTTTGGAAGTCAATCATAGCTCTGTTACCTCACGAGGACACTAGGGCCCTTAAGGTGAAAGGGTACCTGCGCTCTCTCTATACAAACGTAGTCGACTGTTTCCTCCCTGGATAATGACACCAGCACAAATATTTTTGTTGAATAAACCTATAACTGCCATGACTATCATATCATATCCCATCTTGGGTTTTTTTTTCATTTTCTAATTATCATAGAAATTAAGATTTAAAAAACAAAACATAGGGGCATAGGGGCATGGTCATGGCATTGTTATATTCCAGGGAGGAAACCGTCGACTACGTTTGTATGGAGAGAGCGCAGGTACCCTTTCACCTTAAGGGCCCTAGTGTCCTCGTTTGGCAAGCAATCACTACTGGTGTACTATTTGATCGTCTTAGCCTAGCTTTTAGTAATTTCAATGAAAAACCAATATAAAAGACAAGTATGTTTATTGTAATAGTACGTCTTGTGTAAACGCGGGTGAAGGCGGGGGCGCGGCATAGTCGTGTTCCATTTCCGGTTCCTCCTCTGAAGAATGACCGCTTGAGTCGGAGGGGCAGTCACCCTTCTCTGTCAGTCAGTATCTAATTGACAATATTAGCATTTTTAGGTATTTTTAACACAGTAGTTAATTATTTTCTTATTTAAAAAATACATAATACTATGCTGTTGCTTACACAATTTTTTTTGATGTTTAATTACCCTCTTCCCAATTTCTTTCTATATAGAGGTTAATTTATTATTTTCTCATAAATAGAAAATACATAATATGCTGTTGCTTAATCTCTTTCATTTCTTTTAATATAGTGGTTAAATAATTATTTTCTCATTAAAAAAATACATAATATGCTGTTGCTTACACAAAATTCTTTGATTTTTAATTACCCTCGTTCCAATTTCTTTCATTTCTTTCAATATAGAGGCTAATTTTTATTTTCTTATTTCGAAGAAAATGCATAACATGTTGTTGCTTACACAAAATTATTGGATTTTTCATCCCAATTTCTTTCAATGTAGTGGTTTTATTATTATTTTTTTGATTTTTAATAACCCTCTTCCCAATTATTCCGTGTAAAAGAAAACACTTCTTTATAACTGTTATAATTAGTAATAACATGGTAAATAATGAACTCACTTCCTATAAGCGTCATCCCGTTCGTTATCTGCATAAGGTGCCCAATGTGCAGCAGTCGATTCCGATTCTTCTCTCTCAGAGTTATTACTTGCACCTTCACACAAAAATATCACATTAGTTGGGTATGCTATTAATATAAAGAAGATAGACTTGTTTTATAGTTATTATTGTTTCTTATAACTCAGTAGTTTTGATGACACTTGGTGTGAGGGGGATACATTGATTTTGGTTTATTTGTGTATTTTATTTAGACTAGCTTTCGTTTAGAGCGTCAAAGTGCACGTGGTATGGTCGTGCTTTGATGAAATAATTAGAACCAAGTCGAGGCGGTACTGCGCATGTTTCCAACCATTAGTTTATGCGTAGTATTACCATCTTGCGGCATGTAAGTATTTATCACTACATAGTATAAAACAAAGTCGCTTTCTCTGTCCCTATATCCCTTTGTATGCTTAAATCTTTAAAACTACGCAACGGATTTTGATGCGGTTTTTTTAAATATATAGAGTGATTCAAGAGGAAGGTTTATATGTAAGTGATATTTGTCTGTGTTCTGGTTGTATCTATGTATTATTTAGTTTATATTTACAAAAGAAAGTAGTATATATCCGTTGATGCTGGGCAAGCTTATTCCATCCTCACGCAAAAAGGACCCAATTAAAAAGAGTCTAATAGTGGAAAACAGCTATAACTACAAGTAGATACTAACATCTCTCAACGGGTGTAATGGATAGATGCGGTCGGTCGTGTAGCGCTGCTTCGCGTTCAGTCGCCGGCGCAGCGGGCGAGGCCGGCGCGGGAGGTGACGGCGAGTCCAGTGAGATGACGCCGCCCGCGCCGCCGCCGCCTGTACCGCCGCCTCGCGGGGATTGGTACCCACTTGACGATACCGCTTCAGCTAGAGATGTAAATACATATAAAGTTCCAGATAGGCGAAGATAGACACAAAATAGGCGCTCTGAAGGCCAATTCTCCTAAATAACCATTTTAGTATTACATTTCAATATCATTTCGATTGCATTCCGATCACAAACAATACCCTCAAAATACCCTTAAAGTTAGCTTTTTGTAAAAAAAATCTGACTTTAAGGGTATCTTTTGCAATCGAAATGATATTGAAATGTAATTTAAACAATGTTATTTACGAGAATTGGCCTTCAGATGCAAAATAGTTCATGATGCCAATAATTGTGAAATTTTGGAATTGAAACAAGATTATTCAATAAAAGAATCTTGAGCCAGCATCTCAGAGGCACTGGTTAATGTTAGAGAATAAACTCCTTATCTACAATTGCTTATTGGAGCCAGTTTGGGCATTTAAATGTTGGGCATTCACAGTAACATGAGAACCGTTGAAGGAGTTCTAATTTAAAGGAAATTAGAACTCCTTCAACGGTTCTCATAGTATATTTGGATTTATACCTGTGTTAAAACACATAAATCTGTAATTTATTTGAGAGCACCATGCCATGTACACATAGAGAAACCCAAAGTAAACTCATAACACCCTTTTTCAGAGTTTAAAAACAAGCAAACTGTACCACAATATACTTATTTCGACAGGCATTTAATTATATTTGCCACAGTCAGTGGATGAAGAAACTAAAACCACTTAGAATTAAGTTCATTATTATTTAAATTAACATTATCAAGCCTACTTTCCTATGTGCGCATGCGTTCGATGCTAGAACTAGACTAACCACTCAAATCCCCTAACAACATTAGGACTCATCGAGGTCACAATTGACCGTGAATCTGTGTAATTCGGCTGGTCATGAGGTGCTTGTGGTATCCACTGATTATGCTGAATCAGGCCTCGTGATACTTTCAATAATTTATTTTCCTCACCACTTGTAGTAGAATAACCATCTTCACTTTTCAGTTCAGTAGGAGGCGTCGGCTTCGGTTGCGGCACCTTCCTCTTGAGTGGCATCTCATCTTCAGAGTCAGATGTGAGATCGACAAGACACTCGGCCGGTTTGGGCGTGCGTTCTTCACCGACGGCTGCACGTTTAGCACTATTGTCGCCTGTACCTTCTAGTGGAATTACTTCTGTTGGACAATGTGTTCATATAAGTACTAGCAGGAATCCGCATTTCATTCGCGGAACACCCGATCCCGTGGGAATCATCATCATCATATCAGCCACAGCAGGGCAAGCATGGCCGGAGAAATTTTATCCACAGGGAAAGGACAAAATAGTCTTTCCCTCTGTTCTGCCAAAGTATGGGCGCAAGGGTGGATATAATATCCACGGTAGAATAGATGTCCATGTTAAATGTTAAATGGGGATATACTTATCTTTTCCCTTACTAACTTATTTTTCTGCCGTGCTTTGGCAGGTAGACAAAATAATGATCTCCCTTGACAGGGGACATAACGGGTGGACATAATTATTATCCTCAGCCCATGCTTGCCCTACAGGACGTCCACTGCTGAACATTGGCCTCTCCCAAAGACTTCCCGTGGAATTAATGTCCCAATGAATCAATGTATCCTAATACCAAGTTTCATCAAAATCGGTCCAGTAGTTTTGGAGCCTTTTCCTTGCAAACATATAACAAACAATCTTTCCTCATTTTAATATTACTATAGATAAAAATAGTATTTTCTAAGGTTTTTGCTACTTGAACTCATAATTATATTTATTTAGTCTGCCTGTGACCATGGGATCTGCAAAGTTCTTAAAACGTCAGGTTTGAAAACAAATCAATACGCGAATATATCCATTAAAATAAATATAATTATATAGATAAAGATTTCAAACACCCCATGTTTGCCAAACTATTGATTAATGAGTCGAATTTATTTCTAAAGTTATATTTACTCTATTTCTCATGGATGGTGCTGGACTTGCCTAAGCTAACTTGTAGAAGAAAATTTATACTCCATTCCCAGACTTCCTAGGCCCTGCGGACCCCTGTTCCCAGTCAATTGAAATAAAAGTTAAATGTATGTATGTATGGTTACCGAGATCATCTGATATAAGCGTGACAGGTTCAGGTTGGTGTTGCGGTAGGTGTGGACGCGGCGGCGGCGCGTTGGCAGACCAGCTACCGTCCACGTGCAGCTGGATCTCATTACACTCGCTCGGCAGACGGCCAGACGCTAGGACCTCTTGGAAATACCTAGAGAACATTACAACATTAAGATAAACAAGCACAAACAACAACAGAAGACTATAATAGACTGCACAAGCGTCATATTCAAGCGATCCTTACTTGGCTCGACCCATTCTCTGTCCATTTTTATTCATGCCAAAAACATAACAACGTTTTTTCTTTCATGTACTTTCTTCAAATCAAATCAAATATCTTTATTTTCTTTGGATACTTAATACTTAAAAGTATACAGGACCACATAAAAACGTCTTAAAAACTAAGTTAGGATGTGTGCCTTCGGAACGCGCCCACCAATGAGAAGAAGGCACAAGAAACTCATGGGGTTTTTTTTTTCATGTGGTCACGCTCACAAAGGTCAATATTACAGTATTTGAAAGTATTATTTGAAATGGAGCAACTAAAGTCATGTCCATGGGTTCTTATCATTAAGATAAGACGAAGTATCATAGTATGCCTTACTGCACAATCTATGCTTTATAAAAGTTTTGAACCTGTTAATGGACATGTCATATACATCTTTAGGTAATTTATTATAATAGAGCACACATGTACTATTAAACGACCTGTTTATTTTCCGGAGCCTGCTACCGGGCACGGTAAGTTCACCCTTATTTCTTAAATTGAAATTATGAATATCGCTGTTTTTACGGAAAATATCAGGATTTTTGTGAACGTAGAGCAAGTTTTCGTAGATATATTGTGAATAGAGCGTTAATATATTTATCTCTTTAAATTTTTCTCTAAGTGATTCCCTGGGGTCCATTTTGTAGATAGCTCGGACAGCTCTCTTTTGCAATATGAAAATAGCATCAATATCTGCAGCACACCCCCACAGTAGGATGCCGTACGACATGACACTGTGGAAGTAGCCGAAATAGACTAGGCGAGCAGTCTCAATGTCCGTGTATTCGCGAATTTTCTTAACGGCGTAAGCGGCAGAACTAAGTCTATTGGACAATGCTTCCACATGTGGGCCCCACTGAAGCTTAGGATCTAAAGTTATACCTAGAAAGACAGCCTTACTGACTAATTCAACTTCCTCATCATTAATTTTTACAACAGTTTTTACTTGTTTTACATTTGGAAGTGTGAACCGAATTAATTTAGTTTTGGATCCATTCAGTAATAAATTATTGGAATTGAACCAATCAACTATTCTAGAGAGAGCATTGTTCACATCGTCAACGTTGGACTGACGCCTTTTAACCTTGAACACCAAGGAGGTGTCATCTGCGAACAACACTATCCCATGGTTGTCCCTTACAAGGTAAGGTAAGTCATTTATATAAACTAAAAACAGGAAAGGTCCTAATATGGATCCTTGAGGAACCCCCATTGCTATCGCAGATCCGGGGGATCGTTTCCCGTTAACATCAACACTCTGGATCCTACCGCTCAAATAAGAAGAGATAAGATCCAGGGCGCCGTCCCTAATACCGTAGTGGTGTAGTTTCATGATCAATGTATTATGTTGAACGCAATCAAATGCCTTGGATAAGTCACAGAATATGCCATACGCATCATGTGACTCCTCCCAAGCATCAAATATGTTTTTAATTAACGCTATACCCGCATCAGTAGTCGAGCGCCCCTTACTAAACCCGAACTGTTTATTATGTAAGATATTATTATCATGGAAATGTTTCAGTAGTTGCTTTAAAATAAGTTTTTCAAAAATTTTACTTAACGTGGGTAGTACTGATATTGGTCTAAAATTGGAGGGGTCTGAGGTACTACCAGATTTAAACAGTGGAACTACTTTACTCAATTTCATTAAATCAGGAAACACACCACAATCTATACATCGATTAAATATAATGACTAGTTCTGGTATAATCAGTTCAATAATTGATTTAACAATCGGGACAGACATCCCCCATAGATCTTTAGTTTTCTTGAGATTTATTTGCTTAAGCACTACAATAATGTCATGATTTTTAACATATTGGAATTTAAATGTTTTATTACAATTTGGTACATTCGTTTTTAGCAAAGCTTCTGCAATGGGGGTAGAAGAATTTAAAGCCTTCGTCAAAGTAATAGCTACATTACCGAAAAAAATCTCAAATTCGTTTGCGATATCTTGATCATTATTAGTTATATTTCCATTAATACTCAATTTAAACTCGGTGTTTTTGGCTGCGACTCTCCCTGTTTCAGCGTTAATTACTTTCCATGTAGCTTTTATTTTATCATCACTAGTTTTAATCACAGATTTAATGAAGAGAGATTTTGCCAAAATACACACTCTTTTAAATATCCTTGAATAGTTTCTAACGTAGGCTCCAAACTCCTCTGATGTATTACTCTGTCTTTCCGCGTATAACTCATATAGTTTATGTCTACTGCGGTGAATACCAACCGTTGCCCAGTCACTAAACTCGCGTTTGTCGGAGACTACCATAGATCTGGATGTAAAGATAGACTGAAATTGGTTATTAAGAACCGAAAAAAAGTTATTATATAATACATTTGGATCCGTATCACAAGGCAGAAACGGTAAAACGTTAGCTAAATTCAATCTAAGTTCCTCCAGACGAGCAGCAGTCACCGGTACGTACTTTATTTTCCTTTTTGGTATCGATTTTATGACAATAGCAAATTTGACAAACTGACCACTATGGTCTGATTCTAATTTATTAATGATAGATTTGCTAATCGTGGATATATTATCGGTAATATAAATATTATCAATACATGTCGCAGTAGTGTCAGTGGTTCTAGTAGGCTCCAGAAACACGTTAGATAAATTGTGTGATTTATACAAATTCAGAAGTTTCGTGGAAAAGGTGCTTATTTTCATCTACGTTAAAATCCCCACATACAAGTAATTGTTTTTTTGATTTAGTTAATTTTGTTAGCATTTCATCCAATATCTCAATAAATTCTTTAAAATTTTCAAAAACAGGTCGTCTATATACACATACTACTATTAATTGCTCCAGTTCTACACAAGATATTTCCGTTACACATTCCACAGACATAGACACGACATCTTTTCTTTCTTTATATTTTAATTTATTGTTCAGTATTATAAGAGACCCCCCCTTTGCCGTGTTTACCCTGCAGAATGCGCTGCCAACCCGGTGGTTGCTGAAATTGAACATGAGCTGGTGAGCCCGGAGATGATGTTCGGTTATGCATACAATGTCAATATCCTCAGCGTTCATGTACAATTCCAGTGTTAGTATTTTGCCCTCTGCCATCCCTCTGATATTTTGATGCACCAGGGTAACATTTTTTTCATAATTTTTATTTACTTTATTTATTTTAGGGCATTTATTCCAGCAATCGTTATTATTTGACTCGTTAGATAATGAAATCAATAATTGGCTTATATTGTTATCTGAACAATTTTTTTTATTATTATTACTTGGTAATGTGCTAGAGGATATCTCCATTGTCTTAAAACTACTGCAAGAGCGTACCTCTTTTGTCTGATTATTTAATTTAAATTAATCGGATAAAGACAACTATCCGCAGTCTGAATAATATTTATGTCATTTAACTGCGCAAAAGGCGCAGTATATGTAGCCAAATTCTTGGCTGTAAAATTAAAAAAATAACATAGCGAAGTTGCTATCTGTCTTTTGATTGAATCCGGAAGCTTGTGCTTTCCCTTCGTCAAATAATAAGTATTACTAACAATAGGGTTAGTGTCAATAACATTGAACTTTTTACTATAACATGATATAGTGTTCAATGCTAAATTTAAATTATGTCTAAGTGTATTTTCCGCAGCTGGCAAGTTTTTACAGTAGGGGAGTGTAAACATTACAATATTGTCTATGTTCAAGGAGCACAAAGTATCACAATATTTCAACATTTCCTGTTTGTTGACACTTCCCCTATTTCCAATAAAAATAATTAAATTATCATTTTTTTCAAATTTATAGCTAGTTATTCTTTTCATAATTTGGTGATAGGATGCAGAAGGCATACAGTAATTTATAAAAGACTGTCCCTTTGAATAAAAGTTTAATTTTGAGCCCATATCCATTCCAATTTCATTGCTAAACATGATTGTTTGATTTTTATTATTAATTATTTGAGAACTTAAATTAGAAGATTTACATAATAGCTGTGCACGGTTACACAGCTGCTCACTCAATAAGGAAGGTGTATTCAAAGGCTCGGGCTGGCTGCAGCGGTCACAGCCATAACTTGTTTTGTCTGCCAAAGAGTCAAAACGGTCCACATAGTCAGATGTTGAATTAATAAGTTTACCCATTGCCATTGAATATTCCCTGATAATTTGCTTTGATTTATCATACATGATAGTCACTGATTCGAGTGAGTCTTGCAAGTGTCTAAGCTTAATTTGAAATTTATTCGTATCGGCTGCATGTTGCCTTTGATAATTTTCTAATTCTAACGTGCATAAACTCAATTTATCTAATAGTTCCAATCTATTTTTACAATTTTTAACGTTTTTAGATAGTTTTTTATGATTTTTGATTAAATTTTTATTTTTTCTAATAAATTTATTAATTTTTACAATTTTTTTTTTTTTTTCTGTAACTATGTTTGTCGTTTGTGTCGTCTAAAGTGAGTGTTCCTTCCATCCTCAAGGCTAAGACTGATATAATGCCTAGGACACATAATAAAGGCATTATGTATGTTGAGTATATGAGACGCCACATATTATGTGCATTCCGGAGTGTGGATAGACCGCCAGGCGTTAGTTACATAAAAGATATACGCACAAGTCTCTTCTTTACTAATATTACAACGATTTCGTTTGTAATGGATAGGCTCTGAAACTGGTCCAATTTTGATGAAACTTGGTATGAGAATACATGGATTCATTGAGAGTAACACAGCTACTTTTTATCCCGATATACTCACGGGATCTTACGCGAGTGAAACTGCGGAGGGCTGCTAGTTGAAATAAAAATGTGCTATGGTGAAGCAGAGGTTGTGGGTTCGAACCTGATTTGGAAAGCATTACATCTACTCCTTATTCTTCTTCTCGTATAGTGGTGTGGCTTACCTATTGTTAGAGTTTTTTCAGATCGCCTTAAGGCCTCTAACTTGACCTAGGTAGAGGTAGCAACCGCAGCATTACATTCCAAGATATATGCATCTTGCTGAGCAAAGTAACTTTGCTATGTTTAAAGTAAACTTACCCATCAACAACAAGCGAATCATAAGGCGCCGGTCGATCACAAACAGGACATAACCAAGTAGGTTTCCTCTCGTTCATTTGTAGGAACAATGAGGCGTCGAAACACTGGAGATGAGGACAGGCGGCCGGTCGGCAAGGGCAGGACATACGCATCTTGCCGAGCGGACACATCAGTGAGACACGGAGCGATGTCGTTGCTATTTCACTGTCGTAGTCTTCTGATAGTTTTTCTTTTACTGTAAGAGAGTTTAGCATTATTCATTGTTGAAAAACAGTAATATGACTCTTTGTAACCATCTTATAACTTTGAGATGGAATCTTATGCACTTGTATTTTTAGTTTTTTATAATTTTCTAATTTACTTAATGGTGCAATAAAGTGTTTATCTATATTATCTATCTATCTCATAGCACCGTCATTCACACCTTTTAACTCTTTTATTTACTTAACAGCTATAGCTATTTATTACACTAAAATGTCCTTTGTCCCTGCATTTAAACTAATTTAAAGCACAGAACATGCAGTGATCTTCCACTAATAATTTTTCAGAATCAAAATCCGTTGTAGTTTTAAAGATCTAAGCGTACATAGGGACAGATAGACAGCGGGAAGCGACTTTGTTTTATAGTACTTGTATACGGGCTGTTTTCCGCGATTAGACGCTTTTTAATTGGGCCCTTTTTGCGTGAATATGGAGTAGGCTTGCCCAACACCTACTACCCTCTCAGCTTTGTCGACCATGTCCGACAGAACTTGTCAATACTTCTGGAGCCAACTAAGCCGCGGGTTTCATCACGATGTTTTCCTTCACCGTAAGAGCAATGTCAATTAGCGCACATCATTTTTTCTTAAGAAAAATACATTGGTGCACGGCCGGCCTGGATTCGAACCCACGACCTTCAGAATGAAAGTCGAGGTATCTACCACTAAGCCAACACCGATCTCTTGTTTTATAGTATACTAGCGACCCGCCCGACCCGACCGGCTTCGCACGGCTATATTATGCATGTATTAAACATATAAACCTTTCTCTTGAATCACTCTATCTATTAAAAAAAACCGCATCAAAATCCGTTGCGTAGTTTTAAAAATTTAAGCATACATAGGGACACATACATAGGGATTATACTATGTAGTGATACTATCTTTCAAGTTGGATCAAACTGCAGTGTGCAAATTTGATTAAAATCGGTTAAGTACTTTAGGCGTCCATCGCGCACAAACAACGTGACACGTAATTCATATATATTAGAATAGTGATAAGGTTTTAAAGGATTGTTCTACTCACTCAATGATCTTGTGTAATCCGGATTCTTAGTGCCTTTATTCTTCAACCGTTGCAACAGTTCGGCCGAGGTCAACTTCCTCACCATAAAGACACTGAGTACGTAAGCGCGTGTGAAGTCCGCGGCCCAAGTCACGTGGATCTGGTTGGCTACAGTCGGTGATAGTTTGACGAGAGAGGTGATGTTGACAGGACGTGGCGGCCGCTTCGGTTCTGGAGTCGGTTTGTTTGTTGGTATCGGGTTCTGGGGAATAATATTTGAGTTATATACTACTAACTAGCAAACCTTCCTCTTGAATCACTCTATCTATTAAAAAAACCGCATCAAAATCCGTTGCGTAGTTTTAAAGATTTAAGCATATCTAGGGATATAGGGACAGAGAAAACGACTTTGTTTTATACTATGTAGTGATGTAGATTTTTAAGAGAGAAAGAAATTAAAAAACAATAAAGAAACAAATGACAAAAAGTCTATAACAAATTTAAATAATTGAATCCTAGAGGTCTTCTAAAAAGAAGGATTCATTGACTCAGGAATTCATTGCTCTTAAAATTCATGTCTGTCTGTCTTTTCAGCGGTTAAAACTTCTGAAACAGTTGGTTTATTTTCAGGAAAGGATGTGTTATACTTTACATCCAATAGAAAGTAAGTAGAACTTGAATTTTCAATGAAAAACCGATTTATGCGGGTAAAACAGCTAGTTGTAGAAATAAAATACTTACTGGTAATGGGCACATTTTGTTGTTTACTTTAACATTAACACTAGGTGGGAAGTGATCTTCTTGTTCACACGATGTTTCTAGTAGGCAGAACCGTAGTTGCGCCTGTAATTAATACAACCAATTTATTTATCGCTCTAGTATTAAGAGGAAAGGGTAGGTACCTGCGCTCTCTCCATACAAACGTAGTCGACTGTTTCCTCCCTAGATAATGACACTAGCACAAATATTTTATAATTGCCATGACTATGTTTTGGTTTTATTCATTTTCTAATTATCATAGAAATTAAGATAAGAAAAAAAGAAAAAATCATAGGGGCATGGTCATGGCAGTTATAAGTTATAAGCACCAAAAATATTTGCTCTAGTGTCATTATCCAGGGAGAAAACAGTCAACTACGTTTGTATGGAGAGAGCGTCCAGTACCCTTTCCTCTTAGGTAAATAAATCTCAGCGCTCAGCTGGCAGAACTGACCGGCCGCCCATTTCTTCATACATTTTTAATATGACGCTATCTGTCTGCCAGTTGATGAAAGAAATTATAGAACATTTAACACAGCGCCATCTAGCCCCAAGCTAAGCAACTAGGCTCGTGAATATATGCTTAACTAGTTCAGTGACATACACACGTACAGTAGAATCTTATATATAAAATTCTCGTGTCACAATGTTAGTTACCATACTCCTCCGAAACGGCTTGACCGATTTTTATGAAATTTCATATGCATATTCATTAGGTCTGAGAATCGGCTACTATCTATTTTTTATTTTGTTTCTTTTCGTTTTTTTTTGTAAATGGGAAAATAAGTTACATAAATAAAGATATACATACAGACGCCGAGACCATAAACAAATATTCATAGCATCAATATTTGTTTGAGGCGAGCATTGAACCCGCAACCTTTTGCGCCGCAAGCGAGTGTTCGCCCGACGACGCGCCACCGAGGGCATCTTACGTCTATGTGCTGCCATCTTACGTTCTACAGGTAAACTATGTAAGTAATACGCCATTTTGTAATGTGTAACCAAATACGGACGCATTAGGTAGCTGTCAAGGGTAAATTTCCCCTTTCTGTTATTGACATTGAAAAGGGGAAACTGGTCCATAACTTCTGAGATTATTTGTGGTAGAATGGAAGGCATGTTTCGTTTGTTATAGTAAAGTCATATCAAACAACAAGAAATTGAAACTTAATTTCTAGTGCAGGTTCTTTTAATATGGTATGGTTCAGTCTTTGACGACCATCCCACCTATGCATGCTATATAACGATGCTTTCTAGGATGTTGCATGTACAGTCGGCTGCATAATTGCTGACCCACCGTAGAGCTCGAAAACGGCTGTTATAAGAATGTTTTCAACACGAGCAAGATTCCAGACACCTGCTTTATTTTAAGTTTAAAGTCTTCTAACTCATGAACACTAACTCACAAAAATATTAGAATGAAAACATGCCAATAATAGTAATTTTTGAACTCTACCAAGGACTGCAATTATGCAGCCGACCGTACCTCATAAGAAGATACATATTCACTTGTGACTTAGAAAGACAGACTCGGGCAACCGATTCCATTTGTATAAAAATGCTAACCTGTATAACATAATCAAGTTTATTGCTAGCTCCGACGACGTCCTTTCCCGTGGCAATCTCCGTCGCCTGTTGCGGTGTCAGGTGGAACACGTAAGTTCCTTCCTGCATTCGTCCCGCTTGCATCGGCATCATTGTTGAAGGCTTCATTAGTTCTGCTAGTACGTCGTAGAATGGTAATCTGGATGATAAGAAATAAATAAAATAAAAATAAATATGGCAGGACACTCCACACATCGCCATCTAGCCCCAAGCTAAGTAACTAGACTTGTGTTATGGGTGCTAGACAACGGATATACTACTTATATACTTTTCTTTTGTAAATATATACATAAAATACATAGAAACAATCAGACCACAGACAAATATCTAAGCATAAATACTTGTCTAATATTGTGTAATATCCAGTAACTAAAACTCAACATTAAGGGGGGTCCATACGCCAACGTCCTTGGTACACAGCCTACTAAATAGTTACTATTGGCACCGGTCGCCTTCGTTGGTGAAAATTGTTGATTGTTACGAATGTGTTTTTTTTTTTTTTTTTCAAAAGTGCTGAGATGGAATTGTAGGTGAGATTTTACCGACATTTTGGTGTGATTTTGGGCCAAACATTTCCTATAGTTATGAAGCTATCCTAGAATTAAGACTTAAAACTAGTCTAGCTTTGAAACGACAAAGAATTTTCGCCTCAAAATTACCCCAAAATATTGGTAAAAAACTCACCTACAATTCCATCTCAGCACTTTTGAGAAAAACAAAACACATTCGTTACAATCAACAATACTAGTTGTAAGCGACGGGTATTTCTGGCGCGTTGCGTTTGGCAGCATAAGCAGCCTTAAACACAGGCACCTAAACATTACATAACTTACTTCTTAAACTTAACATCAGGGTGTACAGGATATGGTGGCAGCGAGGCCGTGGGTGATGGTGAGGGCATCGGAGCGAGGGTCGCGCCGCCTCCGCCTCCGCCGTACCCGTGGTATATGTTGCCCGCGTACATCGGGTTCTGCCGCGCCTGTGGAGGTGTCTTCTGTTCTATTTTATATGGAACCCACCCAAGTGTCCAGTAGGAGGTTGGTCAAATACGTCACTTTTAGGGATCCATAGCTCAAGAAAAAAAAACTTGAGAAGTGTCGAATAGAATGAAGTTCCTTTCGATTCATTAGTGAAGGTTTTTTTTTTAAATAATCGTCGTGACACCACACTGTTTAATGCGAATTAGAAAGACGTAACGAAAATAACTGGCTTGCTTTCTATGAGAGCAAAAAGTGTCGTTACAACTTTTGGTCTTAATTTTTTCCGTCTAGCCCCCTTTCGCAACGCGCGATAAGGAACTTTCCACAAACGAGGCCCTTATAAGATCCCTCTATTGTTCATTCTGATGAAAAAAGCAATCGAGATGTAGTTATTGGGATATTTAACTTTCTCTATTAGTACTACATGAAAACTGAATAAAAGTAAGTAATCCGTTTCTTGGGAGCGGAAAAGTCACACACAGGGTTCGGCCGGAAGACCAGCGCTTCAGATGTGCATGCGTATCTGCAGCACATGCTGAGGCTTTACCCATTCGAGCAACACACGACTTCTCAGATGCTTTAAAATTTAATCTCTGTCTTTTGTATTTACTATCTCTTATTGTTTCGTATTTGTGTAAATACTATGTCGTGTGTTTGTTTTCTATTCTAAGTTCTACAGTTTCTGACAGATGTGTTATGTCATGTGACTGTAAAGGTACCTAAATATGATTTCATTTCATAGTTTAAGACAATGATTGGAAGTTATTCCATCGTACCGAGACAGGCATGCCTTGCCCGCGTGAATCCTGCGGATTGTATCCAGTGACGGCTGGGTGTTGGTACATGGCGGAGCGAGAGCCTTGCAGCGCGGGCGCCAGCGGGTCCTTGCCTTGCGACCCGCTACCTCCCACGCCGCCTGACTGCAGCGACTGTCCGTTCCTGAAATAATCGCTCATATTTACAACCATAACAAGGAAAGAGATTTTTGTAACTAAGAATGATGAATAGTAAAGTTCAAAGATTGTAGAGTTGTCAGATTTTAAAAGTTAGAGCAGAAGTAGCTGCATACACTGCACTTCTACAAGCATTCCAGTCTGTAAACTGCAGTGCAGTGGCTATGTATTATTTTCAAAGGCCTTAATGGCCTTTGAAAATAATACATACTATGAAGTGCTTTGATTGATTAAATAAATATAAAATAAATATTACAGAACACTCCACACATCGCCATCTAGCCCCAAGTTAAGTAACTAGACTTGTGTTATGGGTGCTAGACAACGGATATACTACTTATATTACTTTTCTTTCGTAAATATATACTTATAATACATAGAAACAACCAGACCACAGACAAATATCTAAGCATAAATACTTGCCTAAGGCGGGAATCGAACCCGCGACCCGGTGTTTGGCAGTCCGGCATGGTGACCATTGTGCCAACTGGGTCGTCAATTGTCTTTGTGGTGACTCCAGATAGTCTCAAGTACTTGCATATCACATAATAATATGATGAAACTCTTTGGTTCTGTCTACATATGGTTCTTTGAGTTACTATTCATTATTCCCATAAAAAAATCATGCTGCAACATTTGAATGGCTATTTCAATTATTGCTATGTAAAAGCTAGTTGAAAACGCCATTACGTCAAACAGAACAAACACCTTCAACTGGAGAACATTATACCCGACACCGGAAGCTAACTCATGCGTCAGCTTTCGTCACTATTTACCGAGTTTTGGCTGAATACAGAGAGCTGTCCATCTACAGCTGGATATAATTTTAAATTAAGGTTCTGCGGTAGTTAGACAGGTCTATGAATACAGTTCAAACAGTGAACATAGCAGACATGGTTTGTGGTATACAATGTGCGGGAGAACATGCTAGTAGCTACGCAAGGCATACGCAAGAACGCGCTCTGAAGACTTGCCTAGGGTAGGACTTTTGTGAGCGATGGCCGTTCTCTGTTGTTTTGAGTCGGCTCCTAAGTTCGGAGGACCTCCCATTTTCAGCGGGCGCACTCGCCGCCGCGCTTCCTACTCTCGCTGCTGACCGTGTTTTAACCATTGTTGACGTGCCAACATATCAACTGAAATTAAGGAGTCCAAAATCGGACGAACTAACGTGAGTAACCTGTCACAACCATAATAGGTTTTCTGGAAAATTTCTTCGACATCGCGAAAGAAACGACACGTGACTCCTTATTTCTCTTAGGGCATTAACGACGGGGCAAGGGGCAATGAATGGAAGAACATCTGCAATTGAATAATTATCCATTTTAGTCGTCAATGGTTAAAACAAGTCTTACAGCATTAAATTTATCTAAAACAGTAGTAAATGTCCAAAACCGTTGATTTTGAATATAATGATGGTGATCCTTTTGTATTAAGTTTTGTCAAATTATTCCACTGCAGCTGTGAAAGGGCATTGCTTAAATAAACCTAGTTATCTTTAACAATATATTGGGACATTATAATAAGACAGGAGAACAAGCTTGGTAAGAGAAATAAGGGACAGTCCTGTCAATGAAATTTTCCAGAATAGGTACATTATACAAAACTTATTTATAACAATTTGACATTAGGACCACTTACAAGCTGTGAGAGTGAATAAGGTGGAATAGCAGGTTAGTAGCTAATGTTTAATGTACCTACTAATGTTGGCTTACATAGGGGTAAACACAGACAAAATGGTAAGTTTCCCCTTTTTAAATTCGATAAGGGGAAACTAGCCTTTTGTATCATTTACCCCTAAGCCCACTGTTAGCAAACATCAAATTATAACTATTAAGTAAACACAAGCATTTACTACGAGTCAAAACATCTACAATCTAATTGTTTCTAAAAAATATTTAAGTTAATTTAGGAAATTCTTTAACAAAAATTAGTTCAAATCAAACTAATATCTAAGTACAATTAATAATACTACTACTTCAATTGTTTAAGAGAATTGTTGCAAACTATTGTTATTGTAACTCATAATACAGTCTCAATAATCCGAACTACCAAAAAATAACCCCTGTTCGGAATCACGGAGCGTTCGGATTATAGTATGTTAAAAATGCAAGTATATTTTGACAGAATATATTTAATTTTATTGAGGTTATTATAACATACATATTTTAACAACAGAATACGTTACTTATTTATAAAGTCATCAATTTTAGTTTGGCGGGTTCTATTTAATGACCAAAAAAACGAAGTCATTTTCATAAGCCCAATCCAAACCAAGTCAGCAGTTCGAATTACAGCGGCGTTCGGATTAGCCTGAGTACGGATTATCGAGGCTCTACTGTAGTTGTAAACTAGCACCACCTCACGGGTTCACCCGCGTAAGTCCCGATCCCGTTGGAATATCGGGATAAAAAGTAGCCTAAGTTACTCCCACTGAATCAATGTATCTTCATAGCAAGTTACATTCAATTCTGATTATCAAAATGCATGTTGTCGCTTCCTAAAGTGGTGGGCCCTCTATGACGTCCCAAGATGGTTTAGATTTTGTTGATTATTACGATAACAATTCATCCAATTTGAGCAAACATAATCAATGTATAATATCTATAATAAAAGTGTCTTCGGATATTTTGTTAGAAATTTGACTACCATTAATTTGATACCTAGTTTGCTCAAATCAAATAAATGGTTATCATAATAATCGACAAAATCTAAACCATCTTTATGACGTCATAGATGCCCCCCCCCTCAGTAAGCCACGCTGATTCCGACGATACCCGTTGTCGTTATAAACCTTTCCAGTCCTACGAACTTCGTAAATAAACGACTTTTTGTCAATTGGCCTCCCTACTAATAGGCCGTTGCAGACAAAATTTGAGCAAATGGGGGTATATTGCACCGACTGCGGAGCAAAGCGAGTGTGGAGCCCTGCCCATGGTGCACCTACTCTGCCCACTGTTCCCTAATACCTGCACATTGACCTGATAGAGACCAACACTGCTGCAGTTGCAGTGGCTAACTATTGGACAAATTTGACTGGTTGAACATGACTGACTTGATAAGAAGAACTCATACCTCAAACTAATGGATAGTTTGGGCTATAATTTGCCTTACAGATAGCTATTGTGATGTTACACTAAAAAGAACTTTGGAAAAATCAACTGCCATGCAGACAAAGTCACAGGTAGAAGTTGGGGCCAGTTCTAGCTTAAGTATCTTATCTTTATAAATATTTAAAAAAAAATTGTAGATAGCCTATGACTAATTCATTATTAGTCATTTGTTGACTATAATTTTGTTTTAATAATTTGTAACTTAATTTGCTTATGGAGCAAATATGAGCCAAAAGCAAAATGCCTTTCAGCTATATTATATTATTGCAAGAAAAATTGCTGTAAGTTTTGTTGTGTGTACCATTTGCAGATAAAATATTTCTTTTCCTACCTTGATGAAAAACCTTTGTCTTTTAAAAGCTTACCTATCCAAAAGTCGAGAAAACTTGCCAAGTGCAGTAAATGCCATCATATTATGTTTTAAGTATTTGTTGTTATAGCGGTAACAGATGTACATCATCTGTGAAAATGTCAACTGTCTAGCTATCACGGTTTATGAGATACAGCCTGGTGACAAACAGACAGACGCACAGGGAAGTCTTAGTAAAAGGGTCTTGTTTTTACCCTTTGGGTATGGAACCCATAAAATACTGCTTATATGTTTTGTTGACATAAAAGGTAGGCTTAAAATAACATGGAATTTTAGTCTTTGAAATAATGTAAGTTTAACTCACGCAGCAAATGGTGACCTCTGCGGTAAGTGGAAGGGGTATGCACAGTACTCGATATTTATATGAAAATTGAGTTCTGCGCATACCCCTTCTACTTTCCATCAGAGGTTACCATTCTCTGTGCTACGTATATCAAAGTTTAGGAAAATAACTTGTTTACAAACGGTACACACAACAAAACTTGACAACAACTTTCCATGCAATAATTAACATTTTAGGTAAGTTAGGTGAGTAGGTATAGGCGACAGGCATTTTGCATTTAGCCCCTATGTGCACTTTAAGGATTTCAGCTACCTAGTATATTACAAACATGAAAACAACCACAACATAAACTAGAATGTGGGATAAGACAAAACTAACTATAAAAAAAGAACCGTTTGAGGCTTTGAGGTCTGAGGTTTCCACCATATTCACCCCTTCAACAAAAATCAATAATTAATTTAAAATTAGTTGTTTGTTGACAAAATAGATTGGCCAATCTCAGTGCAATAATTATACAACTCCCAGAGCTTCTCTGTAAACGTTTTAGGAAGGAAATATGTGGATTTTAATATAATTCTAAGGGGGTATTTAGCACGTTTCTAAACGCAGGTTGTAAACGTAATTAATTCAAAAAAGCCCGGTAATAAACATTTCAGCCGCCATGTATTCGAAGTGTTATTAACCTGTTAGTAAGGTTATGTGGACAAAATTAGAATTTCAAAAGTATTTTGTCTAAAAACGGCTGTAAAACAGAAACGTACACAATTTCTAGGCAATATGGATGACAGGAGAATTATATTGTAAACTTACCATGATATCCCGTTACCATAATCGTAATATCTACTCATATTTAAATTCACATTAAAATACACTTATTCTGAAACATTTAACTCTATTTTTCACTATTTACGAACTTTCACAAAACGCCATCGCTTGACGCTCTTCTGCCAAACGTCCGCCACATTGACCATAGTAAACAATGTTTTTTTTTCTTCGAGTGTGCTCAGACCCTTATTTTTTCCAGTTGTTTGATCGAAAAATCTAGTTCTGTCAACATTTTAAAACAATGCCTACCACAAAATATCATATTTACTACGCAATAAAACTATTTCTATTGTTTTCTAAAATTAATAATGAGAAAATAAGGATGAGTTCATAACATACTGTGCAATAAACCATAGACAATGCTTCAGTGCGTGACGTCGTACATCCTTTTCCTCTTCGTGTAGGGTTGAACTTGGGTTGTACAAAAGTTAGAAGGTTTTATTTTCGACATTCTGAACTAAATAAATGCTCCAAGAAGTATTTACGAAGTGTTGAATGTGCCCAAGAATGTTCTTGAGTAAGTAAAAGCAAACATAGGCGTTTAATTACTATGAATTCCTGAATTATCTTGGACCACGCAGCTATGCAAACGGAAGCCAGACGTCACTTCCGTAGAATTTTAGATTCCGCGGGCTGTTTTAAAATATCATAAAAAAGAAAGGGAGGAAAAGAAAGTAGAGGTAGAGTATGTAGCGGATGAACCACACTGATAGGTACCTACTTACTTTAGTTCTGAGAGGTGCACTTCTTATGACTCCTTGTCTCAATGAATAATTAAAAAAATGTTGGTTATAAAAACTAATTTAATTACAAGTAAAAGTGTTATGTGTGCACCAGTTAGACCACAGTGGTGCTGGTACAACGCCCTTAGTGAAAAGTCGTTTTCGATGGACATCGAGGCGCGCGTGAACCGGCCTCGTCGCACCCTCTGGACGATCAGTCCACAGCCGCTCAGCTAACGCCGCCGCCCGGGGCCACACTCTTGAGTCCAGATCATCCCTGTTCAAACTTTGAGACCAAACTGTGGCTTCACCACCTTCGATGGGACAGCCTCCCCGTGACCAAGGTCGATGTTCATAGACCCTTTGCCAGGAATTATAGGGCGTCCCACCATTATCTTCATACCACTGTCCAAAGCCACTATTTAAATCCCAGGCATCCTCATGTGATAAAACAGTACGTAACCCAGTAACGTACTTTTTAGCCCATTCTACACTCCGCACCTGTAACCCTATCGTGTGCACATAATTTTTAAGATCAGATTTAATCCGTTCACTCATATGTGAGTACCAGAAGAGAGTCAGATTGGGCAATTTTCCATTAACGGCTTCAAGCCTCTGTAATGCTGTTTTGGTAAAATCAACCCAAACAGACATTGGGTCATTAGAATCTAAATTCTCAATCCAACATCTCTCAGACACATCATCTCCGCCTAGATGAAAAATATCGTCCACTCCCGTCATTTGTATGATATCGAAAAACAAACTTTGAAGAATTTCGAAAACATGAGGATTTTGAGGGTTGAGCTGTCCACAGGGTGGCTCTTTACAATACGCACTCCAAGGCTCGGCATCCACACAGAAGACCAAGTCTCCGAATTCCATGGCCGGTCCCCAACTCCACGCTCTACCGACATGAGCCGGTACATCCACTTCAATAAGAATTCGAATTCCTCTTAATCGTGCCCTGCGAGACAGAGCTCTGATTTGGTCTGGAGTATAAATATCATTTTGGCTGTAAGCGCCATATTCGGCCAGCTGTGGCACACTGCTCAGATGTAACGAAAACGCTTGCGAATCACTGATGTGCCAATGGAACGTATTCATTTTAGAAGCGGCCATTGCATCTATTGTGCGAATAAGATCAGCAAATGTAAAATAATTTCGTGCTGTATCCAACATGAGTCCACGATACCGAAATTTGGGACCATCAGTTATTTCAGCTGCTTGTAGGATTATCAGGGATTCGGCATAAGTATCCAACCAGATAAGTTGAGACAAAGTTTCGATGCCATGTCTAGCGCCACAGAAAGAGCGTGCCGTGATGTCTACAACTAAAGTAAAATGTGCAGTGGCTATTGGTTTAAGGAACAATTCATAACTTTCATCTGTATCGATGCGCATACGTGGATCTTTGTTGGTTTTAACTGAAATTCGTACAACAACGTGATACCATTCTTCGAACCCTCGAAAATTTGACTCGACATGGCTAAGTTCATGGCGAAACAGTTCAAAGGCATCGCGTAGATGTTGACGCACTATTCTAGAAGGTGCATCAACAGTATCAAGTCTTATTAGATCAGCTCTAATGGGCACTGCTGTAGATGCCAAGCTTACGGCACCTGTAGGCTGTGGCCACAGTTGCATCCCGGAACATAACATATTGCATGTCTCTAAAGATTGCAATTTTCCATCGTGTGTTGCTTTGATTGGCACGCATTTCTCGTTCACGCAGTCCCAGCTCCAAAGGGGCATTTTCTTCCTATGTGGAGAATATTTACAAAAATGAGGAAAAAATTTAATAATCGTAGGTTACAGAAATAGTACATCATAACACTTACGAAGGATTTTCTGTAGAAGAAACGAAGGTAATAAAGCAAATAACAAATAAAATCATCGAAAACATTGATTTCATTATGTAAAAACATTTTCATGTTAAAATAGAATTGCTAATAAATATTTTTAGTAAAAATGTAAGGAGAAGCGGCAGCAGATAAGTAAACATTTTGATGACCTTTCATCTGCAAAGTGACTTTCACATGACTTTGATGAATAAAACTGCTATCAGACTCTAAGAAGGCGGTAGAGGTTGAATATTAGCAAATCTTCGCATCTCTACTAATATTATAAATGCGAAAGTACCTATCTCTGTCTGTCTGTTAAGTTTTCACGCCTAAAGCGCTGAACTTGATGAATTTTTGTTACAGCTAGTTTTTAGGGTTCCGTAGCCAAATGGCAAAAAAAGGAACCCTTATAGATTCGTCATGTCTGTCTGTCTGCCGTATGTCCCAGCCACTTTTTTTCTGAAGCTTTAATTACTGTACTTCTCATTGCTGTAGTTTTTTTCCTCGACCCACTTGACATTGGCAGAATTGCGCCTTTATGTCAGCAATCAGCCATACAAAAAAGTTGAAGTTGACGAACTGTACTGTTGAAACTTGGTAAGTTGTAAGTTAAGTAAGATGCATTCTAATGTAAGATGTATTCTGTGAACCGCATTAAGATTTTCATGCAAACTTCCACCCAAAATTGGTTTGAACGAGATCTGGTAAGTAGTATTTTTTAATCACTTCTTCATATAAAACAAAGTCGCGTTCTCTGTCCCTACGTCCATATGTCCTTTTGTATGCTTAAATCTTTATAACTACGCAAATGCGGTTTTTTTAAATAGATAGAGTGATTCAAGAGGAAGCCGAAGCCGGGGCGGGTCGCTAGTACGTCATAAACCGTAAACCGCCATTTACCCTTCAATCATGTATTTCTACCACTAGCGCCATCTATTTTTTTGCATTTGTTTTTGCGTTGGGGTAAAAACAGAATAAGTGGTACGAAACCCTTCGTGCGCGAGTCCGACTCGCACTTGGCCGGTTTTTTTCATACCTAATCTATGGCACCTAAAAGGGTTTGGGGCGTTTGATCAAGAGTGTGTTGTGTTTGGTCAAAGTGAAAAAGAAAGTAATTATAAATCTATACTAATATTATAAAGCTGAAGAGTTTGTTTGTTTGTTTGAACGCGCTAATCTCAAGAACTACTGGTTCGAATTGAAAAATTCTTTTTGTGTTGGATAGTCCATTTATCGAGGAAGGTTATAGGCTACTTTTTATCCCGATATTCCCACGGGATCGGGAGTTACCATGGAGCGCAGCTAGTAAATAATAAATATGGCAGGACACTCCACTCTCCACACATCGCCATCTAGCCCCAAGCTAAGTAACTAGACTTGTGTTATGGGTACTAGAACACGCATACATTACTACCTACCTAGTTAAGATATAAATATATACCTATTGTACCTACGCACGTGCACTGCTGTGATGTATGTTAACTTATGCGATTTCTATGGTGACTATGGACATAATAATCTAAATCAGTTTCTTTGATTCGTAATTTAATTGTGAATCTTTGAGGAACGGTAATGGTACCTACCTAACATTTTTAGGGTTCCGTACCCAAAGGGTAAAAACGGGTCCCTATTACTAGGACTTCACTGATCACTGCCTGTCCGTCCCTCCCGTCCGTCTGTCTGTCTGTCACTAGGCTGCATGGACTTAATAGATAGTGTATTAATACGTCCATGCTAGGCTGTATCTCATGAACCGTGATAGCTAGACAGTTTAAATTTTTACAGAATATTTTTATACAAAAACGACCAAACAGTATTAAAATATTTATTAAAAAAAATGGCTGACTGTTAAAGTCGGTTTACGGACGATAATTTTACGTGATGACGTCATAAGAAAACATTGATTGTTTCCGAAACATGACGCGTTCCCGGAACATGACGCGTCCCCGGAACATGAAGCATGACATCACATTTTTTGAGAGTGCAGGTGCAGTTATAAGACGAAGAAACTTTTTATATAAAATCCGCATTGTTCGGTGAACCAGAAGTCATAAGTCTCACATAGATTAAGTACCCACAAAGACCCACTCCAAAAACAAATGCAGCCAATCCAAGCATGACAATCAAGCAATCCTTGATAAGGTAGACGTTGTAGTTACCATAAGGTCCAGGGTACATAAGGCAAAAATCCATTAAGGCAGGGAAAACGAGAGCCAAGATACTAGTGCATAGATTCCCGACGAAAGCAACGATTAGCGCTTGAAACGGAATCGTGTAGGATATAACAACTGAAACAAATTACTTATACATTTTATTAAATTACTAGCTATGGCCTGCGATTTTACCTGAGCAAATCCTGACCTCGTGGGAATTCCAGGATAAAAAATAAGCTTATGACACGCAACTACCCCCCAACTATCTATATACAAAATTTCACCAATACGGTTCACTGGATTCGGAGATTACCTCACAAACTTTATAATATTAGTAATCGACTAATTTTGCCCCGCGGTTTTATCCACGTTGGTGTCTCTCACTTTCACTACAAACACAAAATACATACCTACCTAATAGTTTTTTCTACGGCCCTATTTACCCCTTCAGACGATGAATATCGAAAAATCGTCGCGCGCAGGACATTCTGTCTGCTCGAAAACTACGCGAATTTTTTTTCAATTAATAAAAAATTTAAAACTGTAAGTTTCGCAAGTGTTTTTTATTCATCGGGAAATGTAATCTAAGAAATTTTAGACAATTTTGTAAAGACAATTTTAAAATTTACAAGACGTGATAACAAAGACAGGTCTGGCTACAACTTCCACACCCTTCATATGTGCAACTGATGGCTTGTTCTCTGGATCATGGTTCTTGATCACTTCCATTATAATAGAGATGGCGGGGTAGCATTGGATGGGGGTATACAAACGCAATGGAGCACATGTACAGACCCGAATAAAGAACACTTGCGAATTTCGCAATCAAAATATTTTTTAATCTAACAAATTATAAACCATCTTGTACCTAAAGATAATTTTAAAACTTACAAGACATGATAACAAAGACAGGTCTGGCTACAACTTCCACACCCTTCATATGTGCATCTGATGGCTCGTTCTCTGGATCATGGTTCTTGATCACTTCCATTATGATAGAGATGGCGGGGTAGCATTGGATGGGGTATACAAACGCAATGGAGCACATGTACAGACCGATCGCTACCAATGCCGTGCTGTAAATTAAATAACAGCAAGATAGCTTGAAGCTTGAACACTTTAAATACGGTGATACCTATTGAGCTACCTGCTACATTATTAACTAGCGCTTTCCGCGGTTTCATCTGCGTTAGTCCCGATCTCGCAGAAATTTTGGGAACAAAAGTCCTGTCCTATGTCCTTCTCCACCCCCTAAAAGACCACTATGCCGATTTTCATCCAAATCGGTGCAGTCGTTTGACCGTGAAGCAACAAACAAACAAACTTTCGGATTTATAATATTTCTAACGGCGCTCCGCGGTTTCACCCGCGTTCGGATCCCGTGGGGATAAAAAGTAGCCTATGTGTTAATCCAGGTCTCTAGCTTAGTTCTGTGGGGCTGTTTCCACACTAAGCCTCTTTATTTAAGCCACTGTGCGTGTGAGAAGATCCTCCTCGTCACACCCTAACATCTCAGCTCCTTCCAAAAGGCTAGCAGCCTTTTCGCGCTGCTACAGACCTCCGGAAGATGCCAGGTATTGAAATTAGGTAGGTAGGTACTAATAGCGAATGGCTAGTAGAAATAATTTAACACATACGTAGAATCAAACGGCAAGTATCTGAGCACGTTTTCCTCCATGGTACCAAAAGCGTAGTAACCTAGGCAACCGAACACGGTTGATACGATCACAGTCACACATATCCCAACGTTGATTACTCCATATCGACTGGTAAGCTTACTTGGGTCCTCCAAGTTTTTATCCATAGAGAGGGTCTGGAAATCATTTGACAATTTTTTCTACACTAATTGTTATTAGTGTAAAAAAAATTGTCGGAGAAGAATTCAGAGATTTTATCTCACCTCAAAATATGCGTACCGCGCTAAAATAAATTTTCACTACACAAATCTTTCCAAACATGG
Source organism: Idaea aversata (assembly GCA_907269075.1). Taxonomy (NCBI): domain Eukaryota; kingdom Metazoa; phylum Arthropoda; class Insecta; order Lepidoptera; family Geometridae; genus Idaea; species Idaea aversata. The sequence goes on from OU026101.1 coordinate 10,558,408, forward strand.
AAAGATTTGTGTATCAAAATTTCCAAATTTCACTACACTACTTTCCAAACTACACAAATCTTTCCATGTTTGGAAAGATTTGTGAAAATTTATTTTAGCGCGGTACGCATATTTTGAGGTGAGATAAAATCTCTGAACTCGCGACACCGTTACGAGACGCAGCTACAGTGTGTGCATATATGCATGTACAGTCCACGGTCATAACTAGGTGCCCACTGGTAAGTCTAAACTCCTCTGCACTGTTGTAGCAACGCACACAACTACATGTTTTCATACAGTATAACTACGCAGCGCGCGGCGACACGTAGTACGTGTGTCAGAATGCATCTGTAGTGTTGTGGTTAACATAACACTAGCAAAGATAACAGTATATCTACCTACCCGTTGTCTTGCCCCGCCCCGTTCCAAGCCAAGTCATCTAAAAATTCGCAACAGTCATTGGCTCAGTGGTAGAACGAATGGATTAAATAAGACGTTTCAGAGCAATGCATGGGCGAGGAGTGTCTGGGTTCGAGACTTGCTTCGACCACTTTTTAAAAGTAACTTTAATATAGTTTTTAAAATTAACAATTATTTTTTTGTCCTAATTTTGTTTAGCTAATACGGATTTAAACAAAAAAAAAATAGTTTTATTGTTTTGAAATAATACAAAAACATTTGTGCTGAGAAGGATTTATTTAATTAAAGTTTCAGAGCTAATAAGGGAATACTTTGTGTAAAAATAATTTAGAATCGATGAAATAATGAGGTATTACTTTTATACTTACTAGATAGGTAGTATTTATTACGCATCGAGCGAAAACGAGGGTGCATACCCACTGCATAGATAAAATTGAAGTGACTTTGTTCCACCTATGCTATGTTTGTTTAGGTATTGCCGCGATGCGACCGCTCGACGCTCGACCGGTTTGTCGTTTCGCTAGCTAAATATATTGTGCGCGCGCACTCGGATTCGCTCGCGCCCGTGTATTTTTTACATTCGTGATAATTAATGAACAGATGATAAATATACTTATTAAAATAAAACATTATTGATTTCAATAATAGGAATAAATACGAAGCACACTGTATTATTATTTATTGAAGGTATAGCTTTAGTAATCATTTTCTCAAGGAAAAGAAAATTGAAGGTTAACCTCAATAATTCTATAACTTTACAATCATTGACTAGTTTATCATTATTTCTATTTCCTTCATAGCCCTGTTTCTAAATAATTTGAAATTGAAATAATATTCAATTAATAGTAATATATTATATTAAATTATAATATTAATATTATTTATAAGCCGACAACTTAATATTAATACTTATTTCATTAAGTTGTCTGTTTAGTAATAATAATACTTTATTTAAATTATTAAAAATTTAGTATTAAATAAAATTATTAAAAAAACGTAAAAAGCAAATATTATTTAAAAAAAAAGTTATTGAAATTTCGTTGCCTAATCAAAATCCAAATACTCTCCCTTTCAAATCGTAACCGTTCGTCTTTAAGACGTTGAGATAAGAGCGGTTTTCGAGCTGGATTTCGGTAGTTGATTCCTTTGCTGCGCAGTCCTCATTGAAGTTCCATAACGTTCAGCGAACATTCGAGTGGGTATGAATTCGTTGGATTCGTATATATATATATGCGTTCACTATTATTGCTCTTCGTTGTTCTTCATTATTATGTGGTGGCCTGCCACTTCGCGAAAGATCCAATAAACCACCCTCTTCCTCAGACCTCTTCACCCACAGCCTTACAGTATTTATCTATAAAAATAAAATATATACTTTTATTCCGTTTTACGAAAAAAAATCAATAAACCATACCAACCTTTCAATCCATAAACTATGTACTCACTTAAGTCATAATAATTTTAATTGCACATTACACTTACAGAAAAACCTGTCCCTTCGGCAATTTGTGATAATTATGCAATGCTTCTATATGGTCGCTCTTGAATCCTTCTATTTGCTTGCATTATTATTTTTTATACAAAATAATAAAAAATATGTCACTCTGCACAGTCGTTCAACGCTACGGAACATAACTTCCAACAACGTATTAATCGTATTTAAACTGATTCATTTGTTTTCTACTTACCCTCTTATGTTTTAAGAAACCAGCATAGTAACATCAAATCTATCAAATCATCGTTGCAATGTGGTTGCAGTTCATATTTATAAATAAAATCCTAAAAAAATTAACACCCATTCGTGTTTGGCGAGGGATCGAACCCACGTTAGCTTGGTGGTAGCAAACCGCCTACACCACCAGGCCAACCAGACACATAGCTTAGCAGTTGAAAATAAGAATCACACTGAGTTATATTAAACAAGTGTGCATGTGTGTGTATTGTGTTTATAGAAGAAGGTAATAAGTCAATTACACTTTTATTCCAAAGCTTTAACGTACCGTCCAGAAATATATGGCTGCCATAGTACATAATATATTTTGTAGTTCTTTAGTAAATAAGTTTAAGTATAAAGTTTTTTAGCTATTGCATAGCTTTTATCGCGGGCTTTGTGCGCGGCGACCGAATCAAGAAATTCCGTAACGAAAATAAAACTTCCACCTACTATGTAGCTCGGCCGAGCGCAAGCGTTCGCTTAACGTGTATGTATATGGTGCGACTGTACGAAGCTCGCACGATGCAATAGCTTTACCGCGGCAGTGCCTCTGAGTGCCACCCTTTTTGAAGTTATACTTCTTTAGGCGCGTTATGAAAAAATGATGAGAGTGAAATTTTACAAAAGCGAGACACAAAATTCTCACGTCACACAAAATTCTCACGGGAGAAGTTGTTTAAATCTAAATTGAACTTTATTGATTGTGTTGACAATCCTTTTCCAGTCCAGAGTTTTTTGTCGGACGAGTATTTTGCCGGACGAGTTTTTTGTCGGACGAGTTTTTTGTCGGACGAGTTTTTTGTCGGACGAGTTTTTTGTCGGACGAGTTTTTTGTCGGACGAGTTTTTTGCCGGACGAGTTTTTTGTCGGACGAGTTTTTTTTTTTTTTTTTTTTTAAATGCCAAAGAAGTATAACTTCTCACGCGCGTACATAAGTACACGCACCCTTTTTTTTTTATAAGTTTTCACTTCTGTCGGCACTCCCGGAGGTCAACCAAAAACGACGGGGTGTTATAATATGTGTAACGAATAGGCTCCGAAATTACTGGACTTTTTTTATGAAACTTGGTACTTATCCTTTATTTATTGGCATCCGCTAATAAAGAATTTTGGAAAATTCAACACCTACGCGAATGAAGCCACGGGTAGCCTAATTCTATGCTAGGTACTACACTATATTATACGTAAAGAGAAAAGATTTGATACTTTGTTTGTTTGCATTGAATATTCAGAAACTACTGGACCGATTTTGATGAAACTTGGTATGAAGACACATTTATTAATTGGGAATAACGTAGGCTACTTTCTATCCCGATATTCCCACGAGATCGATGCCAGTTTAACATTAACTAACCGCACCGATAGCACTCAAATTGAACATAAACGATCCAAAGGAGAATGCAAGAGCCAAGGGATCCGTAATAGCGAGGAATGTCTCGCCATGTGGCTCTTCGAATATGTGATAGCATACAAGAATTAAACCAATCAAGTTCATAACGTTTCCTGAAAAACAAAATAAAAATTCATCAATTAAAAATAAATAAGATGCCTCGGGGCAAATGCAACTAGAAAAATAAGGCTCCAACTGTGATTTTGTGTAGTTTCATTTTTTATTTTAGATTTTGTTTATTTTATTATTGTACACAATTAATAGTTGAATTTACATTATTAATATTAATAACAATTAATAGTTGAACAATTAACATTTAAAGAAAGTTGCTGCGGAATTAAATAAATCAAACAGTTGTCTATTAGAGGTAGTAAAAAGGCAGAGGTTGCATTTACCCCGATGAGGGGTAAATGCGCAAACTGCGAGTTGGAGTATATTTTGTTAAATTTCAACTGTCTAGCTATCACATGCTACCACGGTTCATGAGATACAGTGATACAGCCCGGTGACAGACGTCTGTCTGTCACCGGGCTGTATCACGGCGGGCGGGCGGGCGGTCGTCTGTCTAGACGGACGGACAGCGGAGTCTTAGTAAAAGGGTCTCGTTACCCTTTGGATACGGAACCCTAAAAACGTATTAGGTAAGTATATGAAACAAAACAAAAATAAAATAAAGCGTAAAATAAAAATTTACCCAACATTGAAACATAACTGACGATTTTCAGATTTTTCATGAAGTGTTCCAATATTAAATATGCTGGCAGAAGTACGAAATATGAAGGTTTGCGAGTTTCCCAGTCCATTAACTGAGAACAAAAAAGTTATGCGTTTCAGTGTAAAAAAACCCTAAAAAGGCGAGTAAATACCCGGGGTACAGCTAGTTCCTATATATTCTCGTGGCGCGGTGTTAGTTACCTATCTCCACCTAAACGGCTGAACCGATTTGTATGAAATTTGTTGTGAATATTCGTTCCTCTTCCTCTTTATAATATTAAGTTTTTTTTTTATTTATCACTTGGTACATAGTATAAAACTGGAGCAATTTCGCTAATTCTTTTTTTGTTGTGTTTATTTTTGTCAGGAGAAGGTTCTTAAGAAAGAAAAAAATGTGAAAGTTGCGCAGAAAATAATTTCGCGGGTTAAACCGCGGGGCGCAGCTAGTATAAAATAAAGTCACTTTTCGCCGTCCCTATGTCCCTTTGTATGCTTAAATCTTCAAAACTACGCAACGGATTTTGATGCGGCTTTTTTTTAATAGATAAGAGTGATTCAAGAGAAACGTTTATATGTATAATACATGCATAATATAGCCGTGCGAAGCCGGGGCGGGTCGCAAGTTAACAACAAAAAAAAAACATTATTACACATTAAAAACAATGCCACAAAAACTCGATCGAGTTTTACCGGGCAATATACTACTACGTCGACTAACCTCCTATTTAAAAACACCTCTTAACGAGACATTAACGTTATGTCTGAGAATCTAACATCTATTTTTTTTTCCTTTTTTGTAAATGGCAAAACAACGTTTGCCGGGACAACTAGTTAACATCAATATTAGTCAAAACTAGTATTATAAAGCTGAAGACCTTGTTTGTTTGTTTGAACGCGCTAATCTCAGGAACTACTGGTTCTAATTGAAACATTATTTTTGTGTTGGATAGTCCATTTATCGAGGAAGGCTATAGGCTACTTTTTATTTTGATATTCCTGATCGGGAGTTACGCGGGTGAAACCACGGGGCGCAGCTAGTATAAAAAAAATATCCCTATTTTCCTTGGTCACGGCATCACACGTGAACGGCTGCACCGATTTTGCTAATTATTTTTTTGTTGTTATTTTTTGTCAAGAGAAGAATGAAAGAAAAAATTAAGAAAGTCACGCGGAAAATTATTACGCGTGTGAAACCGCTGGGCGCAGCTAGTATAATATTTTATAAGGTAATTGCGGGTAATATGGGCCAACTGCCTACTTAAATAAAACTACGGAAAACTACTTAAAAACAGGTCAATAGATAAATATTTACTTTATTGTCAATCTGAAAAACTAGACTTCAAAAAAAGGAGGAGGTTCTCAATTCGTATATGTAGGTATGTATGTTTTTTAGTGACCACCCGCAGATATCCTCTAATGTATTTCTATTTAAAAAATGGTTAATCAGTTTATGGACGATAATTTTACGTTATAACGTCCTAAGAAAAAAATGTTATTTTTGTGTCTATAAATGTGTTTTCCTTTTATATGTATATGTCTTCTATTCGTCACCATAACCCAAGCCCAGATGAGCGATATTATTATTAAATACTCTCATGTTACCATGACGTTGTGAACGCAGGTGTTCCATCGATTTACTAGACGTTAAAACGTCAAAAATAGAAATACATATAGGTGCCCATGTATGTCTATTTTTAACCGACTTCAAAAAAGGAGGAGGTTCTCAATTCGTCAGGATCTTTTACCAACTTACATCTCTTAAGCTATCAGTTGTAAAAGTAACGAAAACACAGCAAATTCCGAGTTGACTTAATATCATGAATGTTCCTATCAAACAACTGAAACAAATAAATATAAGTAGGTAATTAAAAGATGAACAATATAATGAAGAAAGTGTAACTTTTTAATGTCAGAAGGCCAATTCTCGTAAATAATATTGTTTAAATTACATTTCAATATCATCCCGATTGCATTTCGATTGCAAAAGATTCCTTCAAAGTCAGTTTTTTTTTACAAAAAGCTAACTTTGAGGGTGTTTTGAGCTACTTTGACGGTATTATTTGTGATCGAAATGCAACCGAAATGATATTGAAATGTAATTTCAACAATGTTATTTACGAGAATTGGCCTTCTGATCTGATTGCGACTGAGAAACAGACCACTGTGCGTAACTCCCGATTCCGTGGGAATATCGGGATAAAAAGTAGCCTAAGTTATTCCCAATGAATCAATCCTCATACCAAGTTTTATCAAAATCGGTCCAGACAAACAGACAAATAAACAAAAAAATCCCACAGACAAATATCTAAGCATAAATCTGATCTATCTTGTCTGAGGCGGGAATCGAACCACAAACCTGTGTTTGACTGTCCGGCATGGTGACCATTGTGCCAACTGGTTCGTCAATTGCTAGGGTATAAAAAACTTGAAATAGTTATCACTAACGGGCCACGTTTCCCAACATATTGACAACAAGGCGGTCCATGTAGCAGAGCCACTCGACAACCGTATCTATACGATATATGAGGTATCCTCAACTGCTTACTTATGTCAAATAAACAGCGTAGCTGAAATATTAACAAGGTATTTTAATAATTAAAATAACTTGGCCATGTATGGTCGGCTGCATAATTGCAGACCCACCGTAAGGCTCCAAAACGGCTGTTATAAGAATGTTTTCAACTTTTCAACACAAGTAAGATTCTAGGCACCTGCTTTAGTTGAAGTTTAAAGTCTTCTAGCTCATCAATTTATCAAACAAAAATATTAGAATGAAAACATTCCCTTTACTTGTGCTGTAAGACCTTGAACCAAAATTGATAATTCCAGGTCTATATAGGTTTTGGCTTAAAAATATATAGTAGTTCTCGATGACCTAGAATCACGATATTTGGCAAAAAGTAAGGTCTCTCAGCACAAATAAAGGAAAAATTCCAAATATTAAAACATAATATTGTATGGGCGCCCAAAGGAAATAGGGGTCAAATAAAATTGGTTCAACTGTGTATGTATCTTATCTTACTTATATATCGAGGACCGACAAATCGCCAGCAACACTTCGACCCATTGGGATCTTTTGTGTTTACCCCTATATTCTTTGAAGAAGTGGTCGAATAACGTGGTGATCTCACTAAGAGTGAGAAACCTATATTCTTCCGGTTTGGGATACGCATTCCCAAGGAGGCTCGTACGCTTCGCTGCTTTGCTTCTACTGTTATTCAATATTAATTTAGAAGCCCCTCTGGTACTGCTCGAATTTAGTAACCCTTGACTGCTGATTGAACTATGTATGTATGGGGAAGTTGAAAATTAAGGATTTACAACTTTTTTTTATTCTTCAAAATTTTTCCTTTATTTGTGCTGAGAGACCTTGCTCTTTGTAACTACCGTACCACTGCAAGGGTCGAAAAAGAGAGTGGAAACTAATGTACGGAACTCTCGGCGCGCGAGTACGACTCGCACTTGACCGGTTTTTTTAAGTATTTAAAAAATAAACACGTACCAGCATCATATGGGTGTGAATAATAAGCGCACCAGTGGACAACGAAATAATAGGTCCCAAAACTAATCCAATCCGACTAATAGCCAAAGGAATACCCAACGCTCCGGCGCCAAATCCGATCCTTAGCATATTCAAATATGCCATCCATACTCTTGAAAATAAATAATAAATATTGCAGGACATTCCACACATCGTCATCTAGCCCAAAGCTAAGTAACTAGGCTTGTGCTATGGGTGCTAAACAAGAGTGCTTCCTGTTTGCCCCACCAAGCTGCCCCACAGTGGGGCAAAGTGGAATCGTTAAAATTTTGTAGTCTCGTTTGCCCCACTATTATGATTCTGCCCATCAGGGTTGGCACCTTGTTGAGAGTTTGAGAATTTTCGTGTCATCTTTAAAGTTATGAATCATCACGGTATGTTACAAATTACACTAAAACATGCAGACTTAAGTTACTTGTGGTGCCATAATCTCGAAATACGAGCTATGTATAATACGAGACATTAAATAATATTGACAAGATCTCCATTTCAAATGTCAGTTGTGATAAATGTAACTGGGTTGGTAACCTATGGAGTGTGTTTAAATAAAAGTACAAAATGAAAGAAAGAAAAGAAATAAAGAAAATGATTATTTGAAACGTTAACTTCTGAAAGAATCTGGTTATAAATCACAAAATAAATTACAGGACTCGTTACAAATAAAATCTTTGCCAATCTCAACACACAATAATTAGTCACTACTAACTGTAAAATAAAAAAATCTCAGATTGATTAACACTTGACTAAATTAAATACAGTTTTACTGATTAAATAATAAAAAACAATAAAAAAACATCATGCAGAACATACAAACAGTCACGCAAAATATGAAAATTTTTAGAAAGACCAAACCAGTTTTATTTGGTAAGCATATTCGTAGGTAACGGTCTCGCCGATTTTGTTGTTATGTGACGGTACGTTTTTAAAGTTGCCCACATCCGTTTTTGCAAGTGTACATACATAACATGGTGATTTAGGTAGCTTTCAAGAAACAACAAATATTAGTGTACGCTATTATGAGTTAAATGTCAACCAAAGCTTTCATAGCTCGCTGTCTTCAAATATTATTGAAACAAGTTAAATAAATAAAAGTTTAAAATACGTGGTTCCCATTCCGGAATCTGTCATTTTACTACAGAGAAAAGAGCGATGTAAGCTTTGGTAGCAGTAAAAATGTAGTTAGCTGAGTCAAATGTTAATCAATCTCCAAATATGCTGCTATGAGCTCATATACATAATTGAAATATGATTCAAATATGACTGAAAAATACGTGGTTCCCATTCCGGTAGCGGTAATCTGATATTTTATTTTTCACAGTTAGTAGTAAAAGTGACTAATTATTGTGTGTTGAGTTTGGCAAAGATTTTATTTGTAATGAGTCGTGTAATTTATTTTGTGATTTATAACCAGATTCCTTCAGAAGTAAACGTTTCAAATAATCATTTTGTACTTTTATTTAAACACACTACATAGGTTACCAACCCAGTTACCTACATTTATCACAACTGAAATTTGAATTGTGTATTTGTATACCGTGATGGTTCATAACTTTGGAGATGACACGAAAATTCTCAAACTCTAAACAAGGTGCCAACCCTGATAGGCAGAATCATATTAGTGGGGCAAACGAGACTACAAAATTTTTACGATTCCACTTTGCCCTACTGTGGGGCAGCTTGGTGGGGCAAACGGGAAGCACTCGCTAAACAACGGTTATACTACCTAAAATACATAGAAACAACCAGACCACAGAAAAATATCTAAGCATAAATACTTGCCTGAGGCGGGAATCGAACCCGCAACCATGTGTTTGGCAGTCCGTCATGGTGACCATTGTGCCAACTGGGTCGTTTTCGGCTACACTAATGGTACGCCTAACTAACCAAGGTGAAGTTACTTCGCTTAATTCAAAAAAACTTTATAAAAAACCTTTTTAAATAAAGAATATTACAAACAAACATACAAATATAGGCGCGAAAAATATAACCCTTTTCTAACAGTTGGGTAAAAAGTGCATAGGAGGATAATTTGTGTTTATCGGTCTATATTTATAAATATTTATACGTCTACTAGCGACCCGCTCCGGCTTCGCACGGCTATGTTATGCATGTATTATGCATTCCTCTATCTATTAAGAAAAACCGCATCAAAATCCGTTGCGCAGTTTTAAAGATCTAAGCATACATAGGGACAGACAGCGGAAAATGACTTTGTTTTATATACTTACAGAGTGAATTTTTAATGTGGGCCTTCAGGGCTATAGGGTCACCTGTCGAACAGTTAACCACCTAAAATTCAAACCATCATAACTCGTAATTATTAATTCAAACCCGTCGTTTTTTTTATTCTGGCCAAAGCCTGTGTTCGTTAGCTACTTATTCGCATATCGGAATTGTTCTTTTTTAATGTAGATTTTGAAATATTAAAGGTTTTTCAAAAAATGGGAATTGGCTAATTGTGTCCACACTGTAGTACACTATTAACCGGGGGGGTATGCAACAGTTAATCATGTGGTACACAATTAATCACTTAACATGATGACGTAATTTGTTATGAAATAATGACACCATATGCTGTGAAATAGATGTTTTATTTCTTAATAAAGAGAATTCTTATCCAAATCAACTTAAAAAAATAATTTTTATAATAATTACGAACAGTTTAACGTGTTCGTAAAATCAACAATCAGACTTGTAGCTTTGTAACATTGCTAAGCTTTAAAAGTATTATTTATTAATATTACATAAGATTTATTTTAACAAAATTAAATATGAATAATAAAAATTAGAAAAACATGGGTAACTACCAAATGACATCTACCTAAATGTTACGCAAATTTAACTCCATGACATCTATATATCTGTTGTAAAAACTTTATGGACTTCGTAGTTTGGTGGGGATCGTGTTGTCTGACTAGCATTTTCATTCATTCTTTTTACATAATATAGTCGAATTTGACTGTCGGGTATCTCAGTTGGAATTCTATAATAGTCTGTCTTATGCTCATCCCACCTTGGACTAATTCAATCCTTCTTCATAGCGTCTGCCGAATGCCCTACTTTTTATCTTTCTTGTTTTTTATTATGCCCCATCTAAAATACAAATAAACTTATTAAGTAAGGTAAGTAAATACTAAAAATATTGAAATGAAATTTCAATAAGCATAATAATAAAGACAGGTACCTATGTACACTATTGACCATATTTAGTACACAATTAACCGTGGTTAACTGTTGAACATAGCTTTCTGGTTAATTGTAGAACACCCCCCTCCCGAACGCGTTGAGCTCACCTCACTTTTAAACTAGCGAGACAACCCCCACACTACATATATTAAATGAAGCACGTTTAGTGAGTCTAAACAGCCAACACATACTTATATTATTAATATTAAACAAAAACAAATGAGGAGAAAAAATACTTACACTTTTTTTCAACTTTTTCCATAAAAAAACACAAAAAACGATCCTGGGGAACGGGGAGTGGGTTTGTTTTGAGGTCTATACACGTGGCTGCACGAACTGGCAACGTTCACGTTTACGAAATATAGGAGTGGTTAATTGTGTACGAGTGGTTAACTGTTCGACAGGTGACCCTATCCTAAACTTTATGAGATAGCGAAAAATGCTGAAAGGAGTTGCGTGCCTGATTTTGACAAAAACTAAAACTGCATCATTCATCATCATCTGAGGCGTTACAGCCGCGGGTGGGCCTTAGCCTGGTCAAGTAATCTCTTCCAATCGGGTCTATTTTTGGCCTTCTCTCTCCAGTTTCTCACACCGATTGCTTTGATGTCGTTCTCGACTCCATCCAGCCATCTGAGCTTGGGCCTGCCTCGGCTTCTACGACCATCAGGTTTGCCGTCTAGTAGCCGCTTAGGTACTCTAGCCTCGTCCATTCTCACAACATGTCCAGCCCAGCGAAGGCGTCCAATTTTTATGATCTTAATGACATTCGGCTCATTGTACAGCTCATATAGCTCGTGATTATATCGAGTACGCCAGCGCCCGTCCTCCAGCACAGCACCGAAAATACGCCTCAAAATTTTCCTCTCAAAGACGAGCAGGGAATTTTCGTTTTCCTTGGTCAAGACCCAACACTCCGAACCGTATGTCAATATGGGTCTCAGTAAGGTCTTATAGAGCAGGATCTTTATATTTCTTGAAAGTATCTTTGAACGAAAATATCTTAGCAGTCCGAAAAAGCACTTGTTTGCTGCTACTATTCTCCTGCTTACATCTGAAGATATATCGTTGCTAGCTGTTAGGTACTAGGGATCCCAGATAAACAAATTCCCCCACTGCTTCGAAGGTGTTGTTGACGTCGATGGTTATCTCCGCTAACTCCGTATGAGATTTCGAGGCCTTCATATATTTCGTCTTGGCCTTGTTTACGAGTAGTCCGGCTTCCCTGGCTGTTTTTTCGAGAGCAAGATATGCAGACTTTATTCCAGGTTGCGTTCTGCTTATGATGTCGATGTCATCCGCGTATCCTAAGATTTGGACAGATTTGAAAAAGATGTTGCCACTGATCTCAATGTGTGCATCGCGGACGCATTTGTCGAGAACGATGTTAAATAACAAAAGCGTCTTAAGCCATCGTGGGTTCTGAACGGCTCCGATAGATAGTTCTGGATCTTGACAACGCTTTCAGAGTTCTTTAGCGTCATCTTCGTTAAGGATACAAGCTTCGGCGGGATACCGATCTCCTTCATGGCCTTGTACAGAAAATCTCGGCGCACGGTGTCGTAGGCAGCTTTGAAGTCGATGAAAAGGTGATGTGTGTCCACATTGAATTCATAAGACTTCTCAAGAATCTGTCTCAGAGGGAATATTTGATCAGTTGTTGATCTATTTGGACGGAAACCACATTGATACTCCCCAAGTAAAGGTTCGACGTAAGGTTTCAGTTTATTGTACAATATGTTAGAGAAGATCTTGTACCCCGTATTTAATAAAGAGATACCGCGGTAATTTTGGCAATCGAGTACGTCGCCTTTTTTATGTAGAGGGCATATAACTGCAGTATTCCATTCCTCAGGTATAGTCTCCTTAGTCCAGATTTGTAAAACTAGGTCGTGAAATTCTCTCTCAAACAGAGGTCCAGCGTACTTTAGAAGTTCCCCCTGGATATTGTCTCCTCCTGGCGACTTATTATTTTTGAGTTGTTGGATGGCCAAATGAGTTTCATCAAGTGTAGGTTCAGTGTCTATGGCGTTGGATGCTCCGTCAGATTGAGTATCGGCAGCAGAAACTGACTCAGTTGTAGCATTATGATTAAGAAGGTTCTGGAAGTATTCTGCCCATCGTTTAACCACTTCATTACTGTCGTTGAGTAGTTGTCCGTCTTCACTTCTGCAAGCGAAGGATCTAGGTTTAAACTCCTTGCGACCTCTGTTTACTTGCTTATAGAAGTGTCTCGTTTCGTTTCTGGAGTAACTGAATGATATTTCTCTAAGTAGGTTTTCATCGTGCAGTCTCTTCTTTGCTTTGTGAAGTTGTTTTTCCTTCCTTCGTCGGCTTTTGTACTCTTCCCTACGTTTGCGAGTTTCATGTTGTCGCAATAGTATATATGCTTCATTTTTCTCATCAGTCACTTTCTGGCACTCACTATCAAACCATTGGTTTCGTTTAGTTGTTTCCTCCTCTCCTATCGCTTCACTCGCAGCCGCAGATAGAGCATCTCTGAGACGGCTCCAGGTGTTAGTGGGATTGTCGTTGCTTTGATCAACCTCTGCCGCCGCTAGCTCACTGCAGACAGTTCCTCTATACAGCAGTTCCGTATTTGGATCCTTTTTCAACTTTGTGGTGCATCATTGGATTTTTGAAAAAGTCATTTATCCTAGCCAGGAATCGAACCTGTTGATTTTGCAAAAAAATAGTCATCCTAAATTTTTGTACCAATCGATAGTGTTGCTGATAGAGATTAATTCCTGGAAACAAACTTAGTATGGCAAATCAAAGGAAATAGCTATTTTTTTGTAGTTTTCACCAATTTTTTAGATTTCCGTCTCTGGCAAAATAATGTAAGGTAATATGAGGCATAGAGAGATAGTAATATTATTCATTTTTTTTAAATATGTTCTAAATTCTGTACTTACATCACTTAAAAATTGGAAAAAAAAACTGTTTATGTTTTTTGTGCAGCCATTTGTTACGTCATCAGCCATACCTCTTCACTACATTTTTTTAGGGACAGTAGCATAAAAATTACACAAAACTACAAAAATTTGCTATTTCCTTTGCTTTGCTATTATACTATGATTGTTTCCGGGGATTAATCTCTATTAATAACACTATCGATTGGTACAAAAATGTAGGATGATTATTTTTCGCAAAATCAACAGGTTCGACTCCTAGGTAATGCCTACAGAAACACTACAGAAATATAATATTAGTGTTAAAACCATAGAGGTATTAAAACCAATTGAAATCCTTTATAGCCATTTTCGACTTCTACGCGGACGAAGTCGCGGGCAAAAGCTAGTAATAAATAAAGATCTTACGGAATGATATGTTTTGGATTCCTATGTTTATGGGGATTAAAACTAGTTTCGCTAGGGCTTTCCAACGGATATGAAGGCAATCTAGCTGTTCTAAAATCAATTGAAGAATTTCTGTTCAGAGGATGTATGGTCATCTTGCTAATATCTTCAAAAGCCGCCCTAAAATGAAAAAGAAAACATTAAAACAGAAAGAAACCAAAACAAAGAAAAGTTTTATAAATAAACCATTTTAGTTACAAACATTTTGATTTATCTTTTGCAATGCAATATTCAAATAAATAATCTTGTGTTTATTTGAGAGACGCGTTGGTGCTGTCTTGCAAAGAGAATTTAAATTTTAAATACTACGCTGTCTTGGCGCCATTGACGTAGGAACGTAGGAACATCGTAGGAAATACTTGTTTAGCTTGGCGCTGTCTTTATGACTTTTAATTCGTCAATGGGACAAAGAATAATAACAATCGAAATAACGCACAGAATATTATTAGTACAAAGAACACGTAGGTAGTAAAAGTAACTCCACAAACGTTTACACAAGGAAAAAATTCAAATTGCCGCCGAAAAAAGATAAAATCCAGTTTTTTCTTATAGCCAATGCCGTCGAGACTGTATGGTCTAAAAACCTTTTGCCTGCCTGCCCCATGTGTCAGGGGTATAAAAAACGAGAAAAAAGTGCTAACTAAATAAATCGCGGAATTTCGTTTATTTCTTTACATATTCTCATGATATTTCGTTGTCTTTTATTAGTAACACTAGTAAAGGATGATGTCGACCACAGAAGGAGAGCTGGATGTCGAAGTATCCAATGAACGTGAGGAGGGGGAGGTTAGAAAGTGCAATTTTGGAAACACATATTTATGTCCATAAACCCTTTGAAAAAGACTTTATTCAGTTATTTCCCTTTATTGCTACTATTGCAATGAACACAACTAATTTATATATATATTAAAAATGCTTTAAACAGTTCAAAATAGCCAAGTCACACACAACATATAAGGGCGTTTGCTAACTCTCGTGTCGTCATTACAGTTGGACGATTCCGACGTCGAAGAAGGCACCTACATACCTTTAGCTCGTCCGGAGGCTTTTAATCCTCCATCATTAGTTAACATGCAGATACAAGATGAGCAAAGTGACGAGGGTTCAGCTCAGGAGTCTACATGCACTGACTCGGACGAGGAGCCCCGTAGGCGGCCTAAGCGTACGAAGATGAGACCCCGTCGACCGGTACCGCAACCAGATAAAAAAGAAAAGTATAATGTTTGGTGTAAGGCGTTACAGGTAAATGTTAGCTCATTTAGCAAGTAGGATAAATACAACTTTATACAGACCATATTGTGCCATTAAAATCTTTGCAAGCACACCCAAACCGAGACATCAGAAGCACTGCTTTTCAGCTTTTTTCCCTTCCAGCTTCATCATCAGATCAGTGGTTTGTCAACGGAGTGGCATACTTTCATTTTGATACCCCACTCGGTTATTTTTGTTCAATAGTTTTCCTACCATATAGGTATATCCCTCTTGCACCCCCATCCCCAAGGGCACCAGAACGATCCCACTAATGTTCGAATTATAAATTACTAGCTGCGCCCCCCGGTTTTACCCGCGTAACTCTCGATCCCGTGGGAATATCGGGATAAAAAGTAGCCTATAGCCTTCCTCGATAAATGGACTATCCAACACAAAAAGAATTTTTCTATTTGAACCAGTAGTTCCTGAGATTAGCACGTTCAAACAAACAAACAAACTCTTCAGCTTTATAATATTAGTATAGATATAGACCACGACTACTCATATTATATCATGAAGATTGGAGCAATGGTACTCAAGTTATTGTCGAACAAACATCCCTCTATAAATATAAAATTTTCATGTCCTGGTTTTGGTAACCTATGTCCACCTAAATGGCTGAACCGATTTGTATGAAATTTTTTGTGTATATTCATTAGGTCTGAATCGAGCAACATCAACAAAGCGTATGAGTCTCCTTGGGAATGCGTATCCCAAACCGGAGGAATATAGGTTTCTTCCTCACAGTGGGATCACTGCGTTAATCAACTACTTCTTCAAAGAGTAAGAAACATTAAGGTAGGGGAAAACACAAAAGATCCCATTGGGTCGAAGTGTTGCTAGCTATTTGTCAGCCCTTAATATATAAGATAAGATAAGCAACATCAATATTTTTTTTGTAAATGGCAAAACAACTACTGCCAGGACAGAGCGTCTCGCCACAGTTAAAAAAAGATCATACAAAGATTTAACCAATTTGTTGTAATTTCAGGAAGAGCTACTAACAGAGGACATGGTCACCTGTGACGTTTCTAGGAAAAGTAGATATGGCATTGAATCTTATGACTACACAATTAAGTATAGACTAGATGATGACTATGTTTCTAAGAAGGTGTTTAAAAATGAAGATGTTGGCGATCGCACATCTAATAAAAGAAGGAATGCAGATAGATCTAATGTCAAATTAAGGTGAATTGTTTTGATATTTGGATTTTTTATTTTTTTTTTTGGATTTTTTTTATTATTTAGATAACTAGCAAACCCGGCGAACTCCGTTTCGCCACCAGATGTGAAAAAAGATTTTCCCGCTTTTCTGTTGAAATTTTTCCTGAATTTTCTTTGCTATAAACCTCACGGAGCCCGAGACCTTTCCAACGAATGCAAAACTGTGGAAATTGGTTCGTGCGTTCTGGAGTTATAGCGTCAGGAAGGAAAACCCGACTTATTTTTATATAGTAGATATAGTAGAAGACTACCTGCGTCCCATGGTTCCACCCGCGTAAGTTCTGATCTTGTGGGAGTATCAGGATAAAAAGAAGCTTCTGTGTTAATCCAGGTCTCCAGCTATTTATATACCGAGTTTCATCACAATCAGTCCAGTAGGTTTTGCATGAAGGAGTCACAAACATACAAACAAACTTTCGACTGAGGTTCGTTGAAATCTCATCACTATGCAATTATTGGATATGTGTTTTTCTTAGAAAATATTTCTAGAAATCAAATTGTGCAGGTTTACAATTTACAAAAATAGTTAACAATTATGATCAAATAAATTACACTTCTATTGCCCCCTTGCTGTAATTCAGTAAGCTAATTATTAAGCCTAGTCTGTGACTTGGCAAGACTCTGTTCGCAATTTTTAAATGTATAATGGACATTGTTATGGCCACACGCAATGGGCAGACTTATGCCTGAGTGCGAAAACCGGAGCCCCTAACCTGACATTGTTATGGCAGATGCCATAGTCCACATAGTTCCCCAGTATCCAGTTATTACCATCCCATTACAAAAGCTTATGAACTGCAGGTTGTCCTTTGTTGTTGTATTTAATAGTGCAGACAGAGATAACAGCCAGTTTGGTGTCTACATCATATTTTGTAATTAAATTAGTTATTGAGCACCATATTTGGCTAAATGTGTCTAAAACGAATAAATTTTATTAATTAAGGCTCGGAAAGCGGGTGAATAGCCAGTACCGAGAAGAGAAACAACTGCCGAAATATTTGCCAGATTTAATTGTGACAGCAGAGGATCCTGTCGAAAATGTTGCCAATGATATCGCGGAGAAACTGTCTGAAGAGAAGAAGGATTTAGTTGGTGAGTGTTAGATTGACTGATTTTAATGGTCATATATTGCTAGTACATCTTAAAGCGCGCTTCCTAAAGATGTCACTGAACTTATGAAGCTCTTGACTTATGAGTAGGTAAATGAATGATAATGGCTGATACTGTATAATAAATTATACAGTTGCCTTTTAGTAAAGTCTTAAATAAGATAAAGGAAAAAAAACCTTTTTATTTCCTTAATTTTTATTTTTAGTTGAAATGGAACTTAAAGCAAAATACCCCCACGGTCTGCAAAAATAAACCTGTATAAAACAATCCAGAATAGGTGGGAACAATTTCTATTTTATTATTCTAAAAAGGTATGTCGTTATTTGCATTTTCAGGTAGGATAGTGCAAGTGCTTGGCGCTAATAAAGCTATTGAATTGTACAAAGAAACACAGAAAGTTGAAGCTGATGGTGGAATGATGGTCATGGTGAGTTTGATAAATTTATACAATAGAAATACAATAATCACTACATAGTATAAAATAAAGTCACTTTTCGCCGTCCCTATGTCCCTTTGTATGCTTAGATCTTTAAAACTACGCAACGGATTTTGATGCGGTTTTTTTAATAGATAGCGTGATTCAAGAGGAAGGTTTATATGTATGATACATGCATAATATAGCCGTGCGAAGCCGGAGCGGGTCGCTAGTATTTATTTAAGCAAAAGATGGATGAAAGTTACTTCATTATTTTTTTGTCTAGCGATCTGCTTGTACTTGTATACGGGCTGTTTTCCGCAATTAGACTCTTTTAAACTCTTTTTAATTAGGTTTTGCGTGAGGATGGAGTAGGCTTCCCCAGTACCTACTACCCTCTCAGTTTAGTCGCCCATGTCCAGAGGAGAGAACTTGTCAATACTGCTGGGCCCAACTAAGCCGCGAGTTTCATAACGATGTTTTCCTTCACCGTAAGAGCAATGTCAATTAGCGCACATAATTTTTTTAAGAAAAATTCATAGGGGCACGGCTGGCCGGGATTTGAACCCACGACCTTCAGAATGAAAGTCGAGGTATCTACCACTTAGCCAACACCGCTCTCTAATAAGATCTAACTATAGCAGGGGTTCCATTTCCATGTGTGTAATTTTTGTAACCTGTGTACTTTGAACAGAATGGCACAAGACGAAGGACGGCCGGCGGCATCTACTTCTTTCTTCTAAAACGGGACGATGACATCTCACAGGATATGGTCTCACAAATCTTTAATGAAGAGAGAAGGGAAACACAACGACGAATCAAGAAATCTAGGGCCAAAACCAGGCAGAAGGTCATGGAACAACTTAAACAGACTTTAACTGGTAATTATGCATTTTTTTATCATCTCAGACCTTTGAAAGACGTGAAGCCACAGCCAATAGAGACCCTTCACTATAACAATTTTAATCGCAAAGTATGTAGACCGGCGATTATCCCTGGCGGTACAAAATGCAGCCAACATGCAGCCAGCATGCTTTGGATAGAAGTATTGATAAACTACAGGAGAAAACTACTTGGGCTATTGTGAGGATATGTGAGTAAACTGTACACTGATAAACTATGGACCCGTGCCAACGTTCAACAAACACGTAACAATGACAAGCAAAGATTCGCCAACTCTCAGGCTAGTCCTAATTGCTCTTTTATATAAAAGAGCAATTAGGACTAGCCTGAGAGTTGAATGAATGTATGAATTTTACTTATTTAATTTTTTAATTATTTTTTGAATGTATGAAATTCATACAAAGCATAAATTGTGCAGTAAGGCGTACTTGATACTTCGTTGTACCTTAATGATAAGAACCCATGGATGTGACTTTAATTGCTCCATTTCAAATAATACCTTTAAACATTTGTAATCTAGACCTTTGTGAGCATGATCACAAAAAACCCATAAGTTTCATGTGCTTTCTCATTGGTGGGCGCGTTCTGAAGGCACATATCCTTACTTAGTTTTTAAGAGGCCTCTAAGTGATTTTATACAAACTATATGATTCCAAATGAATATTTTGGGTTTTATAATAAATAAAATAAATAAATATTGCAGGACATTCCACACATCTAGCCCCAAGCTAAGTAACTAGACTTGTGTTATGGGTGCTAGACAACGGATATACTACTTATATACTTTTCTTTTGTAAATATATACTTAATATACAGACACCCAGACCACAGACAAATATCTAAGCATAAATACTTGTCTGTGGCGGGAATCGAACCCGCAACCCTATGTTTGGCAGTCCGGCATGGTGACCATTGTGCCAACTGGGTCGTCAAATAGATTTTTATAGATATTTATTAACTTTCAGATTCCGAGTTACCATCTCTATCCCGCGGCGAATCGACCGTCCAATCCGAGCACGGCTCGAATCCGCCTCCGTCTCCTGCGACCGACGCACGCGACTGCTCCAGCGACACGGACGCTCATTCACACGTCGATACGCAGGAACAACGACCGATCAACAATTACAACGACGATGAGTATTTAGAAATCAATTGCAACGATGATATGGACCTTTTTTAAGAGGGGGAAAATGTCAAATTCGAATAAAAAATGTAACGATATTTCGTAGTTTGCGGTTCTAGAACATACCACTAAAATCTTAATTCGATTTTGCAATTATCCATTTGTTGGATTGGTCATGAATTACCCGTCAATTATTGTAAATGGAATTTGAATGTAGGATAGCTTCAAAGTCTAATTAAGAATTAAGTGGGTGGGAAATTATGTAGAACATTTTTCTCTGTTGCAGACAACAAAATAATGTTGCATTTCGATTTCTAACTGGCTACTGGGTCATTTTACAAAAAAACGAGTACGTCCAGGTTATATGGAGATTGGTGATTCGAAAAGAAAATGCCGCACGGATAGAATGGGCAATTTATGGGTAGACCATGATTACAGAATCCACCAATCAGCGCACGCGACTACATAACGCGTGGCATAACAATCTTAGGTATTTCTTTGTATAAGTTCCTTGAATGATGTTGGTGCGTTTATACTGGTCTTAGAGATCTGGATTGGACACGATTAAAATTAATCTTTGGGAAAAATGCCCAGATAAATATAATTTTATAAAAATGCTATGCGATGTAATGATGTGATGATCTTGTAGGGTTCAGGTACCGGCGGAGATGGACGGACGCGAACTATTGGTGCGTTCTATATTCGTCGTCCAATAAACGTGAAGCATTGAATTTCTGAACCAATCACTTCAAGCGTCCGGGAATCAACCAATAGCGTGCTAATCACTCTTGCTGATAATTATCTTCTTTTAGATTATTGAATTGGAGGTGCTCGTGAAACCGCACCGTAATTCTGTAAAGTCTAATTAAAAATGCGAAATAAATATTCGTGTAAAGATGTAAATATTGTGTAAATTGTGTACGTATTTTGTACCAATTGCGGCTTTGAATAGAGGAAAAAAATATGTTCTCGTTTGATGCCTTTTTCTCCATTGGTCCATTCTGTCCCGTTTTTATTCGGGCGGAAACGACAGTCTCAAAGGATGTTGAATACCATTGGGGTATTAGAATGAATAAGTGTATGCGAATGGTTTTATACTTTTGTAGACGCAAGCGAGCAAGTTTCATAGCTTTTCGTGTTTGTAAAATTAGAGAACGTGTTTCATATTTAATAATACGGCACTGCCACAATACAATAAATATTTTTACTTACATATGAATTCTTAGGTACATAAGATGGATTCTGATTGTTGTATTTCGTGGTGATGTGATCATCTCCGCGTCGGCCGTTCAGTTAATCGATTACTTTTTGAGTTGTAATTAATAACCCTTACTTGCTCTAGTCAATTTCAGTGATCGTATGATATTTCTATCGGGAGATAAATGAGCTTGCTTAGTACGGCCAAGGGGACCCGTCCAGGGTCCTCTTTGCCACTGGGCACTCTGAGTGCCCAGTGAATAATAGTTCCTGCCAAATCACAAAACGATAACCGATATTTATTACCGACAAACTTTTTTAAATTCGAATAAATCGAACCTAAATTACTGGCTACCATCAGTGAGAACTACAATACCTATTTTTTATTATTACAACTAACGTATATTATACATTAAAACAATAATATTTGTCATAAAACGAATAAATTATCAAATAGTGTTCTGTCAAAGTCATAGGCCCCTATTATCTTAATGCCCAGGTCCAATAGGTTAAAAACGGCCTTGATTGTCCTCTGTCGCAAATACAGTCCGAAATTTACATAGTCGTGCGCGTAAGCATTTGTTGCATTGTAAATTGTAAGCGCTGTTCATCCAATTTGGACCACAAAAGATATCCGCGACTAACTAGAGCAAGTATGATAGATTATTCATTTCGACTCTTAGTGAATTGTAATTTTTATCAATTATTTAAAAATATCAGACCATAATGAAATATTACTAAAATAAACGTGATTTTCACTGCCAAAATCATGCCTAAATTGTAAATAACTAAATTATTAATAACTGAATTGTCAAACATTTAAAAATATCTATAGTTTTACGTCGGCTTGTAAACAATGGGTATAATTACATTTTTACCAGACTATTCTAAGCGGATGTTTCAATTAATCATTAATAATAAAATAAATATTGCACTGAGAGCCATTTAGCTCCAAACTAATTTGTTTTATAAACGTTGTAACAGGAGTAGATTGCTTTTTCCGTTACGTAGCATCTTAGTTAAGTTTCTGTGACAGCTGTCATTTGCATACAGTTTAGTGAGAGTTTTCTGAGTGTGAGAATCCGGCTCGAAGGACCATCATCGTCGCAATATCGTCGTTCCCTTCGCATGGCGTATTTATTTCTAACAATATCACTTTGTTGATCTAGGGTGAAACTACTTGTAAAATAAATTATTTATTTATTTCTAAAAACAAATAGTGTTTTAATTTAGTGTGAAAAAAAATATTTAAGTATATATATAAATAAATATAAACATTATTTAGATGACAGCTGTCACAAAAGTAAAATCGATGTACTTGTAGTAGATATTCATAGTAGTTTCTTCAGGTAAGTGTAGCATTAGAATTGATAAATGATACTTTTTAAATTAAAAAGATGTAAAACTGTTCAATAATGTTAAGAGTGTATATAAAATCAGGGCATTATGATGTTCACGTCCGCCTAAAGTATTTTTTTAAACAAGAAATGATGGTGTAATTATACCATAAATAATATGTTAATGGTTATCTATACTAATATTATAAAGCTGAAGAGTTTGATTGTTTGAATGCGCTAATCTCAAGAACTACTGGTTCGAATTGAAAAAATACTTTTTGTTTTCGATAGCCCATTTATCGAGGAAGGCTACAGGCTACTTTTCATTTTGATATTCCCATGGGATCGGGAGTTACACGGGTGAAACCGCGGAGCGCAGCTAGTTCTTAATAAGACGTGGAGAAGTTGATCGCGTATTTGTTGTTGCGCGAACACCTATACGACGCATTATTAATTTTATATGTAGGTACTCTATTTTGGTGTAAAATAGCTTTTGTAGACAATAATGGCTTACATAATAGTTGTAAATTGTACCCTACTACAATTTTCGATAGTCTAAATTTTGTCTGTTGAATCAGGTGACTCTAAGGAACTGTAAAAGTGAGTATAGACTAAAGCATTT
This sequence comes from Idaea aversata, assembly GCA_907269075.1. NCBI lineage: Eukaryota > Metazoa > Arthropoda > Insecta > Lepidoptera > Geometridae > Idaea > Idaea aversata. Next base: position 10,581,893 of record OU026101.1, read on the forward strand.
CAATCTTTTCAAATCTGTACAAAATGCTCTGAGTACCGCACACGTACGTTCTTTTCCGGAAGGAAAATATTCCGCGCGTACGTTTCAAATGCCAGTCCTTGCGTTCCGATGGGCTGATTTGAAGTATTGAGAACCCGAATGGGGAAAACGTACGTATGCGCCCGACCGAATATGTACTATCAAAACTTGTAGTAGGGGTTCTGCAACTGTGGTGTAAAAATAATACAACTCAAATTTTGATAAGGTGACTGAAAAATAATAATTTGTACGAGCTTTTTTATGTATTAAAATTCCAGAAAGTAGTTCTGTTTTATTGTGTATTGAGTGTGTAAAGAAAGATGCTTCATGAGGATTTATTTGAAACCAAGTTGTACACTTCTACATCCCGATATACCTATTGTAAAAGTAGAGGTACAGTCAAGAACCATAAGTTCAGTAACACAGAAGAATCATCACATCACATCAGAATTTTGGATCTGTCTAACTAAGTATATATAGTTAGACAGATCTTAAAATTCTGATCTACGGCCCACAGATTCTTTTACATCTTAAAATTACGACCGCAAATTTAAAAAGGTAGCCCACTCCGGTTAATTTATGAAGCGGCAAACTTATTTTAAATATTAAAATACGCACAGACCGGCATTTTAAATTTGCCAACAAAAAATATGTAGGTATGTTAACTATTTTAAAACAGTTCAGTGACTGATCACGCGTCACCAAAGGGGATTTTTTGAGAGTCAGTGTAAGTTTTAGAATCCATCTTGCTCCCATTCAAATATGTACGAATTTACTTTGGCAAAAAACTGTCGCCCGTGTAGTGCTCCTTGTCTTAGTGTAGAAGGAACTTGATGAACTGGTTTAAGACGGCCTTGATCGCTACTGCACTTCTGGCTACGACTGTACCTACTTATTCTCCCGAGACAGTTTTGAAAAAAGATCTCGAATTTGTGTTGGTTGGAAGATTTATTTTTAAGGTATTTTTACCCTAATTTTTGTGAATACAATATTTTTTAGTTTTAGTAAATTAAGCAAATTAAGTATTTAATTTTTTTAGTTTTATTTTATCCCTGCCTTGTAAACTCAGGTCCTTTTAATGTAAGACATTGCACGCAGCGCCATCTACCCCCAAACTAAGCAACTTGTAATTCCAGCCAAGAAAACTTAACTTTTCTAAATACCTACACACATTATTCCATATTTTTGGGTGAAATAAAAATGACAAATAATGAAAATAATATGATTTTATTACTTAAATATTTTGACCAGCAAAATATTTTACCAGAATTACAACAGTTACATTTATAACAGATATTTGATAAAACTATTTAGAGTATAAGGGACTAACAATGGACAATGCACACCTTAAACTGCTGGATAGTGGCGTAACTATGTTGGGTGAATTTCATAATATGGGACATTCTTTCGGCTAGAAAAGCTATATTTGTCAATATAAAAAAATATATTAAATCTGATATAGGTATTTTATAGAGAAATGGAACGACTAATTGGTATTTTTTTAGGATTTACTCATTTACTGGATTCATTATAAGTACCTAACTTATGTAGGTATATTAAAGAGAAATTGTTATTTTTTTTAAGGATTTACTTTGAATTTATTAAAAAAACTTTTTACTATGAGTAAAACTATAGCATCCTTCCAAGGTTATCAGGGTTACATTTTTTACGCCGCTGCTTCTTGGTCTAGTAACATGAAATTCACAATAAATCCGAGTATTTTCGAGATAACCGTAATTAAATTACTAGGTTACACATCACAATCTTGCTAATGAGAGATTCTTTAAAAAAAAATTGTTCCTTATATCTCTATAGAGGGTGCTGCTCCAAAAGGACGGAAAATTGACACAAAAATATATCTAAATACAACCAAAGAATTTTAGCATTCTAATTTGAAGTCCAACTTGTACTAACTTTTTTTTAAGATGAGGAAATTTGGGCTGTATGTGTAACTTCTATAATCTTTATTCTTGGGTGATAAAAAAAAAACATTTACAATTTACTTAAATAGCGCCATCTATCAAAAAATTTGGAACTAGTTAAAAAAGATTCTCAAAATCTCTATTAGCATAACTTAGGTAACAGTAGGTAAGTACTTCAACAAATTGAGGGCATTCCAAAATGAAGTTAGATCTTTTTCCATTGTAAGGTATTTTAATGACCCATTGCTTTAGTCAAATTCAAGGGAAATCTAGCATCTGAAAATAAAGTAGAATGTATTTTTAATGGACGTTGTTAAAAATCTTTTACAAACAGTTGTTGTTTCTTAACAATTTTTATTAATGGGTTTTTTTTATGTTTTTAAGTGATCAATGGCTGAAAATAAATCAAACTGTCTAGCTATCACGGTTTATGAGATACAGCCTGGTGACAGACAGATGGATGAACAGACAGACTGATGAATGGGCAGAGAGACAGTAAAGTCTTAGTAATAGGGGATTTTTACCTTTTCGGTATGGAACCCTAAAAAGTAATTTATTATCTATACATATTATTATGCCAAATTTTATCAAAACTAGTTCAGTAGTCTTTGCATGAAGTAACAACTTAATCAATCTCAGTAGATCCATCATGAATCTACTGAGATATTTTTTTCTTAGTGGTTTTTTTTGTAATAAACAGGGCCTGAAGAATTTTTTTATTGCCAATAGATCTATATTTAATAAGAACACACATTCACATCTAAATGAAATCAATTGCGATGGAGTATCTCATAAAAAGTTAAAAACATACAACCAAATTGAGAACCTCCTCCTTTTTTTGAAGTCGGTTAAAAACAGCCAACCTGATTTTAATGAATTTATATAGGTGTTTGAGTGGTTTAGATTCTCGATTGGACCAAGTAGGTGGACTTTCAGGACCATGTTTATCAAGTCAGCTAGTTTATTATATTATTCAAATTATATTCATTCATCACTTGCTACACAAGCAACTTTAGTTAGTTACTTACCAACTGTGGCAAACATTTCTCAATATGTTCAATATCCACCTTATCTCTGTTCTCGCGTAGCGCGTGACTAGACGCCCGGAGGCACGTCTCCGTCACTAAACACTTGGCAACCTCGACGACCAGCGTCAATGCGTCGTTACCAAGCTTCGTTTTATTGTCTTGAAACGAGTTCTTGAGCAGTTCTTTTATGAGATCATGAAAAAGTAAAAATGAAGATTAATAAAATAATATAAGTATGTACATATTAATGTTTTATTTAAATACTAAAATTCATTTAAGAAGATATTTTTAAGGATGGTCATTACCATTTTGATCAGAATACTAACTTTTATGGATAATAGGGAAGACCCGGCATCAAAGCATGTTCTAAGGTGAAAAGATCAAGGTTCGAAGGCATGGGACATACGTGCTGTATGCTGCAGGTGGGAAGTTGGGCTATTATTATTTAATAGCCTCGTAGAAAAAGCAGTACAAGGATAAAGAAACATTAATCTAAGTACTACAGGCTAGTACTAGTGGGAAGTAATAGTGGCTTTACTCACCGATTTTATAGTACTTTTTAAACTGGATACAATAGAGGCGGGATCGATGTTATCGTCCTCGCTTTCATTACAATTGCGAGCCATTATTGAGTCACAAAACCTTTATTTTTGCAATTTATTTTAGATCTCAACAAACCGTTGAAAATGTTCCGAATTTCGTGGAATGTAACTGACAGTTGTAAGAAAGAAGACAACGATAAGTAAAAATGCCTCAGAAAGACAGAGATAGCAATAAATCATGCTGTGAATGAAATCCGTTATCGATTTTTCACTTTTGACATTGTATGTTTCGTTCAAAAATTTACAAACTTAAAGCCATTCTATTCACGTTCCGTCAATTCTTGCGAACAAGTGACTTCATTCGCTCGCAGTTTATCAAAACAGAGCAAAAGTAAATTCAACGCAAAAGGATTGCAACTAAAAGTAAAATATTTTGTAAACTGTTTCAGAGTTGTTAACTAGCGATAGAATTATTCGTAGATTCACATATAATTAAACAAAATATTCTAAAAATAATAATTTATTAACAACTTTCGCTTAAAACTAAAAGAGACAACAAATACGAGACTCTCTCTTTAACATCCTCCATGGACTTGTGATGTAAACTATCCGCTAAAACTTCGTAAACACTCATTTCTTCTATCATCTTCGCTAGAGGCTTCCCTTTCCTCTCTTCTGGCGTTAACTGTTGTTTAAGAACTTCCAGAATTAATTTATCTTCTTCTCGCTTCCATTCTGAAGCTTCTTTCTTTATTGGATCTTCGAATTCTATTACCATTGAGGAGTTATGGTCATCTGAGGTATTTTGGTTTTCCGTATTCTGATCTTGAAGGATTTTTGATGATACTTCAGGTTCTGGCGCCGGTTCCTAAAATAAATAAAAGAAAGATAATGGTTTTAAAAAACAACTCAATCTCTTTAATATTTATGGAATTTAGAGACTATAGGTTATGGTTTGATCCAGTTTTTTTACAAAAGCTTGAAAAATACCTCTATGGCTAGGTGGCGGACAACCGCCTGGCACGCAGAAGGTCACAAGTTATATTCCCGTAATGTAACAAATAAATAATACTAGATCTATAGATATTATTTCTGGTCAGGGTATTTCTATAAGTATTTACAAAATCCCGAACGCTATCAATTCGGAACTAGTTTAAAAAAAAAGCCAAACTGCTGAAGTCCATTATCATACCTACTAAAAGGGGTTAAATAAGGGCAATGGCAATGTGTTTTTTTTTGTGCAGTGCAATTTGAGACCTATCGATAGAGGGTATTACAGCGAGCGAATAATGCCTCCACACCAAACCTCTAAAGCGTCTCGGAAACGGGATATTTGAAGAAACACGATGTCCTGTAAAGGACAGAACCGATTTTGTACAGGACAAAAGTTTGTTTCATTGTTACCGTTTCCCAGTTTAGATAAATAACTTTATTTCTACAACACAGTAAGGAACATAGAACGATATACACAAAGCAAAGTAATAGCTAGAAACTAATCTACTTCTAGTATTATAGTTTTTTTACAGTCTTTGTTTCAACATACCTTTTTCACAGTCGGTGTTATTTCATTCTCTTCTATCGTAATTTCGTAGTCAACTATTTCATCATCGCTGCTGCAACAAAAAAAAATATTGTAAAAAGCAATAAAGGTATGAAGGGATTTATCATTATCTTCAGGTTAATAATATTGGCTTCATGTATCTACACAGAAAATAGTGATAAGTAATTTTAAAAATCCACCATTTTTTTGTTATTATTTTGTGAAGCTCAATATTTTTTTAATGATTTTTAGATTCTAGGTTTGGAATAGAGTTTTTTATTTTATTTAATGTAAAGTTTTTGTTCTGTGGTCCGATTAGGCCATAAAAGTAGAGGGTCGCCGTACAGTTTTTAAATAGCTATTTTTCTAGTTATTTTTATTTGAGTTACAATACAGGGTTATTGGAAATTAATTGACACGGCGTTAAGGGCTTCTTCTGTGCACCTTAACGATCAACTTTTGTTCTATGACTTTAGGAAATTCGAAAAAAAAATGAAAATTTTGAGGTTATGTAAATTCGAAAAATAGCTGATTTTTTAAAACAAAGGTCATTCACACCAAGAACAGTAGATGAAACTTAAAAAATAAGTAAAATTTTAAGGTTACTGACCTCTCCGTGTAAGGAACAGCTGATTTTCAGGTAAACCTAACCTCAAAATTTTCAAAAAAATGTTCGAATTTCCAAAAGTCGTAGAACAAAAGTTGTTTGTTAAGGTGCACAGAAGAAGCCCTTAACGCCGTGTCAATTAATTTCCAATAACCCTGTATAAGATCACTCAAGCAGTTGCTTCAAGTTGTAAACAATTGAATAATATCAATTTTAGAACTCTACAATGGGCCTCCACTTTTATTGCCGAAGGTACAATAAAGTATCTCTCAACTTAAAGTTTAGATCAATTTTACCTTGAAGTATCTGCTTTATCTTTTACACTTTTCTGTGTCACTTCTTCTTGTATTTCTTTGTCCATTTCTATTTTTTTCGTAGGTATACATTTACAACAAAAATGACCTTTCTCCTTTATATTACATCTAGAAAAATATACAAAGTTATTATGTGCCAAAATAACAATCAAATGCGGACATGCAGCAGACCAAGATGGCGGGACGACTATGACTGCTATAGGATTTACTGGTGTTCTACAGATCACGATCAATGGAAGAAAGGTAGAGAGGCTTTTGCCCTGCAGTGGGACAGTGTAGGCTCTTAATAATCCTAATCCTAACTAGTAGCACAATGGTCACCATGCCGGACTGCCAAACACAGGGTTGCGGGTTCGATTCCCGCCTCAGACAAGTATTTATGCTTAGATATTTGTCTTTATATTATAAGTATATATTTACAAAAGAAAAGTATATAAGTAGTACATCCGTTGTCTAGCACCCATAACACAAGTCTTGTTACTTAGCTGGGGCTAGATGGCGACGTGTGGAATGTGGAATGTCCTGCAATATTTGTGATACATGGTGAGGTTTAAAACTCCCCCCCCCCCCTCCCCGTATATCACGTGTACTTTTCTTTTATTTATAAAATACAGGTAAGTATAAGTAACATCTAATTTTATTATAGAAAATTGATCGCCGCTTCTCGGTTTCGGTTGAGTATGGCGCGTTTGTGTGAGTATAAATACACGTGATATATTCCCCCCTCCCCCCTTGTGATATTTCATGATTTTTTATGGACCCCTCCCCCCCTTTTCGAGCCTCACGTGATTAATGGTCAGCCCCTAACTAACTTTATAAATCCTACTTTTGATTTTACCGCAGGACGACTTACGCTGGTGAAACCGCAGGGAGCAGCTATATTATAAATCCAAAAGTTTGTTAGTTAATTTGTTTATTCCTTCTTTACGGTGACTGGAGTGGTAGTTTAGGGATAGTTTAAGAAGGATATACTTTTGATCAGCGCAGCTAGTTAATAATAAATTATTATATAATGTCCACAACATACTTTGCTATTAAACTTGTTATTGTAAAGGGCCTCTACGTGTTGGCTTTTTACGTATTCAGTCGCTAGAGTGAAACTACACACTGAGTCATGGACCTTTTGTACTGCTGCAACACACATGTTTTGTACTTTGGTTAGAGAGAAAATGTTGTAATAATAAGTCCTTTTTGTATGGCAATATGTGTTTTGGAGAACAAATAAACGATTTATCTATCTATCTATTTTTGGCTCCACGCCTTTTACTAAAACTGACTTACCCAGTCTTAATTGATTTATCAACAGTTTTAGCACAGTCATCAGAATCATCAATTTCCTTTCTATGTGGGAACAACGAGAACGTATACTCAGCCAATTTAGGAAAACTATCCATAGTTTCCAACAAATATGTACACATTTCACAGGCAGTTGACTTGTTATCGGTAAATATCCTTTTTATTTGTGATAGTATGTTTTTACGTACTTCATCGTCTGTTACTAGTTCCTAAAAATGTATTTAAACACGACAAATTAATAATAATAAATAGTACTAGCTTTGACGTCGTTCGCGTAGAATTAGTAGATTGGGCCAAAGAATCACGTACGAAACCCATACAAACTTTGCTCCCCATTTGGTTAATAGGGAGGGGGGGGAGTTAAGGAAGGATCTTCACTTAAGGGGGTGCTCTAAGGCGTAAATCCTTTCTTATCGGATGTCTACGTCATACAAGAATACACCATCCACCTCAAGAGACCTTCTCCTGGATACGGGACGATATGGTCGGAAGATTTCTGTCTTTGCGGTCCTAACCATCGGAAGTCTGAGCCTTGCCTCGCTGCCGACGGTCTTCTAGGTGTAGGTTTTTATAATAATTTACTGTTTTTGTACAAAAATCACGAAACAGTACCATTTTCCCAAATTCGAAACTCGAGAAAAATCATATTGTAGAAATTAAAAAATTACCTATTAAAACTTACATCAATCTTCACCAAAAGTTCCTTCAGAGGGTTCCGTACAAAATAATCCTTGAACGTATTCAATCGTTCCGCTTGGTCCGCCGTAAGGAACCCCAAGAAATCCATGTACAAATCTAAGAGATCCACATCGAATGTCTTGTGAAGAAAGTGCGCCAATTTAACGGGATCGCTCGTGTATGTATTGAACTTAACGAATAGGTTCCTGAGGCGGTATTTTATGTAAGTTTTCTTTGTCATTGTTGAGCGGGTTAATACTTTGAGTTGAAATGTTGATACTGCGGCTGAAATAAAAAAAATTACGTCTTTAATATCGGTGAGAAGGATTTTTCTTACGGATTTATAATAATATGCACATTTTAACATTGCTCTTACGGTGAAGGAAAACATCATGATGGAACCCGCGGCTTAATTAGCTCTAGACGTATTGGCGAATTCTCTTTTCTGGACATAGTCGACTAAGTTGGGAGGGTTGTATAGGTTTCTGAGTCAAATTCAAAATTCTCACCATGCCGTACAGCCAAACACAGGGTTGCGGGTTCAATTCCCGTCTCAAACAAGTACTTATGCTTAGATATTTGTCTGTGGTCTGGTTGTTTCTATGTATTATAAGTGTATATTTACAAAAAGAAAATATATAAGTAGTACATCCATTGTCTGGCACCCATATCACAAGTCTAGTTACTTAGCTTGGGGCTTGATGGCGATGTGTGGAATGTCCTGCAATATTTATTTATTATTATAGATAACTTACCAATGTCATCCAAACTATATTTAAAATCATCAGTCTCGTTCCCTCGTACGTTCTCGCCCATCATAGCTTGCAATTCATTATACAACACCTCAGCACTGTTCTGGTAGCTATGCACTAACAGTTTCAATTTACTCGTAATCCTTGGCCATTTTACACTACTACAATAACAGGAATTTCGCGGACTATTCGAACTAGAATTACGACTGAAATAATCCGTTATTTTACTCTGTTTACGTTTGATTATTAATCTCAATTTCAAACAACAGCTACAGTGGTCTGGAGCGTTATTTGATACTTTTTTATCAGAATTTTCTATATTTTTTGAAGTCTTAACTTCCAACGGTGTCGTGATCGTAGTTGTACTGTTCACAGTTTTGGTTGTAACACTTTCTTTTGTATTTATTGGCTGTGTATTCTCTAAAGGCAGTAAGAATGATCCTGTAGTCGTTTGTATTAAACGGAATAAGTTTGCGGCAGTTTGTGAGTTAACTGTTGCTATGTCTATGTCATATTTGTCTTGTTCCGGTGGTCCGGGGTTGTAAGCGGATATTTTCTTTGTGAATTCAATAGGTAGGGGTCGCTTTACCGGTTGATTTTGACCAAGTATGGTGATGCCTTCAGGTGGTCGGCCTGTCACTTTGGTGCCGCGTCGGTAACGGTATTGCTGGAAAGAATTATATTATTAGATTAAATTTATATAGCTAAAGAGTTTGTTTATTTGTTTGAATGCGCTAATCTCAGAAATTACTGGTTCTAATTGACTATTTTCGTGTTGTATAGTCCATTTTTCGAGGAAGGCTATAGGCTACTTGTATTTTGATATTTCCACGGTATCAAGACTTACGCAGCTAGTATTTAATATACTTACGCGGGTGAAACCGCAGGGCGCAGCTAGTGTTAGATATAGCAGCGCTTCGCGGTTTAACCCGCGTATCTCCCAATCCCGTAGGAATATCGGGATAAAAAGTAGCCTATGTTACTGCCAATGAATCAATGTATTCTCATAACAAGTTTAATCAAAATGGGTCTAGTACTTTCGGAGCTTATTCGTTACAAATAAAAAAAACAAAAAAATCTTGTTTGCATTTAATAGGCACCGAAACTATTAGACCGATTTAGATGAAACTTGGTATGAGGATACAATGATTCATTGGGAGTGTCATAGGCTACTTTTTATCCCGATATTCCCACGGGAGCGGAAGTTACGCGGGTGAAATTGTTTATAAACATAAAAGTGCTCACCCTAAATCGTTTGCTAGTCTTCCCCAAGTACTTGACCCATATCCTGGGCAGCTCATGCTCCGGTTGTTCATACAACGTTATACTCGGGTTGAATGGGAGTAGTTTGTGTTCGACAGGGGTTATCTCTTGATTTTTGAAGTATTTCTGGAATTTAAAATATACGACAATGTAAATTGACAGTAATAATATTCATACTGCCGGACTGCCAAACACAGGGTTGCGGGTTCGATTCCCGCCTCAGTCAAGTATTTATGCTTAGATATTTGTCTGTGGTCTGGTTGTTTCTATGTATTATAAGTATATATTTACAAAAGAAAAGTATATAAGTAGTATATCCGTTGTTTAGCACCCATAATACAAGTCTAGTTACTTAGTTTGGGGCTAGATGGCGATGTGTGGAATGTCCTGCAATATTTATTATTTTATTTATTTATAATACCAAATGCAGCCTGCGGTTTAGTCTAAATAAAAAGGAGCCTGCACACAGCGCAATCTAGGCTCTAATTAAGCAACTAGACTTGTGTTATGGTGGCCAAAAAACGAATATTTGTATACTTTTTTAATATACATACAGAAACACACAGCCGTGAAACAAATATCCTACTAATATTATGAATGTGAAAGTTTGTGTGTTGGTATGTTTGTTAGTCCTTCATGCAAAAACTACTGGAACGATTGCATTGCAACTCACAGCTGGAAATAACACATACATAGGCTACCTACTTTTTATCCCAATATTCTAAAGGAATCGGGACTTACGCGGGTGAGACCGCGGGGCGCAGCTAGTCTGTACATAAATATTTAAAGAATTTCAACGCAATCGGTCCACTAGTTTTTGCGTGAAGAAGTAACAAACATACATACACACACACACACAAACTTTCACATTTATAATATTACTAGCGACCCGCCCCGTCTTCGCACGGCTATATTATGCATGTATTATACATATAAACCTTCCTCTTGAATCACTCTATCTATTAAAAAAACGGCATCAAAATCCGTTGCGTAGTTTTAAAGATCTAAGCATACAAACGGACATAGGGACGGCGAAAAGTGACTTTATTTTATACTTTGTAGTGATAGTGATTAGGATCAGGTAATCTAATAAGGGTCCTTATTTTCCTCTGTAACTTTAGAAACTTACATAAATAGGATTATGTTTATCCCCACCGAGTCTGGACGAAGTGACATGATGCTGTAACGCCTTCGTCGCCATCCAGGGGAACATGTGTTTAGCGATCAGTTCTATAGTCATAGTGAGGCCCCATCGCGCTCGGGGGTTGCTGAGCTTCTGACGTTTGTACAGTTTCGGGTTCGATTCCACGTACTGCCAGAATTGGTCTAGACCAAGGACTATTAGTCTGGAATATGAAAAAATAAAGCTAGCTTGATACATTCACGCGTTCCTGAGAAAAAGGGTCATCACAGACACAGTACAGACGGACGGACAGCAAAGTGATCAGCAAAGTGTTTTTCTTTCGAGGTATGGAACCACATTGATATATCAACTAAGAACAACCATTTTGGTTTTATTTACCAGATTTTAGATAGATATACAAAAGATTTCGAAAATAGAGAGGGGAGGTTTTTGTAAGTAGAAATAATTTAAAGAAGTTTGTAAAAATAATGTTCAGTCAATAAACTTAAACATTAAATTCAAGTGCCCTTGGTCATATCCTTGTAGCGAGATTCCGTGAAATATGGCTACTGGTTTTAACGAGATAAAAAGATGGTAACAAAACTTATATTTTTTGAAGATGGTCGAAAAAAGTGAAAGTTTCTTATTTGTAAATCTATCTACAGTATTCAGGAAATATTTTATGTTTTTTCGTTTGGCAAATAGGCTAATAGGCCCGAAATCGTAAAACAAAAGTGAATTGTTAAGGTCTACAGAAGTAGCCATCAACGGCTTGCTAGTATATATGTATAAACTAGCAACCCGTCCCGGCTTCGCACGGCTATATTATGCATGTATTATACATATAAACCTTCCTCTTGAATCACTCTATCTATTAAAAAAAATCGCATCAAAATCCGTTGTGTAGTTTTAAAGATTTAAGCATACAAAGGGAAATAGGGGCAGAGAAAGCGACTTTATTTTATACTAGCGACCCGCTCCGGCTTCGCACGGCTATATTATGCATGTATCCTACTAATATTATAAATGTGAAAGTTTGTGTGTGTGTATGTGTGTGTGTGTATGTGTGTGTGTGTGTGTGTGTGTGTGTATGTTTGTTACTCCTTCACGCAAAAACTACTGGACCGATTGCGTTGAAACTCGGTATTTAGATAGCTGAGTCCCTGGATTAACACATAGGCTACTTTTTATCCCGATATTTCCACGGGATCGGGACTTACGGGATTACTCCTTCACACAAAAAACTTCTGGACCGATTGCGTTGAAACTCGGTATGTAGATAGCCAGAGACCTGGATTAACACATAGGCTACTTTTAATCCCGATATTTCTACGGGATCGGGACTTACGCGATTACTCTTTTACGCAAAAACTACCGAACAGATTGCGGTGAAAATCAGTAAGTAGACAGCTGGAGACCTGAAATAACACAAAGGCAATTTTTTTCCGATATTCCCACGGGATCTGGACTTACGGGATCAGGACTCAAAATATATTTTAAAAGGTTGTAGTTGGGCGGAGGCGGAGAGATGAGATGATGAGGTGATGAAGGGGAGAAGGGTAAGAAAAATAAAAAGGGGGAAGCACAGGAAAGGGGGAGGACAGGAAAGGGGAGGATAGGAAAGAGGAAGGAGATGTAGGAGGGAAGAGACAAAATGGGGAGAAGAGGAAAGGGGGAGGAGAGGAAAGGGGAGGACAGGAAAGAGAAAGGGTATGAAAGAGGGAGGGGATGAAATGGGTAGAACAGGAAAGGAGGAGGAGAGGAAAGGGGGAGGAGAGGAAAGGCGGAGGAGAGGAAAGGGGGAGGGGAGGAATGGGGAGGAAAGGAAAGAAGAAGAGGAGGAAAAGGGGAGGGGACCTTACCTAACCTTCTCCATCCGTGACGGTAATTTGTCAAAAAAACATTCTGGGCCTATCTGGACTCCTAGAAATGTAAGCGCTCGCTTCGCTCGCACGTGTTTGCTACTCATTCCGCGACGGTTCTGTGTCAGAAAAGCATTCTGGGTCTGACTGGACTCCTTAAAATATAACCGCTCGCTTCGCTCGCACGTGTTTGCTACTCCATCCGCGACGGTTTCGTGTCAGAAAAGCATTCTGGGTCTGTCTGGACTCCTAAAAATATAACCGCTCGCTTCGCTCGCACGTGTTTGGTCACAATAACTAACGTTACCTACTCCATCCGCGACGGTTCCGTGTCAGAAAAGCATTCTGGGTCTGTCTGGACTCCTAGAAATCTAAGACCTCACGTTACCTTGACGTGACGTTCCTTCCCTTAACGTCTCGCTTTCCTATAAACACCGCTTTCCTTAATACTGGCATTGCTAAACACAAAAACTACTATACGAATTGTGATGAAAGTCGGTAGCAGGTAGCTAGAGACCCTAACAAATAAGCTACTTCTTATTCCGATATTCCTACGAGACGCGGACTTGCGCGGGTGAAACCGTGGGGCGCAGCTAGTTATACATATAAACCTTCCTCTTGAATCACTCTATCTATTAAAAAAACCGCATCAAAATCCGTTGCGTAGTTTTAAAGATTTAAGCATACAAAGGGAAATAAGCGACTTTGTTTTATACTATGTAGTGATGACTATGTAGTGATAGTGATATACTCACTCATCCTCCGATTGTAAGTACATAGCCCGTTTGTTACCCTCTCCCCTATATGGCACGGAGGGCAACATGTAAGGGTACAAGAACACGGAACTGTTCGCTACAACCTTCATGAATGTCTCGTGGAAATCACCCACGTACAAGCTGTTCTGGATGTAGCGACGTCGGCTGGAATATAACATGTTTTGTATTAGTAGTCGTCATGCATTGGGAGCCGAAAGATGGACGTCAGAATTGATGGCAGACCCCGAAAACAATGGCGGGCGATCTCCGACGAACCGACTGCTTGGAAAGTTGTTAGTTGATTGCTCCTTTTTTTTTGACCCAATTAAAAGGAACTAGTTGCGGAAAAAAGCCCGTATACAAGTACAAGCTTATTTCCGTAGGGTGCTGTAGCTAGTAAAATAAAAAATGTGAGCCGTCACGGGACGCCTGGCAGATGTGAAACATCGACTTTATTTTGTAAAAGTAATATGCAGAAAAGAACAGATTGTGATAGAATCGCACAGTCGATTACGGTGTGTACACCGTACACACTACTGCATATAGACTGTATATATATATATACCATCATATAGCGTGGCGACGCGTCGCCACGGCATGCGTCGCCACGCCAGAAATCGGTTTTACGTGCGGCTATAGATGTTTCACTTCAAAAACCAGCACAGTGCGAGTCGGACTCCCGCACGAAAGGTTCCGTACCAATATATTTTGAATTTAGTATTTGTTATTTAGTATTTGTACACTCATAGCGGCAATACATCATCTACGAAAATTTCAACTGTCTAGCTATCACGGTTCATGAGATACAGCCTGGTGACAGACGGACGGACAGTGAAGTCTTTGTAATAGGGTCCCGTTTTTCCCTTTTGGGTACGGAACCCTAAAAACGACATTTACCATACGGGACCAACAGCTTAACTTCCCTTTTGAAGCATGGAGGTGCTCGAGAGCAAACTGTTCCTGTTGCTGTTGTGTTTTAATCACCCATCGAAGGAATGACCGCGCTAACTGTTGCTTAACCCGCTCAATCGCAAACGATCGGCGAGAGCAGCTAGATCATGAGCATGATGATGTGATTATTAAGTAAAATCAAGTACTTACGATCTATCGATTTCTTTGTTGACGAATCTGTAAACAAATAAATAAAAATTAGCGTTTTCTAACACGATTTGTATTCATAGTAAGTACCTAATTATTTTCCCGAGTCATACACCCGTATCCACAATCAACCCTATGAGATTGCATAGTGCGCGCGAACGCATAGAGCCGCAAATAAGACGCTGATTCGCTCTTACGGTGAAGGAAAACATCGTGATGAAACCCGCGGCTTAGTTGGCTCCTCAAGTATTGACAAGTTCTCTCCTCTGGACATGGTCGACTAAGCTGAGACGGAAGTAGGTGCTGGGCAAGCCTACTCCATCCTCACGCGAGAAGGACCCAATTAAAAAGGCTCAAATTGCGGAAAACAGCCCGTATACAAGTACAAAACTAAACTTACTCAATCATCTTCCTGTTCTCGGGGGTGTCTTCCGAGACAGATGTCTCCCAAGTATCGACCAGTTCCATGGCCGCCTTTAAGTTACACACGTCTACTACTGATTGAGGATACTTTTCCAACATTTTCATAAATGTTTCCTGCAATACAATTAACGGTAAGTAATTTTATGTGAAGTTAGTGTGTTAAAAACTACGCGACGGACTTTGATGCGTTTTTTTTAATAGATATAGTGATTCAAGAGGAAGGTTTTAGTATATATAACACTAGCGACTCGTCTTGGCTTCGCACGGCTATATTATGCATGTATTATACATATAAACCTTACTCTTGAATCACTCATCTATTAAAAACCGCATCAAAATCCTTTGCGTAGTTTTAAAGATCTAAGCATACATAGGGACAGACAGCGAAAAAGTGACTTTGTTTTATACTATGTAATGATCATACCAAATATTCCTTATAAGAAGGCGCATAAGCCCAATGTACGGGATGAACGAACAGCTGGAGGAAGTTGCTAGCACACAGCTGGACATGGATGCGTAGCTGCTGCTGTAAGATCTGGATTTGTTCTGGTGACATCTGGAATGTTAAGATTATTGACAAAGTTATTGACGATGAACCACATCTGAGACGTAATTAGGACATTGACTGATTTTCACTAAGTATTTCAAAACTCGCAAATGTTTATTAGAAAGCCCTGACAATTATCATTTTTACATAAAAAGTCTGGTTTAATTAATTAAAAAAAAAAATGTGACGTCACCTTTCCTTGCGATTAGCGCGCGTTTTTGTTTTTTCTCGAGGAAAATGGAAAATCATGACGTCACACGAAAGTCAGTCATGGTCGCCTGCGTTTCGTTTCTTTTAGTCAGCAGACAAAATATTGACATATGTACAGAGAATAATAAGAACAAATATATAAGACTAGCGACCCGCCCCGGCTTCGCACGGCTATATTATGCATGTATTATACATATAAACCTTCCTCTTGAATCACTCTATCTATTAAAAAAACCGCATCAAATTCCGTTGCGTAGTTTTAAAGATTTAAGCATACAAAGGGAAATAGGGACAGAAAAACCGACTTTGTTTTATACTATGTAGTGATAGTGATAAACAAAATACAGAAAATTAAAAGAATACAATAGAACAAAAATGTATTCAATAAAAAGTCAGAAAATTCAGACAATACAGTAGAAAATATATATAATTTGTGCTATCTATACATAGAAGAACTTACCTTAACAGGTTCTTCGATCCGTATTTCAATTTTATCATTTACTGCCTTCTGTATCTTAGGTCTCAGTATGGCGGGTACTCGATCTAACTCGACCGGGGGCGGAGCGCTAGAGCTCCCTTCTTCTATACTCATCTGTATTGATTTTAGTGGTTCTATTGTTAGCATCGGTTGGTGGGGCCTGAAATTATTTATAGGTATTATTATTATCACTTCACTATCACTACATAGTATAAAACAAAATCGCTTTCTCTGTCCCTATATCCCTATGTATGCTTAAATCTTTAAAACTACACAACGGATTTTGTAGCGGTTTTTTTATGAGATAGAGTGATTCAAGAGGAAGGTTTATATGTATTATACATGCATAATATAGCCGTGCGAAGACGGAGCGGGTCGCTAGTAATTAATATTTGCACAGCGCCATCTAGCCCCAAGCTAAGAAACTACGCTTGTGTCATAGTGACCAGACAATGGATATAATACTTTGTAAATACATATCAGACTAACACCCTAACTTCATCAAATGTTTATCCATAATTTGAAGAAGATTGAATCAAGAAATCACATTGTCCCATACAAACTTTGCCCTCCTTTTTTACCCCATGAGGGGTAGAATTTCAGAAAAATCTTTCTTATCGGATGCCTGCGCCATACAAAGAACACACCCTCCAAGTTTCAGGTCTCTACGATCAGCGGTTTAGGCTGTGCTTTGATCCATCAGTTAGTCATGACTGATGGATCAAAGCACATCATAATCTTTGGCCTGGATGACTCCAGGCCAAAGCATTTTATATGTATATGAAGAAGATAGGAGATAGATAAATAAATAAATATTGCAGGACATTCCACACATCGCCATCTAGCTCCAAGCTAAGTAACTATACTTGTGTTTTGGGTGCTAGACAACGGATATACTACTTATATACTTTTGTTTTGTAATAATATACTTATAATACATAGAAACAACCAGACCACAGACAAAGATCTAAGCATAAATACATGTCTGAGGCGGAAATCGAACCCGCAACCCTGTGTTTGGCAGTCCGGCAACATTGTGCCAATTGGGTCGATAATATTATATATGAAACCGCCCCGGCTTCGCGCGGCTATATTATTCATGTATTATACATATAAACCTTCCTCTTGAATCACTCTATCTATTTAAAAAAACCGCATCAAAATCCGTTGTGTAGTTTTAAAGATTTAAGCATACATAGGGATATAGGGACATAGGGACAGAGAAAGCGATTTTGTTTTATACTATATAGTGATGATACAGAGAAAAATAAATACACAGAGAATAAATAATTCGTATCTGAGAAGTCGTGTGTTGCCAGAATGGGTAAAGCCTCGGCATGTGCAGTGCTGCGCTGTGATGCTTAGAAGGTGTCAAGGGGCAAAGGCTAAATAGTGAAACGAAATAGGTTAATTAAAAAAATAATTATGCTTACTTACGTTTTCTTAACTGGCTGTGGTACAGTGTTCGTGTCTTTGTCCGGATTTTCAGGTAGTTTTAACTGTGGTAATATTGTTAACATTGGTCTGAAACAATTTATGTAGTTAAGTTTTTTACTAGCTGCGTTTTTACCCGCTTAAATTCCGATGCTGTGGAAATACCGAGATAAAATAACCCGTTACTCTTCTAAGTTTTAATATATCCTCAAACTTTCAATTAAAGCATTAAAGCACAAAAAATACAAATAGGTAGGTACTGGTTAAAATTTCTGAAAGATGTCTATGACTCGAAAAGAAAAAGATATTATTCTGACCAGAGATTATGGTAGTTGTAGAGCGCGCCATCTATCGAGCTATTGGGTAGTAGGTAGGTGACAAACGGACAGACAGTCAGACGGACAAGAGAGTGATCTCATATGCCTATGTCACTCCCAATGAAACTATGTTCGACGACCCAGTTGGCACCAATGGTCACCATGCCGCACTGCCAAACACCGGGTCGCGGGTTCGATTCCCGCCTCAGACATGTATTTATGCTTAGATATTTGTCTGTGGTCTGGTTGTTTCTATGTATTATAAGTATATATTTACAAAAGAAAAGTATATAAGTAGTATATCCGTTGTCTAGCACCCATAACACAAGTGTTACTTTGCTTAAGTTAAGTTAAGTTACTTAGCTTGGGGCTAGATGGCGATGTGTGGATTGTCCTGCAATATTTATTATTTATTTATTTACGTATCTTCATGCCAAGTTTCATCAACATCGATCCAGTAGTTTCGGAGTCCATTTGATACAAATAAACAAAAACAATTGGACGAATCAACTGGCAGAGAGATGGCGCCATATTGAAAATGTATGAATCGGCCTCATTTAAGTCGATCTGCCAGTTTACAGAAATCCTTCCAATGGTTTGGAAGATATGGGAACCTTTTCCTCGATTTTTTTTTCTTTTTTATAAAGTATATATACATAGATAAATGTAGATTTGTCAGGAACTGACTTAAAAATAAGAACAAAAATAAAATGGCTATATAAAATAACTACTTAGAACTTACGTTTTATTAATCCTTTCCACTTTAATAACGCCAATATCATTCTGTGTAACATCTCCCTGTGGTTGTGCATCAACCGCCTCCATCTCTTCCATCTCAACATCTTGTGGCTCGCTCTTCCCTATTGAAATCCGTGATGTTTGTCTCTTTTCCGCTGGAGTCACCTCCGTTATTTCATCGTCTGATAATGGTTCTTGTTTGCCGTCCCATACGGCTACCTGTTAGTGATATTTTGTAAAACACTGCGCCTCGGATTAAAAGCCAATGTTACTTCCAAGAATTCAATGTGGGACACATTGAATTTTTGGAAGTAACAAGTTTCATCAAATAAGTTCCTATTAACTTTATCCGAAACCCAATATCCAATTAAGTTGGATATGAAACATGGAGATTTTTTAAATCCCAGGAGCAAAAACGACGGGGTGTTGTAATGGGCAATTCCTCAAACTATATAAGAGATAGCAAAAAATGCTGAAAGGACACGACATTAAGGTGAAAGGGTAGCTGCGCTCTCTCCATACAAACGTAGTCTACTGTTTCCTCCCTGGATAATGACACTAGCACAAATATGTTTGAGCCATAAAACCTATAACTACCATAACTATGCCCCTATGTTTTGGATTTTTTATTTTTTAATTATCATAGAAATTAAGATTAAAACAAAAAAAAAATATGGGCATGGTCATGGCAGTTATAAGTTTTATGCACCAAAAATATTTACTCTAGTGTCATTATCCAGGGAGAAAACAGTCGACTACGTTTGTAATAGTTTGTATGGAAAGAGCCCCCGGTACCCTTTCCTCTTAATAAAAACTAAAACTGCATTATTTTATTTTCAGAAAAGTAGCCAGGAATCGAACCTGTTAATTTGGCTAAAAAATAATCACCTATATTGTATAAATCAATAGTTTCTGATAGAGATAAACAAACATAGTAAGTACCTCATTCTGACTGCTATCAACAAGTACAGAATTAGCCAGGTTCTCAGCAAGAGCCTCGTCTGCAGCCTCCGGCATTATGTTGAACAGTTCAGTGACCAAATCGTTCAGTTCTTTCTTCGATATTTTAAGAATACTGCGTGATAAAGCCTCTTCATCTTCCTCTTCTAAAAATATGAGAGAACCGATAAGAAATTAAATAGAAAATTACTAAAAATAATACTAGGTTAAGTTGGATTTTAAAGTGTATTATTATTTATTAGACTTTGTGCTTGCACCACATGCTCATGCAGATCTTCTGTGATATACCTCGATATTTTTGTGAAAGATAAAATTCTTTGTTTTGATCTTTTTTTTATATTTATTTATTTCTCACAAAAATAACATAATACACACCCCTTTCTTAGAGTCGAGCCTACATATTATTACAACTGCTGATCACTTAAATTACATTACGACTCACGTGCGTCAGGATCCGCAGCAACATTATACTCCGGATCAGCTTCATCGTCATCCTCATGCTTATTCGAAGCCGGGTCTACATTGAGACGTGTGAGGAACTCGCTCCATTCATCGTCTATAGCCGGCGGTATATCGTCAGGCGGTATGAATGTAGACTCTATATGTTCAATGGAGGTTGATGATAGGCTCAGTTTGGACCGCGTTCGGAGAGCTATTGTCGCTTCTTTCTCGTCTAGTTCCAGCTTACGACGCGATGGTGTCATATCCTGTGAATTTAAGGCCCATATAAATGCAAAAGAGGTAGACCATGTAGATGGATGACATTAAAGCCATAGCAGGTGGCCTTTGGAGAAACCTTACCACTGATAGAGAGAAATGGCGTCATTTGGAGGAAGGCTTTGGCATATAGACAGGGAGTTGATGTATATGGAAAGTAACGAAACGAATTAGAAAAAGTGTACACTTATTCTTATTTTTAATATTTTTTTTGTTCTTTTTATTTTTGTATTGTATTAATTTTTTAACTTCTTTGTTTACCAACGACTCACTGGTGCACGGACAAACTCGAAAGAGTTTTTGTTGCACCTTAATTTTGTACTAGATTAAGTTTTTTATATTGGAATAAATCACTACATAGTATAAAATAAAGTCACCTTTCGCCGTCCCTATGTCCCTATATCCCTATGTATGCTTAGATCTTTAAAACTACGCAACGGATTTTGATGCAGTTTTTTTTAATAGATAGAGTGATTCAAGAGAAAGGTTTTTAGATATAATACATGCATAATACAGCCGTGCGAAGCCGGAGCGGGTCGCTAGTAATAAATTATGCGAAAACTTCAAGTCAACAATTGGCAAGAAATAGCGCAGGACAGGGAGCGATGGAAGACTCGTTTCGGACGCCAAGATCCAATTTGGGTCGCTGAGCCAGTGGAGTAAGTAGTAAGTAAGTAAACTTATTATAAAATAATCATGTGATATTGTAACTAAAAAAATACTGTTTGAGGTTTTATTATTATTATAAATGCAAATGCCGATCGTCTATCGCTAAAATTGTTGATCATGGAAAAGTTATTACCTTTTAAAAGTTTGATTTGTTTAGGGTTGCATACCCAAAGGGTTATTACTAAGACTCCCGCTATCTGTCTGTCCGTCCGTATGTCTGTCACCAGGCTGTATCTCATGTACCGTGAGGCATAGGCCACGAAGCCAGCGGCGCGGCGAGCGGTGCGTTTCAATGCATGGATTTAGACGGAACCGGCCACGTAAGCAGCGGGGCGCGGCGAACGAGCGGCGAGCGGTGCCGCTACCCGCTGCCTTCGTGGCCGGGGCCTGATAGCTAGACAGTTTAAATTTTTACAGATTATGTATTTCTGTTCCCGCTATCACAACAAATACTAAACAAAAGAAAAAAAACCAGTGGAGCTAATAAAAAACATGTTACGGAACCCTTCGTGCGTGAATCCGACTCGCACTTGGCCGGTTTTTTTATATCCTTTTGCCTGGTCATCTGTCTCCTGACATTTAACCAGATATTAAGTGTGTACTGTGTAGTGTCTAACATGCATAGTACTCAAACAGCAGCTCCTTTTTGAGACCTAGCTTGGGCACAAACCAGAGCTACCTAGACCAAAAGCTAACACAATATTATGGTGATATATCTGGTGACTTTCCGACAGAAACATTCTACCTATAACTAAAATAAATAAATATTGGAGGACATTCCACACATCGCCATCTAGCCCCGAGCTAAGTAACTGGACTTGTGTTATGGGTGCTAGATAACGGATACTACTTATATGCTATTCTTTTGTAAATATATACTCTTATTACATAGAAACAACCAGGCCACAGACAAATATCTAAGCATAAATACTTGCCTGAGGCGGGAATCGAACCCACAACCCTATGTTTGCCAGTCCGGCATGGTGACCATTGTGCCAACTGGGTCGTCAAATATTATATTTACAACTAGCTGTGCATATTGGTTACTTCATTTCGAATATCAGGTTCTATGTCGTTTATGTATATATTTTTATGTTTCTAAAGAAATATTATAGGGAATCCATTTCACTAAGGAAAAATATCTGGCGACTAACATAACTTTCCTAATTTTTACGAACTCAAAAGAAATACGGTCTTAGTGGTCTTAGTAAAAAGCCAAGTGCAAATCGTACTCGTATTATGTATTATTATACTCTTATTACATAGAAACAACCAGACCACAGACAAATATCTAAGCATAAATACTTGCCTGAGGCGGGAATCGAACCCTGTGTTTGGCAGTCCGGTACGGTGACTATTGTGCCAGCTGCGTCGTCAACTGTATTACCTGAGGTACTTTAAAAGGTCCATCTTTGACAACCCGTGGGCTAGCAGGCATGCTCGCCGGTGTCGCCGGAGTCCGAGGTTGAGAGTCCAAATCACTGAATGACTCCGTATGCTCATCGTCACTCTGGGGAAGGGAAACAAGGCTTATTTGTCACATAAATCTTGATAGTGCAATAGTGGCTGACAAAAAAGAAACTTCTTGGTTACACCCGAAACAACGAGATTCACACTTGACATGCCGACAATTAACGATGAGATTAAACGATACAACTCCTACACGCCAGAAAACTTTCAAATCACCCCAACCCTCTCGCCTCTGAGCTCCTAAGCTGTGAGGGCAAGCATAGGCTGAAACAAAAGCAAGAGCTATAAACAGGGAAGACGAGGCAGTGGTCACGTCCTTCTTCATGACATAGACACTTTTGGTTATTTAATGAGGTTGAAGGTTATTTTGCAATGCGCATCTGTAACATACAGATCCAGAAGAGAGCTCCTACTTGTACTTGTATACGGGCTGTTTTCCGCAATTAGACTCTTTTTAATTAAAATTAAAATAATGAAACATATTACACTTTTTAAATTATTTATTATGCTGAACACAAACGGTAATCATTATAATTATGTTTTGCTCACTAATTTATCAGGAAGAACTAAAAAAACTAAATATATATTTTATTTTAATATTGGTAATTTAAGATGGGTAAGTTGTGATGTAAAAACGCCAATTTTTCTGCGCGGTTAGCATTTAGGTGACTGTGTTTCTTGTCATAAATTAGCCCTGCTTCTGAGAACAGGCGTTCGCTGTATACAGAACTAGATGGTGTGCATAGATATTTCGCCGATACGTACCCGCCGGGTACCCACGAGTACCCGGCGCAGAATGTGTCGGGTACCCGTTCAGCGAGTACCCGGCAAAACCACTACCCGCCCCATGTCTAGATTTTGATGCGGTTTTTTTTAATAGATAGAGTGATTTATGAGGATAGTTTATACTATGTATAATACATGCATAATACAGCCGTGTGAAACCGGGGCTGGTCGCTAGTATAGTATACTTAGCTCTTAACTGGATGTATGTTTATAAAAATAATTAAATGACCCAGTAAAGGCTCTTGTCCATTTTTTGAAGAGAATCACATAATACAGTCTTGCTGAAAAAAGTTCATTTTTCTATTTACCTCATCATGAGTAGGTTCATACTCCTCATCGTCTTCATCTTCAGGCAACTCCTGAGCAATGAGCGCCTTTACTTCAGGCCGTGTCTTTACAGGAATATGCTTTATTGGAGTCAGTTCCAAGTTGCCCAGGTTCCATGCTGCTGACTTTGGTGATACTTTCTTTAATTCTCTGTTATAGATATAAATAAACATAAAATTATTGCTGAAAGGGGGGCCTTATAGCTGAAAGCGATTTGTTCCAGGCTTAAAATCCTTCACCAGAAAATGCAAGCTTAACAGACATCTGTGTTAGCATAACAGACATCTGTGTAAGCATAACAGACATAACAGACTGTAAGCCAGTACAGTCTATCTAGGCAGACAGAGTTAAGCATTTCTAATATGTATTAGTCTGGATAATCTTAATGTAGATACTTACTTGACTTTAGATCTTGTTAGCTTAGGTTGTAATTTCTTATCTTCTGTCCAAGAATTTTCTTCTTCCTCTCTTAATTTAACAAGAGCTAGTACATGATCGTTTGTTACTACTTTCTGTAATTAATAACATTTATAATTAAAAGGGATGACAATTCTACATACTAGCAGGAGATTGGTCTGTAAACTTTAATAATCAGTGAATATACATAAATAATATGTGTATGTATGCGTAACTTCTTTTTTTCAAGTCTGTTAAGAGTATTATGCCAATAAACAAATAATTATTTAATTTAACACAATAACAATAAATGACTATTATTGATTCACATTTTGTGACCATATCCAATCAATACTAATATTAAAAAGTAGGTTGTTTTTTGGGTTTTAGTTTCCAATCGAAATGCTTTGAAACTACCAGACCTGTTCATAAAATTTGGTATGATGTTACATTAAAGGTGGACGCAGATTGATACGCGCCGAACGCGTCGAATTTTTGCCGTCCACGGAAAAAGGTACCTTATAATAATAGAGATAAAGTATCTACATTTGTATTTCCGATGACGTCATCAGAGTCGTCCGCATCGTCAGAGGCGGCCGACTCTGAAATAAATAAATGTACCTTATCTCTATTATTATATGGTACCTTTTTCTGTGGATGGCAAAAATTCGGCGCCTCGGCGCGTGTCAATGTGCGGGCACCATAAATCTTTGAGAGTTAGGCTACTTTTTATTTCGATATTCCCATGGGATGAGGACTTACACAGTTGAAACTGCAAGGCACTGCTTATTAGTCTATATTTCAATTAATCAGCCACAGGACTTCTACTGCTGAACATAGGCCTCTCCCAAAGACTTAAAGAGCGATTGTTCGCATGCCCTCTGTGCCAAATAAGGTCGTAGCACACATATCAACTTGTAAACGTATAAATTCGGGCAGTTCAGTATTCGTTGTATGAAACTCCCTACTTCAACGCACACTAATCGGAAACGTAATGTAACGACGTAGAGTGACGTCCCGTTGTATATTTCTAACTTACCTTTAATATTTTTCTTACGCTAGCATCATCTAAATTATTTTTAACAGCTGACGCGTGAACATTTCTATCTGTGGCTAATGCATTATCTGGTAAAATCAGTTCACCATCACTACTGCTGTCACTGGAAATACTAAAAACAAAAACACAAATAGGTACTTTTAGGCAATATTTCGAAGGCAATATTATTACTTTAACGAATAGTTTTGGTCAGTTTTTCACTTAATTTCGGGAAAAGTACTAATCTGATTGAGAAAAACGCGTGTTTTGATTTAAAATGTTAGTTTCACCGCGTACGTATCATCGTGTTTATCTGCCAGGTAAATGTAAGTAAACTAATGAAGATATAAGAGTTGAAGGAGTCGGTTTTGGACAGTAGTATGTTTATTACCGTTTTCTCTTCTTCCCCCGGTTTTTATTTCCTTTACTTTTTGCAGTAATCTCATCTTCTGGTGATTTTGAAGGAACAGGAGCTTCAGTACTTTGACCCACACTTCTTTGAGTATCCGACATTATTTTCACAGCACAATCAACAGAATTACTTTATCAATACTACAACCCTATGTATACGTCGGTACATAATTAAAATACTTTCAACATCAAAATGTTTTAAAAAAATGAATCGAAAAATTCAACCCAACCGATCTAAACAAAACAACATTTTTGACATAAAACTGAATTGACAGTGTCAGATTTAGTACATCAAACACATAGACTATTTTAACAAACAAAACGCACTAACGACACATATTTTACTATTCACGCCACGACATCGATTACCTTTTAAAATAACCGACTTGAAAAAAAAAAC
This sequence comes from Idaea aversata, assembly GCA_907269075.1. Classification (NCBI taxonomy): domain Eukaryota; kingdom Metazoa; phylum Arthropoda; class Insecta; order Lepidoptera; family Geometridae; genus Idaea; species Idaea aversata. The sequence goes on from OU026101.1 coordinate 10,608,010, forward strand.
ATACCTAGCGAACGCTCGGTGAGATACATAGGCGGAGTGGTGGGTGTAAGGTTTTATTTTTGTTACGGAATTTCTTGATTCGGTCGCCGCGCTCAAAGCCAGCGATAAAAGCTATGCAATAGCAAAAAAAAGGATTTTATCACAGATGTACCGATTTGCCTTAGATTTCCAAAAAGTAACTAGTTATATTCTCAGAGTTGTATTTCTTCTAAGACTTGCAATTCGCTACCTTGCTAAGACAGTTTACTACCTGTAAATACCTAGTTCCATAACCATTAAAACCTTATTGAAACAGTAATAAATAATAATTATTCGATTTTATTATTGTAATAAAAAAGTGCCCACTTCACATAGTAGAAGAGGTCAGGATGAAAGAAATCTTAATTTAAATAATAATCTTTTTTACAATTTTTATCTTAAAGTTTAACAGCTTTAATATTAAATTCAGATAGCAACTGCTTCATGTCGTCAAAGCCAGATACTTCTTGAGCCTTCTCCAAAGGCAGCCATTTAAAATCTTGGTGTTCATCAGAGAGTTTCACTTCTGTTTGAGGATTCTTTAGTTTTGCAAGCCAATACACAACTGTTTTTGGTTTGCCTTTCACTTGGTATTGTAAAGTTTTAGTTACATCTTTATAAATCTGAAAAAAATAGGTATAGGTTACATTTAAACCACACGAGATGTTTTATAGAGAGATAAATAAATAAAAAAACTCACTTCTAAATCATTTTCAGATAAACCAGCTTCTTCTTTAGTTTCTCTCAAAGCAGTCACCCAGTCAGATTCACCAGGGTCTACATGTCCTACAATACAACGCAACAAAGTTTATGATGGTAAATCTAAATACCTACCAATTTAGGTAGACATTTTATTTACTTATTTGGATTTATTTATTAATGAGCCGGTAACCCTGTATGCAAGTTAGGTTATTTTCGTAAGAAATGATTGGAAATAGGATAAGTACCTAGGTATGATGTAAACAATTATATAAGTACCCATTGTTCATATTATTCAGGGTAAGTATATGATATTATTACAAAAATTAATTAAATTAACCTTTCGGTGGAGTCCAATGATTTTCCCCATAGGATGTTTGTAGCATTAAATACTGAACAGCCTGATTTACATTTTTATATATAACTAGTCCTGCGGCTCTAGTAGGCGTCATTATATTTGATATTTACACAATATTTATTTATTAACTGTAAATAATAACTTAAATTTTAGTACAACAAAAACTTGTATGAAAATGACATTTGTATTTTTGTGATGAAGAAAAACCGCAACATTCCGGAAAAAAAATTGAAAACCGGTATTTTCCGCAAGATACTTCACGCACACCGGAAATGCTTTGTCTATGATTTTCATTCATAAATGAACGAGTGCTAGGACCACAGAGTATACATTCCTCAAAATGTCATTCATTCGCTGCCGGCCGGCCGTTTTGTTGTTTGACGTTTGAAAAAACAAAAGGAAATTCAAATTTCAACGGCGTGTAACAACATTTTTGCTATTACCTTTAGTCGAAATTGTTTGTTTCTTCCCTGAAATTAATACAAAATAGTTAAACTATTGTGCTTTTGCCGTACCAATGGAAATATCTTGTAGATATTTGTAATTTACAGTATGTTGGAACGCTGGAAGTTGATTCTTTCGAATTGGGTAAGTTCTCAAATTTATATCAAATAAATATTTCAAGAGAAATGCAGATTAATTAGTTATTTCTGTGTGCTGTCCTCTCTTTATACTTCCAGTTGCCATTCGTAAACAAATAACTTATTAGGTAGTAAATAAACAAAACATTGTTTGACCTCAAAACATGACAAGTTATCAAATGGTTATCAAACAAGATACTTACCTAAATGCCTATTATTTCACAGAACAACTGTTACTTCAGTGATAGCAGTAAAAATGAGCCGACCCTCGACTTAGATTCACTACTAAACATAATTTCCCATCTGAGAGAAAATTTAAACTTGGATGAATCCAAATCATCCATACTCGAAGCTCACACTGTCAAAGAATTCATTGAAGAAAAGTATCCAGGATTCAAATTTGAAAATGGAACAGTGGAACCAAGCAATGAGGAGGAAGTTTACCTCGTCGCATCGCTTCTGCTGTTCTTCGTATGTGTTAACTCGAAAGATGTTGATATTAAAAATGCAATGTGCAGTAAATTGAGCAGTGAAGATCAGAAAACTATATTAAAGTTCAGTAAATGTTTGATGGAATGTTCGGAGATCAGTTACAGTGATGTGAAGACAGCTATTAGAGGTAAGTTTTATTTTTTTACATGACAAAAGGATGAAATTTGATGCGGAAACCCATAATTAATATGACAGTAAGAAGAACTCAGTGACATGGTGAGCAAACACCCGCCTGCACTATTGGCTTCATGTTCAATTCCTGCTGTGAAACTACAGATAGATGTCTTGAGTGTGGGTGTTTCTCTATGTATAATTTTAGGCCTGAAGCTCCATGACACAGACAGACACCCATGCAACCCACGAAATTAACCACAAAGGCCCCTGAGACTGCCGAATTTTTCTAAAGAAGAACCACCTAGTGTCATTGTAACACAGTTTCAGGTTTCATTAAGTATATTCAAAAGATAAAGATAAATATTGTTTCCATTGTCAAAAGCCTAACCTAGTTGCTAGAGGTCTAGATGGCGCTTTGTGCAATTTCTTACAATACATAATAGCTATCAAACCCTTGAAACTGTTACTTTTTGTAGAAATTCTAGGTATGTTTATGGCAGGTATGAATTTGCTAAAACAAAGATTCTATCATTTTCTTAAACTGCTTACTTATAGGCACAGTTTGTTGAACATACTTTCACTAAAGTGCATTGCTATTATTATTATCAAAGAACAGCTGTCTTGTGCAGCTGCTCTAACAGATGGGGTAACTGAGGGGTTGAAAAAAACAAGTCCATTTGTATAAAAATAGTTTAGTAAAGTTCATTGGAGTTTGTGAGTGCTAGTTATAATGTGATATTTGTGTAGTAATAAGTGCAATGGAAAACTAGTAAGAAAATAATAGGTATGTCTGTTCAGTTATTAGCATATTAGCTGCGCCCCGCGGTGTAACCTGAGTAAGTCTCGATCCCGTGGCAATTTCGGCATCAAATGTATCCAATGTCCTTCTTCATCCCCTCAACTACCACTATGATGATTTTCCAAATCGGTCCAGTTGTTTGACTGTCAAGAAAGAACAAATAAACATACTTTCGGATTTTTAATATTAGTTAGGATTATTCATAGGCATTCTTTAATAAATTAACACAAAACTTATGCACTAATATTAAAATGAGGTAAAGTTTTTTTGTATGTTTGTATTTATCTTTGGAACTACTGAATCAGTTGTTGTTTGATTTACTTTCTGCTTTGAATGTCTACTATTTAATGAATAGGATTACTTATGTAGTTTTGACTTGTTTTTTACCTTGAATAAAACTATGAAATTGATATGATTTAGTTACATTTAAACATTTATTAGATTTCATTCATGTTTAAAATATAGTTATTCTTAAAATAGTGACAACGGATCAATATAACTATAATTAATTGGTTTTATAGCTTGTGTCACGTGTGGTTCACTCTCACTTTCGTTATTATCACTCTCTGGACTAACGTCGCCCTTTAATGAAGTCACTAACTCTCTACGATTGATCTTCTGAACACGGTCCTGTTGCCAATATTCCCATTCTATCCTTTCTATATTCATAAACTCGTTCTGCCAATCCATACATGTAATATTATCTAAAACATTTAAGACGGGTTGTTCGTTGCTGACTTTCTCAGCATTTGCTTCAGTTTCCATCTGTTCTGTATTTGTGTTAGTTGTTTCGATGAGTTCCGCTCGTTGTTTGGCAAGTTTCCATATGTATTCTATAGGGTTTATGTCACTGTGGTATGGTGGTAAGTGTAATACTTCATGCCCATGTTCTTTAAGCAAATCGTCCATGTCATGTTTCTTTGGAACTTTAGCAGATGTTACGATTGCGAAAAGTGTTTCTCTAGGCATGTTGTCGAGGAATGGTATGTTATTTGTCCGTAACCAGTTTTGTAGTTCTCCTTTATCCGCTGTGCTTGTTGGTTTCTTGTCTGTTAATGTCATTGAGTGAGGTGCATTATCGATAACTACGATCCCATTTTGTGGCAAGTTTGGTATGAGTTTCTCGTGTAGCCATTTTTTGAATTCGTTTGTGTTTAATTCTAATCTATAGTCTCTTGTTGCTATGCATTTATGGATGAACGTTGCATCTTTTATGAATCCAGTTTCACATGCCACATGTATAATCATCATTCGTTGTCCCATTTTAATAGTTTTCTTCGCTGTAGTGTCACCGAAATTTAGCCAAAATTTACCTACAACAGAATGTGTTAGAAACCAAGTTTCATCTACAAATTGTAAATATGTTACTGGTTTTTTGTTTGGTCCGAGGGCATTATTTTTAATTTTTCGACGTAAATACTTAAGTTTCCAAGCTGCAAACTCTGGTTTTGGTGATAAATAGTGCCCATTTGGGATCTTCTTGACTTTGTATCCTGGAATGAAAAATAGGTATGATTAGTCCCGATCCCGTGGGAATATCGGTATAAAAAGACACAAGGATTCATTATATCCCTCATACAAAGTTACATCAAAATCAGTCCAATAGTTTTAGAGCCTATTCATTGCGAACAAAAAATATTCCTTTTTTATAATTTAGTGTAGCAGATGCTGATAAAGTACAAGACTTACCTAATTGGTAGAGTAATATCTTTCTAAGCATAGTCTTTTCTCCTTTAAAATTAAGATCTCGTTTCGCAGCCTCGAATATTTTGCTCATAGTTGGAAGTTGTTTGACTAAATAGAAACTATTAATAGTATTCCTCAAAGCACAAACATCGAAGTTATCGACGACAACTTTGTTTGGTCTCTTCCGCTTCCTTCCTGGTGTTGGGAGAACTAATTCTTTGGGTTCGGAACTGGTGCTAGCGTCTGCTGTCTCGTCACTGAGCGATTGGGCTGACTCCATCAGTTGCTTCGCTTCCGCCTTGATCTTCATTAGCGTTCTTTCTGAGATACCCGTAGCGGCACAAGTTCGCTTTACTACATTTTTTACGGGAAACAGGAGATCTTTATTCGCCTTTTCCTGTTCAAAATATTTCATAACTTTAAGGATTATTGTTCTTGCTTCGCCGGGTATTACTTTTGTTTTTCCTCCCATTTTGACGAACGTTTTAACATTACTGTAATCGGAGAAATAGTCGCAAAATGCTAACAAAATCAATAAACGGTTCGCTCTATTGTTATTGACTCGAGTGACGCGTTGTTTGACGGGCGACCGACATTATTTTATTTGACAGTGACAGATAGGAAGGCCGCTACTCGTTAGAGCGAGAAGGATGACTTTCCTTCTCCCTTTAGGTTACAGCGCGCGCGCAGTATTCAATTTGAACTTTACAAAATATTTGTACTGAAATATCTATTTAAATTTAATTAAACTAATAAAAGTAAGACCTATTCTTATTTATTTTTAACTCTCGAATTCTTCGTACTTATGATTTAATGAAGTATAAAGTCATATCTAGTAATACCTACGTATATCGATTTTTTTTCTGATAACTAAATATTCGAGTCATTCGATTTTTCTACATTTTTCTTTGGATAAAAATATTAATTTATTTTTAGACATAGCAAGTCTCCATATTAACCCAGCCCAGCCCTTTCGGTGCTAAAATTCGAGTTTTATTTGCCTTATTTTTTTATTTCATTTTACCTCCAGAGGCATGTGGTCAAGACATAGCAGCCATGGAAGTCTCCCCGCGGCCTACCGTCGCGGAAACCCCACCCGCTCTCCGTTCCTTACATAGCGAAGTGAGGAGGCTCCAAGCAGCACTCGATGCTGAACGTTTCGATCGGAACTACCTACAGGAGGAGCTTAATCGGACTAATTTGAGGGTTGAGAAGTTATGTGAGTAATTAAATTTAGTTTATTTTATGGTTTGAACACATTAAATCCTAAATTTCTGATAGATAAAGATTAAGGAATGCAAATCAAAAGAGATATTAATCATTTGATAAAAAAAATTATTAAGTAATAAAAAACAGACAGACAGACAAATAAAAATCTTACAAGCATCCCATTTTTCCTACCGTCAACTCAATTCGCTGCACTCAAAAACTAAACATTAGTTAATAGTGCTTTGTCTTTCCTTTGCAACAAAACAATGCAATGATTATCTAATAATTCGCCACTTAAAGTTTCTGAGTGAGGACCATTGTTACTATCATAAAAAAAACAAATGGTTGTCTGTAAAGTCTGTTTACGCACGATAATTTTACGTGAAAACGTCATAAGAAAATGATGAAAAATTTAGATTTTTTAAGTTAATCCTTTTAATTATTATTTCTTTTTTTGTCTTTTTTCTCTTATTTAAGTATTTATTCTATTTGTCAATCGTCACCATAACACAAGCCCAGATGAGCGATATTCTTATTAAATACTCTGTTTTCTAATGTTACCATGACGCATAACGTCACACATCGGTAACGGGACGCATGACTTCACACGATATTTCGTCACACTTTTTTGTGAATGCAGGTGTTTCATCAATTTATTAGACGTTATCACGTCAAAAATATACTTACTCCTTTTTTTAAAGTATGTTAAAAATATGTATTGAAATTCCAGTAAAAGAGAAATCACAACACAAACTCGACATCGTAAACCTGAAAGCTAAGATATCGCTATGCGGACTAGAAACGGAGTCGAAGGACGCGGGCACGGCTGCAGACAGGAGCGCGAAACTAGCGCGCCAATTGCAACAATTGGAGGACAAGTTGGTGGAAACGCAGGCGCAGTTGGACGATTCCGTTTATGAAAGGGATGTTTATAAGAAAAAGGTAGGTTTTTAAAATATTTTCAGGTTGGCTCAAACAAAACTTATTAGCAAATAATATAAACAGCTTACTTCGTTTAAAAGTTACAAGACTTGTAGTTTTTGCCAAGCATTTTTCAACATCAAACTAACATGTGTAATTTAGAGGCAATTAATGTACCTAAGTTTGTGTCTGTTTTTTAAAATAGATAGTGATTCAAGAGGAAGGTTTTAGTGTATAAAACAAAATTACTTCGCATACGAAGTCGCGAGCAACAGCTAGTTAGGTACTATTTTATAGCGCGATATTTTTTACCTATTCTATTCTTCATTTTCGTTGCTACAGTGCTATATGATAGGTAATCCGGTCGCGCAAATGATCGAGTGACCACGACATTCACTAAGACGCTGCACATGATCTGCTATCAATAGTTTCGCGCTGAACCCCCAATTTTCTTCACAGGTAGAGGATCTAAAACGCGAAAGGGACAAATACCTATCCCTTAGCCAATCGGAAGCCGCCCGCGTTTCCGCGCTATCTGAAGAGCTGGATACCGAACGCCGCCATGTCCAAACGTTAAAGGATCTGATCACGGAGCTAAGACAACACCACCGGTTGAATAAATTCGACGCTAGTTTACTTGAATGCGATGATCCTGATGCGAGTATTCATTCGCTACCTCATAACTCTTGTAAGTTGAAAATAAATAAATCTGTTAATAAATTTCTTGTTGGAGGACTCTTTTACTAAGACTTCACTGTCCGTCAGTCCATCTGTCTGTCTGTCACCAGGCTGTGTCTCGTGAACCAAGCTACATTTAATTTTCTGATGATGTATTGGTACTCAATAAATGCTTTCTTTCTTTCTATTACCCATACGATCTGTATTCGTAGTAATTATTTTCCTGAAGGGTGTGTCTTATTCGCGTTATAACAAAAAAAAAACATATTTCATCGCAATCGGTTTAGTAGCTTTTACGTGTTTAGCAAGAAACATAGACCAAAAACTGTATAATTTTGATTATTTCTTACAGCTATATGTAGTGAAGCTTGTGCCAATGTTGTTGAAGTACAACTTGGAGAAGAGAGAGCTAAAATTGTTGTACTCAAACAACAAATACAATCCCTTCAGGTACTGTATAAAAAACATATTTAGCGATATTGTTTTATTATTACAGAAATGCTTAAACTATTGTCATTTATAGGATCAACTCACTGAACTCTCTATGAAAACTGAATCTGAAAGAAAGACACTACAAAATGTTATCGCAGACCGAGAAAATAATATTTTCAACCTAAAACACCGCATTAATGAAGAAATTGAAGAAAAGAATAACATAAAAGCTCATTACGATAACGAAATGACGAAACTTAACAATGAAATAAATGAATTAGAACAAAGACTTAAAGATAACAGTGAACATTCAAGATCTATTATTGATAAAAAGGTGCAAGAGATACAAACGCTTCAAGAAGAGAAATTATCTTTAATCCATAGCTTGAGCAATGAGACTACAAAACTCGAAAACATTATAAAGGACTTGCAAAACGATTTAGAATCTGAAAAACAAAGTAAATCTACCATGAGGGAACATTACGAAGCCCATATCATGAAATTAAATGAAAAAGTATTAAATAGAAATAATGAACTTGTGGAGTTACAAAACAGTGTTTTCGAAAAGGGGGAAGTGATTGAAACTTTGCAAATAGAATTAAGAAAGGAAAAAGAGTCAAAAGAAGAACTAACTAAGCAGTACCAAGAAATCAATGAACAAAAAAGAATTGTTGATAACGATTTACAGCAAAAGAATTCTGATGTAACTGAACTCCAAATGAAATTACAAAGAAAAATTACTATCATTGAGGACACGAAGGGTAAACTGTTCGATTTATATAAATCTATTTTAGAACTAAATGATGATTGTAAAATATTAGAAGATGCAACAGAAATTCTTCTAACTGATGTGCAAAACCGTGATATCAGAATCGAAGACGCACTCAAAGAAATTGGAGAAATTACTAACAAATTCAGTAAAGTAAACGGAAAACTCAAACTCGATTTGGACGAAAAGAAAGCTACAGTACATTCGCTACAAACTCAATTGAAAAATGAAATACAATTTAAAGTGCAGCTACAAAATGACCTGGAAAATTTGAATTCGTTGCTTCAAGAAGCGATAGTGTTGAAAGAACAACTTAATTTGGATCTAACTAAAATAAAAAGCGATATTCAAGACAAAGATAAAACAATTGACGCCATAGATTTATACTTGCAAGAAGAAAAGAAGTTAAACGCTCAAGCTAATGAAAGAATTCAGAAACTTACAGATCATGTAGTAAAAAAAGAGAAAGAAATAAAGTCACTTAAAGAGGAAGTTGTAAGAATTAACGATTCACTCATGATGGAAAAAGAATCAAACAAAGAGAATATGGAAATAGCAAATAATAAGTTACTGAATGAAATTACTGAAAGAGAATCTTTACAAATGCAAGTGAAGTCTCTAGAAGAAGAAAATGTGCAAATGGAAAATGTAATTGCTGTGAAAGGTGAAGAAATAATGTTGCTCCGTGCTGCAATAGATGAACATTTACAGAAAGTCAATGAGAGAGACACACGTAAGTATATAATCGCTTCTTTTTCTTATACTAACACCTCATTATTCATATACTAACACCTATCATGCTTTCAGTTATAAAATACGTTGAAAAACAGTTTATTGATGAATGTAAGAAATATGACGAGCTTGAGGCCAAGTTTGAGGTTCACATGGCAAAAGTCATGAAGAAATTTAATGAAATGGGGAAGTTTGTCGTACAAACTACAGATATATTGAGAAATGAAGTTATTGAAAAAGAATCAGCTTTACAGGCATTAAATATTAATTTATATCAACTAAGGGAAGAAGTCGAAACTACTAATAATGATTTAGCAAATGTTAAACAGGAGAAAGATAATTTGCAAGACAAACTAAGAGAAGAAACATTGTGCAAAACTATGTTACAAGAAAAATATGATACCCAATGCAATTATGTTGAAAGTTTGAAACTACAATTTACTAAAGAAATAGAGCTTCTAACTGATGTTATTGATGAAAAATCTAAAGGTATGTCAAAAAATAAAAAAGTTATAGTTGTTGTAGCTACATATAATGTTAGGAATAGATAGTTATTTAAGTATTTCGTTTACAGGTTTAAATAAATTAGAAGCAGAATTAATATTGGAAAGAACGAATAAAAAAAAGTTAGCATCCGAAATGAATTCTATTGTAAAACAACTTAAAGATAAAGTCATTGAATTAGAATCACTTAATAGTGAACTCAAAAATCGTGAAATGCAATCATTACGGCTAGAAATAGAACAACTACGTAGGACAATTACAGATAATGAAAACGCAATCAAAGAAAATACTAACACTATTGATAAATTGGCACAACAAGTTTTGGACAAAGAAAATAAGTTACATGATATCTCAGTTCAGTTTGAAAACTATAAATCTCAAATGAAAGCCACGCTTCAACAGAAAGAAAATCAAGCAACTGTTTTGCTCACAAAATTAAATGAAGCTGTACAAACGATCGAAGATTTACAAAAGAGAACAGAAGAAGTAGTAGAAATGAACCGAAACATCTCTTTACAATTGAGTGAAGAAAAAGCTCTAAGGGATGCATTAGAAACGGAGAAGGAACAAGAGATTAAGGTGCTTCTAGCTGACAAAGAGAGTCTCATCGTTGAGAAAACGGCACTAACCCAGGAAATATTGGACGAAAAATCTTATAAAAAGATAGCGGAAGATGAAAAGAATGTTCTATTGACAGAAAAGATACAAATTAAGGAACATCTAGCTCATGATTGTAAGAGAATTTCTGCACTTGAACAAGAAGTAAAAGAACTTTCTCAACAATTGGCAGATACTAACGTGGCTAAAGAAATGGTCGAAAAGGAACGAGATAGTCTTGCCTTCGAAACAACTGAATTAAAAGAAAAACTGCAAGCCAGTATTGAAGTTGAATCAGAGTTATGTGAAGAAATAAATAGCTTAGCAAAATTTAAAGACGAATTACAAATTTTAAATGATATAAGGAAAGATGAATACGACACTATCCAAAATGAATATGAAAATTTAACTGAAAATTTGGAGAAAGAAAGAATCACTCACAACTACCTGTTACAAGAAAATCAACATCTTACTAATGTTAATGAAAAATTAACACGAAATTTAAATGAAACGCATTCTATTAATGAAGCTGTAATTATAGAAAGAGATACAGCCGTTGCCGAAAAAGAATCTCTGATACAATCTATTGAAATTGAGAAATCAGTTCGAGAAGATGAATTAATTACTTTAAGAAAAGAAATCCATGACTTAAAGGAAACACTAGATAAATACGCATTAAACTTACAAACTACAGAAACTAAATTAGACGAAATCATTATAGAGTTGGAAAACAAAGACAAAGCACTTACGGAACTTATTGCACAAACTGATACATTTAAGGTAGAAAAGAAAAATCTTATTAATGCGTTGGCTGTTGAGGAGTCCTGTCGTGATACTTTGGTAGAACAGAATGACTTTTTAAATAACAAAATGAATCAACAGGAAGCAGAATTAATTGAACTGCAGGTCAAATATGGAGCCCTACAGAAAAACATACATAACAGAACTGAAGAAATTAACATTTATAAATCAGAAATACAAAAGTTAAAATTGAAATTAAAAAGAAAGCTAAAATTAAACGGAAATCAAACAAAAGAATTGAAAATAACTAAGCAGAAACTAGAGGTTTTGAAAAATAATTTCAATGGTAAACATAACCCGTTTCATTAATTTCAGATTGTTATTTAAATAGTCTTCCATTCATCAATTTACATTAAGGTGAAGGGGTACCTGCGCGCTCTCCATACAAACGTAGTCGACTGTTTTCTCCCTGGATAATGACACTAGCACAAATAATTTTGTGCCATAAAACCTATCACTGCCATGACTATGCCCCTATGTTTTGTTTTTTTTTTCATTTTCTAATTATCATAGAAATAAAAATAAATAAAAATAGGGGCATGGTCATGGCTGTTATAAGTTTTATGAACCAAAAATATTTGCTTTAGTATCATTATCCAGGGAGGAAACAGTCGACTACGTTTGTAATAGTTTGTTGTAAAGCCCCCGGTACACTTTCCTCTTAAGGGGTTCGATTTACTTGATAATATTATCTATTTTGTTACAAAAATTCATGTTGTTAGTATTACTTATTTCCTAAGTCCAAATACAAATTAACAAACAAGTTATTATGAAAATAATCTAACGCAACAACAGAGACAGCTTGACAACATCCTTGACTTGAAATGCTTCAAGTCTCAATTTATTTGCTAAACATAAATTTATTTTTACAGAAATCGCTAATTCAAATAGCAAGATCTTTTCAGCTATAAACACAACAGTAACTACGCTAATAGAAAAAATTAAACAAGTTAGATTGAAAGACACTGAAGAACTACAAAAACTTGAAGATAAGGCGAACAGTGATCCAATAAATAATTTAGAAGTAATGGTTCAAGTCGCAGAATTTCTTATAAATGAAAAAGTAACAGAATATGAGATATTAAACCAAAATCTTGCGTCTGCAAATTCAGAAATTAATAAATTAAATGATTTGATAATACAAAACGATACAGAACTCTTCAATTTGAAAGACAAAGTGACACAATTTGAACAAATTGTTCATGAAAATAAAAATGGTGAGTTGATAACTTCAATTACAATTCATAATTTTACATGTAAACTAACAATACACTACTGAAAAATGTATTTGTGGCTTTTATAATGTTACAGACTTACAGACAGACAAATATAGGAATTTTATTACTAATATACCGGCTCATTTATGACTTAACATTTCTAGATGTAGTGGTTTAGGCGTGCATTGTCCTGTAATCAGATATTTAACCAGAATAACTTCTTAAACTTTTAGAATTAAGAATACAATCAGAAAACTACGTGACTTCCTTAAACGCCAAATTAAAAGACATCCACACACTCCAAGAAGAGAAAAAATCTCTGGAAAACGATCTGAATGACGTCAAACTACAACTAGAAGTCAAAGTACATTCCCTTAAAGAAAAACTAGTAGACAATGAGAATGTCACTGATAAACTGAAAACAACATATGAAACTCAGATAGATAATTTGAATGTAATGGTTACGAAGTTAACTAATTATTTGAAAGAAAAGACTATTGAGCTAGAAGCTTTGAAAAAGGATAAAGAAAATTTGTCGAAAACTATTGAGGATAGTTGTAAAGGTACTGTTTTGTATGTTTAACTAGCTAGCGTCGCACAATATCGAGATGAAATGTTTATTGAATCACATACTTCTGTCTATTCGACTATTGCTATTTTAATTTTAGCGATTTGCTATATTTTAAATGAAAAGTTTATTTATTTACAGTCATAAACTCCCTACAAGAAGATATAAATTCAGAAAAACAAAACATCGATAAAATTGTAGCCGAATTCGAATCAGAAAGACTTGTTCTACAAAACATGGTAACGGTCACAGAATCTGTTATGGAAGATCAAAAAATAAACCTTAACAATATTATAGCCGAACATCTTAAGGCTATAGAGGTTTTAAACGAAGAAAATGAGAAATTAAAGAAAAATATTAAAGATTATGAAGCGAGATTAAATTCAGTCGAATTAATCAATGACTTATTACGAATCATGTTAAAACAAGAGAGAGAAGTAAAAATGCAAGTAGAAAACGAATCGGAGATAGTCAGAGAGTATCTTGATGAAGTTATTAATGAACTTAAGGATGAAAAACAGTCAAAAACTATTTTGAGAACTGAGAAACGTGAATTGGTAGCTGATATTGAAAAGTGTAAGGATGGTAAGTGAGTTTAAGTTGCTAATAGATATAGTAGTTGTAAAGAAACTTGAATTGTGTAAACAGTAATTTTTAAAGATAAAATTAGCGAAGAATGAACAATCAAAATATCTTAGATAGGTTATGAAAGTGGTACAGTTTTAAAATTGTTAAGTAAAACTTACTACATATAAACAGATTAAAATAAATTGTAAACGAGTCCTCATTATATTCTTTATGTTTAAGCTTTCATATATTTTTACTATAAATATTCTTACTGCAGATTTAGATGGAATGAGAAAAGCTATTGGAGAACTTAAAGAGGAAAACGCAACCATTGCAAAAGAAGTTGATACATTACTTCATAATATTAATACTATAACTGAAGAAAAAGACACTCTCACCAAAAAAGTTACAAATTTTATGGAGGAAAAAACTGCATTAGAAAGCACTCTTGAAGAAAAAACACAATTAGTAACAGAATTTCACACTGAATCAAAAGATTTAAAAGATAAATTGAATGAACTTATAAAAGAGAAGAATGCTTTGGTTGTAAAAGAGAATGCTCTAATGAATAAAATAGAAGAAACGAAACAAATAAATGAAGGAATTATTGAAATGATAAAGATTGAAAATGAACAGTTAGTTAAGACGGTTAATAAAATTACAAATGGTAAGTTTATACAAAAGTGCAATCCCATTGTCTATGACTACACTTATATTTTAAATACAATACGATTGTGAAAAAAAATTGCATATTCAAGTTCTGCCAAAGTAATGTTCAATATACTATGTAAAAACATTTGAACTTTCAGATCTAGATGAAACACGAAAATCTCACGAAGAATTAAAACAGACAAAACTAAATCTTGAAAACGAAATTGTCACCCTCAAAGAAGAACTTACAAATTCAATTGATGAAAAAACTGGTTTAGAAATTTTGCTCGCACATAAAATACAGCAACTAAATAATATTGAAACAGAATCAAAGGCACAGAATGAAAAATTAAATGAACTTATCAAGGAGAAAATTGAATTGATTGAGGATAAGAATTCGTATATTGATAAACTTGAAGAAAATATGGCAAAGGAGGATGAATACATTGCTAATTTGAAGAAGGATAAGGAAGAGTTGAAATCAACTGTTGAGGAAAAGAATGATGGTGAGTTAAACATAATTTGGTAATGTAGTTCTTAACTATTCAACCTATATTACTAACACAGTATCCCCTTTATTCCAAAACGAGGTTTAAGGATATTCCGAGATGTGGATTTAAACCTTAGATTTAGGCACAGATGTAATCGTGAACTTTAAACTAAACACTATCCCTATATAATCTATAGGGATAGTGCTTAGATTATAGTTCCCTATATTATATAAAGGATAGTGTTTAGACTTGAAATAAGTCTCATAGTAATAATCGTCAAGTCACGAGAATAACGGGCACAAAATAACCTAACGCTAATAGTATTCCTATTGATAAAGGGATACCACTCAGTTAACAACACAAAATACTGAACCGATTTGATGTCAAATCAACACAGATCCAACTCCTAACGAGAGTTTTATCTAGGCAAAAGAAAAAAATTAAATGCTACTCTATGCTATGCTATTAAATGCTAAAATAATAATAAAAATAGTAAAGAATGTAAACCACTAATAAAATAACTATTGCAGCCATAGAAAAACTAGAACAGATACTAAAGGTCGAAATCGAAACTAACCAAAAACTACGCGATGACAACGAACGAGAAAAATATATTCCCTTAAACAAATGTACAACAGTACAAGAATATCAGAATAAAGCTGAAAAACATCTTGAAGAAAAAGAAACAGAAATTAACACTCTGCAAAAGGAAGTAACTATTCTAAAAACTAGTATTGAAAAGTATGAACATGATGCTAAAACAAAAAACAGTTTTATATCTGAAATAACTAAAGAAAAAGACGCAATAATTAATTCTTTAACCCAAGAGCTCTCGAATGCCAAGACAAAACTCAACACTTTCCAACAAGAAGTAACTGGTTTAAGAGATAGTATCGAACAGGTTAACAGCACGAAAGACGGTGTAATATCTGGAATAACGAATGAAAAAGACGCAATAATTAATTCTTTAACCCAAGAGCTCTCGGATGAAAGGACTAAACTCAACACTTTACAACAAGAACTCACTGATTTGAAAGATAGTATCCAACACGTTAACGACACGAAAGAAGGTCTAATAGCTAAAGTAACTAAAGATAAAGACGCAATTATTAATTCATTAACCAAAGAGCTCTCAGACGAAAAGACTAAACTCGACACTTTACAACTCGAAGTATCCAATCTAAAAACTAGTCTTGAACAATGTGAACAAGAAAACAAAGCTAAAGAGGGTCTAATAACTGAGGTTACTAAAGAAAAGGACGCAATCTTTAATTCTTTGACTCAAGAGCTGTCAGAAGAAAAGGCTAAAATTGATACCTTACAACAAGAAAACAAAATGAAACAGGATCTTATATCTGAAATAACTAAAGAGAAAGACACCATCGTTGCTGCTCTAACCCAAAAACTTTCAGAAGAAAAGATGAAAATCGATACTTTACAACAAGAGATAACTAATCTAAAAGGAAATATCGAACAACACAACAAAGCGACAGACAGTCTAATATCTAAAATAGCTAAAGAAAAAGACGTAATCATTGATTCTTTAACCAGTGAAATCACTGAAGAAAAAATCAAAATCGACACATTGCAAACTGAACTAAATATTCTAAAATCTAGTCTTCGACAATGTGAACAAAGTAATAAAGCAAAAGACAATCTAATATCTGAAATAAATAAAGAAAAAGATACAATAACAAAAGAACTTTCCAAAGAAAAGATCAAAATCGACACATTACAACAAGAAAACAAAGCAAAAGACTGTCTAATATCTGAAATTAATAGAGAAAAAGATGTAATAACAAAAGAACTTTCAGAAGAAAAGATCAAAATCGACACATTACAGCAAGAAAACAAAGTGAAAGACTGTCTGATATCTGAAATAAATAAAGAAAAAGATACAATAATAAAAGAACTTTCAGAAGAAAAGATCAAAATCGACACATTACAACAAGAAAACAAAGTGAAGGACTGTCTAATATCGGAAATAAATAAAGAAAAAGATGCTGTAAGAAAAGAACTTTTAGAAGAAAAAACTAAAATCGACACATTACAACAAGAAAACAAAGCGAAAGACGGTCTAATATCTAAAATGAGTAAAGAAAAAGACGCTATTATTAATACTTTAACCCAAGAGCTTTCAGTGGAAAAAACTGCTCGAGAAAAGAGTGAAAAGGATGCCAATATGATCTTAAATGAATTGAAGAATAATATGGAAGTGCGAAGAGCTTTGATGAAGGAAAATGATCAATTGACGCAAGCGGTCGGACAGCAGGATACTTGTAAGTTCTGTTTTTCATCACTTATGCTATTTGATGGACATGATTTATTGTATGATGTAGTGATATTTTAGGAATTGAGATTTGTAAATAGTATTTGATATTTTAAGTCTTATCTAAGGCTATTACTTCTATATTTCGGAAAATAGGTTGATGCAAAAAGCATTAAGATCTTTTTTTTTTCTATTTATTAGGGATATATTATTTATTAATGATATATTTCTCAAAATTTGCCAAAGTTAAAGACAAACACTTGTTGCACTTCATCATTGTTCAACATAAATTACAAAATTAACTTTTTGAAAAGGTGGAGTTCGACGGAAAACACGCAGACGATGCGCGCTAACGTCTCTTGTGTCACTTTTACTGCACAACACAGTTCCAAAACTATTAAATCTAAAAAGACATCAGGTTGAAAATTGATAATCTAAGGTTTTTGGAAAAATAAATGTTATATTACAAGTAATTTTTAATTTGTTGTAAAGGTACTATTTTATTATTAATATTCGCCAAGATGTTTATAGCTAAGTATGTGATATTTGAATAGAAGTATTTTGTCAAAAACTTCGTGTTTTATTATTCCAAAACCTTTATTTTTAACTGAACTTATTAGTGAAAATGTTAATCCGATTTCCATCTATCAAATATATAAAAATCTTGTCACATTTAAGTGTTTATACTCCTCCGAAATGGCTTGACCGATTCTGATAAAATTTTTATATGTATATTCAGTAGGTCTGAGAATAGGTTTAAAACGAATTTTATTTTTCCTTAATTTTTTTTCGTAAATGGCAAAACAACGTTTGCTGGGACAGCTAGTTGTTATAAAATTTCCGATAGGTAAAAATACAGTTATGACCGTTAACAATTACATTAGAATACGCCGGTTGGTTGCACCTTGTTGCTATAAATAGGGGACTTTAATGTCAGCGTGCAGGCAGTTACATAATAATATAGCTATTTACAATGACCTGTTGGAAGTACGTTGTCTTTTTGAAAAGTACAAGATAAATAGGTAGGCAGTAAAGGTCAACAATATCATCGTTTTAAACTCTAGGTTCTAATAATATTACCTTGCTACTAAATAGATGTCTACAAATTAGGTTAGGTAATTATTGGTCTTAACAATATATTAATATTAAATCTGTTAATTTTAGTCGCTGCACTGTGTCAAGAGAAAGCCGGCGGCGAGAAATACCTGTGCCTTCCGGATCGCCGCGACTTCCAGGTATCTACCTCATCTGACTCACACTCTTCGATCGAAAGCCTCAAAACCATCTCAGACTTAGAAAAAATCATTCACGATAAAAATCGCACCATCACAACACTGCAAAGCGACATAACTTACATGAAAACTCTGATGGCTGAATCGGAAAACAAACTTTTGGATGTGAACAAAGAATTGGAAGTAACGAAAGAAAACTGCCAGCAACTATCTAACCAGTTAAAGAAGATCGTCTATCAGAAGAACGAAGAGATAGCTGAACTCAAAAAGCAAGTCAACAAAATGAGTGCCACCGAAACTAGAGCTACTCAAATCATCAAAGTGTCATCTAAATATCATGCGATGATACTGAAACGCATCGCAGAAATAAAGACCAATACGGTACTAAAGGAGCTGACGAATTTCGGTAACACGGCTTCAGATAATGAGTTACGAAGAAGCCTAAACGCTGGCACCATAACAATGGAAGAATTAGAAAATTTCTTAGACACGACAGACAGACATCTAAAACGATGCGCGGAGAAACAAATAGCACTACAGAAAGAGAGGGACAGATTGTACGAAGTTAATAGAATTAACGAATCTGAGATTATAAATCTCAAGAAGTTTTTGAATGAGCTATCTTTGAGTTTCCAAACCTTTAGCTCAGTGAAGAATTTATATGCGCAGAAGTTAAGTAGAGTTATCTCTGTGCAAAGGACTGTTAGACGAGAGATTCTTAATTTAGACGGCCGTGTTACTGACTCAGCGATGTGTAGGCTAGAACGAGGGTATGCAGCTGTGATGCAGGACCTCGCCGAATGTGCAATGAACTTAGAAAGATGGGTCGAACGGTGTATCAGTAGGACTGTATCCGTTGAGAAAATAAAACAGGCATTTACAAGCGATAGCGAGCGAACATCTTTATCTTCTCCAAGTTTCCAAAACGCGGGGTTGGAGATCCAACTCGAGGAGTTGGAAAAATCGTTCCAGAAGCTTTTAGAAGAAGTAGCGAATGTGCAGGGTGAAGGGGCGCGCGATACTCAAGCGACGACTGTCATGGAAGTCCGCGCGCAATACGAAGACAAACTCAACAGAATGAAAGCTAAAATGGTCAGTATAGCACCCATATTGTTAATTATATTATTGTATCAAGTATTCTGGTGGTTTTTCCTACAAATGGAACACTGATCGCTTATTTATTTATATCTGTTATAAGTATGACTTATTACGACTTGTAAAGTCAATGAAATGTTTAAATAAAGTATGTTTTAATGGATGCTCTTGTTTTATTTTACGTTTTTTTTTGTAGTGTTCATTAAAACATAGTATGCTTTTGAGTGCAAAAGGTAATTTTGTTTTTCTTTATGCATGTGTACGACGCACGCAAAGCATGTCTTGTTTTTTTAACGCGCATTTACTAGTAACTAAATAAATAAAATATTTTTTTTTTTACAAATAATTAACACTTTATATTTTATTCTGGGTGTCTAAAATGGCCACGTTCGACGAATCGTATCGGAATCATAATACGAATTGAATCTAACCTTTTTGTGTATAATTATATACCGAATCGCGTCGCGACCATCAATTCTATGACTTTACAAATTGAACGTCGCGATTTATATGGTGATACAAATCGAGATTTTCACGACGGCAATATTGAAATTTTTTCTATGGAAAATAGTGTCAAACAATTCACCATTTTCTGTACAAACGAATCCAAATCGGGTTGCAACCATCGCATTTTGTATGACTTACTATAAATAAATAAAGAAAGAAACAAATATACATAAGCTAAGAATTGAGAACCTGACTTTTTATTTCTGTTTAATCACACACGAAATAAAATCCAATTCGAATTCAATTCGTCTTCGAAAGTGATCATTTTAGACCGGCTGTTCACAGTTTACTTTACGCAAAGACTAACAAATTCAATAAATTTCAGAAAGAGCTAATGACTGAGCAGATGACCGTACTCAAAGACAAGCAAAGAGCAGAGATTGGTCTACTTGAACGAGAGTTGCAGAAGACAAGGGACAAAATGGAGGAAGCCAAGGTAATACATAAAAAATTGGATTTCCTTTGAAATTGTTTTTGGCTTCGCACGATTTTTACATATAGCTAGTGTCAATTTAATCTTTGCATTAAGTTTTGTTGTTGTTTCTTCTTTTACTAATCTTCCATCTAGTCACCAAGCTAAGCAATTAGGCTTGTGTTATGGTATATTATTACCAGGCAGTGATTAAAATATTTTTTTTTGTAAATCGGTACATTTTTATTATACAAACAGGCTCACACAAACCATAACAAATATTGGTTTGACGGCGGGTATCGAACTCGCAACCTTCTGCGTACGTGTAGTCATATCTCACTTTCTTTTGGAAAATTTAATATTTTTAATGATTTTTTTTATCGTAGCGAGGGTACGAAGCCCACATAAAGGAGCTGACGAAGGAATTGTGGAATGTCGGAGAGAAATATCTCGTGAAGACCGACGAGGCTGAGTGGTTGAAGAGGAAGCAACATTCTGGCTCCTTGATGTCCTTGCAGCATGTACATTCGGTAAGATTTCAAATCGAATCTGTAGGTTTTGCAAAAAAAAAATATGTCCTATATTTTTATACCAATCGATAGTGTTGCTGATAGAGCCTTTTCCAAAAATCTGTTTGTGTGTCATTCCAGTCTGGTTTCGCGCAGCCGCAAGAACTTCCATCCCGTCCGTCGGACGCGCATTCTTTACGTTCCTTGCCAATCACAAACAATACTAATAAACGTGGTAAGTCACTTTAATTTACTGTAATATTATTCATAGCGAATGACAATAATCTACTTGTACTTGTATACGGGCTGTTTTCCACAATTAGAACCTTTTTAAATTGGGTCCTTTTTAGCGTGAGGATGGAGAAGGCTTGCCCAGCACCTACTACCCTCTCAGCTTAGTCGACCATGTCCAGAGGAGAGAACTTGTCAATCCTTCTGGAGCCAACTAAGCCGCGGGTTTCATCACGATGTTTTCCTTCACCGTAAGAGCAATGTCAATTAGCGCACATCAATTTTTCTTAAGAAAAATCTATTGGTGCACGGCCGGCCGGGATTCGAACCCACGACCTTCAGAATGAAAGTCGAGATATCTACCACTATACCAACACCGCATTGACAATATCTATAGCTTTAGCGGTACACATAGATTACAATCTACCTACCTTTGACGATATTGTGAACACATAGAATCCCTATGGCGTTACGCGTTCTACAGATATTTGTTCCTAGTCTGGGTGTTTCTGTTTTTATAACTACGAAACCGATTGCAATGAAACTCGGTAAGTATAGCTAGAGACCTGGATGAACACATAGGCTACTTTTTATCCCGATATTCCCACGGGATCGGGAGTTACGCGGGTGAAAGCGCAGCTAGTATAAGTATATATTTACAAAAGAAAAGTATAAAAGTAGTATATTAGTTGTCTAGCTAAGCACCCACAACACAAGTCTAGTAACTTAGCTTGGGGCTAGATGGCGATGTTTTGAATGTCCTGCGTTTTTTTTTTCTAAGTTATCTTTATAATGACGACCCATTTGGCACAATGGTCACCATGCCTGCCAAACACAGGGTTGCGGGTTCGTTTCCCGCCTCAGACATGTATTTATGCTTAGGTATTTGTCTGTGGTCTGGCTGTTTCTATGTATTATAAGTATATATTTACAAAAGAAAAGTATATAAGTAGTATATCCGTTGTCTAATAGCACCCATAACACAAGTCTAGTAACTTAGCTTGGGGCTAGATGGCGATGTGTTGAATGTCCTGCTTTTTTTTCCCAAGTTATCTTTATAAAACCCCGTTGTCCAGAAGGTCGTGGTCTCCACATGTCAGACGAAGAAGGCGAGGTGTTTGACAACCGCTTCCTGAAGGAGATCACGGCGACACCTCGACGTGACCGTGGCGGCGGCGGCGGCAAGCGACTGTCTGAACTACAGTTTAGGAACTCGCTGTGTCCGCCGCATCTGAAGAGCTCATACCCCGCAGAGACACAGTTTGTGCCTGTGTTGGATGAAGAAGAAATTAAGGTAAGAGTGTTAATAGGTCATTTCAATAACGAGTCAACGATTCTTCTTCTTCTTCTTCTCAGGGTGCCTCTCCAACTAGTGAAGGTTGGCAGTCAGCTCAGAATATTTGACCCGATCTCTCGCTAGGCAAAAAGTTGTGCGGGACTCGCTATCCCTGTCCACTCTTTGACATTCCGCAACCAGGATTTTTTCCTACAACCGACTTTTCTTTTCCAGCAACTTTCCCCATCAGTGCACGATTACGATGCTTTAATAAACGATACTTAGACGACTAAGAGATTTGTGGACTTTATGCCTATCATCGCACCTTAGTGAAAACTTCAAAAACCATCCGCAACAACAGGATTTTTGCGACAAGGGTTGTTATCAGGCAGGCGGCCTGTAAAATCTTGTTGCCCTATCATAATTTTCTTCCTCTATACTGTAGAGGAAGAAAATTCCCCCGTCTTTGACCCAAATAAATTAAAATAAAGGCAGACCAATTCTTCCTCTTCTCGTATAGTGGTGTGGCTCACCTATTGTTAGAGTTTTCAGATTGCCGTAAGGCCTCTAACTTGACCTAACGACTGCTACTAGAGGTAGCAACCGGGACCAATGGCTTAACGTGCCTTCCGTGGCACGGAGGGGCTCACGAAAAAACATTTTTCCCACACTACTAATTGACCACCCATCGAAGTAATGACCGCGCCATGCGTCGCTTAACCCGCACGACCGTAAACGATCAGCGAGCGTCGCTTAGCTGTGAGCCTCCTCTGCAGGCTCACAGCTAAGCGACGCTGGCAGGCAAATGAACATCTATGAATAAACGTACATTTGTCTAAACAAAATAAAAAGACAACATTTTGGATGCAGGCCGGTTCGCTGTGCCCCGGTGGCAAGGCGCAGCGCAAAGAGGTTGGCATTACGGCGTACAAGAAACCCGGACCACCAACACCGAGCAAACAAGCTGGAAGACTATCAGCTACGGTAACAATATCAATTAGTTAGTTTACTATCTAGGCTACGCAAAATAGGCGCTCAGACGTCGAGTTGCGGAAAACAGCCCAACAAATACAATACTATCTAGGCTAGGGCTTCCCTAACTGTGCATCGCGACGCCCTAAACTGCCGCTGTAATATCTAGACAAAACCAAAATAAAAGAGACAGATAAAATCGCAATTTCGAAGCTTGAGCCTCGTTTTGAGGTAGAACTAATAGTAGTAGTTCTACCTCAAAACGACGTAGTAGTATGGCAAGAATGCTACTTCCAGGCTAGAAAGGCTTGAAAGAGACTAGGCACTAAACATTATGTAATTTTTTTGCACCTAAAAGGTGCCTTTGGATATTTCTAACCCAACGTTACTTGACTTTCAAAACAAAATTTAACAAGTTAACATTTAACAAGTATTGTATCCGTTGTCTAGCCACCATAATACAAGCTTAGCTTGGGGCTAGATGCCTTGGTGTGAAAGGTCTTACAATATTGATTATTAACGTCCCTTGTCTGATAAATAATCAACAAGAGACAGAAAAAAATATACCTAAGTATATATGACGAATTGAGAACCCCTCCTTTTTGATGTCGGTTAATGAAGAAATATTAGAAGAAAACAATAATCTAATAAAAATATTTCTACCATAGGATTCTGAACTACGTGAATCTCTACGTGTAGAGGCGGATCCGCACCCCTCTGACCGCAAGACTAGCACGCCCGCCCGGATCCGAGCCTTCCTCAGCTTCAAAACTAGAGATACCACCGAAGTAAGTACACAGACACACCTTATATACAGGGTTATTGGAAATTATACTAGCAAACCGTTGAGGGCTACTTCTGTGTACCTCAACAAACAACTTTTGTTGTACGACTTTCGGAAATTCGAAGATTTATAATACTAGCTGTTACCCGCGACTTCGTACGCATGGTAGTTTTGTTTTATATACCAAAACCTTCCTCTTGAAACACTATCTATTAAAAAAAACCGCATCGAAATCCGTTGCGTAGTTTTAAAGATCTAAGCACACATAGAAACAGAAAGCAGGAAACGACTTTTGTTTTATAATATGTAGTGATAGTGATACTAACAGTGCTACGCGGTTTCACCCGCCTAACTCCTGATCCCGTGGGAATATCGGGATACAAAGTAGCCTATGTTATTCCCAATGAATCAATGTATCCTCATACCAAGTTTCATCAAAATCGGTCCTGTAGTTTCGGAGTAATTTATAAAATACAGGTTAGTGTATCATCTAATTATATTCGCCGCTTTATGGTTTGCCGAAAAAAAATGCATTTAATATATTAATACAACCCCCCTGCCCCTTATGATGTTTCGTAAGGCCCCCCTTTCGAGCCTCACGTGACAGCCCCTTACGCAGTCCATGATCCGTACCCGGACGAGGCTCGTCTACGTTTGACGACGTCAGTTGGCACAATGGTTACCGTGCCGGACTGCCAAGCACAGGGTTGCGGGTTCGATTCCCGCCTCAGACATGTATTTATGCTTAGATATTTGTCTGTGGTTTGGTTGTTTCTATGTATTATAAGTATATATTTACAATAGAAAAGTATATAAGTAGTATATCCGTTGGCTAGCACCCATAACACAAGTCTAGTTACTTAGCTTGGGGCTAGATGGCGATGTGTGGAATGTCCTGCAATATTTATTTATTTTATTTATTTATTTACTCGACTGATCCGCCCCGTCCCCTCGGCAGCTGATAACGCGGTATAATATAAACGTGCAGCACGGACGGTCTCCGCTCCGGACTCGACCCGGTCTAATGAGAATCATTTATTAAATACTAGCGACCCGCTCCGGCTTTGCACGGCTATATTAAGCATGTATTATACATATAAACCTTCCTCTTGAATGACTCTATCTATTAAAAAAAACCGCATCAAAATCCGTTGCGTAGTTTTAAAGATTTAAGCATACAAAGGCATATAGGGACATATGGACAGAGAAAGCGACTTTGTTTTATACTATGTAGTGATGATGCGTGTTTGTTACAGGGTACCCCACGCAGCAGAAGATTGAGCAATATATTCAGAAGAAAATAATTTAGCGTTACGTTTGACATTAAATATTTCATTTTTTTATAATAAATTGTTAATGAATAAATGTGCTAATTTATTACGGTCACTTGTGTGTGTTTATTTGGCGCTACCTTGTTTTTCGGTACCGAAAAGGGTGTAGTCTCGTTGTCCCCATTGATGACGGTGTACTGTTAATGGGGACAGCGGAACTCAATAAAAATAATTAAAATTTATTCCTGTTATCCCCATTGACGTTTTTTCGATATGGGGGATAAGATAGATAGATAGATAGATAGATAAACACTTTATTTGTACAGCAACACACACACAACAACACACAGAACAGGAACAACAGCAACAACACAACAACAACAGGAACAGAAAGTTAACAGAACAGGGAAAGGGGAAGGAAGGGGGGGGGGGAAGTTAGGGGATAACAGGAAGTTATAAAATGTTCTTCCCATTGGAATATGGAACGAGTGGAATCCCAGACCCTGATAACCAAATAAAGTCTATATAAACTAGTCAAGACAAATCAAACGAGCCGAACTCGATGGGGTTGTGTCGTTTCATTGCGAAGTTCCTATGGCTACCTTCCAGCTCCATCATCAGATTAGCACCATGTCACCATAATATTAATACACGCGATGCACATATGTGTGCAAAATTTCAGCTCAATCGATAACCGGGAAGTGGATCAAAAATTTTCAAGATTTGATGACAGACATCGGAACAGGTGAAGCTGAAATAAAAGCTTGTAGCTTGTTGCAATGAACGAAAACGCGATCAGAATGTTTGTAGTAGGCTGTAAGAACTGTGTAGGGTTACTGCTTCGTATTATGAGACGTAGCTTGTTGCAATGAAACACGATTTATAGGATGTTTGTACTAGGCTGTAAGAACTCTGTAGGAGGTATAACTGCCGTACACACCACCACCACTTTCCGTGACTGCGTAAATGACCGTAAGTACTAGGCTATCAGAATTCAGTAGGAGGTATCCCACAAAAAAACAATCCGGTATGTAATTTGAAACCATGTCCAAAATATTTGAATTAATTTTTTCATCTACCTTCATTGTCATCACCTAATATATCTACTTTTAATGAAGAAAGAGAGAGACAATGTTATTACACTATCTCTCTCATATGGAATGTTTGTACTAGGCAGTAAGAACTCTGTAGGAGGTATACTGCTTCGTATTATGCGACGTAGTTTGTTGCAAGGAACCACGAAAACACGATTTTTTAATTTTTGTACTAGGCTGTAAGAACTCTGTAGGAGGTATACTGCTTCGTATAATAAGAGCAAGCCCGTACACACCACCACCACTTTCCGTGACTGGATAAATTGTTTGATAATAATTGGTCAGTAAGTACTAGGCTATCAGCACTCAGTAGGAGGTATGCCACAAAAAAACAATCCGATACGTAATGTGAAATCATGCTCAAAATATTTGAATCATTTTTTCATCTACCCTCATTGCCATTACATATTTTATCTTTGTCAGGAGAAAAAATTAAGAAAGAGAGATAATGTTATTACACTATCTCTCTCATAGGCGTGGTTTATACCTTCTACTACCCTCTGATTGCCTAGTACTTTTTACATGTCAATTACTAATTTATTCAGAGGAAAAAGTGTTGGATTCGGTGGTCGGTTGCAACTCAAATACTTCGCGCACGAGTCCGACTCGCACTTGGCCGGTTTTTTTTCTAGATTTATAGGTTGTTTTCATCATCACTACATAGTATAAAACAAAGTCGCTTTCTCTGTCCCTATATCCCTATGTATGCTTAAATCTTTAAAACTACGCAACGGATTATGATGCCGTTTTTTTTAATAGATAGAGTGATCAAAGAGGAAGGTTTATATGTATAATACATGCACAATAATTATAGCCGTGCGAAGGGGCGGGTCGTATTAATATAATTTAGAGTGACTTCAAGAGTTGAATCGAAAAAATCTAGTAAAATAAAACGATAAAGTACCATTTCGATTGTTTTTATTTCGTAGAAGTACACAAAACACTATAGCACCAAACATTACATACAAAATGTACAAAATTGTGCCTATTGACATCACATATTGAATAACATTAATAAATTAATAATTAACAGCTAAGTTATTAAAAAGTTAGATTAGGGAAATGATATAAACATGTAGTGCTACAAGATCGGTTACCCATCGATGTGGTGATCGCGGTGAAAGTTGCTTAACCGCACGAACATACAATGTGGTATAAAAATACCCTCGTAAGTATTTGTGGGACCTCCAGTACCTAACATTAAGGTGAAAGAGTACCTGCGCTCTCTCCATACAAACGTAGTCGACTGTTTCCTCCCTGGATAATGACACTAGCACAAATATTTTTGTGCCATAAAACCTATAACTGCCATGACTATGCCCCTATGTTTTGGATTTTTTCATTTTCTAATTATCATAGAATATAAAATTAAAAAAATAGGGGCATGACTCTAGTGTCATTATCCAGGGAGAAAACAGTCGACTACGCTTGTAATAGTTTGTAAGGAGAAAGCCCCCGGTAACCTTTCCTCTTAATGGAATTTTCAAGATGTGGCAGCACCATTGTGAATAGCAGGCCATTAGGTAGGAATATTGGTGTTGCCACATTTTCTCTAGAAAAATTAGAGTAATTTTCTTAAACTTGATTTTTTTAGTTCCTTATTTTCCAATTTTTTTTTGGGACTGGGGACCGACAAGTAGGTACCTAAAACGGATTGAAGCTTTGAAAATAATGAGATATCTAATCTTATTTCCAATAAACTACTATGCATACCTACCGGTGAACATAAGCTGGATCTAATGATGTACATCTGGAGCGAGGGACCATTTTTGTTAATCTTAGCGAAATAAAAGAAAGTCTTATACTCGTAAAAAAATAGGAAAAACTTAAAGCAAAGTGCCATGACTTTCTCAAATGTGAATTCCTTGGGTCTTCAATCCAGATGCGCATCTCTGAAAGCTATCTTTTATATTTGATTTCATTAACTGCTCCGAAAAGTAGAGTGTTAAGGTATAGTAGTTCATTGATAATTTTCAAATAGACTGATCCCTGTGGCTTAGTTCGTTATAGGACTAAAGCTGTACTTACACAGTATAGAAATGTAAAAGTAGTTATTATAACTTCAAACAGTTCGAATCGGCCCTCTGATTCATTTTAAAGTAATCTCGGAGAATACAGAGTGATAAGTTTTAGTCGCAGCAATGTATTTATGTGAAAAGAAAGTATATCTAAAATTGCATTATCAAATAAGTAACCCAGAAGACAACCAGTAGGCGGCCCTACTGAGTCTTTAGGTACCGAACGGCATAATGTCATTCAATGATATCGCCTTAGTTAAAATACTATTATATTGCTACACTGTTGCAAAGAGGCTGGTTCAAATCTAACCGGATTTTCAAATATTCATATTTCTAACAATACGTACGATTATGCAACAGGTGCATTCAGTCCATTATATTACTTTCGTTTTAAATCTTCTAGGGGCTGTAACATTTTGGCATAGGAAACAGTCAGCCATTTTTTTGTTGCGCTTTTTAGCTGCTCTATTCTAGCTGCGCCTTTTTTGCTTTCAAACCTTACAAACCTCTATTC
Organism: Idaea aversata; assembly: GCA_907269075.1. Lineage (NCBI taxonomy): Eukaryota > Metazoa > Arthropoda > Insecta > Lepidoptera > Geometridae > Idaea > Idaea aversata. Next base: position 10,637,078 of record OU026101.1, read on the forward strand.
ATTAGTATAAAGGACATTAATACAAACAACAAATGCCAGTCACGTAACAAAATCTCGTAATGTGTCAGGGCCCAATGCGTTTTTGGCCTCTTGCGTTTGAGGGATTTCGCGTTTTTGGTCATATGTGACGAAATCGTCAGGTTTTCCTGTGTTATGGGGTAAATATAAAACAATCTTAAATAATTTTTAACATCAATTAATAGGCGAACCTGACACGAAACAAAAATGTATGTTACATGGCATTCTATACATAGCCGTGTTCGAAAGGTGGTTGCGCAAAAATATAAAAAAATAAATAATTGAGACGACTATTCCAGTCTCCAAACTCTTAAGTTACTACCCCTGTCTATACATTGACTTTATTTGGAGACTCACGCTCGAAATAGCGTAAGACTGTATAATCAGGCAATTTAAGTGCAGAACTACGGTAGAGCCCCAGAGTTGATGGTAAAAGTCTTTAAACTCATTAATTTATTAGACAAACGATATTAGTATGAAAACATTCTAGTAATCATTTTAGAACTCTAGAGTGGGTCTGCAATTCTGTTGCCGACTGTACACAAACAAGAAGGTACGTTCGTGCGACATAACATTACTTGTTATTCTCTCGCGACTGTTTTGTAATTATTTTGAGTCTGAAAAGAATTTGAATTATATTACTAGCGTATAGACGAGCTCTGTAAAACGAAATTTGTCCGTGAATTGACCAAGCTATCTGCTGCAGCGCTTAAACATTAGATGTCGTCTAACCAAACTATTAAAACATGCAGCGCTGAAGTAGCGCTAGTGCACTTTACACAGGATGTAGGCTGCGGTCCGAAATGGACTTTGAGCGTTACCAGGTGCTAAAACGCGTTCCGAAATGCCATAAGCGCGACCCAAACATCGTAAGCGCCATGGATTTTAAATCGCTTATGCGATTCGTTCAAAAGTTTGGGCGAAAAGCGTAAGCGATTATGACCTTTCTCGTCTATACGCTAGTAATAGTATTTAGATACTATTGACTTAGGTCAATGAATTTATTTACATTTTTATCCATAAAACAGCCGCGAGAGAAAACTTAGTACAATTTGTGACATTGTTTGAAACTATGGCGTTTGAGATCAAACATATTCTGTTATAATTATCAGGTTACAAACGGTAAGTACTTTACATGAGTATAATAGTCGAGCCTTATTATGTCTGCGTTTGCATTAAATATTTAATTGCTAAATAACTGAAAATATAAAAATAATTATCTAAAGTAAATGTGCGTTACTCGAAGTTAACTTAGGTCTTGTCTATAATTTTCCTTCAACCCGTTAATTATATAAGTATATAATAAATATTGCTGGACAATCCACACAGCGCCATCTAACCCCAAGCTAAGCAACTAGGCTTGTGTCATGGTAACTAGACGACGAATAGAATAACTTAAATACTTTTTTTTAGTAAAAACATACAGAAACACCCAAATCTTTACATAAATACTTGTTTGAGACGGGAATCGAACCCGCGACCTCTCGTTAAAATAATCCAAAACCCAAGCCAACCTCGACAAATAGGTAAAATTGATTCCCGTAACAATAAAATTGATGAAAATATAATTTCACTACGTAAATAATTCTTCTAAAATGTAACTGAATAAATAATCTCGTTATGTAAGTATGTATAAAATAATACAATGAATATTTACAAAGAATAGTTAACATTTCAATAAAAAAATAAAATAAAAAAATATTAGAGCCTAACATCAATAACTTAATTGAACTTAAACAAAATTGTACACGATTCATAAATTATAGATTTGTGAGTTAACTTATATTTTACCTAACTTACTTAGTTAATTGCGTGGTGTTTCCTTCAATAAAATTAAGTCGTCTTTTGTCAATTCAGAGTAAAAGTGCTACATAAATTGTCAAAGAATAAAAAAAAATAGAGCATTTTAGTATAAAAATACTAAAATATAACGTTCATTAATTATTTGATTAGACAATATTTTCATTCGCACTCTGCTAGTTGTTCAAAGAAGCTAACTAGAGACCTATGAGGTAATCGCGTCTCTCTAAGACAGGTGTCAAGTTAACTTAGACAAGTGATACATTTAAAGGGAACCGACGGACGCTCTCTCCATACAAACGTAGTCGACTGTTTCCTCCCTGGATAATGACATTAAATCAAATACTTTTGTTGCATAAAAGTTATAACTGCCATGACAATGCCTCTATGTTTTTTTTTGTTTTTTAAATCTTTATTTTTATGATAATTAGAAAATGAAAAACCAAGACATAGGGACATAGTCATGGCAGTTAAAGGTTTTATGCAACAAAAATATTTGTGCTAGTGCCATTATCCAGGGAGGAAACAGTCGACTAAGTTTGTATGGAGAGAGCGCTGGTACCCTTTCTTCTTAACACACGTTACTGATGTCGCATTGCACACAAGAAATAACTAACATTAATCAACAATATGACAAATATTACTGAAACAATACAATCAATATTTTAATGCCTCTGTTAACACAACATTATTGCCTACAAGGTAACTAAGTATTTAAATTGCTTAAAAATTTAACTAAGCCCTCGTAAGGGTATGTTTCTAGTATACTAGTCAGCTAGCTACCTCACCTCCAAGCTCTGTACAATCACTATCTACGATTAAGATTACTTTAGTTATTTACAAACACAACTATTAGTTAGAGGACAGATCTCGTCCTCTCATGGTGGGTACGGTAAGCCTTCATGGTGCGGCTTGTGGTTCATTGTGCGCTTGTCAAAGCTACCTACGAAGTTCATCTTCAATGATTTTTTATACTAAGAATAACATTGATTTTATTTTTTCATCTTTAAATTTAATATTGCTACCTATCTAACTTATCTAATCGAATACGAGGCGTTTTGAGTAGTCTATGCTATCTACTAGGTCGTAGGGCGGCTAGAGGCAGGCGTTCGGGTTGTGGGAGCACCAGCGGGGCCAGAGTGGCGCAGCACGTACACCGCGTGCAGCCAGACGAGCGCGTTGCGTATCCAGCCGGAGGTAGACGTCTGCGGCCGCGCCCTCCGCTCGGTCTGACCACAGCCGCTCGGCCAGCGCGGCGGTGCGCGGCCACACGCGCGCGTCCAGCCCGCCCGATGCCAGCTGCTCGCTCCACTGGCACGCGGCGCCACCCTCCACCCGCCAAGGTTTCGGCGCACTGGCGCCACTCGCAACCTCATCGACCGACCCCGCCCCGCCCACCACCGCCGGCAGAGGCGCCTCCTCCGTCCACGGGCGGTGCTCGTACACTTGCTGCCAGGAGCGGTACGGGCCGCAGTGTCCGTCGGAACTGTCGCGCCAAGACCCGAACCCGCAGTCGAGGTACCACGCGTCGACGTGAGAGATTACCGTGCGGAAGCCGGCGTCGAGTACGGCACGCGACTCGGGCCAGCGCGAGGCGCCCCACACCTGCACGCCGAGCCGGCGCGAGTCCAGCCGCTCGAGGTACGGCGACCGCGTCAGCCGCGACGACCACAGGAGCGTGAGGTCAGGCGCGCGCCCCCCGTTGGCTCGCTCGAGCGACCGCAGCGCGCGACGCGTGAACTCCAGCCACAGCTCCATGGGGTCCGTGTCGTTGAATCGCTCCGACCAGCAACGCTCGGATACCTAGATATACATAACCAATTAATTATTTTATTACTATTAAACGACTCTTACATTAATAATGAAAAAAAGTAAATGGAACGAACCTCGTCGCCGCCGAGATGGAAGATGTCGTCGACGCCCGTCAGACGTATGATCGCCGCATAGATGCGCTCGAGTAGCTCGTAGACGTGCGGGTTGCGTGGGTTGAGCTGCCCGCATGGCGGCTCACCGCAGTACGCTAGCCAAGGCTCGGCCTCGACGCAGAAGGCGAGCTCACCGAGCCCGGCCGCCGGGCCCCAGCTCCACGCGCGTCCGACGTGCGAGGGTGCGTCCACCTCGAGCAGCACGCGCACGCCGCGCAGCCTCGCGTGCTTTACTATCGCCTGCACCTCGTCCTCGCTGTACTCGGCGCCCGGGCCGTACGCGCCGTGCTGCGCTAGTTGTGGCACGGCAGCTAGCCGCAGCGGGAACGACTGAGAGTCACTCACGTGCCAATGGAACGTGTTCAGCTTCGAAGCGGCCATCGCGTCGATAGTGCGCACTATGTCGCTCACCGGGAAGTAGTTGCGCGAGGTGTCGAGTAGCAGACCGCGGAACGAGAATTTAGGCGCGTCTGCGACCGTCGCCGCCTCGAGGATTAGCAGCGAGCCCGCGTAAGGGTCGAGCCATATGATTTGGCCGAGAGTCTCGATACCGTGCCGCGCGCCGCAGAACGAGTGCGCTGTAATGACGGCGGTGAGCGCGCCGCCGCCCTCGCCCGGCCGCAGCGACAGCTTGTAGCTCTCGTCGGTGTCTAGACGCATGCGAGGGTCGCCGGAACCGTTCACGGAGATGCGCACGACGAGAGCTCGCGGAGCGGGAGCGGTCACCGTGCGTCCGGACGCACCGCGCTCGGTCGCGCGCAGCTCGTTGCGGAGCAGCTCGAAGGCGCCGTGCAAGTGCTCGGTGACGTCGTTAGATGGTGAGGCTACCACCTGCAGGCGGATGGAGTCGGCGCGCACCGGCACGGCTGCGGTGGCGAGACTCACGGGCCCGGTCGGTTGCGGCCACAGCTGCGTCGACGCGCATAACATATTGCAAGTCGGCAGCGACTGCAGGACTGCCGTCTCCGCCGCCGCGAGCCGCTCACACCGGTCATTGCGACATATCCAGGACCATTGCGGCTCAATATCCCTGGAAAAAGACACAGTGGCATGTTAAGAAATCATTCAAATTAGACTAGCGATTGTGTTTCGATACGTAATTAGCACTGTGGGTGGGGTTTGTATACCTTCACTTCGTTTTTGATTGTGTAAAATTGTCATAAAATTGTGTTGTTGTTTCATTATTTTTTCTAATGTTTAGTTTTGGTTTAAGTTTACTACGTTAATTTAATTGTTTGTACACTGTTATATAGTTATTGAAGTGTAACTATTTATTTAATAATTCAAATTGATTAATTGTTGATTTATTTATGTAAGTATAGGTCAAACAGCGAAAGATGGCCCCTGATGGAAAGCGGAAGGAAGGAAAGCGGGTATGCGCAGAACTAAATTTTTAGGTCCGTTTGGCGGGGGGACAGGAGTAAAGGGAGGGTCACATCGTTGCTCACATCATCGCTCTCTGTTCCGCACATACGTCTCTAGCCACGCTCTGTCCCGCTCCCGCACGTCTTTAGTCGTCTAAGTACTGTCGCGCACATATAGCCACACACACCTAACTTTACCTAAGTCTAAATTGAAAAATTGGATAACCTAATGCATTAAAATTCAATGTCATTTTAGTTCCGGTGCACTACATTGTCTAATTTTCTAATTTAAATGTTTTTCGGTTTAGGCAAAATATTAAACGAGGGCAAAGTAAGACGATTAGGCTGTAGTAATTCTGTGCGCGATTCTGTGCACCAATTTCCGCTGGAGGCCATCATTCGTTGGCCGATCTTGCGGAGTTATGTTTCTCTGTCAAACGAATGTAAATTCTTGAGAGAAATAAAGATTATTAAGCCGTACTTAACATGGGTACTGAATATTGTTGTAACTTACGTGAACATAGCATGTATGGGTCTATGGTGCGTGTCATCGCTCTGCTGCCGCCAGTAGAGCAGCACGGCGGCGGAGCAGGCGAGCGCTGCCAGCACGACCAGTGCACGTCGCATGCGCGCTAAACGCGACATCGGCACAGGCACAAGCCCCTCGCCCCACCACGCCATCGCGCAACTCTATCACCCGACACACATCTGAAACAAGAACAAGATATTTATAATCCTTGCTGCGCCCCGCAGTTTCACCAGCATAAGTCCCGTGCCCCGTGGAAATATCAAAATAAAAAGTAGTAAAAAAAAAAGTCAAAATTGTATTTCTTTGGATGCTTAATACATTAAAATTTGTATAAAGACTACATAAAATCGTCTTAAGGTGAAAGGGTACCTGCGCGCTCTCCATACAAACGTAGTCGACTGTTTCCTCCCTGGATAATGACACTAGCACAAATATTTTTGTGCCATAAAACCTATAACTGCCATGACTATGCCCCTATGTTTTGGTTTTTTTAATTTTCTAATTATCATAAAAATTAAAATTAAAAAAATTTAAAAATTAAAAAAAAAAACAAAAAATAGGGGCATGGTCATGGCAGTTCTACGTTTTATGCACCAAAAATATTTCATTATATGTCATTATCCAGGGAGAAAACAGTCGACTACGTTTGTAATAGTTTGTATGGAGAAAGCCCCCGGTACCCTTTCCTCTTAAAAACTAAGATACGATGTATGCCTTCGGAACGCGCCCACCAATGAGAAGAAGGCACAAGAAACTCATGGAGAAGGCACAAGAAACTCATGGAGAAGGCACAAGAAACTCATGGAATCTATAGCCTTCCTCGATAAGTGGACTATCCAACACAAAAATATTTTTTCAATTCGAACCAGAGTTCCTGAGATTAGCGCGTTCAAACAAATTATATTACTACAGATAGATAGATATATTTTATCTTTATTTGGCCAACAACAAAACTTAAATGATACATAAAACTTGTTTTTGGTTCTAAAAAAACAGTTATATGTACTTCAACAATAACGCAGTGACAGTTACGGCGCCAAATAAGCTCCTGCTAGATGGAGATAGAGTAGTCTTTAGAGTTTAGACCTAAAACGCAGTCTGCCATTTCGCGTTATGTCTAGATCTAACGAGAGATCGACATATTGATATTTAGACCCATTGGGTATTAGTTCATGAGCGAAGTAGGCGAATTAGGACGAAGCTGCAACTTAGTCATAAGTGGAAAACATTAATACTACTTACTAAGGTACACGTATTTATATATTTTGCGATATGTAAAACATTTAAGGTACAATCCACGGTCAAAAGTCTCTGCCCACCGTAACGTTTACAATCATGTGCAGTACTATTTGAACATTATAACAACGTAACCTGTGGATCGAACCCACGTCGGTTGGTGTAGCGGTTGGCGGCTTATACCACTCACACAACTAAAGACATAGCTTACATGTAAAAATAATAATCACACTGAGTACTTTTAATTCAAGTATTTAAGTTTGTGTGTAAGACCTCCTTCTAATTAGACGTTACACACACACTTAGAAGGTCGTAAGTTCAATACTTGTTGATAGTATTGTAGCAAACTGATCATTTACTTATGACCCATACTGTACACGTATTTATATATTTTGCGATAAGTAAAACGTTTTAGGTATGTTTATCGCACCTAAATAACTCAAACCGTCTTTGAAGTCAGTCAAATCCTCATTATTGTAGAAGCCCCATAAAATCGTTTTTCAGTGAGACGCGAAACGCACACGTTTTGATCATTTACATGGGTGTCTTTCGTGTAAGTAGGTAGAATTTCGTTTATCTACCACTCGTTTTCGGCTTCGAACCACCGCAACGATGTCATTGAACATTTTTATCTCTCTATTTTATACTCCGACTTCCCATTTTAACGTATAATCCTAAAAAACACAGTGATTCCGAGCTTTTCACAATTTAGATAAAATGTAAGTGGCTATACTTTACTGCAAGTCTACAAAAACGCTTGTGGTATTCTAAAATAAACGTTCGTGTAAACTATTTGGCACTAAAAATCTATTTTTTACTTAAATAAATATGAAATGCTGTTTGTTGATATAAGAGCATCACTTGAAACCGGCTGGAACTAAGACCAATTCTCGTAAATAACATTGTTCAAATTACATTTCAATATCATTTCGATTGTATTTCGATCACAAATAATACCTTCAATGTAGCTCAAAATACCCTCAGAGTTAGCTTTATGTAAAAAAAAAACTGACTTTAAGAGTATCATTTGCAATCGAAATGCAATCGGAATGATATTGAAATGCAATTTAAACAATGTTATTTACGAGAATTGGCCTTGAAATTGACAACTTTCCAGAAACCTGAATTTGTATGACAATATGTCAACGACAAAAGAAGATAGACAAAGTACGAGACGACCAATGCCGGTACAGTTGCCTTCATAATAAATAAAAATTTAAAAAACCGACTTCAAAAAAACCTGAAAAGAAAAACTAACAAAACCTGAAAAAAAAAAACCAAAAAGTGAAAAATAATCCATTTCGGGTCACTAAGACAGCAGATAACTTAAACATAAGTACTTACTTGGAAGTCTGACTGGGTTAGATTGAATGTTGAGAGGTATAAAGAAAACATGGTGTCACCCAGTCCGACTTCCAAGTAAGTACTTATGTTTAAGTTATCTGCTGTCTTAGTGACCCGAAATGGATTATTTTTCACTTTTTGGTTTTTTTTTTCAGGTTTTGTTAGTTTTTCTTTTCAGGTTTTTTTGAAGTCGGTTTTTTAAATTTTTATTTATTTTTTATTTAACCATTTTTAGTGCCACTGTCACTGAAAATTCTACTCAAAGCGACTGTTTCTTCAAATTGCAACCTGTACCTAATCGTAACCCATTGAAGAGTTTGGTGATAAGAAGGTGTTTTCGGATGCTCCATTCATCCTTTTTGTGTATGGGCCACTTCTATTAGTGGAAATGGAAACCTGAGCAATTTGTTGAATCTCGCTGTGCAGATCTGTTCATCACTCCGAAGATCCTCATCAGATCTTCATTTAGGATAGGGTTTTCTATCAAAATTCATTCAAACCCAGTCCGGCGAGGCAAAAGCGAATATTTTATTCAAACTGTAACCTGTAATCGTAACCGATTGAAGAGTTTTCTGATGAGAAGGTGGTTTCAGATATTCCATATATCGGTAACTATTCCTTTATAGAATTGGCCCAATTCTACTGGTGGAAATCGAAAAATGAGCAATTTGCTGCACTCTCGAGGTGCAATTTTGTTCATCACTTCGAAGATCCTCATCAGAACTTCATTTAAGATAGGGTTCTCTATCAACATTCATTCAAACCCAGTCCGGCGACTAAATTCGACTAAAATCTTCAAATTGTAACCTGTAATCGTAAGTGATTGAAGAGTTTTCTGATGAGAAGGTGGTTTCAGATATTCTATTTATCGGTAACTATTCGTTTATGGGCCAAATCTACTGGTGGAAATCGAAAACTGAGCAATTTGCTGCACTCTCGAGGTGCAATTCTGTTCATCACTCCGAAGATTCTCATCAGATCCTCACCAAATTTTTATGGGACCACCCCTGAGGTATCACTTTTCGAACACAAAAAGAATTATCTCAATCGGTTAAGCCGTCTTCGAATGATCGCGTAACATACACACAAAAAAAAAAAAAACATACAGACGAATTGAGAACCTCCTCCTTTTTTGAAGTCGGTTAAAAACCACCGACTTTTATCCTCCATAACTTTGAGACGGCTGAAACGATTTCGATCAAACATAGCTAACAACACTCCCGACTAAATCACCTTCAAACCAAAGAAACAAAATCAAAATCGGTTAATCCGTTCGGGAGCTACGATGCCACAGACACGTCAAACTTATAATAACACCTCGTCGTTTTTGCGTCGGGGCTTAAAAAAACAAAGTCTGATGTTATTAAAAATTTAAACACTCGTCATGATACCTGTACCTCTATTTTACCTACAAGTTTAGTGTTTATTTTATTTTTTACTTATTTATTTTTCGGGTGAAAATGCAACTGGAGAATAACGCAACTGCAGGTTAATTGCCTCATCTCCAGAATTCTGTAGATCACTACTAAAAATAGATAATCACTACATAGTATAAAACAAAGTCGCTTTCTCTGTCCCTATATATATCCCTATGTATGCTTAAATCTTTAAAATTACGCAACGGATTTTGATGCGGTTTTTTTAATAGATAGAATGATTCAAGAGGAAGGTTAATATGTATAATACATGCATAATATAGCCGTGCGAAGCCGGAGCGGGTCGCTAGTATTTATTATTTCTAAAACTTGCAACTTCACAAACCTATATTAAATACGAAGAAAACTTTAGTAAGAAAACAGCTGACATTCTATTAGACAGGGTGTCTATTTCTAAAGCTAGGGAGAGTTAAAAGGCATCCCAGACGTGCATGCTTTTAGGTCACTTCACTCGTACTCCGATAAAGGGTGTTTTGTTTTCATTTCACTTGATACCTTAGTCTAGACTTGAAGATCCAATATCCCATGGTGTAGCTTACTTATTTTTTATATCACGGTAAGAGCCCTAAGCATGGTTACAAATTACCTTGTTGGTTTTAATCGGCGATACCTGTCGAATTTTATAATATAAATAATTGAGATGTAAAATGGTGGGAAATTAGCCGAATTTTGCTAAAATTAAGAATATTTTAGCAAAATTCGGCTAATTTTACACAAAACAGTTTCAAGAAAGGTTGAAAAGTATCATTGGCATTACCTTACAGCTTGTATTGTTGCAATATCTTTGACCAAAACTAAATGAAGTTGATTCGTTCCGTCGACGACCACCTTCAAAAATACACCAAATTGTGTATTTTTTTGGAAAAGATATAAATATATTAAAATTTATTTCTGTCGAGTCAACTGTTTCTAATCGCGTTAGCGTTTTGTAAACTTTTACAAGATATTTTTTGGAAGGCACTATCAGTGCCATATTATTATGTTGAAGTACTCTACAAGAAAGCATTTATTTACATTATTATTGCTTTTCAGTCACTACTGAAAACACAAATTACAGCGCATTAAAAACAAAACCACAATGTTTTATATTTCTTTTAAACATAAGACTCAAGTGTTGGAATTTACATTTTTCTACTTCCTCTATAATTTAAACGTCTTTTCGTCTGGAATACACTGCACTTATGGAGATCGCAGTCATAAGACTTAAAGTCGGCCGATGGTTCATAGTATAATAGAGCGAAACGAAGGCGATCGATACCTCAAAAAGTGTTTTTGAAAAGGTGCTAGGTACCTACTAAAAGAAAAACAAAAGTGCTAAATAAAACTCATGACATTCAATAGAAATTATGGTTAGTCCTTATCACCGATCAATGTCAAAATTATTTTATATTTACTTACTTTGGATTCAATTTGACATTTTTAAAATAGTACTTTTTTAAAATCATAATATTTACCTATTATTTAAATTCATTAAAAATAGTAGCATACCAAGCATAGTACTGGTACTATAATATTTTTAAGTGATGACATCTTTGTACCATATTTCTTGCACATAAAAGACATTCATTCATTCATACTTGCTTTTAGTACCAAAAGTGCTAAATTGACATCAGTGTTCTTTTTATCTGGACACGAAATTAAAAAAAAAAAGACAATAATAGAAAAAAAATAACAAAACAAAATGTGATCAAATTGGGGGCCTCAGGGACGGATGCGTTGGGGATTGAGACCCCCGGTAACGGGCGCCTCGGGGATCAGGACCCTACATTGTTTATGTGACTGTTGCGTCTGTCTGTAGTCTGCTGTTATAATTACATTGCATCTCAGAACGTTCTTACATTCCTTAACGGTATCCTGGTTTTGTAGAACACTTGTCTTCGTTTTCTTAATTAATTTCTTTTTATATTTTTGTTCCAAGATTAAGATTTGGTGACAAATTCCGAATATTATAAAAATGTACTTACTTGCAAGGTTTAATTATAAACACCGGGAGAGGTAAAAATAATCCCTGTATAAAACTCTCGTGTCGAGGTGTTACTTGCCAAACTAAACTAACTACCTAAACGGCTGAACCGATTTGTATGATTTTTTTGTGTATATATTCGTTGGATCTGAGAATCGAACAACATCTCCTTTTTATTTCTTGTTTTTGTATATGGCAAACAATGTTTCCCGGCACAGCTAGTATACTATATCTTCTACTAGCGACCCGCTCCGGCTTCGCACGGCTATATTATGCATGTATTATACATATAAACCTTCCTCTTGAATCACTCTATCTATTAAAAAAAACGCATCAAAATCCGTTGCGTAGTTTTAAAGATCTAAGCATACAAAGGGACATAGGGACGGCGAAAAGTGACTTTGTTTTATACTATGTAGTGATTATATAAAAATGAATCGCTGAATGTGTTGCTAAGCACAAATCTCGAGAACGGCTAAACCGATTTCGCTAATTCCTTTATTCTTGTGTTTGTAATCGTCAGGATAAGCTTCTTATGAAAGAAAAATTTATAAAATTGCGTAGAAAATTATTACGTGGATGAAACCGCGGGGCACAGCTAGTTAACTAAGCATGTGAAAAAAATAAAGAAAAACACCCTGTAGTTTACGAAGTCGTAAGCTATTGATTGTATCTGTACTAAACATAGACTAGAACAAGAAGGTATCGCAAGAATTCTACGTTACTAAATATATTTAGAGTGAACTGGGTGAACTGGGGCCATTGTGATAGGGCTAAAGTTACCGAACGTGCCATTATTTGTTAATTGATTTATCTTTTTTGACTAAATCTGACTTTCTTATCTTTTATTTTTCCACACCTTCTCCATCCTAAGGTTGCCTGGAAGAAATCGCTTTAAGCGATAAGGTCGTCTATTTGTACAATTTCGTAGTTAATAAGCTTTCGCGTCCTTTTTGTTATTTTCAATGTTTTGTGTGTTGTACAAATAAAGTGTTTATCTATCTATCTTTCTTTTCCTTTTTCTTTTAAATGTAACTTTTTCATAAATCCAATTTTAACGAACTTCAAAAAAGAAGGGATTAATATAAATTTCCATGCTGCAAATGTGATCATTAAGTCAAGCGATCTTTATAATATTTACATAAGTACCAACCTACATTTTATGCAAATCACAACATAGTAGTCGCTTTCTCTGTCCCTATATCCCCATGTTTGCTTAAATCTTTAAAACTACGCAACGGATTTTGATGCGGTTAATTTTAATAGATATAGTGATTCAAGGATTATATGTATAATACATGCATAATATACCCGTGCGAAGCCGGGGTGGGTCGTAAAGAATATTTAAGGAAATTAATCTTGTAATTAACACATGGCATTAATAAGATTTACCTCTGTCGCATAGTCACAATTGCCCTATTTCACCCTACCTATCACATATACCTATAATAAATACCTAAGTTTGTAGTTTTAGTATACAATCACAAACTATCTTTTGTATCATATTTAATTCAAATCAAACAGTTTTACTTCGTGAAAAATGTACGGGAACAATTTCGTTGAGTGGTGGCTAACTATTTTAGGGTCTTCCGGTCTTAGTAAATACCTAGGCCAGTATATCTATACTAGCTTTTGAACGCGACTTCGTCGCCGTGAACGTCGAAAATTAACCAAGGAATCACGTCGTCCTATACAAACTTTGCCCCCCTTTTTCACCCCCTAGGGGGTAGAATTCCGAAAAATCCTTTCTTATCGGATGCCTACGTCATGATAGTAGAGACTAGAAACTTGGAGGGTGCATTCTTTACCCTCCAAGTTTCTAGTCTCTACGATCAGCGGTTTAGGCTGTGCGTTGATCCGTCAGTCAGTCAGGACAAAGCATTTTATATGTATAGAGATGAAATTGACGTGTCTATTGGTTCACTTTTTATGAGTTGATACTTTGTCTTCTTTTTATATACAAACTAGAAGGGCTTCGCGGTTTTATTCTTGTAGAAATATCGGAATAAAAAAGTAGCCTATGTAACTCTAATAAATTAATGTATCCACAATACTAAGTCTCATCAAAATTTGTCTAGTAATTTCGGAGACTAAAAAAAAACAAAAATCTATCCTCATTATAATATTAGTGAAGCCAAAACGGTCGTATAAGCGACCCTTAGTGATAATATTCCCCAAGCCAGTGCAAATTAGGTTCTTTTCAATTATATTAGCAGAACAATAATTTATTAATACAAATAATAATATTCCTAATAAAGGTCTCATAGTACGCCCTTGAGGGGTGATAAAGAGGCAACATTGGCTCGCCAATTTGCCCCACCTTAAATTGAAATGTGGTTTTGGCCCTGACCCACCCTCCTGGGTCATGGTATGGAGTCATCGCGATTTGTTTTGCCATATTCTAGGACAATACTAGTTATAATTTTAGACATTTATCCACTGCGGTAAAGTATTTTTGGAACGTTTCTTATCGCGGGTTGGCGAGGGGACCTACCTGAGAAAAAATGTAACGCGTTACGAAATCGTATATACAACATATTAGTGTGTGTGTGTGTAGGTCGCCAGTCACCAAAGAGCACACCATAGACGAGCTGCTGAACATCGAAGCTCGTCATCTTCTTCTGCATAAGTAGCCAGAAATAGTCACAGTGGCCGAAATCGGTCAAGGAGGATATCATCATATATAAGTCACTACAGTATAAAACAAAGTAGTTCATTGAAATGTTACATTTTTTGGGCTTAGTGTGCATTTGTCAGAGGACGCAATTTTATTTTTTAGATATCAAGCTCAGTTTAAAGTTAAATCCAAGTTTGAGGGATTGTAGCGCTTGTCCCACGGCAGCCATCTTGGAAGAAGGGATTTAAACTAATAAACTATAGGTCTCACAAAAAATATTAGTGAACATTTTTTGTTGCAAATAAGATTATCTACAACTTTTGCCTAGGCACTTTTAGTCGTAAAACTAAAAATTAAAAGTTATAAGCGTAATGTAACTGTAACTTTTAAGCATCCCGCTGTCTATCTCTATCTAAGCTTAAGATCTTTAAAACTACGCAACCATAGAGATATCATTGGTCGATGTACGCAACAGATTTTGATGTGGTTTTTTTTTTAAATAGCCGAGGCGGATCGCTAGTAATAATATATAATTAAAAAAACTGGGAAAAAAAGTAAAATGGCTTCTTTCCAAACGCCTGTCTCGCGACACGTTTTTTTGTAGAGACTTAAAGGTAAAAATATTAATCATTAACTCACTAATAAGTGAAGTTAAAACTCAAGCATGAAAGCAAACTGCAAACTTTTCGATCGGCAGACCGACATGCGACAGGACACACAGAAAAAAATTCTTACTCTTATTGACGCTTCATTTCATAAAGGAAGAAATTAATTCTTACTCTTTTTGACGCTAGAGTATTGTATTGCAGTATTGACGCAGTTTTGTTCATTTAAGAATATTGTTTTTAAATTAAGAATACTGCTTATCATTTTAAGATTCTTTACTAAAAAACATAAAAAATATTCTCGAGTGTCTATAGGGCGAGGATAATTTCTTGCATTATTTCACGCAAATAAAAAAGCAAACCACAATTATTGCACCTGTTTTATCTGGGTTATTAGAAATTATACCAGCAAGCCTATCAATTTATTGAGGGCACCTAAACAAACAACTTTTGTTCTACGACTATTGAAAATTCAAACTTTTTTCGAAAATTTTAAGGTTAGGTTTACGTGAAAATCAGCTGTTCCTTACACGGAAAGGTCATTAACCTGAAAATTTTACTTATTTTTTATAGTCTGTATGACCTTCGTTTTAAAAAATCATTTGTTTATCAAATTTACATAACCTCAAAATTTTAATTTTCTTTTTCGAATTTCCAAAAGTCTGTAAACAAAAGTTGTTTTTTAAGGTGCACAGAAGTAGCCCTCAACGGCTTGCTCGTATAATTTACAACAACCGTGTATATTCTATGTCTATACTTATATTTTATTAGAGAAAATATGGAGAAAGCGCTAAATCCATGGGGGCAGTATATAGGCTTACTTTTATACTAATATTCCCATAAGACCGGGACCTATAGCTGGTAAAAATTCGGGGTGCTCCAACTAGCTATCAACTATGGGCACAGAATAGATAGTTAGTAGTCTGCCTTTTCTTCCAAAGTAGATATTTAAGTAGACTTTGTAAAACAGTTCAGCTGCTACCAAATTATGATCAATTATGGAAACTTAGCCGCCCATAACAACGTGACCGCTTACATCCCTGCGGTGACTACCCCTAGACTTTAAACTATATTGAGTTAATTAACTTTTACTTTTTAGCCTAATTACATGGTAGGTAATATCGTGTTCTGGGTTCCTACAAATATCTTACTATTTAAGTATGTATTTAACTAATTTTAACTTGGAAATTTTTTGATGTGTATTTAGCAATCAACGCTCAAAAGTCCACCGGCACCGTAACGTTTACAATCCTGTGCAACACTATTTGAAAATTATAACAACGTAACCTGTGGATCGAACCCACGTCTGTTGGTGTAGTGGGTGGCGGCTACTCGGCCAACTAAAGACATAGCTAACATGTTGAAAATAATTTTTAACACAAGTATATATGTTTTGTGTAACGTCTATTAAAAGAAGGTAAGTCCAATACTAGTTTATAGTATTTTGTAGCAAACTGATAGTGACTAATGACGCATACTAAAACCAAGGCGCATACCTATAAAAACCTTGGTTTTATTGAAAAAATAATGCTTGCTCTAGAAGTGCTATTCATGCATGTCCCACGGACTACAGAGCGCTAAATAGGCAAAGATAAAAACTGGCGCTGTAAAAGATTAGATGTAAAAGCAGAATACTAAGGATTATGGCCAATGAACCTACAGTAAGGCACTTGCGGGTAATAAGCCATTTAAAGGTTTTCTAAAAGCTAAAATATAAGTGACAAAATAATAAGAAAATAAATAAATGAATTGTTTTTCATATTGACAATAAAGGAAATATTTATGTAATTGCCTGTTTTTAAGTAGTTTTGCCTATTTTTACGACAAATTTAGTTTTTAATTGAGGTGGCAGGTGGCTCTTTCATAACCCGCCTTTTATTGAATTTCTATTGAGAAACCCTACAAAAATGTATTTTGAACGTAGCGAAAGCTCCTATTACAAAATTACGAGAGCATAAATTTAATATGTCATTGTTGGAATAAAATATTGGTGTTCATGCACCAACGAGCAAATACGCTACATTTTCAACATTTGCAATTGCTATAAGTGGTTCCACCGAATGTATCTACTAACTTGCATATTTGATAACTTGGTTGTACTGGGCCTGCTTGCCGGAGGAATTATCCAGCCCATACGTCACACTGTCCGAGGGAAATTGAACTTTATCACGTTAAAATAAGATATGTTGCAACAGCACGAAGACAGCTTGTAAGAGCTAATTTAATTTCCTGTAATATGATATTATGGACTATGGTAATTTTGACTGATATTTTGAGTAGACTGAGGTTTGCACAAGTATTTTTAAATTTAAGTCGTGTATACAGTGCAAGTTTTTTTTTCAAATTTGCCATTTTGCTTTATATAAAAGTTCTCAAATATCATAAAGTTTGTTTGGGAAAATATTTAACTTTCGTTAAAAGTTGGAACATTGTCTTTGGGATGATCGATGTCTCTTCTAATATACTTTCTATAACTTATCAATAGGTATTTAATTACAAATAAATATAAGTAAAGGGCGTAAATTATTCACAGTAGGTCCTAAATTCTTAAACTCGAATTGTCGTACTTGTTTGTAATTCGGCTTTTCATCACTGACTTCGTACCTCTTTTAAAAGAAAATGCAGTTAAAATTTAAAATCCATGAATAGGTTTACCCTAGCCGTATCGTTTAATAGAATCTTGGAAGGTTTTGTCGCGAGCTACCAGGCGAGCATAAATATGTAGGGGTCAGTACGCCCCGTCTTACTTCGAGAGTGATTCTAATATTTATGACTTGATCGATGCCGATACAAGCACTTCATGAACTTGCTGCTTTATAACCATCACTTAGATGACGCTATTAGAATACTCCTTATCTTAGAAAAAGAAATAAATTATGGAACGGGTGCAACAAAACTGAGATTAGAATAGAATAATCAGGAGAAAAAGGTTGCATTACTGTTAGTGTCAAAAGAGGTTGAATTGGAAAACTAACCTCGTCAAAAAGAGGTTTTATTTCCTTCTAAACAAACCGGTCAAATATTTGTTGAATTTCAGCATAAAAGCCTAAATGTTGTTGCAGTATCAAAGTGGGTGCTATGAGTTGATACCAAATAGTTGATACTCCATATCAGGCAAGTCTATTTCAGGCATGTCGCTTTTGATAAAGCGTACTCACTAGATCGACTGTAATGACGAAGTGCAGACAAGAAGGATTCCTTGCAAGTTACGTAGTTTCATGTTGTAGGTATTCGGAAAGGCATGCAGTGTGAGAGTTCAGTATGTAGGTAAACTCTTGAAGCGTGTCTTGTGTTTAGTTTTATAGGTATCTCAAAAAGGCGTAGAGGATATAGGAGCGTACACCTAGGCAGGTATAATTTGATTACTGATCTATTGTTAGAAAGAGATTTTAATAAATCAATTGTAAAAATATTTTTTTAAATCTTCTGTTTAAATGGTCTTAAAAGAAGAAAATAAACATTCAATTTAGGAAATCAACGAATTCGTAGATGACATATTGAATAACCGAATAAAGTAGCAAATGCACGTATTAATTCCATAACTCCATTAATATGTATTTTTCTTTCACCGTTTGTAGTCGTAAAATAAGAAAAGAGAATTTCAGTGGTGTGAATTTAAGATATTTTTGACATACTCTACTAACTTTGCATTTTGTAAATGAACAACTTGTGGATAGAGGCATCTAAATATTTAAAAGTATTTGGCAATGTGGAAGGTATTTTGGAAGAAAATATATTTATGTAAGTATATGTACTTTCGAAATTTTTATGAAGCCCACTATCAGACCTGCCTGATGGTAGGTTACGATGCGGTAGATGTAGCACGCTTTCATAGAATATACCTATTTACTCGCGACAAATTTAAAAATAAATAATTTGATTTAAAAAAATGTAAGTACATTTATAAGTAACTAGCGACCCGTCCCGGCTTCGCACGGCTATATTATGCATGTATTATACATAAAAACCTTCCTCTTGAATCACTATATCTATTAAAAAAAACCGCATCAAAATCCGTTGCGTAGTTTTAAAGATTTAAGCATATATAGGGATATAGGGACAGAAAAAGCGACTTTGTTTTATACTATGTAGTGAAGCCGCTCTGTGTGCCATTAGGATCTTTCTCTATATTATTGGATCTTTACTCTAGTCCACTCTAGGATCTTTCTATCTCTACTCTAGGACCTTTTTATATATTTAAGTTTTCTGTTTTTTTTTGTTGAAATTTTATTTCTATTGGTACAAAATATTATCTATCTATTTATGAAACATTGAAAAAATATAAACATCCGTACCAATATTAACAAAACACCATACTGAAGTACCAGGACTACATAAACTGCACACAGTTGTTGACTATTTAATAAGCTTCTATTCACGTACCTACGACTACGACTACGTATGCTACCCTTCCCTTGGGAACCGACACCTGTTTACGCTCAGTCGCTCACACTGTCCCAGTAAGACAAGTCTACTTTAATAATTCATATTTTGATCTAATAATAAAGATGTATAATATGAAAGTCTGTTTATTTCCTTTTTTTCCATCTTCATTATAACACAATGGTACATTCATAAAAAAATTGTGCCCTACGGTCTAAAAGGAACCCCTAATTGACCCCCTTTAGACCTTTTTAACCCCTTTTAGAACTTTTTCAAGGTCTGAAACTACAAGTAGTTTTACCTACAAGTAGTTTCAGAGCTTTCTTGATGAGTATTTTATATAAATACCTATAGATAATAAATATATATGCCACGTCTTGCGAACCTCCCTTTTTTCAAGTCGGTTAAAAAAAACAACTCAACTGGACGAAAGTTTGCACAGAGGTAATCTATCTTGAAAGATATAATAATTGTAAGAAAATACTATTATTTGTAACCAAAATAAACTCCTTTAATATAAAACTATAATAACCTAATACAAAGCCTAAATACCTACTTAGCATAAATTATAAACTTTTGTAGTTTCGCAGTACTATATAGGTTACTAGCGACCCGCCCCGGCTTCGCACGTAAACCTTCCTCTTGAATCACTCTATCTATTAAAAAAAACAGCATCAAAATCCGTTGCGTAGTTTTAAGGATTTAAGCGTACAAAGGGAAATAGGGACAGAGAAAGCGACTTTGTTTTATACTATATGTAGTGATAGTGAAGTACTGAATATTTTTTATTTTCTTTGAGTGGTAATAATAGAAAAAATATATGTGCCTATAAAAAGGATATCCTGAAAAGAATAGTAGAATTTTAAGTCATTTTAAATTACACAGGCAAAGCCACGTGTTTAATTAGGTATTAGTAATTCACATTTCAGGGAATTGCATAATAAATGACTAGATTGACTTAATGCTAACGAACTGGAGTTCAATGAATGAATTTAAAGACGACAATCAAACTAAGTTACTTACTTACTACTTGATTGATTAGATTCTATGTTTTTTGAAGTTTTTCAACAATGTTGTTATAAAGGGTAGCTTAATAACATTAACGTCAGGTCTATCTAAGGAAAAGTAAAGAGTTCATTCACTTTTTAAGTTGAACTTTGGAAATAACGAAGTTTCTAATCACTACATAGTATAAAATAAAGTCACTTTTCGCCGTCCCTATTTCCCTTTGTACGCTTAGATCTTTAAAACTACGCAACGGATTTTGATGCGGTTTTTTTTAATAGATAGAGTGATTCAAGAGGAAGGTTTATATGTATAATACATGCATAATATAGCCGTGCGAAGCCGGAGCGGGTCGCTAGTCCTATATAAATTAAATTACATTATTGATACGTGAAAACACGTTAATAGTATTTACAGAAACAGCAAACACTTTTAATTTTTTTTTCGATAATTCATTGTATTTTGTAGGTTTTAAGGCATTAATTCTCGGATGTCCTATACCTTATCTCTTTACGTCGACTTCTTCTTTGTTAAAGTTAAGACAACATCTACTAGTCACAGTCACCAAAATTTAAAACTTCACAAACAGTTTCTCTAGTCATTTTTTTTGCATATAATAGGTCAGCCTTTGACCACTATGACACATGCCTGATGGTAGGTGACGATGCAGCCTAAGATGTAACACGCTTTCCTAGAAGATACCTATTCACTCGCGACTTGAAGACCCCCAAATTGTACACGTCAGGAAAGACAGACGCAGGCAACTGATTTCCTTGCGAAGAAGAAGGAACTGTCGTATATAAGACATTAGCGACCCGCCCCGGCTTCGCACGGCTATATAATGCATGTATTATACATATAAACCTTCCTCTTGAATCACTCTATCCATTAAAAAAACCGCATCAAAATCCGTTGCGTGGGAAAGGGAAATAGGGACATAGGGACGGCGAAAAGTGACTTTATTTTATACTATGTAGTGAAGATTTAGTTTCAGTTTAATCCAGTGAAAAAATCAATCAAAAGATCCGGTCCTACTTTTTGTTCCTCTTGTTGGTATAAGGTTTTTTAAAAATAACAACTAAGCTCGCTCAGCCTACTGCAATACGTCAACATTCCGACTGACACTTAGGATCAAAGTTTTCCGAAGGAAAAGGTTCAGGTGGCGCTATCTATTCCACAGGGCCCTCGTGAATCATACATATAATATGCAAACGTCTTTACTTGACCTATTTCAATCTGACGTGGCCAATGATTTGGGTAAAAGAATACACTATCACTTCACTACATAGTATAAAATAAAGTCACTTTTCGCCGTCCCTATGTCCATATGTATGCTTAGATCTTTAAAACTACGCAACGGATTTTGATGAGGTTTTTCTAATGGATAGAGTGATTCAAGAGGAAGGTATATGTATAATACATGTATAATATAGCCGTGCGAAGCCGGAGCGGGTCGCTAGTCATACATATAATATGCAAACGTCTTTACTTGACCTATTTCAATCGGACATGGCCAATCATTTGGGTAAAAGAATACACTATAATATTTAAAACTATCGATCAAGAACGCCTGCCTGAGTTAATTTAGCTTTGACGTTGGCATTTCTATTGATTTTAGTTTGGAAACGACTTAATTATAGGCTCTATTATTGTAGTTGAATTGTTTACCTATAGAATGTATTGGGGAAACATATTGGCTTTGTGTGGTTTTGAATGGAGCGACTATGAAGGTGCCTATGGGTATGGAATCAACAACTTCGTATACTATTATTTTGTCAGACACGGAAAGGGTCATGCAACTCGTTTCAGCACTTTTCGCTATCTCTTATAGTTTGGGAAATTATTTTTAAATAATCATCCTTTTTTTCCTTTTTTCCAGGGAAAAAATTACCATTTCCATATTATCCGTTAATGGTATTGTCGGATTTTTTTATTGAACGTGATATTGTACCTACGAGATACGTAATCTTTTTAGAGCAATCGCATTTAATCATCACATCACAATAGTCAGTCGGACCCTAGAGCTCCTTACTTACGTTACGGTACCATATTATAAGTCTAGTTGCTTATTTGAGCTTAGATGGCGCTGTTTTCAATACGGTACGAAATTTATATATTTCATAAGTAAACACCTAAATAAACGTAACATGTGATAATATCATTATGATAAGTATTGATAACTAACTGAAGTATGCGTTTCAAATGAGCAAGTATTTTAAAGTTTACTTTACATTTAGTATGATGATAATACTTAGTAGGTATAAATCGTCACGTCTACTGAAGAAAACCAAGCCATTGAACCGTATCTCTAAGTAGGTAGTTATTATACCTATGATCAGTACTCAGGGTGATTTTTTTATGTGGGCCTTCAGGGCTATATCCCAAACTATAAAAGATAGCGAAAAATGCTGAAAGGAGTTGCGTGCCCGATTTTGACAAAAACCAAAACTGCATCATTATATTTTTGAAAAAAATATTACACTAGTAAGGAATCGAACCTGTTGATTTTGCAAAAAAATAATCACTATATTATAAAATAATACTATGTTTGTTTCCAAGAATTGATCTCTATCAGCTAGATAGTCTATCTATTGGTATAAAAATATAGTATGATTATTGCACTTTTATTTAATCATCAAGATTAAATAAAAGTGCAAGTTGGTGTTATGCGAAATTTGTATTTTGCGTAAACGGTATTTTCCGAGTTAGGCGTTTTGCGTACAGGTTTGGTTTTGCGTAGTTGGTTTGATTATTGGTAGCTTATCGACGCATAAAACCAACTACGCAAAACCACACCTGTACGCAAAACGCCTAACTCGGAAAATACCGCTTACGCAATGTACAAACTTCGCATAACACTAACTTTGATTTAGAAACAAAGAAATAGAAACAAACGACGATCGAAATAATAATCAAAACGAAAAAGTCTTAAAATAAAATAATTGTGGTAGATCTAAAAAAATATTGCTAGATTTTTTTGTTAGGTTTTCTCTAGATTGTACGCTACGTTTTGCATGTCGATCTTTCACACTTATTTTTCATATTTATTTCCCAATCGTGGGAACCCATAATTATTGGCTTATCTTTTTTCATTATCATAAGTTTACACTTTGATAAAGCTGTTGCTTGTTCGTTCTACCAATAAATAAATAAAGTGTTTTAAAACGAAGTAAGTAAATATGTATGTCTGTTTGAAACGAGAAATAATTTCAATTTGAGATGAAATCAAGACATTTATCATGAAACTGGCTTTTGCCCGCGACTTCGTCCGCGTTGAATTCGAAAATGGTTCTAATAGGATTGTCCAAGGAATCACGTTGTCCCATACAAACTTTGCCCCCCTTTTTCAACCCCTAAGGGGTAGAATTTCGGAAAATCCTTTCTTATCGAATATCTACGTCATACAAAGAACATAACGTCCAAGTTTCAGGTCTCTACGATCAGCAGTCAGTCAGTCAGGACAAAGCATTTTATATGTATATCTAACCTCACAAAAAGTCCTTCTCTAGTAAACCGCTTGGGTACAACAATGTTCAGACAAGTTGACATGATAACTCAAAAAAGTGAGTACCTACCTAGATAATGTTAACCGATTTGAGGAAAAGCACTTCAGGGCTGCCGAAACCCAAACACCTATCACAATGTTACAACCTACCTTCATAATGTTTCATACGATATACAAAAGGTCTGATGGCACCACATAAATCTCGACAACCCTTGCAATCTACTGTGAGATAATGAAATGGAATCGTTTTAAATTTATGTACGCAAGCCCTTTCGTGTGTGGAAGTTAACTATTGACGTAATGACAAACTCTCTGTTGACATTTTGTAGGTCCATCTACAATTTAAAAGTATTTAAATAGATTTTAATGTTATGTATCATTCTAATCTGGTTTGAAGACCCTGTTGGCACAATGGTCACCATGCCGGACTGCCAAACACAGGGTTGCGGGTTCGATTCCCGCCTAAGAAAAGTATTTATGCTTAGATATTTGTCTGTGGTGTGGTTGTTTCTATAAGTAAAAATTTACAAAAGAAAAGTCCGTTGTACCATAACACAAATCTAGTTACTTGGCTTGGGGCTAGATTGCGATGTGTGTAATGTCCTGCAATATTTATTATTTAATCTAACGAATTGATTGTACATTATTGTACAATACAGGCAAATGTGCGAAGTGTGATTTGCGTAAATATAAAACAGCGAATGCTCAATGTTCTGTTAGGTACTAATAAATAAATACTCAACTTTTCACCTCAAATAATCGCACATATTTACGAAGCATACTAGGACCTTAATCGGACCTGCATTTCTCGTACAGTACTTTACCGATAGACCATGGCCGAAGCCTTCAAAAATGATAAAAAATGAAAAAAATCACAGTAGGATGAACCCCATTTTCTCGATCGGTTTTTTGCATTTTCTGAGAACATTTACTATGGCAATGTATATATTTTTTTTTACACCATCAGAAAGTAGAGATTTCAATGAACAGAAAGCATACCAACTTTTTAAAAAAAGCTGATATTTTGACGTGAGAATTTTCGATTGAAAATTAGGGTGTTTTTTTGATATTAAGTTAAAATAAGGCGAAAAAATAAATATTTTAAAAAATAAAAAAATAAAATGCGAAAAAATAAACCAAATAAATTACAGTGTATTTGGGACATAATACGGTAAGTTTTCACCAAATTTCGTAGAAAAAAAACATTTTTGAAAAAGATAAAAATAAAAAACCAAAAACTGGGTTATTTGAATTTTTCACCTAAATTTTGAAGTTATGTGAAAAAATTGTAAAACAAAAGTTGTAGATCTTTTTATTACCTACAACTTTGCCATTCAACTTTTTTCCATAGGACTTGTAGTTTTGCCGGAAATCAAGATAAACCATTTTTACCCTTAAAACCCCCCCCCCCCCTCCCACTTCCCGAACTCGGATCGACCGTAATTTATTTTTCCTTTCATTTTTATCATATTCCCCTCCTTTTCTAATGGGTTTCATCCTACTGTGATTTTTTTTGGTTTCAAAAATTATCGACCCTGGTCTCCAGACATTTCTAAATATTTCTGTTTATATCGTCTTTTGTTTCCGTTTTGATCGCCTTTTGTTTCCATATCAATCGACTTTTTTCCGTTTCGATCGCCTTTTGTGAACCACTTAGTTGAGTAGTTTGACTACGAGGAAATGTATTCCTTTTGGACAAACTAGTTTGACCAGAAAGTTTGATCAGTAGGAACGTACCGGTTTTATGGGTGTTTATAAGTAATTACTATACTTACTTAGTTATTTTTGTGGATGGGTTCAAAAAATCCACATTGCGGATCAAGGAATAAAGTGGAATAGTATGTGTCCAAAAAGATCCATTGATGGATCTTAACAGTGGATTTTAGTAGATTTCTTATAATTTGTTCTCCAAAAATATCTTTTCAGTGGATTTTTGTGGATGGGTACAAAAATCCACTTTGCGGATCGAGGAATAAAGTGGTATATGTGTGAAAAAAGATCCATCAGTGGAACATAACAGTGGATTTTAGCAGGTTTCTTACCACATCGTTGTTTTGTACTTTAATAATTGGAACCGCAGTTTGCATTTCAATTAAGATACTGACCGATAATAATTGCTTTCAAGCAAGAGCATTGTTTGTGTTACTGATATTAATTGCTCGGTTGTACAAAGTTAATATTGTTTCAATGTTATTATATTACTAGCAGAGGCACGCGGTTTTACTCACGTCAGTTATAGTTGAAATATAGGGATAAATAAGTCTTACTACAAAAGATTCAAAGTATCTATTTATCAAAATCGTCCAGTAGTTTTCATTCCAAACAAAAATCATGTTTTTTCACATATCCCTACTAGTAGCTCAACGATAGAGATAGGTGGAAAAGAATTCCATTCTTTCCCACCAGTGGGGATACGCTGGTAGAGACCAGTAAACTATCCCCTTCTTTTTACGGATACAATGTTGTGTGCGGCCACTTTCAGACAGTTTCCCAAAATAAATAATTAAATAAATATAAATATAGCAGAACAGTCCACACATCGCCATCTAGCCCCAAGCTAAGTTACTAGACTTGTGTTATGGGTGCTATTAGACAACGGATATACTACTTATATACTTTTCTTTTGTAAATATATAATTATAATAGGTTCATAGAAACAACCAGACCACAATCAAATATCTAAGCATAAATACATGTCTGAGGCGGGAATTGAACCCGCAACCCTGTGTTTGGCAGTCCGGCATGGTGACCATTGTGCCAACTGGGTCGTCCCCAAATTAACTGAAAATAGCTACCTTGAATAGGCTTCGTTGATTGATGAAGCCATCAAACTGTCAGGGTATAGTTTAACACCAATTACTTAATGAAAAGACCATTTAAATACATAAAAAAGGCAATATCGAAATGTTTGGTACAGCAAACAACATAAATCTATGTTGGTAACAAATATAAACCACTAGCTGCGCCCCGCGGTTTTACGTCATTTACATAACCAACAGCAAGGCACATTTTTGACAAGAAATGTCCATGTCCTATATACATATATACAATCGAATTGAGAACCTCCTCCTTTTTTAAAGATGGATATAATAATAACCATCTCATTTAATTTTGTCA
This sequence comes from Idaea aversata, assembly GCA_907269075.1. Classification (NCBI taxonomy): domain Eukaryota; kingdom Metazoa; phylum Arthropoda; class Insecta; order Lepidoptera; family Geometridae; genus Idaea; species Idaea aversata. The sequence continues at coordinate 10,663,925 of OU026101.1, forward strand.
ACCTGATAAAACGTCATTCGTACAAGCAATACCAATGCATAATCACTACATAGTATAAAACAAAGTCGCTTTCCTGTCCCTATATCCCTATGTATGCTTAAACATAATACATGCACAATATAGCCGTGCGAAGCCGGGGCGGGTCGTATTCACATAAAACGCCCTCGAAAGCTCGCAACAATCAAAACAAAGAAAAACATGACGTTGAAAACATGCGTAATATTACAGTGTGAATTTGTCACTTACAGACAGGTGTGGTAGTGGTCAAACGCTGATTGTCAAAAAAAGTTATAGAAACCCCCCCCGCCCGCCCAGCTAAATTAAGTACAAGCAATCGGCCGATAAAAGTGTTGCTTTCTAATAAGAAAATAAAACCGTTCAGCTGTGCGCATAAAATACTGCAATAAAGTCCAACGTTTCAACAAATGGAAATTAGATCGCAGTGGACACAACTAAAAGCTTTATTATGTGTTGTGATTGTGAATATTGGAGGAGAATCGACTTACCTCGTGGCGGCGTGATGGGTCGAGCACGGGCGACGTACTGAGACCGCGCCAAACGAAACAACATTTAATGTTGCTCTATGTCGCTCTACTTTGATTAATAACAGTCCTTATTTAATTGGGAATTCTAATAATTTTTAAATAAAGAATAAACATTTAAAAAATGCTTTTAATTCTATACATTTAGTACTAATCTACCTATAACCACATGATTAAATTGTGCTATAACCACTGCAAAATCAATATTAGTTTTTAAACTTTAAACTTCAAATGAAAAAGAAAATATAGTAGGTTATAATGTTTACCAACATTTGCTGGTGACATAAAAAAACTAATATTTTCTTCATAAAAAATAACAACATACATAAAGTTTCGTTTTCTGCGCACTCTCCAACATTTTCTGAGCAAGGGCGGGCGGAAACCGCCGCTCTGGTCACCACCGTCACTCGACCGAGCGTCGCGTTAGGCGGACGACGCTTCCCGTTTCCCGCTACAATACTACTTACGCGATTTATTTAACTTTTCATTACGCGATTTATTAAAAAAAGAACTTTAATATTCTCGAGTTTTATATATTTCTGTGATTAATAAAAAAACTTACGCGACAGATAACCGAACTTTTAACGCCGTGAATATTGAAAAAAGAACTTCTGATTCGTGAATTAAAAACTTAAATTCGAGAGTTTAATTTGTTGTGTGATATTTTAACATAAATAGGTAAGTAAGTTTATTTAATAATAGAAAAGGTGCCTTTATATGATAAGTTTGTTCAGTTACCTATGTTGTCACTAGCTAAGTTCTATGGATTCACCGTCCTATTCGAAATTAAGAACTATCCCTTCACAAATATTCATCGAAATCTTTCACCGTGTGTAAAAAAACAGATAGTCGTTTGCAGTTATTATATAAGCCGGGTTTAAAAATAATTTAAGGGTACATACATAATGAAAATACATAGTACTAAGTGAAAATATAATTTAGCAGCGGTCCGCAGTGCCACCCGCGTAAGTTCCGTACCTGTAGGAATATGGATAAGAAGTATCTAATCTTACTCCCAAGTATTCAATCTTTCTTCATATCAAGTTTTATCAAAGTCAGTCCAGTAATTCTGTGCCTATTCGTAACAAATAGTGTAGATTTCTAACAATTTACTACTTATTTTATTTAAAATATCTACCTGCAAAAATGACAAAACATATATAAATAAATATTGCAGAACATTCCACACATCGCCATCTAGCCCCAAGCTAAGTTAATAGACTTGTGTCATAGGTGCTAGACAACGGATATACTACCTACTTAAATACTTTTTTTGTAAATATATACTTACAATACATAGAAACAACCAGGCGGGAATTGAACCCGCAACCCTGTATTTGGCAGTCTAGCATATTGACCATTGTGCCAACTGGGTCGTCAAATACCACGCCACTGGTACATATATACAATAAAGTCACTTTTCGCCGTCCTTATGTCCCTATGTATGCTTAGATCTTTAAAACTACACAACGGATTTTGATGCGGTTTTTTTAATAGATAGAGTGATTTAAGAGGAAGGTTTATATGTATAATACATGCATAATCTAGTTTTTAATAATATTAATAGGTTCATAAAAATAATATAAAAATCAGATTAAACAATTAAACACAATATAAAAAATAATTTAAGTTTTAAGCCCGTAGACTATGGATTTTTCGATCGGTTGATAATTATAACTTTTCGTTTATAGGTAGTCTGCGTACGCCCTTAGGGCACCTTAGGGTATGATTTTCCGATAACCTCTTAATTCATAATTTGATTAGCTAAAAATGATAGAATGGAAATTGAGTTTTCCTTTCGGTAATTTATACATAAACTTGTTAGCGTTGTTATTAACTTTCGCTTAAATATTTTGAAAGTTATTTAGTGTATGTGTTTATAACATATTAATAAAAACAAAATTAAAATAGTTATTCATTTTCAGTTTTGATAGGCTCAAAAGTTGGTTTAAGATTTTTATTAAGTCAAAAAACACAGTGTTGTTTGCTTACTAAATAGCTAACGCGCAGTTTGTTTGAAAGAAAAATATTGTTTTTTTGGTAAGAAAAATCGTATGGCGAACATTTACCGACGATAGCTGGTTTACCGTTCAATTTAAAGGAATTAAAATGTGAATTTGAACAGTCGACGAACAATCGGTTAACTAAAGTATGTAGCATGCGTTTGCCTTAATAAAATCATAAATATATTCATCAATTAAAGTTACAGACTCAAATTGTTAGTAAAATACTTAAAAGTGAGTCACTACGATCACGTTTGATTTTGAAATCAAAAGCTCATGTGTCAAAAGTACACGATCTTTGACAGAGAAAGAACGAGAATGAATATAATCTTTCTTACTTGTTCTTTAGTCTAAGAACCGAAATTCCGTAGCAAATACTTTCGTTGACCGAGATTCATTTTAAAACAATGTAGTAGTTTCGTAGCAAATACTGTCGTAGACTGAGAAAGAAAGATTTTAACGCGTCGAAGTAGCTTCGTAGCAAATACTACTGAAAAAGTAGTTTGAGAAAGAAAAAGGAAGATTTGAAAGCTTCGTAGCAAGTTCTACGAGTTACTATCGCGACTTTGCTCGTAGCAGAAGTGCTACGAAGACAATGTACGAAGGATTGCAATGAATTTTAATAAAATTACTTGATTTATGTATGCATTTTTTTCTTTAATCGCCTAGTTGATGATTGCCTAACAGCTAAAATTTTACAAAAATACACTATTTTCAAAAATGTAAATGTTCTTTATTTTATTACCTAACTTCAATGACCACTAGGTACATACTTTAGTTAAACCAAATGCAATCATATTTAAACTTTTCTCATAAAACACATCAAAACTTTAACCATTATAATTAAAAACGTTAGTTAAATAAGTAGAAGTTAGCAATTTAGTTAATTATATTTATTATTTCGTTCCTATAATGATGGAGTTGTGTAGAGAACACATTAATTATTACTAAGTCGTTTTGGTAAGGGCATGTAATCAGGTTAGGTGAGTACGGGGGTAAATGTCCCCCCAGGGCAGATCGTCTCGTCTTGTGGTGTTTTGGTCAAAATGGTTCGATTTCCAGCCGGTCCTTCGCCAATTACCATTACTTGACAAGCCACCAGATTACCAAGTTCCACAAAAAAAAACCAAATTTCCATTTTATTTTTTTTATCATTTTGTGTGTGAGGAGTTTATTTATCTATTATTAAATTTTGTTACGAATTTTTTTTTTACTTTTTTATTATTACTCTTACTGTGAAGAAAAACGTGATGAATAACTGAAAAACATATCCTCGTAAATTTATAGGACTATAATTCCTTGTCGTTTCTAAGTTTAACAAAATATCCAAAAAAGATGACTTGTTTTTAACACTTGGCGTCACCTAGCCCTAAGCAAAATGAGACTCCATTGTCTATAACACAAGCCTAGTTGCTAATCAATTAATTTTAGTTGAAATCATTTCAATTTCTCGTAGCGTTTGTAGCTATTGCAACGAGTAAAGTCGCGATAGTATCTCGTAGAACTTGCTACGAAGCTACTACGAGACTCTTAAGGTGACAGGGTACCGGCGCTCGCTCCATACAAACGTAGTCGACTGTTTCCTCCCTGGATAATGACACTAGAGCAAATATTTTTGTAGCATAAAACCTATAACTGCCATGACTATGCCACTATGTCTTGTTTTTTTTTTCATTTACTAATTATCATAGAAATTAAGATTTAAAAAACAAAAAATTTAAAAAAAGCAAAACAAAGGGGCATGGTACTGGCAGTTATAAGTTTTATGCAACAAAAATATTTGATCTAGTGTCATTATCTAGGGAGAAAACAGTCGACTACGTTTGTATGAAAAGGGCGCCCTTACCCTTTCCTCTTAAGGGTAGTTAGAAACATATATTATAGTAGACCCGGCCAAGTGCGAGTCGGACCCGTGCACGAAGAGTTCCTTACCATGTTGTATTTACTTTTAATTTAACCTACTTAATTTTTATTTTGTTTTTATTATTTGTTATTTTATCGGCAACAGAAATAGTATATAATCTGTAAAATATTTTCAATTCTCTAACTATCACGGTTCATGAGATACAGCCTGGTGACAGACAGACGGACGTACAGTGAAGTCTTAGTAATAGGGTCCCGTTTTTACCTTTTTGGATACGGAAAAAATACCTTAAAACGACTGGCTTATCAAGGCTAATTATATTTTAAAATTATTATTAGTGACACCTTAGAAACTTTACGGCGTACCTGAAAATTAACCGAAAGACTAAGAATATTGGAAATTTAAGAAATTTGTCATAAAATAAAAAAACTAAAAATAAGAAAAATAATACAAAATAAAATAAAAATTACCCACCACCCAAAAATTCAATGTAAAATCAAACAACACAAATATAATAAAATAAGTAAAACATTAAAAAAAAATTGAAAAAATTTGACAACAAAGAAAACAGAAATTTGTTGGATTAAGTGTTTTTTATATCTAATTTATAAAATTCTCGTGCCACAACTAATTACCATACTTCTCCGAAATAGCTTCAGCGATTTTTAAGAAATTTTTTATGCATATTCAGTAGGTCTGAGAATCGGCTACTATCTATTTTATATTTCGTTTCCTTTAGTTTTTTTTGTAAATGGCAATACAACGTTTGCCGGGACATCTATATACCATAGTTCTGTATATTTCTTAGATACAAAAAAATACAATTTCAAAGCTTGACCCAAATACCTGAGACTGAGTACGTCCCCGTCTTGTCCGTCAGTAACTGAGAATGCTGGATACTTTACGACCTTCTCAAACATTTATAATTTACTCTTGTAATAAAACCAGTAGGTACTCAGTACCTAGCTAATAAAAGACTAACTTGTATATCACTATCACTACATAGTATAAAACAAAGTCGCTTTCTCTGTCCCTGTGTCCCTAAATCCCTATGTACGCTTAAATCTTTAAAACTACGCAACGGATTTTGATGCAGTTTTTTTAATAGATAGAGTGATTCAAGAGGAAGGTTTTTAGGAATAATACATGCATAATATAGCCGTGCGAAGCCGGGGCGGGTCGCTAGTATAGTATAAAACAAAGTCGCTTACCGCTGTCTGTCCGTCCCTATGTATGCTTAGATGTTTAAAACTACACAACGGATTTTGATGCGGTATAAATCAATGAACACCGGCAGCACATAAGCCGGCAGCACTCACAAAAATTGTGACGTCATCGCTCACGTTTCGTTATTGACAAGGTAACTATAGCAACGTCACTTACGGTCACCAATACGTTGCTTTGGTTACCATCCATGTTTTTTATGACGTTACCACGTAAAATTATCGTCCATAAACCAACTTAAAGGCTTTTACACACGTTACGATTTGGTCGTCCCGACCAAATTGACACAACCAAATTGGGTATCGAAATACACACGCTACGATTTGGTCGGATACTATTCAGAGAGTACATAGATACACATCGTGGTCATTAAGTAGTTTCTGGGGTTCCATTCCTCAGGGGGAAAAACGGTTACTGTTCGCGCCATCTAGCTGGTTCGATTTCCCTTCCCGCCAACCCTTTCCTTACGCAACACACGCAAGATGGCGCTGTACCTCATTCGATCTCTCGGAAAAATGATCGATTGTTAGCGTCCTGTCAACGTCAGAAAAAGAGAGGAACGAAAGAAGCGGACGAAACGGACGCGCGTCGCGAGTGCTAGCCAATTTATATAAACTAAACTAAAATTATATCTAGATAATATCTAACTATAAAATAGTGCCCAGTTTAGAGACAGAAATAGATTACCTATCGAAGAAAGAAACAACCAGGAAACAACTGCAGGTTTCACCAGCTCAGGACGGCAAGAAGCCCCACGTGAGTCCCTTGCATTTTTCCTATTCCCAATATTGAACCAGCTATTCCAACAGTTTGGGCTTTCTGATGTACGAACACTTCGGCAGCCCTTACATAAAGTTTTGGTCACTTCGAGCCCAATTTTCGTAATTTTTCAACATTATTTTCACGCTGAAATTCAGTGCTACCATCTGAATTTCTGGTCCTTCATTTAATTAACACGCTATCTAAGCTAATTAGCGCAATTTCTTTTCATTTGTCAGTGATTCTCACCTTTATTTGTTGCAATATTGATCATTTACCTACGCCGCCATTTTAGAACATCATTTTCTATTGACTAATTTTAGGTTATCCACGCGGTGTGTTGTATGTGCCAGATAATCTCAATATAAGTACCTACATAATATCCAAACAAACAAAAAAAAAAAAAAAAAACCTATTTTTGTATTTAGTGGAAAACAACTGAAAACGTTTTGTGTTAGGTTATAAACAAAAATAAGTACTTACTTCGTTTGTGTTATTTGATTTGATTTCGCATTCCATTTTCTTACTTATTTACCTATCGTTTACTACGATTTCTTAGGGTAAGTTTCGGTTTTTCATTCATTGGTTAAGTTAAAGTTAATAAAATGGCCAACAAAGACGAAGGTTCTACTTCCAAGTTGGGTAGTGAAGTACAGTTAGACAGTCAACAGATTCAACTACGAACATTAATCGGTAAACGTGATGCATTGTTTGCTAGAATACAAGAACTTTACAACCGTTCAAAAAAGGCCGGAACGGATGAGATTACAAAGGAGTTATTCCTCGGGAGTGTGACCTCTATAGATGAACTGCGCTCAGACTTCGGTCGGGTCATAGACCAACTAAATGTCCTCAGTCTGACTTATAACCCTGGACATAAGGTAGACTATCAATCTATAAATTCCTTTGATGATCTCTATTGTCGGTGTAAATATGTCCTTTCAAAACTTACCCCAAAGGAAAGCTCAGCATTACATGTCGAACCGCAATTTAAACATAAAATCAAGCTTCCTACGTTGGAAATAGTCAGTTTTAACGGTGATCCAATTAATTGGCCCATTTTTTATGAATCCTTCAAACAAACAGTCCATAACAATGTAGACCTTTCTGACCATGAAAGAATCCAATACTTAATGGGAAAGCTAAGTGGTCGGGCCCTGTCTGTTTGTTCAGGCATTATGCCTAATGCCGATAACTATAACATCATTTGGAACGCATTAATCGATAAATTCAATGACAAACGTGCTTTAGCTCACTCATATTTGGAACAAATTCTTAATTTTAAACAAATACCTAACGCAGAGCAGAAAAATATAGATGTGTTTTTGGAAAAGTTTTGTACTGCAGTCTCAAGTTTACAATCATTAAAAATAGAGGACTTAGGTGATTTTATATTGTTACAAATCGCATTAAACAAAATCGATTTTGGTACAGCTCGAGCTTTTGAGTTACACAAGCGAGGGGTTTCCATGCCAAAATATAGTGATTTATTGTTGTTTATGCAAGAACAAAGTCGTATTCTAGATCGCACTACAAATAACATAAAGATGAGTGCATCTTACAAAAACTTGAATTCTAAAACAACAAACTCATTTGTAGCATCTTTTTCATCCAAGTGCCCACTTTGTAAACAAAGTAATCATTACAGTCTATACAAATGTCCAGAATTTAATAAATATTCGGTTGCTGAGAGATTTAATTTTGTGAAGAATAACAATGCATGTACCAACTGTCTCGGTTTAACTCACCAGACCCGGGTCTGTAAGTCTATACATACTTGTAGGTATTGTAACAGTAAACATCATTCATTGCTCTGTCAGCGTTCACAACAAGTACCTGGTCGCATGTCAACTGCAACCATGCCTACACTTAATGAGTATAGTACTACGCAGAGCACTCAAGCGTCAGCCGGTGAACTGTCGCACGCGCCGCCGTCAGGCAACTCAAGTGTGGCCCTATTTAATCATTCCAAGTCAAATACCTACTCGGACAGCACTTGCCTTTTAGGTACCGTACAGGTTATTGCAATTGACTCTAATGGGTTTACACATTGTTTACGTGCACTAGTAGACTCTGGTTCTCAGAGTAATTTTATTACATCAGAATGCTGCAACCGATTAGATTTGAAACTTAACAGAATATGTAATATGGTTATAAAGGGCATCGGCTCTTCACCAAATAAGATACAAGGTGACACAGTGTTAACATTATTTTCCAAACATAATAATAGTTCCATTTCACTCAACGCTCTAGTTATAAATAAGATCACTGACAATTTACCTACCGCATCAATTAATACTGAAAACCTATCCTATTTAAGACGCTTACCGCTCGCTGATATCTCATTTCATACGCCAGCCGCCATCGATATTCTCATTGGCGCGCCGCTTTTTAGTGATGTCGTTTTGCCTAGAAGGGTCAATGGACCGCCTGGGTTACCTACCGCTATTGAAACCATTTTTGGTTATATGGTTATTGGCAATGCTCCAATAAATATCGATGCTTATACCGCGGTAGAAACCGCTCCCGCATGTATGTCCGCCTCCGCTGTCGGACCTGCTTATACAGTCGCACTTGCTTCAACGTCCGATACCGTTATCGTTCCCGCGCCTTCCATAGGCACCGCTATCGTTCCCGCGCCTTCCATAGGCACCGCTATCGTTCCCGCGCCTTCTATAGGCACCGCTATCGTTCCCGCGCCTTCCATAGGCACCGCTATCGTTCCCGCGCCTTCCATAGGCACCGCTATCGTTCCCGCGCCTTCCATAGGCACCGCTATCGTTCCCGCGCCTTCCATAGGCACCGCTATTGTTCCCGCGCCTTCCATAGGCACCGCTATCGTTCCCGCGCCTTCTATAGGCACCGCTATCGTTCCCGCGCCTTCCATAGGCACCGCTATCGTTCCCGCGCCTTCCATAGGCACCGCTATCGTTCCCGCGCCTTCCATAGGCACCGCTATCGTTCCCGCGCTTTCCATAGGCACCGCTATCGTTCCCGCGCCTTCCATAGGCAACGCTACCGCTCTTAAGCCTAAAATAGGCAACGCACTCGCTCTTGAGCCTGAAATAGGCAACGCACTCGCTCTTGAGCCTACAATAGGCAACGCTACCGCTCTTAGGCCTGAAATAGGCAACGCTCTCGCTCTTAGGCCTGAAATAGGCAACGCTCTCGCTCTTAGGCCTGAAATAGGCAACGCTCTCGCTCTTAGGCCTGAAATAGGCAACGCTCTCGCTCTTAGGCCTGAAATAGGCAACGCTCTCGCTCTTAGGCCTGAAATAGGCAACGCTCTCGCTCTTAGGCCTGCAATAGGCAAAACTACCGCTCCCGCGCTTTCAATGGCCACCACGTTTGTAGCCACCTCATATTCTGATAGTTCCACGCTATGCTCTATAGTTGACGAAGAGCACGATTTAACTTTAACTTTACAGAAATTTTGGCAGCTCGAGGAAATCGAATACGTTCCTTCCTTGAGCATCGAATATCGCGAATGCGAAAACCTTTTTGTCGCGAGCTACTCGCGTGACATTTCTGGACGCTTTACGGTTTCACTACCATTTTCCCGCGACGCTGCCGTTCTAGGTAATTCCTTTTATACCGCTCAAAAACGTTTTTTGTATCTAGAACGCAAACTTATTACTAACGCTTCGCTTCGTTTAGAATATGACAACATAATCAAAGATTATGTAGAAAAAGGTTACATCTCTTTATTAGCAAATGATGACCATACCTCTGGTTATTTTATACCGCATCACGCTGTGGCTAGGTTAGATAAAACCACCACAAAATATCGTATGGTAATGGACGCTAGTGCTAAATCCGACACCGGATTTTCGCTTAACGACATATTGCACAGTGGACCGAATTTACAAAATGACTTGTTTTTAATCCTACTCGATTTTCGCTTATATAAATTCGCTTTCACTTCCGATATAACTCAAATGTACTTGCAAATTGTTACTGCTGAGCGCGATCGCAAGTTTCAAAAATTCTTATATCGCTTAAATCCTTCTTCGAAATTAGATACTTATCAATTCAACCGCGTGTGTTTTGGACTCTGCAGCAGTCCTTTTCTAGCTATGAGAGTTTTACGTCAGCTAGCTGCTGACGAGCGACTACGCTTTCCGCTTGCTTCTATGGTTATTGAGAACAATACATATATGGACGATGTTTGTTTCTCGGTTTCTACGCTAGAACGCTGTCTACAGCTCAAGGATCACCTCCGTGAGTTACTAAAAGCCGGGGGCTTTGACCTTGTTAAATGGGCAAGCAATTCTTCTGAAGTGCTCGACTCCATCCCTGTTTCTGATCGGCATTCAGCAATCGTCAACTTCACTGAGCCTAGTTCTCATTTAAAGGTCTTAGGCTTACAATGGTCTCACGCTACTGACGAATTCATGTTTTCAGTCAATTTAGACAGTCGTCCTGTAACTAAACGTAACATTTTGTCTTTAATCGCTCGACAGTACGATGTTCTCGGTCTCATAGCCCCTGTTATTCTATACGCTAAATTGATTTTACAAAAATTACATGTGCTTAAACTTGATTGGGATGAAACACCACCGCTTGAAATTATTAATACTTGGACGAATTATACCCGTGAGCTGCCTTGTGTTAGTGAAATTCGTTTTAAACGCCATTTAGATGTTTACGAAAACTCTAAAATTTCTATTGTTGCCTTCTCAGACGCTAGTGAAAAGGCTTTTGGTGCAGTCGTTTATATTCGGACTCAGACCGATCATGACGCTTCTCCGATCACGCGATTGATGTGCGCTAAGTCTAAAGTTGCTCCGCTTAAAACTGTATCCATAGCACGTCTTGAGTTATGCGCATGTTTACTCATGGCAAAGCTTGTACGTCGCGTTGTGACCGCCTACGAAAAACGCCATAGTATTGACAACATTTACTGTTTCACCGACTCAATGGTTGCGTTACAATGGCTTAATGCATCTCCGCATAGATTTAAAACGTTTGTCGCTACACGTATAACTAAAACTATATCGGCAGTTCCCGCTAGTAAATTTTATCATGTACCGGGTACCGAGAACCCAAGTGATTGCTTATCGCGAGGCTTAACTCCGTCTCAACTGCGGGATCACCCTCTGTGGTTCACAGGACCTTCTTGGTTGTCACAAGATTATAGTAATTGGCCGTTAACCCGCATAGAATCAGCATCAGCAAATTATGATTTGCCTGAAATCAAGAAAATCGTTTCCCTGACCGCTGTTTCACCCATCGTTGCTGAACCGCATCCGCTAGTTTCGTTATCATTCCGTATCTCGTCATGGATTTTGTTCCTCCGCACTGTAGTATACTTATTAAGATTCATTAAAATTTTGCCGCGTTCGTCTTCAAATATCACCGCAAATGAGCTTGATATAGCTGAAATTTACATTTTAAAAACCGTTCAAAACTTATACTTTTCTACGGATTTAGAGAACCTTAAGTCTAAACATCGCTGCTCTCGCTCTATCCAAAAGCTAATGCCTTTTCTTGATGACAAAGGTTTATTACGCGTAGGAGGTAGACTTCGCAACGCAGATTTAACTTTCGACCAACAGCATCCTATCCTGTTGCCTCGCAAAGATAGAATCGTTGAACTAATTATCGTTCATTATCACCGCAAAACTTGTCATACTGGTCCCCTGACTTTAATGTCTATCCTGCGTCAAAAATATTGGATTCTTTCGTGCAGAAATATCGTCAGATCAATAATTCATAAATGCAACATTTGTTTTAAAACAAAACCTAAATCTAGTTTTCCACTTATGGGAGATTTACCCGCATGTCGTGTGAACGACACTAAAGCTTTCACGCATACCGCTGTGGACTATGCAGGTCCTATATCTTTAATTCCTTACCGCAAACGAGGAGTTCGCTCTATTAAAGGTTACCTTTGTGTATTTGTTTGTATGGTAACTCGTGCCGTTCACGTGGAACTCACCACCGATCTTAGCACTAATTCTTTCCTTTCGGCATTTAAACGTTTTTTATCACGGCGAGGTGCCGTATCTGTGATGTATTCAGATAACGCAAAGAATTTCGTTGGGGCTAAAAACGCGCTTTCCGATATCTATACACTTGTTACTTCGCCTGAATTTAACGCATCTTTTTCAAACGAACTCGCAAATAACCGCATAACGTGGAAGTTTAATCCACCACTAAGCCCACATTTTGGTGGCAATTTCGAAATCTATGTAAAGATTTTCAAAACGCATTTGCATCGAGTGATCGGTACGCAATTGCTTACGTATGAGGAAATGTTGACTGTTCTAACGCAGATTGAAAGTGTTATTAATTCTAGACCGCTTACTCTGTTAAGTGAGGATCCTTCCGAACTCACAGCCTTAACGCCCGCGCATTTTTTAATGTCAACACCGCTTAAACACTTACCTGCTTGCCAAATGGATGATGAACCGCCGAACTTACTTAAACGCTACGCTCTTTTAGATCAAATGGTGCAATCGTTTGCAAAACGCTGGAAGTTAGAGTATCTTCATTTGCTCCAGTCTAGAGGAAAATGGAATACGCCTTCGAATCCAATTCGGTTAGGTTCTGTAGTGGTTATAGTCACAGACAACACACCGCCTCTTCAATGGCCTCTCGGCGTTGTTGTAGCCACTTATCCTGGCAAAGACGGCGTCTGTAGAGTCGTCTCTGTTAAAACTTCAACTGGAGTCTATAAAAGACCGGTTGTTCGCATATGTACTCTACCTACTCAATAATTCATTCATTTTGCCTTATGGCATCCCGTTTTAGTTTTAAGATTTAACTTACCCGCGCTGCCTTAAGGCATCCCTCCTTAATTCTAATTTTCATTGCAACTTCGCGTCCCCGCCTTTTTTTTTTTTTATTATTCATACAATCTCCGTATCATAAGCGTAATCTTATTACAACTTGCCCCATCTTTCTTTACGTTTCCTAATAAACAAACCGCATTTTCTAAAACCATACTGGTTTTAAGCCGGGGGCATGTTCGCGCCATCTAGCTGGTTCGATTTCCCTTCCCGCCAACCCTTTCCTTACGCAACACACGCAAGATGGCGCTGTACCTCATTCGATCTCTCGGAAAAATGATCGATTGTTAGCGTCCTGTCAACGTCAGAAAAAGAGAGGAACGAAAGAAGCGGACGAAACGGACGCGCGTCGCGAGTGCTAGCCAATTTATATAAACTAAACTAAAATTATATCTAGATAATATCTAACTATAAAATAGTGCCCAGTTTAGAGACAGAAATAGATTACCTATCGAAGAAAGAAACAACCAGGAAACAACTGCAGGTTTCACCAGCTCAGGACGGCAAGAAGCCCCACGTGAGTCCCTTGCATTTTTCCTATTCCCAATATTGAACCAGCTATTCCAACAGTTTGGGCTTTCTGATGTACGAACACTTCGGCAGCCCTTACAGTTACTATTACTAAGATTTCACTGTCAGTTCATCAGTCCGTCCGTCTATCAGTTCCATCCGTCCGTAAATCCGTCCGTCCGTCTGTCTGTCTGCCTTTCTGTCCGTCTGTCATCCGGTTGTATCTCATGAATCGTGATGGATAGAGAGTTAAAATTTTCACAGATTATGTATTTCATTAGTGTCGCTTTACCAACAACAACTAAAAAAAGAAAAAAAATGAAGTGGAGCTCAAATACAACATGATACGGAACCCTTCGTGCGGGAGTCCGACTCACACTTGTTTGTTTCGAACACGAAGTTGGGTCCGATGCGTACACACGTCCCGATTTGGTCGGATACAACCAAATTGGGTGGGCGTATCCAATTTGATCAATTAATAATAATTAAGTCTGCCCGACCACGATACACACGTCCCAATTTGGTTGTACACCCGACCAAATTGTATGTCGGACCCGACCAAATTGGGACGTGTGTAAAAGCCTTAACAGACAACCATTTTTAATATCAAAGGTAATATGTAATAACAAAGTTAATTAAGTGTCGATTAGATATATCTTTTTGGCCTGTTAAAGTAATAAATAACTTGCCTACTTCTTTGAAAAATTGTTATTTTCTGTCATAATCATAGTAATTACTGGGGTAATGATAGTGTGTGTGTAGTTTAGTTAGGTTAGGACTAAATTTCTTCATTTTCTTTAAGCCGAATCGGTAAGACCAGAATCGCGATAGAGCTGTCTTTAAAACAGTATTTGGGTATCAACCGCTAAACTCCATAGAATGATATTCCTACTGTCATAAAGGGGAAGATATGCTTTGTATTGTCATACACTTCGAATCACAAGATAGTATTTTTTTGGAAAATTTCCAATTTTATGGCCATTGTAAAGAAAAACAAGTACAAAATTGATATTTTTATAAACTTTACATCAAATCCCATAAGATAGTAGGTAGGTACAGATGGTTTTTCACTAAAATAGATGTTAGTCTGTTAATTACATAAAACCGTTAAATGGAAAGTTAATAGTAAGTAAGTATGTATTTATTATCATGGTTTTGTTGTTATTTGCATCTTATTTAATTTCCTAAGTTTGAACACTCTACCCTTCACCTTCCTCAACTTCTTGACTTTCCAAAGGTTGCGTGGAAGAGATCGCTTTGAGCGATAAGGCCGCCATTTGTAACACTTAGACTTAAGCTTTCCTTTTTTTTTAATTTTATTATTAATGTTATTTGAAAGTGGTGTTTAGAATAAAGAATTTATCTATCTATCTATCTTAAATAGGCTATTTTGCGGCGCGCGGGGGAAAGGGATAGGAGTTTTCAGAAGGCCAATTCTCGTAAATAACATTGTTAAAATTACATTTCAATATCATTTCGATCACAAATAATACCCTCAAAGTAGCTAAAAACACCCTCAAAGTTAGCTTTTTGTAAAAAAAACTGACTTTGAAGGCATCTTTTGCAATCGAAATGCAATCGGGATGATATTGAAATGTAATTTAAACAATGTATTTACGAGAATTGGCCTTCTGGTCCTACTTCACCTTAATGTCCAGTCACTAGGAGGTTGCATGACAACTTGAGCATTCCAAAACTACAAATTATAGTTTAAAAATAGACGATTCTGATAAAATATTCAATCGTCTACTCGCTTCTTCGAAATTCTTCAGTATTTAAGTGTCGACGTCGACATGACTGGCGCAGAACTGTTATAATTTACTGTTTTATGCAAAACTTTTACATTATTTTTAAGATCTGTAAAGGTGAATGGGCATTTTCGTATAGACGGTGTCCCACCTGTTGTATAGAGTCGAATTATATGTCATATGACAGGTCATGAAAGTAGCTTTATTTTATTAATTTTAGTTAGGTAGTATGCAAGTGTTTAGATAGAATTTTTTATTTGTATAGTTTTTGTCTAAATTAGGGATGATTGAGAAAAAAGATCGACAAATGTTGCCAGGTCCGAACGGCAATAAACAGCAGTCATGTCAAACCCGCGGATCATAATGATGCGGCCCGCAGTCGGAATCTAGATCTCAAAAAAGGACATTTTTAAAATCTTCATTTCTCCCGCACTTGCAGTGACCAATCTGCAAGGCACCCTTAACTTTGAGTATTCTCAAAGTCAAGGGTGCTAGCTATCCTTTTTCGTAGTTCGTATTTATGGGAATAAATGTTTTCTATTATGAAAATGAATACGTGTTGACTCAGGACCTTGATTTTTATACACCTAATAGGGACTACAGAAATCAGTACCTGGTATGAATTTCTACTTGCTAGGTGCACCCGTTGCTGATAAAATCGGTGGTGCTGGTGACACACGGACAGACAGACAAACGGACAAGAAAGTGATCTTATAAGGGTTTCTTTTTTACCTTTTGAGATACGGAACCCTAAAAATGTTTAATTATTTTATGTCTGACCCGCTTGCTCATCTGCAATTTTCGAAATTGCCCTATGGAAAATTCAGTTTGACACCCCCTGCACTAGAGGGACTCTATCTACGTAGACATAAACAAATTGTAGTAGCTAAACAGTATTTTAATTAATTAATTAATAGATTATTGCCTGAAATTAATCATGACCGGTGATCTAAAATGGAATCAAACTAAATAACTTATTAAATGAAATCATTTCGAACGCCTAGATCTGTCAATTATAAAAGAATTAAAGTCAAATGAAATGATATATCAGTTTTAAAAATAAAAATAAAGGAGATGGACATTAATGTATGAAAGCAAGGCCCACCTTTGTCCTTGGTACTTAATACTTAAGGTAGATTACTTATTACGTTGTATTACTCGGCGTGACGAAATTTATTAGATTTTCAAATAATGCCAATAATTTTATGTCAAATATGCTAATATTTTTTCAAGGAAATATATTTTCTCATCGTAATTAATTAGTTAAAGTAAAATTCATAAAAGAAATGAGCGTATTACTTTAATAAATCTACCAGTTAATTAAAATAGCTTGAAACAGTTTTGTCGATAATACTTTTATCGAAAAACAACATTGGCTTCACTTACTGGATTAAACATCATGAAATGTAAAATCCATTTAAAAGTTGAAAATTCGAGGGAATCCGTTTAATTGAAGTTATTGTTTTCCTTTAGAACGCGTTAAAATTTATATTTAAAGGCGTTTATCAGTTGAATCACGCACATTTCGACACTGAAATACGTTCAAGGAAAATGTTTTCAGAATATAATTAAATTTAACAATGGGAATTAATATACTGAATGGAAAAGTTAGAGAAATGTTATTGTTTTCAACGTATAGTTTTTTTAATGTTTTTTTTCTTCTTTTTACAGATATAAACACACATTAATATAAAATACAAAGCTGTAAGTTTAAATAAATTATTCAGAAAAAAAAATGCCATGCAGAAATGTCAGCAAAGCATGAGAGTTTATTATTTCGAATAAAAAAGGAGTGTTTTACCTGAAGAGGATTGTAAAAGATTTTTTCCTAAAGAATAAAACCACGAATGGTATCTAGATTATTGTGAAGCCGTAAAGCTCATTCGGCGGTGGTTGGTTGGTGTCGGCAGTGGCTCGCTGGCGTTGGTGGGTGGTGGCGGGAGTGGCCGGCGCGGGCGCAGCCGCACAGCGCAGCCCGCTCGGCTGGGCCATGGGCAGCTCGCAGCGTCTTGCAGCTGTCGCTGCGGTCTCTCACGCACGACATTACAATCATACTCAGCCTCAAGTCACGCAGACAAATACAACGCCGTACACCGTCAACATATTTTTCGTCAGGTTAGTTTAATTTCATTTTACAAATGGTTTGTCAGGATTTGGAGGTTACGATGCGAACTAAGATATAGGCCGCAGTCGGTCTAACGCCCGTACTCACAAACAGTACCTTGGATAAGTGAATGCACTGCGCTAAATACGGCCGGTAATCTCATAGACACTTTCCTACAAGATACCTGTTCACTCGCGACTTTAAGATGCCCAAGTTTTACAATTACTTAACTATAATACTAAACTAACAATATTATAATATGTTCGGAGCAAATGTTTCAATCAAAATGACAAGCTTACGAGTTATCGTTCCTTTATCATTTCGTTGCTGGTCGAGACAAAATACACATTCAATACATTTTTGCAATAAAACAAAGAAAAATCACGCAGATTGTAAGAAAACAAGGTTTCTCAGAATATAATTCCGCAGTACCTTTTATAAAGGTCTTACTGCACTTCACCTTTTGCCAAGCAAGGGCGGCGCGACGATGTTTCCCCGATAACAGCATTAAATACGTATTGAGTTTCCTTTACAACCATAAATAGACTACCTTCGGATCGCACGACAGCCTTAAGTCATTTGGTTAAAAGCCATGGCTTCAATATTCTAAAGATATTTCACTTTTAAGTAAATATAGTTTTACGGTATTGGTTTTTTTGTAATGCATTTTTAACGCACTTGCATATTCGCGACATTTATATCTATATTTGTTCTGGTTACGTTTCTAGTACGATGATAGTGAACGAAGACAATAATAATGGTTCAGACTTTAAATTGTAGTCTACTTTTCTCTCGGACGAAGTCTGACACAGGTCGGCTCATAAAAATAATGGCAATGACCCATCGAAATACCTTTCAAAAACTACATTGATTTTTATATGATGAAAATAGCAGCTAGAACTATAAAATCTGAGAATAACGACATGATTGAATGGTGGTTTCCAAGTTTCAAGCAAAACTAGTTATGAGTTTGTGAACAGTGAAGCACCTCGTTACAGTTTTATATCATATCATGTAAGTACTAGCTGCAGTCTTCAGTTAGGTTCACTTTATGTTAGCAGATTTTTATTAGAAAACTACAACTTTAATGTTTAGAAAACAGTGTTAAATATATTATAGGTATATCTGAAGTTCCTGCTGCCTAAATATATTATATTTTATACATATAAGATGCTTTGTCCTGAATGACGGACTGACGGATCAACGCACCGCCTAAACCGCTGATCGTAGGGACCAGAAACTTATGGGTGTGTTGTTTGTATGACGTACCACGTTTCGTATGCGGTCGAAGGGGTAACTTATTGAAATTCAAGAGGTTAAAAAGAGGTAAAAATTTATTTTGGGGGTGATTGAAGAACCGCGACGAAGTCGCGGGAAAAACTTAGTATTAACATATAATTATGACCAGATTACTCACCGCACTCTGAAACTTGACGAGAGAATATTTCTTTGGATTAACATTGCATTTACAGTTAGTAAGTGGTAACACTACTGAATTCAGGCATTTAATTAACTAAGTAGATATCGTAGATAGAATTTTAACATCTTTCCCTTCCTAAATCATTCAAAAGTTACGATTAAATAGAACTTATCCACTTCCAAACTCGGCTACTAAATATTTAACGAATAGCAGTCGGGATACCCAGTTCCATCAAAAGTATATTAACCTTTAACAGTTGAACAAACTCTTCAAAGTGTAGTCCATTCTTCAGGATTTATTATAGAGGATTATATAAAGGGCAATAGGGGATTTTGGCATTAAAATACTGACGAAACCAGGTGCACGAGTCGACATTTGGCAAATTGTACTCCCGACCTACTCCTGGTTTCGGTGGATCTCGTGAATTACGTGCAATTAATTAATATTGTTAACTTAAAGTGGTTTGAGGAATAGCTATTATATTAAATGTAAATAAATCTAATAAACTACAACAAATTAATAATAAAAGTTAAGCCACTAGGGAGTTAACTGGAATTCCAGAGCTCATCACACACATTCCAACTGTCAAAAGTTAGATGCGATTGTTACAGAATGTGGCAAGGCACTGATTCAAGTCGAAATATAGGGTTTCCACCTATATCGATGTTTTTTAAATGACCTGTAATTTCACCGACAACCCTTCAAATCAAAAGACAGCAGTTCTAAAGTTATATGGTATGTGTTTAGTTAAAATTTTATATTGACAATCATCTTTAACGATCGATTAAAGAACGGTACAATCAAACAAAAACTGTTATGCATATTTATAAGACTAGTTGACCTTCAATTTAGTCTGCCAGATCAGAGCTAAAAATAGAGTATTTGTTCCTAAAAATAAACCTATTGTTTCAACTCGTAAAATATTTGTGTAGGTTTTGTCAACGATAACGTGGTGTAAACGGTGTTTTTTGTCGTTACTAATTAGTCATACAAATTAACTAATTGTAAAAAAATAACAGCATCGTTATTTGTTTAACTTGTGTTTAGGCCAGAGTACATAGTATATTTGACAATGTCCTTTTTATAGTTTTTATTTACCGATTTTTTTCTCAATTAATTAAATACCAATTTTATTTTTACTTATTTTATTTATCTTTTACCTATTTGTTCCCTTTAATGAGTTAATAATGTTTATTAATTACTTATTCTAAAATTTCATTCAATTAATTGAGAGATGAAATTCGAACATTATTTTATTCGACGATAAATCGCGGTGACACAACCCAGTTCAGTTTCAATCCCGTAACAGCAGTCTCACTAATTCGACACATGAGAACTAATTTGCGGGGCATTTGGCCGTGTTACAACTGAATTTGATTAACATAACTAAATTACGAGGTTATTTCATGCACAACGTCATAGGCATAGATATTCTATAATAAGTGTCACAGGTCGTGGCATAAAGGTGAATAAGGTTCGAAACTTTGCCGTGATTTGAATTTGGTTTTTACAAAGCAATAAAGTAAATAAATAGTTCTTATTTGACACAGATAAAAAAATCAAAATTAACTAAAATTAAACCAAATTCATTAATTATTTTTGTTGACGAGATAACGTCTTATAAATCGATGAACACCGTACTGCACTCACAAAAAAGTGTCATGTTACGCGGGGAACTTCAGCGAGCGTTATTGACAAGTTAACCATAGCAACGTATTTTTTATTTTACCTTTCCGAAAGGCCAAAGATTCTATGAAATGTGGTCATTATTTTTTTAACTTAGTCCAAAAAATTAAGTGGAATTGTCGTAGGTTATTTTTATACAGTGGAACCATATTGGTACGAAAATGTCCAACGTCCTTTAAACTGGACGGCTACATCTGGTACCGAGTGCCGACCACAGCAATATCTAGATATCTATTGAAAATATCTAAAACAATGGACTGGAAATAGCTTGAAGTAGTTTTACGAAAGAAAATTGTCTATATTAAGATTGAGGTCGAGAAAGAGCGCATATATGATATATGCATTGTGAAAAGAGATATGAATACGTACCTACCTACCGTAGTATTTTAATACAAGAGTTATCTAGACGAAGAAATATCTATAGTATTTATTATATTATACATTTCGTCCGCGTGATAGTTCTGTTTTACAAAAAAAAATCCGTTTCACATTATTATGCTGCGCCCAGTCCAAATCCCGTGGGAATATCAAAATTAAAAAGATTCATCAAAATCGGTTGATAAACAAAAAAGATATGCGCGAACATCCAAATAAAAATAAAACATACATATATCCGAATTGAGAACCTCCTTTTTTTGAAGTCGGTTAAAAAGTAGCCTAAAGCCTTCCTCGATAAATGTACTATCCAACATAAAAATATTTTTTCAATTCGAACCAGTAGTTCCTGAGATTAGCGCGTTCAAACAAACAAACAAACTCTTCAGCAGATTAAGCAGTCAAAGGGAAATAGGGACAGAAAAAGCGACTTTGTTTTATACAATGTAGTGATTAGTAAAGATTCTGTGACTTCGTGTTTGTTAGGAGGCGTTCTCGTCAACACGTCAACTTGTTTTTCGAACGGCTGCAGTTTTTCGTTTATTACTCAGATTCTTCTAATTGAATTTTGATATACCTAAAGTATACTTCGCAATTTTTCAAACAGAGCGATCCAATAGTGAAAACCAGATTTCAATTGGTTTATCAGTTTTAAATCGTATAAATAACAGAGAAACAAACAAACAGACAATTTTTTTTAAAACTTATCCTTTATTATTCTACTTTTTTAAGTTCACTAGACTCATTTTTTTAAAGTTTTCGAGTACAGACTTTTGTCCTCTCTTCATTAATTAAAAGAAGATAAAGATAGAAGATAATTAAAACATTGTTTAAGCCTCGTTTTCCGAGCAATTGATGTCGACTGTCGAGTCTTGCATGACAGCCGCACCCTGTGCAAACTGTACATTGTACTAATTGGACAGATAGACAGTGTTTCTCTTCCTTCGATAGTTATTGCTATACCTACAGGTATCGTATGGTATAAGTAACCCTCGGTTTTACTGTGACAGTTAAAAACATTGCACAATTTGAAAATATTTTTAAGGAAAAATGCGTCTTAAAAAATTGCGACTAAGACGAGACTCGAACTCGCATCCCTTGAATACCGTTCAAATGCGCTGCCAATTACGCCACTTAGTCAAGTACCGTCATAGTCGAATTTAAGAATCGCATTAACCTCTTTTCGAATTAAGTTTCGTTAGCGACATCTGTTAGTATGAATTTTCATTACATATAACTCGAATGTTAACCATCTAGTTAACGTATCCGACAAGAGATGGCGCTTTTACTAATCTCAATGACTTTTTATTTTTTTAAAGTGCTAAGCCTGCACTGGGCTAAATTCGATTATGACGGTACTTGACTAAGTGGTGTAATTGGCAGCGCATTTGAACGGTATTCAAGGGATGCGAGTTCGAGTCTCGTCTTAGTCGCAATTTTTGAAGACGCATTTTTCCTTAAAAATATTTTCAGATAGCCCAGTGCAGGCTTAGCACTTTAAAAAAAATAAAAAATAATTGCACAATTTGTTAAAATAAAAAATTGTAATTTCTTTTGTAGCTGTAGGTACATTTTCATATTTTCGTGGGGGGTGGGGCAGCAGGGGTGCGTGGGGTCCATAAGTTGAAGTTCTAAATAATAGAAAGTAATTCTTGAATAAAATAAAACATTGTGTTCAATCCATTTTGAATATATTCCTGTTAAAAGTGTTTTCGTTATAAAAAGCTTATTTCATTAAAATACTGAAAAAATATGAGCCCAAAAAGTAGGCTTTTTTTTCATTTCACCTTAAAATGAATGCTCTAATTTTCAAAGAATTTTAGCCAAAATCTTAAACCTTGCCCCCGAAAGGCAAAGGTAAGTAAATCATAAAATTATTAAACCGTTAAACCGGGAGGTACCGGTTTTATCTCAGAGGTGTTTGCTTCGAAGTTTTCAGAAGTCGTTGCCCAGACCTTATCCTTTATACTTTTACACAAGTTTCTTTGCTTCAAGTAGGTTCAACATTTTTAACAAAATAACGCCCGTTTTCACAAACACTACTTAAGTTGCTCTTGGATAAGTAACGCACTGCGCTAAATGCGGCCCTATGATTGGTCAATTTTGTGCTGCTCTCTTCACCCTACCGAATCAGCGTCTTATTTGCGGCTCTATGCGTTCGTGCGCACTATGCAATCTCATAGGGTTGATTGTGAATACGGGTGTTAGTAAAATCATTCAGATTTTTTACGCTTACATCACGCGCCGCCCCCGCCGCATCTGTTTGTTATTTTGAATAAATTGGGCAAAGGGCAGACAGAAGTATAAAAAATCAGATTATGACATCATCATCTTAAAGATACGATCCACAAGTCGTATTTATTTTAGAAGAAACATAAGAGCTCAAACTAATGGGGGAATTAGGCTAAAGGTATAACCTCATATGCAAGTCTTTACATGTGAGGTTATAACGTAGGCATCAACTAAGAAAGGATTTCTTCTACGCTACCGAAGTGGCGGGGAGTACTTATATAGTTTTATACTTAAATTCGAAGAAAAAAAAGGAATTTTTAAAAACCAGTGCAGTGTTGCCATCTCGGTTTAATAGTTTATATGCACGGTCTACGAAATGCAACAACGTACTTGTAGATAGAAAACAGGACAAAATCTACACAATAAGATTTCCTATTTCCACGGTAGAACTAAGGCAATACAAACCCACTTAGACCATTGAATAAGTAATGTAGTACTACTAGAATATAATATTATCTGTTTAGTTGTTACAGAACTTTGTTGTAAGCGCTACTGCATAACTTTTCTAAGTACGAAAACCTCTTTTGCTTTTGTATGTTTAAACGATGCCATATACTTGTAAACCTACTCAGAGAGATGTCAAACTGAACACTCTCATTCATAGAAATCGCTTGTCTTATCCATATATTGCAAGGACTATTTTTGTCTCCGATTCGCGTCATTCTATTATCTTTGATTAGGAATTGGACTACAGGCACTATTTCTAACTGTGCCCGGTAGTAGGCTCCGGAAAATAAACGGGTCGTTTAATGACACATGCGTGTTTTTTTATAAATCACTAGCTGCCCTACGCGGTTTCACCCGCGTAACTCCCGATCCCGTGGGAATATCGGGATGTAAGCTATCCTATCTCTCAAGTTGGATCGAACTGCACATGGTGTGCGAATTTTATTATAATCGGTTAAGTGGTTTAGGAGTCCATTGAGGACAAACATTGTGACACGAGATTTATATATATTAAGAATAAATTGTGCGATAAGGCGTACTATGATACCTCTTCGTACCTTTATGATAGAACCCATGGATGTGACTTCAGTTGCTCCATTTCAAATATCTTCAATTTTTTGTAATATTGATCTTCGTGAGCGTGATCACATGAAAAAAATCCCCATGAGTTTCTTGTGCCTTCTTCTCATTGGTGGGCCGCTGTCCGAAGGTACACATCCTAACTAAGTTTTTAAGACGTTTTTATCTGATCCCGTATAAACTGTATGATTCCTAATGATTTTTTTTTACTTTGACTTTTTAATTAGCTAACGTAATTTTTTTATCTTATTTATTTCAATAACATAAAGACAGGCGATGTTAACCGGCAACGCCATTAATCCCGATAATACATGAACACCGATATACATTAACACATCCGTTAATTATAACTCGAGTGCACGCTGATCCGTTTTATCAGACTTCATAATCTAGTCGATGACGGAATTAATTTTCATTCATCGGATATTGTAAAAAGTTTAATTAATCTACTAATTAAAGCCAATATTTATTAAATCATTTATTTCAACCAATTATAAGTCATATAAAATTTGTTAGTACACAACTTAACCTAGTGTTAGTAACCATCAATATTGGCGAAACTATGTCAGAGATAGATTAAAATTTGTAGTAGGTAGGTTTTAAAAGCTTTTTCCAAGAGAGATTGCTTTGGTGATTTGTATAGACGTTAAAAACTGTGACCTACCTCTACCAATCGGGTGATTTTCACTAACAAAACTTGTAAATTAATAAGACAAATATTGTTTTTATCGTTTTGCAAAAGTTGTAAAGGAAATTATTGGCGGGTTAATAGCTAAACTTTACATATTAATTTGTATTGTAGTATTAAGATTTGGAATTCGGGATTCGGTAGCGATTTTTTAATATTGAAAATTCTATAAACTACCTAATCAACTAGACAAATGTTATCTTCACTAACTCAATCCGTGTACTTCACGTGCCATAGTTCTGAATGTCTTACTTTTAAACCTACTTTATATGATTATTTGACCAGCCTACCTTGGAATTACTTATTGACTCAAGCTTTTACTTACAAATATCGTGAGCCACGTGAAGCGATAGTGGCGATAAGTATACACATAAAAAGTAATAAATTATTAGTTTTATTTTATAGTAAACTACGCTAAACGCCTTTTATAAGTTGGTACAATAGTTGAGTTGTAGATTGCCCGCGTAAACGAGAATATCGAGAAGTTGCCTCCTTTTTGAGGGTCCGTACCTCAAACCCTTATAAGATCACTTATTTATTTATTTATCTGTTAGCCCGCAGGGCACCTTGAGGCGAGGTGAAGGGGAGTAACGACCCCGCGGTCCCGAGTTCTCCAGGGGGAAGTCACCGTTCCTCATCTCCGGCTTGCCTTGGTTGGCTAGTCGGAGTGAATATTGACGAGGAAGCGGTCCCCCGCCTCTGGCTTGCCTTCACCGGCCGTCCAGAGTGGAGTCGCATGAGTAGAAATACTCGAAGGATGGATGCCGAACGTCAGTGATGAGTTGGCCCGCTCGCTCGGACTACCAGCGATGACTTAAAATCCTGTGAGGCCTCTCCATCCTTCAAGCCACTCACGCTTTTTGAGGGTCCGTACCTCAAACCCTTATAAGATCACTTATTTATTTATTTATTATTATTATCACTCTCTTATTTTGTATCAAAATAGTTTTTGTGTGATATTGAGCAATTGTGAGCAAATTATTGAGCAAAAGTGATTTACAAGATAAACGACAGATCAAGTCAGATCAAATCATGTCAAGTGTTGGAAATACTCATCACCATTGGCCTATTGCGTCTAGGACCAGACTATTTAAGTAGCACATCGGCAGCTAAATTACTCTATGCGCGAGGGCACATTTTAGCTACACTACCAGCTGGTAAATAACGAGGTGGAAGTAGTTGGTGAGTTAGTGGCAGTAGTAAAAAGCTTTCTAAGCAAACCACCACACAGGCAGGCAAGGCATCGTGATCTGCAGGCCAAACCTTCACTTTTTAAAATGTGCATAGGTAGATTCGTCGGGACCAGTTTAAAGTAAAGGACCAAATGGTCTTCTATGAGCGAATATTTAGTTTTTTCTCCTTTTGTCCCCAGTGCAACATTATGCGGTGTGCTGGTAGCGGTTTGTGCGGCCTGCTGGCGCCGGAAGCCGGCATCAGACAAGCCTGATGACGTCACGGAGTGCCCAGGAGTCTACACCGTCAGTTCAGATTCGAGGCTTGCACAGGTACGAAACAATATGTATGAGTTGATTAATTCAAGAAGGAGGGAAATTCGTAGCCTCATCCCGTGGAGTAAATACTCGTAGGTTTCTCGTAGTCTACCAAAGAGCCCCCATATTTGCAACATATTTTGTACTTGAGTTGTTTTTTTTATCTTAAATGAAATAGGAAACATTTTCATATTCCAGTTATGTGATCTAGAAGTGTATTTGCCAAAATATTTCACATTTGATATTAATTAGAAGCGTTGCATGTTCATTCCGAGGTGACTTAACCAGACGTTGACGCGGCAGTTTAATTAAAACGGTTTTATACCATAAATTGGCTAATTCTGACTTGCGAACATGGCTAATGTATAATGTGGTATGGCCGTTTCGTCATATTAGTTTAAAATTTGATGGCCACTAGCAGCAAAGTGGCAAAATCTCGATTAAATATAGACTTGTCCATACATTTTTAAACATTTTTTTTGAAACTCTATTTTTGCTTTCTGGCAAAATTGTATGGACTGAATCTATAGACAATTTTGTTGCAAGACGCCCTAAGAAATATTAATTTTTAAGAGTGTTAGCCTGCACTCGGTATGTGATTTCTAGGGATATTTACTTATTAGTTTTTTATAGAAAAACATTTAACTAAGAAATAATGTGGTTTAAAACATACCAACCTAACAGTAAACTTAATAACTTTAAAACGGTAAGCAACGTGCAAGTGCATGGCTCATAGAAGAAAAGTTGCCCTGACTTACTCATAAAGTCTAGTTTGAGCAACTTACAGGTGTTATAGAATATTCAAGTCTTGGAGCTATAGTGTTAAAATGCACAAAACAACTAGAACAATTATTTATTGTTAATGTCTAATAAATCAGTAACTCTACTACATTTTGACGACCTAGTTGGCACAATGGTTACCATGCCGGAATGCCAAACACAGGGTTGCGGGTTCGATTCCCGCCACAGACAAGTATTTATGCTTAGATATTTGTCTGTGGTCTGGTTGTTTCTATGTATTATAAGTATATATTTACAAAAGAACAGTATATAAGTAGTATATCCGTTGTCTAGCACCCATAACACAAGTCTAGTTACTTAGCTTGGGGCTAGATGGCGATGTGTGGAATGTACTGCAATATTTATTTATTTATTTTCGCTTTAGTATAATAATTATAACTCTTTATTCATCATGAACCATTCTTCGTCTCACAAGAACATATCAAGAACTGTACTTCCGCGGCCAAGGTTTCTGTAACACATATTCCGATAAAGTACCTTTATTTTGTCCCCGTTGTCGTGTATCAAATTAAATACCTTGGGGAAACAAAAGGTAAGGTTGCGTCGCGCGTCGTTAATTTGCGTGTTTGTAAGCAAGTTCGCCTAAATAACATGAATCAGGAAGTGAAAATACCTACCGAAAATACCTACCTGTTTTGTTTAGTCAGTAGAAGCTGAAAAGTTAAGTTCTGGCAGTCGCTACCTGCGAGATATAACAAATACGATTTATTAATTGACGCAAGTCACGTTACTTTGTTTATTTGCCAAAAAAATTACATATTTATAAAGGCTTTTTACTTTAGTCCCAGAACGAGGATAAACCTGAATCGCAGGATGTCTGATTACAACTAAGATATTAAAATTGTATTCTATCTCACAGACATCAGAACTGTACCTAAAATAAATTTAAATTGAAACAAAAGTAAACATGAACAAAATAGACGAGTTCTTTCTTTTGGATACGGTCAACTAAGCCAAGAGATTGGTATAGCACCCATAACACAAGTCCAGTTACTTAGCTTGGGGCTAGATGGCGATGTGTGGAATGTCCTGCAATATTTATTTATTTTATAGATAGGTGCTGGGCAAGCTTATTGCACTTAAAACATGTCTTAAACATTACAGATTCTTGTACAGTCTTAATAAGTAGAAGAAAAAAAATCAAAGTGCATCGCAACAAGACTTGAAACTTACGACTTTGACTTTACCAACTAATACCAACAATATGTTAATCTTTCACCGCCGTGAAACTTGGTCTGCCTTTATCGTGTCTACGATATTGAATCGATGCAAGCAATATTCGCTAGCCATCGCCGTGAATGTATGCGAGATCAGTTCTACAATGCATTCTGACAAGTCAATGTACAGCCCGCATTACCGAGGATCGTTCATGTGAAAAGAAATGCTTTGTGTTCTGATGCGAGAGAGCATAAAGGATACTGTATAACCATAGTATGGTTTGGTTAACTAAAGTACCGACAAATTAACATAACTTAAAAGTACGCTTTACTACGCCTGTCTAAACGGAACTACGAATAGGGACTTTAATTGAAAATGTCGCAAAAAGTAGAAGGAAACCTCAACCATAACACAAGAGCTTATGTAAAAAGCACTTCTGCTGTGGGAGTACTCTGACTACAGATTTATCTGCCGATAGGTTCTACAATGCAACGCTTGCTTTTATTTAACTTAAGCTCGTATGTATGTCAGTTTGTTTAGGTCAAATATTTCAAGCTAAATTAGAACCACTTCCTCTTATTTTAGTTAGGCTTCATAAAATATCGGTCACCTAATAAAAAAACGTCTGTATTTGTGCTCTAAAGCGCAAAACACGCTCCCGCCCGTAAAGCTTCCGGTAACCCTTCAGTGTGTTAGGCGCCTTAAATAGTCTCCAATCCAAACCATGAGAATATAACGCACCCAGAATTTCACGCTGCAAAAGTAAGATTCTCACATATTTACGTAGGTACCTAGGTTAATTGTCAAGTTCATAACTCCATTGTCAAAATCCTTTCAGAAACGTAAGATTTTCCGTCACACATAAATAAAAGCCATAAATAGAATCTGCGACTTTGTAAAACGTAAAGGTTAAGAGGAAAGGGACCGGGCGCTCTCTCCATACAAACGTAGTCGACTATTCCCTGTTGACTTGTTGTGTGTCCCGGGATAATGACAATAGAGCAAATATTTTTGTTGCATAAAACTTATCACTGCCATGACCTTGCCCCTATTTTTAGTTTAACTTTTTTTATTTATTAAATCTTAATTTCTATGATAGTTAGAAAATGAAAAAAAATAGGGGCATAGTCATGGCAGTTATAGGTTTTATGGCACAAAAATATTTGTGGAGGAATCCAGGGAGGAAACAGTCGACTACGTTTGTATGGAGAGCGCGCAGGTACCCTTTCCCGTTAAGCTGTGGTATAATTAGGTCGGGCTGCGGCAGCGGAGGCGATCGTGATGGCGGGCGGCTCTGTAAAGGTGAGTAATACGTTTACCTCGGTTCCCGCTTCCGCTCCGGGATTGTTCCGGTTCCGTTGTCGCTTCGTCAATAACACCATCAAGTTACTACTACTGGTCTTTTAAGTCGATTCCTTCTGCAATCGTGTGACTTTTTAACTGATGAAAACACTTGATAACGTCTAATGAAATACCTGCATTCACAAAAGTGTCTGACGAAATATTCGTTCCCGTTAAGAAACAGAGTAAATAATAATATCGCTCATCTAGGCTTGTGATATGGTGACGAGTGACGAATAAAGACATCTATAAAGGAAAAAAAGAAAGAAAAAATATAAAGATATAACAAAAAAAATTAAAAATTTAATCGTTTTCTTAAAAAAACTTAAAAAACAGAAATGTATAAATTAAGGCTACTTTTAAAAACATACCTACTTAACTGTTTACATGTGCCTGAACTAGGTGATCCTGTGTTTCAGGCAAAAACTGCTGTTATGGTAAATTGGTACTTACAAATTAAAATATAAAACTACAATTTATGACGTTATCATGTAAAATTATCGTCCGTAAACCGACTTTACAGACAACGATTTTTTTATTTGATTTTGTCTTGTCGTTAAACGAGAACATATACGTATAAAACAGACAGTTAATTACTTGCCTTTATTCGGATTTTGTACATTATTGTCACATTCTCCGAAATATTCCGGAGAAATTGCAGATATCTAGGTTCTTTCCAGGTGACTTTCTGATCGATGAAAACGAGTCTAGGTATAATTTAATTGATATCCTATCATTGAACGGATAACGTTTAAAACAAACTTCTTATCGTGTCAATGGTTAATTTCAAATTGAGTAAACAAAAATATGACATTAGTAGATAATTATGTATGTTGTATTTACTAACATTTCATTGTATTATCTTTACATTTAACATTATAGGTGCACTACAACCTTTTATTATATATGGTTTCACCTGTATAAGTCCCGATACCGTGGGAATATCGGGATAAAAAGTACCCTATGACACTCCCATTGAATCAATGTTTCCTCATACCAAGTTTTATCAAAATCGGTCAAGTAGTTTCGGAGCCTAATCAATGCAAATAAACATTCAAACATTATTAGTAGATAGTATACATAATACTAGCGCGGTTTTAGCCGCGTTTATGTCTCTTTAAAAGTAATATTAAATAAATAAATAAATAAATAAATCATTCTGTAGCCCAATATAACATCAATATTTGTCGCTGGAATCTTCTTTTAAGCATAGGAATGCTTGTGTCAGAAGATTCCGCTCTTCCTTAACTATTACATAATATATAATTGGTTAACAGAAAAGAATAATTTAGTAACAATAAAAAAAAAATAAAAAAAAAACTACCTACCTAATCAAAACTAATTATTTTTATTATTAAATTTTATTAAGTACTAGCTGCGCCCCGCGGTTTCACCCGCGTAAGTCCGATGTTTCTCACCGTTTAAACCTTCCCTAGACCTCCACGAATAATTCAAGACCAAGATAAGATAAATCCGTTCAGCCGTTCTCGAGTTTTAGCGAGACTAACGAACAGCAATTGATTTTTATTTATATAGATATTGATTTCTTACAATCACTGAATAGTTTCTGTAAATCATAAAATCGGCTTTTTCTCTCCCCTACGTTCTAAAAGGAATCATCATCGTCTTTCTGCCCTTATCCCAATTTGTTTGGGGTCGGCGCAGTATGTCTTTTTCTTCCATTCACTCCTATTAGTCGTCATCTCATCGTCCACATTCATCTCTTTCATGTCTTGTCTCACGCAGTCCATCCATCTTTTCTTCGTTTTAAATTTCAGACTCGTAATAGTTTCAGATATTTTTTGATAAGTCTTTTTCTCTTTTATATTTATAGATTGTAATCTCGTGGTAGTGGTAATTTGTCACGTCAATAAGGTCAGAGAATACGAGTTTGCTAAGCGAACAGCAATAGCTTGAGATTAGTTCCATTACTATAGGTACTCGCCAGCTAACCTGCAACTCCGAACTTTGAGATAAACTCTCTGAAGTTAGCTGTGAGACAGTTAGTGGTAATTGTAACAATATTGTTACATTGTATAATGAAAATTACGCAGTAGATGGTCTTGAGAAATGTCTTGGATTTAATAAATTCATCTTGCATTTACTACTTACTCTGCTGGCTCAGCGACCCAAAAAAGGGCTCTGAAACGAGATTCTTAATCCATCGCTCCCTGTCCTGTGCTATTTCTTGCCAATTGTTGACTGAAGTTCGTGCAGGTCAGCTTTCACTGTGTCCTTTCAGTGATACCTTCCAATTGGCATTTGAATCGTTATTTTTTTCGCCTCACGAGACGACATGCTTAGCAAGGGTGCTGCCGGAAGACCAGCGCTCTAGCTGCATCATGCAGTAAATGCTGAGGTAGTTCCTGTTTAGGGTGGATTCGACCAATCTCGAATAAATCATTTTTACGTTTTACTAAACACAATTCTCAGATTAACAAGCCCTAGCACACGGCTTCTTAGGTTTTTGTGTCGTGTGCTTGTCTAATAAATGGAAATCTTCTTCTTTCAGCTTTTAAATAAGCGTCCAAATGAGGTAAATAAGTAAATTTCCCGTCAATCCTGCAATTTCCTTTTAGTTTCCGGAGCCAACAGTCATGTTTGTTATAATAAATCCCGGGACAAATAGGTACAGAACGCAGTCGCGCAAGCAATAAGGTTCTGCTGTTTCGAATGTAGATTTAAAATATTATAGGTTTTATCTATATGTGAAGTTAGATTTGTTCGTTCTAGTTTTGAAACTCATTTAAATTATTGCGTACGGTGATTGCGTTGCCATTTACTTGAAAATTGCTATTGCAGATAACCGGAACTGTTTGGTAGTCAATAAATAAATAAAAAGTTTGTGCCATTTCACCCAATGCTACTGGCCAGTCACATTCCATAAACAAGATAGCTCGAAAACAAAAATAGATTCGACATTTAAAAATTCTTGTTTCAGCTTCGTTCTAACTGTACTAGAGTGTTTTTTAAGTTTTTTTTTAAATGAGGCTTCTAGAGGATCACTTACTGTCAATTAAACGACCAGGGGCCTTATTCTGCTATTTTGCATTAATGGATTTACCACTGTCATTATATTGAGACTATTGATATAATTTCGAGATTGTTAACTTTATTTGGTATTCTGCTAAAGTTTTAATAACATCGTTATAAATGGTAATAGACACGTCGCTGGTGTTGCCTAGGAATATGGTATATGTTGCTAAGCAATCTACCGTTTTGACAAGTATCGAGGTTCCATTGAGCCACGATTGTAGAGCAGAATACCAAAGTGAGTCAGTGGTGTGTCGATAGAATATTTAACATTAGGAGAATACTTTGACATGTAATGTCATATTTTTGATATTAAATGTCTATTATACGATTCTATCGACACTCTATTGAAACAAAATTGTGTTAGCAGACTTAATACATCGAATTCTTCGACATGCATTGAAATGAAGGTACAAAAACTCTATTTCATGTGACAACCATCGCTCAGCAGAGCGGAACTGATGCTACGACGCAATTTATTTAGGATCCCCAATACGAGGATATAGTCGAAATAGAAGCGTGATGTACTGTAATTACATTTCGACAGTTGTACGAGAATATGTTGATAATATTTATTTAACAGCAATAATTATGTATCCAGTGGTAATGATAAAATATGTTGTAAATGGTGGCTAAAGTCAAAGTCAAATTTCTTTATTCCTTTTGATGCTTATGTATATATACATGATCACTTGGAATCGTCTTAAAAACTAAGTTAGGATGTGTGCCTTCGGAACGCGCCCACCAATGAGAAGAAACTCATGGGTTTTTTATTTATTTATGTGATCACGCTCACAAAGGTCAATATTACAAATATTTGAAGGTATTATTTGAAACTAGCGACCCGCCCGCCCCGGCTTCGCACGGCTATATTATGCATGTATTATACATATAAACCTTCCTCTTGAATCACTCTATCTATTAAAAAAACCCTCGCGCACCGCGAAATGGCCGTTTTTGACGTGACAACGTTTTATAAATTGGTTTGCCGGGTGACACTTCAAGAAACTGCGTTACGCTCCGCTGACGTTATGCGCTCACAATGAGAGCGAGTGAGAGGCACGCGTCCCTTCCACTCGGGCATGGTTAGCCCGCCTAAGAGCGAGAGAGACAGACATAAAAAGTGAAAGGCACGCGTCCCTTCCACTCGAGCACAGTTGTTGTCACGTAAAACTTTCGCCCGTATACCGACTTTACAGGCAACCAGTTTTTAACAAAATTGGTAATTCATGAATGAAAAACTTCAATTATTGATAAAAAAATCCGGGCAGAAACTAGATTACTGTAACGACTAGTCGTAGTCATTAAAGTTTTTTCGATATATCGTAAAATAATTAAATAACTAAGCCCATTTTTTTTAATCTATCGAAATTTAATGCCATCATGTTTTCATACAGGGAAAACTCAAAGATCTGAAGATACATTCTAAATAAAAATTAGTGTTGTAGATGCAGCGGAAGTTACTTAATTTTTCATTTAAAAGGGTATTTTCAGATCATACCGGGTCTTAATGGATAATATGTTACGCAAAATTATCCATTAACACTTTCCCCACAATAAATTGGCGCTTCAATAAAACTTTGTTTAAACAATATAAATGCGCAAACGCAAGCAATATCGCTAATAGCATCACCGAGCAATTACTGCTAATGCGATTTTTATCAGCGGTTCTGAGATGATCGAGCCCCTAGAGGCGCTCGCTATAGTTATCAAGGGAAATCTATGGTTACAGAATCGTGTATTGTTCCTATGAAATGTTAATGTATATTTCATTGTTTACTTACGCATGTTGTAGGCTTTTGATAGCTACCATTTGTGTATTAATAATATAAGATATTAAATGTATTTTTCTCAGAAATCGGGCCCTAATATATATATTTTTAGTTTTGTACAATAGGTATGTTATTTCACTGTTATTTATTACTAACTGTGCCTCGTGGCTTCACACGCGTAATAATTTTCTACGCAATTTTCTTTCATAAGAACTCTTCTTACTTTCTTCTTTCATTTCTTTCATCAGTTCAGCTGTTCTCGAGATTTGCGCTTAGCAACACTTTTATATTTTTATATTATAGATAGATATCGGTCTTCCACCTTGTTTCGCATATGTAAAAATTAGGAAGTTTCATGATAAAAAGGTTGCATTGACTAAAACGCGATGATTCTTCTTTATTACCGGCCAGTGACAGTAGATTTGGATACTGTTCTTATTTTGAAAGACAATTAAATAAGTACATACTTAGCTTAGTTGACAAAGCACAATTGATCTCAGCTCCTTGTTAAGATAAACAGTCACGGAACATAATTAACCGGTAACAAGGAGAAGTAATCAATTTTATATACATACAGAATGTCAACTAATTGTAATTATGCTAATAGCTATCTCTAGTTAAGTGTTCTATTGATATTCAGGCCGTGAAGCGTGACATTTGTTTGAAAGGACGCTCATTGCATTACAATAGGTGAAAAGTCAAATAAAAGTATATAACTCCCGATCCCGTGGGAATATCGGGATAAAAAGTAGCCTATGTTATTCCCAATGAATCAATGTATCCTCATAACAAGTTTCATCAAAATCGGTCCAGTAGTTTCGGAGCCTATTTTCTACAAACATAAAAACTAAAAATCTTTCTTCTTTATAATATGTATTAGTGTAGAAATTTGTAGATAGTGTTTTAGGATTTCGCTGGTACGGTCGGCTGCATAATTGCAGACCCACCGTAGAGCTCCAAAACGGCTGTTAAAAGAATGTTTTCAACACAAGCAAGATTCTAGACACCTGCTTTATTTTAAGTTTAAAGTCTTCTAACTCATCAATTTATTATACAAAAATTATTTAAATGAAAACATTCCAATAATAGTATTTTTCGAACTCTACCGGGGGCTGCAATTATGCAGCCGACTGTACCTATACTACCCTTTAACCCTTTCAGTACACTATGTTCAGAGAAAATAACTTATCAGGTTTTGTCTGGGAAGGCTACTCCATTTAATACATATTCCAGGCACTACATACCCTGAATAGAGCATTGCTGGCGCTCTGTATAAATCATCAGTGGATGGAAAAGGCCGATAAAATATAGGAATTTAAACTACTATGGCAATTTTCACTATAAAACATAACGATTACAGGCTCCAGAAATCGCTTTCAGCGATAAGACCGCCCATTTGTGCAACTTGTTCTTTCTAGCTTTTACTTTACTTTGTGTTTATCGTGTTCTGTTTCTTTCTGTGTTGTACAAATAAAGTTACTTATCTATCTATCTCCTCTAATTGTCAAGATCTACCCGGAAACTCCAGTCTCGTGATAATGGTGTTTGAAACAACATCGTATTATCGGGCTTCACAAAATAAAAACAAAAACCATGGTAAACATCCCTTTAAAAGTAAAGTTAGAATATTAATGCAATCCACTTCAGAAGACTTTCCCGAGTCTTATGCAGGAGTTATGACGTCATGGTTGCCTACTCCAGTTGGCGAATGACTCACGCGTTTGAACCTTAATGCGTTCTAGGGTTTAGCCAACTCTACTTAGACATTGGCTTATAATTTCAGCACGAAAGGGGTCCAGACATGTACTAAAGGAGCTTAGCATAGTGATTTTTACGCGGTTCACTTTAAGACCCATACCTATTGATAAAGTGCATAGCGAACAAATAATGCCTTCACACTAAACCTCTAAAGTGTCTCGAAAACCGGATATTTAACCAAACGTTGTGTCCTATGATTTTCCAAATTTTAAGTTAATAAATCTGTTGTCTAAAGGCCTTTCCAAGTATGCAGGATGTACTAAAAGCATAAGTAAATCTGTTTGTTAGCCTTTAATTCAGTTCCTCTATCAATTGCAGCAACAACTTATGATTTGACTGAGCTTAAAGTTTGGAGAGAGAATTGAGAAATTCAGTTCAGCCAGGTACAGTGTTGGGACAAACACAGGGCTGATATTTCATGACTGTGATCATGAATATTTATTTTATTTCCTAGTTTTATGAGAATATATTTTACAAATTTATGACAGCTACGATTTTCCAAACACTCTCTTTCGCGGCATTCATGGTTGTCCAACTTCATTGTTTAAAATATTTGGATATTTTTTATTACTCAGATTTTAGAGTTAGACGTTTAAATAATACCAGCTTTGTATCATTACTCCGTCGGTAATTCGCATTATAAATGAGAAATTGATCAGATCCCAATTAAGTTAATTGCAAGCAGCCTAAGCATAGCTTAATTCCTGATCGCCATCCGATTTACTGCTACTTAAATTAGCTACTTTGAGATACAAATTACTGGCCACCATTTCGGTGCAAACAAACTAACGAGCGAACCTTAACGGCGTAAACAGCTTAGCTCGTGCATCGAGCCATAGAAGCTATTTGTCGGAATCTAAATAAAGCTTTTGCAATTTAAACGCTATTAAACTGGAAAGCTTTGTCCTTAAAGTTACTTCCATAAATGCAATTTCAGTGTTTAGGTACTGGAATTAAGAATCTTTGTCCGAAATAAATGATTCTTTATTTTGATTATTTTATGTATTAATTCGGTTTCACCGGCGTAAGTTCCGTTTCCGTGGGCGTATGGGGATAAAAAAGTATTCAATGTACAACAAAGAAAAGTATTCATAACAAGTTTAAGCAAAATCGGTTCAATAGATTCGGAGCCTTAACGTTACCAACAAAAATAATCCACTTTAAACATTGTAGTCTTCATTAACTGTCCAGCTAGAAGCTGTTATTTTTGAGTTTCTAAACCAAAATAGAACATTCAAAGCTGGTGTCAAGTTATTTATGCATTTCGTAGGTATATTTTTAGACGGGCTTTTCGCAGTAAAAGGTCGATTAATAGATGCCAACTTTTAGAAACCCGAGGACGTTGAAAATACCCTGAACTATCAGATAGGTAAGCTATCTGAAAGTTTTGGGTTTTTTAGTATTATGAATATCTTTTTTGACCAATCAAAATAATAGTGTTACTTATTATCTAAGTAAAGGTAAATAAATCATTTATTTTGTACCGAGTTACAATAATATTCGTCGTTGAAGTCTTCTTTTAAGCATAAAAATACTTGTATTAGAAGATTCCGCTCTTCTGAATCTGTTGACCAATATGTTAATAAAATATGTTTTAATAACATTGTAAAATATAGCTATCTTTTATTAACATTTTAAAAGATAGCCATCTTTTATTAACATATTGGTCAATAGATAAGTAATATTAAGGTCTCCTAAATAACTGCGAATTCACTTATAGACAATGTGGAATTTCGTTGAAAAATAAGATGGAAATTCTAACTAGGTAAACTAAAAACTATTAGGAAAATTTTAATTGGTTTCCAGTCGATGTAGACGGAACCACGGTTTTATGCACAACTTGATGATGTCAATGATATCCCAGTTCAGTGATCCATCAAATATTAATTGGAGCTGGTTTTCTTAGAGCTATTGAACTCGCATTGTTTGTCCGACTTAATGCCAACTTTAATACGATAATCGGATTCCGGACTCCGAATAACATTCTACCTAGGTACAGTCACATTATTAATTAGCTGAAGCCCACGTGACCTAGAGCTCACACGCAAATCTGTAAGGTTGCAAAGTAATGTTACCTGATTCTATTTTTTAAAAACAATAAACTATACAATACAATATATAAAAAATCACAAAATACTATATTTAAATACTATATTTTTTACAGATATGCGAATGAGCTCTGGGTCACGTGGGGTTCAGCTAATTGGTAATGTGACTGTACCTGTGTTATTTTGTATGTTAAAGTAAGCAGATAATGACAGGTTGGCCTAGTTTTTAACCTTTTCCGTCCGATATAAAAAGTAATTTGGGTGATTAGTTCAATGACAATAGGTAATTAGCACACATTTCGAACAAGTTATGTGGGCCATGGAATTTTAAGGATGTGCGAGCTCTTTGGCTGGAAAAACGTAAAAATTTAACAATTACAGACCTTTATTACATAAAGAGGTGTACTTATATGAGTATGTAGACTGGCATAGTAGTCGTCAATTTAATCTTTCTTTTCTTCTTTTTTTTGCGCAGCCACGTTTGAAACCTTTGACAATGTATAGGACTTTAATACAAACAACAAGCGTCCTGTAAGGTTTTTTTTTGGAATTTTATTTCATGGCATTTGTTGTTTGTATTGTGTCCTTTATACTATAGGATAGAAAGGAGGCTACGCAAAATATATAGTTGACCGTTCTATGTCTGAATGTTGCAAGCCCTTTCATCAATGAGTATTTTAAAGAACATTTTTTCAATGTCCTATAAGCATAATTATGATTTTATGAAATAACATGAAATTATTAAAGTAGCGTCAATATGGAAAATGGCAAAATGTAGATAACATTTTCAGAGAGATAGTTTTTCAAATGTTTCTTAGAGTGATTAAAATTGATTTAATGCGAATATAATTGGTGTTACAAGAATAGTTCTTAAATCTTAAAAGTCGCCTTAACAAGATAACATTACATACATTCACTTACGATTTTAAACAATTTTTTTTTTTTACCTATTTAAGTATTCTTTTATTCAACTCTAAAAACATATACATCAAGCTTTAATTCATATTCCAGTAACTAAAACTAAAAATAAAAATTTAAACACGCAAACATCAAAAACAAAAAACCCCGTCCTCCAAAGCGTCCCCACGACCCAAAGTCCCAAGCAAGCTGGCAGCGTTCCCCCTCTGGATAGTCAAGCTAATCCGCTGGGAAAGGAAACTTCCGGCCCTACGGTCCCCAGTGGCCTCGCAAAGACGCGAAGAAAGCACTCTAACGAACTAGCGAAGAAAGCACATTTCATTGATTTTCCATAATTTCAATTTCTCTCGCTGTAGAGAATCGTTACTTTCTGATTTTGATAATTATTATTAAGTTAAAGGAACATAATGATACATTTACCCATTTTTATGTGACCGACTAGAAGAACCCTGATAAACAACAATATTACTGAATAACAAGATTAGCGATATTACAAAATGTAACGCGATCCTAATTAATAAATACTACACAACAATTCACGTCCAAATAAATAAGGCTTTGTGCGACCGATCCGTTATTTGCTGTCAACCACAAATCTGGTTTTTAATTCATTTGTGTACGCAAATAACCATAAACATAAAACCAGCAACTGATTCGCAATTGCAAATAGCATTGAGCAATTATATATGTCTCGCACTAACAAGTTGAAATGAGCGAGAAAGATTGATCAATATTGCTTCATAGTGCCATGATGTGCTTTCAGTGCGCAATTTATTTGTGCATTTTTCAAGCTTACAAATGCTAGTCTAACAATGAAAATGTCCCTCAGAAAGAGCGTCCATCCATCATTTTAGGGGTTCGATTTTAGCAAATGTAATATCGCTATAAATAAACGAAACAATATGTATTTTAAATACGATTCTGGTGAATTAATAAACGGATTTGGTTCTTTGATGGACTGTGTGACGCATTTATATTAGGAGCCTACGTCAGAGTTGTAATTATTGGGTATATTAGTTATAGCTGACCCGTGCCCACTTCGTTGGGCATTTATTTTATTAATATTAAAAATTAAATCTTATATATAAAAATGAATCGCAAAATGTGTTGGTAAGCGCATAACTCAACAACGCCTGGGCCGATTTGGCCAATTCTTTTTTTAGAATATTCCATAAGGTACGAGGATGGTTCTTACGGAGAGAAAATTTTTAAAAATTGCCTAAAAATGTCTAAAAACAACACTTTTCTATACTCCATACCATACAAACGATTCGTAATAATACAAGTCAATAAGAACTTTAATACCATAACATAAAGTTCAAATTTTAATGGAGAGGTGCCGGGAAGGCAAAACAATTGAGTGACGTATAAATATTGATGTCAATCGGTGTTAGTTGCCAAACTACACCTAAACGGCTGAACCGATTTGTATGATTTTTAACCCCCGACGCAAAAACGACGGGGTGTTATAAGTTTGACGTATCTGTGTGTGTGTGTCTGTCTGTGGCATCGTAGCTCCCGAACGGCTGAACCGATTTTGATTTAGTTTTTTTGAAGTGAAAACTTCTTATGGCGCGTTGGGCACTTTTGTGGGTGAGCATTTTCAGCCGTTCTCGCGACAGATTTTGACGCGACAGATGAGATTTTATTTGTGTTAGTCTTTTTGTTTAACTTATACTGCCATCTATTACACAAATTGAGAAACTTAGTTTCTAGAAAGACCGCTATTCGAATGTAGATGGCGCTGATTAAAATTTTTTACTGCCATCTAGCGAATAAAAAATAAACTATATTTGTTTAAGTGAGTGCTAATAGATGGCAGTAGCAGATCGTTTCAAGAAATATTCTATGAGAAATAACAAGTTTATTGTTTTCACTTTTGCCTGCACTCCCGGAGTGCGCTGTTTTTTTTATATGGCAAAACAACGTTTGCCGGGACAGCTAGTTATCTATACTAATATTAAAAAAAATACTTTTTGTAACTTAAATATAAAAGTTAGACATATGCTGTCGTTGACTTTTTTGTAAGCATTTTCAAGCTCCACATCTTTTCTATAAAACTTAAAAATATATCTTTCATAGTTATGGCAGCGTTCGTAAGAAACGCTTTCATTCGACCGTTTTTTCTCCGATTCACTTTGCAAAACGGACTACCACGTAAAAGCCTTTTTATTTTTCGGTTTTTTATATAACCTATGACACTCAGCAATAATGTGGCTTTCTATTGGTGAAAGAATTTTTAAAATCGGTTCAGTAGATCCCGAGATTACCCCTTACAATTTAACAAACTTTACTTCTTTATAATATTAAGTATAGAATAGATTTCTGTTAATCCTAATTGGTTATATTTGAATGTAGGTTTCGTTTTGAATGATTTAACAAAATGGAAATGTTTTTAGCGATAGTTGAAAGGTGGCATGAATACAATAATCAAATGCCATGTAACAAAATCTAATAAGTTTAAAAGGTGGCCGCGCCATGTGTAAGAGTTCATACTGCTGCAAAGTGATAATGAAAATCTAATAGGTACAACTAGATCTCAATCTAATAGGTATTATATTTATTTTATTTCATTCGTTTTGCGTCATAGACTTTCATGCCTGAAGTTTCTAGAGTTCATACCTGCTCATAGTAAAAAGTTACCTATTGAATTTTCCCCTGGGCCTTAAAATTATATTTATTAAAAATTATTTCGCTCGATTTGCGTTATACTTATATTCAGTAGTGTTCATGCGTGAAGTCTCTAGAGTTCCTACTGCTCAAACTGATGGTAGGAAGTTACCTATTGGATTTATCCTAGGCTTTAAAATAAGTTTAATAAGAATTATTCAGTTTGATGTGCGTTATACTTATATTAATAAGTATTGTAGTAGTTCGTGCGTAAAGTATCTGCAGTACATACCTACTGCTCAAACTGATGGTAGAAAGTTACCTATTGGATTTACCCTCTAGGCTTCAAAATTATATTTATTAAGAATTATTTCATTCGTTTTGCGTCATACTTATATTAATTAGTAGTGCAGTAGTTCGTGCGTAAAGTATCTAGAGTGCATACGGCTTAACTGATAGTAAAAAGTTACCTATTGGATTTTATCTAGGCTATGAAATTTTATTTTAAGAATTATTTCATTCGTGCCGAAGTCTCTAGAATTCTATATTGGTCATACTGATAATACAAAGGTAATTATTGGATTTACCTATTATAGGCCTTGGAATATTTAATAGAAATTATTTCTTTCGATTTGCGTCATACTAACATTATTATGTACTTAATGCAGTAATTTAAGGGAACTACCACCTGTTCTAATTGAGTTTTCTTCGATTAGTTTCTTATATGTAGAT
This sequence comes from Idaea aversata, assembly GCA_907269075.1. Taxonomy (NCBI): domain Eukaryota; kingdom Metazoa; phylum Arthropoda; class Insecta; order Lepidoptera; family Geometridae; genus Idaea; species Idaea aversata. The sequence goes on from OU026101.1 coordinate 10,706,621, forward strand.
ACTAGCTTTTGACTGCGACTTCATCTGCATAGGGTTTCTTTCGGATAAGGGATGCCTAGGTACGTTATAACAGCTATCTATATGCCAACATAACAGCTATTTAGTCAGGAGTTATTTTATATTCCATAGATAACCATCTTTCAGTAACTCAACTTACCATGTTGTTTATTTCTCTATTTGTGGTCATACGAGCATTGAATTAGCATCTGTAACAAGAAAAAAAAAATAGTTAGATGGAGAAAAACAATGGTAAAAACCGCCAAAAGCAAAATGGCTTTCGTCGATGACTAAAATTATTAATTATTGCATAAATTGTTAAATGTTGTCGTGTGTTGTCGTTGAAATATTTTTCTTTCTAAAGACATTTTTTTTGAAGTGAAAACTTCTTATGGCGCGTTGGGCACTTTTGTGGGTAAGCATTTTCAGCCGTTCTCGCGACAGATTTTGACGCGACAGATTTTGACGCGACAGATGAGATTTTATTTGTGTTAGTCTTTTTGTTTAACTTATACTGCCATCTATTACACAAATTGAGAAACTTAGTTTCTAGAAAGACCGCTATTCGAATGTAGATGGCGCTGATTTAAATTTTTTACCGCCATCTAGCGAATAAAAAATAAACTATATTTAAGTGAGTGAGTGTTTTATTTATAAGTGAGTGCTAATAGATGGCAGTAGCAGATCGTTTCAAGAAATATTCTATGAGAAATAACAAGTTTATTGTTTTCACTTCTGCCTGCACTCCCGGAGTGCGCTGGTTTTTTGTTAAATTGTCTATTTCTGAGTAGTTCAGATTCTTAGTGATTCAGATGATTGGTTTACGTCAGATTAGTAATAGGTTAATTACTGTGAAATGCAGTACTGATAAAGACAAAATATCATTAGATGTTAAATGCCGAAAAAACAGATGAGACTCAACATTAGCACAACTTTATTCGTGTGTTAAATAAGTAATATAAAGACAGTTAAATTAAGTCTATATTAAAGGCCGTTTACGGCCATCACTGACCTAACTTGTTGGTTTAGGATTCTATACACTACGGTGTAATATTGGTTTTATTAAATTACCTTTTGTAGAGTCGAAACTCATGATGACGTAAGTTTAAAATATAATAGAATGGTTCATTTGAGAAGTAACATAAGGAAACAAAGTTAGGAAAAAAGAGACACACTGAAAAGAACATAAAAAAATACGTATAATAAGAAAAGGTACATGGATAGATAGATAAACATAAAATTGCACCATAAAAACAAAACACAAAGTAACATAAAATTAATTACATATTATATTTGATAAAAGAAAATTATTAAAATCTAAAAAATATGGCATAATGGGCGGCCTTATCGCTAAAAGCGATCTTTTCCAGACAAAAGAAAAATATAAAATACAATTTTGACGTGTTTAAAGTGGTTTACAAAATACAATTGAAATTTTAAGTTAACAATAACAAAACAAGAGGAAAACAATCATTTTTCTCATGGTCAAAGGATTTTGTCTTGACACTTATAAAGTTAAATTTAACTTTCAGATCCAGATAGAAGCACCCGGACCTCCTCCAGCTTATGAAACTGTGGTGGAAGGAACATCTAGCCACAAGGACTGCCTCACCTTACAGGTAAGCAACCTAACAGTTCGGTCGAATGCTCTTTGCGTCTAACGACTTCCAGCGACCTTAATTAAGTCGGATGCCGTTCCGAGTTGCGTTTTCCAGTACCTACGTGGTCTCCAATATAGGGCTTTTCGGCCCCAACGGCCATCGGTTCTACAAGCCACATGCTCATTGCCACTTCAGCTAACTAATCCTTAAGGCTATGTCGGTAACTTTAGTTTGCCAACGATTCCCCTTATTTCTGATTCGATCTCGTAGTGAAATAGGTTGTACCTAGACTTGTATTATGCCCGAACAGCCATAAAAAATACCAATATATACAACCGAATTAAAAACCTCATCCTTTTTTGAAGTCGATCAGGAGTCTCCTGCAAAAACCAAATTATAGATATGACGTCATAAATGCGTCGTAATCTATAACGGATGTTGGCATCCTCTTCGGGGTTATTAAGTTTATTGCATTAAAATGTGAATTCTTCGGTTTAAACTGTGGTTTTGTTCTAACTTACACGATTTTTTTGTTAAAATAATAGTATGACACATAGACCTACTTTTATTAAAACACTTTTTTGCTTTTAAAGTCGCTATAATTATTTTAATTTTTTATGATTGTTGGTTCCTTCGTTTTCCATGTCTGATTTTTATCAACGAACACGCGAATGTGTTTTTGGATTGTACCTTTTTATAAATTGTTTGAATACCTACAGTTTACATTATCAACTACATTGTAGACGATTTTTTCTATTGCTATAAACAAGTGCGTGTCGGACCAGCGCACGAAGGGTTCCGTACTATGTTGTATTGGATTGGAGCTCCACTTATTTTTTTTGGTATTTGTTGTTATAGCGACAACAGAAATACATAATCTGTGACAATTTCAACTGTCTAGCTTTCACGGTTCATGAGGTAACAGACATACAGACAGTGGAGTCTTAGTAGGATTCGGAACCCTACAAACAATTTCAAAATGGACATATAATGTGTCGTATCTATACAGGGTTATTGGAAATTATACTAGCAAGCCGTTGAGGGCTACTTCTGTGCACCCTAACAAACAACTTTTGTTCTACGACTTTTGGAAATTCACACATTTTTTCGAAAATGTTGAGGTTAGGTTTACCTGGAAATCAGCTGTTCCTTACACGGAGAGGACAGTAACCTTAAAATTTTACTTATTTTTTAGGTTTCATCTACTGTTCTTGGTCTGAATGACCTTTGTTTAAAAAAAACATATAAACCGAATTGAGAACCTCCTCCTTTTTTTGAAGTCGGTTAAAAATCAGCTGTTTTTCGAATTTACATAACCTCAAAATTTTAATTTTTTTTTCGAATTGCCAAAAGTCGCAGAACAAAAGTTGGTTGTTTAGGTGCACAGAAGTAGCACTCAACGGCTTGCTAGTATAATTTCCAATAACCCTGTATATTGTATTTTGTTCTATGAAAACAAAGCCCGATCGTTAAATATTCTAATAAGCATTTTGTTCGATGTATTGACGGACGGACCAACAGTGAAGTCTTAGTAAAAGGGTCCTGTTTGTACCCTTTGGGTACGGTACCCTAAAAAGTTAGGTATACCTACTTATTGTTATGTGGGATGGGTGGGAAGTTGTCCACCTTGAGATTAATTATTATAACGTCAGAATAAAACGTATAAAGGCATCAATTGAATGCTTGTTATAGGACTAATTATGTGCTTTGTTAATTAATCAATGGGCCATAGTTTTATAAATATTCAATTAAACAATTGAACGAATGTTTAGGAATTCCATAATTTGAACCATTCTGATTCTCAAATTAATTTTTCACTAAATATTATTAATGGTTTTTGTTTTCATAGATTTTCAAAGACATGAAGGTTTAAGTTTTTTTGATGTCGCATTTGTAGTACTTAGTTTGATTTTGCAGAGTTTTAACATTTTTTCGCAAAATGTAATCGTAACCATAGATTCATAACAGCGATCATCGTCGCTTTTGAGTGTGGATGGTGGATCAACTAATATCTCTTACGAGCATTAATTTTTTTTTACCATGACCCCCATAAATAAACTTGACTAGAGATTAAACAAAAGATTCTTGCTAAACAAAATATAGATCATCTCCTCTCTATTGAGTTACTTAGGCTCGGCGCAAACGGGCCACCGACTACAGCCACCTCAGTTTACTTTAAAACCGTTTATCTGTTTCAGGATGTGGTGTCAGAAGCATGCCCTCGATGCACCATACCGCCGGACACCGAATTACCGTCTTACGAAGCCGCGGTTCGCCTCAAAGACACCAAGTTATAGAGCTTTTTAAGATAAACTAGGAGTACAATTGTATGTTAGACTAGCAGCGCTCCGCGGTTTCACCCACGTAACGACCCAGTTGGCACAATGGTCACCATGCCGGACACAGGGTCGCGGGTTCGATTCCCGCATCAGACAAGTATTTATGCTTAGATATTTGTCTGTGGTCTGGTTGTTTCTATGTATTATAAATACTTATACTTTTCTTATACTTTTCTTTTGTAAATATGTATATATTTACAAAAGAAAAGTATATATAAAAGTATATAAGTAGTATATCCGTTGTCTAGCACCCATAACACAAGTCTAGTTACTTAGCTTGGGGCTAGATGGCGATGTGTGGAGTGTCCTGCAATATTTATTTATTTATTTAACTCCCGATTCCGTGGGAATATCAGAATAAAAAGTAGTCTATAGCCTTCCTCGATAAATGGACTATCCAACACAAAAATAATTTTTCAATTCGAACCAGTAGTTCCTGAGATTAGCGCGTTCAAACAAACAAACTCTTCAGCTTTATAATATTAGTATAGATTATTAGCTTTTAATTCAAATAGGAAACACGAAGTTTTATCACATAGACCATCTCACCTACTGGCTGTTGTAAGGCCTAGATGATTAAAACAGGGTCTTTTATATCTAATCTAATCTTTTTAAAGCGCCAGCGACTTCAATCTATTCTATTCAGGGCGCAGTAGTGCCTGGGATATGTACAGTTACATTACCAATTAGCTGAACCCCACGTGACCTCTGGGTTTGCGAGTGAGCTCTGGCTCACTCGCAAATCTGTAAGGTTGCAAAAGTAATGTTACCTGATTCTGTTTTTTTAAACAGTGTATTAAGTATACAATACAAAATACAATATTAATAAAATAACAAAATAGGTAAATACTATTTTTTTTTACAGATTTGCGAGTGAGCTCTGGGTCAGGTGGGGTTCAGCTAATTGGTAATGTGACTGTACACCTACACCACACTCTCAGCTTAGTCGACCGTATCCAACTAAGCCGCGGGTTTCATCACTATGTTTTCCTTTACCGTAAGACCAATGTTAATTAGCGCACATACATTTTTCGTAACAAAAATTCCATTGGTGCACGGTCGAGATTCGAACCCATGACCTTTAGGGTAAGCAACATCCATCTTATTCAGGACATTGTATTGACTTGGTATTGCAAGTATTAGGTTTGTAACTGCGGAATCAATGCAAGTGGGATGATTCTATCAAAGTCAACACCAAAGATTTTAGGTACCTACAGTCCATTAATTTCTTATCTGAGGTTTTGGGGATTGAGTCCCCCGTTTTGTAGAGTAATAATAAAACACTCGTATATAAGTAATTATATAATAAAAGACGTATATAAACAGTTATTTAGAGACAAACACAAGACAAACACTCCGACGACATTTTCGGGTCGTGCGCAAGAGACAGAGTGAGAGAGCACGAGACGCTCTAGTGATGTCCCACTTCTCTGTTAGCAAACGCTAGTGATGTGACAGATGAATGAATGAAGTTGTGCGACGATGTCGCCACACCACCCCCCCACGGAGAGAGGTAACTAATCAAAATTTTTAAAACGCACGTGTCTGCCAGCTCTCGTGACGTAGGGAGCCTTCTTAGGTTCTGCAGGAGGGTCCTTACGAGGCTGTGCAGAGGGAGCAGGTGGAAGCTGAGCTGGCGGAACGACGGGTTGAGGCGACGGAGCTGCAGTTGAAGACGGCTCAGGGTTCGCCGGAGTGTGGTTGCGCCAGTCCGAAAGTTGTTCCACGAATGCAGGCTTCAATCGATCGACGGTTACCACGACAGGTTTGCCTTTAAAATTGATGGTGAAAGTTTTTCCGTCCTTGGATCGATCGATTACAGCGTGTGGACCTGTATAAGGAGGTTGCAAGGGACGCCGCACAGTATCATCTCTTAAGAACACGTGTGTGGCGTTGGACAACTCTTTGAAAATGAAGGATGCACGTTGAGTATGTCGGGAGGCGCCGGTAGGTCGGATATTTGACATATGACGGCGTAACCTAAAGACAAAGTCGGTAGCGTCTTCGATCTTCTCAGGACCTGGAACTGGGACTAACAACTCTCCGGGGAGACGCAAGGTTTCTCCGTAGACCATTTCAGCGGTTGAAGCTTTGAGATCCTCTTTAAATGCTGTGCGCATTCCCAGGAGAACGAAGGGAAGGGCTTGGATCCAAGAATTTCCGTGGCACATTAGAGAGGCTTTTAGTTGACGATGTACGCGCTCTATCATGCCGTTTGCGGCTGGGTGATAGGCGGTGGTTCGTATGCGTTGGGTGGCGAAATTTTGAAGCAATCGTCTGAACAGATCGGACTCAAACTGAGCGCCACGATCTGTCGTCAAGACGAGGGGTACTCCATAGCGAGAGATCCATTCTCTGGTGAATGTGTCTGCGACTTCTTCTGCAGTTGCTGTTCGCATAGGCCATACTTCAGGCCACCTGGTTACCCTGTCTATAGCTGTTAAGCAGTAACGGTAGTCGTTGCAGACGGGTAGCGGTCCAACAATATCCATATGGACGTGCATGAAACGACCAGATGGAGTGTTGAAATTGCCCAGGGGAGCGGAGTTGTGTCGAGAAATCTTGCTGCGTTGACACGCTAGGCAAGCTCGGGACCAGTTCCGGCAATCTTTGTTGATGGAAGGCCAGACGTAACGCTCAGTGACAAGACGAGTAGTTGCCCTGGCACCGGGGTGGCTCATCCCGTGTAATTTATCGAATATAGTTCGGCGGAACTCAGGGGTGACGTAGGGTCGAGCTCTTCCAGTAGAGGTGTCGCAAATCAGCGACAGTCCTGTAGCAGGAATGTTCACCTTGGTGAGGTTGAGACTCGTCGTCGTTTCGCGCATGAGTTCTGCGAGTTCTTCGTTATTGTCTTGGGATTTCGCGAGTGCTTCGTACTCTTGTTCAAGCGATATCGCATCTATCCGTGACATGGCATCAGCTACAATATTGTCTTCGCCCTTGATATATTTGATATCGGTAGAAAACTGGCTAATGAACGACAACTGGTTGAGTTGAGAAGGAGGGAGTTTGTCCCGACGCTGTGCGAAAGCGTACAATAGTGGTTTGTGGTCAGTATAAATAGTGACATGTTGAACTTCGAGAAGGTGGCGGAAATGTTGTACACTTTCGTACACCGCCAGGAGTTCCCGATAGTATGCAGGCCACTCGGACTGACGCGATGTGAGTTTCTTGCTGAAAAAGGCGAGTGGGTACCATTGACCGTTGATTTCTTGTTGCAGACAGGAGCCTATGTGTACGCTGGATGCATCTGTGAACAAGGCTAACGGAGCGTTGTTGACCGGATGTTGTAGAAGCGTAGCAGTGGATAGACTCTGTTTACAAGCGTTAAAAGCTTCGTGAAGCTCGGGCGTCCATGGAAATGGTTTAGCACCTTTGCTATTAGTTGAAGCGACGGCTTGGATTAAGGGAGCCTGAAACTTTGCAGCATGTGGTATGAAACGACGGTAGTAATTCATCATACCGAGATAACGCCTCATGCCTTGTACGGTTTCAGGAGGTGGAAAATCCAATAGGGCACGTACTCGTTCTTCAGGAGGTTGGGTACCTTCAGTGTTGATAAGGTGGCCTAGGAAAATGACTTCTTTGGCACCGAGAACGCATTTTGAAGGGTTTATGACGACACCATAATCCTGGAAACGCTCGAACAGCGTTCGCAGGTGTAGCAGGTGTGTAGCTTCATCTGGAGAGAATATCAGAACGTCATCGACGTATGGGAAGCAGAAATCGAGACCCCGTGTGACCTCATCGATGAAACGTTGAAACGTTTGACCCGCGTTTCGGAGCCCGAAGGTCATAAACGGAAATTCGAAGAGGCCAAACGGGGTAACGATGGCGGTCTTCGAAATATCTCCTTCGAAAACGGGAATTTGATGATAGGCCTTGACAAGGTCGCAGGTGCTGAAAACCCTGGCTCCAGACAAGCCGTGAGTAAAGTCGTTGATGTTCCTTACAGGGTATCTATCGGGAACGGTCCTGGCATTCAGGCCACGGTAGTCACCGCATGGCCGCCACAGGCCGTTCTTCTTGAGAACCATTTGTAGTGGTGATGACCAGGCACTCTTCGATGGCCTGGCTATACCGCATCGCATCATGTCTTCGAATTCCTTTGTAGCTGCAACTAATTTATGTGGCGCTAGGCGGCGAGGACGACACGACACAGGAGGTCCTTCAGTTGTCTTGATGTAGTGCACTGTGTTGTGTTTGACTTCCTTAGGCAAACCCGGGGGGCGCGTAATGTCAGGAAATTCGGCGAGCAACTGAGCAAAAACTGAATTTCCGGTAGCTACGGCTTTGACGCTGACCTGCGAAATTTTAACTGAGGTGGCGCTGACGAAAAGATTAGAGTTTCCATCAACGAGGCGCTTATTGCGACAGTCAGGGAGCAGGTTATAGTAACCTAGGAAGTCTGAGCCGATGATGGGAGTGCTAACATCAGCAACGACGAAGTTCCAATAGAAGTCCCGGCGTAGTCCTAAGTTGAGATGGAGAGCTACGGTGCCGTATGTCTTGATTGAACTACCATTAGCGGCGCTGAGGTCAAAGTCGCTGCTATCAAAGCGACCCTTGAGTAGACGCCGGGGAAAGCAACAGAGATCCGATCCAGTATCTATTAAATACTGGTGCTTGGATTTCTGATCTGTGACAAAAAGACGGCGGCCGGGATGTGAACAGTCAGTTGCCGCCCCTACTGACTGTTGTTGGCATTTTCCTGCTGAGTGGGAGTCCAGGAACAGGGTTTGGTGCATTTTGTCGCTTTACCATTAAACTTCCTATGGTACCAACAAATCTTGTCAACGTTGGCCGGTGAGGTAGTACGTGAACGGTTACGGTTCGATGAGGCAGAACGATTTTGAGAGCGGCTAGAACGCTGATCCGTTGAAATAGCAGCAACTTGTCTACCTAATTCTTCTACTCGTTGAACAAGAGATTCCAAAACTGTTGTTGAAGTCGATGGAACCGCACATGAGAAAACTTGACTTTTGTTGCCGGCTATCTCCATGACTTTGTCAGCTAGGTCTGACAATTTGTCCAGGTTGAGCTCTTGTTGAGAAGCTAGAATAGCTTGTACTTGCTGTGGAAGACGGCGTAGCCATAGTTGCCGAAGGATATTGTCATCCGATAATGCTTGGCCGGATAGAGATCTGAGATGCCGAAGGAATTGTGAGGGACGACGGTCTCCAAGTTCTTCTTCACTTATGAGCTGTCGCACTCTTTGCTCCTCCGACATGGACAACCTTCTTATTAGCTCCTCTTTGAGTTTTAAATATCTTGTTCCCTTGGGTGGGGGCGATGTGATGAGGTCCTCGACCTCCCCCACGAGTCGCTGGTCGAGCTGTGATATAACGTAGTTGTACATTGTAGTGTCAGATGTTATACCAGCAATGACAAATTGTGCTTCGACCTGGCCGAACCACACAGCAGGCTTGTCGGGCCAAAATGGTGGTAACTTCACCGTTACTCTACACACTTCAGGTTTAGTGTCGCTGTCCAGTTTTGATAGGAGAGCGGCCTTCTCAGCTTCCAACCGCTCTATTTGAGCCTGTAATTCTCTGCTTTCAGCCATATTGTGATGTTAGAAAGCAAGCGACACACAAAACAAAATATTTGTAAAAATATATTAAAACCCGTGCAAAGATTAGTATTGGTGTGGCAAAATCGACTCACAGTTGAAGAATATATAACATTCAGGCAATATACAAACACCCGCAATAAAAGAAATTAAAATATTTGTTAATAACATACACACAGAAACAAAAATAAGTTGTTAAATTCCAAATTATGTGAAAAATGTAGTAAAGTATGCAAGTAATTATGTTAACACCTGTACCAAATTATGCAAGTAATTGTTTTGACGCTGTACCAAAATTTTACAATAATAGCAAAATAGCATACAAATGCACAAAAAAAAACATGTAAATGCACAATAAAAACACAAACAAAAATGCAATTTAAATTCACAGAAAACAGCTGTGTACGGTTGATAAAAAGTTATAAACACCAGTAAGCGAACGTATAAAAAGTTATAAATGTTATTGTAGTTATCTTAGGGCTTATATGGAGAGAAATGTTCTTCTGCTTTATGTTAGTTATGTTAGGTTATAGTCAATGTTTTAGATTTTGGACTCACTGGGTGGAATGTTAGTATGACTTCGACACTCGAGGAAAGTTCACTTTGTTTTTAGTAGGGAAGTGTACTGTACATACCAATGGGGCGCATCACTCACTGTCGGTTTCAATGCACGACGTCGACGAGGGCCGTCAGGTACAGGACAGCGTTCTTTACTCGATATCTATCGAGGTGGGACGTCGCTGAGGGCCGTCAGGTTGTGCACGGCGTTCTTGGCTTGACTCCTATAGCGGTAGGACGTCGTCGTCGCTGAGGGCCGTCAGGTAGTGGACGGCGGCGGTCTTGGCTGGACTTCTATAGAGGTAAGACGTCGTCGTCGCTGAGGGCCGTCAGGTAGTGGACGGCAGCGGTCATTGCTTGCGACCGGACGATGTTCTCGTGACGAGGTTGCGTACTGTTCGGACGTCGGCGGTCACCAGTTTGGGGATTGAGTCCCCCGTTTTGTAGAGTAATAATAAAACACTCGTATATAAGTAATTATATAATAAAAGACGTATATAAACAGTTATTTAGAGACAAACACAAGACAAACACTCCGACGACATTTTCGGGTCGTGCGCAAGAGACAGAGTGAGAGAGCACGAGACGCTCTAGTGATGTCCCACTTCTCTGTTAGCAAACGCTAGTGATGTGACAGATGAATGAATGAAGTTGTGCGACGATGTCGCCACAAGGTATCCACGGCATGATTCCGGAATCTACGCATCGTTAGAAACTTAATGTGCGTGCGTTATTCAAAAGATGCACAGATAAAAGCTTTGTGGGCCGTTGGTTTAAGAAATGACAATAATTTGACTCTGTTTTGATTTAGCCCTGGGCAAACAGACCTGTGCAAAATTCGCTAATTGACAACCGCAATTATGTCACTTTACCCGGATCTCTCGACTGGCCTATAAACAAGGCCAGAGCATAACATAGGAGTCGGATTTATAGTAGTTTGGTACCCTATGCGAAGGGGTTTCTTCACATAGGATACTAACACTCACGATCAACCCTATGAGGTTGCATAGTGCGCGCGAACAGATAGAGCCGCCAATAAGACTCTGATTCGGTAGAGCAGGGATCGCCAAATGGCGGACCGCGGTCCACATCATTTTGTGCGGACCGCAAGATCACAGTAACTTGCAGCACAAAGTACGTATTTTCATAAAAATGTATCTTATCATTATCTTTGTTGACGTTCATTCGAAAACGGCTGAGCTAAGTAGGTAACGAGCTTGATCGTCGCGGCGGAGAAGCACGCGTCGCGTCGCGAGGACGAATCACAATTCGAAGATGAACTTCATTAAGAATAAATTTCGATCTCGACTTACTGATGAACATCTCCAGGATTTAATGTGAATAGCCTGCACCAATTTTACTTCAATTTTACCAAACTTCAGACAGATAGTGCTCAACAAAAAATGTCATTTTTCTCATTGATATAAAAAAAATCCTTTGTTATTTTCGTAATAACATTTGTTTAGTATTTTTTTTTTGTTGTGATCATTTCATTTCTTAAAACGGACCCTGGGCGAAACTAATTGGTGACCCCTGCGCTAGAGTGAAGAGATCGGCACAAAATTAACCAATCATAGAGCCGCATTTAGTGCAATGCGTTCACTTATCCAAGAGCTACTTAAGTACTGTTTGTGCATAAGAGCGTAAGCACTATTGCTAGTGGTATAGAATGACTAACAATAACCTACTTTAATACTTTCGCACAGCAGCCGTGGGAATTAGATAAAATTACACAGGAAATAGTCACTATAGGTACCTATTTGTAGGTATGCACTATTTATTTTGTTGTATAATATAAGAAAAAACAGCGCTTTAGTGAAATAAAAAAGCTTGCCTTGTTTGTAATAATTAGTTTATATTAGTCTAAGAAAATATAAGATTTTAGCAACAATATTGTTACTTATGATTCCGTAAAATTCTGTATGTAGGTATATAAAAAAAAAGTAGGTACCTACCTACTTTTATAGGTAAGTAGGCATAGGTAAGTTCAATTTGTTATCTGGCCACCATAACACAAGCCTAGGTGCTTAGCTTGGCGCTAGATGACGCCGTGTGCAATGTCCTGCAATTAATTTATTATAATTATCCTTAAAGTGAGTCAGGTCATAAGTCAAATAACACCAAGGCTATTATGTAATTTAATTAACTAATTAACAAAGTATAAATGTGTGAAAGAGTAAACGAATCAAAGGCGCTAATCAACTTGGTCCATTTAAGACGAACGAGGGCACAGAACGCAGTCTCTGAAAGAAGTCACATTACCAACTTATCTGTGCAGGTGGATTTTTGTAGAACTAAAGATAGAGCGAGCAATTTGTTACTTAGCGTAGACGTTAGTCGCCGTCACTGAGTGAGCTAATAACTTGGTCAGTTTGGGTTGTAAAGCTTTCAGTGTTCCATCTACGGGCTGTTCATTAATAAGTGTACAGGAAAATTAGGCGATGGACAAACAAGCGAGGATTTATTGATGCGGGACCCATATGACTTATTAGGCACTGGTTCAAAGTGTCCTAAAAGACGATCGACTATTGTCGCTTCAGGCACGTATCGGTCCCGGTTGTTTGGACTGAGACTTATAACATAAATAAATAAATGATTTATTAAGTAAATAGTAAGTAAATAGTTACAATATTAGTTACATCTGTGTCTGAACTAAGCGGTAAGTTTGAAACCTACATTCAAACATTTCAATCGTACGGTTTAAGTTTTCTAGAAATAAGTATTAATAAAAAAACACCAACTTACGTTGTAACACCAAACCCATAATGTGTCCAAAACAATTTTAATTCAGGCGACTGATTTACATATTTAATCTTTGGGTGAAAAATGAAGGAAATTTTAATGTTCTAAAGAAGAATAAAAAGGGCTTTTATAAATTGTGCCTCATCATGTCATGTTGAATTTATTTGTAGTAAAGCTCCGGCTACGATCAAGCAAAGCATCAAACTTAAAGCTTGATTAGAATCGCGTTGTGCTCTATTTGTAGGCAAACTTGATCGTCGTCGGGTCCCTTAATTTGAGATAAATGGAGATTTAATAAAACAGCATATAAACAATCATGTATTTATAGTTGATGCACGTACCAAAAGGTACATAAATTAATAAAAAATATATCAATTAATGTTACATTCAAAATCTTATGACTAGTATAAGATACATTGAGGTCTTTTTAATAATAAAGGCGTCTAGATTATTAAATACGAGTTGATATAATATAGGTGAAAACATAATGATGTTTGCATTTAGTTTTATTGCAATGAAATATAATATGTATTAAAATATATTGGTGAAATAGATCTGTTTCATTTAAACCTTATAATTTTAACCAAATTCGTTGAAGTATATTTTCCGGTTCCGTACCGCAAAAGGTAAAAAAATCACAAATTATCACTCTCTTGTCCGTCTGTCCGTGTGTCACCAGCACCATCGATTTACTCTGGAACGGATGGACCTAGCAAGTTTAAATTTATACCAAACACTGAGAGCTATAGAGAGTATATAGGTGTAAAATCAAAGCCCTGAGCCAATACGATAAAAAAGATATTGGCAAATTTTGATTTTCGCGAAACTTATTTATTTTGTTTTGAGCTATGTTAAGTTCTAGATAATTCATTCATTAGGTAGCTTTTGAGACTTTTTGCGTTCGTAAGAAGACGCTGGAGCGTCACGCTTAAAGGTACACGACGGCGGTGTTCTACGAAATATATTCCCAACATTTAAAACCGGAGATAGGTAGTAAGATAGAGCCGCTGCGATCCACTCGAACCCTCTCGAGTTGAGAGGGCCTTTACAAAGTGAAGATCTTCTCTTCAGTTAGTCTTGACATGTGGCTACGTTTAGAAACTGCAGCGAGCGAGTAAAATCATCGAGATAACAGAGTTTTACGAATTATTTACTGTTCTAAGTACTATTAATATTATAAATATTTGAGTTATTAGTGAGTGCTATTACCAATTCTATTAGGTAAATTAACTGATGTAGGTAATTAGTTATACATTTTAAGCTATTGCATCTCGCGGGCTTTGTGCGCGGCGACCGAATCAAGAAGTTCCGTAACGAAAATAAAACCTAACAACCCCCACTCCGCTTACCATGTAGCTCGGCCGAGCGTTCGCTTATCGTGTATGTATATGGTACGACTGTACGAAGCTCACACGATGCAATAGCTTTATTTATTATAATAAATAGGTCAGCGTTTGGCTACTATCTCACACGATGGTAAGTGACGATGCGGTCTAAGTTATAGCACGCTTTCCTAGAAGATACCTATACTTTCGTGACTCAAACACCCCCAAACAAACGGGGCCGTTCAAGATTCTAACATGGCTATTATGGTGCAAACTTAGTGTTGGAGCATTAGAATAATGCATAGCTATTATTTTAAAGTAAATAATCCCTAGATAGCCATGGTCGTATGCCACTTTATAATAACAGAATGTGAGTAGTATGATAGTAAGCGATCTTTAGGGCAAGTTGGTATCCAACTACAGCCATCCACGGAGTATTTTCTTCATACTTTTCAGAGCGCAATTATTTTGTAGTCGGCTTGCAGGCGGGTTTTTGAAGTATTTGAAGTTTTGGAACGAAAGTTCCTTATCGCGCGTTGCGAAAGGGGGCTAGACGGAAAAAATTAATAGGTACCAAAAGTTGTAACGACACTTTTTGCATAGAAATCAAGCCAGTTTTCGTTTCGTCTTTATATTTAGCATTGAACAGTGTGGTGTCGCAACAATTATTTACAAAAAATAATAATATTACAATTCCTTCACAAATTAATCGAAAGGAACTTCGTTCCATCCGGGTGTCCCTTGACAACTCTCAAGTTTTTTTTATTTAGGTTTTTGAAGTTATTTTATCCTAAATCCAAAGTGTGTTTGATTATAATAATAATATGTACTTTACTTATCTTTAGGTTATCTTTATTTATATGATAGTTATGCAATGTTATCATTATTAAGTGATTAGTTTATCTTATGATAAGGATAACCTGGAAATTGTTTTCGATTACCTGCCAATCTTTAAATTCACTCCATTTTCAACAACAGAGTGCTTCAAAATGCAAACGTTTTGACAACAATCCAAGGTTTGCAAGTTAATGCTCTACCTCCAACTCAGCTCTAGACAATTATCGAAGTAGCACTATTAAAGCAGCAGTTTTCGCAGTTATTTTTAATTAAATTTTCTGGTTTATTTTGAACCATTAAGGACTGATGTAATTCAGTTAGTTGCATCACTTCCGAGGCAGAGTGCACTCGTGAAAGCGCAGAGAAATGGAGCTGCGGAATTGCTCTTTTAGATTAATGTAAATAAAATAGATGCCAGTGGTAGTTTTCAAGTATTTCAGGGTCTGTACAGCTGTTATTATCCTTTTGAAACGCATTTAGAGGACACAGGGAAATAATGCATCGTCGATAAAATCGTCGTTTAATTAAAATATTATTACTTTAAAATAGTTTTAGACTATAGGCGGATCCACACGAGAGGATCTAACGTGCTCCGATAGCGCGCCGCAGGAGCGCGCTCCACGGGAGTGTGTGGTGTAGACGTTGCTCGCGCGATCCAAACCGTTCCGATCCGTTCGTTGTCGGTTTTTTCAGTCGGCACAAAATGGTGCCTCAGTCGCGTAGTGTGGACGGTTTGGTACGGAGCGCGCACAATATGGAAGACATGGAACAATAACAAACTCGTCGTCTAATATTTCTTTACAAGGGGCACTATAATGTTCAACTGTAGGCATCAACGCATCAACGTGGATCGGCTACATTGTGTTGGAGCGGCGCGGCAGGATCACAAGAAAATTCAAGCCGCCAGACGAGTACGATCGATGCTCCCGGATCGGGGATTAAAAATGGGATCATCTGATGTGGATGCGCCTAATGAACTTAAGAATTAACGCGAATAACTATCCACGTAGGTAGGTAGCAAAATTCTCAACTGACTCGTAAAAGTCTACTTTCTTGGAGCTAGGACTCCTTCCAATTGAGCCTTAAGTTGAGCATTACCCTTCTTCAATGCTAGCAATTCGACTTGGTGTCGCTCCTCTTCAGCGTTTCTAAGCTCAATCGTGCTTTGCTCGAGTTCTTTCAACCTCTGTCTCATCTCCACACACGTTTTCTCTAGGACTGAGCGTTCAGCGTCCAACCTTGCCAATTGGCTCATAAGGTTGCATTTACTTTGTTCAGTCAGCAATGCCTTTCTAATGCCAAAAGCGATGGAGCTGCAATACAAACTCTGATAAGCGTCCGTCGTAATTCTAACTTCATCTCGCATTCTGAGCAATAATACTCCTGTATCGTTACAGTTTATTGTCACTTGTCTTATAATTTCGTCAAAGCATTGAGTGTAAAGTTGCCTGCGAACGGGACAGATGCCAGTCTCTCTAGCTTGTTGTCGTTGAAGACGCGAATCGAGCATCTCTTGTAGGTTTAACACGTCCAGTCTCGTTGCTGGTGCGGATGATATCGTCTGTGTCCATACCTGTCCATTTTCCTCCCACTCTTTAGGCGGTAGGATAGCATTTAATATGTCTTCGGTTTCTCTTTTACGCACTTCAGGAACGCATGGTTGAACTGAAGCGGTTTCGAGTGAAGATATCTTTGGTTGTTTAGTAACAAGCACCGGATTATTGAATCGCACTAACGATTCTTCAGCAGAATCTGAAGCCCTTTCTCCCATTGTATTATTATAAATTAGGAATACTTTAAATCAATTATTGAATTAAGTTTACGAATTGTTGTTTCGCAATCACTTTCGTAATCGCATCAAGATGGCCACGCATTGTTTCTACATGTGAAACGGTAAGGAAAATAACTAAAATTAGGTCGTTTATTTATTCGAATCTATTCATACGGTTATTTCGTTGATAAATTGCATAATGTCTCAAGTCTCATCTATGTATTGTGGTCCTCATCAACTGGAATCGCCACAAAAAGCTCTTGATAAATGAACGAAAAAATCTCAAGTCATAATTTTAATGGATTTTTTGTCGGGGGCAATTTTTTTGACTTTGTAAGAAAATACTTTGTTTGTTTAGAGTTGAAGGTTACGCATTCCTTTCCTTCTAGAATTGTTTCTTTGAGAAATATTTATAAGCTTTCCCTTTTGAGAAAGAAGTAAGTAGCTTTAAGAATTTAAAGGAGACGTTAAGAATGAATAAGATTTTTTCACATTACTTCACTACATAGTATAAAACAAAGTCGCTTTCTCTGTCCCTATGTCCCTATATCCCTTTGTATGCTTAAATCTTTAAAACTACGCAACGGATATTGATGCGGTTTTTTTCAAGATTTCTTTAGACAAAAGCGACAAATAATATAAAGTAAAGAAAAAGAGCATCTGAAATAATTTGGTCAGTGTTACAAATGAATGTCGTAAGAAGGTTCCTGCGTTTAATGTTTTAAATTGAAATAAAACGCACGCCGTTTTTTCAGGTCACCAGTTTTACTAGGTTAAGCCGAGATGTTTTTGACACAGTTTTTGGGTATCAAATCCTAAAACCCATAGAATGATATTCCTACTGTCATAAAGGTGAAGATATGATTTGTATTGTCATACACTTCGAAACACGATTACAATGATTTGCCTCGATAGAAAAAAAAATCGTGAAAATAGTAAAAAAAAAGTCATTGTTTGAAAATTTTCAATTTTATGGTGATTGTAAAGAAAAAACAAGTACAAAATTTACAGGTGGGTACAGATGGTTTTTCACTAAAATTGATGTTAGTATTTTAATTACATAAAACAGTTAAAATGGCCATTTCGCAGCGCGCGTGTGAAAGGGGTAGTTAAATTTGCCTTAAATTGCTTGGGTAATAGAACTAAAATACTTATTGTGCTATATTATCTACTAGCTGCGCCCCGCGGTTTCACCCGCGTAGTTCCCGTTCCCGTGGGAGTATTGGGATATAATATAGCCTATGTTACTCGTGGATAATGTAGCTTTCGAATGGTGAAAGAATTTTTAAAATCGGTCCAGTAGTTTTTGAGCCTATTCATTACAACCAAACAAACAAACAAACAAAGTTTTCCTCTTTATAATATTAGTGTAGATTAAATAATATTGAGTTACATATTCATAATATAGCCTAGCAAACATCGGCATTGTTAGCGTTAGCATCATTGGTTTAGTTCGTGATTCTCAGCCCCGATTTTTTTTGTGTGTAAGTTGCTATGTGACCCAGTTTCACACATAAATCCCGATCCCGTGGGAATATCGGTATAAAAATAGGGAAATATTATTCCAGGACCCTAGTAACATACCTACCAAGTTTTATCGCAATAAATAGCAATAGGTTTAGTAGTTTTTTTGCGTTAAGAGGTAACATACTAACATACAAACTTTATATTAGTAGGATGTAATTGACCGAGCGAGCTTTACTCTGTCAATATGTAGGTATGTTTTTTGGTAGGTACTCCTCTAACAGGTCGTATTTTACATTCTGGACTAAACTTACACCCCCTTATTCCAAAACGAGTTTTAAGGATAGTCCGAGATGTGGATTTAAACCTTAGATTTAGACACAGATTTACTCGTGAACTATATAGTCTAAACACTATCCCTATAGATTATAAAGGGAACTATAGTCTAAACACTATCCTTAGAGATTATATAGGGATAATGTTTAGACAATAGTTCACGAGTAAATCTGTATCTAAATCTAAGGTTTAAATCTACATCTCGGACTATCCTTAAACCTCGTTTTGGAATAATGGGGACAGAGTTAATGATTTAATTTAAAAAAATTGGTCGGCCTGGATTTTTGATTGGAGAGGTAAGTATCACAAAAAAAACTCTACAGGATTTCTTCACATTATGTAATCTGACTTTAGAAGTAAATGTCTCTGCTGAAGATCTGATGAGGATTTTCGGAGTGATGAGTAGAATAGCTAAAATGCAGTAAATTGGTCAGTTTCAATATCTCCTAGTGGAATCGACCTTTTTACTACTAGGATTGAAGGAGCGTCTGGAACCACCTTCTCATCATAAAATCCTCAATTTTTGATCTTGCGAGGTCTAATGTTGCCAGAACTAGAAAATAAAATTGAGATGTTAATCTATGCGTCACCTGTTCTGATCCCTTTCCAGGCTTGGAAAGCCTGTGGTTTCAATATATTAAAATCAAGTGTGGCGTGTAACGGGTTCCGTAGAGAAGTCCGGTCCGGGCCCAGTACCGTTTATTGCCAATTTTCTATTTCAATGCACCTTGAACGAACCTCAACCGAAAATTCACTTCGAAACTTGTAAAAACAAAACGAAACAATCGCACGAAAATTGCTTATTTCAACGTAATAACGGCATTGTCCATTCAATGGTAAAACAATAAACGTTGTCTAAAAGTTTCTCAATCGAAATTCCGATGGAATTTGATTTTATGAATAAAAAAAACAGCGCACTCCGGGAGTGCAGGCAGAAGTGAAAACAATAAACTTGTTATTTCTCATAGAATATTTCTTGAAACGATCTGCTACTGCCATCTATTAGCACTCACTTAAACAAATATAGTTTATTTTTTATTCGCTAGATGGCAGTAAAAAAATTAAATCAGCGCCATCTACATTCGAATAGCGGTCTTTCTAGAAACTAAGTTTCTCAATTTGTGTAATAGATGGCAGTATAAGTTAAACAAAAAGACTAACACAAATAAAATCTCATCTGTCGCGTCAAAATCTGTCGCGAGAACGGCTGAAAATGCTCACCCACAAAAGTGCCCAACACGCCATAAGAAGTTTTCACTTCAAAAAAATGGCGTAAAAACTATTAAGTAATAAATTACTGCGGGTTTACTCGCGTAAGTTTCGTTCCCGTGGGGTAAGAAACTAGCCAATGTTACTACCACGGATTCAATATTGTATCTTCATATCAATTTCGAAGAATCCATGTACGGTCGGCTCCATAATTGCAGACCCACCGTAGAGCTCCAAAACGGCTGTTATAATAATGTTTTCAACACGAGCAAGATTCTAGACACCTGCTTTACTTGAAGTTTAAAGTCTTCTAACTTATGAATTTATCAAACAAAAATTATTATATTGAAAACATTTCAATAATAGTAATTTTAGAACTCTACCGGGGGCTGCAATTATGCAGCCGACTGTACGTATGAGATGGAAAGATGATGTCAAATGTCATTTAGCTCATGATGGGATGGCAACGACTTTAGACTGTCGGGAGTGGAAGAGGATGAAGGACGTATGCTTCATCCTCTACCAATCCCGTTGCCATCCAATCATGACCTACTTGTCATTTGACGTCATCTTTAAATCTCATTGGTGGTATAAGCAAGGGCTAGTATGTACTCCCGGACGCAACTCTAACAGTCTTCAAGACCACCTTTCATGTGTTTTTGCCTGGTATAAGTGCATTGCATACAGCCCACCTACTTGTGCTTGTATACGGGCTGTTTTCCGCAACTAGACCTCTTTACTTAGGTCCACCAACTGTACTTTCAGCTTAGTCGACCATGTCCAGAGGAGAGAACTTGTCAATACTTCTAGAGCCAACTAAGCCGCAGGTTTCATCACGATGTTTTCCAATACCGTAAGAGCAATGTCAATTAACACACATCAATTTTTCTTAAGAAAATTCAATGGCGCTCGGCCGGCCCGGATTCCAACCCACGACCTTCAGAATGAGAATCGAGGTATCAAAAACTAGGCTAACACCGCCTCTCTAAGCAGTAGAATTAAAAAAAAACGTAAAAGATTCAATTATATTTTACACCCAATTAAATTATTCAATCAATGAGTAAGTGTAATTACATTACAGTACAGCTAACATTCTCAAGCATTTAATTAGTGAAATTAAATTCATCACACTTGAATTTCAGACGGCAATAAATTGCAGAAACAGGTTATTTATTAAACGTATAAATTGCTCATATCCTTAGCAATATCCGGCGAATGAGTTCCTGCCGATTGCCAGATGTTAACCTCTGCGATATTAGGTAAATACCTTCATAAACATTTACTAAGCAATGTTGCTACTTATATTAAACTAACTTATAGATATAGGAACTTATTATTTTGTTTCAAATCAAAAATGTTTAATTCAGACATACGTCCATATAGTGCTAGAAACAATATCTAGGAACAATATTATTATTTATTTACGAATGTTAGTATGGAATTATAAACAAATAAATTAAAAAATGAATCCCTATTTTCCTTGGTTCTTAGACAGAACAGGGTCTACAGAACACTAGGAAATGTATCTTGACAACAGTAGCTCAAGACTAAGTACTGCAACATATTGAAAGGAATGCGAAAGTCAGGTAATATGTAGTACCTAATTATTCAATGATATACTTACTTATATATGTGTTAGGTACCTATGTCGTAAATAAATTTGGGCCAGCCATGTCAGCCGCATGCCTGATGAACTTTGGGCTAGAACAACAACCTTTTGGGCCTCAACGAACGGAAAAAGACACCCGGCAGACAACGCCGAAGATGGCGTGACGACTTGGACACATTTCTGGCAGATTTGCAATCCGTCGCACAAGATCGCGATCAGTGGAAGGAGTAGTGAGACTTTGTCCTGCAGTGGGACACTACAGGCTCATAATCTTCTTCTTCTTCTCGTATAGTGGTGTGGCTCACCTATTGTTAGAGTTTTCAGATCGCCTTAAGGCCTCTAACTTGACCTAACGACTGCTACTAGAGGTAGCAACCGGGACCAACGGCTTAACGTGCCTTCCGAAGCACGGAGGGGCTCACGAAAACACATTTTTGCGACACTACTAATTGGCCACCCATCGAAGTCATGACCGCGCCAAGCGTCGCTTAACCCGCACGACCGTAAACGATCAGCGAGCGTCGCTTAGCTGTGAGCCTCCTCAGGCTTACAACATAATAAAATTGTATTTATTATATTGTCTTATTTATGTACGCCAGTATGTAGGTATCGCTCTATAGAGATTAGGTTATGTACATTATCTAAGTATTTTGATTGAGTCTTATCTACCTACCTGCAGGCACACTGCAAGTATATGTATATGTATATGTATATAGGTGTTAATTACATTTCATTAGTCTGATAAGGATTATTTTTACCTGATAACATTGTTTGTGTAAGTGATAAATCATTTTGAAGGTTAATTCCATAGGATAACTGCATAAGTAAAACGTTCGAATAGAGGATTTGTCCCAATCTTTAAACTTTTTAAAAATTAAATTTAAAATTTTTCAGGACATTACACACATCGCCATCTAACCCCAAGCTAAGTAACTAGACTTGTGTTTTGGATGCTAGATAACGAATATACTATACTTATATACTTTTATTTTGTAAATATATACTTATAATACATAGATACAACCAGACCACAGACAAATATAAATACTTGTCTGAGGCGGGAATCGAACCTGCAACCCTGTGTTTGGCAGTCCGGCATGGTGATCATTCTGCCATCTGGGTCGTCTTTGGCTACACTAATGGTACGCCTAACTAACGAAGTTACCAAATTGAAATTACTTTGCTTAGCTCAAAAAAACTTTATAAAAAACCTTTTTAAATTAAGAGTATTACAAACAAACATACAAATCTAGGCGCGAAAAACAACAACAGTCCGGCATGGTGACCATTGTGCCAACTGGGTCGTCCAGTCCCAAGAAGGGACAATGGAAGGCTTTAATAGGAAACCGGAATATAAATATCTCAGAACACAGCATCATCTTACCCCAAGCAACATAGCTTCGTTTAAGTTCATATTGTCAAATTCCTAAAAAGTACAATTCCCAGAATTACAAATTCCTAAAAAGTTTAATTGGGATTGTCCAAACCTGTGGTTTTTATATTATTTTCCGTAAATATAGACTAATTTTTTGAGATTTTCTCACTAGTTCTTTTTTATTAAATTTTTGAATATTTCTAAGCTTTTAAACATGGTGACGTCACCAATGGAGTAATATCAATGTCTTCCATTGCGATGTATAAAAAAGTGTGTCCATAAATCATGGACGTTTTAACTGTCATTTGATTTTTTTATTTATCATTAGAAATCTATGATCATGGCACATGTCGATTTCGTCATAACGCCGATGGTGACGTCACCAGAGTGCAAGTAAAGGTCCAACATTATATAATCGAAAATATGCTACATCAACGTTTATTTTTGATTATATGTTTATCTATAATGTAGAAGAAGTCTGTTTCGCTAAATGAACAATCCCAAAATATTCAAATTTCTAAAATGGCCAATTCCTGGCGTGTGACAATATAATCCTGGTGACTTCAGCACTATCCTATAATAATGCTAATAGTAAAACAGCGAGCGAGAGTAGTCGATTCTAAGCTCATACAGTAAACTTTAGAATGCACTGTAATATTTGAATTGAAGAACGTGTTTACATGCAGTGGTAGACGGTCTAATTAATAATGGATACGTTAGGTCGAGAGAGGGAGGAATCCGCACAATTTGAGCTCATGTCGGCAATCATCTCGGTAAACGGAGCTAACTTTTAATGAGTAATTATCTAGATAGGCGGTCTCTATCTAGTAACTAGATCGGTAAGACCATGTCGACCCCATTTCCTGTTTTTAAACAGTTCCCGGAACTCGCAAAGTACTAAAGTACTTACGTGGGGGAAATGACTCGAACTGCTTCGAGGAAAATTGAGAGTTCTACCGCGATACCTATCAAACTGGGAACTAACCAAGTGGCCGAAGATATCTTTCAATCAAATCTGTTAGAAGTTAAATTAACATGGAGTGATATACTTACCTTAATTAAATTACTGAATAAGGATTCCAAAAAGGTATCCACGGTTGCGGTTTTCATTACATATCAATAAATAAATGTAAGTACATATTTTTAAACATCACCATTTAAATAATACAGGGATGTTATCACTTTTATTTATTCAGAAGATAAAAAATAATTTTTCATAGAACTTTATAGCCGCTATATTTTTTTCTTCTAAGAAGACTTTAGACTAATGAGACGAATCTAACGATACCTTATTAAAAGGAAAGGGTACCGGGCGCTCTCTCCATACAAACGTAGTCGACTGGATAATGACACTAGAGAAAATTTTATTTTTGTTGCCTAAAATTTATAACTGCCATAACCATGCCCCTATGTTTTGTTTGTTTTTGTTTTTTAAATCTTAATTTCTATGTTAATAATCATGGCAGTTATAGGTTTGACGCAACAAAAATATTTGTGCTAGTGTCATTATTATCCAGGGAGGAAATAGTCGACTACGGAGAGAGCGCCCCGGTCGGTACCCTTTCACCTTAAGAAAAATTCATCCAGTGGTTTGGAAGATATGAGGGAATAAGATCCCTTTCCTTACTGAAAAACTATACAAATCTGTCAATTGAATTGAAGCAGCTCAATTTTTACAACTCATGAACTGAGCATTTTGTACCCACTAATAATTTGCGTTTTTACAAACGGCTAATGGTTCTTCAATTCGGGCGCTTGATTTTTGAATGACGAGTGAAGAGGCCGCAGTCGGTGGCCACTCCATCTATACCATTGCAGATGCCACGGTTTATTATACAGTTCGCTTTTTTATTGAAAACGTACAAAAGGATACACCACACCCGTAGGTTTTCAATGCTCATTGACTATTCAATAAATGTGAGCTAGCTACGATTATTTCTATTCAAACATTGCATGGAATTATATAGTTTTTGAAATGAATAGTTATTTATGTTGAGTATGTATGTTTATTACCACGAACTTACCTAATGACTGTTTAATAGTTCGGTAAAATATTTTATTTTATGGTTTTCTAGGAATCATGCAGTTAGGTGTGAGTTGGTATCTAAGTGAAATAGCAAGTAAATATTTAGAAAGATAAACATATATAATGTAGGTTAGTCCTTAAAATCTAAAAAAACTTTAGATTTTTTAATGGAGAGCTCCTTATGTACAGTCACATTACCAATTAGCTGAACCCCACGTGACCCAGAGCTCATTCGCATATCTGTAAAAAATATAGTATATATAGGTACTTACCTATTTTGTTATTTTTTAAATATTAAATATTGTATTATATAGTATACTAGCGACCCGCTCCGGCTTCGCACGGCTATATTATGCGTGTATTATACATATAAACCTTCCTCTTGAATCACTCTATCTATTAAAAAAACCGCATCAAAATCCGTTGCGTAGTTATAAAGATCTAAGCGTTCAAAGGGAAATAGGGACGGCGAAAAGTGACTTTATTTTATACTATGTTGTGATTGTTTAAAAAACAGGACTGATCAAGTAACATTACTTTACAACCTTACATATTTGCGAGTGAGCTCTAGGTCACGTGGGGTTCAGCTAATTGGTAACGTGACTGTACGCCTGGTACATCAGCTTCATATTACTAAATCTAGTGAAATAGAAGCGTTGCCAAGGAACCACTGAAACGTTGATAGGAAGAAACGACTAGAAATAGGCGACTGAAATTGTTGAGTGCCATTTGTTCCCACTGGTAACGACTGGGAATATTTTTCCCATTCGTTCCCAGTGAGTACGTTGCTAGACTAGCTAGGTAGGAACGTAGTATTTAAATTCTCTTTGGGTAGGAACGACTGGGAACAAGCGTATTAAATCTAGGAGGTACCTATGAATATAATACAGCCTGATGACAGACTGAGTGACAGACAGACGGACTGACAGTGGAGTCAAATGTAATGTAGCGTCTAGGTAATATATTTACGCATATTTCTCCGTCTTTTCGTCCAAAAGCACAGCAAAAGTATAAGTAAAATAGATAGGTATCCTAGGAACTATATGTCTAGTTCCTCAAGTGTATCCCAGAGCTTTATTTAATTAGTTTGTATAAAGATTTAGTGCGACGCTTTTCTGCAAAGAGGTCGCAAACGATGAATGATGCTAGACTAAAGTACCTAGTGGAGAACTCTACAGTTTTGTGTTTATAGACCGTATAGAGACCGTATAGTATGATACCTACCGTGGACAATAATAAGTATGATTGAAACTTATTTTCATTGTATGTCACCTACAATGAAAAAAAAATGGTTGTTTGTAAAGTCGGCTTACAGACGATAATTTTACGTGATAACGTCATAAGAAACCGATGAAAAATTGTATTTTCTTTTACCTTTTTTTAAATTTTTCCTTTTTTTTTCATTTATATTTTTTTCCTGAATATTTTTTTTCCTTGTAGTGTTCCTATGTATTTTTAAATTTTAGGTTAGGTTAGGTAATAAACAAATATAAAAAAAATAGTAAACATAGGTCAAATTTAATGTTAAGTATTTCCATAATTGAATTTTTAAGCTATTGCATCGCGGGCTTTGAGCGCGGCGACCGAATCAAGAAATATCGTAACGAAAATTAAACCTAACACCCCCCACTCCGCCTACCATGTAGCTCGGCCGAGCGTTCGCTTAACGTGTATGTATATGGTACGACTGTACGTAAGTTGATAAAAAATGCTATGCAATAGCTTTACCGCGGCAGTCCCCGCGAGTGCCATTGTTTTTTTTTTAAGTCGCCAAAAGGATAATAAGCGCAGCTATGATTTAACTTTACAGGTTTTAAGCCAAAACACTAGTTAAAGCAGGTCTTTTTGCACGTTGAAACAATGTGAATAGATAATGGTAACATGGTTAAGTGCACACTCTGCTCATAAGCACACCTCGTCGAGTGCAATTTGAATAATACGGTTTAATTTAAATATTTTAATATTCACTTATTATAATAATAGAGAGTGGTGCTTAGAGGGAATAATTTGAGACTAAGTCAGTACAATTAGGCCGTTTAGGCACATGCGTAAATAGTTCTGTTCTTTACTCATGGTCGTTTAGGTATATCCGTGAAATAAATTAACATTAAGTACTGGATAAAAACATGAAGAAGTTTTGTTTGAACGCGCTACACTCTCGAACTACCAGTCGGATTTGAAGAATATTTTTTGTATTTGTTAAGAAGCCCTTTTTATTTTGATTTCGATATCGATCCTGGACTTACAACAGGTTAAATTGAGGGACGTAGCTAGTCTGCACTAATATTGAAATTACTGGACCGATTTAGATGAAGCTTGGTATGACGATACATTGATTCATTGGGAGTAACATAACATACTTTTTATACCGATTTTCCCACGGGAACGGGAGTTACGCGGATGAAATCTAGGAACGCTGCTGGTGAGTTATATATTACAACGAATTGGACACAATGGTGGTTATGTTTTTATTTATTATACCGCATGAAAGTTCAACGATGGTCCAGTCAACCTGATAATCTCAACTGTACTACGATGGGCAAAAAGCTTAAATAAATAAAGACAAAATAATTTTGTCATTTTCTGCCTTCGGTGGTCCAGAATATTCTACTTCTAACATTATTTTGTTTTGTTAATAATAAAAAAGTCTCCAAACATCTGCAATCTTTTACTAATACAACCCGATAAAAATATAGGACTAAATTACTATAAACAATGGACTTTCCAATTGAGATGCGACCACAGGGAATTGTTGGAACTTATTCACAACTTTATAATTTGCGGTGAACGCCAGTTTGCCGTTTTAGGGACTCCGTGTGTCTGCTCAGTGCAGCCAATTAGTTTAGATCATTCATACTTTATTTTGAGAGTATGTTGAAATTCAGCTTCATTAGAGTTCCGTTTCTCAAAAGGTAAATTACATACACGTCGACCTAATAAAAGCGTGTTAAAAAGGAACCCTTATAAGATCACTATCTTGTCCGTCTCTTTGTCAGAAAACCTGTTTGTAAAAAAAATTACCTTAATTTTACACTTTTTTTTTTTTCGGAATTTTCCCTTTACTTGTGCTTTGCTTTCCTTTAACCAAAATTGACAATTCTAGTTTTTAGTGTACAATGGTGTAAACACTCACATTTTTAAAGTCTTTTTAGATTGTGCTTTTTTACTACTTTTTTGCCAAATGAATCGTTCTAAAGCAAAGAGAAATACTTTGTACGTTTATAACCATTTTATTTTATTTAACCTAAGTAAGATAGTCGATGCCCCACTGCAGGGACATCAAAAATACCTACTTCCACCTCAACTGTTTCCAAGAAGACTTAAGAGGCGAGTCCCTAAAAACGTCATTTACTATTTTAAAAATATTGAAGAACTCCCTGCATTGTAAGACACTAAAAAGAATTCTCGATAGCTTATTAGATGAGTCTACAGTTTCACTGTCAGATATTTTGAAAATAATCCATAGTTTTTGAAAAAACAATTATTAACTTTGATGAAAAACATCGAAATCGACCTTTTCTATTTTAAGTATCTGTGCTACTTCGTTGTTATATTTGAAAATATTTTTGGTTAAATTGTGAGACAAAAGTATAGAGAATGCATTTATCATTGCAGTTTTTTACTTATTGAAACCAAATAATAATAATCAATGCCGAAACATAGATATTTTTTTTGGTTAAAATCATTCCTCGCTGCCCATACATTTTAGTATGAAGCAGTAGCTCGTGACATTTCGCTTTATATTAGATGTCGCGGCGCGCAAAAGTGACAGTGTCATCTCAGTATTCAAGGTGAGAGCACGTCCATTTGTTTCCCGACATTTATTGTTTGACCTGGCATAAGGGTGGGGTGCGAGTGTTGCACACGACAACTAATTTGTAATTGTACCTATTCTTCGAGCAAGGAGTCGAAACTAGGTATAATCCGCGCACAATGAGAATAGGATGGAACCTTGTCAAAGTAAATCGAAAATGACAGTTTATAAATACATATATAAATAAATATTGCAGGACATTCTACACATCGCCATCTAGCCCCAAGCTAAGTAACTAGACTTGTGTTATGCGTGCTAGCCAACGGATATACTACATATACTGGGTTATTGGAAATTATACTAGCAAGCCGTTGAGGGCTACTTCTGTGCACCCAAACCAACAACTTTTGTTCTACGACTTTTAGAAATTCGAACTTTTTTTCGAAAATTTTGAGGTTAGGTTTACCTGAAAATCAGCTGTTCCTTACACGGAGAGGTCAGTAACCTTAAAATTTGACTTATTTTTTAAGTTTCATGTACTGTTTTTGGTCTGAATGACCTTTGTTTTAAAAAATCAGCAAATACCAACCTACTTATAAAAATTTGTAAATATATACTTATAATACATAGAAATAACCAGACCACAGACAAATATTTAAGCATAAATACTTGTCTGAGGCGGGAATCGTACCTGTGTGGCAGTCCGGCATGGTGACCATTGTGCCAACTGGGTCGTCTTCAAGTAGCGTTAGCATAAAAGTTCTGAATAATGGGTAATTCGTTTTGTTGTAATTAGTTATTTTTTATTTATTCATATTTAGTGTAGCTACATATTTAGTATTAGGAATTTCTACTGTATGTGAAGACTTCACGGACAAACATACATACTGACACATATACGGGTCAAACTGAGAACCGCCTTTTTTTGAAGTCTGTTAAAAATACACAAAAATGTTTCATGGTTGTAATCCTTTCAATAATAATGTTTAGGAATATTTTTTTTAGTTATTCCAATTATTATTCCCCAATGCCTCTCATATGTGCTTCATGGGAATCATCATCAGAGCTTTGACTTTCTTCAGAAGTATCGCTTTCTGAAAAAAAATGAAGTTGATGCAGCCAAAGTTCCCTCACCTCGGATGCGTGACACCGTGTTTTAGATATGCTTGTTGCTCGTTCGGTTATTGAAGTGAAAACTTCTTATGGCGCGTTGGGCACTTTTGTGGGTGAGCATTTTCAGCCGTTCTCGCGACAGATGAGATTTTAACAGTTATTGTGCTTCTACTACTATGCAATATTGAAAACAGCGCCATCTCTGTGGAAGCGGCCGAACTACGATACTCACTTCTGTACAACAGTGTTAACAGCGACATCTCTCGGTGGATGGTGCAGGTTCGCAGCGAGCTGCCGTACGCAGTTCGCGTCGCACGCTACCGCCATCACTGATACACGAGTGAGCATTTTCAGCCGTTCTCGCGACAGATGAGATTTTACACAGATATACAGTTTTCACTTCTGCCTGCACTCCCGGAGTGCGCTGTGTTTTTTTTTTGTATTTTTGAACAAACCCATAGGTTCGTCAAAAAGATCTCTTGACAATGTAATTCCCGAATTACTAGATTCGTGATCCACAGCCAACTATGTCATCATTTTCAATGCGTTAGAAAAACCGACTTCGTTCCTGATCGAAATATCTATCGACTGCCAGAACTATTTGAGGTGGTTGACTATTCAAAGTTTTACCCCATTTTCCACTCATTATCACTAAATCACTAAAATAATCACACAATAATTAATTACATAAATCTAGCATTTATAATAAAACAAACCACAATTTATAACAACACAAACCACGGTCGGAATTTATTATTTGTTTATTTAATCACTTTAATAAGCACAGTCCTTATGTGCTCGTTTTATTTATAATTTTGGAGAAAACATTTTTTTAAATGAAATCGCCATTGCTCCATAAACAATCTACCACAGACAATAATATTTTTTCTTTAAATCAATGGGTCTGTTTCAAATCCGCGACACTATGACCGTGCAAATAACTAATTTATACCTAATTATTATTCAGAACTTTTTTTCTAACGCTACTTTTCTGTCATTTTCGATTTACTTTGACAAGGTTCCATCCCATTCTCATTGCGCGCGGGTTATAATGTGATATTGATTATTTATTTTAACCTAAGAAATAACGGTTTCTATATTTCATTTTAATTTTTGACATAATTATGACAGGCAAACATAGACAAAAAAATAAATACTTCATGGACTGTGGTTTTTTACCTTTCGATATAGGGCATTACAACAAACAAATAATGCCTTCACACCAAACCTCTAAAGCGTCTCGGAAATGGGATATTTGAAGAAACGTTTATCCTACGATTTTATAAAAGTTCGCGGTGCACTTTGAGACCCATACCCTTCGATAGAGGGCATTACAGCGAAAAAATTATGCCTACACAACAAACCTCAATAGTGTCACGGAAAAGGACGCGGTGATACGTCTTGTAGAAATACTTGGTCACAATGCTTTTATTTGAATATCCCGTTTCTGAGCTGTTTTAGAGGTTTGGTGTAAAGACATTATTTTTTTATTGTAATGCCTTTTATCAATAGGTATGGGTATCAAACTGCACAGCGGCATTTTAAATTACTATGCCGGTTGTGTCCAAAGATCTTTACATTTCGATCTCTAATTGGATATGTTTTACAAACAATTTGCGGGAAAGAAAAACTCAACTAGTATTTGACGTTCCTGCCTTTTGCAGGACTTTTTTTTTTTTGTTTTCTCTAAAGAAATAGGAATTTATTGAGCTGTCAAAAATTAAATAAAAATATGGAAAAGGTATGATTTAGGTAGGTAGGATGTATTAAAATTGTAGCTTATTTTTATATTTTAATCCTATATATCGTAACTTATTTTTATTCAAGTATTTAATAATGGGAAAAGTAAAAGGAAATTACTATAAATCCCAAAAAAATAAAGGAAGATTTAAGACAAACCAGTAACTATAATGTACTTATCTTTTTACCCAACTATATCGAATATTATAAAGATTGGTAGGTGTTTTGCCTGAATATTTATATAATAATATATGATGCCGATACCGACACGTTTTAACCTGTTTCTTAGTAGGGCACATAGGTACATACGAACGTTTATGTGTGAATTTTCAATATATAGAGACGGATGTAATAATTATTTCGCATAATTATTATTATAAAAATATATAAATATAAAAATTATTATAGTACAGAACATTTACTTATTGACAATTTCGTTATCAAACAAAATACCCAAAAAACGAACACTCTGACCCCACCCTTTCCCGCCAGCTACTTACTACCGGACTGCAGTTTTGCGATGTGACAAGTTAAATACTACATACATTGCGTGTTTTCTATGATATTCATAAACATCCTACAAAGACGAACGCTTGATGAATATGTAACTTGTACAAAATGTACGATGCATCGAAAGTAGATTTATTTGTTTCCAGGGTGCGTAATTTTAATACTGCGTTGCACCTGTGTGGCTAGAAAATATCAATGTGTGTGTTCTATCAGAAGTTCCCACGGTCAAGGATTACAGGCAGTGTTTGACGGCGATGTAATTAGCTAAGATTTAGTACACTTTTCTAGAAAATATCTATTCAAATCGCGACTTGAAGACCCTCTTAGTTGTATAGTCGGCTGCATAATCGCAGCCTCCGGTAGAGTACTAAAATAACTATTATTGGAATAAAATAAAATAAATAAATAAATATTGCAGGACATTCCACACATCGCCATCTAGCCCCAAGCTAAGTAACTAGACTTGTGTTATGGGTGCTAGACAACGGATATACTACTTAGATACTTTTCTTTTGTAAATATATACTTATAATACATAGAAACAACCAGACCACAGACAAATGTTTTTTTTTTTTTTTTTTCTCTCTTGTTTGGCCCCACAACGTTATGCCATTTTCATCTTAGTCTTCATTTTCAGCGGGTTTTTTTTTTTTTTTTTTCAGTTATGGCTTCGCACGGTTTGTGCATATAGCCAGTATCAAGTAATATTTTGCATCAAGTTATGGCCCGATTTACAGAAATCGGGCTCAAAGTGTTTCAAGATGGTCAAGTCGTCAAGTCACAGTTTGTCAAGTCAGGGGTCATAGTAAAGCGGTGGCTACTTTACTATAACCTTGTAGGAGATTTTGGAGGCAACGAGAAAAGACCATGTTTGACACTGATTTTTACTTTCACTACACTTGTGCACTTTCACGGAACTAAATTAGATAACTTTCCACCAGAATTATACAATTTAACTCGGTTTACAACTAAGTTTCGTGTAAATAAAACTGCAGCACGACATGTTGTTGGCTCGTTCCCGCCAAAAACTCCAGACAAATGTTTTCATTCTAATAATTTTTGTTTGATAAATTATTGAGTTAGAAGACTTTAAACTTCAAGTAAAGCAGGTAAGTACCTAGAATCTAGGTTGTGTTCAAAACATTCTTATAACAGCCGTTCTGGAGGAGTTGTTCTCAGTATGTCGATTCCCAGAACGTCGATGCAGTGTTGCTAAGCCCATCATGTCGATTTCTCAGCATGTCGATTGCCCATCACGTCGACGCAGATTTAATAACAGATTTACACGGACTTTAAACATTCTCTATGGTCCCCACTGGAGACCAGTAGGTAGCATAATGATGATGTGATGAATGATGATCGCTCTACGGTGGGTCTGCAATTATGCAGCCGACCGCACATCAGGCAGGATATCAATCATTCAGAAACTAACTGAATACTGATTGATTAGTTATCTTGTAGTCCAAATGAAACAATCTATCAAGTCGCGATTGGATTTCTCATTAATCGGTCACTTTATAAGTGAACTGGGCTAATGGGTAATAATGACGTTAATGTTATTTGTTTTTGTTTATGAGTATGTTTGTTAGTAGGCTTTAATAACTACCTATTTAGTTATTATAGGTACCTTAAGAGGAAAAGATACCGGGCGCTCTCTCCATACAAACGTTGTCGACTGTTTCCTCCCTGGATAATGACACTAGATAGAGCAAATATTTTTTCATTACTCATACTCAAAGTAGGTCTTTTTTTTTTTTTTTTTTTTTTTTTTTTTTTTTTTTTTTTTTCAGTTATGGCTTCGCACGGTTTGTGCATATAGCCAGTATCAAGTAATATTTTGCATCAAGTTATGGCCCGATTTACAGAAATCGGGCTCAAAGTGTTTCAAGATGGTCAAGTCGTCAAGTCACAGTTTGTCAAGTCAGGGGTCATAGTAAAGCGGTGGCTACTTTACTATAACCTTGTAGGAGATTTTGGAGGCAACGAGAAAAGTCCATGTTTGACACTGATTTTTACTTTCACTACACTTGTGCACTTTCACGGAACTAAATTAGATAACTTTCCACCAGAATTATACAATTTAACTCGGTTTACAACTAAGTTTCGTGTAAATAAAACTGCAGCACGACATGTTGTTGGCTCGTTCCCGCCAAAAACTCCAAAGTAGGTCTAAATATGCCTGAAGAGCGTGTAGAAAATAAAATTTCCGAAAATTTCCGGCTTTTCGCTTTCACTGACAGCTGTCATGTCAAATTATGGCTTCGCACGACTTGTGCAATCTGCATGTAGCCAGTATCAGTATCATTACGCATTAGGAACTTCAAAAACCTAACCTCCTTGCTTTTTTTTTACACCAAAGAATAATAATTATGGCTTGGCACGGCTCATGCATACTGCCAGAGTTTAGTACTAAGTAATTTTTTCTCAGTAATCAAATTCAAGTAGGTACCTATGCCGCCCTCGCCCTGTCGATGTTGCTGATGTCGTACGTTGAGTAAGAAAAAAAAAAAAAACTGGTGGGAAATGCTAGCATTTCCAAATTATTTTAAACGTTTTTATAAGTACTATTTTTTCTTATTTTATTATGTTTTTGTGTTAAGTTTAATCTGGTTTTTCATTTATGATTGAAAAAACCCCTAAAAGGTTTTCAAAAACCTTTATATTAGTGTAAAAAACAAGAAAATAAACAAATGAATTGTTTTTCAGATTGACAATAAAACAAATATTTATGTAGGTATTAATGAATTATTAATGAAGGTGGCAGATGGCCCTTATTATCAGCAAATACCTTACTATTTAATAGAACCTATTAGTACGCAGAATACATTAACAGATAACAGTCCTAAAAGAATAATTAGAAATTTTTATTAAATATTTACATAATAAAAAGCGTTGTTCTTGCGCCATCTAGTTAGTTTCACTGAAAGTTTGTAGCAAAGCATGTGGCAAAGCTTTAAGTTTTACCGAGCTTTGGAGCTTTTGTGAGAAGCTTCGTCGAAGATTTTACACTAAATAACAGATGGCGCTGTTTTCAAAACTCAAAGAAAACCATTCTTCCAAAAAATGAAAGACATTTATTCTTCAACAGTAGCCGTTTGTCTATCATTTGTTGCTGTTACAGTTTGTTAATTATTATTTAATACATAAGTCTGCAATTTTTTTGTAGAACAAAATAAGTAGGTACGGTTTTGTCCCAGAAGTTCGGCTGGCTAAACTAATGCAATTTTACAGTTATTATTTAATTTTGTTTACAATAATAATAAATAAATAAATACATACTTACAACATTTGTATTTGTTTATTGAAAATAAAAATAAGAAAACCTATACTATCACGGTAGGTATTAACATTTTTTTCTACCGGAGTTATAGGTTAGCGAAGTACATAATAATATGCTCACTTCCAAAATCTTTTCATTTATGATATTATGTACCTACTTATATACATATATCAAAACAGCTATTTTCTCACGAACACCTGTCGAAATAATTTCACAGAGGCAACTACGACACACATGCATATGTAACGGGATAAGCAATAAACGTTGTCACACGCAGTTATAAAACAGGCATTTTTTCGGTTTACTGCGATGTTTATGGACTCTCACAGACTACAGACTTTTGTCGATAATTTTACAACAGTTTAATTTTTTTTTTTCATTTTGCAATGTGCTAATTTTGCGACGTAATCATTCTGCGAAGTTACCCTTTTGCGAATGCTCATTGTGGAAGGTTCTACTTTCGCGACCGGTGCTCATTTTGAGTTTATTCCATACTAGCGACCCGCTCCGGCTTCGCGCGGCTATATTATGCATGTATTATACATATAAACCTTCCTCTTGAATCACTCTATCTAATTTAAAAAAAAACCGCACCGAAATCCGTTGCGTAGTTATAAAGATCTAAGCATACAAAGGGACATAGGGATATAGGGACGGCGAAAAGTGACTTTATTTTATACTAGCTGCGCCCCGCGGTTTCACCCGCGTAGTTCCCGTTCCCGTGGGAGTATTGGGATATAATATAGCCTATGTTACTCGTGGATAATGTAGCTTTCGAATGGTGAAAGAATTTTTAAAATCGGTCCAGTAGTTTTTGAGCCTATTCATTACAACCAAACAAACAAACAAACAAAGTTTTCCTCTTTATAATATTAGTGTAGAAGTGTAGACTATGTAGTGAAGGCAATCGTCATTTCATCGTTTATCGGTCGCTTCACACTGATACTTCAGCATGTTGCTCCTGTGTTTGCAGTTTTACTGCTAAAATGGATGGAAATATGTATACTTAAGACTTCATCGTACCCTTTTAAATAAAATTACCAAAACGTAGAGGCTGCTAAAATCGATAAGAATATATACTTAATTAGCAGCTCGCTGCTTCACCCGCGTAAGTCCCGATCCCTAACGAATTTCGGGATCAAAATTATCCTAGTGGTTCTCCATCCTCTAAACTAGTACTCGTAATATATTCATCCAAATTGGTAAAGTCGTTTGACGGTAAAGAGGAAACAAACAAATAAACAAACTTTTTTCAAACTTAAATATTAATTAGGATGGCCACCTGTCGGCGGATTAAAGTCTTTGGTTTACGAGAGCTATAAACGGTGACGTATATAAAACCCAAACGATCTCTGGACAGAGACAAACAACATAAAATTGTGATCATTACCTGCATGAGATAATATCGTGCAGGCATTTTGTCGGTAGAGCACGTCATTTAATCATCTCTTATTATGAGATTTCACGATACGAGAATTATTATCTTAGCACTAGTTTTTCCCTACCTATTCACACTCGTAGTGTGCTCGTGCTCGTAGATCCCGATCTCTCTCTCCTTATATTTTATAGTAAACTAGCTTACACTGGCGACTTCGTCCGCGTAGGAGTCGAAAATTCAAAATTCTTTTTTGTCGGATGCGTACGTCATACAAAGAACACACCCTCCTTTCAGGTCTCTACGATCAGCTGTTTAGGCTGTGTGTTGCAGTCAGTCAGTCATTCAGGACACAGCATTTTATATGTATGGAAGACTAGTAGCGCTCCGCGGTTTCAGCCGCGTAACTCCAGATCCTGTAGGAATATCGAGATAAAAAGGCTCCCAAAGAATCAATGTTTCATCAAAATCGGTTCAGTACTTTCAATTCAAACAATCAAATCTTTTCTCTACTAATTTTAGTATAGATTAAGATAAATAGATATTAAAGTATATGAATTATAGACTTCCATTGAATCAATGTATGTATCCTCATACCAAGTTTCATCGGTCATCAAAATCGGTCCAGTAGTTTCGAAGCCTATTCGTTACAAACAAAAAAATCTTTCCTCTTTATTATATTAGTACTAGCGACCCGCCCGGCTTCGCACGGCTATTTATGCGTGTATTATACACTAGCGACCCGTCCCGGCTTCGCACGGCTATGTTATGCATGTATTATACATATAAACCTCTCTTGAATCACTCTATCTATTAAAAAAAACTGCATCAAAAACCGTTGCGTAGTTTTAAAGATTTAAGCATACAAAGGGAAATAGAGACAGAAAAAGCGACTTTATTTTATACTAAGTAGTGATATAAACCTTCATCTTGAATCACTCTATCTATTAAAAAAACCGTATCAAAATCCGTTGCGTACGCGTAGTTTTAAAGATCTAAGCATACAAAGGGACATAGGCACGGCGAATAGTGACTTTATTTTATACTATGTAGTGATGAAGTGTAATTTCATATTAATCTGGACAGCGATGAGCTCAATTACCAAGTAGGTACCATCAAATTGTAGATAATTAGATCATATCAATGATGATCGATACGTCATCGTCGTATCGGTGTCCGAACGACCTAAATACTGCTACTGGGCTTGATAAACTTTAATGGTGCTCGGTTTATAAACAGATGCCATTATTAGTGTAAATTTAATCATTTTTCATTAGGTATTAATTTCAGACATAAATAATTACTGTAATAGTGTTTGTTTTAGTTATGAGATTAGATAGTTGAGATCGAAGAAATTGGTATGTAGGATGTTTAAGTAGGAAATAAATGTTTTTAATTAACTATTTAAACTCGCACGATTTTGTATTCATAGTTATTATTTTCCATGGTCTTAATCGCGTTCTTTTTATACGCGATTAAGACCTGGAAAAAAATATTAGTACGAATATATGTTCTTGTTCATCCAAACAGAGCACAGTTTTGGAAGAGTATCCATTGCTTCAGTGAAAAGTTCTAGCTTATGACGACTTCAGGGCTTTAGACTATCGGCATCTGCTCAACTTCAAAGCTTAGGTTTCATACAGTTGCTTTATAGAATGAAAACAAGACAAAAACCTAGGACTTGAAGTATCAGTGTCCTACCGCATAGTTAAATTAACATTCAAATAGGTACTTAATTACATAAGTAGGTGAGTAGATACTTTTAATTTAAAATCCACAATTGAAGCGAAACTTTCTTTCTAAGGAAAATTAAACTAAAGTTTATCCGACTCTGCACATAAGATAGGATAAGTACCTAGCAAAATCGAAATATAAAATCGAACTAAACTCCGCTCCGATGCAATTTTCATAAAATTTGCATTTCCCAAAGACATTAAAAAGTAGATATTACGACGCTTAGGACTACCTAGCTAGATGGAAAATCGTCGTCGTTCGTAATCCTTTGTTTTATATCAATGCTTTTACTTATCGTTTTTAATTTGCAAATGTTCACGGCCTTCTAAAAGTAAACGATTTGTCACAGGTCGTAATTTCATTAAAAATTGCAGATATATAATATTTATTGTTATTAAAACACAACAATTATAATTGCATGCATTGTATGTATTGCATGATGTTAGTATTTTCCAATAACAATAAATATTATTAGAAAAATGGAATCTTATTAATTACCTATTAGATTCAATCTTGATATCCAGATATCTACTTGATTCGAGATGTTATTTTAGGTCTATTTGAGGCGTAATTCAGGTTTTTTTTTTGTTAACTCGAATACGGTCGTAAAAATTAACAGAATGTAACGATTTGCAATTTACGACTCAAGAACACAACTTTGAAACTACTAATAAATGAGTAAGCAAGTAGATAAGAATGTTTTAACAGGAAATGTTTGTAAACTAAACTTAGAAGTGGTTATCTTTTGAGATTCCTCTTATTTAAGATGATTCATTGTCAGATGTCTTAACCATACTGAAGCTTTTCCTATGAGAAAATCTAAGTTTTTTTACAGTATTTGGGTACCTAGTTATACTTAAAATAAATAAGCGACATGTTCAGTTCATTTCCTTTGCTTGAGCCTTCAAAATAATTTACGACTTCGTGATTCTAAGACGTACCTATAGCATTTTTTATAGGCAAGTAGATTGGCATAAAAACTTAAAAGGCAACATTTACAAAAAAATGTAAATAACGCTATAGTCAACTAATTATCTATGTACATTTAAATGAATTCTCAGCCGTTTTGGCGTCGTCGTAGGCTGTAAGCCTAAGAGTATTTTTGTTAAATGAAATACAATAAATAAGCACAGTTCAAAGGCCTTTCTAACTAACAAATAGAACTGTGTGTGAAACAGGAAGTTAAAACGATTCGCGGGTATCTATCGCTAGGGAGATACAGTTCCATATCCTGTGCTTGTTCGGTCAACAAAATATATACATTAAATTGTAGATAATATGAGTAAAATAACGGGTCTTGCCGACGTGTAATGGAGCCTGTACACTTGGTGCCAACTGCCAAGCTTACTCACAAAGTTAAGAACATGGAACTGTGCTTCTCAATTAAAATAAAGGATGTTAGCCACAGTGCTCACGAACTCAGGTGGAAAATGTGCTGGCAATATCTGCCGCATATCTGACGAGATGTGACCAAAAACCACCCTGGAATGGGTCCTGAACAGCAAGCGACCCTGAGGGGACGAGAAAGATGTCGATATGACCCAGTTGGCATTAGGTCTTTGCCCTGCATTGGCACAGTACAGGCAAAAATTTACAATTTATGTAAAACTAGGCATATTATCTAACTAATGTTCCGAAAATTTAAATAATGAATACTTACCTATAAAATAAACTGTAAGTAAACAAAAGCGTACTACTGTGCAATAAACGAGTACTATTTGATAAGAGTATTTATGTACATACATGGTCTCTGAAAACATGTTTCTATATTTTTTAATTGGTTCTATACGCCTGTTTTAGCAAGCAATCTTATTTATGTAGTTAACTATTTCTCTCGTTATTTATGTCAAATACCTAAACTAACTACCTATCCTACCCCATAACTAATCTATACTAATATTATAACGCTGAAAAGTTTGTTTGTTTGAACGCGCTAATCTCAGGAACTACTGGTTCGAATTAAAAAATTATTTTTGTGTTGTATAGTCCATTTACCGAGGAAGGCTAACTATAGACTACTTTTTATTTTGATATTCCCACGGGATCGGGACTTACGCGGGTGATACCGCGGAGCGCAGCTAGTAAATAATACGATTTTCTAAATCACAAGTGAAGGATCATGCAACTAAATTTACCTGCAGTAAATTTTTGTTACCTATGTCTAATATTTATATTACATAATTCATTACAGATTGGTGAAAGTCCCATTTTTTTTTGCAAATCATGTTTTATTCACTAGAAAATTCATTTTGGTGGAATAAATTCATTTTGTTGCAATGGTAATAGACGGACTGGGCTATTCAGAGTAGACAATCACATCTATTTGTATACTACTAGCGACCCGTCCTGGCTTCCCACGCCTATATTATGCATGTATTATACAAATAAACCTTCCTCTTGAATCACTCTATCTATTAAAAAAAAAACCACATCGAAACCCATTGCGTAGTTTTAAAGATTTAAGCATACATAGGGATATAGGGACAGATAAAGTGACTTTGTTTTATACTATGTAGTGATGTAGGATACAGATAAAGCAGATGAAGGATCTATCTTGAACGACTTGAACTAAGCAGAATGCAGTCATAACAGGCTTATTTTAGGTAATTTTTTATCTGGGCAAGTGGGTTCGATACCACTGCGTTACCCACAATAATACCAGTTAAACTACCGCAGACAAAATGCAAAATAACTATTGCCAATAACTAAAATTATTAATTTTTGCATAGTATATTGTTGTTGTGGTTACAACCTTCCAACCTTTTGTTATAAGCGGATTATTTAAAAGACGAAACAACCATAAGTATATAATTGTTTTATATCATTTATGTAAGAATACTTGGACTAATGAGACAAATCAAACTATACCCATCGTACTGTTAAGAAGATATGAGTGAATAAAGAATATTACAAAGATAGGCATCAAAGGCATATAACCCTTTTCTTGCAGTTGGGTTAAAATACAATTAACTAAGCAAGTATGCAAAGGCAGTTTGAGCTGCCTGAATAGGCGAAACTGATGTGTATTTATAAAATTAAAAAATGACATGCATTTTTCAATATTACAATTTAATAGTCGCGTAAAAACAACAGTATTTGATTTTTCACATGGTAATTTCTGAACATAGCAACATAGTTTTTTTGTAGTATTTGAATGTTTGAAGTACATAATAAAACTTAGTTTGAGAATATACATTGAATCATACTTTGTATTAACCACAGATTGTCTCATCCTGCCATCGAGAACAGGACTTATACAGGTAAAACCATGGGGCATCGGCTAGTATAAATGAAGACAGGTGATGACTAGTACTATAGATAGGTAGGTATTGGTGTTGACAAGGTAAGGGTTATTGACTTCTTTCTGCAGAATTCAGGATCGGGCTTAAGGATTCTTCTTCAGAATGTGGAGGGGATAAGGAAGGTCGGGTAGTATTACAGGATTTCTGGAAAACAGACACGTTGTTATCATTATAAGAGTTAGTATTGACATGGACATGACTTTTTTTACTCACCCAGAAATCGGTGCCAAATAAATTTGTCCCTGTAACTGCACTTTGAACTCACACCCACTTAATTAGTTTATTATTCACACAGCACGGATTTCACTTTTGATTGTACATATTTAGAGGATAAAACACATTAAATCACCGTTAGTTTTTGTTGTTACGTCTGGCTTCGACGGGTACTGTCTAGGTATTTTCGTCGCCAAAATCTGGCCTATTTTTATTTATAGACCGATTATAACTCGTTGATACAGCATTATCTTGATATTAACGATAAAGGAACTCTATTCAAGATAAGCTCAGGGACTGGTTTTTGCCAAAAACTCTTTCTATTCGGACTTCCTGATATTCAGAAAGTGAAAGTTCGGAAAATAACTTTTTATGACCGTGTAAAACAAAGTTATCGATACAATTGTTATCTTAATACTAAGATAACGTTTTGAACACAATATTTTTATTATATTAATTAGTCGAATGGAGAAATAAACAACACATGCGCGAAATAAAGACGCGCACAGCCGATTTTCACTAGTGCCGAACAAAACGAAATCACAGAGTACAATGTCAAAGTCAAAAAATAAATGTCAAAAATGGGTAAATGTCAACGTCATCAGTGACATTGACAGCTAAACTATTATGACTTCGCACGACTTGTGCATATAGCCAGAATCAAGTTAGTATTTTTTGTATCAAATTATGATTTAGGATTTAGTTCAGAAATCGGAATCTAGTGTTTTGAAACAGTAAATCAGGGTTTGTAATCATAAGTTATAATAGAACGGTGGCTACTTCAGTACCATTCAAGAAAGTTCTACATAGGATAGTAGGTAACCTGTGACTAATACATGACTAATATTAGTTTTTTTAGGTTTTTTGTAGTTTTTCTTCGAGCTTTTAAATCTCTGACAGTCACTTCAGATTGGGTATAAACTTGAGCATTTCAATGTAATGTAACATTCCTAAAAATGGTACAATTCAGGCAAATGCGAGGCACACAAGAGGCACATGTTCGAAGTGTGGTTCGAGTAAAAATAACAGCGAATACCTACTCGATGTTCAGTAAATGCTCCAGTCTATACCCCCACATAGGACACATGAAAATACGAAAATTGATATAGTTCGTATGTATTTAATATTAAAACAATAATATCCAGTTACATAATTGTGTAAAGTTATTCCTTTGAACTTATTCGTATTTTTAGCACTATTACGGTGCTCCCTCACCGAGAGCATTCGCCTGTAATGTAATGTACCTAGATAACATTTTAGATTCGTTTAGACGTGTCGACCTCCGCGTCTTAGGCGAGAGAGTAGGTATCACGTCATCAACATTCAATGAGAGCGCTGCTTGATGACGTGATATGAGTAGATCTTGAGTAGATAGGAAATGGTGTAGGCGCAAACAAGCGCAACAGTACGTTACATTACTGCAAGTAACATTTTAACGCTCGTTTGTCCTCCCTCACAGATGTAAATGCTCGAATCTGTAACGTTTCATTACAGGCGAATGCTCCCGGTATGGGAGCATCTTTAATGTAATATCTACCTACCTACCTACAACGTAATTTATAAATATTTTCGCGGGTTTTTCATTTAAATAAAAACCGGGAAGTCTACGCTACGGAACTAGCTAGCAACTATGTGAGAAGGCGATTATTTGATACAGTGTGTATCAAAAATCCTGTAATTTCTCTTACACCCAAGCAAGAGGTTGTTGACACAACATTATTTAATGGTAGCGAGCCCTTAGGAAACAGGGTGTTGTCAATTTGAAAATTCCCCAAACTTTGGGTACGATTATTAAAGAGTACATAATATAAACACAAAAATCTTAATTTCTATTTTTCATACTTTTTGGGTAAAGTCCGTGTGTACTTTCATGTAAGGACAGTTGACAACAAAAGGTGACAAAAGTGCAGATCCACTCTAGAGTTCTAAAATTGCATTATTATTTCATTACAAATAAATGTTTATCTAATAAATCGGACTTAAACTTAAACTTTTATTTTTATAACACCTAAATAGGTGGACCTAATTGATGAAGATGCGGTCGAAGATGTAACAAGCTTTCCTAAAAGATACCTACGCTCAATGAAATGGCGGTCTTCGAGGCACGCGAAGTAGGAAAATGGCGGCAGTAGAAGAAAAACTTTTCCCGCCCGTTCTCGTTTTGTTGCTGCACCGGCCTACATATCGGAACACGGACAAGTTCGCTTGGCGAAGGAGATTACAGGGTATTTGTTACAAACTGTAGGTATACATCGATGGTTATCACAGATATACAACCTCTCAACAGAGGAACCTAGCTATCACTAGTTTTATCATCACTTTTCGAATCTTAAAGGTGTAACTTTAAGTTTCTTAGCCAACGCTTCGGTGGATTGCAGTAATGGTTCTATAACGGTTATGCATCTCAATTTGTCAACTGTTTCGGCGTGGTATTTTTCTACATCACCGGGCGCCAATACTGGTTTACAAGGATCAGTCTGAACAAATAGAAACAAAAGTAAGTTGAAACCTACATAGAAAAAAGGTTTCTTGAAGCAAGAAATAATACTGTCCCTATAGACACTAGTGAATATAAGTAAAAAATCTTAAGATGATAGGTAGTATCTACACAACCAGAGAGATATAGGTTCCTTCGGCTTAGTGGGATCGACCACTTCTTCAGTAAGAAATACTAAGGTCTAAGGTAGGGGTAAACACAAAAGATCCCACTGGATCGAAATGTTGCTGGCTCTGACAGCCCCCGATAAAAGATAAAATACAACCTACACCAAATTTTATCAGATTCGGTTTAATAGTTTATACTTACTGCTACACTTAGTAGAAACTATGTTCAAAGTAATATCTACGTACCGGTTCTAATTTCCTCCAATAGTCCATACAATCGAATAATCTTTCGCCGAAACCAGGGGCGAAGCAGTTGGGATCGATGGCCACGAAGCAATGGCCTAGATTGGCCGGCCCAGATGAGCCCTTCCCCCACGTGCGTACATT
Organism: Idaea aversata; assembly: GCA_907269075.1. Classification (NCBI taxonomy): domain Eukaryota; kingdom Metazoa; phylum Arthropoda; class Insecta; order Lepidoptera; family Geometridae; genus Idaea; species Idaea aversata. Next base: position 10,751,397 of record OU026101.1, read on the forward strand.
ATGGCCGTATGCTGCACCTAAAAAGAGAAACAAACAGCCCATATAAAGAAGCACTCAACAGCTATTAAACGGGTAAAAATCTCATTCAGATCGGTCGATTGGCTTCGAAGATAGGATACAATTGGTTATTATCATTTGGGGGGTTTTAGTGCCATCAACCATCAAATAAACGTTGTCTACATCTATATCTATCTATACTAATACTAGCTGTCCCGGCAAACGTTGTTTTGCCATTTACAAAAAAAAAAACTGAAAGAAACAAAATAAAAAATAGATGTTGGCCGATTCTCAGACCTACTGAATATGCTTCCAATATATCTACGAAAACTTGCTCTACGTTCACAAAAATCCTGATATTTTCCGTAAAAACAGAGATATTCATAATTTTAACTTAAGAAATAAGGATGAACTGACCGTGCCCGGTAGTAGGCTCCGGAAAATAAACAGGTCGTTTAATAGTACATGTGTGCTCTATTATAATAAATTACCTAAAGAGGTATATGACATGTCCATTAACAGGTTCAAAACTTTTATAAAGCATAGATTGTGCAGTAAGGCGTACTATGATACTTCGTCTTACCTTAATGATAAGAACCCATGGACGTGACTTTAGTTGCTCCATTTCAAATAATACTTTCAAATATTTGTAATATTGACCATTGTGAGCGTGATCACATGAAAAAAAAAACCCCATGAGTTTCTTGTGCCTTCTTCTCATTGGTGGGCGCGTTCCGAAGGCACACATCCTAACTATTCTATTATATTATACTTTTAAGGTATTATACATCCAAAGAAATAAATTTTTTTGATTTGATTTGATTTGCTCACAAAATTTCATGAGAATCGGTCAAGCCGTTTCGGAGGAGTTCAACTTCGAACCCCGTGACACGAGAATTTTATATATGTAGGGATTATAAAGAGGAAAGATTTTTTTGTAACGAATAAGCTCCGAAACTACTGAACCGATTTTGATGAAACTTGGTATGAGGATACATTAGTTCATTGGAAATAACAAAGGCTACTTTTTATCCCAAGATTCCCACAGGATCGGGTGTTACGCGGGTGAATCTGCGGAGCGCTGCTAGTTTAGTATAAAATTAAAATCTTACCCGATGATATACCACAGAATATTTCAACCATAGCGGCCAATCCGTATCCTTTGAAACCAGAGTTTAATTCAGGACCTCCCAGTGGCATCAGAGCTTTTGTGGCTAATGCCTGAAATAATTACTTAATGAATAAATATTTACTTAGACCCTTCTCTGCAACTTGGAACTGACCATCCAACGCTTCGATTTTGTGATCTCCATTCTTTCGTCATACAACCAAGCAGACTGGTTCCGGCATCGATGGTGGACATGCCAGATGTCCGCACTAAGCGTTTTGCTTCGTCATTCCTTATTCGTACTGCAAGGGAATGGAATCAGTTGCCTGCGTCTGTCTTTCCTGACGTGTACAATTTGGGTGTCTTCAAGTCGCTAGTGAATAGAAGGCGTGCTACATCTTAGGCCGTATCGTTACCTACCAACAGGCAGGTGTGATAGTGGTCAAACTCTGACCTATCATATGTAAAAAATAAACAATGCGGTAGCTTCATTACCAAAACTGTTTCGAGAAAGGAGCTTTAGAGTAATAGGAAAATAGCTTACAAGTTTAGCGTCTGTCGTGATATTGCCGTTAGGTGCTTGTGCCCATCCGGAAGGTAGCGGCTGACATTTTCTTAAATACATTTCAATCTGCAAAGCGAATACATGTTTGAATGAACGCCTTATATGCCTACAGCATAAATAAATATTTATTGGTTTAAAAATATTGAAAACGTTAATTCTTTACTGTGTAACGGGATATAGAACGATGTAAGTAGATAGTCAGATCGTGACAATATATTACTTTTCCAAGAGAAACGGCGGTAGTAGCCATGTCCAAAAAGAATGTTTCTCCACATGCGGCCGGTGCTGCAATTGCTATTGGATTCGAGCCGAGTGCAACCTGGAAGTAATATACATTAGAAAAGTAGCTTTTACGAGTACCTTTGTCAGTTTAGGCACATAATATATAATGGCCCCTCTACATGATAGCCCATATTAGTGGCCCAGCATGTAGAGGGTGTAGTGGTGTCTGATGGCTTATGCTTCGTGAGATGGCGACTGGATGGTTTCATTGTCGGTTTTTCGGTCGCACCGCACACCAAAGGAAGTGGGCAACGATGGCTGAACGTGGCCATCGTGTAGTTGCGTTCCAGTGCTGGGCTATCATGTAGAAAGGCCATAATAGTTTAGGGATTTCCAGATCTATGGTTATCCTGACTAGATTAGAGGTCCTTCACTTTATTCCATTAACAGGTTTAAATTTTTATAAAGCATAAATTGTGCGGTAAGGCGTACTATGATACTTCATCGTACCTTAATGATAAGAACCCATAGATGTGACTTTAATTGCTCCATTTCAAAAAATGCTTGTAAGAAATTTGTAATATTGACTTTTGTGAGCATTATTATTAAACAGTCATTATTTTATGAAACAAATTTGTAATGCTTTATCTTTTCATTAGGCCATAACTGATTCCTGTCCTGTCGGGTGTGTCGGTCTTTTTATTAGCGATATCGCCAATTGATAAATATAATTGTATGAAATTGACTTATAGCATTGTATGAAATTGGCGTAAGACGCAACTTGCCAACCGTTTTTTATTAGCTTATGTCAATATCATACAAAATAAGTCTGTCGATTGGCGATTTCGCTAATAGAAAACAATCTTGTCTAAGCGGGGCTGGACTATTTCCTGGCATGTGCTCGTATGGGGCTGGCAAACCCTAACTACGTTTAAACGCCCGGTAGTTATAGGCAGGCTTCAGTCGACTCTTACGGATTTTAGATGACGATTATTATACCTACCTGCACACTCCTAGTAGGTGCCATAAGTGGAGAACTGTTGGATAGGGACATTCCTATCATGCCTTGGTGGACTGCCTGCAAGCACCAAAAGCCTCCCATGCCAAAGTGATTTGACCCTGGAAAATATTGAACTTGGATTTTTGATACACAGTAAAGTAATTGACATAATTATATTAGTTCGTTATAGCCGACTGTGGAAGACCAATCCGGACTTGTGGAATACCTATATACATAAACTAGCTTTTGCCCGCGACTTCGTCAGCGTAGAAGTCGAAAATATACCAAGGAATCACGTTGTCCCATACAAACTTGCCCTCCCTTTTTAACCCTAAAGTTTAGAATTTCGGAAAATTAAATTTCTTATCGGATGACTACGTAATACAAGAACATACCCTCCAAGTTTCAGGTCTCTCGATCAGCGGTTTAGGCTGTGCGTTGATCCGTCAGTCAGTCAGTCATTCAAGATCGACAAAGCATTTTATATGTTTACAATAAAAGATTATAGTATAATTTCTGTAATTTTACACTATCGATTTTTGAAGTTTATTTATAGCAGTAACTAGGCCGATTTGGCAGTCTGTTGTCGAAACTGTGGAAGGAAATCCATAATGTGCAAACGTGTTTGTTTTTAAGACTATTTCAAGTGATCATGTGTATGTAAATACATAAGCATTGAAAGAAATAAAGAAATTTGAATTTGAATTTGAATTTACCTCTAACAGTGACCCAGCCAACGCCAGTCGTTTTTGCCTTGCATATCGCGACATCCATACTGTAATGTGCAGCCGTAGCTCCGAGGACGTTGTTTGCGTCTACCAACGCAGTGGAAGCGGTTTCTTTTATTACACAAGGTACGTTGTTAGGCTCGCAGGCGCCGGTGAGGATGTCGTCTATGTACTTTTCTGATAAAATATACAATCGAATTGAAACCTTTGGTTGGAAGGATATTATTGTGTGGTATTTTTCGTTTTTAAATAAGTACTTAATGTTGGCTAGCCTCACCAAATCGATTTAGTCCATGGCTAGGATGCCCCATCCTTTCAGCTTGAATTAACAATTCAGCTAGTGCCGCTGATGCCTTGGGGTTAGTTCCGACTGCCTTCAGGCAGTCTACCATGAACCTACACAATTCTTTTGTGCATACTCTGCTCATGGTACCTGAAAATTAGAGAGAAAGATAAAGAAAAAGAAATCGCGTGCAGATTGAAACCTACCAAGGTGGGAAAGCATTAAAACATTCGAATGTAACTACATAGATGAGTTCTTTACTTTATTCAAGCTAGTTTTTTTTGAGAATATCTAAAATATCTAGCAGTTTTCCCGAAATAATGCAACGTATTTAAACAGGAGTCAAATTCTTCTGTGATTTAAACGTCTGTCATGAAAACACGAGCAAAGTCAGGTCAGTTTGTTTATGCTTTGTTTTATGTTCTGTTGCGTGCACTGACATAGTAAAAAAAACCTTTCAGTTACAGAAAGAGAACTATTTGGCTCTCTTCTGATAACTGGCTTAATAACTGTTACTGTTACTGTTACATCTCCCTGGCTTAATATTAAGACTAATATTAATTTAACTCTAAAATATTAAGACTCGATCAGTCAAGATTCTCCGCTAGGAGTAATAGCTCTGAATAAGGAAAGATAAGTAATAGTATAATTAATAGTGCTCTGTGGTCAAGTGGATAACCGAGCCTTATTGGATGTTTAAAAGGTTATAACTAACAGATAAGCCAGCAAATTTTTTAAACATTTAAAACCGTGGCTTATAGCGTACGAAACTTATTTTAAAAATACCTAAAATCGACGTACAGTGTATTGGATGATGTATACGAATTTAAACAATAGCTGAGTGATTATGTCTATTCAGGGGGCCTATCTTCCTTATCCCTCTGAGTTCATGGCGTAATTCAAATTTAAATTTCAAACTTGACAATTTAATTAAAAACGTTTTCGTCATTGATGACATTGACAGCTTACCAGAGAAAATACAGGACCAAAACCAAAAACTCTCACGATTAATCTTACCGGGCTAGTCTTAATGGCCACTGGCCAAGCGCCACCCACTTTTTGTCCTTGACGATTGGCCCCCATCAATGTTCTGCCATCCTTCATGTAGAGCTAAACTGTAGTTATGGCGGGAATGTTAAAACATAGCTTGCTACGGGCTACAGCCTACAGCATTTAATATGGATTGGTAAGGACTGGCTTGGTCAAACACATTAACACTCATGGGTTGGGTATACAAAATCCCAGTTATATCACGAAGTCAGGTCCTTAATTTCGATTCGGTTCCGTTCCAGATCACGCAGTCCCTTGCAAGTTTAAGTCTGCTAAAAAGTAAGCATACAGTGAAGAGTTCGTAAGTAGGTAAGTATATTAAACTCAAAAAATTATTTTAAAATATTTTAATTTGATCTGTTAAAAAAATGCTTGATACATGATTTATCATCATAAATATTTGTTAATATAATTTCCTTAGTTAAGTGATGGTACATTTTTTCTTAAATTATTGCAATTTGTCGGCTTAGTCTGATAAAGGGCCTTGGTAATATCACAGAGATGCAACCTCTCAACAGAGGAACCTAGCGATCAGTAGTATTGTCATCAGCTTTAACCTCCATAGGTTTAACTTTGAGTTTCGTAGCTAAAACTTCGCAGGATTGTAGTAATTGTTGTACAACAGTTACGTATCCCAATCTGTCAATTTCCCCGGCGTGTAGCTTTTCTTTGTCACCGGGCGCCAATACTGGTTTACTTGGATCAGCCTAGAAAAAGAAATAACATGTTAGATAGTCGTCAGCGATTATAAATTTTTACTTAATCAGGAGCCGTAGGTTAGGTACCTATCACTCTACGGCTCCCGATTTATCCATTACCAAAAAATTATATTCACGGACATGATCTAAACAGAAACAAAAAAAGATATTTAGGAAAGGTCATTGATATTATCGCTATTGCGACGTCTTTATGTTTTGCAGCATGACATTTTTGCAGACAGTTTTGCATGATGGTCACTAACAGCAAATTGGCGGCAATCGCGGAAAGCACTACCGCAACCCAAGCCGAAACTAGCGAGGACGCACAGTATAACCGACAGCCCACTACGCAGAGAGTGTTTGTCTAATTACGCTTCTGGTCGAAGCTGGTTTGGGTGGAGTAGCAGTCGACGACCACGCACAATGGGCAATGGGAATGATCGGCTGGGTGCGCAAATCGGAGCCCTTAACATAACTCTCCAAAACTCAATTTTTTTTATCTTAGAAGTGATATCTACGCGTACCGGTTCCAACTTCCTCCAAGTGTCTATACAATCGTGCAATCTTTCGCCGAAACCCGGGGCGAAGCAGTTGGGATCGATGGCCACGAAGCAATGGCCTAGATTGGCCGGCCCACCTTCGCCCGTATGGCCCCAACTACGGACGTTATGACCGTACGCTGAACCTAAAAAAATATCCAATCGATCGAATATCACAGAACAGTTAAAATGCTAAAAACCTTTTTCAAATCGGTCCATTCCCTTCCGAGCTAATACAATTAGTTTTTATTATTATTTGGGGTCAATACATTGAAATATTGTTTTTCATTACTCATACTCCGAAAGAGGGTCTAAAGATGCCTGAAGAGCGTGTAGAAAATAAAACTTTCAGCCCTAGGGAAAATCGCTTTCACTGACAGCTGTCATGTCAAATTATGGCTTCGCACGGCTTGTGCAATGTGCATGTAGCCAGTATCCGTATCATTACGCATTAGGAACTTCAAAAACCAAACCTCCTTGCTTTAAGTAACACTAAAGAAGAACACTACATGTATATAACCTCTTTGGTCCCAACCTTGTAAGAGGATCAGGTAGTATGGAGTATCTCATTCACTCTCGTTGTTAGGAAGAATTGTATGTATTATTCGTAATGAAAAGCACAGTGTTTACCTCGGGTGAAAGACTCATTAAGTCCCTCGAACTATTAGCGCCCTCGCTACGCTCGGGCGCCAAACTCCGTCTCGGGACTTGTAATGAGTGACTTTCACACCTAGGATAACAATGTACTATTTCAGACCATCTAATCATCGCCATCAACCCCCCTAATAAAAGTTAAAAATTAATATTCTCACCTGATGATATTCCACAGAATAATTCAACCATCGCGGCCAATCCGTATCCTTTGAAACCAGAATGTATTTCAGAACCTCCCAGTGGCATCAGACAGTGTGCGTCATATCCCTGAAAGATCAAACATTTACTTACATAAGACCATTCTCTGAAACTTAGGGAAAACCAAAATAAAAAGCGGTAGAAATCTGCGAAAAGCGGCGGCGGGTGTTGATAAACTTTGGGCATCACAAATTAGATACTTAACGAACGAATATTTTGTTATTTATTTTATAAACATTGTGTTATCAGTACTAATTATGAATATTTATTATCGCGTTAAAATTGAGATAAGAAGAATATTTTCTTAGCTAACACGACGATGGCGAGATGATTTTGACTCCTATAGGAATGATTGGTGTGCAATGGCGACCGATCGTGATCAATGGAAGAAAGGCAGAGAGGCCTTTGCCCTGCATTGGGACAGGGTAGGCTCTTAATAAATAAAATAAACACCTAGACTATTGAAAAATATTATGTAGTTCGCTGCTTACAATTTTCGCGTCTGTCGTGATACTGCCGTCCGGTGCTTGCGCCCAACCAGAAGGAATCGGCTCAGATTTTCTTACTTGCATTTCAATCTAAAAGCGAACACGAGTTTTAATGAACTCTAGGTTTCAAACAAAAATATATAAAATTTTGATATTTAAAACGTTATTTATTCAGTGTGCCTTCCCATAGTCCGTATGGTAATGGGATATGGGAAGGCGCAATCAGATCGTGTAAAAATAAATTACTTTCCCAACAGCAACGGCGGTAGTAGCCATGTCCAAGTAGAATGATTCCCCACCAGCGGCCGGTGCTACCACTGCTATTGGATTCGTGCCGAGTGCAGCCTGAAAGAAATACGACGGATCATTGAAGGGATTACATCAATGGAAAGTACCTGCAGCTTTGCCAGCTTGTTGATGAGAGATCTAACCGTGAAAAGGAATAAAATGGCTTAAGCCGACCGTCAATCGCCAACGAAACTAGCTAGTTTAGCTTAGCTCGCAGCTGTAGCTGAGCTGGCATAGTTCGCGGTGGACGCACATGTATGAAAAATTTGCGCAACTAAGCGAACTAAACTAACTTAGCTTAAACTTAACGCAGTTTAGTTGGCAGTGCACTAACGGCTTTAGTGTTTCCTTGGTAACAGAACTGTTCCGAGATGATAGTTTACCTCTTTACTCCTAGTGGGTGCCATAAGTGGCGAGGTGTTGGTAAAGGCCATTCCTATCATGCCTTGCTCAGCTGCCTTCAAGGCCCACCAGCCTGCTATGCCGAAGTGATTTGACCCTGAAAAACATTAAACTCGGATTTTTCCACTTGAAGTTCCGAAACTTTGGTTCTATAGACGGCCGAAGCGGAAATAAATGTGCACATTCAAAACTCCTAGATATTACTGGAAAGAATATTCTATGAAGAAATCGATTACTAGAATTGTTTCACAATGTAAGGATGGGTCGCAGTCATGGCGAACTGAATCGGGCTGATGCTGCGGTCTGGTTAAAGAGAGTAACATATTGGCGCCCATAAGGTTATTGTCCTAAGTTGTTATTTCTTACCTCTTACAGTAACCCAGCCAATGCCAGTCGTTTTCGCCTTATTTATAGCGACATCCATACTGAAATGGCTCCGAGGGAGTTGTTTGCATCAATCAACGCAGTGGAAGCGGTCTCTTTTACCACGCAAGGTTCATTATTAGGCTCGCAAGCGCCGGTGAGGATGTCGTTCACGTACATTTCTGAAAAAAAAAAGTGGGCACAATTTGTGAGATGGACAATTAGCGATCAAGACATGATTCATTAGCCGATGCTCGTTGTTAGTCCAAGAAGATGACAAGAATCGACTGCCGAATTAATCGCTAATGCATAAATAAATATTAATTATACTTAGTATAAGTACTAAAATATTATTTCTATGTAGGTACGTCTATTCTAACTAATATTATAAATTCGAAAGTTTGTTTTTTCTATATTTTGATTGTTTGTTTGTCTTTACGGTCAAACCACTGGAATGATTTTCATTCAAATCGGTATAGTGGTGTGGTAGTATCGGGAATGGAAAAGGACTTTTAATCCCGAAATCCGAAATTCCCGCGGGATCAGGACTTACGCGGGTGAAACCGGGGGCACAGCTACTACTTTATAAATACTAAATACAGTAAGTAAGCAACTTTGTATTTCCACATTCAGTAAAACAGTCAAAACAAGATATAAATAGATATGTAGGAAGGTACCTATACATTAGTTAGAAAGATAGGTTTGGTAGGTAGGTAAAATAGATACAGAAAAAAAACAACAAAAATAAATGAACAGTATTACTATTGATAAGATAAATAATATTCTGAGAATTAAATCTCTCCAAAAAAAAAAAGACAAGATTAGGTACTATTAGAGGCAGAGTAATCTTGTAACTATGTACCAATTTTTCAATATTTATGGATTATAATGGCGAACAATGTTGTACAATTTTTAAATAAATAAATAAATATTGCAGGACATTCCACCCATCGGCATCCCTAAGCTAAGTAACTAGACTTGTGTTATGGGTGCTAGACAACGGATATACCACTTTTATACTTTTCTTTTGTAAATATATACTTACAATACATAGAAACAACAAGACCATAGACAAATCTAAGACAAATCTAATCTAGCATAAATACATGTCTGAGGCGGGAATCGAAAGCGCAACCCTGTGTTTGGCAGGCCGACATGGTGACCATTGTGCCAACTGGGTCGTCATATAATCTTGTTTCTATGCAATGCAGGCTAATAAATAACCTCACCTAATCGATTAAGTCCATGGCTAGGATGCCCCATCCTTTCTGCTTGAATTAACAATTCGGCTTGTGCTGCTGATGCCTTGGGGTTAGCTCCGGCTGCCTTCAGGCAGTCCACCATGAACCTGTACAATTCTTTTGTGTATACCCTGCCCATGGTTCCTGGAAAATAGAAATAAAAATTAAGCTAAATATTTTGAGATGATTGAAACCTATTTCAGGATGCCAGGGCCTTGATTCCGTAAGACAATTTGATGATGTCGATAGCTAGAACGACTTCAGAACAAGCGTTTATTTATGATAACATGAATGGAAACCACATAAAATAGATATATTAGGATACAAAAGCCACAAACGGACTAAGTTTGTCAATAGTTTGTGAATTTTTTTAGTAATTAAAGAAATGTTTATGTTGCCTTACAGAATTAGGGCCCAGTATAATATTAGTTTAATGTAAAACATCGCATTTTGCTATATCTAGGCTAGGCTAGGCTATATGTTTTTTCGTAAACATCCGCCATAGAAATCGCATGAATCTATACTTATCGTTATCTGACTTATTTGCATGTTATGTATACCTACTTTATAAAATCAGTTTTCAACAGTTTTCAGTCAAATTTTTTGTAGAAGATTTTTTAAACCATTGACATAGGTTTTTATTAGGTTTAAACCGGTTATGAGTAAAACAAGAGTAAAAATCTCAGATCTAGGAGTCGATAAGTAAAAGTCGTATGTTATATAAACGCCTGTCACAAAAACACGAGCAACGTTACTTTATTTAATAGCTGGAAAATTAAATTGCAGAAATGAGTAAAGCGAGATACCAAGATTAGTTTGATCGCAACATATAATATTATTACATTTTTGTATATGTCTATATAAAAATACTTCATTGGTGTTAGTTTGTGTTTGTATTTTCCTCCTTACCTTGGTAATGGCACATAAAAACATTAACAGATTATGTTTGTTTGTCTATTTATCAAATAGGTATGAATGCACTCACGTTATCAATGTTAGTTCTTAGAATTTTATCTAAAACTGAGTTAAATAAACACAAATTTCGTGATAGTAGACCTTGGGAATGCCACAGCACATTCCTTATAATTGTGGCGTATGCAAACATTAGCAGAGAAAAAACTTCTAACTCAATAAAATGTAATTAAAAGATCTTTAAAACCATAAAAAACTCACTTACCGTTATCCGATATCGCCAATAAGCGAATTTCTTTGACAAAAATTGATGACTGATATTTTTAAACTGCTCTCGACTCTTCAGAAAGTATAAAATTGTAATATATTTTTCTATTTCGATGCATGCACGTGTGATGCCATCCACGTAGTCAACTCAACTAACCGGCTGGCCTGTGTTTATTTATGTGAGGACCATCTGCAGGGGATTTTGGCAGAAAGGATAATGAATTTTGGAGGTAATAAGGTGGATATTATAGTATCAGATATACAGTGAACGACTGATAAACAATCAACGAGATTGATTATAATGAAGCGAACAAGTGAAGCGGTTTCATTGTTTTTTTTTAAATTTACAATTCTCATAAATAATGGAAAAGTAAAGTCAGTTAGGTATATACATAAATAGTTAGACAAAGATGTAAGACTTAACTCTTTATTTAATTACATTTAATAAGTAGTAGTAGGTATAGGTATAATTAGGTACCTATATATTTTGTGGTATGAAGAAATACCTAGGTATTATAAAACTTTGTTTTTTTAGGAACCTAAAATTAGCATTTAGTGGTGGCTATGGCTATAGGCTTCTTTTCATTTTGATATTCCCACGGAATCGGGACTTGGTGGGAATAGCGCAACTAGGTGGGAATAAACCTGATAGTTCCTGTTGTAGGTACACATACTTGAATGCAAAGAAATTGGGTCAAATATTGACACGCGATAAGCAATTATGCACCGGTAGCCAATTAGCCGGTAGTTTTTTAAAGAAAATTTAAAAACATGACGCATTATCACTAATTTAAGCCCGTCATAGACGTAGCTATAATGTTTATTAATATATTTCATAGCAAGATGTATCGCGATATATTTTCTAAAGTTGGTCCCTAAGCTTCGAGTGACCATAGACGATATATTCATTACGTCACCAAAATATGTGGACAGACATAGGCAAGAAATAAAAAATAATAATAAGAAAGAAGACAGCGGAAGGTGACTTTGTTTTATACTTTGTATCACTCAATATAACTCTGATATAATTTATTTACTTATTGACCAACAACAAGAGTTATTCTAAAGCATTACGATTACATTATATTGAAAAGAAACCAGAAATAATTTACCTAAAAATATATAAATATTTATTAATTCAATCGATTTATCGTCATAAATATTCGTAACTATTCACATATATATTTTTGAATCAAGGGCCTTTGTCGTATGAGTGCTTCCTGTTTGCCCCACCAAGCTGCCCCACAGTGGGGCAAAGTGGAATCGTAAAAATTTTGCAGTGTCGTTTGCCCCACTATTATGATACTGCCCATCAGGGTTGGCATCTTGTTGAGAGTTTGAGAATTTTCGTGTCATCCAAAGTTATGAACCATCACGGTATGTTACAAATTACACTAAAACATTCAGACTTAAGTTAGGTACTGGTGGTGCCATAATCTCGTAACAGCTATGCACCGACTATTAAATAATATGGACAAGATCTCCATTTCAAATGTCAGTTGTGATAAATAAATGTAACTGGGCTGGTAACCTATGAAGTGTGTTTAAATAACAGTACAAAATTATTATTTGAAACGTTATCTTCTAAAGGGTTATAAATCATAAAATAAATTACACGACTCCGTTACAAATAAAATCTTTGCCAATCTTAACATACTTACAATAATTAGTCACTTTTACTACTAACTGTAAAAATTAAAATCTCAGATTGATTACCACTTGACCAAGCTTTTTTAAACAGTTTTACTGATTAAATATTAAAAAAAAACATCTTTCTGAACATACAAACTGTCACGCAAAATATGCAAATTCTTAGAAACCAGTTTTATTTGGTAGGCAAGTTCGTAGGTAACGGTCTCGCCGGTTTTCTTGTTCTGTCATTGGTCAGTTGCACAGAACAATAGTCGTGCCGTCACGTCGGCCATTTGCATTTCTTATCAGTACCAACTGAGTCTCCAAGTGAATGGTTGTGTTTGAGTACAAAGTAAGTAATTTTTGCATTTAGTTTTTCACTGGAATTATAGCTAATTTGTGTTGCATTTGATAGTAAGCTTTTGTTCGTTTATTTCAGCTTTACGAAAATGGCAGAAGATTCTATAGCTGGAAGCTCTAGTGGAAATATTTGTTTTGAATCCATAAATGATGGAAAAACAATTTTAAGAGCCGGACACCAATATTATTTAAAAAAAAGGAATAAAAACAATTCAGAAATATGGGAATGCAGTAACAGAAGGAGACAAAAATGCAGTGGGTCCATTTCAGTAAAAGTAAGTACTTTGATTTTGATATGCAACTTTGATTTAGAATATCTTTATCTAATATATATAAATCTCGTGTCACAATGTTTGTCCTCAATGGACTCCTAAACCACTTAACCGATTATAATAAAATTCGCACACCATGTACAGTTCGATCCAACTTGAGAGATAGGATAGCTTACATCCCGATATTCCCACGGGATCGGGAGTTACGCGGGTGAAACCGCGTAGGGCAGCTAGTATATTATATAAAAGAAAGTTGTGTTAGTTACACTTTTTATAACTCGAGAACGGCTGAACCGATTTGGCTGAACCGATTTGGCTGAAAATTGATGGAGAGGTAGCTTAGAACCAGGAGAAGGACATAGGATATTTTTTTTTTTTTCGATATTCAAACGAGATCGGGGTTTGCGCGGGTGAAATTAAATATACGAATTATTCCATATTTAAACCCGCATAAGTCCTGATCCCGTAGGAATATCGGGATATACACTATTATGTATTCTGTGACGTTCGTCTTTGTTGTAAGGCGTTCGACCGGGGGGTTTTCTCGAGCGGCTGCAGTTTTTTTGTTGATTACTCAGCACCTTCTTATTGGATTTTGATGTAAAGTATACCACGGCTTTCCTCAGATTTCACTTGGTTTATTCGTTTTTAATTATAGATTATGTAACAAACAAACAGACAGACAGATATGTTTTTGTTCTATTACTTTTTCGAAGTCCAACAGACCCTTTTTTTTTATTTGCTGTATTATAAAGAAATCAATGCCACTTTTCGTTGTAATTTTATAACTCAAGAACGGGCTCACCTATCCAGACCAAATGTTTAAGCTTTGTTCGGACTATTTAGTAGATGGTTTATGTGAAGTTTGCACAAAATCGGTCGAGCGGTTCTTCATTTATCACATTTTTTTATAAATGGCAAAACAACGTTTGCCGGGACAGCTAGTATTATAATATAATAGATTATAAGCTACTTGGACCACGTAGCTTTGATCTAAATTTACTTGGACTTAGACCGCGGTTTTTAATCTTATTTGATGAAAGTAAATATTATTAAGTACATAAAGTTGTGTTTAACTATAAATTATTAATCTTAGTTTTTTGTTTGCAGGGAAGTTTACTGTTAAAAGAAAAACCACACCAGTGTCAACCCGATTTTGAGCGCAACGAAGTCGCTAAATTAAAGGACAATGTAAAAAGAGAGATCACTTCCACTGACGTTCCAAGCATTCCAGCTACATACGACAAGCAAGTAGCTTCGTTTTACTTTAATAGAAACACCAATGTTGTAAGTAAAATTCCACCATTTAGTTCAGTAAAGTCTGCATTGTACAACTACAGAAACAAAACCGCTAATGTGACAAAAATATATTATAAATCATTTGAAGAAATTGAAATTCCCAAAAAATTTAGTTCTTTTTTGCTTGCTGCGTATCTTGACGAAGACACTGTTGTCTTAGTATTTTGTTCCGAGGAAGCAAAGAATTTGATGAAGACCTGCGAACATTTTTTTGGTGACGGTACGTTTAAAAGTTGCCCACATCCGTTTTTGCAAGTGTATACATTACATGGTGATTTGGGTAGCTCTCAAGAAACAACAAATATTGTGCCATTAGTGTACGCTATTATGAGTACAAAGTCAACCAAAGCTTACATCGCTCTTTTTTCTGTAGTAAAATCACAGATTCCGGAATGGGAACCACGTATTTTTCAATCAGATTTCGAGACAGCTGCTATGAACGCCTTTAAGAAAGTTTTTCAATCAGCATCAATAAAAGGATGCTTTTTCCACTTCAGTAAAGCTATTTGGAAAAAGGGTGGTGAGCTGGGTTTGACGAAAACAAAATGTTTACGAAAACAAGTAGCACTTAGTGCAGTGCTACCCTTGTTACCTAAAGAAAAAATAATGGATGGTTGGTTCTATACAGCCGCACAGAGCCCAGATAATGAAAATAGTAAAAAATTCAGAAAATATATGCTGCAAAACTGGATAAAAGACGATTTTTTTAAAGTATGGTGTGTATTTGGGGCAAAACACCGAACAACTAATGCCCTCGAAAGTTGGCATAATAAACTGAATAAAAAAATTAACAAAATAAAACCAAGTTTATTAAGACTCCTTACTGTATTACAAGAAGACTCACTTTCTTTAGTTGTTATGGAACACCAACCTTCCAAGCCACGCTCTGAGAAATACAAACAGAGCGATCAAACTATAAAAGATGCCCAAATAGAGCTCATAAATGGCGAAATATCGGTTGGGCATTTTTTGGAAAAGATGCGATAGATAATAAGTTATATTTATTCGTTTTTAATTAGAGATATTTATAGTTAAGTAGTAGGTATATTGTCCTGACTGATAGATAATATAGATAATAAGTTATATTTATTCGTTTTTAATTAGAGATATTTATAGTTAAGTAGTAGGTATATTGTCCTGACTGATAGATATTTTAAGATGCACTGTACAAAAGTTTTCATTTTATTAACAAGATGCCTAAAATTTTTAAAATTATCTATAAGACTGAATTCTGCCGTGCCATAATACCTTAAAGTTGTAATATATTTAAGTGACTGTTTGTATGTGCGGAGATGTGTTTGAAATCAGTAAAACTGTACTTTTCCATGCCGAATGATGATTAATCTGTGATTTTATTTCTTACTTATTAGTAAATACAGTGATTGTTTATATGTTGTGTAGATGTTTTTTTAATCAGTAAAACTGTATTTTGCCATTTCAAATGTTGATAATTCTGTGATTTTATTGCTTAGGTGTACTTCGTAGTGTATATATATTATATATAAGTGATTGTTTGTATGTTGTATACGTATATAATTTTTGAATCAGTAAAACTGTATTTAGCTTAGTCAAATGTTCGTCAATTTGTGATTTTATTTTTTACAGTTCAGTACATACGTGACTAATTATTGTGTGTTGAGAATAGCAAAGATTTTATTTGTAACGAGTCGTGTAATTTATTTTATGATTTATAACCAGATTCCTTCAGAAGTAGGTAAACGTTTAAAATAATCATTTTGTACTTTTATTTAAACACACTCCATAGGTTACCAGCCCAGTTACATTTAACACAACTGACATTTGAAAAGGAGATCTTGTCCATATTCTTTAATAGTCGGTGCATAGCTGTTACGAGATTATGGCACCACAAGTAACTTAAGTCTGAATGTTTTAGTGTAATTTGTAACATACCGTGATGGTTCATAACTATGGAGATGACACGAAAATTCTCAAACTCTCAACAAGGTGCCAACCCTGATGGGCAGTATCATAATAGTGGGGCAAACGACACTGCAAAATTTATACGATTCCACTTTGCCCCACTGTGGGGCAGCTTGGTGGGGCAAACAGGAAGCACTCTTGTCGTATCACAGTTTACGAGTAAAATGAAAATATTACACAATCAATGCTAGATTTCCCTTAAAATATTTTCAATCAGTGGCTAAATCTCAATAAGATCCTAGCATTTAGTAGGTTTATCCATTTGAGCCTCCATTTGTTTAACTTTCAATTTCTTAGCTAATTCTGCGCAAGAGTAAATTAAATGTTCCACAACATTCACGTATCCACATCTATCAACATGCCCGGCGTGGTACTTTTCTTTGTCACCAGGCGCTAATACTGGGAAACAAGGATCAATCTAAAAAAAAAATAGAAAAAAATATGTAGCTGTAATCGTTTTACATAAGGTGAAAGGGTGCGCTCTCTCCATACAAACGTAGTAGACTGTTTCCTCCCTGGATAATGACACTAGCACAAACATTTTTGTGCCATAAAACCTATAATTGCCATGATTTATGTTTTGGTTTTTTTCATTTTCTAATTATAATAGAAATTAAGATAAAAAAATAAAAAAAATAGGGGCATGGTCAATATGGTCATGGCAGTTATAAGTTTTATGTACCAAAAAGATTTGCTCTAGTGCCATTATCCAGGGAGAAAACAGTCGACTACGTTTGTAATAGTTTGTATGGAGAAAGCCCCCGGTACCCTTCCTCTTAAGTTCTATGATTGCATGCGGCAAGGAATTTTGAAAGAAAAATAACAAAATGCTAATGATCGGCAGCTTTATAGGGTATAAACAAAAACGATTCTAATGTATTTTAAAACTTTGTTCAAGTTATACAAAATAGATAATTTCGCTAGGATAAATGAATTGTATTCTATGCTGTTCGAGCGTCCTCATAGCCAAAAACTAAACCTGATTGAAACTTAATCAAAATAGAAAGAAATAATCATATCACTTACAAGGATTCGATTCTTTTAGGCGGATATCTAACTTATTTTTCGCTATTGACACACCTTTCGCTACAACTTTGAGCCTCTAAACTATTGTGTTATTTCACTTGGTTTAGTCAGTAGGAAGCGATACGTACCGGAACTAAGCTTCTCCAAGTGCATAAACATTCGTACAATCGTAAGCCGAAACCGGGAGCGAAGCAGTTGGGATCGATGGCCACAAAGCAATGACTCAGATTGGCCGGCCCACCTTTGCCCCACTCACGGATCCTATGGCCATATGTTGATCCTAAAAAATAAACAAGAAAGTAAGTAAATTATTATGTAAAAATAAAAAACCTAATTTAAATCAGGCACACAATAGTTCACACATAGCACATCAATCTCCAATTCAAAGCATATTTGCTTGCCAGCGCTTGATCACTTTCACACCTGCTTAAAGATAAGTGACGATGTGGTTTAAGATATAGCACGTTTATCTAGAAGATATATATATGTTATATCGTGACCACAATGCCCCAAAATTGTATTATACTTACACGTCAGGACAAGTGCTTCCTGTTTGCCCCACTAAGCCGCCCCACAGTGGCTTAGTGTGTACCGTAGTAGATTTATTCTACTAGTTTGAATTATAATTTTTGTCAACTTTGTTTGTCACTGGCGATATGTAAGGTCGCATGTCGCCAAACAGCTAAGAAAAAATTGAAATGACATTAGACTTTGAGTGTTGACGCGTTTTGATATTTACCCAAAATCGGGGAGTTTTCGCATTGTAAATGATGACAGATTTCAAGTTTACAATAAATTAGTAAGGATATTTCAGAAGGACATCACTTATTTTAGGGTTATAAAAATGTAGAAATGTAAACAAATAACAGGAACACGCACAGAGTTGTATTAGTGTTCGAATTCGAGAAAATGTTTTGGAAACGATGTTCGTATTAGGGTAAAATATTTAGGGAGTTTGGGATGCTGTGATATTGGCTTTCTTTTGGTCTTGAGTCGCAGGAGCAAGATGACTAGAGATTTTTTGAGAGGAATAGGAAGGTGGTGGAAGCGCAAAGGCCGTCGTCGTAAAGCTCGTTTAATAACTTGAGCCGACAACAAATATACTATGCGCTAATTAGGGAAATTTTCTCGGTAAGATGTTTTCTAAATTCGTAGATATTGTAGTTCGTCTATCGGCAAAGGTGTACACGTGGCTATGCCGATGTAGTGTCTTCGAATGCATCTCCTGATGCCTAGCAGCTCTCGAACTAAAGGATTAAGAGCCTAATAGTGTCCGCACCAGGTTGCAATATTTGTTCTGTTTTATTTCAGGTTTTTCTTATGACCTAGACAAATCTAAACCACATAAAAGGACATGTGCCTGTCTGCATTACCTTATGCTTTTTACTAGAGGTTGTGTTGAGTGGATCTCCACCCTCTACAGTTGGTATAACCTAATTTGACATAAGAACTTAACACATAGAAGCACATGGTTTGTACGGAGTCACCGCTTTCAACATATGGATTAACTGTACTCAGAATGGTGAATATAATTCGGTTTGCAAAATGATTTTAAATAGGATTTAAATATAAGCCCAAGGCTTAAGGTGTTAATTCAAATGTTAATTGAATAGTTAATTTAATAGTTAAGTTAATATCCAAATTGAACGAGAACTTGTACTTATAATGTTCGACAGTGGTCGGTCTTTAAACAGTGTCTGCGACTGATCGCTTACGGATCCCTGAACCGAACATCTGGTTGCGCTATAAGTCACACGACAACAGGGCATCCGTAGGTGATCAAGCGAAGGCACAGTCAGCCGCTCCTTGAGGTTCACCGAGATAGGAAACTTTATATTTTGGTTTATATAATTTTGGTAGGCAATAAAGTTATTTTACCTCTTTGTATGGAAACTGGATTTTCTTTTGTGTATTCCTTTAGGAACCTATCCATATCCTACTGTAAGGTGAGTCTCCAATATTATACTTTTAATAATATAGTTAGCGGTCTGGCTTCTTTATAATGGGGTTGTTCTGAGAGACTACTCGTTCAGTCTAGACCCCGGAAAACCCCGTTATAGTGGGGCAAAGTAGGTTACCAACCCAGTTACATTTATGACAACTGACATTTGAAATGAAGATCTTGTCCATATTATTAAGTGGTTTGTACACAGCTGCTTCGAGATTATGGCACTACAAGTAACTTAAGTCTGCATGTTTTAGTGTAATTTGTAACATACCGTAATGGTTTATAACTTTGGAGATGACACGAAAATTCTCAAACTCTCAACAAGGTGCCAACCCTGATATGCAGAATCATATTAGTGGGGCAAACGACATCACTGCAAGATTTTAGCGATTTCACTTTGCCCCACTGTGGGGCTGCTTAGTGGGGCAAACAGGAAGCACTCGTCAGGACCACCATGAATTGGTGTCGCATGTCAGTTTGCCTGGTTGTATGACGGAAGAATAGATAGATAAATTCTTTATTGCAAACACCATTTGTAAATTACATTACATAAAAAACAACGCTTAAGTGTAAGTGTTACAAAGGGCGGCCTTATTACTCAAAGAGATCTTTGGATGGACAAGGAGTTGAGGAAGATGAAAGGTAGGGTGTTCAAGGAAAATTAACTAAGATGCAAATAACAACAAGACATGTATATGAATTAACATGCACCTATCTTAGAAGATCTAGAAGATACATGTTAATTCGTGACCACAATTATACCTTAAAATTATATTATACTAGCTGTCCCGGCAAACGTTGTTTTGCCATATAAAAAAAAACTAAATCAAAATCGGTTCAGCCGTCCGGGAGCTACGATGCCACAGACAGACACACACACACAGACACGTCAAACTTATAACACCCCGTCGTTTTTGCGTCGGGGGTTAAAAATCATACAAACCGGTTCAGCCGTTTAGGTGTAGTTTGGCAACTAACACCGCGACCCGATTGACATCAATATTTATACGTCACTCAATTGTTTTGCCTTCCCGGAACCTCTCCATTAAAACTTGAACTTTATGTTATGGTACTAAAGTTCTTATTGACTTGTATTTTTACGAATCGTTTGTATGGTATGGAGTATAGAAAAGTGTTGTTTTTAGACATTTTCAGGCAATTTTTTTAATTTTTCTCTCCGTAAGAACCATCCTCGTACCATATGGAATATTCTAAAAAAAGAATTGACCAAATTGGTCCAGGCGTTGTTGAGTTATGCGCTTACCAACACATTTTGCGACTCATTTTTATATTATAGATTTACACGTCAGGACAGACAGACTCCGCTTATACTCGTAATTAGGGTATCTGGGATCTCCCTATGAATCGGTGTCACATAACAGTTTGCCTGGTTGTATGACGGGAGAGTGGAGATTGCAATTAAAATTATTATAACATTAATCTCACCTGAAGATATTCCACAGAATATTTCAACCATGGCGGCCAATCCGTATCCTTTGAAACCAGAGTTCATTTCTGAACCTCCCAATGGCATCAGACATTTTGTGTCATACGCCTGAAACATAAAACTTTAAGGTGAAAGGGTACCTGCGCTCTCTCCATACAAACGTAGTCGACTGTTTCCTCCCTGAATAATGACACTAGCACAAATATTTATTTCCCTAAAACCTATAACTGCCATGACTATGCCCGTATGTTTTGGTTTTTTTTCATTTTCCATATATTATCATAGAAATTAAGATTAAAAAAAAAACAGCTGCGATGTTAAGCCACAGTTAAGCGAACGCTCGGCCGAGCTACATGGTAGGCGGAGTGCGGGGGTGTTAGGTTTTATTTTCGTTATGGAATTTCTTGATTCGGTCGCCGCGCTCAAAGCCCGCTATTAAAGCTATGCAATCTTAAAAACACAAAATAGGGGCATGGTCACGGCAGTTATAAGTTTTATGTACCAAAAATATTTGCTCTAGTGTCATTATCCAGGGAGAAAACAGTCGACTACGTTTGTAATAGTTTGTATGGAAAGCGCTCCCGGTACCCTTTTCTCTTAACATATGGTAAAACACGGTACAACTGAACATCTTGATGCTAGTATTTGTAGTCTGTAACTTACCATTTGCGAATCTGTCGTGACATTACCATCCATTGATTGCGCCCATCCTGGAGGTATTGGTTTTGATTTTCTTATTTGCATTTCAATCTGCAAATAACACGAATTTTTATGTAACTAAAGGTCTAAATAGAACGAAGATAATTTATAACTGCGATTTAGAAATTTTGAAATGTTGGTCATTTTTATACCGTACACATACGTTTTACCTATACTTATAGAATAGAATAGAATTTATTCGAACAAACACACGACATAATTTAGACACAAATAAGAAACAAATACTTACCTAACCTATACCTACCTATGCCATTTTTCATCATCATTAAGTTGTTATATTATTATATCTAATAAAGGTTTGTTGATAGGTATATTAGATGCAAGATAGCGTGCTAGGGGCAATCATATTGTGTGTGTAACCTTTCCAAGAGAAGCGGCTGTTGTAGCCATGTCCAAGTAGAAAACTTCTCCACAAGCGGCCGGTGCTACCACTGCTATTGGATTCGTGCCGAGTGCACCCTGGAAGGAATACCATGGATAACATCAACAGAAAAATAGCCTTTACCAGCAGTTTTGTCGGCTTAGGGATTTCATCGACCTATTCTCTACACGTGATGAGGAACAAAGTTTGACAAGATTTGTATTCCATTCTCGACTTCCATTCTTGATTTTAACCTATTTTTAATTAATTAATACTAAATATTTGCATGCTAAGCTAAGTGCTGGTGAAATATGTTGAACTATATTTTTATGTGACATCTTTGTAAGTACCATATTTCGAACAAATTAATGACTTTTCGGACAATTTATTCATTCATTCAGTTTTACAGTTTTTTTTTTTTCAGATAAGTACGTAAGAAGTACGTATATTAATGACGATTAATGAGACAACTTCGTTATAAAGATTTCTCATTGTACTGGCT
This sequence comes from Idaea aversata, assembly GCA_907269075.1. NCBI lineage: Eukaryota > Metazoa > Arthropoda > Insecta > Lepidoptera > Geometridae > Idaea > Idaea aversata. Next base: position 10,773,908 of record OU026101.1, read on the forward strand.
TGGTGTTGCAATGGTAACAGAACTGTTTTATGATGAATATTTAACCTGTTTACTCCTAGTCGGTGCCATAAGTGGCGAGGTGTTGGAGAAAGACATGCCTATCATGCCTTGCTCAGCTGCCTTCAAGGCCCACCAGCCTGCCATGCCGTAGTTAGTTGACCCTGAAAAATAAGGGACCTGAATTTTTCTACATTAAAAATCATACTGCCAATAACAGACTCTTAATAAGTATCTAATTTAAAATTGTGTCGAGAGAATTTCTGTCGAAGTGTATGGAAATGAAGTGGGATAGGATAGATGTAAATAATGTACAGGGGTTATGTACAAAACTCCATCATCCGAGCGACGTTCCCGGTTGCATCCCTCTCGGGAGCCCTGGGTCCGCTTTCCTACTTTTACGCCTCCACTTCGCACGATCTTCGGCATCCTGGGTTGTAAGGCCATTTGCACGCATATCACCCTTTAAGACGTCAAGCTAGCACTTCTTGGGTCTACCCAGACTGCCACGACCCGGCGGAGGCGCCATGGCAAGACATTTGTTCCCCACGTAACTAGCCGGTTTTCACAAGACGTGGCCGTATCAGCGTAGGCGACATTCTTGCAATTTATCTGCAATGTCTCGGACATGAAGGCTGCCCCGGATGCGGGAGTTCCTGACGCGATCCTTTCGCGTCACTCCACACATCCAGCGCAACATCTTCATCTCCGTGACACGCAGCTCCTGCTCGCTCAAGCACCGGCCACGCCTCACTACCATACAAAAGGACAGGTCTAATGATGGTTTTATAGACCTGTCCCTTTAGTTTAACCGGCATTTTGGGGTCGCAAATGACACCAGTCACCTCACGCCACTAGGCCAAGCCGCTGAAATGCGTGACTTGACGTCGCAATCGATGTCGCCGGACGCGTGAAGCACAGATCCCAAGTACTTAAACTGGTCCGTCCGCTCGACCATATGACCGTCTACGCAGACAGGTGTGGGATCTGGGGTTATGTACAAAACTATAGGAATATATATTTTAATAGAAAAGTGATAGTGTAATGCTAAAATAGGTATTAACATAGATAGTAGGAATAATACTTAATAATCGAGAAATGTAAGTTTTCATAGGTGAAGATTTTAAAGTAGGTATGTTTCCGTATATGAATACTTGATGGAAACGTAGATAATGTTTTATTAGGGTTCCGTAGCCATATGGCGAAAAACGAAACCCTTGTAGATTCATCATGTCTGTCTGTTTGCCGTATGTCACAGCCACTTTTTTCCGAAACTATAAGAACTATACTGTTGAAACTTGGTACGTAGATGTATTCTGTAAAACCGCATTAAGATTTTTTGTAACATCGCATCATACTAACACTGTTAGTATAAGCTCTACGGTCCGGGTAAAGAAAGCTGGGTGAAACAGACAATGGATGCTTACTTAGTAAGGTATCCACTTATTGAACCGTATCGTTAAAGGACTGTGTACTTGTGTAGGCTGTACTTTTTTGTTCTTCTCACCTATTTCGTTGACTTGGCCGACTGCTCTACCCTGTTCGCAACTGGATGTAGCTGAAGACTCAATGAATTTTATTTTATTCTTACCTCCAACAGTAACCCAGCCAATGCCAGTTGTTTTCGCTTTGCATACCGCAATATCCATACCGAAATGACCGGCCGTAGCTCCGAGGACGTTGTTTGCCTCCACCAACGCAGTGGAAGCGGTCTCTTTTACCACGCAAGGGTCATTGTTAGGCTCGCAGGACCCGCATAGGATTTCGCGAACGTGCATTTCTGAAAAAAATATTTACGGTTATTTTTACGAGTCGTCGATTGAGCCATTGATTCATCAGTTGGTGCTCGTTGTCTATGAGATTTTCTCGAAATAATGTGTAGTTATAGATCTCACCTAATCGATTAAGTCCATGGCTAGGATGCCCTAGCCTATCTGCCTGAAATAACACATCGGCTTGTTCTGCGGATGCCTTGGGGTTAGCTCCGGCTGCCTTTAGGCAGTCCACCATGAACCTGTACAATTCTCTTGTGCATACTCTACAGGTGCTCATGGTACCTAGAAATGAGAAAGAAAAATTGGGAAATATATCGTGAGACAACTAAAAATGAATGAAGGTTTGAAAGCGTAAAATGTTCGCATTTCGTTTAATTTAATTGTGTAAAAGTAGGTATCTAAAGAACTTATTTTTCTTATTTTCGAATGAGAGTGCGTTTGACTTTACTATATTTGACTGCCTAATGGTTGGCCACTGCAATTGCGTTGATCTCAGTCAGTTTTTCCAAAGTGCAGATGATAGGACAGTGGGCATTAGAGGAGGTGCGCCATGAACTCGATAAGGCTTCAAAATCGCAATGGAATGTCAGTGTAAGGTACCACTAATTGCTCATGTTTTATCTGCAACAGCCTACTTGAGTCCATTGCGTGAGTCGGTTTAGTGTTGCAGATCGGAACCCAGGGGTAGCCTCTCTTTAGGGTTCAAATAGTAAAGAGTATTTTTCGCCGTACCACACTCAGATGTAAACTTCCACAGTTTTCACAAATTGAATGTATAAAAGTGTAGTTTTGTATCTGTTTGTCCCGGGCCCTGCGTCTACCTCCAGTCTTCACGCCCTTACTAGTATGAAACGAAGAGAGCTAGTCCTTGAATAAAAGCACTTTGTTTTATACTTACCTAGTCTGTTGTGGTAAAATCAAACCTCTTAATTTATAACAGAAGGACTCAGGTGTGCCTTGACTTGGTGCATACTACTTTTTGGATTTAATTGTGTGTGTATTTTAAGTTGATGTGTTGCAGAAAGGAACAGAGGTTGTTTTATATGGTGCTATTTATAAATCTTCTAAAAAAAATATTACAAAAATAAACATAGTAAAAAAGGTATAAGGTAGTGTCAAAAAATAAACTTCTGTCACAAAAATGGGTAACTCAGAGACTTTAGTAATTCTTTTTAAAACCTCATTTGGGTAACTCTTAATCAAAGAATACCAGAGAACATGAGAAGAATACTGTTACTTGCAGAAAGAAAACCTCTTTTCTAATATGCTATGGTATGGGGTGGTAACATTTTGGCATTTTTTTTCAGTTGCGTTACCTTTTTTCGAATATTTTAAAGTAAGTAAATATTGGATGACGATATAATAGTACCTACGTACTATGTGTCTGTTGCTACGATTACATAACGTAAAAATAATAATTGGAATATTTCAATCGAAATCATCAACTAGCAGGTAGATGAGGAAGAGCTCACTTAGTTTCATAATTACGATAATAAAATAAGTCATTACTGATAGTTCCAGTTTGTAGGTATACTCGAGTGCAAATAATTAGGTCAAACTTGGACGTAACTCAAGTTGAACGTCAACGCGTGTGGCCTCTACGATTGCACGTATTAAGGTCATCTCACGACACAGGAATCCTTTTAGGCTATTTATCCTTGAATAGGTACCTACCTACGTAGGATTTTTAAAGTAAGCACTTATTTTGTTATGGACCAAGTGATTAATTAGGGCATTATACATAATGCACGGGCATTATGAATGATGACACGCTACATCGGGCAAAGTAATCAATTATCATGTAAACTTTAATAGTTATCATATTGTCTGGGCATTAGTAATCAATTTGACAAGACAAACTAAAATTGACTACGGATGGTCGATTTTAATTTTTTTTACACAAACGAAATGTCAGTTTGGGCCATTTATATAAAAAATGTGCATAGGTCTGTAGTCTGTAGGTATATGAACTGCAATACTTATTAAGTTTCCTATGTATTAACTACAATCCACCAGTTCATCATCTGGACGTGCCATCTTTTAAAGAAAGTCGGCGGTCAATTGAAATATTTTCGGTTTTTAGCAGCAAATTTTGAGTTACTGGTAGCTGAAACCCGTCCAGTCTTTAAAGTCTGCCTTTGCCTGCCCTGGGCCCTGCCCATCTGAATCCACCAGATGACACGCTCAATTTTATTGAGTGTCTATAACACATAGGAAAAAATGCAAAGAAATGCTAATTCGAATTGACGGAAAACATGACGTGTCCTTGTGTATTAAATGAGGCTTTCTTAATAAAAAAAAAACAAGTTCCATGAGAAATTACTTAAGTCACCTACTTTAATTAATTATTGTTGAATACATTAAGTATACAGTGGCGTAGCGTGGGTTACTGTCGCCCGGGGCAGAGTCATAATTTGCCGCCCGTTTGATGTCATAAAAATAATAATGTTCGTGTTGGTGAGAAAATAAGTAGCGATATGGAAAAATTTAGCAAAAAATATTTATTGGTGTGATAGTGTACCCCCGCACACGTCCCACGCGTGCACATTAACACCTACACGTACCTACACGTCTAAAAACAAACAAGGGCCGACCGCCACCCTTGATTTGGGGTGGGGACACATTCAACATGTGCAAGTGGGTAACACCTAACTTCTTGAAAATTCATCGTCTGACTGACCGTCAGTGATCACATAATTTTTTTTTCTTCACAATTTTGCCTCCCTCCTAATGTTGCCGCACGGGGCAGTCTGCCCCTCCGCCCCCTCTCGCTACGTCACTGCAGGTACAAGTTTGTTATAATTTAATTATGTTTTTTAGGTTTTAGTTTTCTTTTTCTGTTTTGTAAATTTGACTATCTGTTAAAAAAAAAACAGCGCACTCCGGGAGTGCAGGCAGAAGTGAAAACTGTATATCTGTGTAAAATCTCATCTGTCGCGAGAACATACGCAAAAAGAGTTTTAGATGAAAAAAAAAAATAGTCGGACGACTATTTGTCGTCCGACATTTGTCGTCCGTCAATAGTCGTCCGTTAAAAAATACCATATGTACGTCTTAATACACTCACAGCCAAATTAAAAAACTGTATATCTGTGTAAAATCTCATCTGTCGCGAGAAAATCGGTCGTCTGTCACGAGAACGGCTGAAAATGCTCACCCACAAAAGTGCCCAACGCGCCATAAGAAGTTTTCACTTCAATAAAGTAAACAATTGAATGTAAAACTTGTGTCTAATAAAACGGAATCATTAAAAAGGTAGAATTGTTTTGTCCTCAAGTGTAAATTCGAGTTGCGGTTATCATTAACAAAACATTTTAACAGATATTTAAACATTTAGGTACGTAACAAATTACTCTTGTTGTAGTTTAGTTTTGACATTCGCGAAATCAATTTCTTGAACTCTTGCATTACTTTTATGCAAAGAATTTATTATTACAGTTTATATTTAGTGAAGCAATTGAGTATTTTTCAAGTTATACTTATAGGTGAGTAAATTAAATCATGGTATAAATTAAACCCAGTTTTTTCTAGTTATACAGGGTTATTGGTAATCATACTAGCAAGCCGTTGAGAGCCACTTCTGTGCACCTAAACAATCAACTTTTATTCTACGACTTATGGAAAAACGAACATTTTTTTTGAAAATTTTGATTTAACTGAAAATCAGCTGTTCTTTACACGGAGAGGTCATTTATTACCTTATAATTTTACTATTTTTTTAAGTTTTATGTACTTCTGAGTTTGAATGATCTTTGATTTAAAAATCAGCTGTTTTACATAACGTCAATTCTTTTTTCGAATTTCCAAAAGTCGTAGAACAAAAGGTGTTTGTTTCGGTGCACAGAAGTAGCCCTCAACGGCTTGCTAGTATAATTACCAATAACCCTATAAATGGCGTCTTACCCTCCTAGAAACTAAGTTCTGAAATGACTGGACCGACGCGATCTTTAATGCGTTTTTTTAATCTCAAGGCGAGTGGTGGTATCCTAAAAGGTTTGAGGCTAAGGGCTAACCTATTATTTTTTGATGTGCAAGTCAACCTATGTGTTCTTAGCTCTGTTTAAGAAAATAGGTTTAGCCCCGTGATTTAGCCTTTTCTCGTGTTATGATCGCTTGTCGTAGTCAATTGGCTTTTTACCCGACCGCGCAACGCAAAGGAGAGTAATGTGTTTATCAGCCTAATGTTTATTCCTTTGAGGCGCTCTAAAGACTAAACACGTGGGGTTTTTGATGATACTTACGTCAATGGATTAATTTATCTTTATTTATCTGACATATATAGGTATACCTACATAAATTGTTTATATAACAGTGAAATATAAGTCAGGAAATAAATGAAAATGTAGGGTGGTACATATTTCCGCGGTTTGAAACATGATCAATGCAAGTACAGGGTGTTCTATTTTAATTACCTTTTGCGATTTAATTTTAAATAAACTTGTTTTTTTTTTTAAATTTGAGGTTTTAAAGTAGGTAGTTGCTTGCCGTGTTCAGTGGTACCATGATACCTCTATGGTGGTATCCTATCCTACATGCTAAGAGATATGTAACATGCCTCAAAATTTAAGACTATTTGATATTCTTGATTCTTAGCTGAGGGGAAAGAAATTAAGCTTAAAAAATATAATGTAATAAAAGAATGTATTTACTTGATAAAATGAGAAATGATAGAGATAAGTAGAGTCTTTGTAACATTATGTTATCATAAAACTACCGTAACAGAGATGATTTTATCATTAGTTAATCTGTAAACAAGGTCGAGGACACTACGACCTAAACGTACTCAATTCATCAAGTTAGTAGATATTGGTTGATTTATTATATTATACAGTACACTGACATTGGTTAACATATATAGACTGAAGTTTTTGTGAACAATGTAATTTTTTATTAATAAATAGTTCTGCGTTTGACTATTAACTCACATGTTGTTTGTTCCTCCAAGATCGCACATGATGGTAAGTGATGATGCGGTATAAGATGTACTTAGCACGCTTTCTTAAAACATACATATACCCTCGCAACTCAAAGATTTCCAAATAGGGCCAAAACAGGGCGAGTGAAGGTAGGAAAACGGCAGTGGAACAGAAACTTTTCCAACTCGTCCGGTCGTCGGACGTTTGAGGAACGGAACACGGACAAGTCCGCTTTGATTATTTTTGGAAAATTTCTTACAATAAAAAGTTTGCTATATTTTTTATTCTGCAGACCAGAAGCATGTACCTATCAGTGAACGGAAATAATTGCGTTCACTGGTACCTATGCATTATGCATTCTATGCATAACTCCTATTTAACGATTAGCGACTATTTCACAATTTTCAGATTTTCTTATTGTTTCTTCGATTTTGTAATCAGTTCAATTTTAATTTTCTAATCACAAATTAGATTTGCATATTTTTTTATAACATCCTGTACTTATTTTCCTAACGCTACACCTCCATTATAATAAAACATAACTTTCACATTAGATCTGATCCACAATGCCGGAGGTGCGAGTGGAAGACGCCCGTAGGTTCATGGTGGAATCTCTGACCGCGGTCGGAGCTCCACTGTCAGAGGCGGACAAGCAAGCGGCGCTGCTCATACATGCCGACTGTGTGGGACACTACAGCCATGGGATGAATAGACTTGGTGAGTACTGAGTACCTATTAGCTACGCAGTTTTGTCTTACAATGCGTGTGAATGCCTGCAGTACTACTTCGAGAGAACATACAGCAACATTTTATGAATAGTAAGCTCATTTGACTTGCTGCATACCAAAACTGTGCAAATTAATTGACGATAGTGTATCTCTAGCTAGATATAGGTATTTATTACACAGTTCCTATGGCCACCTTCCAGCTCCATCATCAGACCCTGGTTACCATTGAAAGACAAACTACTCATCAAGACGATTCAAACGAGGTTGTGTCGTTTCATTGCACAGTTCCTATGGCCACCTTCTAGCTTCTTTAAAATAAATACACCCCCTCCCCCGGATTCCTAAAGTTCAGAGTAAACAAAGGTGTCTTATGGACAAGCATGTTAGGTATATTTTTCATTAAATTCCACCAGTTGAGACGAGGCCCTAGTGCGCATTCCATGTTTAAAAAAGTCGTTAATTTATTCACAATTTATTTGAGCAACTATATCAGTTAAAATACCTAAGTATAAATAATTTTGAGCTATCAATTCTCATCCAGTTCGATGTTTTCATGGATTTATTTTCGTTTCCAGAATACTACATAAAAGACATACAAACGGGAGCGACCTTCCCGGACGTGAAGCCTGTTATCCTGAATGAAACAGCCGGGACAGCGTGGGTTGACGGTCAGAATGCTTTAGGAGCCACTGTGGGCTACTTCTGTATGGATGTTGCTATCAAGAAGGCAAGACAAGCGGGCGTGGGCATTGTTTCTGCGAAACGTGAGTAGAAAGCAAAGTATACTCGCTTTCAGCGATAAGGTCGCCCATTTGTGCAACTTATACTTTCTAGCTATTTCTTTACTTTGTGTATATCGTGTCGTGTTCTGTTCAGACATCGGATAACAGATCCTATGAATAGGAGAATGTAGGTACCGTTTTCCCTCTTCAGATATGGAAGCCTCCAAATTCAATGTCCAGTATGCTCTTTGTACTCCAATCAGTAGGAATTCATTCAGCTATCTCTGTGTCACAAAGAAATCGGTTCAAAAGTTTTGGGGTTTCTGAATGCTCGTTATTGAGCCATACAAATTCTGAGACCAAGATAAATTGCTTGTTCCAGGGAGTAATCACTTCGGCATGGCAGGATTCTGGGCGCTTCAAGCTGAAAAGAAAGGTCTTATTGGTATGGCGTTTACCAACTCGTCACCTATCTTGGTGCCTACAAGAGCTAAAGATGTGAGTTATTCCGTCATCGTTGGCGCATTTCTTGATTGAGGCTTGCTAATTGAGATCGCTATTTATTGCGATAAGAACAAATTGCGGTTAAACTACGGATTTATTTACTGGCAGAATGGTCTTGTAGATCTTTGGAGCTCTTTAATGGAGACAGATTTTGAAACAACCTATTTTAATTTCGTCTAAAATATGACAAAGAGCTACCTGTTTGTTACTCAGGTGCATGATTTATTTATAATTTTTCTCCTTAAATTCCTATCACGTTATGAACAACCTACCACCAAAGGCCACCACCAAGGGTGGAAGAGATCGCTGTTACCGATAAGGCGGCCAAATGTGTCTTTTTTATAATTTTTAATTTACTTAATGTAGCAATAAAGTGTTTATCTATCTATCTATGATTTCCCTTGTATGGTATGCAGCTTGTTAATGGCACTATAGGTATATATTTTACCCTTAAGTGATACCATGTACTATTTATCTATATTTTTGTACAGGGAGCATTGGGAACGAATCCTATAGCAATGGCGGCGCCAGCGACTGATGGTGACTCTTTGGTAATCGATATGGCTTCTACCACGGTAGCATTAGGAAAAGTAAGTACAAACCTTTGTGGATCTTGGCATCCTCTACATTCTTCCTCCATACCGTTCAATCACTCGCTATGTAAGCCACATCCTTCCTAGATGTAAGCTTTCTCATTCGGCGGTAGGTCTTCCTTAACCTTTATGAAGAATGAGAAAGCTGGGAGGGTTTTTCCTCCCACAGCGCTTTCTTGATAGCCCCTATGGATGTTTTTGCTCCGGACGGAGCCCAATTGGAGATAATCTATACTGCTTTATTTATCCATCTTCTACAGGACCAGCGAATGTAAACCGCAATTTCTAAAGATGTTTATACTAACTTTCTGATTATGTCATTGTTTTTGTAGATAGAAATCCAGCGACGCAAAGGTGAATCGATACCAGAAGGATGGGCTTTAGATAAACATGGGAATGTTACAACTGATGCACAAACGGTAAATTAAAGTTTGCTTCTATTTAATTTTACAATAAATAAAAATACAGGAAAAGTATTTTTGTAGTGCACAAATTTCGGTATGTTTTAAGCACATTAAAATAAAAAAATTGTTTTTTTCATTTTGGAGCTAACTCAAAAACTCGGTCCGTATTAATAAACCGAACTCAATATCGATTTCAATCTTGAGTTTGCTCTTGAGTTGTTGCGCTGATTAATAAACCTATCTTAAGACGCGATTAAAGAGCGACGTATCACTTGAGTAATACCGTATTAATAAATCAAACTCAGCTCTCAAGATATGTCTCAAGATGTAGTTTCGTGAACTCAAGTCTGATTGCGGGTCATACATGACATAAGTTAGCTGTTTCGTTAGTTTTGTAGTTCAGGAACATGGAGCTAGAACAAATTTGTCAGAAATCAATTATTATGATGATATTTTATGCTAATGACTTTTTGAACAAATCATTCGCATTTAAATAATTATTTAGTAGTAAAATCTTACATTTTGTAAAAAAATTAACATTAAAAACAAGTTGACAGCAAAATATGACGACACTACCTACCATAGGGTAAAAACATACCATTCAAGGTAAGAACAAAGCGTTACTGTCATTCAATGTCGCTCTCAAGATCAGTTTCAAATCTCAAGAGCGATATCAGCCTGGTTAGAACTTGAGTTTTATCTATTAATTAACGCCTAACTTAAGATAGTGACCGCATCTCAAGACTCACTCAATTGATACGCACTCAAGATCGATATTGAGAGCGATTTATTAATACGGGCCTCAGAGCTATAACCATTTAAGTGTTTCTAACAAAACGACGAAGTCCATGGACACAATACTAGCGCCAGCGAGTTTAATAGCGCGCTCTAAATGAAGGTAGGTACCTACGTCACATATTTACTCATGTGCCTACGTGTCACTGTGTGTATCAATACTGAGATACCCAATAATTTAGAAATTGCAGGAAGTTTTTCACATTAAGTTTTGGTCTGTTTTTTTTTTTTTTTGCGTAAATGTACTCCACTGCCGACATATATTCAGCAGTAAAAAAATGTGCTCTACAAAAATACTTTTCCTGAATAGACAAAGGAAAATATACTAGGTTCTTATCTTATTTTGGAAAACTGTTCAATTTCCAATTACTGCGTAGCTTAATTATACCTAACGGGCACTCTAAAATGTACCCAAGTGACTTTCGTCTCACTCTCAACGTCTCATCGTCTCATCAAAGCATTGACGACCTTTGAGCATTGAGTTGGCACAGTGGTCACCATGCCGAACTGCCAAACCCAGGGTTGCGGGTTGCGGCCTCAGACAAGTATTTATGCTTAGATATTTGTTTGGACAAAAGAAAAGTATTTATGTAGTATATCCGTTGTCTAGCACCCATAACACAAGTCTAGTTACTTAGTATGGGGCTGGATGGCGATGTGTGGATATTGCAATATTTATTTATTGCTTAGCTAAAGTTTCACTTAGAAACGTCCTCTGAACTAATTAACTAAACTTAAACTGTAGGAATTTATTTTGCATTCTACTTTTTGTGTTGAGTTGACCAGATGTTTTTTTGCTACAACCAAATTAAAAGGCATAGATTAAAGGTTGCTAATTTATTTTTACTAGGCTTTCGATGCTGGGCGTTTACTTCCACTGGGTGGAACTGAAAAGACCAGCGGCTACAAGGGATATGCACTGAGTGCTTTGGTTGAAGTTCTTTGCAGTGGACTATCAGGTACATAACCTACTTTTTACTTTCTTCTTTCGTGTTCTTATGTTATTAAAATATACACATAATGTTAATAAATAAAAACATAACTAGATATTCAAACAGATATTTCATGATTGAACACTATAGCAGTTTTCTGCGGTTTCACCCGCTTGAGTTACGATCCGAATTTAGTGTAGATAGAGATCATCGCTACTACTAATAGAGATCGCTTATTTCTTACTTACTATTAGGTTCACAATTTTGGTACCTAGTACTTACTCCAAGATCACAGCGAATTCTTATCCAATACTTCTTTTTCTTTGGCACTTCAGGTCAGCTCTCCTAATTTGTCGGCGCCAGGACATCCTGTCCTAGAGGTAGTCCGGTCTGATAGGCCTTCCTTATTCAGTAGACAGGTCATGCAAGTTCACCACGTTGACGAGCCTCTGCCTCTTTTGCGTTCAGGGAATATCTATTTAATACTGACGCATTTATCCTCAAATTTCCTTCAACTAGGCTGATAGCACTGTGTTAAAATGTTGTACAATATTTATTTATGTAACCTTTCCCCCCACCAGGTGCCCACAGTACTCACAACGTGCGAATGTGGGATCAGAACCCGGAAGGCGGTCCCCCGAACCTTGGCCAATGCTACATCGCCATCGACCCCTCGTGTTTTGCTCCTGGCTTTGCTGAGAGGATTGCAGACTGTTTACAACATTGGAGGAATATGGAACCGGTTTGTTGTTTTGTTATAGACTAGTAATGTCCCGTAGTTTCTCACGTGTAAGGTCTGATTATGTGGCAATATCAGGACTAGCCAATGTTAAAGTCAAAAGTATTTTTTTTATTCATCATACAATTTCAATTATTGAAACGTCTTAAACTTTAAGTTAGGGCGGAACACCAATGAAAAAAAACATAAGAAATTAATGGGGTATTTTTGTTATAATGCTCACAAAGGTTTTTGACGGAAATGAAGCAATTAAAGTCATGTCCGCATGGGTTCTTATCATTAAGGTCGAAGTGTCATAGTACGTCTTACCGCATAAATTCTTCATTAAAAAATTTAACCTGTTTATGGACATTTCTTAAACATCTTTCGGTTACAGCACACATGTGCTATTTACAACCTATTGATTTTCAAGAGCCTACTTCTTCTTCGTATCGATAGCAAAAATTAAAGGGGGGGTATTGATGAGGCAGGGTCAGATCCGCAAACTCCAGTGAGCCGCCAGGTCCCTGGCGTTGTTATTAGCTGACATCAGGTCAGCCAATGTACAGCTATTAGGGTTGGAGGGACAGGTCAAGAGGTGAGGTGAATTACTCATCGTCTTGTCTTACAGGTGGATCCATCACTCCCAGTCCTTGCTCCAGGTGACAAGGAACGCGCCCAAGCGGCCAAGACATCTCTAACCGGAACCATTAACTACTCGCAGGGACAGATTAACGCTTGCAAGGCTCTGGCTGATAGAATGAATCTTGAACCTTTACGAGTATTGTAAAATTTAGATTTAAATAAGAAATAAATATAGTATTTTTAGATTTTGTCTTCTTTTTCTCGTGTTAGATAAGTTCTCTTTCTATATATTTATATTTCTAGCCCTCAGTTCACCTATTATAGGGTCCCGCGCACGGTCTTGTGTTAGGCAAATTCATTGGCTGCTGACTGCTAATGCAGATAAGTTCAGCCTTCAGACTTTGTCTGAGCAGAACAGCTACGCTGCTTATAATTAGCTAGCTTATTACATAACCAGGTGCATCTATAATACTCCGAATAGTCCGGTTCAGTTGCATATTTTTAGTCAGCCCGTTGTGCCCCACTGCGGAGCAAAGGACTTCCCCCTTTGTCTCCTTGTGCCCTCATCTCCAGTAAATTCAATAATAATTCTGCATCGGCATCCTGATATCTACCAAGGAACTGATAAGAAAAATTAGTTGCACTTGACAAAACTCGATAGAACTAGTGAAAAAATCTCTCAAGTTATTGAATCTACCTCGTCGACTTTTTTGTTTTATTATATGGTAAAGCAATCTTTATCATCATCAAAATCTTTCCATTAGGTAGTTTGCAATTTTTCTCTGGTTGCAAAACGATCACTTGTAGTCCATTTATGCTAAAATCAAATGACAGTGGGTCTAGGTTAAATCGTTTACAGTTTTGTTAGGTAATTATTAAAGTCCTTTAGATAATAAAATCTCTGTAGGTAGACGGATTGTAAAATATTTTGAATAAATAAGTTTTAAATTGTTTATTTCCAGGTACATATTCGACTCTAGCGAATCAATCTTATTATCTATGTACTTTTATCTATCTTGGGTTTTTGTTTGCAAAAGCTTTTACCTGTAGCTTCATCCGCATATTAGTTAAATTTATCCAAAACCCCGCTTTTAGCGGATGTTTACGATGCCAAATTTTAGCCTAATTTGACTTCAATTGGTCCGTTGGGTTGACCTGTGCTTTGGTATATATTAGTCAGGACTTTGAATTCAAAAATATAATAGTAGAAGATGAATTTACTCTTAAACTACCAACTGATTTTGATGGAGAGTAACTTAGGCTACTTTTTTATAAATATTAAACCCGTAAAACTAATAAAATTACGGGTTTACTACTTCCTAAAAACTCCCATCATGCCCAATATTTTATCGTAAGTTCTTTCCGCTCTTTAGAAAGTTAAATGTTTTAATAAACTTAAATAATATTCAACAGTTATAAAAAGAAAGTTCTGTTGATTCAGAGATGGCAGTGTTTATTTAGCATACAATGGCTAAATGCAGTAAGGTATTCAAAACTTTATTTAAACAACCTTTGTTATTAAACATGTTCTGAAATGCTTGTTCAATTTGTAAGTTTACTGTTGTTTTCTGTGAACTTCAGACAAAGGTAAATCTAATCATAATATTAATTGTATTTTATTTTTTAATTCTAAGAGACCGTTTTTTTTATTTTGGCGGATTAAAGGTTGTGGGATTATACATTAAAAAACCCAACGCGTCATTATTTTTAGGTTGATTTGCCTTAAAATTCACAAGGTTTTTATAAACTCAATAAAGTAATTTTTAACTTAAATACATTGCCAAAAAAACTACCTATTATTTGATTTATATGCGTGATAAATTAAAATTATTTTAATTTACCATCACGCTCCTAAATAACTAAAAAATATCCTTCAGAGCGATTTGCGCCTCGTGCAAGCACTATGGTTAATAAAAGGTAGCTACCTAACTTACTAGTTTTTTTATTTAACTAAAAAAATCATATTTTTCGTGTGAACTTTGCATTTTTAAACTTGTCAGAAATACTTATTAATTATTTTACGATAATGATTTACAAGTATATTACGGTCTTTGAATTTTCGTAGTGTTTTATTTTGGCACGTAGATAGGTAGGTAGTTACTAGTTTTTTATTAAATTAAATTAATAGCTAGGTACGTTTTTATTTTTTTATCTGAACTTCGCTTTTTTAAAGTTTACAGTAAAACTTAATAATTAATTATTTTATGGTATTTCATTATTTATTTGTATTAGTGTATCTTCGATTTTGTAATGTTTTCATTTGGGTAGGTAAGGTACCTACGTACCTACTAGATTTAATAATCACCACTTTATTAACATCACTACATAGTATAAAACAAAGTCGCTTTTTCTGTCCCTATGTCCCTATATCCCTATGTATGCTTAAATCTTTAAAACTACGCAACGGATTTTGATGCGGTTTTTTTAATACCTAGATAGAGTGATTCAAGAGGAAGGTTTATATTTATAATACATGCATAATATAGCCGTGCGAAGCCGGGGCGGGTCGCTACATATTATAGAGATATTATAAAACAAAGTCACTTTCCGCTGTCTGTTCCTATGTATGCTTAAATCTTTAAAATTACGCAACGGAATTTGATGCGGTTTTTTTTAATAGATAGAGTGATTCAAGATGAAGGTTTAAGTAGGTACCTATATAAAACAAAACTACCACGCGTACGAAGTCGCGGGCAGCAGCTTCGTGATTTTTTTTCAGCGTTTTTTTTTAATTTTTATTTGTAGAAAAAACTGTCTTTAAACACAAAAAAAAGATTTTTTTAAGTGAAAAATAATTCTCTCCCTAAAGTCGTTAATAATTTATTGTTTTTAGTAAAAATTCTTGAAAAAAATTAAGCATTAATGCAATAATTGCTATTTCGTTAAAGAATACTGCTTATCATTACTAAGATTTTTTTACTAAAATCTCTATTGATTCTATCGTCTTAGGCGTTATTTCTTCCGTCAAAAACTTTTTTTTCTCAAATCTAAAGACAAAGCACTATTTAAATGGAAAAAGAATTGAATACGTCTAAGAGAATAAAAAAACCCTACAGAGGGAACAAAGCTATAACAAAAAATAACCATTGTGTCTACATAAAGTAAGTAAATGTTAAGGACATGATGGTATATGGAGTGTAGCGTTCAGCTCGCAGGGTCACCTTGATACAGACTAGACTAACTAGATTCCATGTAATTTATTGCACTCGACCGGTACGCAAAGATTAAAGCATTATAGTTACATTCGCAGATACGGTATATCGTATTAACATACCTATTGTAAAACTATTAGGTACATTTACTTTATTTTTATATTTTTAATGTAACTTTTGAAGGAATTATATGACCAATTTTGACAAAAAATTGAAATGAATCATAAGATTTTGCAAAACATCTTTATAATAAAACTAGCGACCCGCTCCGGCTTCGCACGGCTATATTATGCATGTACTATACATATAAACCTTCCTCTTGAATCACTCTATCTATTAAAAAAAACCGCATCAAAATCCGTTGCGTAGTTTTAAAGATCTAAGCATACAAAGGGACATAGGGACGGCGAAAAGTGACTTTATTTTATACTAGCGACCCGTCCCGGCTTCGCATAGCTATATTGTGCATGTATTATACATATAAACCTTCCTCTTGAATCACTCTATCTATTAAAAAAAACCGCATCAAAATCCGTTGCGTAGTTTTAAAGATTTAAGCATACATAGGGATATAGGGACAGAGAAAGCTACTTTGTTTTTAACCGACTTCAAAAAAGGAGGAGGTTCTCAATTCGTCTGTATGTTTTTTTTTTTTTTTTTTTTGTGTGTATGTTACGCGATCATTCGAAGACGGCTCAACCGATTGAGATGATTCTTTTTGTGTTCGAAAAGTGTTACCTCAGGGGTGGTCCCATAAAAATTTGGTGAGGATCTGATGAGAATCTTCGGAGTGATGAACAGAATTGCACCACGAGAGTGCAGCAAATTGCTCAGTTTTCGATTTCCACCAGTAGATTTGGCCCATAAACGAATAGTTACCGATAAATGGAATATCTGAAAACACCTTCTCATCAGAAAACTCTTCAATCAGTTACGATTACAGGTTACAATTTGAGGATTTTAGTCGAATTTAGTCGCCGTACTGGGTTTGAATGAATGTTAATAGAGAACCCTATCCTATATGAAGTTCTGATGAGGATCTTCGAAGTGATGAACAGAAATGCACCTCGAGAGTGCAGCAAATTGATCATTTTTCGACTTCCATCAGTAGAATTGGCCCATAAACGAATAGTTACCGATAAATGGAATATCTGAAACCACCTTCGCATCAGAAAACTCTTCAATCGGTTACGATTACAGGTTACAATTTGAAGAATTTAGTCGAATTTAGTCGCGGGACTGGGTTTGAATTAATGTTGATACAGAACCCTATCTTAAATGAAGTTCTGATGAGGATCTTCGAAGTGATGAACAGAATTGCACCTCGAGAGTGCAGCAAATTGCTCATTTTTCGATTTCCACCAGTAGAATTGGCCCATAAACTAATAGTTACCGATAAATGGAATATCTGAAACCACCTTCTCATCAGAAAACTCTTCAATCGGTTACGATTACAGGTTACAATTTGAATAAAATATTCGCTTTTGCCTCGCCGGACTGGGTTTGAATGAATTTTGATAGAAAACCCTATCCTAAATGAAGATCTGATGAGGATCTTCGGAGTGATGAACAGATCTGCACAGCGAGATTCAACAAATTGCTCAGGTTTCCATTTCCACTAATAGAAGTGGCCCATACACAAAAAGGATGAATGGGGCATCCGAAAACACCTTATTACCAAACTCTTCAATGGGTTACGATTAGGTACAGGTTCCAATTTGACGAAACAGTCGCTTTCGCCTCATGGAGTAGAATTTTCAGTGACAGTGGCACTAAAAATGGTTAAATAAAAAATAAATAAAAATTTAAAAAACCGACTTCAAAAAAACCTGAAAAGAAAAACTAACAAAACCTGAAAAAAAAACCAAAAAGTGAAAAATAATCCATTTCGGGTCACTAAGACAGCCAAAAAGTGAAAAATAATCCATTTCGGGTCACTAAGACAGCAGATAACTTAAACATAAGTACCTACTTGGAAGTCGGACTGGGTGACACCATGTTTTCTTTATACCGCTCAACATTCAATCTAACCCAGTCAGACTTCCAAGTAATTACTTATGTTTAAGTTATCTGCTGTCTTAGTGACCCGAAATGGATTATTTTTCACTTTTTGGCTGTCTTAGTGACCCGAAATGGATTATTTTTCACTTTTTGGTTTTTTTTTCAGGTTTTGTTAGTTTTTCTTTTCAGGTTTTTTTGAAGTCGGTTTTTTAATATACTATGTAGTGATAGTGATGAATCGCTGAATGTGTTGCTAACCGAAAATCTCGAGTACAGCTGAACTGATTTAGCGAATTCTTTTTTTACTGGGTTTGTTATTGTCAGGAGAAATTCTGATGAAAGGAAAAAATAAGAAAATTGTGTGGGTGAAACCGCGAAGCGCAGCTAGTTTTCCATATTTTTACAAGCTTTTATTTAACTTGCACTGAATTGAAGCCTATGCATATTTCTATCGTATTTATAGTGGGTATTTGATGAGAAGAAAAAGAAAATTTTCTATACCATCTACCATTTATTTTCTATAATGACAACCTTGACAATCCAAAGAACCAGAGATAAAAACATATAGACAAACTTCTTATAAATGTTTCTTGTTGGCCAGTATCATTTTCAACACCCACCCTCAAGAAATACTTTATAATAACTCTAAATAACTTTTAAAGAAAATATAAAGCCAATAGCGCATACTTAGTTTCTTATCCTAACAAAACATAACAACTTAAGGGAACAAATTCTTGCTACATTTTTTTATCAGTAGGTAATATTAAAAATGAATTTAGCAAATTTAACACATGTGTTTTCCCCGAAGGCTTTGTAAAAATATCTGCTAAATTATCACCAGCTATTAATATACCTACTTGGGGTTTATATTTTCCTCTTTGATTTTGTCTATAATGAAATGATATCCTATATCCAAATATTTTAGTCTCTTATCATTCTCAATATTCAATGCTAATTTAATGATTTCAATTTCATTATTGACCATATCAAAGTCACATAATAAATTCTTTAAATAACATAAATCAGTGATTGCATTGCAACACCAAGACAACACACTTAAAAAACTTTAATTATGTAGCCAGTAGTGGATATTTTATATATATAAATCACCAGACCAATCTGCATCAACACAACATTGCAAACCTGTATTTGAGCTAGCTCTATTATACACTAACTAAAGAATAGTCTAAAGTGTATCTAAACACACGTTTTAAAGCTTTATACAACAACCCACTTGCACAATGTTGATATCTGCATAAAAGAAAAACAGCCACACAGGTCTAGTAGCATAAACAGCATACATCAGACAACCCACTAATTGACTACAATCTCTCAATTTCAACACTTTCAGACAAATCTCATTTCAAACGACCTAAATCAAAATTTCCATCTATCGGTGTACCTACTAACTGCTTTACATTCAGACATGTGACCTCTAGCTGCCAACCTTGCCATATCTAAGTTTTTATTCTCACCTAAAACTCTGAAAGGTACATTCACTACCTTGGACCAGGTATTGTTTTCATTATGGGTGCTCAAGTCCGTTACCACGGCTTTCTCCCATTCTTCTTTCTCGTTACTTTGTAAGGCATTTTTTAAAGTGACAGGCTTGTCCTCAACGGATAAAAAATTAGTCTCATAGTCCAAAAATCGACTTGGTCTTCTTATTTCTCTACCAGATTTCGTTCTAGTAGTTGATCCTTCTTCTCTGTCGTCTTTTTCTTCTTTACAAGGACTAAGATATTCTGCTTCTTCTTCTGATTCATCACCATCATTTTCTTGCTCTTGAGTTTCTAGGACTTGTTTCTCATCTCCTTGCCATACTTCATTATTTGGCAATTGAAAAATATCTTGATTCTGATACAAATCAACAGGAACATTACTATTAGAAATTTTATTTCTATTTTCTCCTAAAAAGACAACTTCTCTTATAATAAATACATCTTTTTTATCGGGAAAATAAATTCTAAATCCCTTTGTATTCTCACAATAACCTACAAAATATCCTAACTCTGCCTTACTATCCCATTTTCCCCGTTTTTGGTCACAAACATGCACTGCTACTTTACTACCAAAAACATTTAAAAAATTTAAATCGTAAAGGCATTTGTTAAACCAAAGTTCATAAGGAGTCTTATTTTTAATCCTACTGGTACCGGTTCTATTCAACACAAAAACTGCTGTATTAACTGCTTCTGCCCACAATGCTCGTCCTAATTTACTAGCCAAAAGAATACTCCTAGCTGCTTCAGTAACAGTACGCATTTCACGTTCTATACAACCATTTTGTTCTGGATTGTAACGAACACTTGTTTGATGAACTATACCTAAACCCTTAAACAAACCCTGTACTTGTTTGTTTGTAAATTCTGTGCTACAGTCTGATTGAACAGTTTCTACCTTAAGCTTCAAGTCTCTCGTTACAAATAACAAAAACGTTTTCAAAAAACCAAATGTCTCACTCTTGTTTTTCAAAAAAAGACAGTTATAAATTTTGAAAAATCATCCTTAATAAGAAGATAATATTTAGAACCTCCTAAAGAATTAATAGACATAGGTCCACACAGATCGACATGTAATAATTGTCCAGGTTTGTTAGACCTAGACTCGGACAACCTAAATGTTTGCTTAGCCATTTTCCCTTTCAGACAGTACTCACATGTTGTAATAATTTCATCCTGACAGTTATAATCACAGCTAACATTTGACCTCTTGAGAATAGAACTTACCTGTTGAATATCCTGATGGCACATTTTTTCATGCCACTCTTGTAAGGAATAGTACGACTTATCCACACAAGGTTTACCTGTTATATACCTAAAATTCATAAAGAACAAG
Source organism: Idaea aversata (assembly GCA_907269075.1). Taxonomy (NCBI): domain Eukaryota; kingdom Metazoa; phylum Arthropoda; class Insecta; order Lepidoptera; family Geometridae; genus Idaea; species Idaea aversata. The sequence continues at coordinate 10,794,568 of OU026101.1, forward strand.
TTCCTTTTCCGAACTCCTAATGCCCTAATACTAGAATCTTTTTCGTTATACAATATACAGTGTTCTCTATCAATTTTAACTGAAAACCCTTTTTCTGTAACTTTACTAACCGAGAATAAATTAATTTTTAAATCTGGCACATGTAGAACTTCATTCAATGTGGAGCGCAACCAACCTTTACCGGTAAATGTCTCCAACAAAATAGTTCCCACACCAATGGCGTAAATAATTTTCCCGTCTCCAACAATGATTTGTCTTGGAACATCTAAAACTGTATACTCAAAATACAAATGTTTATTATAACACATGTGCTCAGAGGCACCTGAATCCATTATCCATTCATTACATCCCTCATACATATTCATAGCACACGGCAGCACAGATACAGGTAGTGCATTACTAACTTTTTCGTTTACATCCGAACTGGCACATGAATTATTACAATTTTTACATCTATTGTTATTATTATTATAATAATTATTACCATTAACAAAATTACCTTTTTTACCTTTGCAATCCTTTTTAAAATGACCAGGTTTACCACACCTGAAACACCTCCTTACATTACTTGCGAATGCTGATGATGCTGATTCTTCCTGGTTATAACGCTACTCCTCAACTAATAGACGCGTATGTAGTAGTGGCATCTTGCGATTCTCTACAGGAACAGATTCCCACGCAGAAACGAAGTGTTTATATTGAGTGGGCAACGAGTTTGTGATTTTAGTGATTGCCATAGATTCATCAATTTCCGCATTTAAGCTTTTCAACTTACATAAAAGACACTCGAATCTATTCAAGAAATCTGTAACTGACTCACCGTCATTAACCCTGAAGTTAAAAAACTCATGCTGTAAAATTTGAACTTGTAGTTCACCTTTCTGTTCAAATATATTGTGTAATTTGTCCCAGATTTCCTTCGCAGTAGAACAATTCGCAACATTGGCAGTTACTTTTTCTGATAGTCTCAAAACAATTATATTTTGCGCTTTTGCATCTTTGGTGTTCCAATCGTCTCTCTTAGAATAAGGCAACGACCCATCCACGACGTCTAACAAACCTGCTGCTCGCAGCATTACCCGGGTCTTGAAACGCCAGGCAGTCCATGACGATGGCCCGTCAAGCTGTCCGACATTATTAATGACAGATTGTTCCATTATTACGATGACTGCTGCTTAACCACAGCTAGAGCACGTTGAACAACTTACTAAGACTGCTGTTTTACCACAGCGATCCGTAGCTATCCGCAGATCTATAACATAATCCGCTGCTTTACCACAGCGATCCGCAGCTACCCATAGAAACCTATAAATACGATAAAACAACAGCATTCATGGATCAAAGGCGTTCTGGGCCCATAACCAATTGAAGCCTATGCATATTTCTATCGTATTTATAGTGGGTATTTGATGAGAAGAAAAAGAAAATTTTCTATACCATCTACCATTTATTTTCTATAATGACAACCTTGACAATTCAAAGAACCAGAGATAAAAACATATAGACAAACTTCTTATAAATGTTTCTTGTTGGCCAGTATCATTTTCAACACACTGTTCGTATGTAAGTAAGTTGTCTGTCAAAATTAGCAAATTAAAGGACATCATTCAAATCGTACCCAAAAATTAAGATGCCGGCCAGTAAAAAAAAATGATTCTATCTTGTAGAGAATAATATTTTAAACAATGTTTACTAAGGCAACAAAGAGCTACGATGAACCATCGTTGAATTATTTTACATTGAAAACCCAAAAAAATGCATTTTTAACCGACTTCAAAAAAGGAGGAGGTTCTCAATTCGGTTGTATGTATTTTATAGAGATCCGTTTGACCACTTTCAAGATATTACTACAGAAAAAATATAAAAATAAGTAGTAAATGGATAAGCTTTGTCTGGTGTTATAATATATTGATATACATAGGTATATCCAATTTTATTGTATAAGGTACTAATACTATCATAATAGGTAGGATACTAATTATAAACTGCTAATCCCACTTAAACTTCTGAAAGGGTTATTGGATATAAGTACCTATGTATATAAATATAATAAAAACAGACAAAGCTTATCCATTTACTACTGATTTTTATATTTTTTCTGTAGTAATATCTTAAAAGTGGTCAAACGGATCTCTATAAAATGCATTTTTTGGGTTCTCAATGTAAAATAACTCAACGATGGTCGATCGTAGCTCTTTGTTGTTTTAGTAAACATTGTTTAAAAAGTTATTCTCTACAAGATAGAAACATTTTTTATTACTGGCCGGCATTTTTATTTTGTGGGTATTTTTTGTTAGAAACATGAATGATCTCCTTTGACCCACTTCCCGGTTATTTTGTATGAATTATTGCACTCGCACGGTAAGCGGGAAGTTGCAAGTTCGAGTCTTCATGTATTTTTACCTTTACTTGCAAATAGTTGAATGTTTCGTATCGCTAAGCAAAGTATTCCGCTAGATGGCGCTTGTTTTCCCCGAAAGTATATTTTTATTTTATTTTGCTATAATTGACGTGGAATTAAAGTATTTGTATATATATTGCCTGTTTTCTAGTTTGCTCTGAACATATTTCAAACATAATTTAATTTTTTGGAAGTCACATTTTAATGTATTTCCAAAGTACAATTTTTAACTCTCGTCACGATATAAATGACACGCACACATACAAAACAATAAACTGTAGCAACTATAGACTATATTTGACGTAGTCCTACAGATACCGATTGGTGTAGTCATTTAGAGCGGCGGGGTAGTGTTCTGAAGAGCCCCGGTTCAAATCTCGATACAAATATTTTTTTTTTATGAAAATATATTTTTGAATAAATTTTCAAAAACAGGATCAATTTTATGGTAGGTACTGTTAGTAATCATTTTTTTTCAAACTAGGACGAATTCTGAACTATGCAAATTGTACTAGGTCTGAATGAAAAGAGAAAAATAAAGACAAAGTAATGTACAAAAAGATTTATTTATTTAAAATTAGTTCTATCTTATCTTATATCGCGGGCTGACATAGCCAGCAACACTTCGACCCCTTGGGATCGATTAACGCAGCGATCCCACTAAGAGGAAAAATCCTATGTTCCTCGAATGTAGTAGCCCTTCACTGATTTCCCACTCTTGCGTGTGTTTCTTATCAACGTAATCCTTTACGGCCTTTGTGATTGTGCATGCTGGCAGGCCCGTACATGGTTCTGGTCCAAGCATAGCACTTGCCGATCCTGTTCTTGCAGCTCATCAGCCTTCTCATTTCCTGCTATTCCTTCATGGCCTGGGACCCAGAGTAGTCGTAGTTTGTTCCTACGGCCCAACTTGTGTTTAATAATTCAATCACTTACAAGACACTAAAATTTCCTCAAGGTTTATTTTCAGTAGGTGCTCAGATGGATGACACTTTAAACACAATAGTAGGAATATAATAAATGATTATAATATTTTATTTTTGGTTTTTCTATTTATTGACTACTTGACATCTCTGTTGACTCTCCGTTACCTAGGTAACAAGCGCGCATCTAGTGCGAGGCAAAGTATCGACTGGGTGTATGTTGCCAGTGTGTACAACAAACAGTACCAAAAAAACAACAAGACTGCTTGGTTTTTTTTCTCGCGAATTACTATACTTCATTTATATTTTATTATATTTTTATACTATTAATTAAATGCAAACAAGTATAAATGTTTATTTATTTATTATATACGTAAAGTGATCATTTGATAAGTCTATCAAAATAACGTATAATTCAAGTATCAAAAGTGACGCGACAGTGCCAAAAGTTACATAAAATCTTGCAGGTGTAGGTCTGGCACCACTGAGTTGAATATCATGCAATTGAAAATATTTTGATTTTTATTAGACAGATTAGACGGAGAGGCAACGTCGCCCTTATCCAGCAAACTGTATTGCGGCTCTGCTCTAGCGTAATTGCGTGTTCCTGCTTCCACACACAACGCGACAACGTCGCGTGTTTCCACACATCTATGCGTCACTTACACTATGACCATACGTCAATATAACCACTACATACGTAAAATTGGTCTCTTTTTTCACGCTGAAACAGAGTACTTCCTGGATGTTAAACAGTGATATTTTTGGTCTGCCCCTACAATAGCTTAAATTAGGCCTACTTTAAGTCATAATAAGTTAAATATCTCAGTATAAAACGTAGGAATCTCTAAAACATTTAGTAGGGAAAACGTATAACCTTAATATAGGGTTGGCTCACCCACTTAAAATAATAAAAACAAAATATAGCGGCAACAGAAAGGCATCATTTGTGATTTCACTGTCCAGCTATCCTGGTTCATGAGATACAGCTTGGTAACAGACATACAGACAGTGGAGCTTTAGTAATATGCTCCCGTTTAATCCTTTGGGTACGGAACCCTAAAAACTGTTATAAATAATGTATTAGATATACGCAAAATGTGTCGGCTTATTATGTTGGTTTTTACTCTGTAGCTATCTTGTATAGCCACTGTCACTTTGAGAGATAAATGTAATTGTCAATTGCTGACTTCCTTCCGCCCACCCCTCTCCCTATGGCGAATTCGTGTGAGCCGCATGTGCTAATTATTTTATTAGACTAATTAAATTAATTCCGTAATCCTACAGTTCTATTTACGTCTATAATTATACGTGTTTTTTGCTGAAATATACTGAACTATATTATTTTCATGCACGACTTGTGTTTATTTCGACCAAACCACTGCACATCGTTCAGCTGAACAAAAACAACATCAAAATGGGCATAGAATGTGTCGTATCTGTATATTTTGTTCTATGAAAACAAAGCCGATAGCTCGTTAAATATTCTATTATGCATTTAGTTCGATGTATTGCATACGTGTTGAAAAGAACGGTTTGTTCAAAGTGATGCGTACTTAAGATAATTGTTATAATATGACAATGAACGCAATGATTATCCTCGTTATTGTTATTTGAATGTAACTAACTTCCATAATGTAACAATTAAGTAATTTAAACAACAAAATAATTATACTCTATTTTATACTCTCCTCTTGCAACTAAAACATTTTTGAACCCAATTTTCAAAATGGCCTCTACTAGGTCTATCTAGGTTTCAAAAAAAGTTTTTTCTGCAAGTGTCTGTAAGGAATAAAATATAATAATATTTATTTATTTCAAAAATATTCTATATAAAGTACTTACGTAGCTTTTAACGGATCTAAATTGCATTCTTTCTCTTATACCTACGCGATCGAAATAAATAAATAAATAAAATAAATATTTCAGGACATATTACACATCGCCATCGAGCCCCAAGCTAAGCAACTTAATGCTTGTGTTATGGGTGCCAGATAACGGATAAACTACTTATATACTTTTTTTTTGCTAAATAATATTTATATATAGTTTAGTATAGTTTTATTATATATAAACTAAAATAATATTTATCAATTACAAATCGCGTAAGAATATATTAAATAAAAACCGGCCAAGTACGAGTCGGAGTCGCGCACGAAGGGTTCCGCTAAATAAGGGAACCCCACTAAATTTTATTTTTCTATTCTTAGTGTTTGTTGTTATAGCGGCAACAGAAATACACAATCTGTGAATATTTCAACTCCTAGCTATCACGGCACTTCAGTCAATCCTGACGAAACTGAACGAAAATAATAAAAAAACACTTACTGACGAAAGCGGAGTCTGACGGATGCGTCCTAAATCGATAATACTATATAATCTGCGCGCAATGAGAAGGGGATGGAACTTTGTCAAAGTAAATCGAAAATGAAAGAAAAGTAGCGTTAGCAAAAAAGTTCTGAATAATAATTAGGTATAAATTAGTTATTTGCACGGTTATAGTGTCGCGGATTTGAAACGGATTGATTAAAAGAAAAAATATTATTGTCCATGGAGAAATGGCGATTTCATTTAAAAAAATGTTGTTTCTCTAAAATTATAAATAAAACGAGCACATTAGGACCGTATATGTATCAGTATGTATGTTTATCCGTGAATTTTTCAGATACAGTAGAAATACCTATACTATATACTTATATACCTACACTAAAGATGAATAAATAAAAAAAATCAAAACTAATTACCTATTATTCAGAACTTTTATGCTAACTCTACTTGAAAACTGTCATTTTCGATTTACTTTGACAAGGTTCCATCCCATTGTCATTGCGCGCGGATTATACATATTGACAGACAGAGAGACGAACAGCGAAGTCTTAGTAATAGGGTCCTGTTTTTACCATTTGCGGTACGGAACCCTAAAAAGATATATTCTTCATACCACCTACTTTCTTTTCACACTAGACTATGCAATTGCAATTGACCGGCCAAGTGGAACCGGAACGACACACGGAGAGAATGGTCCTGGAAGGAATTCAACGACTTTCACCGTAAGTAGGTATTGTAGCTCAGTGACACCGACGTGATACCTACCGGGGCTACTAGAGTGTGTTAATACATACTTTGTCGTAAAAACACTGTCTTTGACGGAGTAAATATCTTTGGTCTTTGATGTTACCTATTAAGAAGAAGAAAAAAACTTGAGAGGTGTCAAGGGACACCCGGATAGAACGAAGTTCCTTTCGATTAATTAGTGAAGAAACTGTAATAAATTTTTTTTTTTTTTTTTTTTTTTTTTTTTTTTTTTTTAAATAATCGTCGCGACACCACACTGTTTAATGCGAAATAGAAAGACGAAACTGGATAATTGGCTTGCTTTCTATGCAAAAAGTGTCGTTACAACTTTTGGTCTTAGTTTTTTCCGTCTAACCCCCTTTCGCAACGCGCGATAAGGAACTTTCATTAAAAAAAAAAACTGCAGGTCTAAAAAAGCTACTTTTCAAGATGAATCGTTACCAAAACGTAATTACGAATTGGATTTTTATTTTTTGTGACACTCAATTGTTACTAACTGCTCGGCCAAGTGTAACCGGAACGACACACGGAGAGAATGGTCCTGGAAGGTATTCAACGACTTTCACCGTAAGTAGGTATTGTAGCTCAGTGACACCGACGTGATACTTACTGGGGCTACTAGAGTGTTTTATTACATACTTTGTCGTAAAAACACTGTCTTTGACGATGTAAAATGTCTTTGATTTTTGATGGAAAACAGAAGAAGGTCTGCAGGTCTAAATTAGCTACTCTTTCTCTCTCTCTTTGGATGGCAATGCCGATCCGTTCGTTGGCCAAAGTAGAAGCCAGCCCTTTGGTCACCTGAAGAATTAGAATAGAATATGAATTAGATTTTCATTTTGTAGGTGGTTGAAAAAAGAATTAATCTGGGAACATTTATCGGACGCGTCCGACAGCCGCGACTGATTAGTGTGCACGGTCGTTTCGGACGCACTTGCAAATTCGGCGGCAGTGTGACCACTTTATTAGATTTCTAATTTTTTGGTAGATTTAAGGGAAAAAGAGGTCTCAAATGACAGTATTATATAGCCAAAATCACACATGAAACAGGTAAAATACAATTTGTAATACGATTCGGATAAGATTCGTCGCAAGTAGCCATATTAGACGCCCTGATCGTTTTTCTAACGGTACTTCCAAAAAAATAGCAGGTCAACGGTTTATTTGTCAACCGGTAAGTACGGGCAACATGTCTCTAACTGTAATTTGCAGTAACAAGAGATCTTACAGTCTAAAATGCATACCACAGAGACATTGGACGGATGTGAGTTTTTAGACCGAAAGTTTTCTACCTCATTAGGAAATATTGTATATTAGCTGTACCACGATTTCACCCGCGTAAGTTTAAATGTTTTAATTTTTTTTTCATATTTTTCTCACCACCAACTTTCTTTGGACAAATCACTTCATCACTACATAACATAGTATAAAACAAAGTCGGTTTTTCTGTCCCTATTTCCCTTTGTATGCTTAAATCTTTAAAACTACGTAACGGATTTTGATGCAGTTTTTTTTAATAGATAGTGATTCAAGAAGAAGGTTTATATGTCTAATACATGCATAATATAGCCGTGCGAAGCCGGGGCGGGTCGCTAGTATTTCAATATTTTAAAACCAAGATGAGACCAATCGGTCCAGCCGTTCTCAAGTTGTTGTCTGTACTTTAATACTTGTTTGGATTGTTTGTTTGTTTGCATTGAATAGGCTCCGAAACTACTGGACCAATTTTCATGAAACTTGGTATGAGGATGGATACAAAGATTTAATGGCAGGCTGATTTAACGCGGGCAAAACCGCTAGTTGATTTTAGTCATTAAATATTTTAAAAATAAGTCTTAAAATGTTATTGTGCTTCAGGATTTTTTACCCAACTGCAATTAAGTCATATTTAAATTTTATGTACAGTATAATTACTACAAAACATAATGTATTAGGTACAATATAAAATAACAATGTACGTATGGTAATTTTTAATTAACAAAAAAACCTAGAATTAGTAGTTTTATTTTACCTAACAGTTTTTAGTCTTCTTTAAAAATAACGCAATGCAGACAAAATCCGCAGTAACAGTTGTCAAAATCGCAACCAAAATCGAAAATTACCTAGGATCCCAAAGCCTATCCTAGGGGGTCCGCAAACGCGCGGCACACTGCGCTGCGCTGTGCGGAAAGGACTACTCTTGTGTAATTAAAAAATAAATACAAAAATAGATCACAGGTAGAGGTCGTTTTGAGAATACAACTCGAACCTCCTTGCGCTCGAGAAGGAGGTTGCGACGTGCTACGTGGTCTGGTGTGCGTTGCAACAAGGGGGAGGGGCGAAAACCTACTAAGAGGAGGGTCCTCACGGACAAATGCCGTCGGGGCTGCTGTTGCATGCGAAAGCTATTCCGGTAGCCCCGACAATAGGCATCGAGACGGAGCACCCTGGGGTTTTAGTCGGTTGGAGCCCGACATAACCACTTCCTTGGCCCCAACAACAGAGCCGGGTTTCCCGAGGCCAAAAAAAAAGGGATCCAACATCAAAGAGGTTGGGAAACCCTTGTCTAATCATTTTCAATATCCTAATCTAGACCCAACCAACAGTGAATCTATGAAATACCAAATCAGTTTTCTTAACAAAATAACTACCTTTACCTTAGAACTTGCTTCCATCGACGCTTATCACATATCAACCGAGAGTTATGTAAAAAGATTGCATAGCGCCCAGTAGGCTGTGATTACATCTTGAATCTGTGTTATTGTTTATTCTCAATGACAAGATCAAGGTCTTAGATGATAACATCATTTGTTAGGTATGTAGTAGGTACAATTATAAATCGACAGTTCTAACAAATTGCCTGTTAAGTTATACGCTAACTGTCTCTAATAAATAGGTAACTGTGTACCGTGATTATGTAAGTAGATAGTAGCTATGCGAATATAACATAGGGGCCGTCCATTAAGAGGAAAGGGTACCGGGGGCTTTCTCCATACAAACTATTACAAACGTAGTCGACCGTTTTCTCCCTGGACAATGACACTAGACCAAATATTTTTGGAGCATAAACCTTATAATTGCCATGACCATGCCCCTATTTTTTGTTTTTTTTTAATTTTTTAATTTTTTAAATTTTAATTTCTATGATAATTAGAAAATGAAAAAAACCAAAACATAGGGGCATATTCATGGCAGTTATAAGTTTTATGGCACAAAAATATTTGTGCTAGTGTCATTATCCAGGGAGGAAACAGTCGACTACGTTTGCATGGAGAGCGCGCAGGTACCCTTTCACCTTAAACACGTGATGTATTTTTTTGTCATTTTTAGTTGAGGTTTAGGACTACACTCCCTATATCAAGTGTATTTTTTAGTAACTACAAAGAATCTTATTATTTTTTAATTTATATAAAGCAGGTATAAGTATCATCCATCGCGCGTTTCCATAAAAATATATACACGTAATATATTACTACAACTCCCTCCCCGCTTGTAATATTTCATGATTTTTTATGAACCCCTCCCCCCCTTTTCGAGCCTGTAATGGCGATTAGTTAGGGAGCTTCCAATATAAATAAATAGCCGCGCGTCTCTTTAAAAATGAAATGCAAATAATAGTTACAATCTACAAACTTTTTACCGCTTTAGAGTATTTTTTTTTCCATACGTCTTAAAAGAAACCCCTATACGATGTTTCAGTTTCGTAGCTCTTTGAGTTTTTTTCTTTTATATAGTTTAAAGTTTAGTTCTACGGGGTTGTTTCCGCACTTTTTCTCGTTACCTGGTCCGGAAACTGTTCTGCCGCTATACTATATGATCTGGACTTACCTCTGACAGATAAGAGTAGAAAGAGGGGAGGGAGGTCTTTGCCCTGTAGGCCCTGCAGCACAGCCTGCAGTGAGACAGAATATTTATTTCAGAATATTTCAGAGTCTGCCGCCTCTGACGATGCGGTCGACTCAGATGACGCCATCAGAAATATAAATGTAGGTACCTTATCCCTATTATTATAAGGTACCTTTTTCCGTGGACGGCAAAAAATCGATTATTCACATTTAGTTCGAATGCATAATCTACATTGCTTATTAGGTTGTGCATTTGAACTAATGCGATACTTTGTACTTAATATTATGTACATGTTTATTCTAGTTTTGTAAAGCAACTGCTTTGTTGCTGATTTTCTTTGTTTTGTTTGTTTCATATTTTATTTTTTCTGGTGTATTTTTTATTGTTGTTTTAATTTTAATAGTTATATGGAAGCTTACTGCTTTGTTACTTTAATTTGGTTTTTGTTGTGGATACCCGTGGTCATATCTGATTTATATTTTGTTTCTAGTTTGTATTTAGTAATAGCTGTAGGTACTCCTACTCCTATGATAGGAAAATAAAAACTAATAAAAATAATATTGTATTATTGTGATAAACTAATTGCGGAAATTATTGTAATGCAAAATGATAATTGTTATTATTTCTCACTGAAATTATTTCCCGTGGGTAACTATAATAATATTATTAAAATAAATATATTTATAGATTTTGTCAAGACGTATTTAGATATTAATTAAATAGGGAAGTAAATTATATCTACCTATATTTTTTTTTTTTTTATATTTGAAAAATGAATATTATAATGGTACTAGCTTCGCTCCGCGGTTTCACCCGCGCAAGTCCCGATCCCGTGGGAATAAAAAAAGAAAGTAGCCTATAGCCTTCCTCGTCTATCCAACACAAAAATAATTTTTCATTACTCATACTCCGAAAGTAGGTCTAAATATGCCTGAAGAGCGTGTAGAAAATAAAACTTCCAGCCCTAGGGCTTTTCGCTTTCACTGACAGCTGTCATGTCAAATTATGGCTTCGCACGACTTGTGCAATCTGCATGTAGCCAGTATCAGTATCATTACGCATTAGGAACTTCAAAAACCTAACCTCCTTGCTCATAACTTCGGTCTATGAACGAAGAAAAAAAAAAAAACCTTCTTGCTTTTTTTTTACACCAAAGAATAATAATTATGACTTGGCATGGCTCATGCATACTGCCAGAGTTTAGTACTTAGTAACTTTTTCTCAGTAATCAAATTCAAGTAGGTAGGTATATTTAGTTCAAGATATCTTTTTTATATCTATTTCTTCGGTAAGTACCGCCGTATTTAAGTATTGAATACAAATAGCAGAAACCTAAAAAAACACTACATAATGTATAACCTCTTTGGTCCCAACCTTGTAAGAGGATCAGGTAGTATGGACACAATATGAGTACCTACTCATGTGGTATGGATGGAGTCTCATAGTCTCATTCACTCTCGTTGTTTGGAAGAATTTTATGTATTATTCGTAATGAAAAGCACAGTGTTTACCTCGGGTGAAAGACTCATTAAGGCGGCTAATGCTGCCAAACGCAACGCGCCTAAGAAATACCCGCCGCTTACAACTAACTTTGTTGATTGTAACGAGTGTGTTTTGTTTTTCTTAAAAGTGCTGAGAGGGAATTGTAGGTGAGATATTTACCGATATTTTGGTGTAATTTGAGACGAAAAATTCCTTGTCATTTCAAAGCGAGACTAGTTTTAATTCTTAATTTTAGGGTAGCTTCAAAATTATAAGGAATTTTCGGCTCAAAATTATACTAAAATGTCGGTAAATATCTCATCTACAATTCTATCTCAGCACTTTTGAGAAAAACAAAACACATTCGTAAAAATCAACAATTTTCACCAATGAAGGCGACCGGTGGCTAGAACGCTGGTAGTAACTATTTAGTAGCCTGTGACGCCCCGGTGGGCGCGGCCAGTATGCCGCTGGCTTTCGGACGGGAAGGCCGCGTCGCACTGCGCTCTCGCACGGATTTTTGTTTACGTTTCACTATGCTCCCTATTTGGACTTTGTTTTCTGAAATAATACGAGTATATATTCGTTTGGCTAATGGACGCTAGAGTATTGCCAAGTTTGTGTTGAATAGTCCTATTTTTTTCAAAAACTTACCTATAGGTACTTATACTTATATTTTCACACTGCGCATAAACGCTTGTCTTTAGATAGGTACGGTCGGCTGCATAATTGCAGACCCACTGTAGAGCTCCTAAACGGCTGTTATAATAATGTTTTCAACACAAACAAGATTCTATACACCTGCTTTAGTTAAAGTTTAAAGTCTTCTAACTCATGAATTTTTCAAACAAAAATATTAGAATGAAAACATGCCAATAATAGTAATTTTTAACTACCGAAGGCTGCAATTATGCAGCCGGCTGTACGTACTTGATTCGTTATATAGCTAGGTATCCATACTTGTGGTTTTTACGGACGCTAAGATAGTGCCAATTTTTTTGACGGACGTTTTTTTGTGTTGGTACTTACGTAGGTACCTGAAGTGCCCAGACTTATACCTACTTATTTATTTTTTAAATTGTGAAAGATGAGTAAATTAAAGAAATTTAGAGTTCAGAGTATGCTTCATTGTCGCGAAATAACGTAAGTACATACCTAAACTATACCTAGTTAGTAAGTAGTCAAGTACCTACCTATCTATTATGAAATACCTACACACTTTTTCTGAACTACCAAAAAAAAATAAAGACAAAACGTCTGAAGGAGGTAACTAGGTAGAAGATCAGAGTTATTCCGGTCTGATCCCCTGAGCTGATCCCCTGCCGGTTATTATTATTTTTTAATTCCGTTCTGATCCACTATAAACTTTACCATGCCGGTCCGATCGAAAACAGTTTTGATAAATTTTTTTAAAATTTATTTAAGTGTTTAAAATCATCACAGGCAATCAGGCTTTATATAGATAGATAAATTCTTTATTGTAAACACCATTTTTAAATTGCATTAAATATTTAAAAAGAAACATATTTTAAGTTTAAGTGTTACAAAGGGCGGCCTTGTCGCTCAAATGTCTTCCAGGCAACCTTTGTTATTATTATTATTTGGACAAACCATAATTAAAAAAAAGTTTTGACTAACTTAAATATAAACAGAACTTAAATATAAATAACATAAACAGAACTTAAAATTAATATAATAAATCATCTAAAACATCAAAAAAATTAAAGTGTTTAAAATCATCACACTACGGGTAATCAGACTTTTGCATTTTTGGACCAACCCTAATTAATAAAAAACCTGAAAACAAAAACTAAAAAAAAACCTGAAAAATATACCAAAAAGTGAAAAATTATCAATTTTGGGACTGGGTGACACCATGTTTTCTTTATATCTCTCAACATTCAATCTAACCCAGTCCGACTTCCATTTGATTTTTTAGTTGATTTATTTATAACCCAGTCCGACTTCCAAGTAAGTACTTATGTTTAAGTTATCTGCTGTCTTAGTGACCCGAAATGGATTATTTTTTACTTTTTGTTTTTTTTTCAGGTTTTTTTAGTTTTTGTTTTCAGGTTTTTTTGAAGTCGGTTTTTTAAATTTTAATTAATTTTTTTATTTAACCATTTTAAGTGCCACTATCACTGAAAATTCTACTCCGTGAGGCGAAAGCGACTGTTTCTTCAAATTGCACAGATAAGAAAGTGTTTTCAGATGCTCCATTCAACGGTTCATATTTGTGTATGGGCCACTTCTATTAGTGGAAATGGAAAAGTGAGCAATTTGTTGTATCTCGCTGTGCTGATCTGTTCATCACTCCGAAGATCCTTATCAGATCTTCATTTAGGGTAGGGTTCTCTATCAAAATTCATTCAAACCCAGTCCGGCGAGGCAAAATCTAATATTTTATTCAAATTGTAACCTGTAATCGTAACCGATAGAAGAGTTTTCTGATGAGAAGGTGGTTTCAGATATTCCATTTATCGGTAACTATTAGTTTATGGGCTAATTCTACTGGTGGAAATCGAAAACTGAGCAATTTGCTGCTCTCTCGAGGTGCAATTCTGTTCATCACTCCGAAGATTCTCATCAGATCCTCACCAAATTTTATGGGACCACCCCTGAGGTATCACTTTTCGATTACAAAAAGAATCATCTCAATCGGTTGAGCCGTTTTCGAATGATCGCGTAACATACACACAAAAAAAACATACAGACGAATTGAGAACCTCCTTCTTTTTTGAAGTCGGTTAAAAACCTATCAAGTGCTAGTTATACTCTCGCGCCGAGGGTTCTGTAAATTAGTTTCAACTCTCTTTCTCTGCCCTTGCAGTGGTATGGTAGTTAGTAGTTACCAATTTACCTTGATCCCTAATTCGTTTGGGTGCCCATACAATTTAAGGGTCAAGTTGAATAAAATTGGTCCAACTATGTATGTATGGGGACACCCTTTAATTTTCAATATTTTTTGAATTTTTTTGGAATTTTCCCTTTATTTGTTCTGTAAGGCATAGTTTTTTTTGCCAAATTTCATGATTCTAGGTCAACGGGAACTACCATTATAGGTTTTCGACCCAAAACCTATGGGGTACTTCCGGTTGACTGGGAATTGTCAATTTTGCAAAAAGCAAGGTCTTATAGCACAAGTAAAGGGAAAATTCCGATATATAATAAAGTTGAAAATTAAGATTAATTTTTGTACAAGTTTTTGCGAAAATGTAAATTTGCCCATATCTTTTTATTGTGTTGGCTCAGGACCTTGATTTTTTTTCTCAAAAGGTAAAAAAAGGAACCCTTAAAAGATCACTTTCTTGTCCGACTGTCTGTCTGTCCGTGTGTCACCACAGATATTCTCAGGAACGGGCGGACCTAGCAAGTTGAAATTCATACCAGATACTGAGGTCTATATTATCTTTTACCTTTCAAGGTACTGACTGACTGAACCCTATAAAATGAACACCAAATCAACGAAGTGTTTGAAATCATCACAGGTAATCAGACATTAAAATTAGGTATTTTTTTTGGAAAAAACTTAAAAGGTAAAAAATATTAAAAAGATGCTGTGACTTTTCCAAGACTGGACAAGCCAAGACAAGTATCCATAATAAGTATTGTTCTCCAATACTAACATACACATTTCCATTACATTATGTAGTATTATAAACATGTATTTTAAATATTTTGTATCACTACATAGTATAAAACAAAGTCGCTTTTTCTCTCCCTATTTACCTTGATAAACCTTGAATAAATATTTTGTTGCTGATTGTCCCAAAAATTTGTTAATAGGTAGCTAGGGGATCCGACCGGAATAAAATATTAAAATTTATTTGTGATCCCCTGCACGGTGGATCAGACCGGAATAGTTTTAAAAATTAAATATTTTAATATAAAACTGATCCCCCAGGGTATCAGATCCAGGGGATCCGACGGGAATAAATCGAAGATCACGGGTCCAGCTTGTACCTACATAATAAACGCGTATCTACTATCTACCTACTACGTATCTACCTACCTCGCACTACCACAATGTGGTAGGTGCGAAGTAGTACTAAGTAGTAGTAGTAGGGACCGAGGTAGGTGCTCGGTTGAAGATACCTAAACAAACTTTCAGATTTATAAAATTATAGGATTGAAAGAGGCCAGTATAGACAACACAACAACCTTACATACGTACAGACATACTTTTTAAATTATGTAGTAATTATCTTAACGATTCCCGATGTGGTAAGTAGCTTGTACTATTATACATTCTGTGGTGGTAGGATAGTAAGCGATCTTTAGCTATGAGGCAGTGTGAGGAAGCGCGAGCGCCGCGCGGGACGAAGTGTCTAACTCCGCCCACACTCTCAAGGTCGTTGGCGTGGGTATACCCCTTAAGTCCCTCGAACTATTAGCGCCCTCGCTACGCTCGGGCTCCAAACTCCGTCTCGGGACTTGTAATGAGTGACTTTCACACCTAGGATAACAATGTACTATTTCAATTCGAACCAGTAGTTCCTGAGATTAGCGCGTAAGAGTTAAAAAAACATAGGGGCATGGTCATTGGTCATGGCAGTTGTAAGTTTTATGCTATAAAAATATTTGCTGTACCTAATGACATTATCCAGGAAGGAAAAAGTCGACTACGTTTGTATGGAGAGAGAGCCGGTACGCTTTCCTCTTAACTTCCTAATCCTATCCCAACAAATATTATAAACAATAACATAAACAAGCTGCGCCCCGCGGTTTCACCCGCGTAAGTCTGATCTTTCTCACCGCTCCCTGGACTACGACAAACATTTCAAGCTTAGCGACACTAAGGAACAGCAATTGATTTTTTTTGTTTGTTGTTTGTTTGTGAAGGAACAAACTGTCAAACTGCTGGACCGATTAAGGTGACAATCTGCATAGTGGCAGTTTAGGAAATGGCGAAGGATATAGGATAATTTTGGTCCCGAAATTCCAGCGGGATCGGGTCTTACGCGGGTGTAACCGCAGGGCGCAGTTAGTTATATCATATTTCAACTTGATCAGAGAAAGTTCCTTAAAACTCAAGGCAGTGGTTATAGTTAAATTATGGTATACCATCATTCATAACAAGGAAAGCGGTAATCGAATAAACTAAAATTACGTAAATTACGCTTCTATTAATTATGCAATCACATTTGTGATATCATAGCATAATGTTCTTATAAACCATATGTTTATTGCATAATTTGTGTTATTGGTACCGGAAATTATGCATCTAGGTATGTATTTTGTACGTTTGACCGCGGTGGTGGTCTACAAAAACATGTTGGTTGACCGCAGAGTTCGCAGGCTTGATGAATAAGTCGCTAATGTTTAGATTACTATTATGTCTTACTTTACTATTATCTAACTTATATGTATATTCTCAATCACTATCTCTTAAAAGCTAGAGAATCGTACCTACCTAAAGTCTTTCAAAATTTTGTTGTTTTTAAGGGTCCCGTTTTCAACTTTTGGGTACGGATACCCAAAAGTTAAAAACGGGACCCTTCAAGTTTCCGACCGTCTGTCAGTCTGTCTGTCACCAGGCTGTATCTCACGAACCGCGATAGCTAGACAGTTGGAATTTTCACAGATATATAATAAATAAATAAATAAATATTGCAGGACATTCCACACATCGCCATCTAGCCCCAAGCTAAGTAACTAGACTTGTGTTATGGGTGCTAGACAACGGATATACTACTTATATACTTTTCTTTTGTAAATATATACTTATAATACATAGAAACAACCAGACCACAGACAAATATCTAAGCATAAATACTTGTCTGAGGCGGGAATCGAATCCGCAACCCTGTGTTTGGCAGTCCGGCATGGGGACCATTGTGCCAACTGGGTCGTCATGATGTATCTCAGTTGTCGCTATAACAACAAATAAACTAAAAACAGAATATAATGGTACGGAACCCTTCGTGCGCGAATCCAACTCGCACTTGGCTAGTTTCTAAATTATTGCTAGTCGCATATTCGGTTCTAAAACTAAATAAATAAATATAAATATTTCAGGACATATTACACATCGCCATCCAGCCCCAAGCTAAGCAACTTAATGCTTGTGTTATGGGTGCCAGATAACGGTTAAACTACTTATATACTTTTATTTTTTTGTAAATATATACATATTATACATATAGGAAACACCCAGAACCAGAAACAAGAATTTATGGTCAGCATAAATACTTGTTCCCGGCGGGAATCGAACCCGCAACCTTCTGCGTCGCAGTCGGGTGTTCGCCCGACGCGCCACAGAGGTCGTCAAACTAGTTAGATACTAAGTTATTAACAAATCCAACTAAGTATCCTACTAATATTATAAATGTGAAAGTTTGTGTGTTTGTATGTATGTTTGGTACTCCTTCACGCTAAAATTACTAGTTAGTTATTTATATATTTGAATATCAGGTAAAATAACAGGATTTACCTATACCCTGAGAGGCCTTAGACCATTCAATTACACCTATACTATAAGTTATTAACTGATTTTAAAGAAAATTTAAAACCAGAAATGTGAAACAGGCCACTTTCTTTTTGGCCCCACAGGATAGGGATATTATACGCGGATGAGTGCTAATTGTCAATATTCGCGTAAACTTTCTCACTTAGTAGGTTCTTGACAGGCTCAAAGAATCTCTAACTTTCACGCAGGCTCTCTAAAATCTAAAAGAATGAAATGCACCATTGACCCAGTAGATAACGCCATACGGTATTTATACAGAATGTTAAAAAGTAAGACGCCTACTTAAAGCATTGTATGTTTATGACATATTTTATTAAATCCGCGTGGGAAAATCTTAACAATAAGGCAGTTGTCGGATAAAAAATCAATTGTCTTGTTAATGGAGATACCTACATAGCACAAATATTATGATTGTTATTGTACAAAGTAGACATAGTTTAGACTTACATAAATGGGGTTATAGTTGCCTGGAAGAGATCGCTCTTAGGTAATAAAGCAACCCTCTTTGCCACTCTAGGATCTTTTTCGAATCATTTTTGACTGTATATTGTATTTATGGTACAATGAAGTGATATTTTTTTTCCTCTAATGGCGGATGCGACTGTGGATATATTCTATGCTGCGCATCATGCCAGCGTCGAGTATTTTTCATCTCCCTTTATTCTTTTCTTGGTCTTGTGCTCTTTTCGTGTTTCAATGAAGTGTTTATCTATCTTCGCTCAGAGTAGCTTTTTTTTAAATTCTTTCCAAATCGAATAATAAACGATGCTGTGATCTAATTCCAGGATATCTTCAAGAGAATTTATTTTTTATTTTTACAGCTCTTTACAAAATCGATTGTTATTGGCCGTAGAAATCTTCTTTTTTTTAATCCAGTGACAACATGTGACTGCCATCTATAATGTTAAAGGCTCCGATTTCCGCACCAGGCAATAATGCTGTCCATATAAGTGCTGCCATAAATCGGGGTAGAAATGAATGGAACTGGTTTTTTTTATAGTAGGTTAACAATATAAATCGTTCACTTTCTACCTAAACATTTTTAAATCGGATCACTTTCTTCACGCAGTTATAGAATTTAAAATAATGGAAACCGCATAGGTATTTTATGTAATAACACGAATTGTAACACGATATCCACTAAAATCCACTTTAAATATGTATTGATGGATCTTTTTGCACTTTATGTCCACCTAATTATCTAATCCAGGATATTTTTCAAAGTAGTTTTTTAGAATCTATACTAAAATCCACTGTAAAGATTAATGAACCTTTTTGCACTTATATAGGCATCTACTTTATTCCTTGATCTAGGATTGTTTTTCAAAGTGTTTTGTTTTTCTTTCTTTGCCACTGTAAAGATGCCTTAACACAATCTCTAAAATTCTCTAATATTATTACGTTTTAAAAATCTTTGTTTTAGGCTCAGTTATATTAGATAGGTACCATTAAATACCTTTAGTTGGTACCTTCGATCTAAACACGAGATGGGCTGCACGATTTACCTTGGCTATATTGTAAAACATATAGGTACGTAGGTACGTGACATCCTAAATCCTGTTACAAACCTACTATTCATATTTAGTTTTATATACTTATTCCAACTCGGAAATGTGTTTTTTGTTTATACATAAATTAGTTTGTTTGTCATTTTGTTACACAATTTTTAATATTGCGATTATTTTAAAATTGCTTATTTTTGTTCATATTTATATTACGGTTGTGTCTAATATTTACGGTCATTTTGTATTTCTTGAAGTTATTGAGAATTAAAGTTGGGATAAAACCGAGAGCAGGTTAATACTGTAAACAAAACAGCTGCTTAATCTGTTGTTAATTCTTTATTTTTAAATAAAGAATTAACAACTACTAAAGCAGCTGAGTAACAATAATCCTTTTTTATGGGAAATAAATAATTATTGCTCCGAGCTGTTATAGTCGGAGATCGCTTTAGGAATGACCTTCATCGAGCTGTTTAATGGATGAATAGCATTTTGTATCAAATTAAATAGGTCAATAAATATAGTGCAAAGTAGTCTAAAAAATTTCAGTGCAGCATATGATTTAATAACGATGTTTTGTTTTTTAAACCTTTCAATGGTTTGTTTACGAGACAAATTCCATGCCAATCGAAAGTATGAAGCCTATACATATAATATGCAAACGTTGGGTTGACTATTTTTTCGTCACAACTCTTGGGTAGGCAGGTAAATCGATACGATACTACTACATTTGCACTGGTCTGGTTAATGGATTCAAGTTAAATTAAAATAAAGATAATGTATTTCATAGGTACGGAATTTGTGTATTGACCAAACCAGTAAAAAGTCTTAAAACATAACAAAAAAATCATTCCGGAGTGAAAATTTTAGGCAACTTATCTCTACATATAATAAATTCGAAGTTTTGGAAGTAAGCGTTCTACGTCCATAATGATCTTAGCACTATAGAATTCGCTAACCTTATATAGCTCCGGTAGAAAAAAATCTTGCATGCGCGATTCAGGTTTTCTTAAATTTAGAAAATCACAAATTAGTTGATTATTCTTTTTGTTCTGCTTAAAAATTTTGTACACTTATGTATTTTAAGAATACATAGCAATATACACATTTTTTAACTAGAAAATAAAGTAATTAATTTAATAAGATATTTTTTTTAATTTCAAGTAACTAGCGCCATCTCTTCGTTTTCGCGAAACTACCATTCATCTCAGAAAATGTTGATTTTATTTGTTTACCTTTGTTTGTGCAGTCTAATTGCGGGAACTAGGAAACAGATTTTAACATAATCTTCACGAATGTGTTCAGAAAATATCAGAAGAGGTTTAGGTATTTCAAGTAGATTTATGTTACTAATTAAAATTTGATATTTCTTGGCGTAAAAAATAAACCATAATATTTTTGCATAAAAACGTACAGAACGTAGGGATGATGTCAAAATTGTCAGTTTGACATACGGAAAGAAGCATCTAGCGCCATCTCTTTTTTATTTATAATTTTATTATGGCTTCGCATTATTACTATCGTGCATAAAGCCAGTGTCGCGGTAAAAGAAAATTAAATCCAATGCAGGAGCGTTTTTTGAATTTGGAACATTACAACGCTCCAGCAATTTTGTATGAACATGTGTATGAAGCGGCGTGCTGGGGTTATTAAAAACTTAAATACTCTTTGATTGGATCTCTTTTATCAAAGTACTAGCGACCCGCCCCGGCTTTGCACGGCTATATTATGCATGTATTATCTTCTTATCTATATCTTCTTCTATACATATAAAATCCTTTGTCCTGACTGACTGACGGATCATCGCACAGCCTAAACCGCTGATCGTAGAGACTTGAAACTTGGAGGGTGTGTTCTTTGTATGACGTAGGCATCCGATAAGAAAGAATTTTCCGAAATTCTACTCCTAAAGGGGTGAAAAAGGGGGGCAAAGTTTGTATTGGACAACGTGATTCCTTAGTCCAATCTATTTCAAATTTTGCGTAAACATTCTTTAACAGAATTAATGGAACACGTGTTTCGTATTTTATTGAAATTCATCCCCTAACGGGGTTAAAAAGGGGAAGAAAGTTATTTTGGGAGTGATTTGCTTCGAAGTTGATATCAATACTCTTTAGTGCTTTTGATTAGATTGGTAACATACTCATTAATCTATGATTGGTAAGACGTCACTTCAAGCTGACAGCGTTAACGTAAAACCTAAGAGGTTGAAAACTTCGAACATTGAACTGAAAAAAGGTGTCTTGCCATTTAGTACTGGGAACTTGTCATAGTATTTTTTTTTTGCGCGATACGTTTGCTAATACCTGTCGATAGAGGACATTACGGCAAATGAAATATGCCTTTACACCAAATCTCATAGGCGTCTCGGAAATGGGGTATTTGACCAAATGTTATGACTAAGATTTTATCAAAAGTGCGCTGTGCACAAATAATGCTTTCTAACCAAACTTCTAAACCATCTCGGAGACGGGATATTTGTTAAAACATAGAACTGTTATAGGATAGCCACTGAATCACTTAAAACTCTATATTTTTATTAGGATACGCCAAAATTACTCTCTGCGCAACTGTTCAGCCCTACCTAATAATAAAATTTTGAACAATTTGCCAAAAGTCACAGTTCCCAAAGTTAGTAGATACTAATTATTAAGTAATTTAAAAGAAATATCTTTTGTTATGAATACGAAAATACCTAAACAAATGAATAGGACTTTTACACCTTTTTCATTTTTAAAATGGACAGGAAAGTGATCTTATAAGGGTTCCTTTTTTACCTTTTAAGGTACGGAACCCTAAAAACATAAAAGATGACTATGATAGATAGGTAATTACTAATTAGCACGATATGATTAAAGATTTACTCATGTGGTAATCGTAGAGTTTTGTGCATTATTGGCTCTGTGTTAGAAAGACAGAAATAGAAGAATTCATTTTTTTGGTTTAGAACTTTAGGTACTTAGACGTATACCCATTTTGGATCCCATCCCAAGAGAATTGGGTGCACCCGAGGTTTTCGTGTTCCAAGTTAAAATACATCTCATTCAAAAATCTATCTTCTCTATACATATAAAATTCTTTGTCCTGACTGACTGACGGATCAACGCACAGCCTAAATCGTAGAAACCTGAAACTTGTAGGGTGTGTTCTTCGTATGACGTAGGCATCCGATAAGAAAGGATTTTACGAAATTAATTACCTACCGGGTTTAAAAAAGAGTAGAAAGTTATTTTAGGCGATTTACTTCGACTCGAACTCCTTAGTGCTTTTGATTAAATTAAGTAAGTACATTTTATTTTGACACACATGTTTCAAACTCAATCTAATTTGAAATCAACAAAAAATAATCCTATTTTAACTATTTTCGACTCCTGCGCGGACGAAGTCGCGGGCAAAAGCTAGTTTACAATATATTTATTGAGCTAGGTAAGTATATTAAAATACTTTTCATCCATTAAACAGCTAGAAGGGATCTCCGACTATAAGCAATTTGTCAGTTATTCCTACAGATTGTTGTACCTATATACGTAAGCGTTACTAGGATATTTATATTTAATTGTTATAAAATAACAGGTATAAGTATAAGTATTAGGTAGGTATCGTACCAGGATAATTTATCATCTTTCTTGCAATATTTTCTGACGACCGCAATGTCTGTGGCGCAGTGGGTGAACACTCGTCTGGTATGGTATTACCGTGACACTTTTTTTGTGAATGCAGGTGTTTCATCAATTTATTAAACGTTATCGCGTTAAAAAAAACTGGACTTTTATTCCAGTGATTGGCTAAATTGCGACTTTTGACATACAGAAGTAATTAATTAGGAAGATAAGTTTTACATCAACCTGATTTTGTTTACCTTATATAAAACCTACTTAATTCATTTTATACCAGTTTTATTTATACGTTTGATGTCAACTGCAATGATTGTTTTCATCAAAACAACTTTTTGGTTTTTGATTTGTTTAAAAGTATTTTTTGTAAACAAAACCATAAATTACTTATTCAAAAAGTAGAATAGTTTTTTTAATTATTTAAACAAGTTTACTTTCTAAAATTGTATTTGGCAAATAGATGCTTCCTAAGCAACCGAACTGGCACTAAGTCAATATTATGAAGATGTAAAATATATTTGTTTGAATGTTTGAAAAATGTGACAAATCTTTAGAACTAATAGCTAATAGATCGATTTTGACAATTCTTTCACAGATAGTATGGTAGTATAAATACATTATGGAACCGTGATATATACGATAATTTATCTCGATATTTCCACGAGATTGGGCCTTACTAGAATGTCGCTAATCACTTCACTATCACTATCACTTCACTATCACTATCACTACATACATAGTATAAAATAAAGTCGCTTTCTCTGTCCCTATGTCCCTATGTTTGCTTAAATCTTTAAAACTACGCAACGGATTTTGATGCGGTTTTTTTAAATAGATAGAGTGATTCAAGAGGAAGGTTTATATGTATAATACATGCATATTATAGCCGAGCGAAGCCAGGACGGGTCGCTAGTACTCTATATAGGGTAAATGTTACCTAATTATAAAACAAAGCGGTTGAGGGCTATTTCTGGCACTTTAACAATCAACTTTTGGAAATTTTACCATTTTTTGAATTTTTTTAAGGTTAGGTATGTTAATTCGTAAATCAGTTAAATAAAGTCTTATAAACTTAAAAAATAAGTAAAATCCTAGAGTTTTTGACCTCATCATGTAAGATAATCAGCTGATTTTTTGGTAAACATAATAACCACATTAAGAAAAAAAGTTTAATTTCCAAAAGTCGTAGAATAAAAGTGGATTTCAATGTACATATTTTTAGGGTTCTGTAGCTCAAAAAGTAAAAAAGGAACCCTTATATCTCACTTACTTGTCCGTTTCTTTGACGCATTTTCCTTTAAAATGTTTTCAAAGCTTGATTGCACAGGTGCACAGAAGTAGCACTCAACAGCTTTCTTATATAATTACTAATAACCTTGTATATACATATTTTGTAGAGTAAGTAGCTACTAGCACTAGTAGCGTATTAGTTAGTACAGCATTGCACTATCAAGTCTATTTAACTAATCATTTTGTTCCTACTCACAACACGGAATAGATAAAATCATAATTAAAGTCGCCTATCAAAGTAAAGGAAACATCCAGGACTTACGTGTAGGTATTATGAAACGAATCACTTTGCCTACATGAGTATTAAGTATAGGTATGTAGCAATGGTTCCAATTCGGTGACCATAAACAATACGTCTTCCTCGTTTATATTCTGAAATCAATGTGAAAATTACGGTGTTTATGTTAAGTACTGCCTATGACTTATACTTAGAAACAGAAATTAAAAATAGTTTATTTACCGATTTCTAGTAAAAAATAAATCAGGTTAAAAATATAAGATTTTTGTTGTTTTTTTTTTATAGTATTTTTAGCCAGGAAATATTTTGTTTAATGTTTTTCTATATAAACATAATCGCAGTCCAATATTTGGAAAAATGAATTATATTTATACTTAAGTGCATAGGCACCTAGTTTACATTTTTTTTTTGTAACTCAGTTGTTAGTATTTTGACACCGATCGTGTAATTTTACTTGTTTGTGTTTTGATTCTTATGTGTAGTAGGTGTATTAATACGTCCATGTTTTAATCCATGGACTTAGTAGGTGTATTAATACGTCCATGTTTTAATCTTTTAGTGACTTAAAAATTGTAACATGCATATTAATTTGTATTTTTTTTTAAATATAATCGGGCTAGGGTGCTTGTCCCTACCAACGTATTCCCCCTGGTGACGAAGAATGGATTTTTTCCACCTATCTCACTGAGAGAAATCTTGGGAAAAAAAAAGTGTTTTTTTTGCATTTAATTTTTATTACTTACTGAATTTTCTTGAATTTAGGTCATTTCCGCTCTTAAAGAGAGATTCATTAAGAACGTACCTAATTTTAAATGATAAGAAGAACTAATTAACCAACAAATGACATAAGATTATTGTTTTGCGTCGTATCCGTCTTAGCTATACTAGATTCTCAACTAATTGACGTATCTCAGGATTCCAACCATAGCTGCAGCTGGATGCCTCACATATTCACATGTTTTATACTCACATGCAACTTCATGCGAGGTCTCAAGTAATCAATGCTTAATTTACAATAGTTTTATGTTTAATTTATAGGTTTTTTTTCCTATAAAATCGTACTACTGGAAGGTTCTGTAATAAATACTTGTGTAGGTACGGTACGAGTCAGAATTGCAGACCCACCGTAGAGTTCTAAAACGAATATTATTGTAATGTTTTGATTCAAATAATATTTATTTAATAGTTGAAAGACTTTAAACTTGAACTCGAGCAAGACCTTGGAATCTTGCTTGAGTTGAAAACATTCTTATATTAGCAGTTTTAGAGCTCTACGGTGGGTCTGAAATTCAGAATAGTGTATTATGGGTCAAAGGCCCATATAAAATAACTAGCTGTGCCCCGCGGTTTCACCCGCGTAAGTCCCGATTCCGTGGGACTATCGGGATAAAAAAGTAGCCTATGTGTTAATCCAGGTCTCTAGCTATCTACGTACCGAGTTTCAACGCAATCGGTCCAGTAGTTTTTGCGTTAAGGAGTAACAAACATACATACACACACACTCATATACACACAAACTTTCAAATTTATAATATTAGTAGGAAGTAGGATAGGATACAGAAAACCGTTATTTGGTTTTCAATCCTTAGTAGTATAAGCCCAAGAGCTCCACAAATTCACGATCTGGGTTAACTCCATGTACTTGTTCCTAATGTAAAGAAATTGGTCAAGATTTATGCTATTAAAAGTTAGTACCTAAGTGCAATTTTTGAATCTAAAGTGTCTGACTGTCAAATGAATTTTAATTGAATATACAGCTAATTTTATAACATGTAAAAAAAGAGAGCATGTATCAATAACGCTATTAAAAACGGTAAATTCATCTTGACAGTAGCCTTTTATAAATATTTTTCCAGGACACTGACTTTCATAGAAAGCTCCCTGTCGCGGCCTGATTGCTTAGCTGCCTCTGCGCAGAATCCGAAGCAACGCGAGCGCGCGCGCACGTCCGCACCGACCGATCGCGAAAAACCGCGCGAAAACATCGATACATCTGTGTTCCAGTGAAAAGTGATAAACAAACAGACAAAATGAAACTACTGTTCATTCTATCTGTGTATGTTTGTACTGTAATATGCCAAGATGCAAATCAAACGGAAAAATTGCCAAAATACGATGACCGATATGATTATTTAGATGTGGATGCAATTTTCACGAATAAGAGACTGATTAGAAATTATGTAGATTGTTTGATTAACTCCAATCGGTGCACGCCTGAAGGGAAACAGCTGAAACGTAAGTACATATCTACAAAATCTATATGTATAAGATTAATCTTTATCGAGTGAAACTTTTGTCACTTTCATTCTTTGAACTCTTTACAATATCATCAAAGGGTTGGCTCCAGCTTAGACAGCGGATGAGCATCGCCATCCAAAGAGGTAACGCAATCCTTTTGGGCACACTTCCTTAGGGACTTTTATTTTTTATTAAAATATGTATGTAAGTTAGTAGGTTTTTATTATTTAATTGTTATGAAGAATATTTTATTTAGCTGTCAATGTAAAATAAATCAAGCTTATATATTTTTTTTTAATTCATATCGCGCGGGACTTACGCGTGTTTCACCCGCGTAAGTTCCGATCCCGTAGGAATATCAAAATGAAAAGTAGCCTATAGCCTTCCTCGATAAATGGACTATCCAGCACAAAAAAAAATCCAATTCGAACTTGTAAGTTCCTGATATTAGCGCGTTCAAACAAACAATCAAACTCGTCAGCTTTATAATATTAGTATAAATTAATTCAAAGCAAAATACTCTATGATAAAAACAGATACATGATTCATTTGCAGTTTATCAAGCTAAAGACATTATCTATAATTCTATCTATTGTAAATTACTACTGTGTTGAATTATACCTAGGCAATACATTTTTGTTAACAACCAAGCTATCTACCGCCTACTACGCTAATTGTTCGTCTGACCTTAACCAACCAACACTTTATGCTGTTGTTTCATAATTTAATCAGTAAAATAATCATTCATTTTTACTGCTTTATCTATATTTTCTACATCATCTACACTTATTTATTTAACTATAATCTTCTTCTTTTTTCTATACATACATAATATAGCCGTGCGAAGCCGGGGCGGGTCACTAGTCTATCTATATAAATAAAAATCTATTGCTGTTCGTTAGTATCGCTAAAACTCGAGAATGGCTGAACCGATTTGGATGATTTCGGTTCTGAAATGTTTGTATAAGTTCAGGGAAGGTTTAAACGGTGAGAATTTAAAGATCGGACTTACGCGGGTGAAACCGCGGGGCGCAGCTATAGTCTAGCTTGACTATTATAATAAAGCGATCCCGTGGGAACATCGGGTTAATAAGTAGCCTATGTTATACCCAATGAATCAATGTATTCTCATACCAAGTATCATCAAAATCGGTCAAAATAGTGAAACAAAAAAAATCTTTTCATTACTCATACTCCGAAAGTAGGTCTAAAGGTGCCTGAGGAGCGTGTTGAAAATAAAACTTTCAGCCCTAGGGAGAATCGCTTTCACTGACAGCTGTCATGTCAAATTATGGCTTAGCACGGCTTGTGCAATGTGCATGTAGCCAGTATCCGTATCATTACGCAATAGGAACTTCAAAAACCTAACCTCCTTGCTTTAAGTAACACCAAAGAATAACACTACATGTATATAACCTCTTTAGTCCCAACCTTCTAAGAGGATCAGGTAGTATGGAGTCTTTCATTCACTCTCGTTGTTAGGAAGAATTTTATGAATTATTCGTAATGAAAAGCACAGTGTTTACCTCGGGTGATAGACTCATTTAGTCCCTCAAACTATTAGCCCCCTAGCTAAGCTCGGGCGCCAAACTCCGTCTCGGGACTTTAATGAGTGACTTTCACACCTAGGGTAACAATGTACTATTCTTCTTTATAATATTAGTATAGACGACTTGGCTCCGAAAAAACTGGACCGATTTTGATAAACACAATGAATTATTTTGAGTAACACCGGCATTTGGGTGAATCCACGGACAGCTGCTAGTCATAGCTGATAGCTCAGTTTTATGTAAAATCTAATCATTAAATTTGAATTAGGGGACATAATTAGTTATTGATGCGTTTTATATTTATTTATTGATATCTAAAACTTAATTTTAATATTAAAATAGCCATTGGTTCAATGCTTGTTCCGTTTTGGCACTTCCGTTTTTCCTATTCAGATTTTCCGGATGTAGTTTTGGAGGTTCTATGTTCTTTTTTGATGTAAGTTCTGTGAGAAATTACCAAAGTAGTGTTGACCTTATGCTGCACTTAATTTTGAATGTTACTTTTAATGCTAATTTCTAGTTAAAGGATTTCGATGAATCAGCACTTTAATAAGTAGGTATCTTTACTTCTACACTAAGTTTTTCTTGTTTGTTTGTAAAGAATTGGCTGCGAAACTACTGGACCGATTTAGATGAAGCTTGGTATGAGGATACATTGAATAATTAGGATTAACGTAGGGTTCTTTTTGTCTTTATGGTCCCACTAGATCGGGACTTATGCGAGTAGTTTTATAAATAGTTAGAATTCGTTTAATTTTAACTAGCGACCCGCTTCGGCTTCGCACGGCTATATTATGCATGTAATATACATATAAACCTTCCTCTTGAATCACTCTATCTATTAAAAAAACTGCATCAAAATCCGTTGCGTAGTTTTAAAGATCTAAGCTTAGAAAGGGAAATAGGGACGGCGAAAAGTGACTTTATTTTATACTATGTAGTGATGATGTTTGTACTAACTGAATAACTAAACTGATTTTGATAAAACTACTTGTGAGGATACATTGATTGTTTCCTCCTTGGATAATGACACTATAGCAGATTTTTTGTAGCAACCTATTTTTGTAAAACCTCTAACTGACATGACCATTCCCCTTTGTCTTGTTTTTTTATAAATATTCCAATTATCATAGGATGTAAGAGGCTTAAAAACAAACATAATAATACATGAATTATATAAAACGTTACGTTGTGCTTTCGGATGATAATTATTTCAAATTTTAGATATCAGCAGTTAAGTTACCAAAAAAATGTAACTGTATATTCTCAAATCTACCAAAAAGGGAAGTTCTCATGATATTAAGACTACAACGCTATTTACAAAAATTTACTACCAATTTTAACAATAAATAAATCTATTATGTTTTTTATATATTATTAGTGTAGATAAGACATAGGGGCATAGTCATGGCAGATATAGGTTTTATGCTACAACAATATTTGCTCTAATGTCATTATCCAGGGAGGAAACAGTCGACTAGGTACTTTAATAGCTATGAATGCTTTTTAGGCTATTGGATGGGGCTATTTTTTATCCCGATATTTGACTGAATGACACGAGAAACCGCTGAGCTCTGCACTTAGATACTTTCACTATTCTGGTTTCAGACAGCTAGGTCGATAATAATCCTTCGAGGTTGTGGTGTAATAATGCATTGCTTGTGAATGCAAGGTGATATGTTTATACTAATGTATGCTAGATTTTACTATTAGGTATACGTATATACCTATACTTAATCTCATCTTAATCTATTTTATTATTACTATTAATAACCTAATAAACCATTCTTTACACCGTTATAAATACAAATGGTTGTGAATTTGAGACCATTTATTTAACGTAACTAATAATTTATATATTACTAGCGACCCGCCCCGGCTTCGCACGGCTATATTATGCATGTATTATACATATAAACCTTCCTCTTGAATCACTCTATCTATTAAAAGAAACCCCATAAAAATCCGTTGCGTAGTTTTAAAGATTTAAGCAGTCAAAGGGAAATAGGGACAGAAAAAGCGACTTTGTTTTATACTATGTACTTAGTGATTTTATTACGCCTTATTTGAGTATATCTTAAACCCCTAGTTTTTTCATATTTTCTTAATTAGACTTTGGTTTTTACGGTTCCGTAAAGCGTAAAAACGCTATTACTAAGACTTTGCTCTTTGTTCGTCTGTATATCTGTCACCAGGCTGTATCTCATGAACCGTGGTAACTAGACAGTTGAAATTTTCACAGATTTGGTATGTATTTCTTTGCCGCTGTAACAATAAATTCTACTCCTACTAAAACAAAAAAAAAAATACTGTGGGGCTGCCATGCATACAACATGGTATACGGGACCCTTGTGCGCGAGTCCAACACGTAGGTACTTGGCCGGTTTTTTTACAGTTTAATAAAATTGTGATTAAGTGCAAAATATAGTATATACCTACTTAATCTAATTATTGGGTATGACCTACAAGGTTACTGCAGTTCAAATCTGAAATCGAATTCCAAAGTCATATAAAAATAGCTGATTGGTTTACCTAACACTAAGGTAGACCAAAAAAATGGAACTCGAACGTTCGACTAATAAATTACCAGAGATTAGTTATACGAACCAAAATAAACATCAACAACAACAATAATTTAAAAACTACAATTAAATGCGATGATGATACCATCGCAGTAGCCCAAATAGTTTTCTCCTGAAGTTTATCAATGGTTCTAGACAAACCGGAGGTTGTCCTTGGCTGTATTTTATAGTGCAGACAGGGATAATCGCCGGTTTGGTGTTCACATCATACTTTGCTATTAAACGTTGTTATTGTATTGTGTTAATAGTGCTCCGGCTTCGCACGGCTATATTATGCACGTTTTATACATATAAACCTTCCTCTTGAATCACTCTATCTATTAAAATAAACAGCATCAAAATCCATTGCGTAGTTTTAAAGATCTAAGCATACAAATGGACATAGGGACATAGGGATATAGGGACGGGGAAAAGTGACTTTATTTTATACTATGTAGTGAAGTGATAGTGATGATAGTGATAGTGAAGTGATGATGATTGTATTCCAAAGGTCCGGGGCTCCATAGACCCGTGATATGGGACACATAACAGGCAAATATTGGCATGATCTAGATAATTGCGTCAGGTGCCTGCGTTATGTATAAGATGGAGTAGGCTTGTCCAGGACCTATACCATCGCTCTTAGTTGACCGAGTCTAGATGAAAGAAGTCGTCAATACGTCTGGAGCCAACTAAGCCGTGAGTTTCATTACGATGTTTTCCATTATTAGAAGAGCAATGTTAATTAACGCACATAAATTTTCCGTAAGTAAGAAAAAAAATCTATTACACGGGACGATATGTGTATGGATAATTTTTAATTCGTATCTCTATGACGTTAAAATTTAGAATAGAATGAATATATTATAATTTACTAGCGACCCGCTCCGGCTTCGCACGGCTATATTATGCATGTATTATACATATAAACCTTCCTCTTGAATCACTCTATCTATTAAAAAAACTCCATCAAAATCCGTTGCGTAGTTTTAAAGATTTAAGCAGTCAAAGGGAAATAGGGACAGAAAAAGCGACTTTGTTTTATACTATGTAGTGATTCGAACAAACACACGACATAGTATAGACTATAGACACAACTGAGAAACAGTAAGAGATATAGTTACAGAGAAAAGTAAATAAAAAACACATACAATAAAAAAATACCTTTCCCTTTGAAATTATAAAAAAGATACATTTTATTATTCGGCGCACGTATCGCGAGTGACGTAGCGGTCATTTTATCGTAATTAAAAATGAAAACACGAAATGCGACTATTTAAATTGTTTACTAATAATGTTCGAATCATGCAACCCGATACCTACCGACATTTGATTGATCTCAACACTATAAGCTTTGTTTACATTGGAGCACAGCGATTAGAGCTAGATGATGCCTTGTAATAATTAAAAAAAAATCTTCTATAATTTTAAACCTTAAGAGGAAAGGGTACCGGGGGCTTTCTCCATACAAACTATTACAAACGTAGTCGACTGTTTCCTCCCTGGATAATGACACTAGAGCAAATATTTTTGGTGCATAAAACTTATAACAGCCATGACCATGCCCCTATTTTTTGTTATTTTTTTTTCTTTTATTTTTTTAATTTTAATTTCTATAATAATTAGAAAATTAAAAAAACCAAAACATAGGGGCATAGTCATGGCAGTTATAAAAATATTTGTGCTAGTGTCATTATCCAGGGAGGAAACAGTCGACTACGTTTGTATGGAGAGCGCGCAGGTACCCTTTCACCTTAAAAGTCCTGTCAAGATTAGAAAAAGTTTGATTGACCCCAATGACATTATATTATAATATCATTATGGAAAATAATGAAAATCTACAAAAACAAAGAGTAAACTTTAAAAAAATTGGGTTTATAAAATGGCGGCTTTTTAATTGTGCTCATACATTTATAATATTAACAGCATTGACAGCACAAAAACTTGTGTCAATAAAATGGCGAATTCGTTCATCTTGTTACAATCTTCTATTTTGGTAAATTATAGGGGCGTCTCCTTTGGTGTTTTTCCTAATCGGTTGACCCAATCCTACGCAATAAGTTACCTATCCTTGAACTTTATTTAACTTTGTTATTGTTTTTAATATATCAGTTTAACTGTCAATTAAAACCCTATATAATGTGTAAAAATAGAATATACTCATTTTAATATCAATCATTTGTCTAAAATTGGCATTTCCTAAGTTATATAAATAAGAAGTAGCAATTAAGTAGGTACCTACATAATTATAGTAGATACCTACCATAAAACACTAAAATAGAATAAATACGTGATAAATTAAATCAAACATAGGTAGGCTGCTGAGAAACAAAAACAAAATAATTGGTGCTATGTATGCCTTTACAAACTCAGCCAGGACAGGCAAATGAAAAAATGTTTAAAACTAACTTTAACTGTGTAGTTTTTGACGTGATAACGTCTAATAAATTGATGGAACACCTGCATTCACACAAAATCATGTAACTGGAACATGACGCGTCCGTTCCCGTTAGGAAACAAGAGTATTTAATAATAATATCGCTCATCTGGGCTTGTGTTATGGTGACGAGTGACGAATAGAAGACTTATAAGAAAAAAAAAACGTTATCACGTAAAATTGAGACATGAAGATGACGAGACATCATCATCATCACGTAAAATTATCGTCCGTTAACTGATTTTACAGACAACCATTTTTTTAAGTAACCTAGGTCCGTAATTTTTACTGTTCAAAGCATCTGTAGGGACACCACCTGAAGGATAAGTTTTATCGAGTTTTATAAAATCTTGGAGAGTCCATTTGTCTATGTTTACAAACGAGTCTTATGAAGAGGAGGAACCAGTTAAAAATTGTATAATTAGAACAAGACCTGTTTTTGGACAAATATAATATTAATTCAATAAGTATTTGATCAATAAATTTGATCGATTACTGTAGCATTAATAGCTACTATTAATTATAATAAACTAACTACAATTTCAATGGTTTTATTTTGTTTAAAATAAGGAATCACTTCTGTTTCCGACTGTACCACGTGACTTCAATTTAAAGAGGAGTATCTGAATAATTCGCTTCCTTAACGGTATTTAATGGAAATATTCCGTTTTATTTTTAAATTATTTTAAATGCAAAATTCCGAACGTTCATAATTCTTAGAGATCTGATTAAATTAAAAAAGACTTATCAAGATCGCTCTAAAACTACAAGAGCTACGAATCTGAAACTAACATTCCTTTTAGGAAGAACGCTAAAGAGGTAAAGGGCTTGTAACATAGCTCATAGTAACTAATAACTCAATATCACTTTTAAAGAGACACTAAGGCGTGTTCAGATGACACGCGTCGACCGCGCGCCCGCCTCGCGCATCACACGCGTTGACCACGCGTTGAAATTTGTTCTCTATATATTTTGAGTCTTATGACACATCAATAGATCTCAAATTGCATTTATGCAAGTCCTCCCGCTCACACCACGCGCCCGCCCAGCGCCCGCTTGCAAATATGCAATATGAGATCCATTGTTTTGGCATAAGACTCAAATTATATATAGAACAAATTTCAAAGCGTGTTCAACGCGTGGTCAACGCATGGTCAACACGTGGTCAACGCGTGGTCAACGTGTGGTCAACGCGTGTGATGCGCGTGGCGGGCGCGTGGTCGACGCGTGTCGTCTGAACACGCCCTTGACCAACCCCAGCCACCGGTCGCCAGCCACTAGCAGTTCACACGATTTTTCATACATTTTGTTAAAACGCGTCGCACACATGTGGTTGGTTTTGGTCGGTGGCGGCGACAACAAAATGTATGAAAACTGCTAGTGTCTGACCACCGAGCTGTGGTCGGAGCCTAACGCAGTTAAAACCGCGGGGCGCAGCTAGTAATTTAGACAAATTTTGGTACTGTAAGCAAAATGTATTCGCTTGTATTTTAACAATGACTGTGAATGGCAGGGTCGCTTTAGGCATTAAAAATATTCTAAGATAAGAGACCTTAATTAGTCCATCTAGGCATTTCTGTGAGTTGGAAATAACATAAACAAACGGTGATACTGAAATGATCAGAATTGGACGAAGGATTTTACAAAAATTTAAATATTAAGATCTCCATCTTATAAAATATTCTTTATAATTGACCGAACGAGCGAAGCGAGAGAGGTCTAGTGGCGAGATGGTCGGTCGGTTGTACCTATGTATCTATGTATGTTTGTTCGACGAGAACTTGAGTACCGTTGCTCTGATCTTAATGATTTTTGGTATACGAGTAGTTGAGGACGATAGAATTTTTAAGTTCGAACTTGAGAGGGATCGGTTAGGGGGATTCGATGATAGGGGGTGCAATAGGGGATCTACCTATACGACAGGCGAACTATAGGGCAAATATACCCGAGTGGGGTATCAAATGAAAGGGCGTAACTTCGGTGACAATAATATGGTACCATGGAAATGATCTGATGATGGAGGTCGAAGGAATCCGCAGGAATTTATCATCTCGGCGGTCATTTTTATATCAAACTCATTTGTATCAAAAAGGAAAAAAACACTTAGACCTTCATGAATCAAAAATGACACTGTCAAAAAGCAAAATGACATGTTTTCTTTCTGTCATCGTCGTAAAAAATATGATTTCCAGATAATTTCAAAACCATTACATATTAACTTAGCTTTGATATTATGATTAAAATTGATTGTAGGTACCTATCTATATATTAATATATGGTCATCGTAAATAAAATTCAAATAATTCGTATAAGTTTAGAGTGCAAAGTCATGCACTCTTGTGTTCGTTCCCGATGGTCTTCGAAGGAGCTGCTTGAACCAGCTATTGATCAGCTAAACGGAAGCCGAAGCGAAAATTGGACCATCCTTCTATGGTTGATGTCGTCTGGGCCACTCAGGATGTACCTACTTACCTACCTTGGGTGAAGAATGTAGATTAAAAGCGTCTACTTATTCTACTTTCCCATAAATCGTCAGACCTCTCTTTGCTTCATATTCATAATTATTCATTTATTTCATAATCAAGGGTTGGTTTGGTTAACAATTATGGTGGATAATATTAAATAGTATTGCTAGCTGATCTAGAGATTCTAATTAAAAAACTTGTGACTAATCTTTTTATTATTTTTATTTAATAATAGGTTAGGGACTTATTATTGGACATATAGGTCCACCAATAATATAGGTCTCAAACTTCTCTAATATGTTTGTATCGAGGGAGGAGCCTCTCTCCTCTTTACCTCTTTCGTTAGATTATGATGAGTACATACTCCATAGGTACCTACTAAAAATTTGAGTGTTAAGTCTGATGATAAAGACCCGATGAGAAAGGTGACAATAAGAACTTAACGATCTTGAGAACGAGATAGTCATATCATGTTTGCACTCTTTCAATGCACCTTGATAAGTAGGTATTCTATAGCTTCTGAAGAATCAGCTGATATCTGGGATCTGGTGATAGAGGTGGAAGAAGGCACTCAACTTCAAAGAAATATGACAAGATAAGTCTATCGTTAAAGTTTGTTAAAGTTGTTTAATAAGTAGGCACTCTAGGTGTTAAACAGGCAACTGATATCTGGGGTTTGGTTTGGTAATATAGCCGGAAGAAAGCTATATGAACTCATCTCTAGATAAGTTAGGTCCATCGAGGTCACTTAATGAGTAGGTACTCTAGGTACTGACGTTATGGTGATATAGAAGGAATAAGGAGGGAGGAGTTTTTTAGTCACACACGATTTACATTCATTGTAGGTACTTATTCTCCCGAGTATCAGTAAAACGCAAACTAAAAAAATGGACGTGATTGAGACCAAGAAAATTAGGCTATGGAACTCATTTTCTAGACAAGATACCTATGCCTAACGCGTTTAGATTCGTTAAAAGTAGTATAATAGAGTCAGCGATGTCCTGATGATAGTGATACGCACCTATCATTTAAACAAGATAGACCGAAGTATTTGAAGTATTTCGCCGTTATATCATACTTTACGCTGAAAAGTAAAAATCGATAAAAAAATCTCGTGAGGTCTCAGTTCGGGGCGAACTACTAGTACTTATTCTTCTTTCTGTACAATAAAGTGGAGACTATATACTTTTTAGAGAAAACGATCTCTTCCAGGCAACCTTTCGATGGCTAAGAAGGAAGGGGTGTTCGTGATAGAAATGTAATGTAAAATGAATATATTAATACTCATGACTACTGTATTTTCGGAAGTTCAAAGGTTAAAAAAAAATGAAAAGAAAATCAAATGTAGGTGCGACTACAAAAACCGTCAATTTTTTATTAGCTAAGAGAGATGGGAATTGGCTTGACCGTCCTAAAAGTCTGTTGGAAGAGTCTTCTCTTTAACTTACACTTCACTTACAAAACTTACAAAACCAAATTACTGATATGACGTCATAATTTCCCTTAAGATGTTGCTAATCAAACCTCTTTGGTTTTTAAAGTTTATTGCAATAAAATTGGAACTCTTTGGTATTCATGTTTTCACGTCTCTATTGTGGGTGCTTCTCTGATAAATCCAACTAAATTTTTAATTGCTTACTTGTAGTCGGTAGGATAGACTTGTCTAGATTTAATTGATAACAGTTTTATATACCTACTTAGTAGTAAATTCGCGGAAGTGTTAAATAATAAACATAAGTTCTAAGCGTAAAAAACCTACATAAACATGAGAACTTATTCCATTAATTACGAAGAATTATACTGATGCCGGTCTGAATATTAAGATAAAAATGAATTATTCATTGAAAAATGAGTATGTTATGTTAAGGTGCCACTAGTTCCTAATCGTCGGTCCCTGTCGGATTGAATAGATAGAAGTGAGATGCGAGATGTTGCGAAATTTGTCGAATTTTGCTAAAATATTTTGACGTGATAATTGATGAGCAACTGCATTCACAAAAAACATGCGTCATGTTCCGGGAACGCGTCATGTTATTGACATGGTAACCATAACAACGTATTATCGTTGCTATGGTATAATTATCGTCCGTAAACCACAGAGTTACAAAGTTACAGACAACCATTTGTTTTATTTCAGTTGTTCATTTTTATCCTTGTCTAAAATAATAACAATAATTTTACAATTAATTATTAGTATTTTGCACAAAATAGTTCCAAGAAAGGACAGAAAATATCATTGGTATTATAATACAGCTTGTACCTATTGTGACAATATCTTTAAACAAAACTAAATGAAGTAGATTCTTTCCGTCGATGACTACTGTTTTTTCTGATTAATCTAAGTGATTATAAAGGCGTATTTCTTAATAAAGATGAGGTCAAATCGTCCGAAATCGTTCGATTAGAAACTAACTTCATCTTAACACTGGCTTTAGTTTATACTGGGTGTATTAGCAAGGCTGTCAATCCGAAAGGGGGTTGTAATACGTGTCTCACGGCTAACAACTTTTTTTTTGTGTGGATACACCTTGGCATACCTTATTGTTTTATTATCCTTGTGTTAAAATAAGTAAGTATGTTAAAAATCACAAAAATACTTTTAAATTTTTATGACGTATTAATTTTTCTTTAACATTTTTTTTTGACCGGGTAAATTTAAATGTTTTGTAACTATTTGTGCGATCTCGCATAAGTCCCGATGCCGTATGAATACCGTAATTTAAAGTAACCTATGTTACACACTAAAATTTAATGTAACCTTGTGTCAAGTTTCATTAAAATCAGTCCAGTACCTAGTTTAAAAAATAAAAATAATAAAGACTGACCTTTTTATATTTTCAGTATCAATTAATAAAACACAATTAAAACTGGGTTTTTAAAAATGATTAATACATATTGTTAAAAGTGTAGGTAGGTACTTATTTCCACCCACATAATTTTGCAATCACCAGAAAACTAAAAGCTATTTTCACCGACTTTTAGAGAGTGAATCTTATTGGTATCACCTTGGTATCACGTACCGTAGCGGCAACAAATACGATTGTTTACATAAATACGGTTACCTATATAGGTGTCAGTATCAGTACCTACTTTTTGACGTGATGTTCCCATTGTGTGACGTCATTGTCACGTTCCGGTGACGTCATGTCAACAATGACGTCACACAGCACGCGGCACGCGTATCGCGTTTGTTTTATATTGTTTAATAATAATATCGCTCATCTGGGCTTGTGTTATGGTGACGAGTGACGAATAGAAGACTTACCTATAATATAAAGGGAAAAAAATGAAAAAATAATAATATAAGTAAGTAAATAAAAAAAATAAAAAAACATAAAAAAAAAACCATTTTTCATCGGTTTCTTATGACGTTATCGCGAAAAATTATCGTCCGTAAATCGACTTCATAGACAACCAGTAACCACTTTTTCAATGTACTTATCTAAGTATTTCTTGCCACGCAATTTTGTAATCGACACTAAACTTAAGCCCCCTTATTCCAAAACGCGATTTAAAGGAAAACGAAAGGATAGTCCGAGATGTAGATTTAAACCTTAGATTTCGACACAGATTTACTCGTGAACTATAGTCTAAACAATATCCCTATGGATTATATAGGGAACTATAGTTTAAACACTATCCTTAAGGATTATATAAAGATAGTGTTTAGACTATAGTTCACGAGTAAATCTGTTTCTAAATCTAAGGTTTAAATCCACATCTCGGACTATCCTTAAACTTCGTTTTGGAATAAGGGGGAAGGTATTTTTCACCAACAAGTTTTAAAGAGTGAAACTCATCGGTAGTTCGGTTATACAGAAGTATAAGAACTTTTTTTGAGTACCTATTTCCTGCCACACGATTTTGCAATCACCACACAAAACTACTAATTTAATTTCACCAACAAGTTTTAGAGAGTGAATCTCATCGGTAGTTCGCATCTAAGTGGTAACAAAAACCATTGTTTACATTTTCACCAGCAACTACTTAGACCGTTGTATGACACACATTGTAAGGTCGAGAGCTCTATCACATTCCAGTCACGCTAACGGCTGTATGACTAGGACGATCGCATCGCTTCGATTCATGCTTCCGATGATTATGGATCAACTGATCATTAAGTAGGTTACTGTGAAACAACGATTTGTAATTTTATTGTAGGAAAAATATAAGGATTTTTTTGAGAATTCTAAGATTTTTTGGTAAGTATATTTATAAATTCTAAGAAAATTTGGTATTTTAAATGTAAGAATCAATCCGATATAATAAAATTAGGTAGTACAATTTAGTATACATTTGACTTGTTCGTTTTAAGTTTTAATAGCCTATTGTTTAAGACTTTTTTACTGATTGATAAGTTTTATTTCACACGGTGTGACGCCAATGTTATTTTAGTTTCTAGTAGATAAGTAAGGTCTTACGCACATATCACCATTTATTAATAGTTTGTATGAAACAGTCACAGTAGGTAGTAAAAATCCACTGACGTAGTAAAAATAATAACGGAAAGAGGACTTTTTATGTCTATAGAAAAGCAAGTATACTTTTCATAGCTTTGCTGCCCTTTAAAATGCTTTTGATAGTGTTGCACATACGTATGCTCATATATTTTTAACGTTTGATAGCTATTGACAGCACAAACTTGTTTCGGTTTCCAACAAGGAAGTTGTAAGCCGTTTATTCTTATATCTATGATTTCCAATAAAATGGCAAATTGATCGCTAAAGGCCTTCTATGATTCCTCTATGCTAAAGGTATTATGTAAATGCTAGAATAAAGGCAAGCGTCCACTTGTCGGTATCGTACGCATCGCACGCAACGGATCGTAGTATTCTTTGTATAGAAACTCATATAAGTGCGTCCACCTGTCCACACCGT
Source organism: Idaea aversata (assembly GCA_907269075.1). NCBI lineage: Eukaryota > Metazoa > Arthropoda > Insecta > Lepidoptera > Geometridae > Idaea > Idaea aversata. Next base: position 10,835,516 of record OU026101.1, read on the forward strand.
ATGCATCGCACATCGGCAATGCCGACACCGTTGCTCCGAGAGGCAACTTTTGCGATGCGTGCCGATGACGTCATACGGAATGCCGACTAGTGGACGCACCCCGCACGCTTGCTCGGCATCGTCGGCCATTTGCATTGGCGTTTGTTGTGTATCCATATACTATGTTTTCTTTTTTTAGCTTTTTTTTCCAATTCTTCCTCTTCTGCTAACAAACAACCTACAACGACAAATTGTTCTTCATCGCTTTCCTCCATTCTCACAGTGTCCACACGTGCGCTCACTACGAAAATCCGAATGAACTGGCATCGTCAATCCGTATGCTGGTACTCACCGTCAGTAATCCGTACGCTGCCGAAATAGTGGACGCACTTTGAAAAATTTATCCGTTTGATGCGATCCGTCCGATGCGTACGATACCGACAAGTGGACGCTTGCCTTAAGGCGCCTACATTAGTGATTAAAACCTCATTGGTCTAATGCGGCGCGAGGCGCATTAATTTTTTTAGTTGTGGCATCTAACGATGACTATCTATTCCTTTTACAGAGACGATGACTGATAAATCCCGACTCAAAGTGACATAGCATACCTATTAAATCAAGAGACACTGATAAGCCATGCTTATGATTAATCTATCTAAGACTAAACAAGATGATTGGCATCTTCCTTCCTATTATGCTACTAGTCAAGGACAAGAACATAACGATATAGTCCATCATGTCCTGAATAAATTTTATTATGACACGCATAATTTATAACGTCTTCAACTTGAATCTTTTAGATCTTCTTGGAAATAATAAATACCTACTGAATACTTATACAGGGTTATTGGTAATTATATAAAAATGCGGTTGAGGGCTATTTCTGCATATTGCCCATAACCTTTTGTTCTAGGACTTTTGGAAATTCGATATTTTTTTGAGATTTTCGAAGTTGAAATTTGAAAATAAGTTTATATCATTCAGACTTTTATTAGTCGATGAAACTTTAAAATAAGTATAATAAGAAAAAAATATTCGAAAAAATGTTTGAATCTACAAAAGTCTTACAACAAAAATTAATTTTTAAGGTACACAGAAGTAACCAATTTCATATAAAACTAGCTGCGGGAATATCGATAATAAAGTGTGTCTATGTGTTAATCCAGGTCTCCAGCTATTAACATACTTACCGAGTTTTATCGCAATCGGTTCAGTAGTTTTTGCGTAAAAGAGTAACAAACGTACACAAACTTTCACATTTATAATAGTAGTAGGATAAGATTAATTACCAATAACCCTGTATACTTAAGTAAATAGGTATAGATAATCTGCATCCATAGAAATAGATACTTACAAATATATACCAGATAAGAAACCTGCGTCTTTAAATATTATCAGATGACATTTGAGATAGGTATCTACTGTCACAAAAATAATAATAGATAAGTGGTGAATAACACAGGTGCATTTAATTATTTCTGTTCGCATATTAGGTATATTATGTATGATTGAATAAATAATTTTATTTACTGAGATACTTTGACAACCAGATTTTATTTAATACCTAACATTAACAAATAAAATTAAGGATTTATTTTTTTAGTAACTATTTCTCTATCCTAAATGTAAAATTGTCTTGACAATTTTTGTTAAATAACTTATTCTGTTTCTGTTGCATTATTTTTATTAAATTTGTAGTGGTTATTGACTATCACATTTAATAAAAAATACTCACATTTAAAGAAAAAAGAGGACCTTGTTATACCTACCTATAAAAAGTACCGAAGAATGTGGATTTTGATGGTGTTGAGCATTACAAATCGCTTGTATACTGTTGAGTACTGATATGAAAAAATTTACGGAAAGATGACGGAAAGAGAACTTTTTATATATAGAAAAGCAAGCAAACTTTTTATAGCTTTGCCCTTTAAAATGGCGGCTTTTGATATCGTTGCGCATGTGTACTTAGGCCTTAGGCCCATATATTTTTAACGTTTGACAGCTATTGACAGCACAAAAACTTGTTTCCAAGTAATAAGTAGGTATGTATACATATATTTTAATTCTTATTCTTTCTAATGAAATGGGATTTGATCGAAAAATGTTTGATGTAAATGGAAATAATTGAAAATATAATAAGCAATATTCTGTCACGAAATAGCAGTTGATTTCAGGAACTAACCGAGAACCTAATCTAAAAAAGGTTCTATGTTTGTGAGAATAGAGTATATAAAAATCTCAACAAGCGGAACGAATATTGATTGATTTTATGTACATTTGCGAGTGGATTTAGATAAGGAAGTTAATGCAACACACCTTAAATGGCAGCCATATATTATTTAATGTCCTCATGACCACATTATAGTTAGCACGGTTAAAGTTATTATTGTAAAGACAGCTACAATTACTACAGAGAATCAATTTCATTAAGAATCTGATATAAAAGTTTAATTAAGACACAGAAATTACCATGTAAGTACGTATTAATAAGTATTAATAGGTACGTCCATGGAAAAGATAAACACTATTCACTGACCAGATTAAGATAATATATCCACTATTAGATTGTCGGTCTACATAATAAAACATTATTCATTTTAATAAAGTTCTTATTCTATGGATAATTATTGAAGTCATTACTATAAATAATCAATTTTCCTACTTCTTTAAAACGTGTACCCCCTTATTCCAAAACGAAGTCTAAAAATTAAACTACGTTTTAGTGAGATTAAAACCATGGACTTAGATAAACGTTATTACAAAAAGAAGTTTACCGCTAAAACCAGGTCTGTCTGTCCTGTCAAAGATAAACTAGCGAGCACCCTAGTTTAAGTATACTTAGACCGAAGTTTATAACCTCAAAAAATTAAATTCTGACGTTCACCTTTTCCTCGTTACTCCAATTCTCGCTCCTTTTTAGGGTACCATACCCAAAGGGTAAAAACGGGGCCCTCTTACTAAGACTTCGCTATCCGTCCGTCTTCTGTCCGTCACCAAGCTCTATCTCAAGAACCGTGATAGCTAGAGAGTTGAAATTTTCACAGATTTTAACAACATATTACCTAAACCTACTAAAAACATAAATAAGTAAATATTTTTAGTACGTACTTATGTTCAAAGAGGATATAATCACTACGTTTTCTTATGTTTTTGAGAAATTTAGGTTATTTTCATGTTTACCTTTTTTTATAGGTAATTTTTTTTTTTATACTTCTAAAGGGGGCAGGCAAAAGGCTTAAAGGCTTAACTCGAGCCGCGTTCCGATATACGCTACATAAATTGATGTATTTAAATACAACAACGTAATCGCGAACATAGAATAACAAATACAAGTCACATTAATTCACAATAATTGAACACACAATTTATATTTTTATCACTTTAGTATTTAATTTCTTAAATAAGTTTTTAATATTTACTCACTTACCACCATTTTGTGAAAAGGAACGGTGTTTCGAACGCTGAACGAACAAAAGAATGGTTTGTTTCAAGTTTGCTATCTATTGTCTATGGTTGTGACTAAAACCAGGGATCTTCTGGTCCTTGGTCTATTTACTTTTTGTAATAAGAATCAATTTTAAACCAAAACTAACACAAAAACCTAGATCTTTTAGTACAGGTTTAAACTATGGTTTTGCAGTTTTTTTGTAATAAGAGGGGTAGTGTTTTCTTATTATTAGGACTTTTGTGACAAATTAATTAATCCAAATAAGATAATTTTGATTTCGAGATTAACCTTCAAACTTCGTTGCAATAGATAATCACAAAATTATAGGCATGTAATATGTAAATATTTGACTGTTTATTTTTCCATCAAATAAAAATAGGTAAGTAATTTATTTATGTCAGAAAATATTCCATTCCATAGAACCAAAAATAAACGATTTATTAATAAACTATTTATAGATACATATAAAAAATGTTTTAATTGAAGTATCGTTTCGCTTAATATAAAATCTATCAAATTGATATAATTTAAAGTGGCAAAAAAAAGAAACTAGTGTATCGAAATAATTTAAATTTAAATGGTAATAAAATATATTTCTTATGTCTAGATATCAATTATTATATGCAATTTATTAAGAAATTGCTGGAAGGATGATAAACTTAGGGTAAGTACATAATATTGTAAGTTATATAGGCACTGGTTAGCCTTAGCATAGATGGGGAAAATCGTATATTAAAATGAATTATGTCGTTAACACTTTATTTCGATCTCATGGATGTAGGTAAATTGGTACATATTTCATTTGTTCATTAAATTGAATTAGCTGAAAACTATTTGTATTAGAGGCCATTTAAAAATTGAAAAATAAAAATAAAATTGTTTAAATTACATTGTAATATCATTCCGAATGCATATCAATTACAAAGAATGCATATCAAGTACAAAAAATACCCTCAATGTTGCTCAAAATATCCTCAAAGACAACTTTTTGAAGCAAAAAATGCTGACTTAAAGGGTATTTATTGTATGTATCTATATAATATGTGTGTAATCGAAATGCAATCCGAATGATAATGTAATGTAATTTGAAGAAAAATATGTATGACATGTAGCTTTCATCTTTCATGGCCCAATTAACATCGACAGCGTCTAGCTAGACGAATAGAAAAATAGTTAATAAATTAATGACAAAATGATTAATCGTGCGTTGAAATACAAATAACCCTTTAGTTAGACCTAGTTGTCATCGTTTAGATTAAATGCAATGCGTCGGTTGTTGTTTGCGGTTTATCTCTAAATAGAAACCATATCGCAAGTTGCGGTTGAGCATTGTCTGCGATAGTAATTCAATAGGTGTTGAACAATAATATTATACTAATTAATATTATAAATCCGAAAGTTTGTTTGTTCCTTCTTTACCGTCAAACGATTAGACCAATTTGGATGGAAATCGGTGATGTATTGGTATTTTTAGGGATGGAGAACACCACAGGATACTTATTATTCGAAAATTCCCCCAGTATCGCGACTTACGTGAATGGAACCGTGGGGCGCAGCAAGTTATTAATAACTAGCGACCCGTCCCGGCTTCGCACGGCTATATTATGCATGTATTATACATAGATAGAGTGATTCAAGAGGAAGGTTTATAACCTTCCTCTTAAATCACTCTATCTATTAAAAAAAACCGCATTAAATCCGTTGCGTAGTTTTAAAGATTTAAGCATACAAAGGGATATAGGAACATAGGGACATAGGGACAGTGAAAACGACTTTGTTTTATACTATGTAGTGATAGTGATAGTGAAGTGATATTGCGTTATTCAATAATCTTTCATATGCTTATGTTACTATGAGTAAGTATAAAATATGTGCTTTGAAAAATTATCACGCGTCAGTTGCTATTTTGTACCTACTGTGTTGGTTATAGGTTTTTATTAAAAAAAAAAGAACAATAATTTTTGACATTTTAAAAACACGTTTTTAAAGTGCAACTTCAATCCTATCTATACCCATTAAAATGTTCTGAGAAAAACAAAGTCGTTGAATTGAAATTTTATAGGAAAAATATTTAAAGAATCAGAGTCATCAAACTATACTTTATGAAGGCCGTCCTATTGGACGGATAAGGAAAAATAGCTGTCAAAATGGAAATTAAAATTATGACACTTCGATGACGTCGCAAAGGAAAATGAAGCCACCTGCTGCTTACAAATGTTCCTTGTAAAATCTATTACGCACATCATCTTGGAAAAATCTAATAATTGTTGATAGTTATTGATTATTAAAATAATTAGTTGAATAATTATTGTAGCAGTCGCCCATAGATTACATACCTATACACGGGCCGCGGTAAAAGAGACGAGGGTCTTCCCTTGCCTTGCCCAGCGAGCGGTCAAAAACGTCCCAAGAGCAAGATTACCTAACTGGACAGTTCTAAGGGGGTTTGGGGAGGTTGGTCAAGGGTGTGTTTGGTCAAAGGAGTATTTCGTCAAAATATATGTTTTGCCAAAACCTCGCACTGTCATGGGGACAATATCCAGACACAAACCAAACTAGTATCAATTGGGAGGCTCATTGTTAAACTAATATCTATACTAGTATTATAAAGCTGAAGAGTTCGTGCGAAGCCATAATTTGACATGACAGCTGTCAGTGAAAGTGAAAAGCCCTAGGGCTGGAAATTTTATTTTCTACACGCTCTTCAGGCATATTTAGACCTACTTTCGAAGTATGAGTAATGAAAAAATATTTTCGTGTTGGATAGTCCATTTGGTGAGGAAGGCTATAGGCTATTGTTTTATTTATGTTTTGATATTCCCACGGGATCGGGAGTTACGCGGATGAAACCGCGGAGCGCTGCTAGTTTGAACTTATTTACGAAGTAGGTAACTTGCGGAGTTTTGAATAACTACTGCGTCTATAAACTAGGGCAGCAGAAAGATTGCACGCAACGTAAACAATTTTCTAAATGAGCATTATACTCAAGTACTTAGAACTAAAACTAACAGACTTAATAAAAAATATATCAGAACGTAAAAAGGCGTTTATCTGTTTTTTAACAAGCAGGAAATTATTAAATAACACCTCCTATGACAGCCGTTCGATTTGTTACATAAATTATAATTTGTTTTTAACATGCGAACGTTTTTATTGATTCTTTCTAGCAGACAATGACATAATAATACGTTATTAAAACTAAATAGTACTAAGTAATTAACTGAAAGGAAGGTTTTAATGTTTTTTAATATTTTTACTTAAACATTTTCAATTTAAATTCCAAATTAATTAATTAATAAACAATAAAAATAAATTTAGAAATTATGCCTGACCAATGCGGTTACTTTTGTTACAATATAATTTCAGTTTTTGTTATAATATCGAATAACATTATAGTTTTCAAAACAGGCACGTCAAACTTTACGAGTGACATATCATAATAAATCTTACAAACTCAAATTAAAATCGCAAATTCGTTAGACAAATCTTATAACTATGCTTGTTTTTAATCACAAATTCGTTAATTAGCCGCATTCTTCCGTATATAAGAAGTGTTCATGAGAAAAATATTCCATTCAGGTACAATAATTTGAAGTCTAGTTATTTTTGAAACACTTAAATGCTTTATAGGCTTTATACGACAAAAAAACATAACAAAAACTAAGTAGAGAACAAGTTTCGATATAATTAGAGCTGTTTCGGTTGTAGCGTTAAAGCCGTCGTGTTATTGAAATGAAATTAAATAGTTTATTTTCCAGACTAATGTCCACACAAATTACAACCTTATTTTTAAACCAATCAAACACACACAAAATTTTGACGTGATAACGTTTTATAAATTGGTGAACACCTGCAATCTCAAAAAAGTGTGACGTCACGCCTGGAACGCCTCATGTTATTGACAAGGTAACTATAGCAACGTTTTATCGTTGCCATGGTTACCATCAATGTTTTCTTATTTTATAACAAATTAAAATATCAAATTAAGGTAAGGACGATGTTGTAGATCACTACATAGTACAAAACAAACAAGCAAACATACAGGTGAAACTAATAAAAGTGTGTTAACAAAGTCACTTTTCGCCGTCCCTATGTCCCTTTGTATGCTTAGATCTTTAAAACCACGCAACGGATTTTGATGCGGTTTTTTTTTAATAGATAGAGTGATTCAAGAGGAAGGTTTATATGTACAATACATGCATAATATAGCCGTGCGAAGCTGGAGCGGGTCGCTAGTTATTACTAAATCTGTCTTTGCTGACGCGTACAATTTAGGGGTCTACAAGTCGCGAATAAAAAATATCCTTTAAGAAAGTGTGCTACATCTTAGACCGCATCTTCACCACCAGGAGTCCTATTTTTGAATCGTTCGCCCCGCGTCGAGCTCTCGATTTCTACTGATATTCGTTCGACATCGGAAATTCGCTATTTTTTAATAGCTCGATCGTAACGAGTGGTCTCCAGTCGTGGTAGAATAAACACCAAACGATCATAGTCAAACATTCGAAAACGATCTTTGAAAAATATTTATATTTATTGGGTTTTTTTCGAATGTTCGTCGGTAATTACCGGTTTTCAATTTTCTGCGTAAAACGAATAAAAATTGACCTTTCAAAAAACGATGAACGATTCAAATATACAGAAAGTTGGTGTCATGCTACTTGGAAGTCGAGCATGACTTGATTCAAAAATAGAGCCTCTGGTATAGGTCTGATATAGTTAGCACACGTGACGCTTTTGGCCTTTGTAAAAAAACTATCACAATCATATTGAAAAAAAGTGCCATCTAGCCGCAAGTCTTGTATAATGGTGACCAGACAATGGATAAAAAAGAAAGTAATATTACTGTTTTTAAGCTATTGCATAGATTTTATCGCGGGCCTTGGGGGGCGAATCAAGAAATTCCGTAACGAAAAAAACCTAAGGTTTAAAGAATTTATTCTCAAAAAAAGACAAGTACATGTCACTTAATAGAGAATACATGTCGGACGACAAATGGCGGACGACAAATGTCGGACGACTATTTTTTATTTTATTTTTATATTTTTTTTTATATTTTTTTTTATTTTATATATACATTTTTTTTTATTATTTTATAAGAACATTTACTAAGACAAGAAATTATTCTCGATATAGCAATAGCTTTACCGCGGCAGTCCCCGAGTGCCACACGTTTTTTTTTGTAAATAATCAAAATTCAAAACGCACAGTTGAACGGATAAGGCTAAAATTCGGAATAAAGATGATTATTATGACGTAGGCATCCGCTATAGGAATTAATTTTGGAAAATTCAACTCCTACGTGGACGAAGTTGCTGGGAAAAGCTTGTTCCTGAATAAATAAATAAATAAATATTGCAGGACCAATGTCCTGCAATATTTATTTATTTATGCTAGATGGCACTGTGTGCAATCACACAGTGCCATCTAGCGGCAAGCTTATCGACTAAGCTTGTGTCATGGTAGCTAGAAAAGGATAGAATACTTATGTACAGTCATATTACCAATTAGCTGAACCACACGTTATATAGAGCTCACTCGCAAATCTGTAAGGTTGTAAAGTAATGTTTCCTGATTCTGGTTTTTTTAAACAATATACTATACAATATAAAAAAATTACAAATAGGTAAATACTATATTTTTAACAGATATGCAAATGAGCTCTGGGTCACGTGGGGTTCAGCTAATTGGTAATGTGACTGTACCTTATTGTAAAATGCATACTAATTGCACATACAGCCCACAAACAAATATCTGCACAGAAATACTTGTTCTTACTTAGACGCTACTTAGATGTCATAAAAACTGATAGATAAATAGATGTTCATATTCTGTCCGATTATTTAAATAAAATATCAATCACATTAAAAAAATGTATACTTTTTATAGCACAAAATTAAAGTAAGTAGGTACCTACTTACTTATTTCAGTATGGTACTACCTAGTTATTTAGAGAGGTCGCCGAACCTATTAAAATGTCTGAGATGCTTATTTAGAATATACAAATATTTGTTTTAATTTGCGGTTACTTGCAAATTATAACAATCAAATATTTTAAAATTATAGATAATAATAAAGTTAATTAAAAACGGGATTTTACGGTGTTTTTGTAATATCGAGCTTCGCAAAATAAGGACATAAAACATGGCAAACATACCGTTTTAAATAACTATAATAGTGAAAATAACCATGTCAGTCTGTATTGAATTCTATTTTAAAATTATTCAAAAAGTTAATAATGACTTTAAATTACTAAGAAACTGCTTATGCTGAGTCATTATTTTTTTAATAGTATTTTTAAAGTAAAACATAATTTAGGCATTTAACTGAATTGCTCGATAGATGGCCAAGTGATTATTTCTTTTTTTTTCACTTGACCTGAGGCAATAGTTTTTTAAAGCCGTTTATTATGACAATAATGTTTATAAAGCCAATTATATAATTTTAACTGATAATAGACATTTTGCCAGTTTTTTTAAGGTTCTTGATTTAAAGATGCAGCAGTAGCCTACTGAGGCATTTGGAACTAGTCCTTTTTAGTACCTAAGCCTCATTAGTAACAGAGCATATATTTTATGCCTGTATTTTTTTGTCACCTTAATTAATAAATATAAATAAATATTGCAGGACATTTCACACATCACTATCTAGCCCGAACTTAAGTAACTAGACTTGTGTTATGGGTGCTAGACAATGGATATACTACTTATGTACTTTTCTTTTGTAAATATGTACTTATAATACATAGAAACAACCAGACCACAGACAAATATTTAAACATAAATACTTGAGGCGGGAATCGAATCCGCAACCCTGTGTTTAGCAGTCCGGAATGGTGACCATTGTGCCAATTGGGTCGTATTTATACACCTAAACTTTCTTCTTGAATCAGTCTCTTAGGAAAACCGTATAAAAATCTGGTTAGTGATTTATGAGTTTATCGTGTTCAGACAGACAGACAGACGTGGTGGGGGACTTTGTATAGATAAATATAAAATATAGGTACATAGATAGAAGATAGACATAAATGGTCACGTATTTTTCTTACATATTTTTTTGTTTAACAACAATAAAGCTGATCCTTAAAATTATTCAAAACACTTACACTTTTAGTTGAAGTGTTTCTATGGAAGTGTTTATAAGAGTGAATAGGTACCTTCTAGGCTTGCATTTGACATCATCTCACCAGATGGGAAGTAATGATAAGGTCGAGGATGTCGCATGCTCGCCTAGAAGGTTTCTACCTATTTACTCTAGACTTAAAGACTCAAAATATTGTAGTTTTGGGGGAAAAGCGACGTCAACTAACACTAGGGCTCGTTCGCGCCTTGAAATACTCAATAGAAATACCTCTAACTCGCATTGAAATTTGTTCTATATGTAATTTGAGTCTTACGACACATCAATAGATCTCAAATTGCATTTATGCAAGACCACGCAAGCGGGCGCGGGGCGGGCGCGTGGCAGGCGCGTGGCAGGCGCGTGTCGTATGAACGAGCTCTATTCATCTTCCGAATTCCGATCCAAAATAAATCTATACTAATATTATAAAGCTGAAGAGTTTGTTTGTTTGAATTGTTTGTTTATATCAGGAACAGATTTGAATCGAAAAAATATTTTTGTGTTGGATAGTCGATTTACCGAGGAAGGCTATAGGCTACTTTTCATTTTGATATTATCACGGGATCGGGACTTACGTGGGTGAAACCGCGGAGCGCAGCTAGTACTAAATAAATGAACAAAGAATTGTTTCTTATAAGTTTTATGCAAATATAGTATAAACTTTATTGATGACAAACAAACATAAGGAAATTATTAGAACGCAACGTCATCCGGGTCGATCGGACGATGACTTTTGAATACAAAACAACTACGTTACATATAGTAATATAATAATAAATATGCTTAGTACATTTTTTACTGATATCATCGAACATAAGTTAACGGGCTTTGTGAACCACAAACCGTCCAGTCTATACTATAATTTGTCAATGAATCGAATTCAAAGGATTTTTTGCAAACAAAATTTATCCTTCACTACGCCCAAGTACATGTCTAAAATACTGACAGCTTATTTATGGCACATCAATCATCTGTAACTCACATTAACGTTTTAATACAGCATTAAACTGAGGTTTATTTTAAAAAACCCTATCTTAATTTTTGACATTTAAAAAGTTTTTGTTAGTTATAGTGCGTATTGTAAACTAATAAAGAGTATTGGGGACACGCAGCGATTAACTGTTTTATTCATATACAAATTATAAGCTTTCGATACTGACTTTCGTACCTAATTCTTTTTTCAGTAACCTTATTTGTCAATTAATCGAGTTCTAAAGGATTTTTTGCAAAATGTACCGTTCAATACGCCCAAGTGAATGTCAGAAAAAGTGACAGCTCATTTATGGTCTATCAATCATAATACTAAGTACATTAGACTTAAAATGAGGTTTATTTTTAACTCAATCTAATTTTAGACATTGAAAAAGTTTTTAAAAGATGCGTTTAGCAAATTAATGAGGAGTATTAAGGACACCCATCAATAACCTTTTTTTTTCTCTCTTTTGTTTGGCCCCAGGAACTTATGCCATTTTCATCTTGTTCTTCATTTTCAGCAGGTTTTTTTTTCTTCAGTTATGGCTTCGCACGGTTTGTGCATATAGCCAGTATCAAGTAATATTTTGCATCAAGTTATGGCCCGATTTACAGAAATCGGGCTCAAAGTGTTTCAAGATGGTCAAGTCGTCAAGTCACAGTTTGTCAAGTCAGGGGTCATAGTAAAGCGGTGGCTACTTTACTATAACCTTGTAGGAGATTTTGGAGGCAACGAGAAAAGTCCATGTTTGACACTGATTTTTACTTTCACTACACTTGTGCACTTTCACAGAACTAAATTAGATAACTTTCCACCGGAATTATACAATTTAACTCGGTTTACAACTAAGTTTCGTGTAAATAAGCTGCAGCACGACATGTTGTTGGCTCGTTCCCGCCAAAACTCATCGATAACCTTTATTAACAACAAACAAATTAAATAAGCTTTCGATACTGACTTTCGTGCCTCATTTCTTTTCCAATAAAAAAGGATTTTATGCAAATAAAATTTACCGTTTACAATCTTTTAACAATGCATATCAGAAAAACTGACAGCTCATTTATCGCTCATCAATTAGCATTGTGCGGTTTAAATCTTCATCCCACGTTCGTATTGTAATACTGCATTGAACTGAGGTTTATTTTTAAACCCAATCTAATTTAGACATTCAAAAAGTTTTTGTGAGATATGACAGCATTTTGCAAACTAATAATCTTTAATGTGACTCCCTAAGTATTAGGGAGTGACATTAAAGATTATAACTAACTAACTAATAATAACTAAGTATTAGGGAGTCCCTAAGTATTAGGGAGTCACATTAAATATTATTAGTTAGGGTTATTCCTAAACTGACCTTACCACGTAAAAAAATATGAACTAGGTACTTTTCCTCTGTTTACTTTTTGCATTAAGTCCGCCTTTGCAATAGGTAAAATATATTGACCCATAGGTAAAAGCTCACAGCAAATTTCGTTTCGCCTATATACTTAACTTTAATTGTTAATTATTGCATGAAAAGTTAGCATAGCATACTTGCCGTTTTTACTCTTATTATACATTAGTCGAAAAAAACGCTGTAGGTAATTTTAGTTCTATTTTGGATAGTCTTAGAAACGAGAAAGAATTTTGATCTTTACTTACCAAATTGTAGAAAAAGAACTCGCGTACAAGCAGGCACCTATTAAGCACTTTAATTAAAAGTTTAGCGTTAGTCAAACTCCTTTTCAATCGTCTTTTGTTTCTATTTATTTGTTTCTAAATCAAAGTCGGTATTATGCGTAGTTGGTATTTTGCTTAAATCGAAGTTGGTGTTATGCGTAGTTGTTATTTTGTGTAAGTGGTATTTTGCGTTTTGCGTAGGTTTTATGCATGTAAAGGACACATCAGTCATTTATAAAAATGTGCTTTGTTATGCCTGATCGCTGATCAATGATCAAAAAACAATAAACTATAAATAAAATATGCATCGTCTATTAAATACAGCATAACATTTCCGCTAATTTTAATATATTATAGCTTAACCTATCATTTTACAGAAATATTAAATTAAAATAACCGGCTCTATTAAATCTAGGTAAGTAGACTGGTATAATCTTAGCCTTAACTTATGATCATAATAAAGAACTCTAGACACATAAATATGTTAACTCTAGACACATACATTAGTAGAGTAGTAATTCTAGATACTTATATAAAGTACTTATATCTACAACTAGCGACCCGCCCCGGCTTCTCACGGCTATATTATGCATGTATTATACATATAAACCTTCTTCTTGAATCACTCTATCTATTAAAAAAACCGCATCAAAATCCGTTGCGTAGTTTTAAAGATTTAAGCATACATAGGTAAATAGGGACAGAGAAAGCGACTTTGTTTTATACTATGTAGTGATAATATTGTCGTAATAATATCCGTTGTCTAATATAGATTTTGCCGTAATAATATAACTGCCATGACTATGCCCGTCTTGGATTTTTCATTTTCTAATTATCATAGAAATTAAGATTTAAAAAAAAAACAGCGCACTCCGGGAGTGCAGGCAGAAGTGAAAACAATAAACTTGTTATTTCTCATAGAATATTTCTTGAAACGATCTGCTACTGCCATCTATTAGCACTCACTTAAACAAATATAGTTTATTTTTTATTCGCTAGATGGCAGTAAAAAATTTAAATCAGCGCCATCTACATTCGAATAGCGGTCTTTCTAGAAACTAAGTTTCTCAATTTGTGTAATAGATGGCAGTATAAGTTAAACAAAAAGACTAACACAAATAAAATCTCATCTGTCGCGTCAAAATCTGTCGCGAGAACGGCTGAAAATGCTCACCCACAAAAGTGCCCAACGCGCCATAAGAAGTTTTCACTTCAAAAATCTAAAATAACAAAACATAGAGGCATGCATGGTGGTAGTATAAGTTTTATGCAACAAAAATATTTGCTCTAGTGTCATTATCCAGCCTGCCTAGCATGAAGACCAAAACACGATACGATAAAGCGATATAACAACATCAACTCTCAAAATATGATAGATAAAGCCGCCATATTGATTTTTTATTATAAATTGCGATAAAAATTATGATAAAAATTCAACATGGCTGCTTTATCTATCATATTTTGAGAGTTGATGTAGTTATATCGCTTTAGCGTATCGTGTTTTGGTCTTCATGCTAGGCTAGCAGTGTCGACTTTTACGAATGGAGATACAACCACTAAATTAATAAGTAGGTACTACGTAATACAACCTACCCGAAGGAAGGTGCTAAAAATTTGAAGGACATATTTTCGTTCGTTGATTCGAAAAATAATTTAAGTAAATCATTTTCCAAATAAAACAACCGTAAAAACGTTAGATATCTATTTGCGTACACAGATGTAACAAAAAATTAACTGTCTTCAATTAACTTATGGAAATACCACGATGTAAACCTTCAATTATTTCACTTTTTTTTAACAATAAAACAAGCTTCGAGATTGTTTCGTTGAAAACTATGTTTAACTGGTAGCCTGGAGGTAATTTTAATTTACGGTTGACTATTTCGTTTTTTACTTATGATTGAGGAAAAACTAATTTTAACACTAAACTTATAAATATTTATATGTACATAAAATACATAATATGTATTTTAGCATCACACAGCCGATGTATACCTACTTATTTATAAATATTTAGTAGTTACGTTGAAAAATGCGTCCTAAACTTTAATAGACTTAGATTATAAGAAATAGATGACTCAAAATTACTAGTTTTAGCTTCGGGTAATCAAAGGCTGGCTCGTACCTCAGACAGCGGATAAGCATCGCCATCAGACGCAATGCAGCCTTTGGACTTTTAATTTATTATTAAGCTATTGCATAGATTTTATCGCGGGCCTTGGGGGGAGAATCAAGAAATTCCGTAACGAAAACACCTAAGACCCCCGACAAATGACGGACGATTATTAACGGACGACAAATGTCGGACGACTATTTTTTTTTTTATTTTTTTTTATTATTTTATAAGAACATTTACTAAGACAAGAAATTATTCTCGATATAGCAATAGCTTTACCGCGGCAGTCCCCGAGTGCCACACGTTTTTTTTTAATACTATCAGTGTCTCGTGGTTTCACCCGCGGAAGTTTTGATCCCGAGGGAATACCGAGATAAAAATTAGCCTTCTTCCTTCTTTAATGTACTTACTCTCTTACCAAGATTCATCTTAATCGGTCCAGTAGTTTCGGAGCCTATTCGTTACAAACTAATAGCTAGCTAACTAGATGGGTCTGGCCGGAAGGCCAGCGCTGCAGCTAAACATGCTTGGCTGCAGTTTTTAGCTGAGGTTAACCCATTTTGGTCAGCACACGACTCCTCATTTATGTTGTTTTTCTGTGTTAATTTTGTTTTTTATGTAATTAATTTTTATATCATGTTCATTTCTATCCTTCCTGTGTTTGTCGTGCGTTGTATGTACTCAATAAATGCTTTTCTTTCTTACATACAAAAAATATTTCCTCTATAAAGGTAATTTAGTGTAGATGTAGGTAGCTATTTATTTTTAATATGTTATTATTATTTAATAATTGTAAACACTTATATTATTTAGAAAACAATGAATCATTTTAATAGTAGGTAAGAAAATATATGTATAATGTAGAGGTAGATTATTAAGTAGAAAAGTAGGATAAATTCTTTATATATTCAACTGAGGAGTAGCTTTGAAATGTTGCCTGTGGCCGTAGTCAAACCAGTTTGACAAGAGGGCTCGTTCGAATGAACCTTTGAAGATTCCTTACCACCTATACCAACAGCTAAATGCAAATATGCATTTAATTCAATCTGGACTCTTTTAACCAATAAATTATACCTTTTGGCCTTTTGCGAGAACTTTTTAAGAAAACAAACAAGGAAAACATTCCTTAGGTGATAAGACTCACAATGATAAAGGTTTACAGTTTTTCTGTCCGTCTTTTTGGCTTTAGATAGAGTTTTGTTAAGTAGGTGTATCTCAACTCAAGGAACACTATGATACAGAAATTTCTTCGTCTGGAAAGGTTAATTTATTCGAAAACTTACTCCAAAATTAAGTTCTTAGTTCTTCGTGGTGTTTTCTAATAGGTTATTTTGTTATTATAAAACCTGAGTTTTTTCTGAATCTTTTCAGTTTCCATGATCACAGGTGGACTCATATGACATTCGTTTTGCAAATTATTTAAACTCCTTCTGTTTTGTTACCCAGGGCTACTTCCAGAAGCGCTGAGAACAAAATGCGTCCGATGCACAGAACGCCAGAAGAAGACAGCAGTGAAGATCATCAAACGGCTGAAGTACGAACACCCTGATCAGTGGGCGAAGTTGTCCGCCCGGTGGGACCCCACAGGCGACTTTACAAGATACTTCGAGGAGTATCTTGCGAAGGAAGACTTTAACACAATACCCGGTTCGGGTAAGTAGCCTCTATTTGAACTATATACGCAAAATTAAGCTGAATTACCGATATTGAAAAATCTTGGTAGAAATTTTTGTCCATTCTACCATACTGGCTGGCGACACTTAAGCATCGCTTAAGGCGCAGCAACGGCGACTCCATTAAAATTAATTAATTTTTTGGTGTCCATTAATCACTTGTTTATTTATACATCCCCTCCCATGTCATCAAAGGCGAATCGATTTTATGTCTATGATTTTATGATGTCAAAACTTTTGTAGGTAATCAAAACCTAAAAAATGTTTTGATTTTAGCGATTTCTTTAGATATACTTTAGATTTCTTTAGATATTATTTAAAATCACTTTCATGTCCGTCCGTCTGTCTGTCTGTTTTTTAAAGTCCAACAGATTATATTAGAGTCTAATTGATAATAATAAAACTGATATATTTTATTACCTAAAATAATTATTCGCTAATGTTTGACGGCTGGATTGTAGGAAGACCAATAATATATGTTTTATTTATTCATACTTCATTAAAATTTAGAGCGATAAAATTATCTTGACAAACAAGAAGTTGAATGATAATAATATTATTTGATTAGATAGCCTTTCTGGGGTTTATAACCTACTGTCGCCATTTAAATTTTCTAAATCTGTCTTAAGTGTAGCGCTTAAAATGTTTTTAAATAAGACATTGAAATGTTACAAAAGATTATTTAAGAATGTTGCTTTTAAATGTAAATTCGTTTCCAATATCTACATAACCAAACCATAAGAAAGGAGACAAAAGATAAATGACCTTCGAAACGCAAAAGACCTCGGAATATTTCACTTGTGCGTGGTTAACTAGGCATAATTTGACCATTAACTGTCAACACATCATTACATAACAAAGAATTAAATAATGATGAACTCTAAAATAGTGATAAAAAATCTATTAACCGTGCTATTCATAGTTTAACTACTCGTTTAACTGAGTAAAAAAATCCAGCAAAAGAAACAGCATGTACCTCATTTAGATTTAAACATGAAAGTCTTAAAGCTTCCTTTTTTATTTCGCGGTCGCCATAAATGTAGTCTATATTTACAAATACGGAGCTTGTATTATGAAAAATAGATTAAAACTAAGCTCACGTGAAGAGCCGTTGACGCCTGCTTCATTAATTCAGGCCAGCACAGCAACCAAGCTGTTAACTCAAAAATCATCCTACAATAATTTTGTCTGCATGAAGAGGCTTTCAAAAGCAGGCGTTGAAAGCATTCACGCTTGCGTTTTATATTTGAATTTCGAGATGATCTTAAAATAGAGCTATACGAGACTTCTTAAAGTGTCAGATGTTTAATCAATTAAATTTCAGGTTGAAGTGGTCCAGTATACAAATGTTATGGCACATACATGATTACAAACAAACAAAAAAATATTTTTGTTTGTTTGTAACGAATAGGCTCCAAAACTACTGGACTGATTTTAATGAAACTAAGTACAAGGATACATTGATTCATTGGAAAAAACAAAGGCTACTTTTTGTCCCGATATTCCCACGGGATTGGAAGTTACGCGGGTGAAACCGCGGAGAGCTGCTAGTTGTTCTATAAAGCTTATTTTATGTATTTACAGGAACGTCCAACAAACCAGAAACGCAGCCTGAGGTCGAGCGGCGCGGCCCGTCAGTCCACCCAACTTATCTACCACCACCTCCAGTTCCGCTATCGCCTGCAGCTAGCCCACCAGCAGCAGCTGGCCCAATGCCAGAGCCATCGGCTATGCCAGTCACACAGCCCACCATGATGCCATTGCCGACTACGATGAGACCAATGATTATGAACAGGTATATAATCAAATTATTTTTGTGATTCTTTTTAATGTCAAATGGTTTTTTGCTGTCTAAACTTAGTTAGCTAGAGGTTAATTGAATTTATTTCAATTTGTCTACTACTTTTTTTATTCGACTATCAACTTGAATCATAGGATTTATTTTTCAATTTAAAATTAAATTGGTATGGTATACTTTTTGCTACCAATCTACTAATAAGAGAGAAAATGAAAACTATATATGCTTTCATCACCGGAAACCTAGTCACAATCCCGTGTAAATATCGGGATAAAAAATAGCCTACCCATGTGTTTACAATTCATGCTTTAACCTCTATATTTTATTATTACTTTTAGGGGTCGTATTTTAAAAAAGCCCTTATCTGCGGCGTTTACGACACAAAGAAAGTTCCATACGAAATTTCAAACTCGTAACGGTTATGAGTCTTTTTCTCGTTTATAAACATAGAAGATTATAGTATAATAAATATAAACATCTTTATTTGTTTGTTTCTCCACAATAAAAAATACAAGTAGGTACAGTGGGTTGGTGTTTTGCATAAAGGAAATATTATTGTTAGGTACATAATACTTAGTTATTGCGGAGACTGGAGCCTGCACTAAAGTTTTTTTTTTTAGTATAGAAGTAGATAGGAATTAGACTGGTATCGTATCCTTTTTGGGTGTTATTCTTATGTTATATATCTTCGAATAAAGCGACTCATTTAATAATTATCGAACTTCACTCAGGGAGTTCGTTTGATACCTTTAGACACTAACACCATATACTCGAAACACCAACTCGAGGTTTTGTGGTGTTTTGCGGATAAGTTGAAATAAATACGTAAAATACCAACTATGCACAATTCCGCACGCAAAACGCCACTATGTAATTTTGGAGGGAAAATGATCACTTTATTCTTGCGTAGGCGAACAACTTTTATTCTTTATATAAGTATTTACATAATTAAATACAACGTAGAGGTACTAATATATCCTACTCGGATATCAATGTATAGTCAAATATTATTCAAAAATCTACATCTTAATTTTCAAATTATAAAATCTAGACAATAAAGCAAACAACTAAGTTTTAATATACAGCGATAAACAATTTATTAATTGTATGTTAATATTATTTTATGTCAATTATTAAAGCTCAACTAGGTATAAAATTATTCTCGTTAAGTAAGTAGTAAAGTTACAATGTTGCTATTCTTAAAATATGAATACCTATTTACAGTTTACAAGAATATTTTGTTTTATATTGTGGCAAAAGAGGAACTAATGTCTTGTCAACCTTCAACTAAAAGTTAGATTGTAGACTTGACAAAAAATTAAGGACCCTTTAACGATTTCAACAAGAAATATTAAAATGTTTACAGAACGCGCCATCCATCTAACTATTCCAAACCTATAAAAAAATAAGCGAATCGTCCTCAAATTCGACAAAAAAATTTAAAGGGAAAATATTATTTTTTTTTGTTTGTAATTAATAAACTTTTCAACTACCTACTAAACCGATTTTAATTAAATCTTTGGAAATATTCAAAGTTATTCCAACGGGATCGGAACGAAAGTCAAAATTCATTTGCGCCAACTAAAAGTCCCGATTTGTTGTTGTTTTTGTCACTAAAATCGGAACTAAAATATAACTAAATATTAATTTTAGATATTTACTTAGGTGTTAGGAATATTATTATGTATAAAGTATTTAATTTAACATAGTAATGTTAACAATAACTCGTTAATTTTATTATAAAGTTTTTAATTCATGAAACTTGTTTTTGAATGGATTATGTCCTTGTTCCAGTCTGCAAGTAGGTGGATACAGTTAGGTTTGACGCCATTTTTTTTAAAGAATAATAAAACAATAAAAATATTTGCCGCCAAAGACGTGCTGAGATTTTGGTATAATTTACACACAAAAAATTCCTTGCTTGTTTCGAAGCTTCAATTAAAAAATATTAATTTAATAGTAATATTTAGATTAAAATTAAATGTCAAGTTTTTAACATCAAAACTATATGAAAATGCAGTCTCATCTGCAAATTGTAAAGAAATATTGGTTTAAAAATAGTTTTTCATGCATAGCTATATGGGCGACAGCTACCCCCGCCAAGCTGTCGCTGTTGGAAATAATAATAATTTTTATTTAATAATTTAAATATCCCTATTGATTATTTAAGTAGTTTAATATTGTTTTCGTGGAATTCCAAAGAGCCCATCATCTATTTTTAGTTTTCAATTTGCGTCACTGAAATGTTTTTGGTGCAATATGGTTTTCTGGACCGGTTCCATTTTATAATAAATTAACAAATGCCAAATGTATTTTGGGTACGTTACCTACTTTAAAAATAAGTAAAAGTAAATATCTACGAATAGAAAGCAAATGTTTGTTTGTTTGTCATTTTCTTCTTATAAAGAAAAAAATACATGACATGTCAAACAATTGTGCACCCGACAAAAGTTTAGTTCGAATTTTTTCAACTGGTATAGTGGTAGATATACGTTTTATACTTTTAATGGATGGATGGTGTCCTCTATCAAAATATATGGGCCCTATCGTGAGACAAGATATTGAAAAAAAAAACAAGAGAACTATACATAAGCAAAACTTTCAGAAAATTATTGAACTTCAGTGGCTTCTTTTACAGGGGTATTTCCACAGTGCAGAGAATTCAATGTAGGATTTATTAGACTACTTTTTATACGGGTAAATCCGAGGGGCGTAGCTAAAATACGTAGGTACGTAAATCGAAACGAGGAAAATTCTTTAATTTTTGTCGTTTTAATTTTTTGATGCTAATATACCTAAGGTGTTTAAGCAAGCTATTAATAACAATCTTAATTATTTGATAGGGAAATCCAACTGAAGATAAATCTACATAATAGAGGTAAACCTCGTCATGATTACGTAGGTTAATATCCTTAACATACGTATGATAGAATCATAAAAAGGGGTAGTAAAATATGAGTAAGAAATATGACTGGTTTAAGTTAAATTAAATAAATCTTTCAGGCCCCTATAAAACTTAATACAAAGTATCATAATTATTATTCCAATTTTTGGCTTAGTAGTCGCTTCAATCTTTTTTTTGGCCGGCCAAAAAATAATAAACTAACCTTTCATACCTATGGCACAAATATAAATAAAAACAATAAATGCCATGTAACGAGTGAGGGGCTGGTCGGGTCAGTGCATGTAGCAAAATCTCGTAAAGAGTCAGGTTTGCCAGTTATGAGACGTAAATTTTTTTTAAATAACCCATACAGTATTAGCTTCAGGTCACCAAAGGGCTGGCTGCTACTTTAGCCAACGGATTGGCATTGCTATACAAAGACGCAATGCAGCGAGCCTTTTGGGGAGGTGCCCAAAACAAAGTTAATAATCTAAATAAGTCTCCCAAGGCAGGGTTACCTAGGGATACTTATTTAGATTATTAACTTTGTTTTATTTCTTGCTTTTTTAATTAATGTTCCTATAGAGGTTTAATAAATTATCACACATACATTGCAAGTTCAATAAAAGCTTTTGAAAAAAAATGCCTAAGTAGAACAAGAAAACGTGACCTTTACGAGATTTAGTTACATGTTATTTGTTGATTGTATTAATGTCCATTAAACATTGCCACAGATGTGAAAGGTGTGCAACTAAAAAAATAGCTTACCGATTACTATGCCAAAATGTAACAACCCTTTTTTTACTTGCAATAATCAATTAAAGTTTTTACAGTCAAAATTATATTTACTAGTGTTAAAACAAAATATATCTACATGTTACAAAAAAATACGTGCTTACCTGTTATTATAATTATAAAATGTAACCAAGTAAGTAAAAACTAATTTAATTAATGTAGATGCTTATCTACGCGTACTTATGTACCTAACTGTACCAAATAAATAGTTGTTTTCATGTAGGACATCGGTAGGTATTAAAATATTTAAAAAAAAAGTGAGTAAGTATATAATTTGTTAAACAAAAATGAAAAAAAGTAAAAAGCATAGACACAATAACGCATAACTAACTAACTAGTGTTATTAAATATCTAACTACTTAATTTATTTGGAACACTACGGAGTGTAACAAAATAATACCATCTATCAAGGTATAATAATAGACCTGGTACTTTTTTATGTAAGCCTAATTAAACCTACTTATTCCTTTATCAAACAAATATACCTAAGTACATTACTACCTCGATTCGAGTACCTATTATGTCTTAGTGGGTTTTGTAAGCAATTTTTTTAAAGAAAATACGAACATCTAAAAATATTGATTACATCGGTCAAAAAGAACGAGTTTGCGACATCGATGCTTTTTATTATGAACGAAGTTGCATCCCTAGCCCGAAAAAGAAGAAAAATAAAGATCATTTACTATCGGATAAAACTACATTTTATGTTATTATAACGATGGTTCGATTGATATAACTTGGCGGTCGGCCCACGACCAAAAAACGATATAAACAGGCAAACTTAAGTAAGTAAGTGATAGGCACTTAACTAAGCCTATGTTGGAAATATTGTTAGTTCCCACGATTGCCTGACACGCGTTGATGAAATTTCTCTTCAGGTCAATGAGACAGACTCGCAATAGACCAATTTATAAGATTAAAAAAACGTCAGTGCATTTGCAATAGTTCAAAGAACACTATTCAAATTAGTTTCGGTATCAACAGAAATTAGAAAAAAATAAGTTCGTATATAAGAATGGATCTTGCTGGGATTTAATTAAGCCTTTCTAACATTCAGTTGATTCCTATTAAGAATTTGAGATAATTCTAGTCTTGGGCAATATAAATTGCAATCGATTCGAACGCTGAGTATGGAAATAAAAAACACAAAAACGCCAAGACTGGCTGAGAGGCCTCTTCTAAGAGGTAGTAGTCCAAACAATTTCTTTCTTGATGCAGTAGGGTAAAGTATCAAAATGTCTACGAAGTTAAACCTATTTTAAGTAATAATGCGTTTTTTGTGCTTCATACCATAGACCACGCCTTCTTTAACTGGTGATTTCGAAATAACTTTATAAAGAAAGATTACTATGTATAATATGTATGTATAGGTATAGGTACTTCCTTCAAAAATTAACTTTTTTTTTGTGCACTATTTCAGATTCGGTGGCGATGGCGAGATGATGATGACCAGTCCGTCGTCTGCAGCTGGCACAACGAGACCTACCACCATGAAGGCTTCCACAATGAGGCCGGCTATGCCACCTAAGTATGTACCTCCTTAATATCTATCTATTTCGACTCTTTTAAGGCCCATTGGCATGAAAATTCACCGTAGAGAGATTTTAAATTGCTGTTACTCCGGTTATTTATAAATTTATTTTAGTTATTATTTTAGCTATTGTTTAAGATTTGTCTTTCAACTAAAGCATCAGCACTGCTTGAGGTGGAAACATTATAATAATATCAAATTTAGAACTTAACGGTGGGCCTTTAATTTGATTGCCGTACATGTGCTGATAAATTATGGTTGTTCACTATCAAAACGTGGAAAAAAAGAGTCTAAATAATAAATCTCTTGGTGAATATATCATCTGGGACATTATTGGCACTCGATCACGACAATGAATAGATCGACAGATTGTCTCAAAACCGTGAATGGCGTCACTAACGCGCATCTCTGCCCCAAACATAATTTGTTTATGACATTTGCAGTCGACGCTGTCGCTTCCGCGTCGGCCTTGCTAACCACGTGCGTAAGCGCCGCACCTTAAATACGCTGTTTGGAACATCTTTAATGGATGAGATGATGTTTGATGATGTCTTAAAGAGTTCTGGGGTTAATAAATTTACTGTGGGGTGTGGGTGACTCTAACTATTATCAGATTTGTAACAGAAGGAGTTATACATGTATGCTAAGTATTTTGTAGGGTGGGTGTTTGTCTATGTGTGGTAATTGTTAGTCAATGCTATTACCTACCTTCGTCTTTTCCTTCTTCCTGCACTTATCCCAATTTATTTGAGTTGGCCCAGTATGTCTTCTTCTTTCATTCACTTCTATTAGTCATCTTATCATTCACATTCATCTGTCTCATGTCTTGTCTCACGCAGTCCATCCATCGTATATTTTCTTGCAACGAACTTTAGAATCGCATTTTTAGCGAATCCTTTAACAATGTTCCTATAATTTATTATTAGGACATCATGTTGAAGTTAGTTAGTTAGTTGAAACTTTAAGGGTTAATTCTTTATGAAAGCCAGTAGATTTTATGACCTCCTTTTTTAGTTGCAGTAGTGTTGCAGTGTTTTTAGTTTTTACCTACCTAATAATAAAGCCGACTGTCCAACGCCAACTAATCTTAGTTTAGCTTAACTCGCAGTTTTTTTTAGTTTTACGTAGCTTAGCTGGCATAGACTGCGGTGGAGCTAAGCTAAACTTAGATTACACAAAGTATATTAGTTGTCAGGTACCTATGTTTATTATTTTAACTAACCAGTTCAGTTTGATTTTTTAGGTTATTATTAAGTAAGTATATTTTTGTTAATGTTTATTAATAACAACTCATAAATAGTGATCACCCGTTGTATCAGATCAAAAGTAGGTGTCTAATCAATCAAATAATTCGAATAACATTAATTTTTATTACCAATGCTTGCTTTATGTTATGAGAATCAAAACAAGTAGGTACTTACCTAACTATTTACTTAATAAAATAACAACCAACATTAAAAAGTTATCGTAGTAGAACTTTTTCCATACAAATCTATTCCCGTATTTCTTGAAAAATGACTCTAGCTAGAGCAAACGTAATTTTTTTCATAAAACCAAGCTTTGCTGTACACATGCCTCTGTTAATTAATTATTGTTAAGCGTTGATCTCATGCCAAATTTGATCATATTTTGATCATACATCTCATGCCTCTAAAAGTATAACACTGTATATTTTAAACAGTTTAAAGTCTAATTAGTAGTCGAAAAACAATGTTTTAATAGCGCGTTTAAACAATGATGTTAGATTTCGAACTATTCTTACAAAAAAAAAACGAATTTTAGCGGGCAAGTAGGTAGAAATACCGCCTTAAAAACAAAGTGTAGTCACATGTGTAGTATATAAAACGTCTGATTTTCATTATACTATTTAGTTTAGAAACTAAGAAACCTTTTTATTAATCTTGTTTTTTTTTTAATATAAAAGCCAAGTGTTCCGTAAGTGCTCTTAGGTAGTACCTATGTTTCAGTAAAGTCGGTCGAGCCGTAAATATTTTTCATTGTAAATCGAATATTTCATTAATTTTCCTGGCATGAAACTTATTAGACAGTAATGCGATACCGTAGGCATCCCGCTCCGAAATCCCTAACCTATCGCACGCGTTGAAGTCTTTTGTATGGATTTAGTAAAGTACCTATTTAAATATTCTGTAGACATTTATAAATAGGTAGTGGTGGGTAATATGTATTTAAGTTTCTTATTTTTTATAATCTATACTTCATCACTACATAGTATAAAACAAAGTCGCTTTCTCTGTCCCGATGTCCCTATGTATGCTTAAATCTTTAAAACTACGCAACGGATTTTGATGCGGTTTTTTTTAATAGATAGGGTGATTCAAGAGGAAGGTTTATATGTATAGTACATGCATAATATAGCCGTGCGAAGCCGGGGCGGGTCGCTAGTATATAAAGCTGTTTGTTGTTGTTTGTTTGTTTGAACGCAATAATCTCAGGAACGACTAGTTCTAATTGAAAAATTCTGTGTTGGATAGTCCATTTATCGAGAAAGACTATAGGCTACTTTTTATCTCGACCACTGGCTTCTGCCAGAATAACATTTTAGGCAACTGAAATACGCACTGTATGAACCTTTACACAACTATGAAGGAGAAACAAAACGATGGCCACTTACCTAGTTCAATCGGCACCGCCTTTCCTATGGATGATACATTCAGGATCCTCTGCACGTATTATTTAAGAACGGTGATAATAATTGTCACTAGCTGTATGCACACTATAACCAACCACCAACTACGACCAAACGTAATATTTCTACCCTCAAGTAAAAAAGTGTATAAGGTTCGAACAGTATAGATTAGGCTTTTACCTTCGTCCACGTAAGAAATGTTTTTTTAATCCTTTCTTAGCGGATGCCTACGTCATAATAGAATGTTAGAAATATCCGTTGGTTTGAGCTGTGCATATATCAGTCAGGACTTTGAATTTTATAGTTTTAAATAAGTTTTTTATAAGTAGGTATCACAAGAGAGAGAGAGACAGAGAGATTGGCAGTCGCCTCCAGGACAGGGGGTTTGATCCGCGTTCCGGGGCATTCCTGGTGCAAAGGCTGTCGATAGCGGTTCAGCGGGGTAACGCTCTGCTTGCATATTGTCCTGCTTTGCACCGGGAACGCTGGGGAGCGGTTTGTTTTTGTTAGTTTACAATTTTGGATTTTTATTGTTTTATGTACTTACCTATTTTGTAATTGTGTAATATACGACTTAAATTATGTAATTTAGAAAAAAAAATGTATAATAACCTAACTATTATTTACGTATAATCATTTGTTGATATAATGGTAAGTACTTACAATAAAATGTTTGTTTATGTATGTAATTATGTATATGTCGGCGAATAGTCAGACATCAGAAGTAAAAGCCGAGTTTGATCAAATATTATTAATAAGACAATTTTAGAATCAGAAGCCAAACCTACTAAATGAAGGAAGCGGGTAACGGGTAACAAATAACGGGTAGCCAGATAAAACGGTTCCCACATGAACCACAGACGTGGACGGTGAAGCGAACCACATTTCACCTTTTATTATTAACAAATAAATAATTTAGAAATCAATTAATAATTAATCAGAATAACACTTGAATAAAGGAAGTGACGAGAGCAGCGACAGTCAGTCACAACAGGCAACGATCCGTAAAGGTCCGTTCGCCAGGACGCAATCATGAGAAATGCGTGCCGGTCCAACGTTGCAGCTCGTTTTATAGCAATTCCGAAGTGGGGAGACTCGCCACACCCTTGCCCCTCCGTTAGGCGTTAACGCTTGAAAAACGTACTAGTAACGCCATCTGTTGGTTGCCTGTCGTAACTGTCTACCGCAAACTCATATTGGTGCTGCCGCCGTCACGGCCATTCTGACAAGTCGCTCGTCCTCGAGCGTCTAATTTCTCTTATCTGAAATAAGCAAACACAATTGAATTACTTGATCTAGACTAGATCGTAGTTCATAAAAGCTAGACCTCTATAGGTTACGACAACACAAAAATGATTATTATTATTACAAAGTTCTGGTCTCGATCACATCCTTTCTAATAGGAAGTATCCCTTCAGTTAGACTATTGATAGTCTAGCTCATTACTAAACGGTGATCCCTTCATCCTAACTACTGCTGGTCTAGATCATCGCTGAACAATGACCCCTACAGCCTAACTACTGCTGGTCTAGATCGTCTCCCACTTTAAGGGAAAGATCCCTACAGCACAACCACTGCTGGTCTAGATCGTCTCCCACTTTAAGGGAAAGATCCTTACAGCACAACCACTGCTTCTTTTTTTTTTTTCATTAAATAATTCGCTGGTCCGGTAGTAAAAACCCTTCAGCTGACTACTACTTCATCCCTTCAGTCTGAACACTGGACCGGATTGTGCTAGACCGGAATGACATCCCTTTAGCTGACTGTGCTAGACCGGATTGACATCCCTTTAGCTGACTGTGCTAGACCGGATTGACATCCCTTTAGCTGACTGCTAGACCGGATTGACATCCCTTTAGCTGACTGCTAGACCGGATTGACATCCCTTTAGCTGACTAGACCGGACATTAATGTCCCTGTAGCCAAACATGCTAGACCGGATAATAATCCCTTTAGCTGAGTCATTGGACCGGATTTTCCCTTCAATGACTCTCTCATTTTACTTTTTTTTTATCTCTTTTTTTTTCTTTTACTCTTTTTTTTTTACCTTTTTTTTTTTTTACTTATTCTTTTTCCCCTTTTTTTTTTTTTTCTTTACTTTTTTTTTTACTTATTCTCTTTTTTTACTCTTAATTTTTTTTTCTTTTTATTTACACTGTTTTACACTTTTTTTTATTAATTTGGTCAGCTTGGTGTACAACAACACCGGTTACGACATTAAAGGAAAGTTCAGCTTCAGTATCACCGACCCTGTCTGCACTAACATTATTACGACCAGTATGTTACTGAGGTTTGCATCCGCCGTCACGGTCCCATCGTCCTCGTCACCTTCATAGCTACAATTTTTTTTTGGGAAATCTTAAGATAAGTCTCACCAGATACTTTTCGCAGATTTTCGTGCTCGTATTTACAGATTCCATAGCGCTACTTGTTTGTTCCATTCATACCAATGACTATCCAAAACGGTGACATTTCCAAAATGTCCTTTTATTCCAAACACCCGTAGACCCCGCAGCTCTAGTTTGTAGCCATGATGAGGCACCCGTGGGCCCCACAACGACCGTCCGTAGCGGTAAACACCCGCAGCACGCGTGCACCATAGCAAAACTGAGAACATAATTGAAAAGCATTAGTAATATCACTGGCTGTTACGCATTTAGAGAACATGTAAACCGGGGAAATAGCCACCACGCGTACAGAGTACACGTGATATCCGCCGCTATACGTACTGTATACGCTAAGCGTACCCCCTCAAGGTAATGGCTAAAATACTGAAGGGCTCTGACGACAGCAAGAATCGAACCTGCTTGACAAAACTCAATTTTTCACGACTCGGCCTAACCTGATTTTCACTAGTCCCCTATTCAATCTCAGTCACTAAGAATGAACACTTTTTCAAGTTGAGTTAAGTAGTATAAGGCCCTGATACCTTCAACATTCTTATATCTGGTTTGTACGTACAGCTACAATGTGCTAAAGATAACGAGATGAGGGATATAGTTGAACCGCTATCGATCAAAGTAGTTATATCCTGAACAATGGCTACTCACTATTGGTGGAAGTTACTAAAACGTAATAAAAATTAACAGTTTTTTTTTGTTCACCGCTTCATATCTTTCCTCGGCAAAAGAAGTTTCGTCTTTATGGCCCAGCCTGTCACAGAACGAACAAGGTTCAGACCTCGTCGGCACAAAAACAAGCTTGGAAGTCGTGGCACTCCACGCATCCATGAACTACTCGATCCCTGATCGATTCAAGGTCCCTTAGTCCACGAAGTCTGCCCATGTCCCAACTTACCACACGAAAAACTCTTGACGCCACTATCACACGAAAAACACTTGACATACGAAAAACATTTGACGTCACTACCACCACGCTTTCGCGATACATCCGCAACTTGTTCACCCGATGCAATATTCCTCAAAGCACTAACCGGTTTAACATAGATCGAGATACATTTGACCAAACTGATTGGCAAAAGTCCCTACACTCTACGTAGACAAAGAAATGAACTACGCGCGCAATCTGCATACGTAGGGCATCTATCGGAATTCGCACTAATAACAACAGCAAAAACACACACGATATCTTACTCCAGGTACGATCACTCGATACCTACTCATTAAACCACCCTTTTAGCGATCACCGATACGCGAAAAACACTCTTAACTGCTCCAACTATTGAACACCTTTGCACGATCTACCTCCGCACACCAATCGTTAATATTGTGTAGATCGGGATTGAAATTCAAAATATAAAAGTGTTGGTTCGACCTACCCGCATAATTTAATCGAACGAATATCGTCAACAATACAGTCGGTGACCGGGGAATATTCCAGCGTCGATGGGGCGTTTCCCTACGCGTTCTGAATCTCGTGGTAGACAATTTCTATCAATCTAGCAATCTAGACGGAGACCGCAACTGCTGACTACAATCACAAGTCGACGACCGGTATCACGACCGCGACGCTGTACGGGACACTAACCCATACGTTCGCTTCGACGGCGATTAGCGATGCACGCCACGCGATTCGTTGATCGCAACGCACTGCGGCTTAGCTACGACGTTGTTCGCTGATGCTTCGATGACGACTTATTACAACTGACATCTTCCGGCAATAATACTGCACGATAACTTAAACACACTGAAACGGATGAAGCCTTAGATTCTTCCTCCAACGTCCTCTTGCGAACCATCGCTGCCTTTATCTCAAGCTTGTAATTTAATTAGTTTCGATTGTTCGCGATATCCACTGTCAGGCTGGTCGCGGCTATTCACCACAACACAACTGACCAAAATCAACGTAAGTATTGCTGTACACACACAAATTCACCACACCACACGGAACAATCACTAAAACTTACTGAAAACAGAATCTCTAGCCAAATTTAAGGAGTAGTAGTAGACTAGAGCTGTTGTATAAAGAACTAGCAAGTTCGCATGATCATTTCCACTTGTTCATCATTTCTGCCAGCACCTGCATCTATTAGGTGAAGCTGAATGCTATCTCTACTAAAATCCTCTATTTCACTTCAACACGTTTAGGTTTACGTATCTCCTGCAGACCATAAAACTACACTTCCTAATATTGAAAGAAAATCCATGGCAGATAAAATTCTCGACAATTTGTCCAAACGCTCGAGTCTATCTTCCACGGTATCTGACTACGAAATCGAAAGCACGTCGGCTAAAAAAGGAAGTAACCGATCCTTATTGATTCCTACGAAACGTTATTTCGACCCAGTAAGACACTGTATTCAAGGCAATCATCCGGAAGGACGTAAAAAGTCATTAAAAGCGAGATCTTCTAGACTCTGGTATCACAAGTTATCTGCTCCGCGCCATTAACTGTTCCTGTCATATTCGCCAGGTCAAACGATCCTTCACTACTAAACAGATTGGAAATACCTTTTCTAATTAGGCTACATTCAGAACCTGAGTCAAAAGCAAAAGAAAAGGTCCATCATCACACAGACATTGACAGCCCTGCAGCACACGTTGACCCCTCTCTTAACCAACGCTGCTGACTCACGACAACAATTCCCGCCGAGCTCACCGCAGATTCAGCAGGCAACTTGAACCGGTGCCTCTCCAGTATCAGCCTGGAACTGGAGAATCTGATTGAAAATGATCCTGCACCAGCATCGGTCGAGAAAACCACGCCTTCAAAAGTTCTCCCATTTGTAGGCCATCCAAACTGCTCCGAGTGAACCTGCAAGTAAAGTAACTGCACGTCCCTTAAGACTGTGGGTCAAGGTCACGACCAAGTCAATTTCTTTCAGCTGCTGCCTCGCTACAACTGTTCCAGACAGGTGACACCAGCCTTCTATGCCCGAATCCGGGTTATCAGGGTCAAAAGAAACCAAGAACATGGAACTTGGCGTACCAAGTCAGGCCACCAATCTTTCGACCAATTTAGAGAACACAAACCCTTAACATTGAAATTTTAATTAACATGATCACTGCAGCTGAATCTCCAGAAGTGGGCTGATGATCAGATCCCACTTCTGATGTCGGCGAATAGTCAGACATCAGAAGTAAAAGCCGAGTTTGATCAAATATTATTAATAAGACAATTTTAGAATCAGAAGCCAAACCTACTAAATGAAGGAAGCGGGTAACGGGTAACAAATAACGGGTAGCCAGATAAAACGGTTCCCACATGAACCACAGACGTGGACGGTGAAGCGAACCACATTTCACCTTTTATTATTAACAAATAAATAATTTAGAAATCAATTAATAATTAATCAGAATAACACTTGAATAAAGGAAGTGACGAGAGCAGCGACAGTCAGTCACAACAGGCAACGATCCGTAAAGGTCCGTTCGCCAGGACGCAATCATGAGAAATGCGTGCCGGTCCAACGTTGCAGCTCGTTTTATAGCAATTCCGAAGTGGGGAGACTCGCCACACCCTTGCCCCTCCGTTAGGCGTTAACGCTTGAAAAACGTACTACACGCAGAGAAAAATGTTGTTAGACGTACGAGAAATCTCGTAAGTGCAACCAGAACTTCTGTTTGGATCCGTGACAGCAGTACCCACTAGTTGTCTTTACCAAATATTTTTTATTGAGAACCAACTAGAAATTATTGTACACACTACTAGTCTACTAGTATACACGGATAAACAATCTAGTTACGTTTACTAGATTATTGTAAATGTAACTAGATATTTTTGTAGTGTATAAAATATTCTAGTTCCGATAATTGCGTTTGATGTATAAATCAATTATAGTAATCCTAGACAGCAAAAAGAAATATTAAAGTTAGACTACATTCACATTGTCTCGTAGACTACGCGTCAGCACGCTCTACGAGTAATGCAGCACTTATGGCTATAGTGGAGTATAGCCACATATTGCTTTAAGTGCGGAGTCCGTAATCCGTACGCACCCGCGATACAACACAAAATTTTCGTCTCGACCAAGGTAATTTGATAAAACACAACGATAGCGCGATCTAAAATTACTACTGGTGCCATCTAGTTGTGACTCATTAAACTAAATAAATAAGTAGCTACACTTATATATAATTATTTAACTAGAATATTCTTGCATTCACAAAAATTTAGTCTTGTAGTTTTAACAATAATTTTGTTGTATATATAAAAGAACACAGTGTTAAATTAACATGATATTCATCTATGACAACTTAATTATTTTGTTATTATAACAATTTGTTTTAGTTATTTTTCAGAAACAAACAGAATAGTAAGGATAATTATACATTCTTGTAGTAATTAAAATAATGTTGTTGTGGGTACAGGCAACTTCGTAGTGCATTACCAACATGACGATTATTAATCAGAACACTTAACTTCGTTAACTGTACATTTTATTCTAGTAAACATTACAAATCATTTCGTTTATGAAGCAAGAATTATTGTTCTAAATACAAAACTATTGTAGCTTTGATTTAAAATATTTTTTTAGTGTACCTTATTAAACATTTAGTGAGGTTTAAAATAAAATCGTAGAGATTACAAGAAAACAGTATTTAAGACTAAAATTGTCGTAAAATAATTTAACTATACAGTTTTGTACTTCTGGTTGACTCCTATTTCTCTGCGTGTAGTAACGCCATCTGTTGGTTGCCTGTCGTAACTGTCTACCGCAAACTCATATTGGTGCTGCCGCCGTCATATATAAGTAAGTAGGTTCGATGCTAAAATCATATAAAATTAGTAACTCACTTAGTTTATGTAAGTAGGTATACTTACCTATATGTTTCCTTGAAAAACAATAATAATAAGGATATAATAATCCTTTCGCTGCTCACTTATCTTGAGTTCTTCCTTACATTATGTCCTTAAAATCTTACTAACCTACCTTGCAATAAAATAACCAAACACAATATAATATACCTACCTAACTTAGTTGCATTCGATCATTTAAAAAGTCATATAAAGCTATCAAATCAACAATACCTCTAACCTATTTAGCCATTTCTCTTTTATATAAAACTAGCGATCCGCCCCGGCTTCGTACGGCCATATTATGCATGTATTATACATATAAACCTTCCTCTTGAATCACTCTATCTATTAAAAAAACCGCATCAAAATCCGTTGCGTTGTTTTAAAGATTTAAGCATACATAGGGATATAGGGACATAGGGACAGAGAAAGCGACTTTATTTTATACTATGTAGTGATAGTGATAGTATAAACCTAATTAAAATAGATATTACATGAATAATAAAAAACCAAATGAAATAACTTTTCCTAGGTAAGGTGCCCAAAAGACAGCTGCGTTGCCTCTTTGGTTATCTGAAACTAATACTGTAGTCATTTTGAAATATCTCCTCAAAAAATACTACTTAGTAGGCATCGATTTATTACAGATAATACATTGCAATTTATCTTGAATATTTTCATTTTGTCCTTAACTTTTACTGAAATCAGAGATCATTAATTATTGTGTAAGTATATTCGATCAGATGTCAAATTTAATAAGTATAACGAATAAGACGTGCTGCGATGATTGACATATTATTTTAGACCGTTAATTCAAAGTGTATTTTTTGCTTTCGTTAAAAATAAAGTCTTAAGTCTCTACTTGCACTGAACAACATCAGATTATTAGAATTAATCGTTACTAGTTTGATATTATTAGACCAGGCATACTACGTAGGTACCTAACACGTTTGAAACTTAATTAACCGATACCTCAAAAGTTACTTAGTTACTTATATTTAATAAACTAGTTTTAATTTTAGTTTTATTTAACTTATTTAGTACTTAATGTACCTGCGGATAATAATTAACAACTGCCACCTTAATTAAAAACTAAATATTTCGTAAAAGAGGGAAAACTACTTGAAAACAGGGCCTTTAGATAAATATTTGCTTTAATGTCAATTTGAAAAACAATTAATTTGTTTATTATATTGTTATTTTGTCACTAATATCAAGATTTTTAAAAAACTTTTTGGGCACCCTGGCCCGCAGGAATAGAAGCAGAAGCAGATGATATGACAGGTATCTACCTGACTGAAAGAGTAGTAAATAATATGTATATAAAATAAGGAACTATCGTTCCAATAATGTGACTGCGGTTTTATCAAAAACTATAGTAAATTAATAGTTGGAAATATTTTTCACAAGAAAGCACGTAATGGATAAGAACTATAGGTATTATGATTTTCATCTGTAAGAATACGTACGATAAATGAAATACGACTAAAAATGTATCTACAATCAGTGAAATATACGACTGAAATGTACCAACAATCCATGAAACGTGCCTGAAAATGTACCAACAATCCATGAAACGTGCCTGAAAATGTACCTACAATCCATGAAATGCGACTGAAAATAAGTTGTGTTTTTGGGGTTCCGTACCTTTAGGATAAAAACGGGACCTAATTACTAAGACTCCACTGTCTAGTGTCTATAATCTGTCTGTCAGTCACCAGGCTGTATCTCATGAACCGTGATAATTACACATTTGAAATTTTTACAGATAATGTATTTCTGTTGCCGCTATAAAAACAAATAAACTAAAAACAGAATAAATGGTACGGAATCCCTTTATGGTCGAATCCGACTCGCACTTGGCCGGTCTTTAACGAGCCAGTTGGCACAATGATCACCATGCCGGACTGCCAAACACAGGGTTGCGGGTTCGATTCCCGTCTCAGACAAGTATTTATGCTTGTCTGTCTGTGGTCTGAAGGCCAATTCTCGTAAATAACATTGTTCAAATTACATTTCAATATCATTTCGATTGCCTTTCGATCACAAATAATAACCTCAAAGTTAGCTTTTTGTAAAAAAAAACTGACTTGAAGGTATCTTTTGCAATCGAAATGCAATCGGGATGATATTGTAATTTAAACAATATTATTTACGAGGATAGGCCTTCTGGTTGTTTCTATGTACTATAAGTATATATTTACAAAAGTAGTAATATCCGTTGTCTAGCACCCATAACACAAATCTAGTCACTTAACTTACGGCTAGATGGCGATGTGTGGAATGTCCTGCAATATTTATTAAACCACTTCCACGAAAGTACTATTGTGTTTTTTCTTCTATTACAGACCAACACCAATAACGTGGAATGCTGGCGCGTCGAACGCAATACCGACTCGCTTCCCGCTTCGTCCACCAACAGATTTACCGCCTCCATACTCCACAGCCATAACCCTCATCGATCAAATAGGATACAAAATCATCAGGACAACTGAACTTGTCACCGATTTATTGAGAAATAGTGTTAGAGCTATTGTAGGGTGAATATTTTGTAACTATAGAACGGTAAAATTAAATATGTTTGCTCAAGCCGTATCGGCAGTTTAGTTTTTAATTCTTTTGTAATTTGAAATCAGAACGTTATTCTAAAGAGTGATTTGGAATAGACTAGTTTGGTAGACTTAATGGTGCTGCTGAAAGGTGGATGGAAAAAACAATAAAGTGGAAGATGTCTTCTATGACCAGATAATTTTAAAGGGCGTAGTAACTTAAGAGTATTGAGACTAGCATAGTTAAGTCACATGAGTAGGAATAAGTGGCCGCCTTATCTATTGTTTTTTTTAATGTATGCGGGCACCTTTGAAGCCTACGCCATGTAACAGAATCTCGTAAAGTTTCAGGTTTAGGTACGTACAGTCGGCTGCATAATTGCAGACCCATCGTAGAATTCTAAAACTATTAGTATTAGAATGTTTTCATTTTTTTTTTTATAATTACTTTTGTGCCTAGAGCACCTGCTTTAGTTGAAGTTTCAAGTCTTAACTCATGCTGATCTTGCTTGTGTTGAAAACATTCTTGTAACAGTCGTTTTGGAGCTCTACGGTGGGTCTGCAATTATGCAGCCTACCTACCTGTTCTAATACTTAAATATTTATAGAACATTAGGTTCTCTATGCCTCTAGCTTTAGTACGAAATGTGGCAGCGCAACTAAAAAAAATTACTTACCGCTTACTATGTCAAAATGTTACAGCCCCTTTTACGATTTTAGAAAAAAAATCTAAAATTACTTAGAAAATTGGATTACCATAGACGCCTTCTATATCTAAATTATTAAAGCACTTAGGTACTCATCTAGTCTGGCTGTTTTGTGACGTCAAAAACTTTCTATTCCAAATTGTTGTTACGTAAATTGTAGGTAATTTATCGTGTTCCACATAAAAAAGTTAAATTATGCAATGTAAAATAAGAACAAATTGTACGTTACCTACCTAAAGTAAACTAATCTGCGCCATTCTGCGCGTCAAACACTTTCCGTTTCCTATAATTATAGTAGTAGAAACAAATTACGTGTACTTAACTTTTGAATTGAACTGAGATTATTTTTGAAATAAGAACAATGAGACAGCAAAAAAGAAATAAATTGCAGGCCAGTTTGATCATGATGTTTTAATTAAGTGGTCAAATTCGTTTTAGAAGAATTTAAAAAACGAATGGTATCGGAATTTATCGCCGCTAAACGAAAATGGTGGTTTGTTTTTGTATTTTATTGAAGTGAAAACTTCTTATGGCGCGTTGGGCACTTTTGTGGGTGAGCATTTTCAGCCGTTCTCGCGACAGATTTTGACGCGACAGATGAGATTTTATTTGTGTTAGTCTTTTTGTTTAACTTATACTGCCATCTATTACACAAATTGAGAAACTTAGTTTCTAGAAAGACCGCTATTCGAATGTAGATGGCGCCGATTTAAATTTTTTACTGCCATCTAGCGAATAAAAAATAAACTATATTTGTTTAAGTGAGTGCTAATAGATGGCAGTAGCAGATCGTTTCAAGAAATATTCTATGAGAAATAACAAGTTTATTGTTTTCACTTCTGCCTGCACTCCCGGAGTGTTTTAAATGGCTTTTGTTTTTTTATTTGAATGTCTAAGACGACATTTTATGTAAGTTTAAACGTGTAAAACTGAATGGAACAAGAAAATTCAGTCATACCTTTATGACATTTTCTCGATGACGCAAAAAACTCTACAACACGGTTTCGTTAAAGAATGTCACTGGCTGTTTGAAAGAACTAGATAAATAAAATAAATTGTATTTACTTGACTTTACACTGGCATAATGCACAAATAGTGCAAAGCGATTAGAAGAAAACAAAATAGTGGGTAGTTTTATTTTCCAGAACTACCTACATATTTGCTTAGAATATTAATATTATTAAGTATAATATAATTATATTTCCTTAGTGTAAGTGTTAAATTATTTATACTTCTTGTCTTGAATTTATTTTGTCTATAGATTAGACATTTACTTAGGTTAGGTACCTACTATATCTTATTTTTGAGATTCTACATTGTAAGTTGTGTTAAGTCAAATTACCTAGTTAAGTGAAAAAGGGCCTTGAATAAAAATGCTTTTCTTATATTTACTAATGTGTTTTAATTTGTCTTGCTTATTTTATTTGTCCGTGACATTGGACAAAGAAGCAGAACCGAACAAAAAAGGTGTTGGGTAGAACCAGAACCTACTTACCTATCTATACTAATATTAAAAATCTGAACAGTTTGTTTGTTTGAACGCGCTAATCTCAGGAACTACTTACT
This sequence comes from Idaea aversata, assembly GCA_907269075.1. NCBI lineage: Eukaryota > Metazoa > Arthropoda > Insecta > Lepidoptera > Geometridae > Idaea > Idaea aversata. The sequence goes on from OU026101.1 coordinate 10,874,163, forward strand.
GGTTCGAATTGAAAAATTGTTTTTGTGTTGGACTATCCAATTATTAACATTTAACCAATATATGGTCGAAGTAGATAGTCTATTTATCGAGGAAAGCTTTAGGATCGGGACTTACGCGGGTGAAACCGCGGGGCGTAACTAGTATATTTATACAGGGTTATTGGAAATTAATTGACACGGCGTTAAGGGCTTCTTCTGTGTTCAAACAACTTTTGTTCTACGACTTTTGTCGAAACTTAATAGATATCCCAAAAAAAATATTTAAGTGTTTCTCGTACTGTCTGCTAATTTTCTATGTCTATGCGGCAAGTGCGCGCGCGCGATCGGCACGGGGCGCACTGCGATTGGGTTGTACCATACCTACTATGATTGATTATGTGACGTAGACGTAGAGTTGAGTATTATTTGAACTGTTGGATTTAATTTTTTATTTTTGTATGGAATATTTTTATAATGAATTTCCAAAAGTCGTAGAACAAAAGTTGATCGTTAAGGTGCACAGAAGAAGCCCTTAACGCCGTGTCAATTAATTTCCAATAACCCTGTATAACTAGCTATTACCCGCGGCTTCGTCCGCGTAGAAGTTTTACCTACCCCTCTTTAACCCCGTTGGAATGAATTTCAATAAAATAAGAAACAAATGTCTTCCATCAATTCTGTTAAATAATTTGAAGTGGATTGGACCAAGGAAACACGTTGTCTCATACAAGGTAAACTCTGCCCCCCTTTTTCCCTATGGGGTAGAATTTCGGTAAATCCTTATCGGATGCCTACGTCATACAAAGAACACACCCTCCAAGTTTCAGGTCTCTACGATATGCGGTTAGGCTGTGCGTTGATCCGTCAGTCATTGAGGACAAAGCATTTTATAATGTACTAGCGACCCGCTCCGGCTTCGCACGGCTATATTGTGCATGTATTATACATATAAACCTTCCTCTTGAATCACTCTATCTATTTAAAAAAAACCGCATCAAAATCCGTTGCGTAGTTTAAAAGATTTAAGCATACATCGGGAAATAGGGACAGAGAAAGCGACTTTGTTTTATACTATGTAGTGAAGATAAAAGATAAAATATTAAGCGCCTGATAAATTGTAGTCGATGACACTCGCTTGAACACGATGAGTTCTTTTGCTCTATAATGGATAAATATTTGATAGTATGTACCTAGGTACAGTGCCGTATTATCCATAAGGCACTTTTTAGGCCAGTGCCTAAGGGCCCACTATGACCAGGGGCCCAGCACTCCCGATTAAAAAATGAAAAAAAGGCGAAGAAAAAAACATCACGACGACGGATCAGCAGAAGAAGTGGTTCATAGAGGTAGATATAAATTAAAAATTGAAACATTATTTGCCCGTTATAGACATGCTCTGTACAGAATTGTCGCGACGACTAGAAGCAAAGTGAAATTAATTTTCTGTTTGGATTCCTAACGGATTTCTTGGAAAAGTCCGATGGGGATATTAGAAAGGCATGCTATAGGTTTAAGGAGAATTATTGCAATGATATCGAATCGTATTTATAGTGGACCATCTTGTCTATGAATTCCATAGACAAGATGGTCCACTTTAAATACTTTGTGTCACAATTAGAGGATACCGGAAATAAAGAAAAAATATACCTGCTGAAAAATCTTACAAGCTGATAGATGGTAACCTTCGTTAAATGCTCGAAGATGGTAACATGGCACAATCGGCAATGTGATAACTGAAGTCTGTTGTTGATGATAATGGTACCTTCATTCTATTTCGTAATGTAGACAGTAAAAATATCCAAATTGCGTTGTTGTGGTATGAAAAAAGGGGGGCCCGAAACGAGCTGTGCCTAGGGGCCCCGAGATGGTTAATCCGGCCCTGGTATGTAGGTAGGTATACGTAGCGCAGCGAATGGTGACCTCTGATAGAAAGTAGAAGGGGTATGCGCAGAAGTCAATTTTCATATAAATATCGAGTTCTGCGCATACCCCTTCCACTTACCGCAGAGGTCACCATTCGCTGCGCGAGGTATACTTTAGGTCCAGAAGTATATTATAATAGCACCGCTCCGTTTTACCCGCGTAACTCCCTATCCCGTGGGAATATCTGGATAAAAAGTAGCCTATATTACTCCCAATGAATCAATGTATCCTCATACCAAGTTTCATCAAAATCGGTCCAGTAGTTTCGGAGCCTTGTTACAAACTTTTCTCTTTAAATGTGTAGATTTGTGACTGTGTTAGTTAGTAATGTCAAAGAGGGCAAAACGTTTCGAAGACTTCTGTGGCGTAGAGGGCGAATACCCTATCGAGACAGAAAGTTGCGGGTTCGATTCCGTCGATCAAATAATTCCAAGTCTGGATGGTTTTCAATGGAAAGTTATAAGTTAAGAATAGGTAGTGAGTATGTAAGTATTTACAAAAAAGTATAGTAAGTATTTTAGCCGTTGTCTAACACCCATATTAAAAGCTTTTATTTCATTTGAGGTGTTATAACACCTTTCTAAACCCAAATTATTACTAAGGTATAGTAGGTAATTATTTTCTATTAGGAGCTCGAATTATGAAATTAGAAATAGAATATAATTTATTCAAACAAACACACGACTGACGACATAGTATACACACAAATAAGAAACAATAGGAGATAGTTATAGAGAAAAGTAAATACAAAAAAAAACAGAGAAAGAATTATAAGTAGGTACCTAAGCATCTGTTCTCATGCTTCTTAGGCTCTTTGTTCTGTTCCAAATTTTCTGGCTACGTAGCTAGGTAGGTACTACCCACCTACTATTTTCCTACTTTCTAATTATTAGCACCCAAGTAAATAAAATCTATTAGGTACAGTAAGTAGGCCATCTGCCTATTTATAAGATTCGAGTAGGTAGGTACCTACTTAAAGTAATTAAACGAATAAACGTAATCATAATCATTCATGCGAAATAAAATCATGGGAACAATCGAACTTTTTATTTTAAGCAGAATTATGATTAGTTAGGTATTTTTAACTAAAGGCGAAGCCAAAAGGGTTATGTTTTGACCCGTATTTATGTTCAATCTAAAGCAACGAGTTGAGTAGGTACCTACCTACCTATTTACGCAAAAATTACTAAACCGATTGCGATGAAACTTAGACTGTAGATAGCTGGTGTCCTGGAATACACATAGTTACGCGGTTTCACCCGCGTAAATCCCGATGCCGTGGAAATATCGGGAAAATAACTTATATTATACCTACCATACAATCAATGTAATCTCCTACCAAGTTTCATCATAATCGATCCAGTAGTAGAGCCTATTCGTTACAAACAAAAAATATTTTAGGTTTCATAATATTAGTGTGGACAAAGTACGCACCTAAAACATCGAACACTGTGATTTCAAAGTTATTTTTACAGCAGCAAACACCACAACAGGAAAATGCATCTTTTTAAATTGGTCAAGTAATTATTCAAGTTATTCGGAAAATACGTACGATGAGTATAAAGTATTACTTACCAACATTCTTCAAATAATATGAGTCATAAAAATTACAAGTAAGAACTTATAACGAAAAACAACATTTTGAAAAGAGGCTTCCGGCGACTGGGACCGCAATCAACTGGAACCGCGGTCCCGGTTGCCGGATTCATTTATTTTATTATTTTTCTTCCGTCGAGTGGGACCGCTCGCAATTAAACAAAGAAATCAATTGTTCAAGAAAAATAGTACAGTCAAACGAAAAAAACTCTTTGATTCAAAAATCTCATTGAAAAAATACGCGAAACCTTTGATTATTTTTAATTAAAAAAAAAGACGTACTTAAATACTTTTATTTTCAAATGTTCAAATTCCTTTTTCAAAATGACACCCATAGAATTGAGTTCGTTTTAATTAGGAGTGATTGTTCACTGTGATTATTGTATAATACGTATTTATGTGTATATTTTTATTTTATTTTAACGTCTAAGGCTGACTATTATCAAAATATGCAAATAATAGGAGGTTTGTACCAGGGTGTAAGAACAATGTAGGAGGTATACTGATTCGTTTGAGAGCAAGCCCTTACACACCACCACCACTTTCTGTTACCTACAGTGTGAATTGTATGATGGTAATTGGTTTGTATGTTCTAGGCTATCAGAACTTAGTAGAAGGTTAATAGAAAAATCATGATCGAGATATTTGCATTCTTTTTTCAGCTTCTTCAATACCTTTAAGGCCATCACATACACATACAGGAAAAAAAATTGAAGAGATAGAGATAATTTAATAAGTGTGATTTATACTTTCTACTGACTTCTGATTGCCTAGTACTTTTTACAAACTAATGACCATTTTCTACAGCAAAAGTGATGTTAGATTCGTGGGTGATTTTTGTAGGTACTTACATAATTATGTTTATTTCAATAGTTGTTCCAACCCACCCATTAATTGTTTGTAAATTGTTGATTATTTTTAGCATATTTTAGGTGTATGTTTTGATTGCGTAAATTTTAAATAAGTAACAAGAACGATAATCAAAGAGTGTTTTTTTATATTATTCATATAAATGATATTATTTAATCAAAGAGTTTTTTCTTTAATGATTACTTTAAAGGTTTTTTCGTTTGACTGTACTGTTTTTGACTTGAACAACAGTTTTTTAAGAGTGGTATCAGTCGACGGAAAAAAAATATTTAAAAATATTAATCCGGTAACCGGGACCGCGGTTCCAGTTGATTGCGGTCCCAGTCGCCGGAAGCCTCTTTGAAAATATGCACATCTCTACAAATGGAGCTTCATTTTAACTATCCTAATATTAAAAAAATAAGAAAGATTTGATTGTTTGCATTGAATAGGCTCCGAAACGGCTGGATCGATTTTGATAAAACTTGGTATGAGGATATATTGATTAATTGGGAGTGTCATAGGGTACGTTTTATCCCAATATTCCCATGGGATTGAAAATTACGCGGGTGAAATCTCGGAGCGATTTGGTATTAGATATTTTAATTTAAACTTAGTTAACATGTTGTAATATTTAATGAAATGCAACAATTAATAGATATCTAGTATATAAAAATATCTTGGGGTGTTATCTATAGGTCACATTATTGTGGTCAAACAAATAAAAAACAATGATAATTTTATTAATGTTTTATCTTTACTTATTTTACCACAACATACATAATAAATATCACATCTAAATGATTATGCCATTTTGCTCCACTTTCACAGATATTCAAGTTAAGTACAACAGGTTTATAATGAGATTGTTCCCCTAATTTGATACATTAAAAGCTCATTAAATAGAAATTTGCGCAATAAATATAGAAGCCATTTATTGTCTATTAAAAACTTTATACTTATTACATAGAGATTCTATTAAAAATTAGATCAAATTTGCAAGTTTATTGGACGATCAATTCAGTTTTACTGTCCTTAGTAACTAGAGCAACCAGACTGCCACTTGGTGGCCTCTCTTCACCCTTGATCCACTTGTCAAATAGCTGAGCAACGAAGGTCAATGGAGTCCACGAACCAAAGTCGGCTTTTGGCATCCATTTCCTGTTCATTTCTGTGTCCAATGTCACGGGCAAGATTGCTACAGCTAGAGAGTTGTCTGGGAGACCTGAATCGGGTGATCCCAGCGATTTAGTCAGTTGGTGAACTGCAGCCTTAGCGAGACCATAGCCGATCATGCCAGGGGTCGCTTCTAGGGCGGCCTTGGCACCAGTCAGAGCTACAAGACCTCCAGGGGATAAGTACTTAGAGGCAACTGTAGCGGCGATGGTAGAACTCCATACGGATTGACGCCACATCAGGTCTGCTTGCTTGGAGAGTTCCTTTGCAGCGTTGCCGCCAGCCCATCCGCCGGCTACACAGATCACAGCATTCACTTTCTGACCTTGCAATGCTGCAGCTAGCTCGTTAACGACGTGTTCTTCTTGCTGAACCCATGACGCGTCTTTTGGCACCGTGATGTTGATATCGGCTTTATCATTAGGGTTGAGATCGATGTTAGCGACCCACCAGTTTGCAGACTTGAAGTGGTTGACACAAGCGGCTCCGAGCGCACCCCTCCCTCCGTATACAACGATCCTGCCACTGGCCATGGTGCGTGTAATCACAGTCGCAGTTAACAACGTACTAAATCCGTACCAAGTAGGCAACCAACAGGTTTCCTATCACTGGTTGCCTTGCGCGGTAACCTCGTTCGACTCTCACTTTTCGTGTCGCGCACACTCACGAATTTTTAATTATTTATGAAGCAGGCACTGACACTATCTTACACACGCCTACAACGAATTTTTTTTTTTGGTGAATTTATTATATTAGGTTCTAGAGTGAGCAATTATAGAAAAAGTTTTGGAAATAATCCACAGGAAATAAATAACAACTTCAACTTTTCAAGTCGGCCGGCACTTGTTGATGAGTGATGACGTTGTTAACGTTAGTGTCAGAAATCCGTCATTGTCAAAGTCAAATAAAATTAAATGTCAATGTCAGTTGTGACGCAGCACCATTGTTTCCATTTTCTGTCATGCGCTTATATGACATTGGCCATATGATTATTTTAGCGCGAAATTCGAAATTAAAAAAACCATTTTAATAAAGTCTGCTAGGAAAATCTAGTCAGTGTTTCAAATTCAATTACAAGCGTACTTATTTTGATTAAGTATGTTCTATTGGATCAGTTAAGTGTACTACTAAACCATTCTAGACGATATTATTTTAAAGCTGTACTCTTGGTGTAGGAATCTACCTAATCTAGAACTTGTCTATACTACAGGGTTAATGGCTCATGTTACAAGATTGTTATTAATTAATCAAAGAAAATAAAATAATTATATTGATTTAAATAAATGATATGATATTCAACTCAACGAACTCAAATAATTGATATCTACATATAGTTTGTAAACATACTAAAAATATATTAAAAAATATTATAATTTCTTCCTAATTAAATAAAAAATAAGTTTTTATTCAGATTTCATTTAATACTAAAATTATTATTAGTAGGGTGTGAGACCCAATTTTATTAGTACTTTACTTGTACACGCCTACTTATTTTAGATGTGTTTAAAAGGCACTAAAATATTTCTGAAATTATCTAGAAGAAATAAATATAATATAATAATATATATAAAGTTACGCAGAACATAACCCTAAAAACAATTATGTTAAAATCTTTATGATAGTTTTACGGCATAATTTGACTTTTAGAAAATTGGAAATGATGTTTTTTTACAAATGAATCCGTGAGCAAACGGTACTTACTTTGGATCTCTAATTGCGTATTTTTTATGCAAAAATATAGTTTTTTTTTCATTCCAGCCAAATTATGTTCTGCGCAGCCTTGACTTTACTAGAATAAATAGGAATGTTTATTGCATAAATTGTGTACAATGGATGGTAGGTAGTTTTAAAATTAGCAACAACAATTTACCCATTGGGGGCATGCAATAAGTACTTATTAAAAGTACTAAAATTTCAGAAGAATAACATCTTATACTTAAATCTATAATTAAATAAGATTATAGTGTTTCTTATTATTCTATTTTTAAATTTTGATTACAATAGAGGTACCATGTAGGTATACTGCTACATAAATGTTGTATAAAGGTACTTACTTACATTACATTTATTAGGTGATTAATTTACAACTAAAGGTAGGTACTCGATGTACCCAACCCAGTCAGTAGTATGCTTGTTTGTAGTAAGCAATATTATATTATTATTATTATTTTCATGTAGCTTCTATTTACAATATCATTTATTTTACCTGCCAATTTAAGGATAGCCGGATAGGATAGATAGATTTAAGGTTAGCCGTCGCCATACAAAGAGGTAACGCGGCCAGTATTCTCGGCTTCTTTGCACCGGGTGCGGTCAGGGGCGGTTTATTTGAATGACGCTTAATTTTTATTGTAAATTATGTAAAAAGTATTGTATTATTTGTGATTATTTGTCTTTAAGTTAAATAAATTTGATTTGTATTTAAGGATTGACGTGAGACTCTAGAATCTGGGTCGGGACTGTCTGGATTATATGGGTTATATGTTATCACTAGTGACAATATTATCCATTTCAATAGAATAAAATATGCTAATAACGACATTCACAGTGATGCTTAGAGATTTAAATACTAAACTAATATTATTTAAAATCTCGGCTTTCCGCTGGTGGTGTAGATGGTTTATGTTGAAAATGCAGCTGAGAATAACCCCCACTATGGTAGACAACACCTAATGAAAAAAAATGAAAAAAGAAAATAAATGAACAAAAAAGTAAATAAAATGATAATGTGATAATATTAAGGTTTCTGAAAGTAAAACAGGAAAAATAACTAAAAAGAAATGTTAACATAAAATAAAATACGATAATTACATAGATTCTGAATAATTAATAGAGCTGTTGTTCCGTATTCCTATAACGCTCATCTTATTAGGTAGGTTATATAATTTTCTTAATTTGTTCTGTGTGTAGGTATCTAACTCAACCCATTGCGTATTTTAAATTATTTTAGAACCCAAATGTAGATGGTAAGTAGGTACCTACCTACCTATTTTATAAAAATTGAATACTTGTATGATGGTTCGATTGGTTCTAATAAGTAGTACCTTTATTGTCTTTACGTTTATTAAAATTAAAGATTATTGAACTAGGTAGGTACATATATTATTATTGCTGATTTTGAAAGTAAAAGACACTCTTAATTTTTAAACTTAATGTTACCTACTCTAAAAATAATATTTAACCGCGAATGGCACTTTAGGATCTCATGCTACAGAATTTTCATAAAAGCATCATACAAGACAGAGCTTTTGTTTCCAAGATAGTCTTGCACAGAGAGCGCGGGGTCCAGGCCGAAAGTCATTTTGATGACATCACAGAAAACGACAACTGTCATCATGCCTACAGCCGTGTGGTAGAGTCCGTCTGCTAACTTCTTGTGTTTCTCATTGTTTTCACCATCCAAAGATGATATGATTAAAGCCAAAACTCCCGCGCTCGCCTGCAACACATTTTTTTATGTTACCTACGTTATTTCTACATAATTTTTATGCTATAACGATTTTGATCACATAATAATATCTCTTGACACATGAAGGGTTTACAATACAATCTCTCGGAAATCACTGACCCTACAAGAAGTATCCTCGTATAAATTACATTATTCCTACATAACGAAACGCGTCACAATCTTTTGATAGGCATTTTATTACGCAGATGGTGCCGTGACGTTCAATTTCTTCAAATATTCCAAATTAACATATTCTAGCCTCTCCAAAACAAGAGCGTTATTCGAATACTCTAAACCGAAAGCGGAAATTATCATATTTATAACGGAAATGACGAAAATAAAGATGACAATGACGTCATTGAGAATCACGGCTGAGGGTTGGTCTTCGTGGTCGTTTAAATCCATTCCTCCGATCACCACAAATAAAAGCCCAACTAGTAGCTAAAACAAAATTAAACTTAAACATTCTAATTTCATCACAAAAGTCATATAAATCTAATATATAAAAATAAGTCGGGTTTTCCTTCCTGACGCTATAACTCCAGAACGCACGAACCGATTTAGATGATTTCGGTTTTGAAATGTTTGTCGTAGTCCAGGGAAGGTTTAAACGGTGAGAAAGATCGGACTTACGCGAGTGAAACCGCGGGGCGCAGCTAGTTATTTATATAATTTGGCTGATGTGTTAGCCCTACCTACGAACTCTTCGAACTACGTACAATCTTAACCTAAGTAGGTACTAGTACATGTGCGACCAAGTACCTATAAAGGAAATTATTCATCTATCACATATTAATATGAATTTTTAAATCTTCAAATTGCCTCTAATCCTTGATAACGTGCCAACGAAGAATCAAAAGCCGAAACCAGAACATTTAAAACAGTGACAACAAAAGCGGATCCTGTTGTTGCATAATTAATGTTGAGAGCTGATAGTCGATGTCGAGGATCATGAAACCGGCAGTCGTGAAGCAGGTTGAGAGAGAGAAGCACGAACCCCATCGCCACCTAAAAACCTCGAATAAATCAGCCTCACTGAATCCTTACTTACCATTTCATTAGTAGGTTGATATTTCACTACTATGAGCTTCGTAAATATGGAAATATAATTTCCTCCCTCATTGTCAAACAAACCGTCTCCTCTTTACCCATAAATCGATAACAAAACTTACTTTGCTTCTATTTTTAAAAAAAACTCAGGTGGATAGTCTCCCACGATTTGTGTAGTCTGTTTAATATTTTTTATTATTGGTTTCCAATTTCTTCGGAAAGCAGGTAAACTTTATCATTATCTATTATTTTCGAACATATAACTATCTAATTATTCATTCAGTCATACGTCACACCGACTAGCGACTCTACTATACACACACGCAACTTGTAACTTACTTACGTTACTTTGATATGTATCGTATACGAGGTACCTACCTACTTATGTGGTAAGATCAGCATACGTCAAAATGACCTACACATTAATTAATTTACACACCTGATTATTGCGTCGATTTGATACAACACCAGACAAAGAAATCCAGGAGATATCATTGAAGTGACTCACCTGAAGAACAATGGATATGGAGATTAGGACCACAAGGAGCATATAAAACTCATGTTTAGGGCCAACTTGCAAAACGTATTTGAGTTGAGATGCGTTTGAAGTTAGAAGGGCTATGTCCAGCATACCCTGGGCGACTGTTTTTTTCGTAGCATAACGATTAGCGTCAAGGCCTTTGACCTGCAAATAAAATGAGTTCATTACTCGGGTTAGTCACCTTTAAAACGGTTAAAGTTGCTAATAATAATATACAAAGGATAAATGTTTTCATCTAACGTACGAGGTAAATAAAATATTTTTTATTGTTTTTTTATTAAATATACCTAATATTATTGTCTTCTTTAGCGCTACGGTTAATTAAATTATTGTATGTAGAAGTTCACCTACTCTTCAGACTCTTTAGTAATTTATGGTCTCTCTAACTTTAACTCTAAATTCAAAATATTGTATGAAGTCGTATCGTCATACCACTCTTTCCATAGTTCTGAACTTTCATTTATATTGAAACTATTGAATTTAAGTATCTAGTCTCTATCTTAGTATATTTTCACGATCAGGAAATACGAATAAATATAATGTAAGTAATTTTTCCTGAACCCGAAAACGGTAAAACGGTCTTAGTTATTTATAATATTAGTTGGATATTTACAATGTCAGTAATGATTTCCGTTGCCGCGTAATCTTTCGAATCTCCATCACTTCCTTCTGGTCGATCGCTTTTTTCACAGGCATAATTTTCCTTAGTTTCTTCGGCCATTTTCACAATTCGGCTCAAAACGTAGCGATCAATTTTGATGTTTTCTCAATCGCGGCGTGATGGAAACTGATCACAAAACGCATTGTGATGAAACGGGGAAGCCAACTTCCTTTAAACAAGGCCTTTGAACGTCGACGTGATTACTCATTTAAGTATTATTTCCTTAATAATTGTGCAGATTTAATTAAGTAGGCATAATATTAATATTACAATAATTATTATGTTCTCAAACGCTATGTTACTCTACAACTCACAACAATCATTATGCTAACCCAAAACTATGCCAAATCATAAATGTATTTTTAGATATTTCCATGATTAACTAAATACAACAAAATAATAGTAAAGTAACCTAAGCATTATTTAACTTATTTTCACAGGAAGTTAATATCCTTCCAGTTTAGCGGAACGGAACGCGATTATTTAGAGTTATCCTACATAATCTTTACTATTAAGTTGGAAGAAGTACCTACCTACTGCTAATTTATTATTAACAGTAGGTGTAAATACCTTACAAAAACTTAAATATGAGTTTAAACTCACCCCATTGCGTATCCCAGCCGGTAATATTGCTGCCATTGTCTTAAAATATATCTTTCACGGAGTACCAATTATCACGATTTCATTGTCTTCAACATCATTTTCCGAAACAAATTTTGGTAGGTAAATCCGTCTACTTCCCTTGATTGCTTGTTACTGAATGGAATAATGGTGATGGGTGTGGGTGAAATCGATGGTGCTTGACAACGGTGGTAAACAAAACCATGTAGCCTATGCAGGTGATATCGGTACCTCAATGCCATGCTGGTAGACCTTGAATTTTGTAAAACTTTCTATAGTATTAATGATGGATAAAATATTTGACGTAGTAGGAGGTACCTATATTTTCATAAAACAGTAGCAGTTACATATAATATTATATTGGATTGTGAAAATTGGCCAAATCTTACAGGAAATACAAAGTTGAACAACCCCAGATTTGGGGTTAAAGGTCATTGCTTCCAGTTATATATACAAACTATAGTAGGTATACTTACACTATGTAAGCAATTTTTATAAGATTATAAGCAGGTAGGTACTATAAGTAGGTATTTCCTCGATTTAAAAATACACACAAATTTGTTTATTTATTTTCTAAATAGAGTTCACTAAAATTATGTGACTATCATTTTGTTACCTTTAATTTATTTGAGCTAATAAATAAGTGGCCTAGGTATATGATTTTCGTTTTGTTAATAATATTATCTTATACTAGCGACCCGCTCCGGCTTCGCACGGCTATATTAGGCATGTATTATACATATAAACCTCCTCCTCCTTCCTCTTGAATCACTCTATCTATTTAAAAAAACCGCATCAAAATCCGTTGCGTAGTTTTAAAGATCTAAGCATACAAAGGGACATAGGGATATAGGGACGGCGAAAAGTGACTTTATTTTATACTATGTAGTGATGAAGTAATAAATAAAAGTAATAAAAGAATAAGTGGTAAAGAAATATTATGTATATAGCTGGACATGCCTAGGTAATTTCGACCATTTATCTATGCTAGGTAATCATTAATTTTTCTTTTATTTCAAAATCTAAAAACATTTTTTTATATAAAAATAGACTGATAGCAAAAATACTATAGCTGTATAGTGTAAGTACATTGCTAATGAACTTACAATCAAATCTCATATTTATTTAACTGTAATTTCTATGTTAAATAAAATTAAGATTTTTTAAATAAAATATTTTAAAAGTAAATTAATTTAAAAGCCTAAACCTATGGTAATTGGTAGGACCTTGGCTACCGATGATGGTTGGGACCATGTTGGGGCCGCAGAGAGAGAAACTTTCTGACACTTTGTGTCTAGTCAGGAGGTCTACCTCCTGAATCTTGACCGTTGACCATCAAGTGAGAGTCTCTTGAGGTGTTGGTTGAGGCTCTTTGCTGCTGATATGACTATTGGAACATTATGTACAGTCACATTACCAATTAGCTGAACCCCACGTGACCCAGAGCTCACTCTCAAATCTGTAAAAAATATAGTATTTACCTATTTTGTTATTTTTTTACATTGTATTTTGTATTGTATAGTATATTGTTTAATAAAAACAGAATCAGGTAACATTACTTTACAACCTTACAGATTTGCGAGTAAGGTCTAGGTCACGTGGGGTTCAGCTAATTGGTAATGTGACTGTACCTACTCGTCAAATCAAGGGCCAACATGGCGGTAATCTCGTCAGTCAAAATATCAAAGTACCTACTAATTTAGTTTCCTTGTCCTTTTGGACTTTACGAGATTAACGTCATGTGCAACGGTTGTAATGATAGTAATGCCCGTCGCTTTGACTGTATATTATTACGATGTCATTCATTATTATAAAGTAAGACCTTCATGAAATAGGTATTATACTTTCAATGTGTCCAATGTTGTACGAAAGACCCTGTACATAAAGCAAAATGAAAGACTGCGAGAAAGAGGTGAAATAAAATACCATTAAGTGATGTTTACCTCTAGAAAAAAAAATTACGATATCCATTTAATAATTAATAATAATGTCCAGCAGAAGTAATGGTTATTTGTTTAGCTTGAAAAGTTTTGAAGTTTATTATAAATGAAACGTTCGCGCCGTTATCCGCCCGCCCGATTTCGCGTCTACGATCTGTCAAAAGATATTTCTATTTCTTTCTTTCCGTGTGTTGTTTTGATACAAACAAAAATAATGTTTTTATTGTATTATTGACTTGGAATCATTTATTTTGTAATGGTTATTCTATAATATCGAGATTGTTTCGAGATAGTGCTTACGTCAAATTAATTATAATGTGAAAAATGTAGTGGTGTGTGGTGTGTTTTTACCAAGTTGCACCGTTCGAGGTGTTGGAACTTTGGAAGAAGTCTTCTCGAAATCATCAGAATGCTACCTTCTATGCCTGTATTATTTACGAGGGACAGTCAGGATGCTTTTGGGAATAAGATAGAGCCGAGCACTAGTTTTTTCAGTCAAAATTTAGTGGTAAAACCTGATAACAACCCTGAGGTGAGTCACTTCTTAACCATATTTATTTCTCCAATTTCCACTCTTTCCAAAGGGTTTATCACGATGCTAATTGTTTCTAATTACATTTTAATACCGTACCTGCAATAATTAAGGGTTGTTTTCTATATATTCGTTGATTAAAGCTGATAATTTTGTAAAGAAATTAAGATAGACGTAATTGTCCTGTCGCCATTTTTAAGTTGTTATAAAATTACGTGATAACCTGACCTATATGTTGGTTTTGTTGCAGCCACCCCCTGTTATTGTTGAGGAGTCCCCTAAACCTAAGATAGAGAACAAGAACAGGAAGGAAGAGCTAAAGAAAAGTAATGGTCCTTCAGAGCCCGATGACAAAGATATTGAAAATGGTGAGCATCGAACTAAAACCAAACAAATAATTCAAGGATTTTAATTAATATCATAGTTAATAATCAATATAGTTCCAAATTGCACCTTATTTATTTTATCAGTAACACAAATATAAGATCAGAAACTACACAACTGAATTGAATAAAATTTAATAGTTAATTTCTTATGAAAAATAAATATTCTAGAAACTTTGTTTATAATGTATGTTATCTAAGGGAACTACTTATTGAATTTATCAGCCATTGAAATATTTGATCAGTAAGCAAAATCAGCATTATATTAATGTTATCATCATACTATGTTTTTGTCGATAGTAAAATATTTTTGGTCAGCTATACTTGGTCTGCTAATAAACTAAATATAGCAAATGAAAGGATGTTTGGCAAGTTTGTTCTTCCAATGTGTTTGCAAAATAATTACTTGGTCAGCCAAAATATTTCTTGGTCAGTAAGATTATATAATTTTTCAGCCAAAATATTTCTTGGACAGTAAGATTATACAATTTTTCAGCCAAAATGTTACTTGGTCAGTAAGATAATACAATTGATCAGCCAAAAATATTATTTAGTAAGAATATACAATTGTTTAATTTAGTAAAAATATACAATTGTTTAGCCCAAATGTTACTTGGTCTGTAAGATTATACAATGGATCAATCAAAAATATTACTTGGTCAGTAAGATTATACAATTAGTCAGCCAAAAATTTTACTTGGTCTGTAAGATACAATTGATCAACCAAAAATATTACTTGGTCTGTAGGATAATACATTAGTCAGCCAAAAATATTACTTGATCAGTAAGATTATACAATTGATCAGCCAAAAATATTACTTAGTAAGATTATACAATTGGTCAGCCAAAATGATTCTCATGACAAACGAGATTTAACGAAGGAACCAGCAAAATGATACAATTACAACTAAATAGGGAAATACTATTACTAAGTGGATAAGCAAGAGTTAATAGTTGGTCATGATGTTGGTGTTCCTAAACATGTAAAGCTAGCTTTTGCCCGTGACTTCGGCCAAATAGGGTTTGAATTTCCCATAATCTTTTCTTAGCGAATGTCTATTATTATAACAGCAATATGTATGCTAAATTTTATCCCGATATGTCTATTGGTATCGGAAGCCTTCACCTTCCTCAACATCTTGTCCATCCAAAGGTTGCCTGGAAGAGATCGCTTTGAGCGATAAGGCCGCCCTTTGTAACACTAAAACTTAAGGTTTGTTTTTATTTTATCTTTATATAAAAGAGAAAATCACTGACTCACTCACTCACTCACTCACTCACTCATCACGATATCTCAGAAACTACAAGTGCTAGGAGTCTCAAATTTTGCATGGGGGTTCCTTTTATGACGTAGGTGCACACTAAGACGGGATTTTTCGAAATTCGACCCCTAAGGGGGGAAAATGGGGGGTCGAAGTTTGTATGAAGGTATGATATTTTTGAAAGGTAGGAACTTGAAAATTAGAATTCTATCTTCTTATTATAAATAAATGATCACGTGTTTCAGGGATTTTCAATTTTCCTATTTTAAGGGGCGGAAATAGGCGCCGCTTTAAATCCGAAAGTTTGTTTCCTCTTCACGGTTGAACGACGGGACCGATTTGGATGAAAATAGGCATAGCGGTAGTTTAGGGGGATAAACAAGGATATAGGCTACTTTTGATCCCGAAATTCCGGCGGTATCGGGACTTACGCGGGTGAAACCGCGGGGCGCAGCTAGTTTAATGTAATTTAAAAATGGTGTGCACAATAAAGAATTTATCTATCTATCTATCTTGGTTTGAGCTGTGCATTGATATATCAGTCATTATATTATAGACTAGCTTTCATCCGCGTAGAGTGTGAATTTTCAAAATCCTTTTTTATCTGATGCCTACGTCATACAAAGAACACACCCTCCAAGTTTCGGGTCTCTACGATCAGCGGTCTAGGCTGTGCGTTGATCTGTCAGTTAGTCATTCAGAACATATCATCATCATCAATACATAGTATAAAATAAAGTCGCTTTTTCTGTTCCTATATTCCTTTGTATGCTTAAATCTTTAAAACTACGCAACGGATTTCAATGCGGTTTTTTTAAAAAGAGTGTGATTCAAGCAGGATTCAAGAGGAAGGTTTATATGTATAATACATGCATAATATAGCCGTGCGAAGCCGGAGTGGGTCGCTAGTTTTACATAAAACAGATAATATGAAAATGAAAAGAGAAAGGAGATTATTCATAGTAGTGATATAAAAATTAAGGTCAATACTAGATAAATTGAGGACAATTTAAATTTTGGCTTGCCTTTGATATATCCTTTCTCTTTTAGATTTTGTAATTATAAAACTAGCTGCGCTCCGCAGTTTCACCGGCGTAACTCCAGATACCGTGGGAATATCGGGATAAAAAGTACCCAATGAATGTATCCTCATACCAAGTTTCATCAAAATCGGTCCAGTAGTTTCGGAGCCTATTCGTTACAAACATAAAAACAAAAAAATCTTTCCTCTGAAAAATATTATTAGCAGATTACTAAAATTAATTAATTTGCAACGAGGATAATAATAATATTTGATTCAATGTCAACCACAATGTTTTTGGTAACTGCTTGTTAGATAAGTTATTAGATTTACACATGAGGATGAAATATTTGGAGACATGGAATGAACCCATCTGTGTTGTTTTATTTTTCAAATATTTCATTTTACAATAGTATAAAGAACCAACAAATATTACCTCAATGAAAGTTGTGCATTATCGATGAAAATTGAATTGGCCAGGCGTCTGTAGAGTTAAAGTGACACCTTTTGTACACTTCCTTTTTTTATTTATAGTTTGTATTTTACAATGTA
Organism: Idaea aversata; assembly: GCA_907269075.1. Taxonomy (NCBI): domain Eukaryota; kingdom Metazoa; phylum Arthropoda; class Insecta; order Lepidoptera; family Geometridae; genus Idaea; species Idaea aversata. The sequence goes on from OU026101.1 coordinate 10,891,697, forward strand.
AGACACTTTACACAACGCCATCTAGCCCCAAGCTAAGCAGCTAGGCTTGTGTTATGGTGGCCAGACAACAGTTATAATGCTAATACCTTACTTTTATAAAAATATACTTAATATACATAGAAACACCCAGACTAGAAACAAAAATCTGAACATAAATATTTGTTTAAAATGGGAATTAAACGCGCAACATTCTGCGCCACAGAGTTCTTCAAATGTTACTCTGTTCTATCAACGTCATGTTATAAAATAGGACCGTTCCATAGCAACGTCATGTTATTGACAAGGTATAGCAACATATGAAGTATGCAAAATGGTAAAGACAACGAAACAAAATGGTTCTTATGACGTTATCACATAAAATTATCGTCCGTAAATTGACTTTACAGGCAACCAATTTTTTTAAACTTGTTATTTCTTTATTTCCAGCATTAGCTAGATCCTACTACACAAGAGTACAATCAAGGTTTTCCTTAAATCACTCTGTGCCTAAGAACAAATTTATACAATTTCAAAATATTTTACGACAATTTGACCCTAACAAGGAGAGCCCCGTAGATTTATTTAAGAAGATAGAACAGTTATTTGGTGAGGAACATAAAGATATTGTTGAAGATTTCCTGCTGTTTCTGAAGCCGAGTCAGGCAGCTCAAGTTGGAAGGTTCATGGATAGATTCCAGATGGTTCGGATATCTGGATTTATTGAGCTGTTACATGTGAGTATTATTTTCTTTTCGAAAGTTTTTGACGTGATAACATCTAATAAATTGATGGAACACCTGCATTCACACAAAAGTGTCATGTAATATTGTGTGGCGTCATGCGTCATGGTAACATAACCATGACGCGTCCGTTCCCGTTAGGAAACGAGAGTATTTAATAATAATATCGCTCATCTGGGCTTGTGTATGGTGACGAATGACAAATAGACTGAAAATAACAAAAAATACCTTAATTTTCATCGTTTTCTTATGACGTTATCACGTAAAATTATCGTCCGTAAACAGACTTTACAGACAAGCATTTTTTTATACGAGATATTAACATGTTTTTTTTGTGAATCTCGATATATCTGCTGTTGCAAGCATCATAATATTAAACTAAAGTAAGGATCATCTTCACGAGATTTATTTTAATTTATTTTTATTTTCTGCGTCGCAGTCGGGCGAACACCCGACTGCGACGCAGAAGGTTGCGGGTTCGATTCCCGCCGGGAACAAGTATTTATGCTGACCATAAATTCTTGTTTCTGGTTCTGGGTGTTTCCTATATGTATATATTTACAAAAAAAAAAAAAAAAAGTATATAAGTAGTTTATCCGTTATCTGGCACCCATAACACAAGCATTAAGTTGCTTAGCTTGGGGCTGGATGGCGATGTGCCCACTTCTAAGCAAACGCTAGATCACTACATAGTATAAAACAAAGTCGCTTTTTCTGTCCCTATTTCCCTTTGACTGCTTAAATCTTTAAAACTACGCAACGGATTTTGATGGGGTTTTTTTTAATTATTGATAAAGCTGTTTTAAGGCTTAATGAGCTATAAGAGATGTACAGTATGGGTCATAAGTAACTGATCAGTTTGCTACAATAATACTATCAACAAGTATTGGAGATACAAACTCAAATACTTGAATTAAAAGTACTCAGTGTGATTATTATTTTCAACATGTTAGCTATGTCTTTAGTTGGCCGAGTGGTATAAGCCGCCACCCGCTACACCAACCGATGTGGGTTCGATCCACAGGTTACGTTGTTATAATGTTCAAATAGTGCTGCACAGGATTGTAAACGTTACGGTGGGTAGAGACTTTTGACCGTGGATTGTATCTGTTACAGAGTACATTCGCTCGCAAACCGACGGTGCTCAGGAAAGTGGTGCGCGCTATCACGACCGGTCTGAACACAGGCAACAGTGAGGAGGCGAAGACGCGTGTAATGCCTCACTTCAGATCGCACCCGCGCCTTCTCGCGATGTTCCGATTGCTGTTCCCAGACGAGAGGCCGCCAGACAGGTAACAATATAACGTACTAGCATTACATACTACCGATCCCGTGGGAATTTCGGGATAAAAAGTAGCCTTTGTTATTCCCAATTAATCAATGTATCCTCATAACAAGTTTCATCAAAATTCGTCCAGTAGTTTCAGAGCTTATTCATTACAAACAAAAAATCTTTCCTCTTTATTATATTAGTGTAGATATGCTACATTAACTGCACACTGCGATTTACCCGAGTAAGTCCCGATCCCGCGAGAATATCAAATCTAAAGTATTGTGATGAAGGAAATATTGGCGAGATATTAACACACTGAATGTACACAGTTTACTGAATATTTATTGAGTACATACTACGTCACATGACCTTCTAGTACAATATTGATTCCTGTGTAACCTTGCCCTTGGCACATCTTCATATCGGTGCAGGTGCGATGCAGTATCAAATAATTATGTTTACATTGTAGTTTTGTCTATGACTTTTACCACTGTTCTCACTGTATTCTTATACAACAGTATAATATGCCCTTTTCCATCCTTCAAACTACCACTATGCCAATTTCATCCTTTGTTCTGTTGTTCGACCGTTTGAACAAACAAATAAACTTTCTTAAATTTCCTTGAAACTAGATGGCGTTGTTTCCAACATTTATTTATTACTGTTGTAGCGTATACGAATCTGGAACGGATCAATTGACAGAGGGCTTCCTAACAAGCGACAAGGGCTACGATGTTTGGGAATTTCAAAGCGATAAAGACAAGAAACCAAAGCTCGAAGCTAAACAAAGACTTGATACCACGGTAAGTAAATAAATAAATAAATATTTCAGGACATATTACACATCGCCATCCAGCCCCAAGCTAAGCAACTTAATGCTTGTGTTATGGGTGCCAGATAACGGATAAACTACTTATATACTTTTTTTTTTGTAAATATATACATATTATACATATAGGAAACACCCAGAACCAGAAACAAGAATTTATGGTCAGCATAAATACTTGTTCCCGGCGGGAATCGAACCCGCAACCTTCTGCGTCGCAGTCGGGTGTTCGCCCGACGCGCCACAGAGGTCGTCGTAACACTAGTGTGTAACATTAGTTCTCTCCTCTGGACATGGTCGAATGAGCTAAGAGGGCAGTAAGTGCTGGGCAAGCCTACTCCATCCTCACGCTAAAAAGGACCTAATTAAAAAGGGTCTCATTGCGGAAAACAGCTCGTATACAAATAAAAGTAAGTACAAGTAACACTAGTGTTAGTTTTAAAATTTTAATTAGATTCAAATAATCAGTTGTATGGGGATAGAGTGAGTTTTTAACCCCGACGCAGGAACGACGGGGTGTTAGAAGTTTGACGTGTCTGTGTGTGTGTCTGTCTGTGGCTTCGTATCTCCCGAACGGATGAACCGATTTTGATTTTGTTTCTTTTGTGTGAAAGGTGAATTAGTCGGTAGTGTTCTTAGCTATGTTTGATTCACGGTTCAGCCATCTGAATGTTATCTATCTTCTATAATATAAAAATGAATCGCAAAATGTGTTGGTAAGCGCATAACTCAACAACGCCTGGACCAATTTGGCCAATTCTTTTTTTGTTGTGTTTGTTATTGTCAGGAGAAGGTTCTTATGAAAGAAAAAATTAAGGAAATTTCGTAGAAAATTATTACGCGGGTGAAACCGCGGGACTCAGCTAGTATATATATAAAAATCAATTGCTGTTCCTTAGTCTCGCTAAAACTCGAGAACGACTGAACCGATTTAGATGATTTCGGTTTTGAAATGTTTGTCGTAGTCCAGGGAAGGTTTAAAAGGTGAGAATTTAAAGATCGGACTTACGCGGGTGAAACCGCGGGGCGCAGCTATGGGGGAGAAAAGTTGGGGTTTTTTTAAATTCTAAATGACATTGAGACTTTTATTAGGCGGAGAGGCTGCTTGTTCTTTTTTTCTTTTTTGCCCAGACAATAAGCAAATTAAATACATTAGTTGCAGAATATTAATACAAACAAAACATGCAAAAAAAACGGATATATCTATATCCCGACTGAGTCTAGATATAAAACTCTCGAACATTTTGTGTTTGTATTAGTATCCTATAACTAATTTATTAAGTTTGGTTGCCGACCGCGCAAAAATGAATATAGCATTTTTCCCAACGGCATTTAAGTTTTCCTACTATGAAGTTTTTAAGTCAGAATCGATCAGTTTCCCATTTTAATTTCCAGTATATGAACGGTCGAGTATTCCTCCAACACGGTCGGTTGCTCCGTTCCGCTCGCGTCACCTTCCCCTACAGCAAGGAACCGTACCGGGTCCATGCGCGACGCCTCACCTTATCACATTCTCATCTCTCCCCACCACATTCAGACGACAAGAAGAAAATATCACCCAAAAGACCGCGCAAACAAAACAAATCACCAACAAAGAAAGATGTCAATGATAACACTAAAAAAGACAGTCTCATTATGAGCCCCAAACTGAAAAAGGCGCAGAAAACTAAAAATGGCAAAAAGGATGATAGATTAGAAACGCAGAAGCGGAAAGATAATAAGAATCCTATTAGAAAAGATATTGACGCGACTAAAACGAAACAAGCGAAGATCGAAATTAGTGCGAGCGAGAAGAAAGAACAAGTTAAAGGCAATAATTGGACGAGAGAGGAAGATAAAACGATGCTGCAGGTTTTGAAAGGCGAAGCTATCTCTGAGAAAGTGTTTGGTAGAATAAAAGAATTGTTACCGCATCGGTCTCCGACGGAGATCAAAGAGAGGTTCTGCCATGTGATGACGCTATTACAACAAATGGCTGTCGGGGAAGTCACTTAGTTCACACGATCGGATGATAATTTAGGTTTAAGCGGAATATTTACAATTTTGTAATAATAAAATGTATTTTTGATTCACTCTTTTGTTTCATTTTGCCGGGTTGGTATAACTTTTTCAGTAGGTACGATGCATAGGCTTATTCCCAATGCTACTACAATATTTGTATATTTTGAACGTAGAATATAGAGGTATTAAGCCTGTAATCCTTGACCGTGGGAACTTCTGATAGAACACACACATTGATATTTTCTAGCCACACAGGTGCAACGCAGTATTAAAATTACGCACCCTGGAAACAAATAAATCTACTTTCGATGCATCGTACATTTTGTACAAGTTACATATTCATCAAGCGTTCGTCTTTGTAGGATGTTTATGAATATCATAGAAAACACGCAATGTATGTAGTATTTAACTTGTCACATCGCAAAACTGCAGTCCGGTAGTAAGTAGCTGGCGGGAAAGGGTGGGGTCAGAGTGTACGTTTTTTGGGTATTTTGTTTGATAACGAAATTGTCAATAAGTAAATGTTCTGTACTATAATAATTTTTATATTTATATATTTTTATAATAATAATTATGCGAAATAATTATTACATCCGTCTCTATATATTGAAAATTCACACATAAACGTTCGTATGTACTTATGTGCCCTACTAAGAAACAGGTTAAAACGTGTCGGTATCGGCATCATATATTATTATATAAATATTCAGGCAAAACACCTACCAATCTTTATAATATTCGATATAGTTGGGTAAAAAGATGAGTACATTATAGTTACTGGTTTGTCTTAAATCTTCCTTTATTTTTTTGGGATTTATAGTAATTTCCTTTTACTTTTCCCATTATTATTAACCTTGAATAAAAATAAGTTACGATATATAGGATTAAAATATAAAAATAAGCTACAATTTTAATACATCCTACCTACCTAAATCATACCTTTTCCATATTTTTATTTAATTTTTGACAGCTCAATAAATTCCTATTTTAATTTCTTTAGAGAAAACAAAAAAAAAAAACAAAAAAAAAAAAAAAAGTCCTGCAAAAGGCAGGAACGTCAAATACTAGTTGAGTTTTTCTTTCCCGCAAATTGTTTGTAAAACATATCCAATTAGAGATCGAAATGTAAAGATCTTTGGACACAACCGGCATAGTAATTTAAAATGCCGCTGTGCAGTTTGACACCCATACCTATTGATAAAAGGCATTACAATAAAAAAATAATGTCTTTACACCAAACCTCTAAAACAGCTCAGAAACGGGATATTCAAATAAAAGCATTGTGACCGAGTATTTCTACAAGACGTATCACCGCGTCCTTTTCCGTGACACTTTTGAGGTTTGTTGTGTAGGCATAATTTTTTCGCTGTAATGCCCTATAACGAAGGGTATGGGTCTCAAAGTGCACCGCGAACTTTTATAAAATCGTAGGATAAACGTTTCTTCAAATATCCCATTTCCGAGACGCTTTAGAGGTTTGGTGTGAAGGCATTATTTGTTTGTTGTAATGCCCTATATCGAAAGGTAAAAAACCACAGTCCATGAAGTATTTAATTTTTTGTCTATGTTTGCCTGTCATAATTATGTCAAAAATTAAAATGAAATATAGAAACAGTTATTTCTTAGGTTAAAATAAATAATCAATATCACATTATAACCCGCGCGCAATGAGAATGGGATGGAACCTTGTCAAAGTAAATCGAAAATGACAGAAAAGTAGCGTTAGAAAAAAAGTTCTGAATAATAATTAGGTATAAATTAGTTATTTGCACGGTCATAGTGTCGCGGATTTGAAACAGACCCATTGATTTAAAGAAAAATTATTATTGTCTGTGGTAGATTGTCTATGGAGCAATGGCGATTTCATTTAAAAAAATGTTTTCTCCAAAATTATAAATAAAACGAGCACATAAGGACTGTGCTTATTAAAGTGATTAAATAAACAAATAATAAATTCCGACCGTGGTTTGTGTTGTTATAAATTGTGGTTTGTTTTATTATAAATGCTAGATTTATGTAATTAATTATTGTGTGATTATTTATTGATTTAGTGATAATGAGTGGAAAATGGGGTAAAACTTTGAATAGTCAACCACCTCAAATAGTTCTGGAAGTCGATAGATATTTCGATCAGGAACGAAGTCGGTTTTTCTAACGCATTGAAAATGATGACATAGTTGGCTGTGGATCACGAATCTAGTAATTCGGGAATTACATTGTCAAGAGATCTTTTTGACGAACCTATGGGTTTGTTCAAAAATACAAAAAAAAAAACAGCGCACTCCGGGAGTGCAGGCAGAAGTGAAAACTGTATATCTGTGTAAAATCTCATCTGTCGAAATCTCATCTGTCGCGAGAACGGCTGAAAATGCTCACTCGTGTATCAGTGATGGCGGTAGCGTGCGACGCGAACTGCGTACGGCAGCTCGCTGCGAACCTGCACCATCCACCGAGAGATGTCGCTGTTAACACTGTTGTACAGAAGTGAGTATCGTAGTTCGGCCGTTTGCACAGAGATGGCGCTGTTTTCAATATTGCATAGTAGTAGAAGCACAATAACTGTTAAAATCTCATCTGTCAAAATCTCATCTGTCGCGAGAACGGCTGAAAATGCTCACCCACAAAAGTGCCCAACGCGCCATAAGAAGTTTTCACTTCAATAACCGAACGAGCAACAAGCATATCTAAAACACGGTGTCACGCATCCGAGGTGAGGGAACTTTGGCTGCATCAACTTCATTTTTTTCAGAAAGCGATACTTCTGAAAAAAGTCAAAGCTCTGATGATGATTCCCATGAAGCACATATGAGTGGCATTGGGGAATAATAATTGGAATAACTAAAAAAAATATTCCTAAACATCATTATTGAAAGGATTGCAACCATGAAACATTTTTGTGTATTTTTAACAGACTTCAAAAAAAGGCGGTTCTCAGTTTGACCCGTATATGTGTCAGTATGTATGTTTGTCCGTGAAGTCTTCACATACAGTAGAAATGCCTAATACTATATATGTAGCTACACTAAATATGAATAAATAAAAAATAACTAATTACAACAAAACGAATTACCCATTATTCAGAACTTTTATGCTAACGCTACTTGAAGACGACCCAGTTGGCACAATGGTCACCATGCCGGACTGCCACACAGGTACGATTCCCGCCTCAGACAAGTATTTATGCTTAAATATTTGTCTGTGGTCTGGTTATTTCTATGTATTATAAGTATATATTTACAAATTTTTATAAGTAGGTAGGTATTTGCTGATTTTATAAAACAAAGGTCATTCAGACCAAAAACAGTACATGAAACTTAAAAAATAAGTCAAATTTTAAGGTTACTGACCTCTCCGTGTAAGGAACAGCTGATTTTCAGGTAAACCTAACCTCAAAATTTTCGAAAAAACGTTCGAATTTCTAAAAGTCGTAGAACAAAAGTTGTTGGTTTGGGTGCACAGAAGTAGCCCTCAACGGCTTGCTAGTATAATTTCCAATAACCCAGTATATGTAGTATATCCGTTGGCTAGCACGCATAACACAAGTCTAGTTACTTAGCTTGGGGCTAGATGGCGATGTGTGGAATGTCCTGCAATATTTATTTATATATGTATTTATAAACTGTCATTTTCGATTTACTTTGACAAGGTTCCATCCTATTCTCATTGTGCACGGATTATACCTAGTTTCGACTCCTTGCTCGAAGAATAGGTACAATTACAAATTAGTTGTCGTGTGCAACACTCGCACCCCACCCTTATGCCAGGTCAAACAATAAATGTAGGGAAACAAATGGACGTGCTCTCACCTTGAATACTGAGATGACACTGTCAGTTTTGCGCGCCGCGACATCTAATATAAAGCGAAATGTCACGAGCTACGGCCTCATACTAAAATGTATGGGCAGCGAGGAATGATTTTAACCAAAAAAAATATCTATGTTTCGGCATTGATTATTATTATTTGGTTTCAATAAGTAAAAAACTGCAATGATGAATGCATTCTCTATACTTTTGTCTCACAATTTAACCAAAAATATTTTCAAATATAACAACGAAGTAGCACAGATACTTAAAATAGAAAAGGTCGATTTCGATGTTTTTCATCAAAGTTAATAATTGTTTTTTCAAAAACTATGGATTATTTTCAAAATATCTGACAGTGAAACTGTAGACTCATCTAATAAGCTATCGAGAATTCTTTTTAGTGTCTTACAATGCAGGGAGTTCTTCAATATTTTTAAAATAGTAAATGACGTTTTTAGGGACTCGCCTCTTAACAATAGAAATCGCACTTTATACCTAGTAACTAATAATTCTATGCTATTAACTAAGCTCACTTTTAATTAAAGATTAATTATTTTATTAACTTTGGTAACATAGATATTTTATAATACAAAGTTCGCTAGATTTGGTATGGCCACACAAAACGTCAACTATATTTTGTACCTAATCAAAGCGCATCAAAGAGGCATTTTGTTATGACAATCGCTCTTTGCAGTTAACCTCCATGAAATCGCCAGTCTAACGTGACATGTGGATGTCAGCGTTTGGCAGTGGCAGTAGGTACCATTTTCAAAATATGTCAGTTGTCGTAATACTGCTTGTCAGTAAAATCGAAACTGCTATTTTATTTTCTAAGTTTATACAATAATTGATAAATATGAATGAACTCAGTGCTGATTACTATGAACGAAAATGTTTTTTCAAAACGGAACAGGTACCGACACAGAGTACGATTAAGGAGAAGATGGGGAAGCCACTGGCGAAGGTTTATTTCAAGTCTATGAACTATAAACTGAAGGTGCTCGCTGGTCTCGAACCTCCAATGAAAGGCGGTGGGAGTGATTGGTACATGCCGCCAGAAGAAATACTCAACGGCAGAGTAGTTCTTAAACCCATAAATAAAGAACATCTTGCGAAACTAAGCTCTGATGGCTTTGAACTTTACACTGAAACGTTGTTAATAAACAACTTTAAGAGAAAGGAAGAAGAAAAACGAAAGGTTATTTTAGAAAGTGACTTAAACTGGAAGAGTAGTATCGAAGTTAACTGCCGACAAACATTGGAAGACACTGCTAAAGATGCGGCGATGAACAACACCGAAGCGATTCAAAAAGCATTTAGCCAATTCGCAACTCTTTACAAAAAGTCAATAACCAACATAGAAACAATACTATTCGATGGCGCAATCAAAGAAATAGAAAGAATTAAAACTAATGCATATACGGAAATGCAAAAAATATTTAAAAAACGTCTACAACTGCAGGCTACGATCCTTCAAGATTTTTACGATAATAAACTTGCGAAAAAGAAAGAAAGGATGAAAGCCAGGTTCATTAGCAACGTGGAACAATCACGGAAACGCGTATGTGACTATGTTCACAATATAAATGTACAAAAACATTTAGTTATTGAAAAACTGAGACAGTTTTTAAGAAGTCAGAACCTAGCGTGTCAGGTGTACGTTGCCCTCAAAGAACGAGAGTCGTGTAAGAAAGAATTAGACGCTGCCCAAGCTGAACATAGAAAGAAGACCAGAGATCTAAAGGAACAAATAGCAATGAGAGACTTCGAAGTTAGACTCGCTAAGGAAAAGGAAAGAAAACGCACCGAGTTTAACAAGTTATGGCAGAAGAAAGTGTGCCATGTGGTGAAGAAGTTACAAATGTTTGTGAGTTTCTGTCTGAGCTCACTGCCAGAATACGCAGACTTCTTTATTAATATGGAGAAACTGATGATGCTGCAGTTAAACGATGTTATCGAAAACCCAAGCGTTGAAAGTTTATTCAAACGTGATGAACCTGAATTTCACACTCCTGTGCCTTTACCTCATCCTTTTTATTTATATTGGGACAAGGATTATAAAGCACATAATGTTGACCCGAAATTATGTCCTAAACACTGCACATCGAGCTCATCTCAGCTACCGGTGATCATCGTTAATAATCGGTTCATCTACGCAGCTTGCGATAACTTTGAAACTTTTACCAGTAAAGTATTAGAGTATGTACAAGGAAAACGCGGGGATGATCTGGACTTCGAAGATAAGCTTGATTATACGCAAACCGTACCAGTGAAATATACATCAAAGGAGCGTCTCCATGAAGTAAAATTGGAAAGTTCACTACTCCAGGTCTTGCAAAACGAGGTCCCAAACCCAAAAGGACTTCCAATCGATTGTTACTGTTGCAGCATTCCTTACTGTTTCTGCAGTCCTCTCCACCCCTCCACCCCTGTACCTTCAAAATGTCGAATTGAAACAAAGATACCTCCGTCAATCAATCAGTCCGTAACGTCCGGTAATAAGCTTGATACTCGAAGCATGGAGTTGATACACGAACGTGAACCGAAAATTGAGAGTTATTTGGAATACGTCACTCCGAAAAGGTGTAAATGTTCCAAAGCTACGAAAAAGCATCTCGAAGAACATCTCCCACCTTATATGAGAAAAATGTCTAAATATGAAACACCACATTTGCCGTTTTATGAAATATGTCCATTAGATCGGTTTAAGAAGATAGTCAAAAAGGCGCAAGCAAAGCGTCCACCGACTCCTCCATCACCAATCATCCTACCTAAGCTTCGCACGATTGGAACACAGTATTCTGATCAGGAGTTTGATATTCTTTGCGATTGTTTATCGGATGACGAAGTGGACAAGTTATTAAAGGAATTACCGAAAGGCAGACCTTTTGATGAGAGCATGTTTCAGATAGTAGGCGACGAGACGTCTCACTCGTACCTCAGGCACCGCACTAGCTCCGTAGCCATGGAATGTGCGTACACACTTCGAGCCTTGCTCGAAGACTCGCCACAGTTGGAAGAAATATTCAAGAATAAGGACTGTCACTATGATTAATTGTTTTCTGAAATCAAGTCTTAGATTTATAGCTGTATTTTATTACGCATTACAAAGGTTATTATTATTACTTTAAATATAATTTATTTAATTTATATTTTAATTATTATTTAGATAGAATAAACATTATTTTATTGCTTTTACTTCTTTTTTTTCGTCCATCCAAAAATCCTTTGGCCCCTGCGATGCATTTTGCGATTCATGCCAATCGATAGAGGGCATTATGGCGAACGATTAATGCCTTCACACCAAACCGTTTAAGCGTCTCGGAAACGGAATATTAACCCAAACGTGTTGCTGTCCTATAATTTTGCAAACATGCGCGGTGCATTTCGAGACCCATGCGTATCGATAAAGGGCATTACGGCAAACAAATAATGCCTTCAAACCGAACCTCTAAGCACTAAAGCGAAAATCATAGATAGCTAAATAACTTTATTTGACTTTTTTTTTTTCATTTCATTTATTTGCTTTCATATTGTATAATGGATCTTACAGAGGCATAATAGTCCACATATGAGCCCTGCCGGGCATTGCAATTGTGTGGCGACAGACCGAGGTTTTTCTTACTATTGGTACTCGATAAACAAGAAACTCGTCTTGTTAATACATTGTTATTTTGATGTTCAAATAATGAGATAAGTTGGTAAGTATTTGAATAGTTGTGTTAGTTTGTTTGGTTATTTCAGTTTTTTAGGAACTTGCAACAGCGGAGAATTTATTAAGAGCCGATTTTCATAGTCCGGGGTTCCGGGGTTTTTCCATGTTTGTTTTAAACTAGAGTAGGTACTTGTGACATTAGTACTCTAGGTTTGGTACACTAGACTACTGTACCAAACGGCAAGCCTGTACATAAAAGCGGTATTTTTTTTAAATAAGCATTGTATGCCCGCCAATAATCGACCTACGCTACGTATACTTTCCTGAAACATACTCAGAATATGGTCTAAATATAGTCTTGTCAAATAAGAATCTGGTGTACTCAACATCAGGGGTACTGAGATTCTGGCAATTTAATTATCAGACCTACTCAGAATCCGAACAACTAAGAACTTCTTCAGATTTTGACCTAAAATCTACTATTTACTTTTTTGAAGACCCCACACATGTATGGGTTTGATGAAAAAATGTTTTTTGAATTTCAGTTCTAAGTATGGGGAACCCTAAAATTTATTCTTTTTTTTTGTTCCGGTTCCGTTTTTTGCCATTTGGCTACTGAACCCTAAAAACTAGCCTTTCAAAGAGTAAGTAGGTGCATGATAGGTACGTCGGCTGCATAATTGCAGACTCACCGTAGAGCTCCAAAACGGCTGTTATAAGAATGTTTTCAACACAAGCACGATTCTAGACACCTGCTTTAGTTGAAGTTTGAAGTCTTCTAACTCATGAATTTATCAAACAAAAATATTAGAATGTAAACATGTCAATAGTAGTAATTTTCGAACTCTACCGAGGGCGAGGGCTGCAATTATGCAGCCGGCTGTACCTAATATGTATATCTTTCGACATGTGCGTGCGCCTCTCGTCCGATTGAAACAAACATCCGTAAAACATTAGTCAGTAGGTACATAAATGTTGTCCGAATAGATCTGACACGAAATTGGCCAACTTTTATAGGTCCATGGCAACGGTAGGCTTAAACCAAAACCGAACTATCGGCTAATTGAATTATAGCCGTATCGACGCCGTGACGGAAGGTCTAAGTGAGCCGCAGTTAGTTAAAAACAGGCAGAAGTGAAAACTGTATATCTGTGTAAAATCTCATATCGACCGCTTTCGAGCAACACCTCCTAACTGCCATTTTTACCCAAAAGTGGATTTTAATGCCATCTGTTGTAAAATGTAAGCATCTTTCCTGTGACGAAAACTCGTAACTATCTGACGTTTAAAAGTATTAAAAAATCGCTAATAGAAATTTCTTACTTTTTCTTCTTTCTTATTTAAAAAATAAATTTAGTAGAAATATCTCCTATCTCACATTTTGACACGCAGTTTGGACTGAGAACGTGCTGGAAACTGTTCGTCTTGGCTAAAAGTAAGTAAATAACTTGTATTTTCTGCATTAAATGAGTTAATTTGAAGTTAGAAGTAGAAGTAGAAGAGTTAATCTGGCAGCTGGTCTCCCAACACTTCGGTTCGCGTTGCATCGCGGCCGCCACTCGAGAACCTTTACTCCCCAGCAGTTGTCAGTTCTGCGAGCCCATTACCTGCCCATTGCCACTTCAGCTTACCAATCCTGAGAGCTATGTCGGTGACTTTGGTTCTTCTACGGATTTCCGTATTTCGGATTCTATCACGTAGAGAAACTCCGAGCATAGCTCTCTCCATAGCCCGCTGAGCGACTCTGAGCTTATGAACGAGGACTATAGTCAGCGACCACGTCTAGGATTCGTATGTCATCACTGGTAACACACATTGGTTGAAAACCTTCGTCTTGAGACTCTGTGGTATTTGTGACGAGAAGATGTTGCGAAGCTTCCCGAACGCTGCCCAACCAAGTTGGATTCGTCGGCTGACCTCTTTATCGAAGTTAGATTTACCTAGTTGGACCATTTGGACTAGGTAGACATAGTGATCAACAACTTCGATAACATCGTCTCCAATGTGAACAGGTATGGGTATGACATGGGCGTTCGACATCATCTTTGTCTTACCCATGTTCATTTTAAGACCCACCTTTCCGGAGACGGTGTTGAGGTCTCTCAGCATCCTGCTGAGGTCCTCCAGCGATTCAGTCATGATGACTATATCGTCGGCAAACCGAAGATGAGTGATGTAATTGCCATTGATATTGATGCCATATCCGTCCCAGTCCAAGAGCTTAAATATATCCTCCAATGCAGAGGTGAACAGTTTCGGAGAGATAACATCTCCCTGTCTCACCCCTTTTTGCAATTGGATCGGATTTGTGCTCTGGTTCTGAAGCCAGATAGACAGTAGACAGTAGCGTACAAACACTTCAGCACTTGGATATACCGATAGTCGATTTTGCACCGCTGGAAGGACTGCAGGACTACCCGGGTTTCGACTGAATTAAAGGCTTTCTCGTAGTCCAACGTAACGGCCGATTATACTCCTCTGTCTTCTGTATAATCTGCCGGAGCGTATGAATGTGGTCCACGGTACTAAAGCCTTTTCGGAACCCGGCTTGTTCGGGAGGCTGGAAGTCGTAGTAAGTAAGAAGTAAAATAAGTTTATAAGGTAATAAGATATTTACCTAAGGCTAATTGTTAATTGAGAGAATGACTAGTCTTAATTGTTAGTTTTTAAAAACATTACTTTGAATTACCTGCCAGATTGTGATATTAATTAATACCTTACATTTAATTAGTTAAAAAGAAGAATCATAGAAAGTTTTCGTTAATAAATGATTAAATAAATAACTCGTTTTATTTATAAGTTTAGTGACAATAAATTCTATCTCCAACATTTTCACCAACTTTTTCATACCAATAGCTCGTATCTACCATAAACTACTTTAGGGCTAAAAATTTAATACAATATTGTTATTAATCAATACTATTTACAAAATTAATAAACTTGGATTTTCAACTTTTCGCAAATCCATAAAATAAAGAAGTTATTCAGTTTTTTTGCTCTCCTGTAAAATTTACCAAAAGTCAGTTAGGAGCTGTTGCTCGAAAGCGGTCGATATGTCGCGAGAACATACGCAAAAAGAGTTTTAGATGAAAAAAAAAAATAGTCGGACGACAAATAGTCGTCCGACATTTGTCGTCCAACAAATTGTCGTCCGACATTTGTCGTCCGTCAATAGTCGTCCGACAAATAGTCGTCCGACATTTGTCGTCCGTCAATAGTCGTCCGACATTTGTCGTCCGTCAATAGTCGTCCGACAAATAGTCGTCCGACATTTGTCGTCCGTCAATAGTCGTCCGTTAAAAAATACCATATGTACGTCTTAATACACTCACAGCCAAATTAAAAACAGTAGGCCCAGGCATACATTTTCGCCGCGCCGTAGAGAGGGGATAGCTGTCTACTCTCCATCCGTCTTACGCTTTTTCGATCAGTCATCGGTCACGTGTCCTGACGCGAGTTTAAGATTTTATACCCATTACAGAAAAAGTGCTCAACGCCGCTAAAGAAGTTTTCACTTCAAAAATGCCCTTCCTGCCATTATAATGTTTTCTATGCCTGTCACTTTCAAAGAGAATTTAAATACTACGTCACTTTTTGTAACCTTTCAATCCGATTCCGTGATTTATTTTAATTCATTTATAAAAAAATAAAAATGTTCAGGTTTAACGAAAACTACTATCTCAGAAAATGTTTTTTCGAAAGAGAACAAGTGCCTACACAAAGTGTGATAAAGAAAAAGATGGGATTGCCACTGGCCAATGTTTATTTGAATTCGATGAATTACAAGTTAAAAGTACTCGCTGGTCTCGAGCCTCCGATGAAGGGAGGCGGGTCAGACTGGTACATGCCACCGGAAGAACTGTTGGAAGGCAGAGCAGTCCTTAAACCTGGAAACAGGGCGGTGCTCGCTAAACTCGGTTGTGACGGCATAGGTCTGTTAGGCGAGCTATTAGTAAGAAACCACCATAGAAGGATGGAAGAAGAAAAGAAAAGAGTTCTTCTAGAAAGTGATATAAATTGGAAGAAAACTATCGCAGTTAAATGCCGACAACAATGGGATGATTGCTCCGCTATAGCAGCAACGATGAATACTGAAACTATTCAAAGCGCATTCCGTGAATTCACGACTATGTACACAACATCTATAACCAATATTGAATCAATCCTCTTTGATGGTGCAATTAAAGAAATCGAAAGAATCAAAACTGAAGCACATAAAAACATGTCAGAACTTTATAAGAAACTTATCAAAGTACAAGCTACTGAACTCTACGATTTATATATTACGAAGCTAGAGAAGGAGAAGAAGAGACGAAAAAGTAGGTTCATAAAAAAAGTACAAGAAGCTCGCACTGTTATGATTGAAGACGTTCATGAGTGGCACATAGAAAAAAAAGTGATGATTGAAAAACTTCGACAACTTTTAAATAGTCAGAAACTAGCGTGCCAGGTTTATGTCGCTCTTAAAGAACGAGAGGAGTGCAATAAAGAAATGGAGCTCGCTGAACACGAACACAAAAAGAAGATCAAAGGGCTGCGAGAACAAATAGCACTGACAGATTTTGAAATACGTCTTGCTCAGGAGAAGGAAAGAAAACGCGAGGAGTTTAACATGTTTTGGAAAAAGAAAGTGTGCCATGTCGTGAAGAGGTTACAAATGTTTGTAAGTTTCTGTCTGGACTCACTGCCAGAATACGCAGACTTCTTTATTGATATGGAGAAACTAATGATGCTGCAGTTGAACAATGTTATCGAAAACCCAAGCGCTGCGAGTATATTTGAGCGTGAGGCCTGTGAATTTCACACTCCTGTGCCTAGACCTCACCCATTTTACTTGTTTTGCGATAGAGGGTATAAGCCAACGAATATTGAACAAAATCAATGTCCTAAACACTGTACGTCGAGCGCTTCCCAACTACCCGTTATAGTTGTCAACAAACGTTGTATTTATGCAGCTTGCGATAAATTCGATACGTTTACCGACAAAATAAAAGAGTTCCTGCAAGGCCAACGCGGCGTTGACCTTGACTTCGAAGATCACCATAATTATACTCAAGATGTACCTGTCAAATGTACTTCTAAGGAGCGGATAGAGGAATTAAAATTGGAGAGCTCACTGTTCCAGATTTTGCAGAGTGAGATACCGAATATTCATAACCTGTCGATCGAATGTTGTCTTTGCAAGGTACCATACTGTTTCTGTACTCCTCCCCATCCGCCGACGATAACACCGAACCCGTCGGAATTTACACCGTCGGACTTGCAATCCATATCGTCCGGTAACAAGATCGAAACTCGAAGCGCAGAGCTGCAACACGAACGCGAACCAAAAGTCGAGAGGTACTTAAAATATGTCACCCCGAAAAAATGCAAATGTGCCAAAGCGGCGATGAAACATCTCGCGGAGCGTTTGCCTCCCTACATGAGAAAAATGTCCAAATACGAACCTCCCGAATTGCCGAATTATGAAATTTGTCCTTTGGATACGTTAAAGGAGTTGGTTCAGAAGGCGCAAGGAAAGCGGACACCTCCACCTTCGATAAAAATAAGCGAAGCCAGAACTCGCGACATGTACACGCAGTACTCTGATCAGGAGTTCGAATTATTGTGCAATTGTTTCTCGGACGAGGAGGTGGAAAAGTTGTTCCAAGATATGATGAAAGGAAAGGATTTGAAAGACGCACCTCAAGAGTTCAAGGTGGTAGGCGGCGACCTCTCCCATTCGTACCTGACTCGGCGTACCAGTTCCTTTGCTACAGAGTGCGCATACAACCTGAGGTCCGTCTTGGACACATCACCTCAGTTAGAGGAGATATTCAAAAAGAAAGACTGTCAATTCGATTAATTTATTCTTATATCCATTTTCGCTTGCGTTACTCTGGCAGAGCCACCATAAAAAATGTGTTTTTGACAACGCCAGAATTAAGTCGTGGCTATTCTTAAAATTAGGGTTAGTACAGCAAAGCCACTGTATTTCGAAAATGGAACGGTAGCCGTAGCGAAGATCTAATTACTCGTAGATATAAGGTCGCTGCGTACGTAACGATTTGCCGTGCGGGACGGGGTGAAACATCGCCCTCAACGATGTTTTTCACCTGCCTTCCCGCCCTGTCACGTTCCGTATGTTTAAAGACCACGACCACGTTATGAACGATGCACATCACATCTCCGTCCTGAAGGCCAATTCTCATAAATAACTTTGTTGACATTACATTTCAATATCATTTCGATTGCATTTCGGTCACAAATAATACCCTCAAAGTAACCCTCACGTAATGCAATCGAATTGATATTTAAATGTAATTTGAACAATGTTATTTACGAGAAGTGGCCTTCTGCCGAGGTTTCAACCTGTTACGAATGACAGACTTATTTTATTACTTTGCAAGAACTAAAACCTAGCATTCATTAACCACCGATCTACCAGTCGACACTACCGGTAGTGTCGTAGGGATTTTTTTCCCTTCTACACTACTCGCCAGTAGTGCTAACATCTCCGTGCATATCCAGTTTAGTCAATCATTTACTCTATAAAATAGTCGTTGGTCTCTAAAAAGTACTAGGCAATCAGAAGTTAGTAGAAGGTAAAAAACACACATAATATTACTCTTTTTTAAATTTTTCTTCTCAAAAAGTATATGATGGCCATGAAGGAATTGAAAATAAAAAAAAAAAGTCTCGTCTGCCCTTTTGGGAGTAGGTTATATTAACAAAAATATATTGCCTAAAAAATTGTAAACATGAAAATAATCTAAAATTCTTAAAAACATGCTCATAAAATATTTACTTTTTCTGTTTTTAGTATTTGTTGTTATAACGGCAACAGAAATACATCATCTGTGACAACTTTCTAGCCATCATGGTTCATGAGATACAGCCTGGTGACAGACGGACCGACGGACAGTGAAGTCTTAGTAATAGAGTCCCGTTTTTACCCTTTAGGTACGGAACCCTAATAAAACTGGAAACATAATTCAATTAACTCGAGCATGATTTCACATTAGATATCTGACAGTTTTTTTGTAGATACCCTCCTGATTTCTGATTGCCTGGTACTTACAGACCAAATTTCTATCAAACAATTTACACGGTAACGAAAGAGAGATAGCGTTATAACTGATTTTATACCATATGCTGACTTCTGATTGCCTAGTACTTACAGACCAATTACTATTAAACAATCTACACGATAAAGGAAAGAGAAAAATTGAAGAAAGAGAGAGATAACGTTATAAGCGATTTTATACCTTCTACTGACTTCTGATTGCCTAGTACTTACAGACCAATTACTGAAACAATTTACACGATAAAAGAAAGAGAAAATTGAAGAAAGAAAGATATAACGTTATAAGTGATTTCATACCTTCTACTGACTTCTGATTGCCTAGTTCTTTTTACAGACAAACAACTATTTTATAGTGCAAGTGGTTGACTAAGTTGGTATTATAATCACGGAGATGTTAACACTACTGGCGAGTAGTGTAGAAGGGAAAAAAATCCCTACGTCACTACCGGTAGTGCGGTGGGTAATGAATGCCTACAGCAAAGCTGCTGTAATTTGGAAGAATGGAAACGTAGCCGTAGCGAAGATATCATTACTCGCATATTTAGTCTGTTTTACGTGAGACAGACTTTTATTTCTTTACTTTACAACTTAAACTAAAACCTGCCATAATTTCGCAAGCTCCGTTTTCTGTGTTTAACAGAAACGCTTACAAATTGTAGACTAGTAATTTATATCTTTTACAAATTATTCTTTAGTATTTTTAGCTACATTTACGTTATTGATTATTCTATTTTATTGTTACTTACAACAAAGGGTTAGTTAAAAGAAACGCTTGATTGGTCTATAAAAATCTTTTATTATTAAAATCACTGTAATGTTGTGTATAATCGGCAGTAAAGATGCCTCGGCTGCCTGGCCTAAGTCTGAAGAATACAGTAAATAGGTAACATGTTATTGATCTCGACACCGCACCGCGAAGACGACGACGCGTGCGCGAAGCGGCGTTTTCACATACCATACATATCGTTACGATACAACTAAAGTTAGCGAAACCATAGAAATGCTAGATGATCGGATCACAAATAAATACATTTACAATTGTAAAGGGGAAATTTATGAGACCGTGACGCGCAGTTAGACTCGCGCGTCGGTATTTTATGTTTTTTCTTTTACAATCTAGGTTGCGGCGTTGCGTTTATATACGTCTGGGATTCGTCTACCGCACGTAGTATACCTAAATTAGAGTAAATCAGTGATGGAACTGGGTATAACTGGTTTAGCTGTAGAGATCGTCGTCGCCGCCTTCTTCCTGGAACGTGGGTTGGTCGCCGCCCGACGTACCCGTCCCGCCGGCTGCGCCTCCACTACTAGGGAACCTGCGACAAACAAAACATATTGTAACAATCACAGTACATGTTTATGCGATAGTGTTTAACCCGCAGTAATTAACTACCGAAAGGTTTTACTGGCTAAGAGCTTTTGCCCGCGACTTCATCCGCGTAGAATTAGTAGATTGGAACATACAAACTTTGCCCCTTTTTTTCACCCCCTACGAGGTGATATTTCGGAAAATCCTTTCTTATCGGATGCATAAGTCATACAAAGAACACACCCTCCAAGTTTCAAGTCTCCACGATCAACGGTTTAGGCTGTGCTTTGATCCGTCAGTCAGGACAAAGCATTTTATATGTATAGAAGATTATCAAGGTGGTTTGGTATTTCATCACTGACCTGAAGTTAGTTCCGAAACCTCGCGACTGCTGCAACGTCTGCGCGAACATCTCGTACTTGCGTATATCGTTGTCGGAGACGGAGCGTCGCGCGAACTTCATGGCCTCTTCGAAGTGAGCGCGGCTAATCTCTGGCACTGGATCTTCTTCATCCATCTACAACAAATAATGACGAAATATTAGGAGCTAACATCCCTTTGATTCCTGAAGTTTTTGTTTATTAACCACTTAGATAACTGTCGATTTTTGGAAGTTTGGTCCAGGAATTGACAAATAGACACTACTTGTATACGGGCTGTTTTCCGCAATCACACCTCTCTAGTAAGGTCCCTTTTGCGTGAGGTTCCACTTGTCAGGGGGAGAACCAAACCAGCTCCTCCATAAATTTCGCCACTGGATGTGGTTTCTCAAAAAAATTCGAAAGGCTATTGACGTCACCTATTGTCCTAAGTCTTATTTCAGCTGGTACCATGTAATCCAGCAGCACATGCGCTGTCGTTTCTTCAGCCTCCATGCTTGCTCTGCATATGAGGCTGTCCGTTATATCCAAGTTGTGAAAGTGCTTGTTGAAAGCGCCGTGACAAATAAGTAAAAATCCGTGTATACTAACGTCCATGACAGCTTGTGGCTGTTGCGTCTGGCGCGTACGCTCGCGTGTAATCTCAGCCTCGATCGCCTGTCGTATAGCGAGCTTGCAGGCGCGCTGGCAGATCTCAGTCAAATCAGCACCGCTGAAACCTTGCGTCACCTGTGAATAACACATAATTAGTATGTTATTTTTCATTACAGAATAATAATCGTAACACTCGACTCACGACTCATTTCGTCGTACGTGTGCAACATGGCTCACGTATTCAATCTTTTTAGAAAAGTTCGCGATTACTGCGAATATGTTAGGATACCGTTTGTAATATTATAAGTGATAGCCGCTGCCAGGTGGTCGGCTCTAACGCTAATTCAGTGGAAAACCACCTGACAAAGCTTGTGAGGATACTACTTTTTATTAATGCGTAATGTGATATGACTCATTCAGCTACTGAATTGAATACATTTCAGTTCTGTAGCTGACTGTGTTGCATAACTATATGGTTTTTTTACCTCCAAATTGGATAGATTAATATAAAAAACTATTACATAATAGAATCAACCCACTGACCGAGTCTGGTTTGTTCCACAATAGCAATTAATTTGGATGGTATATTGCCATCCAAATTAATTGCTACACATATTTATAATAAATTGAACTGTTAGTAGTTGATAGATACCTTAGCAATGTAAGTAAGGTCGACATCCTTGGCGATGGGCGACTTGCGTAGATTGGCGCGGAGGATGGCTTCGCGCGACTTCTCGTCCGGCAGCGGGATGTAGATCAGCTGGTCGAGGCGTCCGGGACGGAGGATAGCCGGGTCGATGATGTCCGGACGATTCGTTGCACCTGGAGGACGAAAATAGTCGATAGTCAATAGTATTTTATTGGTAAAAGAATACAATTTACAGGTCAAATATTGTCTAACACAATATTTGACCTGTAAATATGATATGATAATTAGTAAATAAATATATATAATATGACAATTAGTAAATAAATGTTGTTGAATCACACAGTGTCATATAATCTAAAACTAAGCAGAGCAAACTATTAAAAGGCACTAATAAAACACATCCTAACATAGTTTTTAAGACGCTTCTATATGATCTTTGTACAAACTGTACCTATGCATCCAAATGAATAAAAAAAAATACTTTGGATTGTAAAGTTACACGAAAAATGAGCATAAAGGGAGATTTAGCACGGATTCAGGTGCTTGACTAGGTAAATTAGATACTAATGCTATTTAATTTTATGCTGACTTTAAGCTTACTATCATGTCGCTCACTATACTTTTTATTAACGGATAACAACGCAGTTAAAACCCGCTGAAACTAGAAAGCGATAATAGTGGTAAGGATTTCTCATGTAGAGTAAGTGAGCATTACGTCATGCCAATCAATTGGCTGTAGACTAATTAAATCCAAGTGCATTAAAACGATTCGCAATATGATTGCAATACTCAAAATACCTCATAATACTTTGAAGACTTTTATCTATCTTTTGACTGAGAGCAGATCGTTTGTGGGTGGAAATGATGGGTAGTGTACACTACGTTTATCAAAGAAGGCCCTCATGACTGTTATAAATCAGCTAACTGCATTATATTTTTATCTGAAGCCTTTACTTGTTTAGGTTTAACAAGACATTGAAGACTCACAAATTGTTTGCTAATAAGAAAAAAGTCTTTTGTATTTGGCTTACATATTATAGCAGCAACATAAATACATCATGTGTGAAAATTTCAACTCTCTAGCTAGGTTCATGAGATACAGCCTGGTGACATACAGACAGAGAGTGAAGGCTTAGCATTAGGCTCCCGTTTTTTGAGTCAAAGTGTTGTGCTTATATACTGACCAATAATGAAGACGTTCTTCTTAGCTCCCATGCCGTCCATCTCCGTCAGTATCTGGTTGATGACCCTGTCGGCTGCACCGCCGGCGTCAGACACGGAGCCGCCGCGAGACTTGGCGATAGAGTCCAACTCGTCAAAGAACAACACGCAGGGTGACGCTGACCGGGCCTAAATTACAAAACATATATTGAATAACGATGATACAAAGGACAGTTCTAAAATCGGAATAAAATGCTCAGGAAATATAAAATACGGAAGCAAGTTTGGTGTTAAAACCCCACCAGATCAGCTCCAGAAAGACACCCAGTTTTTTTTTGAGCTGATCTGCAGAAAGTTCAAAGCTTGTGCATAGGAGTCACTAAAGTTATTCAAACGGCATATTCATTATGTTTTTGTTTTAATTTATGGACCTCCATATTTCGGCACTGAATAAAACTACTCCTATGTCAATCGAAATAAACTACGTCCAAGTAAATTTGTTTATAAAATAACAATGATTGAAAGTGACTGATAAAATGAAACATAGGATTAATATAGTGAAAAATGTCATTGTTAATTTTTTACCTTGTCGAAGATATCTCGCACGTTGGCCTCAGATTCACCGAACCACATGGTGAGCAGTTCTGGTCCCTTCACCGAGATAAAGTTGGCCTGGCACTCGTTGGCGATCGCTTTTGCCAGGAGAGTTTTACCTAGGATCAAATGATTACGATAAATACGATAGCTATTCTACTGTATTCAAATAAGCGATTGATTGCGCCTACAAGGGGCCAGCACATATGTAGCTCTGGATTAAAAATTGCTGCGTGTTTTGCGTATTAGTAAGTCTGGCAATTTGTCAATAATAAAAAAAAACAATAATCAGGATTTTTCCATGCATAACTCAAGTTGGTGGGCGGATTGAGCTAGTTTTAAAGATTCTTTGTTTAGGTTGATCATACATCTTCTATACATATAAAATGCTTTATCCTGAATTACTGTCTGACTAACGGATGTGTTCTTTGTACGATGACGTAGGCATCCAATAAGAAATGTTTTTGAAAAAAATCAACTCCTACGCCCACGAAGCCGCGGGTAAAGGCTAGTCCTGTATATATTAGACGTAATTTAATGTACATACCGCAACCCGGAGGACCATAGAACAGCACACCCCTCGAGGGCTGCATGCCGAACTTGAGGAACTTGTCGGGGTGTTCCACGGGGTACTGCACCAGCTCCTGCAGCTCGCGCTTCACCGACTGTAGGCCTCCGATATCGCCCCACGTCACGTTTGGGACTTCCACTACAGTCTCGCGGAGAGCCGACGGTGATGACTTCGTCATTGCATACTGGGGGGTTACAACAAAAGAATTTAGATATTTTGACATAAAAAACAGTTTACATGGATCACAATAAATGTGGCCTAGAGTAGGTTTACTGTTAAAATAAATATTACATCACATCGCCCAAAGTGCCATCTAACCACAAGCTAAGCAACTAGTCTTTTGTTATGGTGACTACACAACGGTCTACTACTTAGTCTATTAGATATTAGGATGAAAGTTCAATACCATTTAGGATTGGACTAAATTGTTGGAATATTCCATCTCATCCTTTATTTATTTTGCATATTATAAAAGTCTAATTTTAAGGAATACAAGCAATATGCAACCAACAAGATTTAGAGGTTCATAAAGCAATAGTTTAGGTTGAGAGATATAGAAAGTATGATAAAAATATGAAGGAATCCTCACAGAACTGTGATCTACTTTATCAATTATGCGCTCCGCGGTTTCACCCGCGTAAGTCCCAATCCCGTGGGAATTTCAAAACAAAAAGTAGCCTATAGCCTTCCTCGATAAATGGACTATCCAACATAAACAGAATTTTTCAATTCGAACCAGTAGTTCCTGAGATTAGCGCGTTCAAACAAACAAACAAACTCTTCAGCTTTTTTTAGGGGTTGGAACGACAGCCCCCTTCATAGGATCTGGCAGTTCTATCATGCCCCCATAACCTAGGCCGGCCAAATTGTAATAGTAATTTTTATTTATTTATTTTGTTTATTTCTATATTTCTTATAATTTATTGATATTTTAATTTGTAAAAATATTTGTGTG
Source organism: Idaea aversata (assembly GCA_907269075.1). NCBI lineage: Eukaryota > Metazoa > Arthropoda > Insecta > Lepidoptera > Geometridae > Idaea > Idaea aversata. Next base: position 10,917,254 of record OU026101.1, read on the forward strand.
TGTGTTTGTGGTTTAAAAATAAGTTTGTAATTTGTGTGGACATTAGTCTGGAAAATAAACTATTTCATTTTTCATTTCATTATAATATTAGTATAGACTAGCCGCCGCCGTTACACCCGCGCAAGTCCTAAAAGTATCAGGTTAAAAGATATGCTAAAACGTTAGCTATCTATATATAAATTTTCATAGCAATCGGTTCAGTAGTTTTAGCATAAAGGAGTAACAAATTACCACACATAGTTACCAATTAAATAATCAACTTACTCTGAAGTTATCCATAGAGACGGCGAGTGAGTTGAGCACTTCAGCGTCGATCTGATCGTCTTCAAGATCAATGAGGTCCATCTTCTCACGGATCTGTTGGAGAGCTGCCTCCGAGCAGAGAGAGGCGAGATCGGCGCCCACGTGGCCGTGCGACTCTGCTGCAATCTGGAGGGGAAAGAGGGAAACAAGAACATATTTATAAATCCTTTATAAAGATGCTAAGCTAAAAACTCTCTAAAACACAAGTCTATCATAGGTTTACAAATTGAACTTTAGATGTGCCTTTAGGGCAAAATCTTAAATTATAAGAGCTAGCGAAAATTTCTCAATAGAGGCACGAGGTCAATAAGGTTTTTGAATAATAAAATGACTGCAATGGAATGTTTGATACGTTTGGCCAAAGTTAATAAAAAGAATTAAATAACTTTAAAAAATTATTGTGTCTTCTGTGTGTATCTGTACTTCTGCCTTTATGCTAATCTGTCCTTCTGCTAATCTGGGATTTTGCTATTCCGGGATTTTGCGTATCTGTCCTTCTGCTACAGAGACATATTGACAATCCTAAACTGCATAGGAGGAAATAAGGATTATAATAGCAAGGAAACAAACTGGTTAATTCCGAGAAAAAACACCCTATATTATTGCACTAATCAAAAGTGTTCATAACATAATATGGCAAATCAAAGGAAATAGCTCATTTTAGTAGTTTTCTGTAAATTTACGAAATTAACCAAATTCTGGCTAGGGTTTCTCAATTATCAACTTCGTGACTTTTTTCATTAAGATTTTTTCGCTATCTACTACTTTTGAAAAGCTTATTACAAAATTCAACCTATGATGTATCTAATTTTGACAGAATACATACCTGTTCCAAATCAACATCATCACCGAGCTTCATGTTCTTGGTGTGTATGCGCAGTATCTCGAGGCGGCCGGTCGCGTCCGGTATACCGATGTCGATCTCACGGTCGAACCGACCGAAACGACGCAGAGCCGGGTCGATTGAGTTCGGACGATTCGTCGCCGCCATCACGATCACGTGGGACGATTTCTTCATACCTGTCATATGTTTTATGTTATTTATGCTCTACAACATAAATGTGGCACCCCGTGTTTGGTAAGTCTCATAGGAAGTGATTATCAATTCATGTTCTACAGGATAATTTATGCAAAGTAATAAGAAAAGAGGTCCCAAGACACTACCCTGTGGCACCCCATGTTTGATAAGACTATAAATACATTATATATATATAAAATTCGCATGTCGCGGTATTAGTTGCCAAACTCCACCTAAAGGGTGGAACCTATTTAAATAAATAAGTAAATCATTTATATGTATGTATGTGTAATATAATATTTTCCTGTCTATTGTTTTTTCAATGTGTAAAAATGTCTTTCTCCCATTAAAAAAATCAATAAATTGACATAAAAACTAAAATATAACATAAACTCACCATCCATAAGAGTAAGCAGTTGAGACACGATCCTTCGTTCGACCTCTCCATGCGTCTTCTCTCTCTTGGGCGCGATGGCATCGAGCTCATCAATGAAGATGATTGCCGGCGAGTTCTTGTCGGCCTCCTCGAACGCCTTGCGAAGGTTCGATTCAGATTCACCGGCGAGTTTAGACATGATCTCCGGACCGTTGATAAGGAAGAAGAATGCACCTGGAAGATGTTATTTTTAAACTTTAAACTTCTGGGAAAATAGACTTTAATTTCAGCATAATCTACATACCTTGCTACAAGATAAAAAGGAAGAAGATGAAAAGAAAGGATGAAGATGAATTCAATGCAATTTTCATTGTCAAGCACTTAGAAAGTTAACAAACAGGGACCTTAAGTATTTATAATATTACTGAGGAGTAAGGATGTTCAATGAAATACACATTGTCATATTTAGAATTCACTAATGCTAAGGAACTACCAATGAGCCTATTCCCAGTTCCAGGACATGATACTGTTGTGCGAAGTCTACACACCAATGCCAATTTTGAACAGTGTGGGATGTCCGCAGCGGTGGCTTCAATATCCACCTAATCTGCTCTTAGGGGCATATTACATTATCATATATCTCTGATCATTTAAATGGTCATATATTGGATCCAATATAATTGACTATTTGAGTCATAGCTGTGTATTACACTATCAAAGTTCTTTGATGCTATTTTACGTCATATGTGGTTGCAATGGAGAAAGCGTCGGTGGTGTGCGTATTCAAAATAGTGTCGGGCTCGGGCATGGTATTGACGTCAGGGTTACCAGATCTCAGAGAATTCGATTTGCCAAAAGACATCGTCATTTTTAGTATGGCTTGTTTTTTGTTATTTCAGCAAGATAATGCAAGTATATAATTAGAAAAAGAACTACATTACATTATTTGAAACATATTAACGAACAAGTAATTAAAAACTCTTTTTTTATATTTGCTTTTAAATACCTAGTGGAATTAAATAAAAAATAACTGGCAACACCTGTTTCTATGACCGTATTGGATCCAATCTCTCAGCAAATGTCAAAAATCTATGATCAAGGAGAAAATGAATCATATGTCTATATTACATTATCCAATAACATTGACTCATAGATCTATGATCCAAGATAAATGATAGTGTAATAAGCCCCTTAGTTTTGTTGTTTAAACTCACCGGTCTCGTTAGCAACAGCTCTTGCGACGAGCGTCTTTCCAGTTCCAGGCGGTCCGTACATGAGTATACCGCGCGGCGGCTTAACACCGATAGCCTTGAACAGCGAAGGGTGTCGCAGTGGCAGTTCAACCATCTCCTTGATCTGAGCGAGTTGTTTGCGGCAACCTCCGATGTCGTCGTAGCCGACAGCGTTTAGGGCTTCCTCTTCTTCCTGTTATTGAAGTAAGGTAGACACATATTCACAAACAGTACTTAAGTTGCTCTTGGATAAGTGATCGCACACAAATGCAGCGGCTCTGATTGGTCAATTTTGTGCTGCTCTCTTCACTTTTTATATTATTTTCGGCTCTATGCGTTCGCGCGCACTATGCTATCTCATAGGGTTGATTGTGGATAGTGATAGTGAGTGTTGTTGTTAAGGACATAAACGCGAATATTTGAATGACTAAAAGTATTTCAGTGAACCAAACGAAAAGCACATTAAAATACATTTTTTACGATTTAATAATATGTGTACTGTCCTCGACAGTTAATTTTTCAATTAATTCACAAAAATACCTATGAAATTGTATTTTTATATAAGTAAAAACCGTATAAAATTACAAGCAGTTTTTGTTAGATTTTTTTTACTGGAACAATTTACTACCTTCGAGATTAATTGGTCTATTGTTCAAATATTGCTAAATGTTTAAAAACTGCTTATTGCGCACCATTTCGCATCTCACTCATTTCTATGCAGTCCGAAAGTCAACAACCATTATCACCTAGTCCTTTAAGACTTTCTAAATCTAAATGTTTGAAACCCTCACCTCTCGTTTAATAGGTTCCCCTTCGCAATGTATGACAGTGTCTGGCGCCACGATGCAGTAAGGTGAGGGATCAGTCTCGACCACCTTGAACTCGACGGCGCGCATACCACCGCGTACCATAAACGTGTCGTCGCGGTGGATTGGACGATATGCTTCCATGAAGTACGGCTTTAGGTACACTTCAAATAGGTTCCTGTGAGGACGGAGATATAGAATAGAAAAGTATCTTATATCAGGGGGCTGACAGACCCAGCAACACTTCGACTCACTGGGAGCTTTTGTGTATAGAATAGTAACAAACAACGTATTTTTTTTTTCATAGTGAAATTCCGAATTAAGTTAAAAGAAAAACTCTGCCTAGAAAATTACTGGAGAAGAATTAAACTCAGCATAATGTTGCAATGTTAACACCACAATGATGAATTGGTTTAGAAGTTCTTGTTTAGTAAGTCAGTTACTAAGGTTTTAAAGTAAGAGTCTTAATTCTCATTTTATCCTGTGTCATTTGATGTATGGTTTATGGTTTGAGCAAATAGAAGACCTGTCAGCAGAGGTCAACTTTGCGTACTTAAAGTTGACCTCTGCTGACAGGTCTTCTATTTGCTCAAACCATAAACCATACATCAAATGACACAGGATAAAATGAGAATTAAGACGTTCACGGATATTATAATCATAAACTTGTGGTATTTTGTTGTGTGTACATTTTGAGTTAAAGATTTTCTTTTACGAAAAATAGTGGGAATAATGGGAAGCGAAGATGTAGCATACTCGCCTAGAAGGTACCTAGATTCACTCTATAATGGAAGACTCCAAGGTTGTAGTTTTGGGGGAACAGCGACGCGGGCAGAGTTCCACTTCTTTGCGTGACATTTTTTTCGCGAAATTGGAACGTCTAACATGTGTGGATGGCGATAATTTGTGAAGTTGTAAAACACTTGGTACAAAATAGATTGTCAAAAAAGATTAATAGTACTCAATAGTCCAAATAGACTTACCCAGTCAAACCTTCAACAGAATCATCAATGGGCAGTATATGGACTCTCTTCCCATATTTGACAGATGGGCATGGAGCAATGGACACCACATCCGACAACCTGACCCGCAGGTTGTTCCTAACCACTCGGTTCATGCGGATCTTCTCATCGGGGCAGTTGTCGTCCGAGAGAACGATGCAGACAGTCTCCTTACGACGCTTGCCTTTGAGTAGCACGGTGTCACCTCGGAACAGTTGAAGCTGCTCCATTTTAGCCTGTTTCATATTTTTTCGGGGTTAATTTTGTATAATGCGTACAATGCCTCGATTCTTAGGGTTTAAGTCGTCGGGCGTGTGTGATTAGGGGGTTGCCATGCCAAAAGTGGAGTTATCGCGCCCTAATCACATGCCCGAGTCCAATGCCTTAGTGAATTGAGGCACAGAAAACCTTGGCCAAAATGTGAAGTTACATGATGGTTGCATGTCTATTTGTTGAACATGCAACTTTAATTAGAAATAGGGGGATGGGCAGAGTTATTTTGAGCATAATAAAAAAAAGATGGTTAAAAATGTACAAGTAAGTTTTATTTGGTCATATTTTAACTGATAAATAAAAAATAGGTAAGTGCTGTTACTTTTACTGTCTGTTTTGCCATAACTTCTTGGAACCAATACAGGATGTAAAACTTTCGATGAAGACACCAATGGCTCATATTCAAAGGTTCATGTATAACAGCAATCTAACTATCTTGGTGTGGAAGGAATCTTCATTCCCAAAAACCTTAGTAATTAGTAAAAACTGCGAAAAACCTATAGTAATGACCTGTTGCTTTATTTATTAAATTTAATTGATGAAAAGGGTGATAGCAAAGCAAGCGACCATAAAATTCTCGAATTTAGACAATACTTTCCAGAAAAATTTATAAAATGGCATTTCAATGCTAGTTGTAAGTTTCAAAACATAAAATAAATGACCAAAGTTTTAGTTAAATTCTTGAAGCTAGGACAATACTCTTTAGGAAAAAATATAGAATGGCATTTCTATGCAGTTCTAGGTTTTAAAACCTAAAATAAATGACAAGAGTTCTAGTAAAATTCTCGAACTTTGGACACTACTTTCCGGAAAAATTAATAAGTGGCATCATTTCAATGCAATTTTCAAACTTTATTAACTTAATAAATAAACTAGTGACCCGCCCTGGCTTCGCACAGCTATATTCATCATCATAATATAAGCCATGTAGCAATACAGGATGGGAACACTAACAATGTGCTCGGAAAGAAGTCTGGGATTTTTAATATGCATTTTTTTTGTATTAGTTTATTACAAATAGGGACACATAGGTCACAATGAAGAGCGGTGTTGGCTTAGTGGTAGATACCTTTCATTCAGAAGGTCGTGGGTTCGAATCCCAGCCGGCCGTGCACCAATGTATTTTTCTTAAGAAAAATTTATGTGCGCTAATTGACATTGCTCTTACGGTGAAGGAAAACATCGTTATGAAACCCGCGGCTTAGTTGGCTACAGAAGTATTGACAAGTTCTATACTATGGACATGGTCGACTAAGCTGAGAGGGTAGTAGGTGCTGGGAAAGCCTACTCCACCTTCACGCAAAAAGGACCCAATTAAAAAGGGTCTAATCGCGGAAAACAGCCCGTACACAAGTAGGTCACAATGTCACAATAATACATGACAAATCAAACCAATCCACAAACAATTGCAGATGGGTTGATAAAAACCGAGCTATTAAAGAAAAACTAATAAAGATTGTTTTGTAGCAAAGTTAGATAAGAAGATGCTAAAAGAAAAATATTACATCAAATAAGTATGTAAAGGTGTTATTATTACGTTTATATTATGTTGAAGTAAATGATTTGTAGTGTTGAAGTAGATATTCGTTAGGTTATTAACCTTATAGGTATTATTTTTACCCGAATATGGCAAAGGCAAAAAAAAAAGGGTTATTGAACTAGGTATGTAGAGTAAATACAAACAGACCAACCACCTATATGTACCTACTTATATTTATAACTCTTTGCAAAAACTTCTGAAGCAATTGTGATTAAACTCAATTAACTGGAGACCTAGGCTAATATTTATGACAAGACTTGGTTGAAACCGTGAAGAGCTGCTAGTTGTGTAAGTATTTGGCAATTCATGTTAGCTTTTGTTAAAGCATTCTCCGCCTCCGCAAACAATTCAATCAAACATCAAACAAAAAATGTAGGCACAATAAATTGCTACCTATTTGCATAGTAGCAGCAATTCATAGAGGTCAATTTTACTAATTTATTCACATTATGTAAAGACAAAGGAAATTCTCACTGGACAGTCAGAGTTATAAAACCTACAATATACAAATATATTATTTTAAAATACATAAGTATTAACTATGCCTTGTACTGTCTATTGTACTTTTATGTATTTATCTCTATGTGGTCAGTCCATGACATAGTAAGTAGATAGATTTCAGTTTCATAGATAAAGTAGGTATGAAGGACAAAGAATAGTGACCTGTGATAGCGCGACGACAGAGTTATCATCGCTGACGGCTTCCTCCACGATCAGACGGTTGGGCCTGTCCTTACGGCGGAGGATCGCGGTCGATAAATCATCAGGGCTGAAAATAAAATACAGTAGCCATTACAGTGCTGTTTACTAAAAACAAGTAAAATACGAAATCAGGAACAAAGGGATCATCGATAAATGCATCTCCTTCAGTTAGAAAATTAGTCATTTTTTATAATGATCAAGCAATTTCGATTTTGTAGAGCTTGGTTTGGTGGAAATGACACGATGACAAGCCAGTTTCGATTACCGTTTACATGATAAACGCCGCTTGGGTAATATTTAACCAGAAAAATATGTGGAAATACACATAAGATTGCAGGAAAGACTTACCTTTTATTATCTGGCATTATATTCAAAAATTAATACAGTAATTTACGGAAAAACAAATTTTTTTGGAAACGCCGAATGAATGATCACTTCACCACATCAATTCGTGCGTGACGTTGCCGTATTTCATTTGTTCGTTTTCATTGAGTGCTGCCAGTAATGAAAAATATAATGTTTGTGGCTGTTTTTTCGGAAAATGCCGGTTTTTGAACTTTACTATTTATCGCACGAGTACGATGACGCCGAAGCCATTATTGTAAGAAAAAAAGTTGTTTATGGTTGCTATTCTTTTTTTAGAAGGTTGGTAGCATGGATAAACCAAATAAAAAAACCGCGCGCGGTTTATTCAAACAATTTAGCGATATTTCTTAGTAGTTTTTAACCGACTTCAAAAAAAGGAGGAGGTTCTCAATTCGGATGTATGTAAGTATGTTTTTTTTTTCCTTTATATATATTCGGAACATCGACGTAAATAAATAGACGAAGTGCTAAATAAAAACTGCATAGTGCATACGATTAAATAGTATGTTGTTAGTGTAGGTTGTTAGGTATTTGTTTAAAACAATAAATCATATGCATATCATAAGTATAAGCTTTCGTTATTTACAAAATGGTACTTTTAAAAAATATTTTATACTTACAAAAATTAAGTAGTTCTTAATTCGTAGGTATTTCAAACTAGCTGCGCCCCGCGGTTTCACCCCCGTAATAATTTTCTACGGAATTTTCTTAATAGAACCTTCTCCTGACAATAACAAACACAACAACAAAAAAATTAGCGAAATCGGTTCAGCTGTTCTCGAGATTTAATTTAGCGCTTAGCAACACATTCAGCGATTCATTTTTATATTAGGTATAGAAAGATGTACTAAGTATAGAAAGATGTACTAATGTAAAAGATGGTCTATTATCTATACATAGGTACCTATTATTATAAAGTTATTAATTCTTATGAAAATAGACGATAATATCATTTTTTATTGCATTTAAACAAATTTTTCGACAAAAAATGTTTAAAAATACATGAAGACAAACTTCAAGCCTTGGACAACATTCAGTTCTCGCAGCCAATTATTGATAAAATCATGTGATAAATATTATCATGTACACGTATTATTGGTTCGCAAGTCCTTATGTCGCTTTGATTATGGTATTGCTCAACAATGTGCTCCATAGTCTGAGAGTGAGATCCCATAGTCGCAGGTCGCAGAGTATTACAGAGAGAGGTTACACTATTTGAGCTCAGTGGCGTAGCGAGGATTCGCTATTGCCCAGGGCGGAATCATAATTTGCCGCCCTTTTGACGTCATAAAAATAATAATGTTAACAATTGGCCGCCCTTTTGACGCCATAAAAATAATAATGTTGGCAATTTGCCATTTGCCAGTATTCAGTATTCTGTATTCTTTATTTGCCTAAAATGCAGGTACATAGTACCTAAGTTGGTGTTTCAACATTTTTCAGAGCCTATTAAATTTTACTACAGTTGCAGCATGCAAAAATATAGTCAATAAAATAATAACGTTAAAATATAGCCGCCCTTTTGACGTCATAAATATAATAATGTTGGTGTTTTTAAGAAAAAACGTAACGAAAGAATTGAGCGGAAAATATTTATTTCAAAACCATGTGACTGACCGCCAGTGACCGCACAAAATATTGGAACGAAGTACTTATTGCGCGTTGAGAAAGGGGGCTAGACGGAAAAAAATTAAGACCAAAAGTTGTAACGACACTTTTTGCATAGAAAGCAAGATTGTTACTTAAAAAAAATATTACAATTCCTTTCAATAATTAATCGTTCCATCCGGGTGTCCCTTGACACCTCCAACCGAGTTTTTTTTACCAATTTTGCCGCCCTCCGAATGGTGCCGCCCAGGGCAGTCCGCCCTACTTGCTACGCTACTATTTGTGCCCCTGACTGTCCGGGCCCTGAAACTATTTGATGATGTCGATAGATAGAACGACTTCAGAATAAGTGTTTATTTATGAAAATATGAATGGAAACCACACAAAATAGATTTATATAAGGATACAAAAGCCACTGAAAGCCACAAAAGTAGGCTAAGTTTGTCGATAGTTTGTGTCATTTTTTTAGTAGATATAATCATGAAAATATTGAGACTATACTAACTATAGAAAATAGTTACTACTGGCACCGGTCGCCTTCGTTGGTGAAAATTGTTAATTGTTACGAATGTGTTTTGTTTTTCTCAAACGTGCTGAGATGGAATTGTAGGTGAAATTTTATCGATATTTTGGGGTAATTTTGAGGTGAAAACAAAACACATTCGTTACAATCAACAATGTTAGTTGTAAGCGAAGGGTTTCTGGCGTGTTGCGTTTGGCAGCATAAGCAGCCTTAAGTTAAGTTTGCAGTTAATATTAAAATCCACATTTTTTTAAATTATTTATGCCATACATTAATTACACTGCAAACTGAAACCTTCCTCCATGCATATATTCTCTATAAGCGGCATTCAATTTCTTTTCTAAATCTTGTCTATCTTTAAAACTCATTTTCAATATTGGATTTAAAATAGCGTCATTGATTATTTTATTCGTTTGCTCGCCAATAAAAGGAATCAATTCGTTCACGTAGTCCTTCACTTCTAATACATAATTTCTGAATAGCACATTCTCTCTGAGAGTATACACAGGGTTTATTGCGTTGAAAAAATCCGACCTGCGCGGAAGACCGTCATCGCGAAAGAACTCGTCACGAAGTTCTTGTAAATCACTTTGTACTACATCTCTTGGTTCTTTAGACAAAGATATTAAATATTTCGCTAGTTTTTTACTTAATCTGTACTCAAGTTTGTCCAATTCTTTGCCCAACACTTTGACGTAATGTTTCAACATACGCGATGAGTATCCATTCGTTAGTAAATTCAATAACTCCATGACAAAATGTTTGAAAATGCCATGGCTTCGTACCACCATATGCGTGTCTAGTACATCTTTAGCTACCACAAGACCGAAATCCATTTCCAATTTAGCTTCTTCTGCACTTATTTCACTTAAACTTGTTGTGTTTCCAAGCAATAGTAATAGGTAAATATGTTTAAAAGACATGATTGTTTTAGAAATTTTATTGCCCAACTACAAAGTCATATGTGGGTTTGTAATTTGGAAGAAATTTATCGCATGGAAGGTAAACTAAACGAAGCTTGAGATTAGTGTTTTTCCTTATATTCGATGTAAGCCTTTTGAAATTTGTATTCGATATCAAATCGAATATATTTATGTTGTTTGTTTAATATATAGAAAATTAATTTTTGAAAAACATCTCTTGTTTTTTTCGTCATTTTTCGTTTATTAAATCCCGCTCCGTACCTTTTCAATTCAAAAATATAGTCATCCATTTTAATATCATATTCCGTCGTGAATAATTTATTCATTGCAGAGAAGAATTCTTTGAGACCTGGTTTTTCATTTCTTAAAAATCTAAGAAATTTCCGAATTCTTTTTTTTAATATATTCACGTCACGGTTTGATAATTTCTTTAAAATTTTTCGGAAGTTTTTGATTCTCGTTTTCATAAAATAATTAGTTCCTAGTCCTTTAAGGGCTTTGTTTAATATTCGGAAATAATCACTGACTTTAAACGGATTTAATCTTGTAATTAAAGTTTCACAGATATTTACGATGAAATCGTAAAATGGTCCGTAGGGTAATGGTTTTGGAGTTGTCGTAGTTGTAGTTGTCGGTTCTGTTATAAGTTCTCTTGATGACAAATTGCAGGAGTCATTTTCATTGCACAGTTTTGCCTTTCCCAATACAATTTCTATTCCAGAACATTGTTGAATTAAAATAAGAAAGACTAGAGTAAAATGACAATTCATTGATGCAGCTTGTTAGTAGTTTGTGCTATTCACTATTGTTCATTGATTGCGTTATCAAAAGTAAATTTCGACTCCAGTTTTTTCAATTTGATTTCTATTTCCGAACCATTGCCGAGTTTGTTTCAATAGCTGAAAAAGGACAATTTAAATTAGTAACAAATAAATAATACAGAATAATAAAGTTACTCCGTCAAATAGGTTAAATATTGACCCGACCTTTTTTAATTTATTGTTTTTATGTGTTTTTAGTTCGGGGTTAAGAATTATCGTTAAGTAGTCTTTTAATCTTTTTAATCTAAATTGCCTTTTTAATTTGTTAATAAATTTCCTACATTTAAAAGTTAATTTGTACCAATTATAATTAATATTAAATGTAACTGTAGTTAGTTTTTTATAAATGTACTTAATAATTACCTGCCACAAAACAATAGTAACCAATGCAGCGACGAGTGTATCAGCTGTCGCAATGAAAACTGCACTGAAAACCATTGCATCGAACGTTGATAGATTCCATTCTTCACCCCACCTAAGTTACAAATAAAAAATACACATAAAAAAATGATTGTCTTTTTACGGACGATAATTTTACTTGATAAAGTCATAAGAAAACGATTTAAAAAAATTGAGTTTTTTTTGTTTTTCCTTTATTACCTAAGTCTTTTAAGTGCCGCTCGTCACCATAACACAAGCCCAGAAGAGCGATATTTTTATTAAACAAACACGAGACGCGTGACGTTTACCATGACGCGTCATGGAACCGGAACATGACACTTTTTTGTGAATGCAGGTGTTCATCATAGACTTTATCACGTCAAAATTTGTTCGTGTGGTTTCTTTTAATTTTTATCCTTATTAATCTTACACTGAACTAGCTGCATCCCGCTGATTCGCTCGCAGTAAAATATTCAAAATGATATGACATCTTAAAACTTGTAGAAATGAATACCTACTATTATTTTTTTAGTAAAGCCTAAGTTCCAAGTTTAATTGTTGTAACAAACAATCAAACATACAGACCGACTGTTTAAAACTATACACGGTGTAACAAGGGGGGTGGATCATCGGTTGCTGGGGGGTGGAGGAGCACAGTACCTATCGATTTAACCCCCATGTATGTTCAGCAAAATTCACTGGTTCAAATATTATTTGGGTTTTAGTGAAATTTTAGTCAAAATCATATTTCACCCTGAACTTCGCTATTACAGCCAAACTATCAAATCTGCGATTCTTTCCTTTTTTGTGAAACAAGTGCAATAGTTGACCTTTTGAACCCCTACACCAATCAGAGTCTTAGATTTATAAAACTCAAAATAAAACGATTGAAGTAATATTTTTTTTCAAAATCTAATGTTGACATTATCTTTATATGGTTCTAAAAAAATATTTCACAGAATATTTTTTTCTGCAACCTATCTTAAAAACTACTGGCTTTCATGAAGTATAAACCCTGAAAGTTTCTAGAACTAGGACATCATGTTGAAAAATGTACTTGATGGTCGAAAAAGTGAAAATAATCAATATTATTTTCATACAAAATTTGATAAGCGTACGCTATGCTAAAAGTAGAATAACAAGATTATTATACGAAAGTCCATGAATGAATCAAATAAAATACACTATTAATATGCAATGGTAAGAAAAAATTAAAAAAAAAAATATTAATTTTTTTTTGTACTTACCTACCTATTTTTTATATGAAAATAATATCGATTATTTTCACTTTTTGGACTATCAATAACATTTCTCAACAAGATGCCCTAGCTTTAGCCGAATGAAACTTTAAGGGTTTATTCTTTATGAAAGCTAGTAGTTTTTAAGATAGGTTGCAGAAAAAAATATTCTGTGAAATATTTTTTTAGAACCATATAAAGATAATGTCAACATTAGCTTTTGAAAAAAAATATTACTTCAATGGTTTTATTTTGAGTGTTATAAATCTTGGACTCTGATTGGTGTAGGGGTTCAAAAGGTCAACTATTGAACTTGTTTCACAAAAAAGGACAGAATCGCAGACCTGATAGTTTGGCTGTAATTGCGAAGTTCAGGGTGAAATCTGATTTTGACTAAAATTTCACTAAAACCCAAATAACTTTTGAACCAGTGAATTTTGCTGAACATACATGAGGGTTAAATCGATAGGTATTGAGGTCTCCCAACCCCCAACAACCGATGATCCACCCCCCTTGTTACACCGTGTATATTTTATTCTCATCATCATCCGAGCGATGTTCCCGGTTGCATCCCTCTCGGGAGCCCGGGGTCCGCTTTCCTACTTTTACGCCTCCACTTCGCACGATCTTCGGCATCCTGGTTAGTAAGGCCATTTGCACGCATATCACCCTTTACGACGTCAAGCCAGCACTTCTTGGGTCTACCCAGTCTGCCACGGCCCGGCGGAGGCGCCATGGCAAGACATTTGTTCCCCACGTAATTAGCCGGTTTTCGCAAGACGTGACCGTACCAGCGTAGGCGACATTCTTGCAATTTATCTGCAATGTCTCGAACATGAAGGCTGCCCCGGATGCGGGAGTTCCTGACGCGATCTTTTCGCGTCACTCCACACATCCAGCGCAACATCTTCATCTCCGTGACACGCGAGTATATTTTATTCTATTATGTACTTTTGTCCCCTAGACTCATTTTTTTATTTGTTTCCAAGACAGACTTCCTTTATTAACCGACTTCAAAAAAAGGAGGAGGTTCTCAATTCGGTTGTATGTTTTTTTTTAAAGTAATATGGTAGGTAAACATTTTTTGTTTCAGTATCTATAAACCACTGACAAAATTTCGTCTATGCAATACACTCATGTGCTAATACCACACTAATACTAATACGCAGCGCGGTATGCTCCTACCAAGCAAGCTCTTGTTCTTCTCAATGAGCTTATTAGTCAACAACCAGATGCCGATATCTTTGATAATTAATGATAATGAGAATGAGTTCTGTGATATTTGTTATACTTTTCTTAATATGTTTATTTGTTACATAAGTTCTATTCAATAATGTACCTTCCTAATGACTCTTTGCACGTTTTGGTGTATACTGTAATGCAATGAGTAACTGTATCACTATCACTACATAGTATAAAATAAAGTCACTTTTCGCCTTCCCTATTTCCCTTTGTACGCTTAGATGTTTAAAACTACGCAACGGATTTTGATGTGGTTTTTTTTAATAGATAGAGGATTCAAGAGGAAGGTTTATATGTATAATACATGCATAATATAGCCGTGCGAAGCCGGAGCAGGTCGCTAGTTATAAATAAATAAATAAATAAATACAAACGGTTACATATCAAAATAACTAAGTTCAATATAACTATGTTCGAAATAACTACGGTCATAATGCCTACTGTTCAAAATACCTAATGGTTGTTTCACATATTTTTGAAATAACTAATGAACTAAATACCTAATGGACGAAATACCTACGGTTAATTTACCTACGTTCATTATAACTATGTTCGAAATAACTACGGTCACAATACCTACTGTTTAAAATACCTAATGGTTGTTTGGCATATTTTCGAAATACCTAATGGACGAAACACCTACGGTTAATTTAACCACAATTAATTCAACTACGGGTTTTCACCTGCGGTTAAAAAAAATCAATTTTATAAAATACACCTACGGTTAATTTAACTACAATTAATTCAACTACGGTTTTTCACCTGCGGTTTAAAAAAATCAATTTTATAAAATCCCTAACCAAGTAAAATGGGTAGAATTCGCTTCTAGCACTCGCCGGCCGCTGCCGCGGCACCGCTCGCTTCGCTCGCTCGGCTCGTGCGTTGTGGTCGCAGTTCTAACATAAACCTAACCTATCCATGTCGGTTCTGGGTAGGGGGTGTTCCGGATGGGTCTTTATATGCTTCCCTAATCAAGTCAAATAGGTAAAATTCGTCTCTAGTTGCGTGATAAAGGCAGCATATAAAGACCCACCCGGAAAACTCCCTACCCAGAACCGACATGGATAGGTTAGGTTTATGTTAGAACTGCGACCACAACGCACGAGCCGAGCGAGCGAAGCGAGCGGTGCCGCGGCAGCGGCCGGCGAGTGCTAGAAACGAATTCTACCCATTTTACTTGGTTAGGGATTTTATAAAATTGATTTTTTTAAACCGCAGGTGAAAAACCGTAGTTGAATTAATTGTAGTTAAATTAACCGTAGGTGTTTCGTCCATTAGGTATTTCGACCATTAGGTATTTTAAACTGTAGGTATTATGACCGTTAGTTATTTCGAACATAGTTATATTGAACTTAGTTATTATAATGTGTAGCCCAATCGACCGTTAGGTATTATGAACTTATGTGAATCGACCGTAGTTATTTCGAACATAGTTATATTGAACTTAGTTATTATGATACGTAACCAATACAAACCAAGTGAGTGAGAGACAAGATGGCGTGACGTCATCGTCGTAGAGCAGTGCACTAGTGGAGCCGGATTCTCGTGATGTTAGTTCGACTTCCAAGAGACGTTCCAGTAATGTCCTCTCACTGCCCAACCAATTCAACCCGTCTAAGGCCTGAAACAAGATATCACTACAATCATTATCACTACATAGTCTAAAACAAAGTCGCTTTCTCTGTCCCTATATCCCTATATATGCTTAAATCTTTAAAACTACGCAACGGATTTTGATCCGTTTTTTTTAAATAGATAGAGTAATTCAAGAGGAAGGTTTATATGTATAACACATGCAAAATATAGTCACTACATAGTATAAAATAAAGTCGCTTTCTCTGTCCCTATTTTCCTTTGTATGCTTAAATCTTTAAAACTACGCAACGGATTTTGATGCCGTTTCTTTTAATAGATAGAGTGATTCAAGAGGAAGGTTTATATGAATAACACATGCCAAATATAGTCACTACATAGTATAAAATAAAGTCACTTTTCGCCGTCCCTATGTCCCTTTGTATGCTTAGATCTTTAAAACTACGCAACAGATTTTGATGCCGTTTCTTTTAATAGATAGAGTGATTCAAGAGGAAGGTTTATATGAATAACACATGCCAAATATAGTCACTACATAGTATAAAATAAAGTCACTTTTCGCCGTCCCTATGTCCCTTTGTATGCTTAGATCTTTAAAACTACGCAACGGATTTTGATGCGGTTTTTTTTAATAGATTGAGTGATTCAAGAGGAAGGTTTATATGTATAACACATACCAAATATAGTCACTACATAGTATAAAATAAAGTCACTTTTCGCCGTCCCTATGTCCCTTTGTATGCTTAGATCTTTAAAACTACGCAACGGATTTTGATGCGGTTTTTTTTAATAGATTGAGTGATTCAAGAGGAAAGTTTATATGTATAACACATGCAAAATATAGCCGTGCGAAGCCGGAACGGGTCGCTAGTATAAAATAAAGTCATTTTTCACCGTTCCTATGTCCCTTTGTATGCTTAGATCTTTAAAACTACGCAACGGATTTTGATGCGGTTTTTTTAATAGATAGAGTGATTAACGAGGAAGGTTTTAGATATAATACATGCAAAATAAAGCCGTGCGAAGCCGGGGCGGGTCGCTAGTTTGCTATAAAATAAAAATAAACCGGCCAAGTGCGAGTCGGACTCGCGTACGAAGGGTTCCGTACCATTATATTCTGTTTTTAGCAACAACAGAAATACATCATCTGTGAAAATTTCAACTATCACAGTTTATGAGATACGGCCTGGTGATGGTGACAGACAGACGAACAAAGGAGTCTTAGTAAAAGGGTCCCATTTTACCCTTTGAGTACGGAACCCTAAAAATCCAATTCATAGTTAAAAATGCTCAAGTAACACTTTTGTTTATAAGAGTTTATAAAAAAGAATCTAGGTAGATATAGATAAAACGAAAGAAAATCACTTTCAGTCTATTAAAAACTTACTCTTTCAAAAAATGCAGCCAAGAACCGCGATAACAACGCATGTCTCGGTTCAGAATCTCCCAAAATACCTAAAAACATAATATTAAGTATGTAAGAAACTATGTCTTCGGCAAATGATACCACATTGTAATACCACGTGATTAAATGGTTAGGCACCTATAGTAATATTAAAAATGCTGCGCGGTTTCATAGGCTTGCAGAATAAACTTATTATACTATATACAGGGTGATTTTTTTATGTGGGCCTTCAGGGCTATATCCTAAACTATAGGAGATAGCGAAAAATGCTGAAAGGACTTGCGGGCCCGATTTTGATAAAACTAAGACCTCATCATTATTATATATATTATATTGATTTTTGAAAAAGTCATTATCTTGGCCAGGAATTGAACCTGTTATTTTGCAAAAAATGTTCGATCTATATTTTTTTATCTATCGATAGTGTTGCTGATAGAGATTAATTCCTGGAAACAAACATAGTATGGGAAATCATAGGAAATAGCTCTGTTTTGTAGTTTTCATTAAATTTCAGCATAAAGGGGAAGTAATACCTACATTTCTAAATTTTTTAAATAAGTTCTAAATTCTCTACATCACTTTAAATTGGAAAAAAAAACCGTTTGTTTTTCGTCATCATCAGCCATACACTACATTTTTTCGTACATTGTAGTTCCAGTGAATAAGGCGTTCAAAAAACAAACTCTTTTTTATTAGATTTGTATAGATTACTGCCCCTTAATTCCAAGTTAAAAGCATAGATGTTAAAAGTAGGTTAAGTATCATAAAGAAGAAGAAAATACGCTCTCTCTTAAATTGTCTCAGTGCAATGTACACTTGTTGCAGTGCTAGGAATCTGAACAAGGTCGCTATTAACCCACATACCTGGACCGGGCGTTGACAACTGCCTGTACACTGCTCTGGAACCAAATAACATGTATTTTACAATATACTTCAATAGAGGAAAGATACATACGTAGCATAAGATACGTATCTTATCTTTCCACGTGGGCAGATGTCTTTCTTTTATTTTAATCTAAGATCCGTTTAAGGATGACTCTCATGAAACTTTTTAATGAAAAATAAAAAGTATTTTGTATCAAATTAAATAGGCCTTTATATATATTGCAAATGGGTTTTCTAAAAAAATTCAGTCCCTATAAGGACTGAAATTTTGACCGTACTATTTACTATACTTATAATATTACTAGCTGCCCTACGCGGTTTCACCCGCGTAACTCCCGATCCCGTGGGAATATCGGGATAAATTAAGATGCAAGCTATCCTATCTTTCAAGTTGGATCGAACTGCACATGGTGTGCGAATTTTATTATAATCGGTTTAGTGGTTTAGGAGTCCATTGAGGACAAACATTGTGACACGAGATTTATATATATTAAGAATAGGTAAACACAAAATTTTAAAATAAAATCACCTGACTTGAGGAACGAAAGTCACTCTGCAAGTGGCATGAGGTCCAGCCATTGATCGGACTTCCTTGGATTCATTGAGCCTGAAAAAAAAATTAAGTGTGTCTTATTTGAATTAAGTAGTGTCCTAGAGAATTAACTGTAGAGTCACATTTTGATTTTATTTTCATTTCTCATAAGTCATTTTTACGAGAAAGCAAGATATTTTTTTTTCGAAGTTTCAAGCTTGGTGTATGTATAATATTACAAATTAAATTTCAACTGCGATTTCGTCCGTTTAAGGGATTAATTTTCCAAAATCCTTAGCGGATTCTGTTGGTTCCACGGTTAAAGTACCACAAACATTGTTGGAAGCTTTATTATCCAGTGAAACAAAGGAACTCAGTGAC
Organism: Idaea aversata; assembly: GCA_907269075.1. Taxonomy (NCBI): domain Eukaryota; kingdom Metazoa; phylum Arthropoda; class Insecta; order Lepidoptera; family Geometridae; genus Idaea; species Idaea aversata. The sequence continues at coordinate 10,936,403 of OU026101.1, forward strand.
CACAGCTAGGAGGAGTGGAGTGACGTCACGGACGTCGATACGTACGAAGTTGATCCGTGACAAAAATTGTTTTAAAATTATAAATAACAACCAGTGAACTTTTGGATTTACAATATTTGTACTTTTTGTGAAATTGGAAGTGCCTGACAGTGTAATCTTGTTGAATTGTTGTTGTTTTGGTGATTTCAAACGATATTATTGCACTGAGTTTTACGTTCTTACCCTCAACAAGCAGTGTAACAATTATTTTGCTAATAACTTTCAATGATACAATCTATCGGACTTATTCGTTTTTATTTGCACCGAAAATTTTATGCGTGAGGTACTATAGTGTAATTCCCCATAGACACCATAAAAACTATTAATTAATAGTGTCTAGTGCTGCCATCTAACAGTTGGTTACGTAGACTTAAATCGCAAATTGTTACAAACGCCATCTAGCGTCGAGTAGCGTAACTTTTACGTAAAGATCAAATATGGTTCAGTGTGCAGCCTGCGGTAAATTCATGGCGACAAAAGATGGCGCTACCTGTCCTCAATGCCAATCAAAAAGTCACTTCGACTGTGTAGGTATACCTAGCGGGGCAGTGGTTGCGAGCACCTGGAGATGTGGTGACTGTCAAGTCAGGACTCCAAGGAGCCGTGATCTACGGCCGCGCTCGGATAATTACTCGATCCCTAATATCGCTTCGACCAAAAGCGCAGGTGAAATGTCTGAGTCTGAGAGGATGGTATTGGATGATACTGCTCACAATATCACTACTGAATTCGACGAATGTGAATTACAGCTGCGTATGAAGTCGTTTAGGGAGGAGTTTTTTACTGAATTTACTGGGCTGAAAACCTCGATTACCACTGAATTACGGCAATTCGCTAATGAAATGAGGGCTCTATGTTCTGAAATGCGTGACCTTCGTGCTGAAATGACGGACATCCGTACAAGTCTAAAAAGTAGCGATGAAAAAATTGCCCTCATTGAAAAAAGGCTCTCAGTGGTAGAACAGGAGCATAGTCGTGGTTGTGATGGCGCCGTGGGGGACTCCGGCTCCCTGGATAAGTTGGAGCGCACAATTCAAACACTCACTTTGGAGCTGAACGATCGCGAACAAGGTAGTTTATCGAATGACATCGAAATAACCGGCTTTCCTGAAAATCAAGGCGAGAATCCTGAGAATATTGTAATCCTGTTGGCAAAAAAGATCGGAGTGCAGCTCGACGAGCGTGACATAGTGTCGGCGGAGAGAATCGGTTCACCGAGCGCGCAGTCCGCCGCCGGCCTTGCCACCACGAGACCTCGTAGGATTGTGGTGCGTTTCGCTCGCCGTGGGACGCGTGATAAATACATACAGTCGGCGCGTGTTCGTCGTGGCATCACAACCGCTGATATGGAATTCAATGACCCACCGGCACGTATTTACGTGAATGAACGGCTCACAAAAGTAAACCGGCAGCTTTTTGCTAAAGCACGCGAAGCTTGTCGCCGCAAGAACTGGAAATATTGTTGGACGAGGGGTGGTCGAGTTCTGGTTCGCAGGGCTCAGGATTCTCCAATTTCTCGAATACAAACTGATAAAGATTTCGATCTGATTTTTGGCGTTGGAACTATTTGATGACGCTATTTGAATTATTTTTTGGTACTGCCTTGTCTTCCATTTACAGTCAATTTTTTAGTTTATTCATTTATTTTAGTTATTTTTTTACTGAGTACAACTACTTTATAAATTGTTTCTTACAGGTTTACAATTGTTACTTATTAGCAAAGTTGTTTAAGTTTCATAATATATTATTTTTTATTTACTTAGACTTATACTATGGTATCATTAGTTTGTTTATTAGACGTTTACCCACTTGTTATGCTGATTTTTCTGGGTTCAATTATTTTATAGAAGGTTTTTTACGCGGTTACATTTCCTACTTATTATTAATATTTCTAATAATAATATTTTATATTTACATATGTCTAAGCGACAAGAAGTTTGAAGTGAAATTTATAATAATTATCCTAAATCATCTGTATCAATTTATAATTTTAAATCTTGTGCTATTTCCTGAAGTGTTATGTTACTGTCTTGACCATGTACTTACTCATAACGGTTTCTTTACTATGCGCCAGCGTTTATTGCGAATTGTGAAATGGTTTCACTGCGTAATATTAAAATGTATGTTCTTAGCTTTTAAATTTAAATGCTGAACAAAACAAAGTATTTTAGAGTCGGTTTATATAACGCTGGTTCTCTGGGTTGGGATTTGATTGTCCAAATAGATAATATTGATGAGATGTTGGAGGCATTCAATAAAGCCATACTTTTTTTATTTGACTTACATGCTCCGTTGAGGAAATCAACGATGAAAGAACTCCCTGCCCCATGGATAACGTGGACAGTTAGAAGAATGGCGCGTTTGCGAGATCGAGCACTGCGTAAATACAGAATCACCAAGTCAGACAAACATAAAGACTACTATAAAGATTTAAAGAGACAAGTGGTTTTGGCAATTTCTAATGAAAAGTCTGCATTCTTCAAGCAAGAAATAAACTGCAATGTTAATAACCCCAAGCAACTTTGGAAAAACTTAAAAAAAAATGTGATTCCTCCCAAATCAATAGAATTACCTTGTCATTTTAATGACCCTGATGTCGTAAATACCCATTTTCTGGATATTCCTGGGCCATCGGCGGTGACTCTTTCAGAGTTAACTTATTTTGAGTTTAATTACCATACAAACATAAATAATGAGCAGCCTTTTCAAATTCATCCAGTTGACTGTCAAACTGTTTTGAAATACATTAGAGAAATTAAAACAAATGCCTGTGGAATTGACGAAATTACAATAGATATGATTCTGCTTACTTTACCTCAAAGCTTAGAGACATTAACAAAGTTAGTAAATTCTTCCATTCAATGGGCTGTATTTCCTTCTATTTGGAAGACAGCTATAGTAAAGCCCTTACCTAAGACAAATAATCCCACTACACTTAAAGATTTGCGTCCAATTAGTGTTTTACCCTGTCTGTCAAAAGTTTTAGAAAAAGTTGTTTGCGTTCAAATGATTGAATATTTAGAAAATCACAACTTATTGCCGGATTTTCAATCAGGTTTCAGAAAGGGTAAAAGTACGAATACTGCTCTACTAGACGTAACTGATAACATTTTGGCTGCACAGGATCAAGGTATGGCTACCATTTTAGTACTTTTAGATTTTTCACGTGCTTTTGATTCAATAAGCATATCTTTACTCCTCTCTAAGCTTCATTATTATGGTTTCGATGGACACACGATTAGATGGTTCAATTCTTACCTCACCCACCGACTTCAGTCTGTAGAAATTCGTAAGAATAATGGTGAAGCACTATATTCCCACTATGGTATATTGGAAAGAGGGGTCCCGCAGGGGTCCATCCTAGGCCCGATCCTATTTATTTTATATAGTGCAGACATTATTAGTTCCATAACCCACTGTAAGTTTCACATGTACGCAGACGATACTCAACTATATATATCTTTTAAACCTCAGGATGTGCAACTTGCAGTCAGTAAAGTGAATGAAGATTTGAATAGAGTTCAAGCTTGGGCGAATCGTAACTGTTTGCTATTGAATTCTAATAAGACTAAATACATGATTCTTGGTACTCCTCATCAAATTACGAAGGTATCGCAAAACAATTTTAATATTAGATTCAATGATAATACAGATGACATAGAACGAGTTGCTGAAGCCCGTAATTTAGGTTTAATTATGGACGAACAGCTTCGTTTTGAGAATCATATTAAGGAAATAGCACGGGTATGTTTTTATAAACTTAAAATTTTGTATAAAATACGAGACTGCCTGAGTGTTGAGTTGCGCATTAGACTGGTGGATACGCTCATTTTGTCAAGATTTAATTATGTTGACTGTGTTTATGGACCTAGACTTTTCGCAAAGACTGCTAAACTTGTTCAGAGAGTGCAGAATGCATGTTCACGCTTTTGCTTCAGAGTACCACCACGTAGTCACATAACCCCGTATCTGAATAGTCACAATATCTTGAACATGGAGCACAGGCGGGACTTGCATTTTGCTAAACTCCTATTTGGTGTTATACAAACACAACAGCCGTCATACTTGTACGAGAAGATAGCGTGGTCAAGACAAGTTCGTAAGACAAGCACACTATTGTTGGTCTACCAGAGACATAGTACGAGAGCGTTCAGGGGAAGCTTTAGATACTGTGCCACGAAATGTTGGAACAATATTCCACCTCCACTTCGCGATCTACTCACTGCCCGAAACTTTTCGGTTAAATATAAATCTATTCTTTTATCCAAACAAAAAAATATTGAAAAGCAAGGATACTTTGATTAGTGGCGCAGTATTTCATGGCTTCCATAATAGGTGATCGTTTTTGGTGGGTTTGGTGTTCGTATTATATTGATTGTTAATACCATTCAGTTTTCAAAAATAATTTTACCATTTATTTATTTTTAATAGTTTCTCATTTATTTGTTGAAAGTAATTGCTTCTATTATTTAGTTTAAAGTATAGTATGGTCTTATTTATATATTATATATTTTTTGAATTAATTATTGTGAGTAATGAATTTTCCAAAATTAAACTTATGTATGCTTATCTTCGTCCGTGTGTCACTTGAGGCTCCTGCTGAAAATCAGCGCTACAGTCATCTGTAGCATATTAGCTGAGCTCGAGCCTTTTCGTGACAGAATTGTATACATATGCACATCAAGTTTTGTATTTAGTTGTAGGTATAGTTAAGTATTTTAGGTTATTCTGTGTGTGTGTATCTTTTTTTTCTGGCATGAATAAACTTATTTCTATTCTATTCTATTCTATAGCTATTCTTACCTCCCATCAACATAATGAGCATAATTCTCCTCTTCAAACACAAGTAAAGAAAGTCCCACTGTAGCACAAATATTTGGTAACGCCAGGACTTGAGAGTAGAGAAACTTTTCCTTTAACCATGTCAATACTAAGACAAAGATGTAGGCAGACCACCACGGTATGGAGTATAAGGCCCAGAGGTAGGTGATGTTTGGTGGTAATTTTATTTTTATTGGTGTCATTAACTGTGGAAAAACATTGTTTATTTACATTTTAGAAAGCCAACAACAACATTGAGGGATACCTACTACAAACTTTTATATTTTTACTAGCTGCGCCTTGCGGTTTCACCCGCGTTTGATTTTTTTAAATATTTATTTAATAGAACCTTCTGCTGACAATAACAAATACCTCCTCCTCCTCCGTCGTTCCCTCAATGCTGAGGATCGTGACTCTGCTGGTGCAGTCGATTTACTGTCTTCCTCCAATGGACTCTGTCCGACGCCCGGTGTAGAGCCGTGCTGAGCGGTATATCCAGCTGTTCGGATACTTGGTCGGTCCACCGTTTGGGGCTTCGCCCTCGTGGTCTTTTGCCCTCAACCTTCCCCGTCACCATTAGGCGCTCGAGATTGTCAGAGCTCCTGCGCGCAATATGGCCAAAGTATTGTAGCACACGCTGTAAGCATATAGTGGAGAGCCTCGGAGTCTGTGCTAGTTGCAGCTCCTCCAGAATGGAGACGTTCGTGCGGTGAGCGGTCCAAGGTATCCGCAAAAGGCGGCGCCAACACCACATCTCAAAAGCATCCACTCTTTGCCTATCCGCGGCTTTTAGGGTCCAAGATTCAGCCCCATATAAAAATATGGAGAAAACAAGGGTACGCACAATGTGAACTTTTGTGCATTTCCTTATATTCCGGTCTCTCCATACTTTCTTGAGCTGGGTCATTGCAGTCTTTGCCATGCCAATACGACGCCGAATTTCAGGTTCGCAACTACCCTTATTATTAATGGCTGATCCGAGGTATACAAATTGTTGAACCGTCTCATATTTCTGCAGCAAATTGGTACGTTGGATAGTTGCGAAACGATCGATTATCATTACTTTAGTCTTCCTGCAGTTGATGCTAAGACCCATCTCAAGGCTAGCTGTCTCCAGCCGCTTTAGCAGCTCTGCCATCTCCTCCTCCGATGAAGCGAACAACGTGGTGTCATCTGCGTAGCGCAGGTTAGATATTTTAACTCCCCCAACTCTGACGCCACCTTCCCACTCATCAAGAGTTTTACGCATAATGTGTTCCCCGTAAATGTTGAACAATATGGGGGAGATGACACATCCCTGGCGAACTCCTTTTTCAAATTTAAAACTTTTGGATACAGTATCTCCGAGCTTGACAGTACCATAACCTGTTTTATACAGATTCTCAATCAACTGAATGATATGAGATGGGACTCCATTCTCGTTAAGGACCTCCCACAAATTCTGCCACCTTACACAATCGAAAGCCTTCTGATAGTCGACAAAGCACATCACCACGGGGGTGTTATATTCATAGCATTTTTCAACCATCAGTCTCAGGTTCAAGATCTGTTCTCTTGTGCCCTTACCTTTTACGAAACCGGCTTGTTCCTGAGGGATTTGCCAATCTAAGTAGGATCTGAGCCGACTGTTTATTATGTGTAATAGAACTTTACTTGCGTGGGATATGAGGGCTATGGTTCTATAATTCGCACAGTCTCTAACCGATCCCTTTTTGTGTAACGGTAATATAGCCGAGTGAACCCAATCAGTAGGCCATTTACAAGAGCGCCAAACTATATTGCAGATGTTATGGAGGGCTGTTATTCCGTTGGGGCCTAGGGCTTTAAGAGCTTCCGCCGTGATTCGATCGGACCCTGGAGCTTTCATCCTTTTAAGTTTTCGAACAGCGTCTTCGATTTCGGCAACAAGTATGCCTGGTTCCAGTTCTATTGTTGCCTCTATGGTGCCCTGTGATATAGTTTGGTCACTGTAAAGCTCTGCACAGTACTCTCTCCACCGCTCCGCAGCCTTTTCTAACTCATGAATTGGGTTTCCCTCATTGTCGTCTATTACCCAGGAGGATGGTTTGAAGCTTCGCGTGATGTGCTTTATTTTTCGGAATAAATCAGCGGACTGATACTTTCTTGAGTGAGTCTCGATTTCAGTACACATCTCTTCCATGTGGTTGTTCTTGTCACGCCTGCAGAGATTCTGTATGCGGCGATTTAGGTCTTTGTATCTTAGTTGCTTCTCATCTGTTTGTTTCCCACTCTTTAGAAGTTTCTTCTCTTCAATGAGTGCCCAAGTTTCGTCCGATATCCAATCCTTACGATTGCTTGGTGTTTTGGGTAACGAGTCTAAAGCCTCTGAGACCTGATTACGAAAATAAGTCCACTGCTCTTCCGGATCTGTCAGCGTCATAGCATCCTGTTGGACTAATCTAGCTTCAACCTGTTTTCTAAAGACTTCTATGTGTGGTTGTTCTAGTCTTGTCACTGGCTTGATGCGTCTTTTGGTTGACTTAAAACGCACGCGAAAATCCACAACCAAAAGTTGATGGTCGCTACCACAATCCGCACCCGGGAAGGTCCTAGCGTTTGCTATTGCTGATCTCCAGCGGTGTCCAACTGTGATGTAATCTATTTGGTTACGGTACCTGTCTCCAGGGGATATCCAGGTATACAGCCTGCGCTTATGATTTTGAAAACACGAGTTGGTGATTGTTAGGTCGTTACAAACACAGAAGTCTATAAACTTTTCACCTCTCTCATTTCGTTCGCCCAAGCCATACTTTCCGACGATGTGGCGGATATGATCGTCTTGCTCAGTGTTCCCAATCTTAGAGTTCCAGTCACCCTGTATCAGAAGCAGCTCTCTTTTAGAAATTCTGTCTATTGTGGTCTGGAGAATTTCATAAAACAAATCGACGTCCTCATCTGCAGACTTCTTTATAATATAATAACAATATAATAACAAATACAACAAAAATATTTAGCAAAATCGGTCCAACCGTTCACGTCTGATGTGATGACAAAGGAAACAAGGGATTCATTTTTAAATATGTTTCTTTAACTGGCACACAGATGGCGCCATAATGAAAATGTATGAATGAATCGACCTAAAATAGGTCGATTTGCCAGTTGGTCGACCTGTCAGTAGACATATAGAGTAAATATAGATTACAGGTATAAAGATAGAAAGACGGCGGTGGAACGACAACTTATCCGACGCGTCATCCTTTTTTGAATACTGACAAGTCCGCATGGGGATACGACTTTAGCTGGGTGGTAACAAGCTTCGGCCGAAGCCACCCACCAAGAGACTAATGTGGCAAACGAAAACAATTATTTGTGAGAGACTGATGTCTTAACTAGGATAATGGTATCATGTATGACGAGTTTTCAGCTTCTTACTCCAGCCATTACTTAAATTGTGTGAGAGAGGTGCGTGATTTGTATGAGTGAGAGCCTCTACCAAAGAGGGCGGGGTGACTAAGATGTCACTATACTTACCTGTATTACAAGAAGTGTCAAAGTAACTGTGAATCCGGGATGAGACCGTCTTAAAGTTTGCACCAAACTCCACTCCCGGGCTAAGGTGATCGCTTTCCAACTTTGATTCTCATTGATAAATGGCATTTCTGTCAAAACAGTTATTATAACTCTAAAATTTATAGATAAAAGTTCATGAATGACTAGCTGCGCCTCGCAGTTTTACACGCTTAGTCCTCATACCATGGAATTATCGGGATAAACAGTAACCTATTTGTTCTTCCAGGATTTCATCTATCTACTTACTAAGTTTCTCTGTAATCTGTTCAGTAGTAATACACAAAATTTCACATTTATTATGTTGGTGAGATTATTGAATTTACTTTAATTTTGGAGCTAGATATCACAATCACTACATAGCATAAAACAAAGTCGTTTCCCGCTGTCTGTCTGTCCCTATGTACGTATGCTTATATAAAAAGCTTATATAAGAATAACTCAGACAAATTGGCAACGAAAACACACTTCTGTTAGCTCTAGCAGCATGAAATTTTGCGCATGAGCCAGGAGTTTAATGCGCGTGAATTCACAAAACGTTCCTAATTTAATAAAGCTTACCTTTGATTGGAGGATTATATTCAGACCAATTCAAAAAGAAAATGTCGTAAGTGCATTGTTTAAAGTGAATCCAAGCTACTTTTAAAGCCTGAAAAAAAGAAAAAGTAAGTATAGGTGCCTTATGTAAATCTACACTAATATTAAAAAGAGGAAAGACTTTTTGTTTGTAACGAATAGGCACCGAAACTACTGGACCGATTTCAAAAATTCTTTCACCAATAGAAAGCTACAATGGCAGGTAATAACATACGCTTTAATATATTATCAAATAAATTAGGGATTCGTAAGAAAATTGCAATATTGTAGAAAGGTAGAAAACCCAAAATACTTAGTTAGAAATAGAAAACGATTGATGATAGAACCAAATAATGTACTACAGGTTTATAGGTCTTATCACTACATAGTTGACGACCCAGTTGGCACAATGGTCACCATGCCGGACTGCCAAACACAGGGTCGCGGGTTCGATTCCCGCCTCAGACAAGTATTTATGCTTAGATATTTGTCTGTGGTCTGGTTGTTTCTATGTATTATAAGTATATATTTACAAAAGAAAAGTATATAAGTAGTATATCCGTTGTCTAGCACCCATAACACAAGTCTAGTTACTTAGCTTGGGGCTAGATGGCGATGTGTGGAGTGTCCTGCAATAGTATAAAAAAGTCACTTTTCGACGTCCCTATGTCCCTATTTCCCTTTTTATGCTTAGATCTTTAAAACTACGCAACGGATTTTGATGCGGTTTTTTTAATAGATAGAGTGATTCAAGAGGAAGGTTTATATGTACAATACATGCATAATATAGCCGTGCGAAGCCGGGGCGGGTCGCTAGTTGTTTATAAAATTAATCTACATAAGTCAACGTATCTACACGAATGTTTTTACCTTTAAAGAGACTGCAGAATATATGAACACTTTGACGATGTGTTCCTCTGATCGTGACAATGGTAATGTCATGCCAAGAGTTCCAGCTTCAGCTGCTAACGCATGTAGAGTCGAAAATAACGCTGCCTTAAAATTTATTACACATAACATTTACTTAAATACTTACTTAAAATTAAATAGAAATATATTAAAACAAAAATTAAATTAATTAGACGTGCTTTCTAACCAATTATCAGTGTCTTGTTAAAATGAGTAAGGCGTAGGCTTGACTATACCTAGTTAACTTTTCACCACGTAAATTTACTTTAAGCCTATGTTTACCTAAGTATACTTTTGTATACTATGTAAGCTAAAACAATTTAACGAATAAGAATAAGAATTTTTATTGCATAAATTGTGTACAGTCACATTACCAATTAGCTGAACACCACGTGACCTAGAGCTCACTCGCAAATGTTACTTGATTCTGTTTTTTTTAAACAATTACTACATAGTTTATATAAAATAGTATAAAACAAAGTCGCTTTCTCTGTCCCTATGTCCCTATATTTTATTTTATATATTATCCTATATTATGCTTAAATCTTTAAAACTAGGTACGCAGCGGATTTTGATACGATTTTTTTAATAGATAGTGGTTCAAGATTTATAGATTCAAGGTTTATATGTATAAATTGTATAATACATGCATAATATACCCGTGCGAAGCCGGGGCGGGTCGCTAGTATACTATAAAATACAATAAACAATATAAAGAAAATAGGTAAATACTATATTTTTTACTATATTTCTCTAGGTCGTGTGGGGTTCAGCTAATTGGTAATGTGGCTGTACAATGGATGGTAGGTAGTTTTAAGATTAAGTAACAACAATTTACCCATTGCGGGCATGCAATAAGTAAGTACTTATCAAAAGTATAGGTAAGCGAATACAAACTTACAAAATACAGAGTATCAGCTGTGGAACCAGCCATCAAAGGCACCAAGCTGTAATGTAGACCGCCTCGTCGGAGTACTCCTCGCCATTGTACTAAAGCATATAGCGATAATAATGTACCCAGAATACCGGACCATACCTAAAAAGGAATGTCAAAGATTTACTTAACATTATGTACGAAGGTCCATGTCAGAAAAAAATAAGAAAGAAAAAAGATTTAACAAACCCGAAAATAATCTCTGAAAATAAAGAATGCTCTCTGAAACACTCAACCGCACTCTACATACAGATGTACATACAGTGATCTTGCATTATAGGTACAGACCTATAATGCAAGATCACTCTCAACAGTTAAAGGATTACTGAAAAAAAAATAGCGGGAAAATATTGGATAACTAAAGCACAGAATATAGACAATTGGAAAGCCATGGAGGAGGCCTTTACTCAAAAAGAGATCCTTGAATAACGGACAATTTAATTTTTACAGTAGATTTAGTATATATTTTTTCAATATTCTCATAGTAATAGTTAGTTTATAATGATGCATGTTTTATAAGTAACTAACGACCCGTCCCGGCTTCGCACGGCTATATTATGCATATATTATACATATAAACCTTCCTCTTGAATCACTCTATCTATTAAAAAAAACCGCATCAAAATCCGTTGCGTAGTTTTAAATATTTAAGCATACATAGGGAAATAGGGACAGAGAAAGCGACTTTGTTTTATACTATGTAGTGATTTTAATATTCAAAGGATAAATAAAAGCTCTATATATGTACAAAGGTACAATCGTGCAAATCAAAATTTGAAAATAGATAAAATAAGACGAATTTGATCAATTTTCATTTGCAAGATTTGATGACAAACATCGGGACAGGTGAAACTGAATAATAAAAGCTAAATAGAGAACAAAAAGGAAAAGCTTCGAGAGTAACGTATCACTTGGCTTCAGTGAAACAAGATGGAAATAACACGTGGCTGTATCTATGGGCCAAAAGCTCTTTGTCTCCCTCTTCAAGAAAATAAACTAAAAAAGTATAAGACGAAGCCCGTCGAACTCATCGATATGAAGTATGAAGCTAGGGAATCGCACTTAGCAATCGACCCGAAGCCGAACATCGTGCGAAGTTGAGGCGTAAAAGTAGGAAAGCGGACCCCGGGCTCCCGAGAGGGATGCAACCGGGAACATCGCTCGGATGATGATGGACTTAGCAATCGACCATGATGTCAGCAAACAGCATCAGTCAAGTATGCAGCAATGTTCAGTCTACAAAATTATGTAAGAAAATGACGGTGTGAATATACCTACTAGATGATAACATTTAAGCGAGAGGTGTAAGAAACTAGTTCGAGAGCGAATGTGTTCAGCCCCCCAGATATTCTAGTATGCTGCACTATGCGTACTGCAGCAAATGCAGGCGTAGTGCAGGAAATGAAAACTTTGAGTTTCGACCTCGTTCTTACCTCAAGTCCTTTCAACACACCAGCAGTAGGCATCTCATGTTCCACCTTCAACGTGATATAGACAATGTCATCGTGGGCTGATTTCACGGCGTATTGAGCTTCAACAACGACTCCTATACGAAGAGAACCGTTTTCGTGTTTAACGCGTTCTAAACTGAAATAATAAGCGTGATTCTGATACTTATAACTGTTTATTGTTACTAGGTGTGCCAAACGGGTTTACTCGTAGTAACATTGTCAACTCGGGACAACTTGGGATAGTGCGAGAGATAATGCTGAAGATGCTTTACGCTGCGTGATTAAATGGCTCTCCTCTAATCTATTGACTCTTAATCTAGATAAAACCAAATTCATTCGCTTCTGTATTCCACACTCACCTATACAGCCTCCTTCATCTTCGGGACTGCCCATAGCTGTGCAAGCAGTGACTTACCTTGTGCTTGCTTGTCATTAACAAGAGTTACTTATATTAAATATTTAGGTGTAGTGATTGACGAAAAACTCTCGTGGAGACAGCACGTTGAATATGTGTCTGGACGAGTAAGGAAGTTAATGTATATATTCAAAACACTTCGCTATTCTGCTGATGCCAATTTAATGCGAACCGTCTATACATCCTTATGCCAATCTATTTTAAGATACTGCATTCCTGTCTGGGGCGGTACACATAAAACTATTTTACTAAAATTAGAAAGGGCACAACGTGCCATTCTTAAGGTGGCTTACTTCAAACCACGTAAATACTCCACTGCTCAACTATATACAGAATACCACTGTATGAATGTAAGACAGCTTTTTATCCTTTGTACTGTTCTCAGACTTCACTCCCTTTTACCATCTTTACAAAAAAAAGCTCCAAAAAGACCTGGGAGTTTGGTTTGCCCTCCAGTACCATGTAGAACAGACTTTGGTAAATCACATCTAGAGTCTAGAGCAACTAGTCGGCGAATTTACGAAACATTAAACAAGGGTCTTCGCATATTTGGCCTAAATAGAATTGAGGTGAGAAATAGGTTGCAAGAAAGGTTACTTACACTTGGCAGTGAGGAAACAGAAAACTTTTTGCAAAATGCTAAATACTTAAGTACTTACATTAGTTAATAATGTTAGTAGGTCTAACCACAGAATCCTTTTTATGTTAATTTTAAGTACGTTTTTACTTTTGAATTTTCAATAGAGCATAAGTAGATACATAGCATGCATTAGAATAAAGTGTAAAGTGTTCTACCTATTAATAAGTAATTTAATCTTACACGGTTTAGCTAAATGGATACTGAATTATGAATCTTTGGTACACTGATTCCTAAAATACAAGCTAGTCTTAGTTTAGGAATCGGTTTTTTGTCACAATTTGCATATTATATAGAAACTGAGATTTCATTACCTACCTAAGATATATAAACCTTTGTTTATGTGTAAGTTAATATTGTATTCATTTTTACTGCAATAAAACATTTTATTATTTATTAACCGACTTCAAAAAAGGAGGAGGTTCTCAATTCGTCTGTATGTTGTTGTTTTTTTTTTTTTTTTGTGTGTATGTTACGCGATCATTCAAAAACGGCTCAACCGATTGAGATGATTCTTTTTGTGTTCGAAAGGTGACACCTCAGGAGTGGTCCCATAAAATTTTGGTGAGGATCTGATGAGAATCTTCGGAGTGATGAACAGAATTGCACATCGAGAGTGCAGCAAATTGCTCAGTTTTCGATTTCCACCAGTACAATTGGCCCATAAACGAATAGTTACCGATAAATGGAATATCTGAAACCACCTTCTCATCAGAAAACTCTTTAATCAGTTACGATTACAGGTTACAATTTAAAGAATTTAGTCGAATTTAGTCACCGGACTGGGTTTGAATGAATGTTGATAGAGAACCCTATCTTAAATGAAGTTCTGATGAGGATCTTCGAAGTGATGAACAGAATGGCACCTCGAGAGTGCAGCAAATTGCTCAGTTTTCAATTTTAACCAGTACAATTGGCCCATAAACGAATAGTTCCCGATAAATGGAATATCTGAAACTACCTTCTCATAAGAAAACTCTTCAATCGGTTACGATTACAGGTTACAATTTGAATAAAATATTCGCTTTTGCCTCGCCGGACTGGGTTTGAATGAATTTTGATAGAGAGCCCTATCCTAAATGAAGATCTGATGAGGATCTCCGGAGTGATAAACAGATCTGCACAGCGAGATTCAACAAATTGCTCAGTTTTCCATTTCCACTAATAGAAGTGGCCCATACACAAATAGGTACCGATGAATGGAGCATCTGAAAACACCTTCTTATCACCAAGCTCTTCAATGGGTTACGATTAGGTACAGGTTGCAATTTGAAGAAACAGTCGCTTTCGCCTCATGGAGTAGAATTTTCAGTGACAGTGGCACTAAAAATGGTTAAATAAAAAATAAATTAAAATTAAAAAAAACCGACTTCAAAAAAACCTGAAAACAAAAATTAAAAAACCTGAAAAGAAAAACAAAAAAGTGAAAAATAATCCATTTCGGGTCACTAAGACAGCTGATAACTTAAACATAAGTACTTACTTGGAAGTCGGACTGGGTGACACCATGTTTTCTTTATACCTCTCAACATTCAATCTAACCCAGTCCGACTTCCAAGTAAGTACTTATGTTTAAGTTATCAGCTGTCTTAGTGACCCGAAATGGATTATTTTTCACTTTTTTGTTTTTCTTTTCAGGTTTTTTAATTTTTGTTTTCAGGTTTTTTTGAAGTCGGTTTTTTTTAATTTTAATTTATTTTTTATTAATATTATTATTGTGATAAAAATATCATTATTTACATCTACACTACTAGTTGTGCCGGCAAACGTTGTTTTGCCATTAAAAAAAACTAAAGGTAACAAAATACAAAATAGATAGTAGACGATTCTCAGACCTACTGTATATACATATAAAATTTCATAAAAATCTATAGGAGGAGTATGGTAACTAACATAGTAACACGAGAATTTTATATATTAGAAGAAAGATTTTTTCGATAGTTTGTTTCTAACGAATAGGCTCCGAAAGTACTGGACCGATTTAGATGAAACTTGGTATGTAGATAGCTGGATACCTGGATAAACACAAAGATTATTATTATCCCGATATTCCCACGGGATAGGGAGTTACGCGGGTGAAACCGCGGAGCGCTGCTGGTTACCTATATTTTTGCATGATAGCATCTGCGCTCTACGTACCAAAAAAAGACTTATCCTATTTATTATGCCAAAATGATACAACCCATTTTAAATAAATCACTCACCGAATCCGTACAATCAAAGTACGAAGATAAATCGTATTCGTGGTATTATATAAAGTTGATAAACTGTTATGCACAAGGAAGAAGCGAGTAAACTTGTTGGAAGACCAGATACCTCTCTGAAAATCATAAATAATTACGCAATAAATATAATAGATACAATATAAGCCAACAAACATGAATAGGCTCCGAAACTGTTGAACCGATTAACATGAAACTTGGTATGAGGATACATTGATTCATTGACAGTAACATAGGCAAATTTTTATCCATATTTTCACGGGATCGGGAGTTACGCGGATGAAACCGCGCGCAAAAATATAAAGAATATTAAACTAACATGGTTATTTTCATTGAGATGTGTTTTCAAAAAGTTTTGTCTGGTGAAAATTATAACAGCAGCGAAATATCAAATTCCATAAAATAAAAACACGGTAAATATCCCGTTTTAAATAACTTTATTTCTTTATGTTTAACTTACCATAATATTATTTCCATTTGGTTTCCTTATAATAACTGGTAGCTGTTTAAATTCTCCCTTAGTCAATATGTAAGGTGCTATAGTTTCATTCATAACGGAAGATAGTAATTTTGTAACGTTCACTTGACATTCATATCTAAAAACAAACAAGATATAAGGCAAGTATGTATGTTAATTTTACAGACGAATTAAAAAAAACATCACAGAATATTCAGTTTGAACAGAAGGATAGGTTTTTTTTTTACGCAAAGGGGACCCAACTAAAGAGGTGAAAACAGCCCGTATACAAGTAGGTATTTTTTTTATTAGATCTGGGTCACGTGGGGTTCAGCTAATTGGTAATGTGCATGGAGGAATAAAAAAAATCCCGCCCAGCGAAATTTTTTTCTTGCTTCATGGTAATGTGACTGTACCTATGTCGGATGAAATGTGGGCTAAAATCACAACCTTAAAGATCCTACAAAACTTTGAACGATCGAACTTGACGACTATTCAAAAGACTGGCTCGCTATTAAGCTGTGGGTGTGTGAAGAGACGAAAGGAAAGCCTTAGCCCAGCAGTGAGACATATTCGGCTTATTATTATTATTGGAAAATAATATTTACTTACATAAAATCAACTCCAATTTTCACTTGAATTGGAAAATCACATAGATTCTTCTTTTCTTCGACATTGTTTAACATTTTCATACCACCATTACTCGTAAACACGGCAGCCACAATAAAAAGAGATGACTGAAAAACAAAGTTTTTCGTGTAATTTCTAAAATTCAATTAGTTCTCTGAAAGACTTTCGGTCGGCTATGAGTGACGGTTCAATTTGATGTCTTTATTTTGCTTTTACCTTTCTGTAACATCATTTTTTTAAATATTAGGCTTGAGAACCGTGGTTGGTTACACGTTGTACCATATTTCCTACGTCTGACAATTTGTATCTATAGAGAGAAGTATTATCGGATGCTAACTGTTAAAAAACTAACATTAAAATAATAATAAGGGATAACACCAAATTACAACAACGGAGACATAGTAGTCGCCTCAATTTTGTTTATCTTTTTTGAAACCAGTATGTGGAACATTTTGTATTTTATCGATAGGTATTCTCAAAGCGCTAGATGTGTGGAGTGACGCGAAAGGATCGCGTCAGGAACTCCCGCATCCGGGGCAGCCTTCATGTCCGAGACATTGCAGATAAATTGCAAGAATATCGCTTACGCTGGTACGGCCACGTCTTGCGAAAACCGGCTAGTTACGTGGGGAACAAATGTCTTGCCATGGCGCCTCCGCCGGGTCGTGGCAGACTGGGTAGACCCAAGAAGTGCTGGCTTGACGTCGTAAAGGGTGATATGCGTGCAAATGGCCTTACAACCCAGGATGCCGAAGATCGTGCGAAGTGGAGGCGTAAAAGTAGGAAAGCGGACCCTGGGCTCCCGAGAGGGATGCAACCGGGAACATCGCTCGGATGATGATGTATTCTCAAAGTGCAGCATTTTAGGTCTGTTGTATCTTAAGGTCTTTACTAAACGAAACGCTTTGCACTGGTTCTTACACTAGGCGATGCCTACTGTAGGTGACAAACAGCCTGTTTATACCGAACATCATATTTGTTGTAACCGTATTTTGTAACATACCTTTTCATTTCTCGATAAATATATTTCTCCAGGTTTTCTATCGGTTACCGTTGGGCTAAATAAAAGACTCGGTAAACCTTTAAGATTGGTAGTTTTCGATTGCAACCACAGTCGACATGGTCCACCAAGATCAGTTGGATAGAAGTTCTTAACACACATACTCGATAAAGTTTGACAAGAGCGGTTATAATTTTGCTGAAAAAAGACACACACATATAAATAATGTCAAATACTTAGGTTTTAGAATAATAAAATGACTGCAATGGAATGTTTGATACGTTTGGCCAAAGTTAATAAAACGAATTAAATAACATTAAAAAATTATTGTGTCTTCTGTGTGTATCTGTACTTCTGCCTTTATGCTAATCTGTCCTTCTGCTAATCTGGGATTT
This sequence comes from Idaea aversata, assembly GCA_907269075.1. Taxonomy (NCBI): domain Eukaryota; kingdom Metazoa; phylum Arthropoda; class Insecta; order Lepidoptera; family Geometridae; genus Idaea; species Idaea aversata. The sequence continues at coordinate 10,954,417 of OU026101.1, forward strand.
TGCTATTCCGGGATTTTGTGTATCTGTCCTTCTGCTACAGAGACAATTAAAATAGCCTTTATACTCCAAACTAGACAATTCAAACGAATGTTTTATTTCTGTTCAATTGGTAAATTACAACAGTTAAACAAAAATATTCAATTCATAATTTGGGTTCTTAGGGTTCCGTATTGTAATTTGATTCAATGATTCAAAGTGGACATAAGACTTTTATCAAGTGATATATTATGTGTCATTTTCCTGTTAACGCAAAACTTATATACATTTTCTTTTGTAAATATATGCCTATACAATATATATACTCTGTACAAAATAATAACTGTATATGAATACTTGTTTGCGGTGGGAATCGAACCCGCAACTTTGTGGGAGGCGGGTGCACATGCGGGCGCCATGTATTATAAAAGAAAGAAAAATAAGATGTCTTGTTTTTAGTAAAAAAGTTTTTAAATTATTGTAAGTTAATAGCAATATTCTAAAATTAAAAATACTGCTTATTATTTTCAAGAACATTTACTAAAAAAAAGAAATTCTAATTCTTGGTTTAAAAAACCTTCTTTTCTGTGTGTTCACCCGCCGCACTACAGAGGCCGTGTCGTCCCAATTTGATCGGCCCAATCTGGGGTACCGTTCCTCAAAGGAAAAACGGGACCCTATTAGTAAGACTTCACTGTCAGTCCGTCCGTCCGTCCATTCGTCCGTCCGTCTGTCTATCTGCCTGTCCGTCTGCCATCCGATTGTATCTCATGAATCGTGACAGCTAGAGAGTTAAAATTTTCACAGATTTTCCATTTCTATTGTCGCTATAACAACAACAACTAAAAACAGAAAAACTTTAGTGGGGCTCAAATATACAACATGGTACGGAACCCTTCGTGCGAAAGTCCGACTCGCACTTGTTCGAAATTGGACATCGGACCCGATCGAATTGTAACGTGTGCTAACACTTCACTACTTATTATAAAATAAAGTCACTTTTCGCCGTCCCTATGTCCCTGTGTATGCTTAGATCTTTAAAACTACGCAACGGATTTTGATGTGGTTTTTTTTAATAGATAGAATGATTAACGAGGAAGGTTTTTAGATATAATACATGCATAATACAGCTGTGCGAAGCTGGGGCGGGTCACTATCACTACATAGTATAAAACAAAGTCGCTTTTTCTGTCCCTATTTCCTTTGTATGCTTAGATCTTTAAAACTACGCAACAGATTTTGATGCGGTTCTTTTAAATAGATAGAATGATTCAAGAGGAAGGTTTATATATATAATACATGCATAATATAGCCGTGCGAAGCCGGAGCGGGTCGCTAGTTTAAAATAAAAAAAAAGCTTTATAAAATAAACTTACAATACAAAGATACTCAAACTTCACAACATCTAGCAACTCTTGTGGATGTAGCACTTTATCTTCGTACTTCGGCCGCGAATTTACAAACATCTTCGGTATACAAATACCTTGGACTACAATGTCTTTCTTAGTACAAGCGCAAGAATCGCAACGTACGCAAATATTGCCTTGTGGTCTGTAACCGCGTGAACATTTTATGCAAACAACCTCTTTCATAGGTGAGCCGTCAAAGTTTTTTGTTACTGAAAAAAAAAACAATATACAGGGTTATTGGAGATTATACTAGCAAGCCGTTGAGGGCTACGTTGTTCTACGACTTTTGGAAATTCGAAAAAAAATTAAAGTTTTGAGATTATGAAAAATCGAAAAAACAGCTGATTTTTTAAAGCAAAGGTCATTCAGACTAAGAACCGTAGATAAAACTTAGAAAATAGGTAAAATTTTAAGGTTAATGACCTCTCCGTGTAAGGAACTGCTGATTTTCAGGTAAACCTAACCTCAAAATTTTCAAAAAAATATTCGAATTTCCAAAAGTCGTAGAACAAAAGTTGTTTGTTTAGGTGCACAGAAATGGCCCTTAACGGCTTGCTAGTATAATTTTTAATAACCCTGTAAAGAGATAATTTCTATTTTTTCTTAATCGTATTTATATACTTAAATCTAAATAAATACAAAAATCTGAATCGGTTGAGCCGTCTTTGTTCAGTGTAATTGGTGAACTTTACACTGAACAAAGACGAAAACTATTAAAAATCTTGCTGCACCCCGCGGTTTCACCCGCGTAGTCTCGATCCCGTGAAAATGTCAAAATAAAAAACTTTGCCTATAGCCTTTCTCAAAAAATGGACTATTCATCACAAAAATAATTTTTCAATTCGAACCAGTAGTTCCTGAGATTAGCGCGTTCAAACAAACAAACTCTATTTATTTATTTTTCAACTAGCTGCGCTCCGCGGTTTCACCCGCGTACGTCCCGATCCCGTGGGAATATCAAAATGAAAAGTAGCCTATAACCTTCCTCGATAAATGGACTATCCAACACAAAAAATATTTTTTCAATCGAACCAGTAGTTCCTGAGATTAGCGCGTTATAACAAACAAACTCTTCAGCTTTATAATATTAGTATAGATTAGAATCAGTGTAGTTCCTAATATTAGCGCGTTCAAAGAAACAAACACCAACACGTATAGATATACGCGACAAACTTAGAACCTCAAATATAAAAGTTCCTTAAAAATAAAGAAAAAAAAACTTAGATCCTCATTTTTTGAAGTAGGTTATAAACTACAAAATTAGCTGTTTCCTTTGATTTGCCATTATTTGTTTCCAAAAAACGATCTCTATCAGCAGCATTTTCGATTAATATAAAAATATCATAACCATTGGACGACCCAGTTGGCACAATGGTCACCATCCCTGCCAAACACAGGGTTGCGGGTTTGATTCCCGCCTCAGACAAGTATTAATGCTTAGATATTTGTCTGTGGTCTGGTTGTTTCTGTGTATCATAAGTATATACTTACAAAAGAAAAGTATATAAAGTATATCCGTTGTCTAGCACCCATAAAACAAATCTAGTTACTTAGCTTGGGGTTAGATGACGTTGTGTGGAATATCCAGCAATATACTATTTGTGATTGTCTTTCTGGCTTTCTATTTCTTCTAACTATTTTGTTAAACTTAGCTATAAAATCCTTTCCAATAAATAAATATAAAAAAAATATTGATAAATATGGAATGGAGCCTTCTCAATCCGTACTTAACTTACCAGAGATATAATCCCCCGGACATTTCCTACAAACGAACTTTCCTGAAGTGTTCTGACATTTCCTGGGTACACAGGACGCGCCGTCTGAGGAGACGAGCTCCGTCGCGTTGCAGGGACGACAACGCTGTGGCCCTAGCGGTATACTTTGCTCATTGCAGGTACAGGAAAAACCTGAGGAATTTGCAGATAGGTTAATACCTTTATTACTTTAAGATGTATAAATTGATAGATAACTGCTTTATTGTACCATAAACTTAAAACTAACATTAAATACTTAAGAGGAAAGGGTACCGGGCGCTCTCTCCATACAAACTGACTGTTTCCTCCCTGGATGACACTAGAGAAAATATTTTTGTTAAATAAAACTTATAACTGCCATGACCAATTGACCATGCCCCTAAGTTTAGTTTATTTTTGTTTTTAAATCCTAATTTCTATGATAATTAGAAAATAAAAAAAACCAAGGCATAAGGGCATAGCCATGGCAGTTATAGGTTTTATGCAACAATGATATTTGCTCTAGTGTCATTATTCAGGGACGAAACAGTCGACTACGTTTGTATGGAGAGAGCGTCGGTACCCTTTCACCTTAAGAAAAAAATAGAAACTTAAATTACAGTATGGCACAATGGGCTGCCTTATGCCTAAAACCGATCTCTTTCAGGCAACCTTAGGCAGGACTATTTTCTATTCTGTGCTTAAACAATAAATAATATTACTTATTTTGACTACTGTCGCCCATAATATGCATTCACGTTAAAGCCAGAACTAAAGTAAAGTATACTGATTGCAGTATAATTCAGTTTAACACAGTGTGTTTAGATGTGAAATCTAGTACGTTATTATAAACAAGCATAATAAGCCCAGCATTCCATTTTCCCCGTAAGACTCTAGGGGGTAAGTAATATTTTATTTTCAAACCAACTTAGGAATAAAACAAACATTTATAGCCTAACTTTAGCAACCTACTTTCAAGGTATCTTTCGTAAGTATAGAAACTTCTTTGTAATTTACTAGTTTCTTACGATCGTTACCGTATATACCAAGATTTACAAGCTTAAATTTATTTTATAAACTCTGGTTTACCTACTATAAAAGCTAATTCTTTTCTATCCAAAGGTTACCTGGAAGAAATCGCTTTCACTGATAAGATAAGGCTGCCCATTTGTGATACTTATACTTTTTAGATATTACTTTGCTTTTTGTTTATCGTGTTCTATGACCATTACTGTATTGTACAAATAAAGTTATCTATCTACCAGAATATTGCAAAGCGCATTCTCTTTATCAGCCCATTTTATCCCTTTAGGGGTTAAATTCCCAAAAATCCTACATCCTAAAAGAAACACATACGAAGTTCTAAAACTCGTAGCTATTGTAGTTCTAGAGAATTCATGATGAGTCTTTGTCTGGATTATCTTTATGTAACTCACCATCTGCTGATTTCACAAACGAGTTGTTAACTGCACAGTTTTCACAGGTAAGAGATGCAGTATCATAATACTGCTGCATTCCACAGTCATTTGGCAGTTGGAGTCCTCTTATAATAGGAAGTAATACTCCAAGTAAAAATATGGGACGAAATATCTTCACAACGAAGCACATTGCTTATGCAATATTCAAACTTAACACTTCATTTGGATTCAATAGACGTTAACGCTCATTAATTAATACCACATCATTAATTTGACATGCAATAATCGTAGCATTTGTTATGATTAAATTAATTCCCAAAGCAAATAGCTAATTATGCTAGTGTTTTGTTTACATTGTTAGGGGCGCAGGGTTGCTAGGCAACGGATGTTAGGCACGCTTATTAGCTGTGCTTAGTCGCGGCACAAGAGTAAATAGTCATCTCTACTCATGTGGTCGCGGTTTCACCAACTTAAAGCCTAGTTCGCATTAAGCCAGTATTTTAGTCGAGTAGCGAGTAATTTAGTAGCTAAATGTGTTCGAACACCAAAAATTTAGTCGAGTAGGTTAGTAAGTAATTTAGTCGAGTCGATCCATTTTATTCTATTTTTATTAGGCGAGTGGCGAGTAGCACCCCTCCCCCCACGCGTCCCTGCTCACTGGCTCACCGCAAGTCCGAACCTGTCGAATTAGTCGAGTTGATTAGTTGCCGCCTCATCGTTGCATTGTTTTGTAGGATGTTCATCTTGCAATACACTCACTTGTAAACTGTACTCGACCAAAGTGCGAACGGTTTTTGGGCAGTAGCGAGTATTTTAGCTACTAAATTACTCGCTACTCGACTAAAATACTAGCTTAATGCGAACTAGGCTTTATTCTTTTTGACGACCCAGTTGGCACAATGGTTACCATGCCGGACTGCCAAACACAGGGTTGCGGGTTCGATTCCCGCCACAGACAAGTATTTATGCTTAGATATTTGTCTGTGGTCTGGTTGTTTCTATGTATTATAAGTATATATTTACAAAAGAAAAGTATATAAGTAGTATATCCGTTGTCTAGCACCCATAACACAAGTCTAGTTACTTAGCTTGGGGCTAGATGGCGATGTGTGGAATGTCCTGCAATATTTATTTATTTATTTATTCTATCTTTATTAGTCCAGTGGCGAGTAGCACCCCTCACCACGAGTCCCTGCTCACTTGCTCACCGACTATCATCTTACAAAACCCCACTCACTTGTAAACACTACTCGAACAAAGTGCGAACTATTTTTGGGCAGTGAAGAGTAATTTAATAACTAAACGTGTCTGAACACCAAAAATTTAGTCGAGTAGGATAGTAAGTAATTTAGTCGAGTCGATACATTTGTTCCGACACTGTGGGATTAGGATAGTCCATAGGGTGCTGGTATTTGATTTCCACCTCAGAGGATGTGTCGTAGGTAAGGGGAGAAGAAACGAAATAAAGGGCCACACTTGATGCGCGGCGCGGACCGGTAGGTACTCCAACGGAGATCGAGATGTGCTCGCTCGAAGGTAGCGAGACGAAGACTGGTCGTCGTGGTACGTTCGTAATTCAAACGGGGAAAAATGAATAAAATCTACCCACAAGTTGTGTTTTCTTTCAAAGCCCTACCCTCAATTATAGATTAAAAATAAGCGAACGAATAAAGTATGTTCCTCTACGGAACATGATACTAGTTTGTATGGGACAATCCTCCACCCCCCATTCCCCCCTCAAAATCCTTTCTTAGTACACAATAGCGTTATTAAATAAACCTATGTTCCAAACAGCTTTCTAGACCATTAACAGGTTCAAAACTTTTATAAAGCATAAATTGTGCAGTAAGGCGTACTATGATACTTCGCCTTACCTTAATGATAAGAACCCATGGACGTGACTTTAGTTGCTCCATTTCAAATAATACTTTCAAATATTTGTAATATTGACCTTTGTGAACGTGATCACATGAAAAAAAAAACAACCCCCATGAGTTTCTTGTGCCTTCTCATTAGTGGGCGCGTTCCGAAGGCACACATCCTAACTTTGTTTTTAAGACGATTTCATGTGGTCTTTATACTAATGTATTAAGCATCCAAAGAAATAAAGAAATTTGACTTTGACTTTAGACTTTGAAGTTTTGATTGTGCGTTGATTATGCCTCAGGACAAACGATTTTATGAAATAAAATGATATCTTTATAGATAAACGAGTAATTGGTAATTATACATATAAAAAATCTTGCGAACCTTCAAATTATAAATAAGTATTCCCCCAACATTTTTATTTTAAATTTATTTTTGCATTATTTCCGGTTTCACCATTTTTTAAGCGACTACCGAGAAAGGTTTTTTTTTTGTGTTTAGTTTATTTTTTTTTATTGACTAGGGATAAAATTCGAGAACAACCTACAAGTTCACTGCATTTTGGTCAAAATCTTTTTGTGCATGGACCAAATATACCTAGTTAAAATACCTACATAGTTATTCAGCCAGAATGCAAACTAAAACCGAACCTGTCCATCACACACCATCAGTCTTCCATCTAACCAGTCCAACGTTTCATATCAGATAGTGATGCAAACCATCCATCATAGTTACTGAACGCTGACTGCAAGATATTAAACAAAGAGATGATTTATGCATGTCACTGTTTAAATACCCTGACGGATTGCCGCGGAGCATTAAACTGGCAAATGTGTCTTTAGCAGAGATATTTAAAATTAAAGTGAAGTAGAGCGAACAATTGCATAGTTTTTAGGATTCAGTACCTAGTTCTAACAAGGAACCCTTATAGTTACGCCATGTCCGAGCTCAGAGACTATTTCAGTCAGACTATATTAGTACTAGTTTCAGTCAGTTTCAAGTAAAATATTTGCATTAAGGCCAAGGATTTAAAATCTTTTAAGTTTTGCACGTCTCCATCAACCCTGCCAAAATAAATAAATAGGTATAACTTACTTTATCTAGTCTTCGATCACGAAGAATCATGCTACCGTAATCGAATTTTATCTTATTTACAGACACATTCATTGAATCAAATTGAATAAAATAAGTTCGCAAAATTTCTGATCAAAGTTTTGCTTAATATTAAGTTTTCTCTGTTTCTATTGTATTTGAATTTCTTTAATCTAAATCGACCGAAACATCTGCAAATGTGTAGTCTTGCCTAGACTTCTCTAGTCTTCTCACAATTATTTGCCACCTCTTAATTAAAATCTTTGATAATGCTAACGGCTAATTTACTAGTGATCTTTTGTTTTCATTATACAGTAGCTAAACTCTCGATTCAAGATGAAAATCACGCGCAAGAACTGCTACTAATAAAAACAGCAATAGACATATCTAATTTAAACTTCGACTATCGCAAAATAACTGTTGTGATCGACAATGAAGTGGATGATAGGATTGTTAATAACTTTTTAATTAACTATGAAGGATCAGTTATTGTGGGAGTTAAAAGAGAGACAGCACCGGGACAAGTCGTAATTCTATTAGATTCTTTCCAGTCTTTTATGAAGATCGTTAATAAACTGAAGCCAGATTTGAAAGGCAAATCTCTATTAAGTAGCAGTTCAAAGTTCTTGATTGTATTGCTGTCGAATGGGAAGAAAATTGAAAGAATAAACAGTATTCTCTGGAATTATTATGTTACTGATGTTATTATAGTTACAAGAAATAAGAAGAATGTTGTTTTCTACACTTACTATCCATATAAAAACCATCTGGATTGCCGGAACACGGAGCCAACAGTGATAGACGTCAAGAATAAAGCACTCAACAATTTGTATGCAAATAAAATGCGAAACATGAACGAGTGCCCCGTCTACATTTCTACCAACAAAATTTACTATCCAACGACTGAAATGAAAATGCCTCTAGACACGATAAAAAAATCAATTATTAGATCTCTAAGAGATTTAATGAATTTTACTCCAATAATTATGACTAAAGATTTTATAAGCATAGATTCTATTAGAGCTAGAAATTGGTCGGATTCTTTAAGCGATATAATAACAGGTGATACTAATATTTCTACTTGCACAATACCTTTGGGTATTGATAAACTGGGACTTCTTGATTATTCTATACCATATTTTCGTATTCGCCTCGCTTGGATCGCTCCTCCTATCGCGCCGGGACCTGGCTGGTGGAGTCTTATCTCACCTCTTAATGGATATTTATGGCTGTTACTGTTAATTGTTATATTCTTCGTAAAATCTCTTCCCTTCGTCATGAAAACAAAACGAATAAAGAAGTTCTGTCACAGATGTTTTAAGAACGCAACGAAATTACGAGGTACAGTCTTTAAAATTTGGGGAGTGCTCGTTGGACAGCCAGTACGTATGGCTCCTAAAAAGTTTCGGGATTTCTACATTATTGGTCTGTGGATGTGGTTTACTTTTGTGGTTAGAAACGCTTATCAAAGTGTTCTTATCGGAGCTCTTAAAACTGAGAAGATGGTTGGTAACTTCGCTAATTTGAAGGAAACAATTGAGGCAGGGTATCAAATAGGTGGCCGTGAAGGCATTTATACAAATTTCGAATTCGATCCGCTTATAAAGAAACAGTTCCAAATTATTTCAGAAAAAGAGTACGACAGCATTTTATGTGAGTTAGTAGAAGGTAGGAAGAAGTTTGTATTGGCTACTTCACTAGAATACGCGGTGGCTTATTGCATGTCGATTGGCAAGCAGGAAAAAGAATGTGGTCATATTTTACCAGATTCTATAATGTCGGTTCCATTAGTTGTTTGGATGAAAGAGAACTCTCCATTCGTGAAACCGCTTAGTATTTGGCTCCCGAGGCTTATTGAAAGTGGATTATTATCTCGAGATAGTATGTTAAAATCATCGTTTTGTTGTCAAGTGCCTTCGGATCCGACGCCACTGAATCATCATCAGATATTAAGCTGTTTGTGTTGCCTGTTTATTGGTTATGTTATATCGTTTGCTGTACTTTTGTTAGAAGTCTTTAGGTTTAAAGTTGTAGAACAAGTTATTGAAAAGAAGTTTACCTTTAGAAATTAGACGAAAAGTACAAAGAGATTCTACACAGGTTTTATACACTAAACTACATATGCACCCATTGCTTAAATACATAAGTATGTATGAGTATGACTATGCACACATCTAAGTGTAATAAATACATACACGTTAAGCGAACGCTCGGCCGAGCTACATGGTAGGCGGAGGGGGGGGGGGGGGTGTTAGGTTTTATTTTCGTTACGGAATTTCTTGATTCGGTCGCCGCGCTCAAAGCCCGCGATAAAGGCTATGGAATAGCTTAAAAACACTTACCTATGATAAACTTACTACTCACGCACGTACTTTCTCAAGCCCACTCTTTCTTCAGACTATTTTTAAGCTATTGCATAGCTTTTATCGCGGGCTTTGAGCGCGGCGAGCGAATCAAGAAATTCCGTAACGAAAATAAAACCTAACACCCCCCCCCCACTCCGCCTACCATGTAGCTCGGCCGAGCGTTCGCTTAACGTGTATGTATTTATTACACTTAGATGTGTGCATAGTCATACTTAATCTTAATCACCCCTCACTCCGCCTGCCATGTACCTTATGTTGATAAAAATGCTATGCAATAGCTTTACCGCGACAGTCCCCGAGTGCCACACGTTTTTTTTTCTAAAACGTTTGCAATCGCGTTTTGGATAATCAACCACTACAACGGCAGTTGTAACTCTGCCTAAACGTTGAAGTAAGTTCAAAACCATTATCCAAAACGCGATTGCGGCCTGTTTAATTAAAACTAATGATTATAAATTGTGTAAATTAAAAAGGTTTATTTCTTTTATAATAATAAAAGTTATAAAAGGAAATAATAAAAGACGGGTATAATTTTTGAATCGATTTATTTTGAAGATATAATTACAATATTTTATTCTGTTAATGAACAGATTGATATCACGGTGTTAATTGACGAACAAAACTAGAAAATTTAACGCGAGACAGATACCTAATAGGCTAAGCTAATTTTATTAACATTGGTATAAAAATATATTACTTTAAATGTATAAAGTTTGTTTTTTATAATATCGATAGATAAGTCCTGTTTCTATATATTCTACATTACATTTACTACCAAATTCAATATTAGTTATACATCTTCTAGGATCTTAAATTAAACTAAGATAAGAGTAAAATTATTTTAGTAAAATTTACTAAAGTTTTAATTCTAAAATAAGTACATACATTTATATATTTATAATTTTACAAACAAAAAATACACACAAATCATAACAAGAATTGTTTATAACAATAGGGCAATGGTAACTTTTTACAAACAAGAAATACATTTTTGTCGTCTCCAAATTCTTAGAAGTCATTTTCTTTGGCTACTTAATTAGGTATAACTTGACACATATCATATAAATATTACTCTATTCTACTAATAAAATACTGTGTCTAAAAATGCCTTTATTTTACACTAGTTGCGCCCTACGGTTTCACCTGCGTTACATTATCCGATCATTTGGGATAAACAACAAATTCCCGATCTGCGTGGCCTATAGGAGACGAGAGGCCACGGCCGCAGTTATTTTTTTCAGTTTCCGTTTTCCGATCAACGAAAATTGTTTCATTTTGTGGTAATGTACCTATCTATACCAAAATCTTTTCAGAAAATAGAACTATCCAATAGTGAAAATCAGATTTGTATAGGTCCACTATTCAGTGTTCAATTGCATTACAGACAGAGACGTGTTACTTAAAACTATAAATTATTATAACACTACTGCTTTACTAAGACATTTAAACTTACTTTCCTAACATACAGACTTTTTTTCCTTTTTCCTTTATTATAAGTACTTCCACATATTATTATACAGGGTTATTGGAAATTATACTAGCAAGCCGTTGAGGGCTACTTCTGTGCACCCTAGCAAACAACTTTTGTTCTACGACTTTTGGAAATTCGAAAAAAAAATGAATATTTTGGCGTTATGTGAATTCGAAAAACAGCTGATTTTTAAAACAAAGGTCATTCAGACTAAGGACAGTAGATAAAACTTAAAAAATGAGTAAAATTTTAAGGTTAATGACCTCTCCGTGTAAGGAACAGCTGATTTTCAGGTAAACCTAACCTCATAATTTTCGAAAAAAAATTCGAATTTCCAAAAGTCGTAGAACAAACGTTGTTTGTCAAGGTCCACAGAAGTAGCCCTCAACGGCTTGCTAGTATAATTTCCAATAACCCTGTATACAAAATTCTCGTGTCGCTGTTACCAATCTCCACCTAAACTGCTAAACCGATTTATATGAAATTGTGTATATTCGTTTTTTTTTTTCATCCTTTCCCTCTTCTTTTTTTATTTTTTTTCCTTTACTTATGTCTTTTTTTGTCGGGACAGCCAGTATAGATTATAAAAACATTATGTAAAACACAGGGCGTCGTCACTCTGGATGTAAAATGCTAATGTTATGGCTTCAACTAGAAAATGGCCGTCGGACATAGCTGCGATAAATTAACAACTGTATTTATTCAGATAACTTACTAGCAAAGAGAAGTCGCATAGAGGTAAATTACCATAGAGTTAACATCAGAACACGACTTTTTGACGTGATAGATAAATAGATAAACACTTTATTGCACCATAAAAACAAAACACAAAATTAATTCTAACAAAGTACTTACATGATATTAAAAAAAAAGTAAAATAAAAATTATAAAACAAATTATAAATTATAAAAATGAAAAAATATGGCACACTGGGCGGCCTTAACTTGATAACGTCTTAGTACTCGATGATCACCTGCACTCACAAAAAAATTGTGACGTCATGCGTTACGTTATTAACAAGGTACCCATAGCAACGTATTGAAGTATGCAAAATGGTATTATGTCAGATTCTGTTGACATGATAGGTAACCATAGCAATGTATTAAAGTATTCAAAATTGTAATGTCAACGATTAAAAAGGAGTTCTTATGATGTTCTCACGTAAAATTATCCTACGTAAACCGACTTTTTTTTTAGTTTTCTTATTGGAAGATTTGTACAACAATGGCCAGTGTCAAATAAACTTTCCTTTGTTATGTTATTTAGGTACCACCATGGATCAGCAGGCTTCCCTCGGCAGGTCCAGGGGTCGCCTACTGCTGTAAGGAATAGCTTTTGCTATGGAGTTGCAACAAAATGGACATAAAAAATTCTCTCTTTCGATTTCTTATTTCACTAAACTAGGGACCCTATAGGAAACCTCGCCTATTACGCCAAGGAAAAACTGTCACTTAGATGTGGTACACTTTTTGAATTAAATTACATGTTAAATGTTACCAAAAATATTTTTAACTCAAAATTATAAAAAAAACTAGCGTCCCGTCCCAGCTTCACACGGCTATAATGTGCATGTATTATACATATAAACCTTCCTCTTAAATCACTCTATCTATTTAAAAAACCGCATCAAAATCCGTTAGCATACATAGGGATATAGGGACAGAGAAAGCGACTTTGTTTTATACTATGTAGTGATAGTGATAGTGAAGAAGGTAGGACGGCGCCACTCTTTCACTTGGCGGCAAAACCATCAATCAGATGTCATTGGGATACGACAAAGCGTCTGCTCTCGTCTGTCTCCATTTTGTTAAAGAAAATTAAAGTAAAATGCCCAGATGTTCTCTCTAAATTATTAAACCTCTTTGTCGACTAGTTTTACGAGTTAACTCGCCATTAATTCACTTATTGTCAGAGATTTTATGAGCTACGACACTTTGCTAGAAACTGTGTTGTTAATAATTAACTTTTATTATCATTATGACCCTTTGATGACTCTGTGAGATTGTTGATTGTAAGGAGTTGCGTTACGTTTAAATATGAACTAGTAGTTCAGCGAACACTAGACCTTGCGTTCATAAACTTTGAAGAGCTAGTTTTTTTGGAACGAAAGTTACTTACGGCGGGTTGGCGAGAAATACGTGAAAGGAAAAACCGCAAGAGTAATCTTCTACACACACATACATTTATGTAACTTCTATATATTAAACAATGACAAAAAAATTAAAAGAAAAAAAAGGGTTGTGTGTGAAGTCGGTTTACGGACGAAAATTTTAAGTGATAAGTCTTATGAAAACGATGAAAAATTGATTTTTTTTTCATTTATTTATTCTTTCCTTTATATAATTCTTTTAATCTTCAATCGTCACCATAACACAAGCCCAGATGAGCGATATTATTATTAAACTGCTGCTGCTGCGTGCTATGTGACGTCATTGTTGACATGACGTCACCGGAACGTGACAATGACGTCACACTTCGGGAGCGTGACAATGACGTCAAACAATATTACCATGACACTTTTTTGTGAATACTACTTGCATTCACCAGTCTATTAGACGTTATCACGTCACAAAAAAAGGTAAAGGGACTTCGTTGCAATCGCGTGTCCCACAAAACGTTCATTTTTCCTATAGAATTTTCGAGAAATTCCATGATCATATCACACAGAAAACCAGATACTAGATAATGAAGATTTAATTCCCTAGGTATATGAAAATTCACTCAAAACCCATTAAACTAGGGCAGATTATCAAATATTTCCCGATTTACTTCGTAGTTCGTAGTTAATTTTATTATGTTAACAAGGGTTGAATTATTTACCCTAAGGGGGTTGTGAAAATAATCCTCGGTTGCCTAAATGTGAGTAATTTTAATTGAGAAAAATCAAGGTAGAATTGCTTTATATTGATCTTTTTGTGTTATTTATAGCACTGAGATATATGGTCCCTGGAAGTGACAAGGAGCAAAGTGTAAAAATAAATTATAGTTTTATTACCCGACTACGGCGAAGCCAAAAGGGAGGGTTATGTTTCTTCATATATTATATTTAATGTTGTTAATGATTACTTATTTGTTAATTTAACTTGTTTTGGTTATGGAATCGCGAGTTGTTGAGTTGAGTTAAATGCGATTATCTGACATACCTATTTATTTATTTGGCACAATGGTCACCATACCTGACTGCCAAACACAGGGTTGCGGGTTCGATTTACACCTCAGACAAGTCTATGCTTAGATATTTGTCTGTGGTCTGGTTATTTCGATGTATTATAAGTATATATTTACAAAAGGAAAGTATATTAGTAGTATATTCGTTGTCTAGCACCCATAACACAAGTCTAGATGGCGATGTGTAGAATATTATGCAATATTTATTTATTTATTATATTTTTTTGGAAATCCAACAGCTATTATAATAATTTAACAACAGTATAACAATAGAAAGCCAATTACAGGATCTCACTAATAAAAATAGAATAATCTTATAAAAAACGAGTGAGCGTCCGTCAACTATAGCTCCTACAAATCCTAAAAAACGTAATTAAGACAAAAATTAAGTAAAAAAAACATAATTTACCACCAAAGAAATCTGCCGCCACAATCTTAGGATCTAGTAAATTTTAAAGTATATTTAATATCTACGCTTACAATTATTCTCCAACAAAGTTCACGCCGTAATAGTTGGAGGATCGACCACCAGATATGGCACTTGCATTATTGGCTGCGGTAACGCCGGGAACAGTATCGGATACTGCGGCGGAGGCTGCGGGCCCGATCCCACGAGGCGGGCCTCGGGCTCCGAGCACTGCAGCAACCAGTGCGTCAACATGCGACCTCTACCCTTCAGTTCTACTTCCCCACGACGTTCCACCACGAATGTACCCCATTGGTCGAGGAGAGCTCGTGTGCTTTCGCTTAGGTGGATACGGAGAGCTGTAATTAATACCACGGTAATCAATGCCCCGTGGTTTTACCCACGTAAGTCCCGTGGTAATACATAGATAAATGTTACTTATAACTACTACTACTACTTATACTAAGTTTAATCAAAATCAGTCTGGTAGCCTAAGGTATGGGCGCGCTCTCCATACAAACGTTGTCATGGTCAGGGGCATGGTCATGGCAGTTATAAGTTTTATGCAACAAAAATATTTGCTCTAGTACATCCAGGGAGGAAACAGTCGACTACGTTTGTATGGAGAGAGCGTCGGTAGCCTTTCCTCTTAAGAGCCTATACATTAAGAAAATAAACAAAAATTCTTAATCTTCTTTGTCAATAATAATTGTAAATATTAAAGAAAATGGGAGAGAGTGAAGCGAACGACCGCAAATTTATAAGCTGACCTTTAGGTTAGCTTTTTGGTCAGGTTTTTGGTTAGTATTTTTGGGTATTTATACCCAAAAATACTACTTATGTAAATTAAATGTACGGCACGTGTATTGGGAGATGATTAATATAAAATGGGAAATCGTGGAAATCGTAGCGAGCGACCGCAAAATTTCTTGACATAAACAAACTATAAGGCTACTTACAAAAGCTCGCGAGCCGCAGTTTGAGTATAATACTTACGTTGTCCGGTAGATTCCATGCGACTAGCTGTGTTAACAGTGTCTCCAAATAGGCAGTAGTGTGGCATCTTGACGCCCACCACTCCCGCGCATACCGGCCCGGAGTGAACTCCTACTCGCACCTACGAAGAGTTTCACAAAATATATATAGCATTTTCTATTTTAAAAACACTACTCAAAAATGTCCCAATTGACTCTTATAAAAACAAAATGGTGACACCTCAAAATATCAAACTGTCCTACACCTGTGCCCAAATACTTAGACATCTAGGTACCCAAATTATCCCATTTACAAAACATATAACACCCTAAAAAGCGTTATCCCAGAAATCTTTATATATAACTAGCGACCCGCTCTGGCTTTGCACGGCTGTATTATGCATGCATTATATCTAAAAACCTTCCTCTTTAATCACTCTATCTATTAAAAGAAATCGCATTAAAATCCGTTGCGTAATTTTAAAGATCTAAGCATACATAGGGACATAGGGACGACGAAAGGTGACTTTATTTTATACTATGTAGTGACAATCAATGCCACTTTTCGTTGTAATTTCATAAATCAAGAACGAGCTCACCTATCCAAACCAAATGTTTAAGCGTTGTTTGGACTATTTAGTAGATAGTTTATGTGAGGTTTGCACAAAATCGGTCGAGCGGTTCTTCATTTATCACATTTTTTTATTGCAAAACAACGTTTGCCGGGACAGCTAGTAACTAACCATAGTGATCCAAGAGAAGTTTAGCCCATAGTTATAATTCTTGAATATAAGAATGTTGAACAGGTATAGTTTGCCTAAACATAAATGATTTAAATGTTTAATTGCACTTATAATCCACTAACCTCAAGCCTATGCGCCGGTTTATGCCTGACACAGAACCCGCGCACCGCCTCGACCACAGCCAGCGCCATGAGGCAGATCTCACGCGCGTGTTGATCACCGTTCCTTTCAGGTAGACCTGACACTACCATGTACGCATCACCTATTGTTTCCACCTAAAATAAACATAAAAGATCTAATACAAAAGGTTTCAGAGCATCCATAGCGCTCGTCATAAGTGTGCGGTCAAAATATCGGAAATGTAACGACTTTGACTTAAGGTCCAACGGATACTGATTTGCGAAGTCTAAAAAAAACCAGCGCTAAAAATCCAAATTAATTAGACCCGATCTTAAGATTTAAGAATGTTAAAAAATTTAACGAAATTAATGCCTATTTCGTTGCCGTTTTGAAACAAATCGTCTAGCGCAGGAGACACAAGGTGCTACAATCAGCACAAGGTCCCCAAATCCCTGGTTCGATCTTCTATGACAACCACTGGAGGATAGATTAGCCCTATTCTATCGGGAGTTCACAGCTTCCTCTATAATTCCGGCCTTTAACAAGAAATAAAGTGGACATAGAAGGGCAAAAAGATCCATCAATGGATTTTAACAGTGGATTTTACTGGATTTCGCTAAAATCATTTGGAGACCTATTACTTTATTTTTTTATTTAAGAATGCAGTCAACAAACCTACCTAAGTCCATAATTATATCAGCAAGTTAGACAAATTACAGCGATTTTCAGCTTGCATTATGTTTTTTATGTTTATTTTTTTTTATAATTAAAAAAAATAGTAAAGGAATTGTAATTTTTTTTAACTTTGTTTTTTTTTTGTAAATAGTCGTCGCGACACCACACTGTTCAATGCGAAATAGAAAGACGAAACGAAAATAACTGGCTTGCTTTCTATGCAAAAAGTGTCGTTACAACTTTTAGTCTTAATTTTTTACGTTAAGTAACTTTCGTTAAAATAATTAGGAACCGTTGGTCATTCAAACACTTTTAAACCTAAAGACAATGTAAAAAAAATCAAATACTCACTTTATAAACATCGTAAAACCCAATGATCCTATCGAAAGTACTGTATAAGTCGTTCAGCAAGTCCACAACTTGCATCGGAGTGGAGGCAGCACATAGCTCCGTGAAGCCGACTATATCGCTGAAGTATACCGTTACACACTCGAAGCTTTCAGGCTGGACCACTTCGCCGGCCATTAGTTGCTGGGCTACTGGCCTGGGTGGATCAAACGTTATGTATGGTCAAATTTATGTTAGAAAAGCTAATAATTTAACAGGGTTGTTTTCATAGTAACTTATACTTACATTTGGATCCAAAACTAACGTTTTTATAAAACGATTCAATATTATCTGATGCGAATGATTGTAACTGAATAAAATAATAATAATTTTTTAAACTATAATAAATAACCGAAAGTATTTTAATATTTTAAAGAACCTCGAGACGCTACTTTGTCGGCCATTAATTGCTGAGCTTTGGTGGAGGAAACGTTAACTAAGATTATACTCAGTTTGGGATCCTAAGAATTCCTAAGTCCCAGAATTCTTTTATTAAGTCGACGATGCAATGTGTTTCAACTGAATAAAAATTTTACTTTTGATGTAATAAATAGCGATAATAAATTAAAATATACTCTACTATAATACTCTAAAAGAGCCTCGAGGCCCATTTGATCGAAACTAGATCATTCGATTTAAAAAAAACATAGAATAAACCCTAGGTTATTTAATAAAATATTTAAAAATGTAGCCTCGATAGCATTACTGTTATAGATCAAATCCTGGAAACAAACAAATGGATCACACTTAGCTATTATGACGTAGGTATCCGCTAAGAAACGATTTTAACCCATACAAGGACGAAGTCACGGATGAAAGCTAGTTTAATATAGTTTATGCAATAAAACAATAACAAAATTGAGAGAAATCTTACCTCGGTAAAACCTGGTACAGTAACTCTTCAGATCTTCGTTTTTCTAAAGAAAGTTGTTCAGTTTTCTCTTCGACAAGTGACTCTAAGTTATTCGCGTACTGTTCCATGCGGCGGAGGAGATCGTCCATTAAATTATCACAGTAACCTCTGAAAATTAATAATCACACTATAAGTATAGGTAGGTGCTGGTGATACGGGCCTGCAATCTTAATTGGAAACTAAATATTTCGGAAAAATAGGGAAACTATTTAAAAACAGGTCATGAGATAAATATTTGCTTTATTGTCAATCTGAAAAACAATTTATTTATATGTTTTCTTGTTATTATGTCACTTATATCAAGGTTTTTAAAAAAACCTTAGTGACCCTTATTACTTGTCATATAAATTTTTTATTGCCACGCGGATTTACCCGCGTAAGTCTCGATCCCGTCGGAATAACGAGATAAATAATATCCAGCGAAAAATCGAATTATTTCCTTCAAGATTTTGAGGTAGGTACCACTTAAACTTTGAAGTTTATTGTCCTTCAGGGTCCTGAAAGTCACCCTGTCTATTTCAGGCACTCATTATTAGTTGACTTCGACCTATTTCAGGACAGGTCCCTACTTTATCAAGTTTCTTGTTAAAATATTCATTACCTTAGCCTGAAGGGAGAGAACTTGGAAGTTTAACTTTACTTATACGTTTCTGTGACTCTTTATGAATCACTAGCTGCACCTCGCGGTTTGACCCGCGTAACTCCCGATCCCGTGGGAATATCGGGATAAAAAGTAATAATAATAATAAATCGTTTATTTCTTCCCACTTATAACAAAGAACACAAGAATTAAAGATAAACAAGAAAGATGATAGTGGGAAGCAGGTGTCTGAAATAGGCACTAAACCTGTGATACAGATCATCGGGTCCCACCCCATGAAAATTTGGTAAAAACTTAAATTTAATAGGTTTAAAAAAAGAAATAACCTTATAATAAACACCCTTATTCATTGGGATTGACATAGGCTCTTACGTCACATTTGTTACCTAACTTATAACAATAATAATAGAAAAAGAGACAAGTTAATAGTGGAAGTAGGTATAGGTGTGATATATTGGATGAAAAGAATGAGTGAAGGCACTAAATAAGTCTATTAACTAGTGTGAATATGTATGTGTAATTGTGAGAACGCAAGGTTGCGGTGTGTAAGAGAGTCCACCTTTTGTTACTCTCTTGAATCAATGTATCCTCATACCAAGTTAAGATAAGTGTGATAAGTTGTGGTGAACAAGGCAACTTTTTTCAAAATTTGGCACTAGGGTGACCATACATTTTTTTGCACCGGGAAAGATTAAAGTTGAGGTTAAAAAATTCAAAAATCATGAAGTTTGAGTTAGATCTTAGTTTAAAAAAACTTTCAATGTGTTATAAAAATAATTGTTTGTATTCGATAACACACTTATACTGGAATACTATCCAAAAAACAGATAGGAATAATTCCTTCATTTGCAGTTTTGGCATCAAAAAACATAGAGAAGGGAGAGAAAATTTTAAAATTTAAAAAATGCCGGATATCTCGGAATCCAAAAGACTTTTATAGAACATAACTTTCATTTTCCTGAACCGGCACAGTGTCCTCTATCCGTAGGTGCCCGCATGTCCATTCATTACGGGACACCCTGTATATATTTTTGTAAACTCAAAAGGTAATTTTAAAGTTCAGTTAACAAACGAAACAACCAAACTCAAAGTCAGTGGGTACTGGGTATGCTTTTGATATATTATATCAAAAACAACGCTTGAAATTCGCAAACTTTTAGAACATATCAAACAATATTTTAAATGAAAAGAGAACTTTAGGTATGATAAAAGTTGAAAGTTACTTCTTTGATGACAACACCACTCATATTTAGTTTTTTTTTTTTTTTAATAAATTCTCTTTTTTTTAGGGTTCCATAATCAATGGGTAAAAATGGGACCCTATTACTAAGATTCCACTGTCTGTCTGTATTTCTGTCCGTCTGTATGTCAACTGGCTGCTTATTTATTTTTATTTATACTAGGGCTTAACTATACTAACTTGATATAATTAGCATTGATGGTGTCGAAGGAGGGTCTATCGTCCGGGTTCTCCGCCCAGCAGTTCGCAGCCAGCTCCAGCAGCTGCAAGGCTGTAGTTCCTCCAGCACTTCCAGCACCACCCGTGGGTCCCCCGCCCACCGCTGGCCGGAACGGGGGGGATTCTCGCGCACAAACGCGAGTTACTATCTCTAGAATAAGAACTTCGTAGTTAGCTACGTCGTAGCACTCGATGGTCGTAGCATTATAGATATGACGTACTACGAGTTCGTAGTTCCTTTTTCTAGCTAGATAAATAGAACTGAAAATATTGTATTCGTAGCTGGTTACGTCGTAGCAGTGGTAGATGTCTATGTGCTACGAGTGCGTAGTTCCTCGCTATCTATAGATTAGATAAAAAGTTGCTTTTTACGTCGTAGCACTGTGGATGCTACGAGTGCGTAGTTCCTCGCTATCTATAGATTAGATAATAAGTTGCTTGTTACGTCGTAGCACTGTAGAAGTCTACGTGCTACGAGTGCGTAGTTCTTCGCTATCTATAGATTAGATAAGAAGTTGCATGTTACGTCGTAGCACTCCGTAGTTCCTACTTACCTTTATTACTCATAGCAGGTTTATAATGATGGAAAGGTCCAGCTCTCAACACGATCTCTTCCAATATAATACCGAAACTATATACGTCCCCTTTGAGCGAGGCGACGGACCCGGGGTATATGCTGCCGGATATCAACTCCGGCGCAGTCCATTGCAACTCTACGGGGAGAAAAATATTATTTTAAATATATTCAATAGTCTAGGTATTTTAATTAATAATATATTTCAAAGGAGTCGATAAATTCGATAATTACCATAGCAAGGATTGATTAAAAAAATAGTGTGCCTGATAGAGACGAAGTCTTGGAAACAAACAAACACAATAATAATTATGGTAAATCAAAGGAAATAGTAAATCATTTTTGTAGTTCGACTCCTAGCTAAGGTAAAGATTTATAAAAAATCTACGGAAGTAGTTTTAGTTTTAGTCAAAATGGGCTTTGTAAATCTTTGAACATTTTTGGCTTTTAAAAAAATATAACAAATTTTTTTTAGCTCACCCTGAAACCCCATTTAAAAATTTAGCCTGTAGTAAGTACTTGTAGCAGATTCGAAACCTGCCGCGTAACAACTTACTGTAATAATAATTATCATCCTTGATTAAGTCGGTAGGTGTGCACAGCGTGTGGAGTCCGTAGTCGGATATCTTGAGTACGAACCGACCGTCGATGAGGCAGTTCGAGGACCGAAGCTTGCCGTGAGCTCCGAGACCGGTGTGGAGGTAGCACATACCCTGGACGATCAACAGGATATTAAAAAAATAAAATGCCCAGAAGACCAATTCTCGTAAATAACATTGTTCAAATTACATTGCGATCTAGTTGGCACAATGGTCACCATATCGGACTGCCAAATACAGGGTTGCGGGATCGATTCCCGCCTCAGGCAAGTATTTATGCTTAGATATTTGTCTGTGGTCTGGTTGTTTCTATGTATTATAAGTATATATTTACAAAAGAAAAGTATATAAGTAGTATATCCGTTGTTTAGCACTCATAAAAAAAAACATAAACATAAAAACATAATTGAAACAGCACAGAATTACAAGACCAAGTCCAGGCCCTCCAGCCAGCCAATGAACTCCTGGGTAAACCCGGGTAATGAACTCCTGGTAACTCCTGGGTGTTTTTATGTTTATGTTTTTTATGTTTTTTAGGTTAATATGAATATAATGCCTGTGTAGAAATGTCATACGATTAAATAAATAGCACTCATAACACAAGTTTAGTTACTTAGCTTGGGGCTAGATGGCGATGTGTGGAATGTCCTGCAATATTTATTTATTTTATTTGCTCGGCAATTTAGTGTGTGCAAAACCCGCGTGATTGGTTATAGTCTCAACAGTTAGGTTGTCTACCCCAACCGCAATATTGGGACAAAGCCTATTTTCTGAATCACGTAAACCTTTTAATATAAAACTAACATTTCCCTTTATTTACTCTTCCCCTTTCAGCTCCCAAAGTAATAGACATAAAGATTTATTAAGTCAACAATGTCCCGTTATAACACACAAGATAAATCCACTAACTGCTTACATAAACTAACCATTTCTTTTACGTCGCGAGGCATATTGGTAATTTCATCACGTACAATGGCGAACAAAAGTATGTAGAGAAAGTAGGTTTTATGTCAACGGGCTAACGTATTATTTTGATTATGAAGACTTTACCGTTTTATTGTTGGGTGTACGGTAACGGTCAGTTGAGATGTCTAACATCTGCCGGATGAAATGCTTAGTTTTTATTGTTACATTGTTTTTATTACTGTATTTCTTTTAGATTTATATGTGACACAGAAAATGGTGTAGTCAATTACAAAACTAGAGAGTTTATTATTTTTACGTTGAAAATACAATACTTTTACATTTAAGTGTGTTTTCTTGTGACCTCTTAACGCAAATACTACTAAACCGATTGCAGTATTACTTGGTTGATGAGATAGCAAGAACCCTGTAATAAAACATAGATTCTATTTTATTACGATATTTTTACAGGATTTAGAATTACGCAGTTAAAACTACCTACTAACACAGTTCTACATACCGAGTTTTATCACAATCGGCTAGATCTTTTTGCGTAAAGGAGGAACAAACATACACAAACGCACAATCATGCTAACACACAAATTTTTCATATTTATAATATTAGTAAAAGGATCACTACATAGTATAAAATAAAGTCACTTTTCTCTGTCCCTATGTCCCTAATCCCTATGTATGCTTAGATCTTTAAAACTACGCAACGAATTTTGATGCGGTTTTTTGAAATAGAGTGATTAGAGTGATAAAAGAGGAAGGTTTTTAGATATAATACATGCATAATACAGCCGTGCGAATCCGGGGCGGGTCGCTAGTAGTAGGATAAAAATGTAAACTTACCTGCACAATATCATGCACAAGCGATGTCCTAAAGTTCCAATCAAGTTGCAACTCATCATTGGCAAGGACATCCTTCAACGAGCCTTTAGGGCAATATTCCGTAAGGACAAAGACAAGCGGACAATCGACGCAAGCACCGATAAACCGTGCCGTGTTCTCGTGGGATACGTTCCTCGCCTACGAAAAAAAAAGAAAAAAAAAACAAGTTTAATACGTACGAATAGCGAATTAAAAAGCGGATTTGACTATAAGGAGAATATGTGTTTTTTGATACAATTTTTATGATGAGGCATTTACTTCAATCTTGTTTATTAGAGGAATTAGTGATTCGTTAAAAAATTAAGTACTTAATATTTTTTCTTTTTTTAGTACGTTTCCACGGTCCAAAACCTGTAATCGAAATCTTTAAACTTGTCCAGTAGTAAAACAATATTAGAATTATTACAGAAACCTAATATTACAAAAAATAGGTTAGAACACTAGTATATAAAGAGTTCTATATAGAACTACAATTTTCTGAATACAACGGGTCATTTCATTAATAAATTATATCAAAAGAAGCTGTGATATCGCCTCTTCAATAGATTAACCCATAGAGAAACAATAGATTAACCGACGAGACAAAAATAACTATTCTATTTCATCGATGTAATCCAATAATTTTATCTAAGTAGGATCAGGGGCGCTCACAGACTACGGACATGCGGACGATATTCGCCGACAGCGGCAAAAAGTTCCCTAAGCAATAATCGAATCGTTTTGAATTTTTTTTCAGCTACTTCATACTAATATCTCTGCTAATATTGTACTAATATGAGTCTTAAAATCTGAATCCGTTTCCGAGGGTAGTGAGGTGTTTCCAAGTTCAAATTGTCTGTGTGTTATTTAATTTCGCAAATATGTTTAAAACTTATTTTTTACCGGGTAATGTATATAATACAGTTCAATAACATCTAAATATTACGCGTTAGTGTTATCTTCCGTGTTGCTTTTAAATACAAGAACTTAGAAATGAACCTAAAACAAAAACTGATTTCCAACAATTGTGTGCATAAAAAACATAATAGTGCAAAAGAAAGGTGTAAAATTAACATACTATTACTTTAAAAAAATACTATTACTTTAAAAAAACGTAGTGTCAAACAATAACCAGCAGTTTCAATGTAATTATCAAAAACAGTGACCATAAAACGTTAACAAAGTGAACTTAACATCGATTCATTTAAAACCTGACCTTTGGACCCTAAGCAATCCAAGTTCAACGAACTAGCCATTCCGTAGTTACCGCATAGAATAGGTAAAATTATTTCGGCATCTTAACTTATGAACGGATAGCGAAATCGGCGAGGCTCTGCTTTATATGACAACAGCTGCTGGTTCGAATCCACCGGAGTAGGGTTGAGTGGTCGACAATGAGCCATAAAAAGTTTGGAATCATATATATCTGCCCCCACTTGTCCAAATGTAACTTCAAATATACCATTTGATAGGAAATTTCATTGGTTTTAAAGAGGCATGCTTATAATTCCCATAAAAAGTACACACTAAGCTACAAAATGTAATTTAAAAAAGTGGGAAAGTGGCTCATTGTTTACACCCAGTGGTACACAATGAGCATAGGGGGTGGTACACAATGATCCAGGTAGTACTCAATGGGTCGGTGCACAACAGTTGACATAGAATTCCCTATTATTACCGAAGAACTAATAAATAAGGAAACAAATATTAATCAGATCAGATCAGAATCAGAAATTATTTTATTATAAACCAAATATAAACAAAAATATTCATATTTAGAACTTAAATTTTAATTTAAAAAAAATTTAAGTTTTCGTGCCACAACTAATTAGGATCAGCGAGTAGCGCTGATCCTTGAAAACTTAAATCAATAGGTAAAATTATAGAAAAATATTTATTAGAAATATTCAACAGGAAAATATAAAGTATTCTAAACACAATTTTAATCTATTATTAATAAAATCGTATTGTTTTTTGGCAATAAAAGAAAGTTTTTCACAATTTTTTAAAACAGTTTGGCTCAAATATTATCAGTGGCTCTTTTTTTATTTCGCGACGTATCTCTGTAGGGTCTGGTATGGTATGTGGGACTCCTTTGCAGCTTGTCAAATGCTATGACTATTCAAATGAAGATCTATAGCACGTTTCATCGCGACTGAGGAAATATCCACTAGGTCGAGGCATGCTGTAAAGAAATAAATAAAATATTCTTAGCATAAAAAGCAAGCAAACATCAGCTGTCGACACAACAACATAGGATCAAAAATTAAGATCACAAACAAAGCACTAGCATCTACATGCAGCATTGTATGCGATGTTTATAGGCGGTGCGTTTGTAGCGGTTAGTAGGTACCTTACCACTTCCTATTTTACTAACTTTAGGATTAATTAAAGCAACTTATTTGGTAAGAAACCATATACATAATGTATATTGCATACAATAAGCCACACGTAGTACTCAATGAGCCACTGTCTCATTGTTGACGTCTATACATTGGCCCAATGAGTACACCCCGTATCAAATAAAGTTTGAGATTATGTAGCAACCAAACGAAATACATGCCGGCAGTGGTAAAACTCTTAAATGAAGAACAATTAAACGTATATTATATGTAACGAACACCAATTATAATATAATTCATACGAAATGAAATAAATCAAACGATGTACTTACATTTTTTGTTCGATTTCCGATATTAAAATTAAAAAATGCTACTGTGCCGTCCACTTCACTCAGGATCTCGTTGGAAACTGGGTAGTAAGGGACGTAGCTATAATGGCGTTCGTGTCTGCGTAATGCATACGAGCGGCAACCTCGCTTTTTTTAGTTAGGTGGGGTGGCTCATTGTTTCCACCTGGCTCACTGTTGCCCACCCAACCCTACTTGGGATAATGTCTTTTTGTATAATAAAATTTTAACACAGAATTAAATACACCTTCTTCAACAACAAAAATGGATAAAATTAATAATAATAGTTCAAAAAGAACTCGAAAAATGTCAGTCATTTGTAGTAAGTGTAAGTCAACTAGAAGTGAGAATGAGACAGTCCTGTGCTCACAATGTAAAAAAAGATACGATTTCGACTGCATAGGTCTGTCCGAGAAATTATACCGACTGATGGACACGCAGACAAAAAATAATTGGATTTGTAAAATATGCAAAAGAAGACTCAAAGATAAATTACAACTGATTCAATCCACAAGTGGCACAAAAAATGAAGATATTACAAGTAGAAAACTCAAAGATGCAGATAAAATACTACCCAGCACAATATCAACACCCCAAAGTACTCAACCGACCGAGTCGCAGATACTTATAAGTGTTATACCTTCACAGAACTATGACCTGACTCAATCAATATCAAATACAAGCCAGCAACATGAAGCTTTCTATACTCCACCAATGATTAGCTCACCCTTGCAAGTGTCCACACCATTACATGAGTCAATCAACGTTCCCACAGATAATACTTTCAGCTCACCCTCAGATGACGAAGAGTTAGAAATTGACACCCAACTACAAAAGACAAATCATACACTCCATCGAAGCTGTCCAGAGATTATTGCTAGTGGTGAGACTGACTCAGAAGAAATGAAAAAATTGATAGATAAGCTGAAAATGGAACTTGCTTCCGCACACAATGAAATAGAAACATTATTACATAAAAAATATGCTATGATAGACGAAATATCGGGATACAAATTGAGAATACAACAACTTACCATGTTATGTAAAACCACACTTTCACCAACACGGAAAAAGGTTATGACAAATCTAAACGTATCCATAAAACCAGGTTTAAATGAGACCAATCACACAAAGAAGCCCGGAAATTTTCACCAGCTACATCAGAATCTCAACCTTAGTGGCACACAAGGCAAAAGAAACTCAAGCAATTCCCTGAATCTTACCTGCAACACCGATACATCAAGTGAAGCATATCAATCTGTATATCCATTACAAAATGAGGTGAATAAATCAGAAGAAATTGCACAAAGAGGATGTAACGATTCGGATACAAATAAGGATATCGGAACAGTAAGAAGTTACAAAACATCTGACCCAGAACAAACGGATCGAGGAAATTATAATCACAAATCTACTAACATACTTAATGAACGTGCTATAGAACACCAGAGTAAGGTTACCGAAGATACAAATGATAGACATATTAAGAAAAGAATACTAATACTAGGCGATGAACAAGGGAAAAACCTCAGGATTGCTTTACAAGACCTCCTAGGATCAGATTATGACGTACGAGCATATCTAAAACCAGGTGCTATGATGAGTGATGTGACTAACTCCGTGCACAACGAAATCAAAGACTTTAACAAGAATGACAGTGTTATTGTTCTAGGTGGTATAAATGATCGAAATCCTTACGATTTTCAGACAAATATGCACAATTTACTTAAATCTATAACTCACACTAATATAATAATAAGTGAAATACCGTACAATAGGCGCCTTAATGTAGATAAATTAAACTATGAACTTAGATTCGCTTGTGGTAAATTTAATAATGTCGTCTATGTCGATATGAATTACAAAAGGTTCATACCTCCTAAGAGCATTTTTGTACGTAATATAGCTAGAAGCTTACTTAAGGAAATACTTCATATTTCTTATACATATAAATTTCAATTATATAATGAAAAACGGAATCGTAGCAAATTCCAAAAAGTATTAAAAATTGATAAAGAGACACAAACTGAATTTAAGAATGACATTAATGTATATGCAAATAATATAAATCCTATAAGTTCTCCTACACCATGTATTGATAATAATGATTCTAATAACCCCGAAAATTTGTCAACTGAAATAATTAATACTGAGTCAGAACAAACATTTTTTCGTCTCTAATGGTGTAAATATATTTCATCAAAATATAGCTGGACTAATGACGAAAAAAGAACAGCTGACGGTGTGTCTGGGCAGCCTGAGCGATCTCGGTACCTATATAGATGTTGTCTGTATCACTGAGCATAACATGATACTAGATGATGTTGACTTGTTAAGTGTCCCTAATTTCAAACTAACTTCCTTTTTCTGTAGAAACAACCGACGTGGAGGCTCATGTATCCTAATCAGAAATCATTATGACTATAACATTATTGATGAAATTAGCAAACTGTCTGTGCTCGATTACATTGAATGTTCAGCAATTAAAATGGTTCAACTTAAAATCATTGTATTATGTATTTACCGACCTCCTAAAACTAGTAAAGAATCCTATGACATTTTCTTTGAGAAGCTAAAAGAAATTTTGGACATTGTCTGTTTCAAAATTAATTACAAGGTGATAATATGTGGGGACTTCAATATAGATCTCCTAAAACCTTGCAATAACGTGGTAACTTTCAAAAATATTCTTAGATCATATAATATGAAGATATCAGTCGTGGTAGCGACTAGAAAATGTAGCGGCACTCTTCTTGACAATATATTTCATAACATTCGAGGAGCAAAGAGTGACGTTATCGAACTTGCTCTCTCCGACCATAAAGCACAAATACTTAGAGCGCCGATTTCCATAAGCTGTAGATTTAAATACTGGTATAGATTCAAAAAAGATTATTGTAAGGAAAATCGCAAAAAATTTAGAGAACACCTTAGTAAACTTAGTTTTAGTGATGTTTATAATTCTCAAAATTGTAATGAAGCATTTAACACCTTTCACGACACATTCTGTCTGTTGTATGATCTTTGTTTTCCCGTAATAAAAGTAAAGATTCCAACAGAAATTAGGCCAAAATGGCTATCTAAAGGTATAAAAATATGCTCCAAGAAAAAGAGACAATTACTGTGGAAATATAGGTGTAATCCTAATCCTTGTAACAAATTGGCGTTTAGAACATATTCACAAAAATATAAGAAAATTATATCACTTACACAAAAGGCACAAAATAACTATCATATAAATAATGCTAAAAGTAAGTCGAGGGCAACATGGCAAATTATAAATAAATACAAGAATAACATACCTAAGGAAAATATACAGAGAATAAAAGTTAGAGATAAATTTATAACTAATCCACAGGATATTTCTAACTCTTTCAATAATTACTTTACTGACGTAGCAAAATCTAATGTACTTCACACAGAATATAATGTTCCAATTGACATATTATCTAATTCTATATATTTGACTCCAACAATAGCAAATGACATTCTAAATATAATTAAATCTCTAAAAAACAGTAATAGTGTAGGCTGGGATGGTGTTCTAACCAGTGTCATAAAGGATGTTGCTGATATTATTGCCCCAACGCTCAGTGAAATAATGAATATGTGCATTCAGCAAGGTGAATTTCCGGAAGTCCTTAAGAAATCAATAATAAAACCATTATTTAAAAAAGGTGATAGAGAAGAGCTTAACAATTATAGACCTATAGCTCTTCTATCCATTTTCGCTAAGATATTCGAAAAAGTCATATTCTGTAAATTCTACAATTTCTGCGAATCCAAAAACTTACTCATAGAGAATCAATATGGATTCAGGAAAAATAAGTCTATAAACAAAGCCGTGTATGACTTTCTATACAAAGTACATATTGGTATGGATACGAAAAAAAAGGTTCTAGCTCTGTACATTGACATGACGAAGGCATTTGATTATGTGGATCATGAGCTGCTTCTTCATAAACTTCATTGTTATGGAATAAGAGGTAAAGCCCACGATCTCATAAAGTCATATCTTTCTAATCGTTCCCAAGTTACACAAGTACATAGGATAAATATGCTCTCATATACGGAAACTGCGTTTGTGTCTGATGCTAAGCCCGTAACATATGGTGTACCTCAAGGGAGCATTCTGGGTCCCCTGTTATTTATACTATATATAAACGATTTTGTCACAGCTACGCAGAATGCCATGACTCTATTTGCTGACGACAGCACAGTACTTTTTGTAGGCAATAGTTATGCAGAACTGGAGCATGAAATTAATACTTCCCTAAATAGTATTATTCAATGGCTAAAATATAATAATTTAAAAATAAATCTAGACAAGACTTTTATAATGAACTTTCGACATAGGCAAAGTAGAGCAAAATATGACATGCACATTAATTATCAAAACCATATTGTTAAAGAGACTGATTCTACAAGATTTTTAGGTATAATAATTGACAATAATCTGACATGGCAGGAACATTGTGAATCAGTTATCAATAGAGTAGCAAGTTTTGCATATGCGTTGTCAAGACTGAGTAATGTAGCCAATTTATCGACATTGGTAACAGCATATCATGGTCACGTAGCAAGTATACTTAGTTTTGGGATAATTTTCTGGGGCAACTCAACTAGTAAATTAAAAATATTTAGAGCTCAAAAACGCTGTATAAGAGCTATA
Source organism: Idaea aversata (assembly GCA_907269075.1). Lineage (NCBI taxonomy): Eukaryota > Metazoa > Arthropoda > Insecta > Lepidoptera > Geometridae > Idaea > Idaea aversata. Next base: position 10,985,504 of record OU026101.1, read on the forward strand.
TGCCGAATCAAGCAGACAGTCTCATGTCGACCGCACTTTCGAAATCTCCGAATATTAACTTTTCCTTGCTTAGGTATATATATTGGAAATTGCTAAATTTGCAAAGGAAAATCAACATCTTTTTGAAAAATATTCAGTAAGATATAAAGGATAATCGGGAGCACCAACAATCAAAGACCGAGTCTCAACACAACTGATTTATTGGAAACTACCTTCAAACATAATAATAGTAACACCGTATCCCACACGTCCCCCCTTAAATCAACAAAATACTTAAAAAAAAACTAAGTTGTATCTTTTATACCTAATACCTATACTTAAAACTAGGTGGGAATAATTATAAGCTAGCGGTTAGCTGGTAGGTACCATATTATGGGCAATTGTACAAAACACAAATAAATAAATAGGAAACAAACAATTGAATTGAAGGATTCAATTATTACCGTTACATACTTGGTAATGATGCTATAGTTACCTACGCATTGACATGGTAAACAAAGAAGATAATTAGATCAAGTTTATATAGGTATCGGTCTAACGGCAATCGTTAACTACACGAGAGGATAAACATCGATGCCTACATATACTTACATATACAAATGTATGCAATACCTACCTACATATACAAATGTACTACTACTAGTATAGACAACGATTTAAGTGGATACCTACCTATTACAGATGTTTGGTCCGAGCCAGTTAAATATTAATGAAAAAACTTAGAACATAACTTATTACACAAATCTGTTACAAAACAACATACGAGTAGATATATATCTCTAAGTCTAGTTTGATTGGTGTACCTTTAAAAAAAATTAAGCAGAATACACATTAATATCATACCTACTCGTAACTTGTCTTGAAATACCGTTCATTGATGCTAATGTTTATAATTCTTAGGATTCAAATTACAAGTACGTATAGGACGAGAAACCTTATTTTGAGCTGGATTTAGTATGTCTACGGTAGGTAAAGGGTTCTGAGGAACTGACGAAGATTCCTTTGTGGTGTCGAACGACCTAGCTGGAGGTTCATTGTTCTCGATTTCGTCGACTGCGTCATCAAATACCTCGTCCGACTTTTCTACCTCGACCTCACCTAGCTCAACGGTCGAGTTTCGAATACTGTACCGTGGTTTTTGAATCGGAAGTAGCTGATCTATGTGTCTTTTTAGCTCCCGTCCGTCAGGACATTGTACTCGATAAGTAAGAGGTGCATCTCTTGCGGTAACAACGGCGGGCGTCCATTTATCAGCCTTCACGCTGCTGTAGTCCCTTGCGAGCACACGGTCACCTAACTCCGCGTATCGCTCCGCGCCTGGCCGCAGCCGCGCCGCATTAGATGCCGCCGTCTCGCTGGCGCGCTCCGTGCTCGGCCGGATCAAGTCGAGTCGACCGCGCAGCAATCTACCTAACATGGCTTGTGCCGGTGCCACTCCGGTTGTAGCGTGGTCACAATTACGATACTGAAATAAAAATTTGGAAACTGCTGTATTTACATCGACTCCCTCGTGGACAGCTTTCTTCATGGCACGTTTCACTGACTTAACGGCATTTTCAGCAGCACCGTTCCCCGCGGGTCTGTAAGGGCTAGTAATTGTGTGCATAATACCATTGTTTTTCATAAAACTACTAAATTCGTTCGATCCGAAAGGCGGCCCGCCGTCGCTGACCACCTGTGATGGTAAACCAAAACGAGCGAACAGTTCACGTAGCCTACTAGTCGTGGCAACAGCTCCAGTGCCAGTCATTTTCTGTACCTCAATCCATTTACTATGGGCATCGACAGTGACTAAATAATGTTTACCTTGAAACTCGGCAAAATCAATGTGTATTCTCTGCCAAGGGCGCGCAGGGAATGCCCATGGATGCAACAAAGACTTAGGGGGTGCGTCACGTTGATTGCGACACGCTTCACATTCCCTAGCTAACTTTTCAATTTCATTGTCTAATGAAGGCCAGTAAACATAGCTTCTTGCTATGTTTTTCATCTTGACTACCCCTAAATGTCCCTCATGTAGTTCCCTGAGTATTTGTTTACGGAATCGATCTGGGATAACAACACGATGGTTGTACAAAATGCAACCTCTATCTAGCGCTAAATTATCACGTCGATGAAAATAAGGTTTCTCTGATTCGGCGTCAACGTTATTTGGCCAACCCTTAATGAGGTAAGTTTTAATTTTTCTCAGGTCTATGTCTTTATCTGTCCACAAAGCAACCTCATCAGCACTGATTGGAAAAGAATTCTCCACGTAATTAACATATGATACTGAATCCAGCTCGTTACTATGCCTACGCTCGCACGGTAAAGGTAGTCGCGACAATGCGTCAACGTTGCAATTGTCATTTGACTTGACGAACTCGATATCGTAATCATAGGCGGCTAACCTAGTGGCATAGCGTTGCAGTCTACTAGCTGCAGTTTGTGGTAATCCTAATTTGGGACCGAAAATAAATGTTAAAGGCTTGTGGTCAGTTTTTATAATAAAATGACGTCCATATAAGTATTGGTGATGTTTGATAACACCGTTAATGATCGCAAGAGCCTCTTTATCCAACTGACTGTAGGACCTTTCGGCCGAATTTAAAGTACGCGATGCAAAACAGATAGGACGCTCATCCCCGTTAGGAAAACGATGTGATAACACACTACCGATACCGTACGAACTACTGTCTACAGATAAGACCAAAGGTAGCTCCGGATTGTAATGCACTAACACTTTACTACTTAGTATTGTTTCTTTAATATCGTCAAACGCTTTTTTACATTCTTTCGTCCAGACCCAGTCAGAATTTTTGCGCAATAAATGATGCAACGGATGTAAAATAGTGCTTAGTCGCGGAATGAATTTTGCGTAATAATTAATTAAGCCTAAGAAAGATCTTAGTTGTGTTACATCCCTTGGTACCGGAGCATCAACAATAGCCTTTATTTTGTTTGGGTCTGGATGTAGACCATGTTTATCGATAATAAACCCCAAATAAGTTATACTGTCTTGCATAAATGTACACTTTTCTAGTTTTATTCTCAAACCGACCTCACACAAACGACCTAATACCTTGTTTAAATTATCTATATGATCCGATCGATTTATGCCCGTCACAGCAATATCGTCTAAAAATACCGCTGTACCTTTTAACCCCTTCAGCGTCTCCTCCATGAATTTTTGGAATTTTTCAGGAATACATGTTAAACCAAATGGGGTACGTCGATATACGAATGTACCTACGTGTGTAGTGATCGCGGTACACGCTTGTGAGGCTTCATTTAAAAATGTTTGTTGGTACGCATTTGTGAGGTCAATTTTTGAATACAGCTGACCGCCACTAAGCGCTGCAAACAACTCCTCGATTCGTGGCATCGGGTACGGGTCGCGGATCAACTTAGGATTGATTGTAACTTTGTAGTCGCCACAAATACGAATGTCACCTGATTTCTTAATTACCGGCACAATAGGGGTTCCGTAATCGGAATAATCGACTTTATAAATCGTGCCCTCCGCCTCGAGTCTAGCTAGTTCTAATTCAACCGGCTTACGTAATGCTAATGGTATCGTTCTAGCCTTTACGTACACTGGTGTATTATCACTTAATCTCAAAGAAAAAGTTTTAGTACAAGTACCGAGACCGGGTGCGAATACCGTGGGAAATTTGTTACGTAAATTGTTTGCCAACTGGTCATCTTTGATATTATTCATTATCTCATTTATTTGGATAGTGTCGATTTGTAATTTATTTAACCACGCCCTCCCTAAAAGCGGTGGTCCTCCGTTTTTAATAATGAATAATTTCAAGTTTCCCGCCGCATACGCACCGATCGTAACATCAACTATAATATAACCGACCGCTTCTATTAAAGTACCGTTGTAAGAACGTAAACAAACATCATTAGATATAAGCGGTGGGCTATTATTAAAATGATCACAATAATATTGCATACTTATAGCCGATAACTTACTGCCAGTGTCCAATTCAAAACGGATTGTTACTTTGTTAACTTTCGCCTCCACATAATATGGCCGGTCACTGCTATTACACACCTTTAAATTAAATAAATCACAATCGGAATCACCATCACTATTGATATAATTTTGCACTTTTCCTGACGAACGCACATCGTCCTGTCGTGTGATGCGCCTACACATCGCCTTAAGATGCCCTTTTTGCTTGCAAATATCGCAGGAATAATTCCTAAAACGACACATATTAGGCCGATGTGGTTTCCCACACCGCCAGCATTGAATATGGTCACGCGCTGCCGGTGCAGCCGATGAACGCGCTCCTAGACCGCCGCCGCCCGTGGCAACCGGCCGGCCGCCCGCCACCGTCATGCGATGTACCGGCTCGGGGCCGGATGCCGCAAATGCGCCACTACTCGCGCCGCTCACGCCGCCGCTGCTCGCCGCTACCATTGAGTTCCTTGTTGCCGCTTCCAAAGAGAGTGCCAACTCGACCGCCTTCTGGTAGGTGAGAACCGGCTCGGCAAACAATCGCGACCTAATGTCGTCGCTCACCAAGCCAGATACAAACTGATCTCTTAGATTTTCTTCAAGGCCGGTCTTAAAGTTGCATGTACTTGCCAAATGTTTGAGTGCTTGTAAATAATCACAGAGATTCTCTCCGACATTTTGACGTCTCAACCGGAATGCGTGCCGCTCGGCTATCTCCGAGCGCTTTGGTTCAAGATGGTCGCCGACTATCTTCACTAATTCAACGAAGGTTTTCGTTTCTGGATTGTTAGGTGCGCACAGGTCACACATCAAATCATACGTAGCTCCACCGACTAAAGTCACTAAAGTAGCCACTTTTAACTCAGTTTTGATTTCATTTGAAATCATATACTGTTCCACGCGTCGAACATAAGCCGCCCATTTTTTACTCGAAAGATCGAACTGTTCGATTTTACCGATGGGCATTTTATTCACACGGATTTATCACAATAATACCTGACCAAAAATGATATTTTGTGGTTTATTTTACTCGTCGCCAGTAAGATATAAAGGATAATCGGGAGCACCAACAATCAAAGACCGAGTCTCAACACAACTGATTTATTGGAAACTACCTTCAAACATAATAATAGTAACACCGTATCCCACAGGAAACAGACGTGAGGGTATGTTTAGGTATAACTTGAATTCTCACTCTCATCATCTTCGTATGAGTATCCTTTTTATGGCAATAGAAATATACAATAAAGTACCATCACATATTAGGGGCCGGGATGGTTTAGATGATTTCAGACATGCTTTGCGTGAATTTCTTATTGAGAAAACATATTACACAGTTGACGAATTTTTAAGAGACAAACTTGAATAAGATGTTATTTCTATGTCTATATTTTTCTTTATTATAAGTACCTAATTAAATAATTGATATTGACATTTACTTTTTATCGTGGTGCTGGTTTGTTTCTAACATTTTATATTTCTACTTTTGTTGTTGATCTAATTTTGACATAATTTTGTACGCCAAAATGGCAAGATCTAGAAAGTACCATTTTATTTTTATCTTTTAAGAACTTTTATACCTAGACCTACAAAAATAAATATTTATGATTATGATTATGAAAAAAAAAAAAAAAAAAAATATTTATGATTTTTATCCGACAGTATACACGATGTTATTGGTGTGAAACAGTAGTAACAGAACAAAACACCCTTCAGGGTGTTTTGAAATAGGCGGCTTCAGCCGCCCATTTCTGCAACGTATACTTTCTAGCCATTACTTTACTTTGTGTACTTTATGCTTTATCCATCGTGCTTTATGTTCCTTTATATGATGTACCTACAACTTATCAATCGTCTTTTGTTTCCATTTCGATCATCTTTGTTTATTTTTTCGATCGTCTTTTGTTTTTCTTATCTTTGGACTAGGGGATCCTATGAGATTGAAATTTTTTAACAGTTCAGCTCTTAACGTCTCCCCTGGGGTACTCCGGGGACATCCGATATTATTTAAATTTTTATCGTCTCCCCTAGTTCAGGGGGGACGATGAGCATAAATAAGTTCTCGACAACTTGATCCATTGAGAGTATCCATTAGGGGAGTCGTTAAGCGACAATCTCTCTATCCACGCTCTGTCGGCCGATAAAAAGCGTGTAGTCCACGAGAGCCCTTCATATGACATTCACAATGGAAAATCTTAGCAAAACGACCTTCAATTTAATTTCATATTCCAATGAACTACATTGTTTGTTGTTGTTTTGATGGTCTCACCTAAAATTACCTTGACTCAATATTATAAAATGAAAAGATTTATTTTCGTTTGTTATAAATAAGGCTCTGAAACTAGTTGCTTAAGCTATTTTGATAAAACTTGGTATAAGGAAACATTATGCAACATGGGTTACTTTTTAACCGACTTCAAAAAAAGGAGGAGGATTGCAATTCGTCGCCTTTTATTATAATTCCTATAATCCCAAGGGGTAGTCAGTTCTTTATATCAGCTACAACACGTCCACTGTTGAACTTGGGTCTCCCCCCAAAGACTTCTAGAGCGCTCGGTCGCATGCTCTAGAAGTCACATTGTTTGGGCCAGGAAAGTGGCAACACTAAAATAATACTAAAAGGAAATTACGTATATCTGTCAAATTACAGTAGCAATACTCCGTCTCTTTCTTTCCTAAGCATTCCTTAACATACCTATCCCTTTTCCGTCTCTTCCTACGGCCAATGAGCGAGTGAGAAACGGACACAGTCAATATGGCGTTTTTCGGTTAAAGAGAAACAAAGTGCTCTCTAATTTTTGGTGTAATAAATCAAAAACTTCATAAACTAGTGCTTGTTGTTCAAAAAGGTGTTCTAGAAGTGAACTGTGACATATTCGTCGTAAAAGCTGGCCAGCAGGAGGACTATCTTCACTTTGATCGGTAAGCCATTGGCCCATTCATTTTCTTCCATAATCTCCGCAAAACCTCTACATATTCGCAAACTGTGTTTGACAGATTTTCATAAGAAAAAACAAAAGACCCGCACTAACATTTTTGGTCCAATCGAACCGGGATTGACATTATTTCTAAGTTATTTTTCGAATTGGAATCTTGTTAGCACGTTGCAATAAAGTTGTAGGTATCGCGTGGGTTTGTCAAGATGGCTCCCGGTGAAAATGATAAATTAATACAAAAATTGCAAAACAAATTGTCAGCCTTGTTCGGTCGTATTCAACAAATACATGACTCAATGTTGCAAATAGGGAAGGATCCAGTTAAAATCGAGAACTTCCTTGCAGAATCTTTTACAATAGATACATTGAGAAATGATTTTATGTCAATAGTAGAAGAACGTAATAACATTCAAATAGCAGAACCCGAGGCCCCCTTGCCTACGTACAGCTCGCTAATTGTTGTTGAACAGCTATATTCAAAAATAAAGTATCGCATTCATCAATTAACTTCAGAACGATCGCATAACAATGCAAAACAACATGGCGAAATAAAATGTGAAAAGTCCGCCATTAATCATTTACCTAGAAAAGAATTGTGTTCGTTCAATGGCGAGTTCGAGTCGTGGCCAATTTTCTACGAAACATTTAGGTCTTCGATTCATTTAAATACTGACCTTACTGATGGGGATAAAATTCAGTATTTAATGGGAAAGTTGCATGGGAAAGCCCTAGATATTTGCAAAGGTATTCTACCTTCCGCGGAAAACTATTCTGTTATTTGGAATGCGCTAGTTAATAAGTATAATGATAAACAAGTATTAGCTAACATGTATCTTGATAGGTTATTGAACCTACCTGCAGTGACAAACAATTCTACTACTGAATTGGAACGTTTCATAGATCAATTCTCGGCTTTGCATTCTTCACTAAACCAACTAAAATTAGACAGTTTAGAAGATTTTATGTTTATTCATATTGCCTGTAAGAAGCTTGATATAAACATAGTGGAGTCATTTGATCTAAAATATGATAACTTTCCTAAATGTTCAGAGTTTATTAACTTTGTCCAAAATCAGGTTCGTACGAAATTGCGCGCGCGCGGTGTCGTGTGCAGTTACGAGTCAAGTATAGGTACGAAAGCTAGGAGTAGTACTCAAGGTCGTAAAAATAATGCGATGCCTTCGTCGTCTTTCACGCGTACTACTAATAGTAACGTGAAGACTTTTATTAATGTACACGAAATGCACGGACATACTAATAATAATTGTCTTTGTTGCGGGAAGAATGATCACATTCAACTGCCCAGGTGTACTAAATTTTTGTCAATGGTTCCGAATGATAGGTACAAGTTCGCTAAGGGTAATAAGTTGTGTATTAATTGTCTTGGAAATGATCATACTATAAATTATTGCAAAATTAACAGTCGCTGTAGTGAGTGTAGTAGGTCTCACCATAGTTTACTACATTTTCCGAAACAAAAGGCGAGAGAATCGCAACATTCTATTACCGCGCAGAACGCGTCCGCGTCGTCTGAGTCCGGCCCTGCCGCCGTGTCACTTTGCGCTGTAGGTGAGTGCGCTGCGCTCGCTCCACGCACCAATCAAAACGCGTCGGTATTATTAGGGACTGCCCTGTGTTATTCGAGTGACTCGAGCGGTAATAATTTTGTGTTGAGGGTACTCTTAGATAGTGGATCACAGAGAGACTTAATAACTACTGACTGTTGCGATAGATTGAAATTAAATATGTTTAGGTCTCAAAGTGAGTATGTATCAGGTGTAGGTGACGTAAGTAACCCCATAGAAGGGATCACGTGTCTTACCATACGATCTCGTTTCGATAATTCGATTCAGTTTACCTTACAGCCAGCGGTCGTCAAACGAATTACTAATGAACTGCCCGCAGCTAAGGTAGACATCTCACAATTAGAATACCTACATAATATCGACTTAGCAGATAACAGTTACCATACTCCAGGTACCATTGATTTAATTATAGGTAGCGATCTATTCGCGCGTATTCTGCGCCCAGATACAATATCTCGCAGTGCGAACGAACCAGTCGCAATTAATACCTTACTAGGATATATTGTCGTAGGTCAGGCTCCGGTTATTCAAACCGTCTGTAATACCGTACGTACTTTCGTCACGACTGACGAATCATCCGAAAACTGCTTGAATCGATTTTTTGAGTTAGAAGAAGTACCTAATAATGTACCTAAATACCTAACTAAAGACGAACAAGCGTGTGAACTGCACTACACTAGTACAACCCGCCGCGATCAAAATGGTCGTTTTATTGTCTCATTGCCCTTTAAGTGCGATCCTGATGCACTTGGGGATTCAATGAAGTCCGCGGAACGTAGGTATATTTCATTAGAGCGTAAGTTATTGGCTCACCCATTAATTAAAGAGCAGTATGATGCTGTTTTCATTGAATATTTACAGAAAAATTACATGCGTCCAGTAGGTACTATATCGGAAGCAGGTCATTGTAGGGAACAGTACGTAATTCCACACCACGCGGTTATCCGACAAGATAAAAGTTCGAGTAAGATTCGTCCGGTTCTAAATGCAAGTAACCCTACGAGCTCGGGAAAATCTCTTAATGATTTACTATACGTTGGTCCTAACTTGCAGAACGATTTATTTAAAATAATATTAAAGTTTCGATTATTTCCAATTGCACTTAGCGCCGATATTCGTCAAATGTACTTACGAATTTTGATGGATGAAAGTGATGTTAAATACCAAAGACTACTGTATCGATTTGATATCAACGACCCTGTGATAGTTTATGAGATGACACGAGTCCCTTTTGGTCTGTCGTGCAGCCCCTACCTTGCTATACGTACCGTGCGACAACTAATTAATGAAGAACGCGATAGGTACCCAGCTGCCGCGATTGTAGCTGAGTCAGATCTGTACACTGACGATCTGGCTACCAGCTGTTTAACTGCAGTGCAAGCTAACGATTTAGCTAGTCAATTAATTCTGCTATTTGAGAGCGCCGGTTTCGAGTTAGTGAAATTCTCTAGTAACTCATCGGAGGTAATGTCTAATATTCCCGCGTCTCACCGCGTCAGCGAGGCGGTCGAGTTTAGCACTGATAGTCACCTAAAGGTACTGGGCCTTGTGTGGCTGCCGGCTGAAGATATCTTTACTTTTACAATAAATTCAGAGCCTCGTCAATGTACGAAAAGAATAATACTCTCAACTATTGCGCGTCTGTGGGACATAATGGGTTACGTAGCTCCGGTCTCACTCCTTGCAAAATTAATTGTAAAATCGCTATGGGAAATGCAAATAAACTGGGATGAGTGTCCACCCGATAATATAGTTACGCTTTGGAAAAATATTGAATCGGAACTGTACTTACTTCAAACCATTAAGTTACCCCGTTATTTAGGTGTGAATGACAATTGCGTTATCTCTATAATAGGCTTCGCAGATGCCTCAGAACGCGCCTATGGTGGAGTAGTTTATCTACACGTTTATTACCCGAATGAAAATCGATCGGTTATGAATTTAATGTGTGCAAAATCGAAAGTAGCCCCTTCGAAGACAGTCATTAGTCTAGCTAGAATGGAACTATGTGCTAATCTTATATTGGCAAAGTTAATGCGTGTAGTTATTGATACGTATTCATCACAATGTAACATAACTAACATCTTAGCATTCACAGACAGTACGGTGGCTTTAGCCTGGATACACTCATGCCCCTCTCGTTGGCAGACCTTTGTAGCCAATAGGGTTGCTATGCTGCAAAATGAACTGCATCCTCGACATTTCCATCACATAAGTGGCAAAGAGAATCCCGCTGACTGTCTGTCTAGAGGTCTCACACCTTCTCAACTAATTGAGAGCCCACTATGGTTCCACGGGCCTCCGTTCGCGAGCTACCCCGTCTCCGAATGGCAAATACCTAAAATTGATAATTCTATAATTAATATGGAAGTACCTGAACGAAAGGTCAATGTCCTAATCACGATTTCTAAAGAATCTTCTAGCTTACCTGTGTTCTACGAACTTGCTAAACGGACTTCTTCGTGGTCTAATTTACTACGAATAGTAACTTATGTACTACGATTTATTAAGAAGCTTCCGAGGCAGTTTGAAGTCGCGCAACTAGATGTAGCCGAAGAATTCATAATTAGGGATCTACAGCGCGTCTATTTTCCAAATGAAATTAAAACCGCTCAAACTGGAGGTAAGTTGCCTCCCGCACTTTTGAAGCTAAAAGCTTTCATTAGTAATGGAGCCCTCCGAGTTGGTGGACGTTTGAGCAATGCGGACCTAGATTATAATAGTCGACATCCGTTATTATTGCCTCGGAAAAATCACATAGTAGACCTTATTATTGATTATTATCATAGGAAATACCTTCATACAGGACCTCAACTATTGATGTCACTATTAAGACAAAAATTTTGGATACTTTCCGCGCGTGATATCGTGCGACAACGAGTGCAAAAATGCAACATATGTTTCAAGGCCAATCCTAGAAACACTATTCCAATAATGGCGGACTTGCCAGCCTGTAGGGTCAATGAGGCTAAAGCCTTCTGTCACACTGGCGTTGACTACGCGGGACCTTTATCTATCGTGCCGTACCGCCGTAGAGGAGTACATAGTCAGAAGGCATATCTGTGTCTGTTTGTGTGTCTCGTCACTAAAGCGGTACATATAGAACTAGCCTCTGATTTGTCGACTGAAAGCTTCCTCAATGCACTCAAGCGCTTTATTTCCCGCCGCGGTCCCATTTCCGTTCTATACTCGGATAATGGCACAAATTTTATCGGTGCTAAATCTTATTTAGATAATATGTATCAGTTATTGAACTCTCAGCAGTATACCGATAAATTCGCTAACGAATTAAAAGATAATTTAATTAATTGGAGGTTTATTCCCCCTAGCTCCCCTCACCATGGTGGGATATGGGAGGCGAACATTAAATGTGTCAAAAGTCATCTCGCTAGAGTTATTGGTACTCGACTGTTGACCTTTGAGGAAATGATCACCGTGCTCGCTCAAATTGAAGCGATCCTTAATTCTCGACCTCTGTCGACGTTAAGTAACGATCCTTCAGAGCCGTTAGCTTTGACTCCTGCTCACTTCTTAGTTATGACTCCACTAAAATCCCTACCTGCTGAAGACCTTAGTAATGAGAAAGTAAATCTTCTTCATCGGAAAAGATTTGTCGATCAAATAGTCCAGAGTTTTTGGAAACGATGGAAGGTAGAATACCTTAACACTCTACAAGTCCGTTATAAATGGCTCACCTCGAATGAACCCATTCTCGAGGGTACTGTTGTCCTGCTTAAGTCAGATAACAGTGCTCCGCTAGACTGGCCCTTAGGTATAGTGGTGCGAGTGTACCCAGGCAAAGATGGAGTTACTCGGGTGGTAGATGTTAAGACTCGGTCAGGTGTCTATCGTAGATCTGTAGTTAAAATATTTCCTCTTCCAAGTCAATAAGGTCATTTCTCCACATTTCTAATAATAAATTACAGTCCACTTAGTATATAAAAGTAGGTTTAAACTAGATAATTAAGATTTAACTAATTAAAGCTTAAATTCAGTTATAATATTGTTAAATAATTTTTATTCTTTATTTCCGTATTACTTAAGTAACTAATTACTTACACGTTGAGATAATAACAAGGCTGATAATTAGGAATAGCTACTGTTACTTTTTCCTAGCATTTTTAATGTTGAAGGATTATAACCTGTCAACCCCGGGGGGATGTTTGGGCCAGGAAAGTGGCAACACTAAAATAATACTAAAAGGAAATTACGTATATCTGTCAAATTACAGTAGCAATACTCCGTCTCTTTCTTTCCTAAGCATTCCTTAACATACCTATCCCTTTTCCGTCTCTTCCTACGGCCAATGAGCGAGTGAGAAACGGACACAGTCAATATGGCGTTTTTCGGTTAAAGAGAAACAAAGTGCTCTCTAATTTTTGGTGTAATAAATCAAAAACTTCATAAACTAGTGCTTGTTGTTCAAAAAGGTGTTCTAGAAGTGAACTGTGACATATTCGTCGTAAAAGCTGGCCAGCAGGAGGACTATCTTCACTTTGATCGGTAAGCCATTGGCCCATTCATTTTCTTCCATAATCTCCGCAAAACCTCTACATATTCGCAAACTGTGTTTGACAGATTTTCATAAGAAAAAACAAAAGACCCGCACTAACACACATAAATACGCTGAGAAAATTACAGGACTCTAGCTTGCTAGTTTATGAGAATATTATACAGAGAAAAAGATCTGTTTTTGTTTAAAATGCATAGGCTCTAAAACTACTGGACCGATATTGATAAAACTTGGTAAGTATGCGGATACGTTGAATTCTTGGAAATGACTTAGCCAAAGGCGTGCTTTTAAAATTAAAAACCGTATTACTTACTACCTTACTTTTTATCCCGTTATTCCCACAAGAGCGGGACTAAAGAAGATAAAAATACCAAGACATCTCAAACTACAAAAATACCGTTTCCCTTAGGACCTTCCCTAAGGGCTGAATGAAGTAATTCGTAGGTAATTTGTTTATATTTAGAGAGCTACCTGTAGTGGAAAAGTTAGAGTAATGTTTCATGTAAACAGTGTTGACTAGTGGAATGAGAGTACGAAACTTTGATTTTGAAAAACATACGTACGAGTCAAAAACAACAACACAAAGCAAAAAAAAATTCAAGAAAACCTGACCCTTAACGAGATTTTATTGCAGAGCGTCGTTGTTTGTAGTTCTCTATCAATATGTTTGAAAGGTGGCCGCGCAACTAGAAATAAATAAAGGTTGATCGGTTACTATGCCAGAATGTTATATCCCCTTTGTATCAAATTAGTTGTGACACTGGCTAATTAGCCAGAAACCACATGTATACTATGCTGACGTTGGTAGGTAGGTACGTCATTGTTTATGTATTGTTTGAAAACACGGTTTTAATTAGGTTGAGAATTAATTTGTGTATTTGTAAATTTTATAAATTCTTTTAAGTACTTACTTTAAATTATAATTTTTAGGGTTCCGTACCCAAAAAAAAGGGTTCCGTACCCAAAGGGTAAAAACGGGACCCTTTTACTAAGACTTCACTGTCCGTCTGTCTGTCTGTTCTGTCTGTCACAGGGCTGTATCTCATGCATCGTGATAGCTAGATAATTGAAAATTTTACAGATGATTTATTTATGTTGGTCCAGAACAACAAATACTAAAAACAGAATACTTATAATAGTGCTATGAACTTTCGCGCGCGAGTCCGACTCGCACTTGGCCGGTTTTATTGGTAAGTCTTCTTGATTATTTCTTAGATATGTAAGTAATGTACGCTATTCAGCTTAGAAATGAAATAATATCCATGTCATCTTTCAGGAGTAATTGTTTCTGCAGTCTTCCATTGTGCTTTGTCGAAGAGATGTTCTGTCGAAATACTTATCTGTCGAACAAGTGCATGTCGAAGCAGGGTCTGCCTAAGTAGGGTCTGTCGAAGTAATGATCTTCGAAGGGTTTCTTTTCGAAGTATTTTCTGTCGAACTAAAACTTGTCGAATCATGTTCAGTCGAAACAATGACTTGTCGAACTATATTATTTCGAAGTAAATGTCGTGTCGAAGTAAAAACTTGTCGAAGTTCAGAGGTACACTCGGGTAGATTTGCAAAAAATGTCGAATGAAAATGGGGTCACCGATTATTACTACGTCACAGCCGTCACACTTACGTTTGTACCAGGTGTGACTTATTTTGAACTTTAAGTGTACTTCTATAGAAGACCCGACCCATAGTTAATTTCGTTCACTTAAAGTTAGAAAGAAAGCCACCTTTGTGTAACCTAAATTACACTTTATGACGTTGTAGAAAAGGTGTCTTTTAATAAAACCTACCTGTATCTGTATCATTAATTATTCCGTAAGAAAAAGTTATTCCCAAAATCTCACTTTACAAAATGTTTCCTAGTTTTATCAAAGTAAGCAAGTATTTCGGAGTAAATTAGAAAAGTTAAATTACTTCGCCTCGGTTACGGAAAACTTTAGTCGCTTCTTTTAATAATTTTATGTTAATCCTATTTAATGTTATGAATGTGAAAATCTGATCGTTTGTTTATTGTAATTTTTAATAATAGTCGCTTTGGACCGCTGAAGGACGCATTCGATTGGTCTTCTTACTTTCCCGTCCGCTAAATGAGTACACCGCAAAGTACCACTTCGTACTTATTGAGGAACAAACCATCAGTTTTAGAATAGGTGTGATGAAAATAAATTGACCGATTACTTTAGTGGAAATAAACATTCATACGTATGGATTTAGGATCTACTTTAGCGCCCTTATTTATAAATATTTAATAAGCCCCCGCTAGTTAAGATGAAAGGGTACCGAAGCTCTCTCCATACAAACGTAGTCGACTGTTCCCTCCCTGGATAATGACACTAGAGTAAATATTTTTGTTGCATAAAACCTATAACTGCCGTGACTATGCCCTTATGTCTTGGTTTTTTCATTTTCTAATCATCATAGAAATTAAGATTTAAAAAACAAATAAAAAAAAATCAAAACATAGAGGCATGGTCATATTGATCATGGCAGTTATAAATTTTATGCAACAAAAATATTTGCTCTGCTGTCATTATCCAGGGAGGCAACAGCCGACTACGTTTGTATGGAGAGAGCGTCTGGTACCCTTTGCTCTTAAATGTGTTTTATCACTTTCGCACACCTGTCATCTATAAAAGTATGAAAGTGACAAAACACACTTTAACACTAACCCTTCAACACTAGTTAAAGAAGACTTATTTAATATTTATGAACAAGAGCGATAAAGTAACTCTTCAATCCATATTAAATGATATGAATAAACTTTTGTGGCTTCGATATAAGCAGTACTGGACCTAGATTTTTAATAGACATTGTACACAGCTAGGTAAATAATACAAAATTTTAAAAAGTATCTTAAATACTCTCCAAGTTCCAGGTGGCTTCCAATCCAGATTTAAGAGCCACTTAGAAATCGTTAAAACTTTTCATATATTTTATCGCAAATTTCCGGACATATTTTAAATTTAATTGTCAATCCTCTAGATGTTGGTCTAGATTCGTTGTAAAATACGACCTGTAGAACAATCACACAAACTTACCAACAAACATAGGTACAGTCGGCTGCATAATTGCAGCCCCCGGTAGAGTTCAAAAATTACTATTATTGGCATGTTTTCATTCTAATATTTTTGTTTGATAAATTTATGAGTTAGAAGACTTTAAACTTCAACTAAAGCAGGTGCCTATAATCTTGCTTGTGTTGAAAACATTCCTATAATAGTCGTTTTGGAGCTCTACAGTGGGTCTGCAATTATGCAGCCGACTATACATACCTATAAACATACTGACAGAGGAAAGCAAATTTTGCCACACTCTGAAGCGTTTCGTTTCTTTTGCTCACTAGAATTACGACACTAGAATTTTCAGTACTTGAATTTACTTTAAGTGTGACATCTGAATTATTTATCCTTTGTATTTATAATGCACTATCACTGCATCGAGACTTACTAGGGTAAAGTGGGGTGAAATGTTCCAAATTTTTAAGAGATTATTATAACCGATGACTTCCCATTCCGTGGGAATATTGGGATAAAAAGTAGCCTTTGTCACTCGCAATGAATTAATGTATTTTCATACTAAGTTTTGTCAAAATTGGTCAAGTAGTTTCGGAGCCAATTTAATTTAAACAAACAAAGAATCTAACAAACAATCAAATTTTTATAACTTACTTGTTAAGTTTTGCTTGGAGTAAGCACGCCAAATATGCCCCGCTTGCTCTGAATTATATTTTTGTGCCTGTGGCGGTCGAGACGTCTGGGAGTTGGGGGGCCGAGATTGGCCGTCTCGCCTGCAGGACAGGGGGTTTGATCCGCGTTCCGGGGCATTCCTGGTGCAAAGGCTGTCGATAGCAGTTCAGCGGGGTAACCCTGCTTGCATATTGTCTAACTTTGCACCGGGAACGCTGGAGTTTAGCTTTAATTTTTTGATTTTTTATTTATTTTGTTATTGTTTTATGTACTTACCAATTTTGTGATTGTCATTTACTTACTTGTTTAATCTCCCAAAGTAGTTTCTTGTTCAAGTCCAGCTTCTTCCTATGTATCTTCTTGACGGCGACTCGGTTGCCTTTGTACAGGCCGACGGTGAATGAGGACAGGTTCAGCGGAGGTCCACTTACGTTGGACGCGGTCACGCTGTTACGGGTGCTCCAGCCTAGGGAGAGCTGCGAAAATGATGAGTATAAGTCTGAGGCTTGCTTAAGATTACGCTTTCTAAAAACTAGCTAGATACAATTTACGGGTAACTAAAATTAAATTATATTTGAATAACTTAAGGTTGATATTATTTAAGTGGTTGTGGTTGACACTTTGTTAAACAAGTTTAAACTTAAGGGGGGTCCATACGCCAACGACCTTGGTACACAGCCTACTAAATAGTTACTACTGGCACCGGTCGCCTTCGTTGGTGAAAATTGTTGATTGTTACGAATGTATTTTGTTTTTCTCAAAGTGCTGAGATGGAATTGTAGGTGAGAATTTTACCGACATTTTGGTGTGATTTTGAGCCAAACATCTCTATAGTTTTGAAGCTATCCTAAAATTAAGAATTAAAACTAGTCTAGCTTTGAAATGACAAAGAATTTTCGCCTCAAAATTACCCCAAAATATCGGTAAAAATTTCACCTACATTTCATCACAGCACTCATGAGAAAAACAAAACACATTCGTAACAATCAACAATATTAGTTGTAAGCGACGGGTATTCCTGGCGCGTTACGTTTGGCAGCATAAGCAGCCTTAAACAAACTTATTTTTGTTATGTTTTATTGTGCAAGCGATATGTGATGTTTTTTTTGAGTCATTTTATTGAGTCATATTACAATTTTTATGGACAAATTCTTCTGGCGGACTAAAAAAGATATCATAAAGCACTAACGAATGTACTACGTAGCAACTTGCTACTCGATAATTTACATCCAAAAAGTGATGAATTGCTTACTGTACAAAATCCCCCAGAATACGCCCAGGCAACCCTGTACTTTAAAAGGGTACCGCGCGCTCTTTCCATACAACAGTCGACTACGTGTCGACTGTTTCCTCCCTGGATAATGACAATAGCACAAATATTTTTGTTGCATAAAACCTATAACGGCCATGACTATGCCCCTATATCTTGGTTTTTTTATTTTCTAATTATCATATAAAAAAAAAAACAAATTATATATAAAAAATTACACATAGGGTCACATCATGGTCATATTGGTCATGGCAGTTATAAGTTTTATGCACCAAAAATATTTGCTCTAGTGTCATTATCCAGGGAGAAAACAGTCGACTACGTTTGTAATAGTTTGTATGGAAAGAGCCTCCGGTACCCTTACCTCGTAGGGTAGCATTTCTCTGATGAAAAATCAGGCTAGATACTTCAAGCGTGTCAAAACGTAAATGCATCCTAAAAACATAACTTTTTAGGTTGCATCATCCCAGATAGGTCGCATGTTACTTAATGAGATGGGTTGCATACGGCCCGCTCTTAGTCTATTACTTAAAAAAAAAGCGTTTAATAACCCTATGCAAAGTAATAAAACGTACAGTTGTATTTCTATCAGTTAATTGGCTTCAAAGGTGTTGGAAGATAGCAACAATTTATTTAATAGGACAATACATTATTCCACTTTAATTAATTGAAAGCACTGGGAGTATCATGTTGGTGTAAGGTGACGTTTACTTGCTACAGGTATGTATAACTAGTTGAGCTCTGCGGTTCCACCCGCACCCCGTCAATTTTCCAGTATTATAGGGTAATTTTTCGGAACTTATAAAATATTTATTTTCATGTATGTACTCAAAATTGTTGAGTGTTGTTTGTAAACCGTTTAAAGGTGCAATATTTTCAGTAGATCATGATAATTTTTCCGAACTTTAATTTAAAATAATTATTTTTGACGTGATAACGTCTTATAAATCGATGAACCGCACTCACAAAAAAAGTATGACGTCACGCTCACGTTACGCTCACGTTAGGTGAACGTAAGCTTTTTTGACAAGGTAACCATAGCAACGTTATCAATTTTTTCTTATGTTATCACGTAAAATTATCGTCCGTAAACCGACTTTACAGACAACCATTTTTTTATTGAATTTGAATTTTCTTCGCCTTAGTCGGATAAAATTTGTAAATTATTGGAAAATTGTTGTAGAGTCTACAACAATTTTCCATGCAATAATAACACACATAACATAATACTATGTAGAGTGTTGTTATGTGTGCCGTTTATAAGTGAAATCTTTTCCTATACTTCAGTTTAATTTTATAGATATTAATCTTCTTGTCGTTTCTAAGCTTATCCAAACATAAGTTTTTTTTTGTATAACAACATTATTTTGGCAAGTGCTTACTGCTTTAACCTAAAACCAATTCACTTTTGATTTTATCTATTTTTTTCCAATCGCAATATGGAAATTTCTTATCAGATATTGAATTTACTTAACATAGCTCCCAACCTATACTTAGATACTTTACAAACCTAACCAAACCAAAATTCCGTATAAAAGCAACGCGGGGAAAAGGGCCAATCCAACCGTTTTACAATAAACAGAATCATTCAATCGCGAACCGTTTGTGTACCATATAATTTAATAAAAATAAATCCAACAGAGTAGGTATGTACTTAACTAATTGAAAGCAAGTCTGCCAAATGTCAGACAAATTAAAAAGCTCCCGACACACAATGAAAAATGCTCATATTTTCAATCGAGTGAAGCTCAAATTGTCTATTGAATTAGGTAATGTTTTCACTAGATTAGAGCTTTAAGAACACTAAATTATTTAGTAGATATTGTAAAAACTTTTATGCCCAGATTATTTTAATATTCTAGACATCTTACAGGCATTTTGTGAAACTAGGCACCCTTAATAAAAAACATGCTCCGTTTGTCCACAACGTTTTTGTGTAAGACTACACTAGTGGCGGCTTTTATGACATTATGTTTAAACAAATTTAGCATAACTCTAGCTAAATGCATTTAACGTGTAATCTAAAATTAAATTCTAAGTATTACAATAACCACAAAGATTGATCTTTTATCAGTTTGACACTTTGACAGTTGGTAAATCACGTGCTATTGTTGCGCTTGGTGTTCAAATTATCAGCAGATAGAAAGTCTTCAGTCTACAGAGGTTTTTAAACCAAGTTATTGCTGGCAAGACTATCCAGGTGGTAGTATTTCTTTTATAATTTGATTTATGGTCACCCAGCCGGATGAGATGATACTAACTAGATACCTTCTATTCTGTCTCAAGTTTCTAGCGAAGCCATTTCTTGTCAATTAGTTTTAATTATTTCTTTTGCACAACTACGTACAGCTGTTTATAAAATACTAGCAGCGCTCCGCGGTTTACACCAGCGTAACTCCCTCTCCCGTGGAAATATCGGGATGAAAGTGGCTTATGTTACTCCCAATGAATCAATGTATCCTCATACCAAGTTTTATCATTATCGGTCCAATAGTTTCGGAGCCTATTCAATTCTAACAAATAATCAAATGGTTCCTCTTTACAATCGCATTAGATCATTTTGACATGTCTTTGGGTGTGTGGCGTCAGAACGCACCAAGAACTCATCGTTTAATGAAAATCTGTGCTGACGATTCGTGAAAGAACTTTACTTATATATCTATCATATACTATTTATTATTTACTTATTTATTTATCTATCATTGATGTAAGTAGGTATTCTAGGTATACATTTTTACCAGTAAAGTACATTAGAGTGACGGAGGTAAAATTTGTGATAGAATGTTTGTTGGTTTGTGTGCGATAATCCCTTGATATTAAACCGATATTTATGTTTGCTGCGAGGATTTCTTTAACCCTGAATTTATAAGACTGCTTTTTACTCTGATCCTAAGTACTTGTGCGCGTAAAACTGGCACAATTATATATAACGTTGGCGTAGGCGCGGCTTACCCTAAATACCAATTTCCATCCTAATTTCCATAAAACGAATATCTAATTAAAAATTCTACTAGCAAGCGTCAAAAAGATGGGCGATCTTTCGTCGTTATTTTCATAAAACATTTGGACGTTAATACCTACTTACTTAAACAGTATTAGGTAATTTGGAAGTAAAATTCATTCCGTGACCTACTAGGAAATTCCACGAGAGGTATTTTGGTATAAGGTTACGGAATGTGTGTAAATACATTTATAACATAGTAGCTGCGCCCCGCGGTTTCACCCGCCTAATAATTATCTACGCATTTTTCTAATTTTTTTCTTACATAAGAACCTTCTCTTTACAATAACAAACACAACAGAAAAAAAGAAATAGCGAAATCAATTCAGCTGTTCTCGAGATTAGCGTTTAGCAACACATTCAGCGATTCATTTTCATGTACACTGAAAAAAAAAATTGTTAATATACATCAAAAAAATGTTAGTTGCTATCAAGTCACTTGTTTATATACGAGCGCATAAAGCTTTGTGATTACGGGAATCAAGTCTTCTTGATTGAAAAACGGAACAAACAGACATAGCACATTCAAACAAGTTATTATCGGTTTAATCAAGTCTAATCATTATTTTTATCAACTGCTCTTTGTGTTTGTTACTAAGACTCGATAGTCGTGATTAAGTTCTTTGATGACCGTAACAAAGTCACATATTTGCATATATAAAATAATGTAATAGTCTAAACAAGTAACTTGATTGATGTTATTAAGTTTGTATCTAGAATCAAATAAGAAACTTAATTGTTTTTTCAATGAAACCTAGTTGAAATCATACAGATGCATAATCGATCTAAAATATATAAATGAATCGGTCTATCAAGTATATTATTGCGTTTAATATGTATAGTTTTGTTTTTATCATACTATAATATTAAAAATAAATGTTACCTTTTTCAGTGTAATCAAGTGCTCTTATTAGAATCAACTAAGATGATGCTATATTCAAGTATTGTACTTTGTTGGGTTCATGTACCTATACCTATACACGATACAGAATGTCACAGAAATACCAGATCAAATTGTCAGAATATGATCAGTCAGTGAAACTAGCCGGCAGTACTGACTGATCAACTGTCGCTCTGATATGGTATTTCTGGGACACCCTGCGCAAATAAACAAAATATTTTAAAACATTATTATTTATTATGAAAATTTAAATTATACATAACTTAATACATTATATAATTAGATTAAATAGTACGAGCGCGATCATAAATCTGAGGATCATTTTCTATCTAAGCATTGTAAAAACAAAATTTAAAGCCACGATGCAGCATTGTAGGGCAGCGCTGTGTCTCTGTCACTCTTGCGTAAAATGACAGAGGCACAGCACTGTGCTACACTGCTTCCGCGCTGCTGCAGTGAGGCTTAAGTTATAGAATAACCCCCTTTAGAAGTTAAACCTTAAAAACTTCCAGGCATTAATAAACAACATTTTGTATTGGGAACAACCTTTATACTCGTCAAAAACATTAACTGTTTCATACGAAAATACAATAGGTACCTACTTGACCAAAATGTAGATTTTTCGACGAGTAAATATAGTTGGTTTTAACCCATACAAAAAGTTGTTCTTAATCATTCATAATCCAAATTATAATATAAATCTTGAAAGTTTCTAAGGTTAGTAAAATTATCAAATCAATCTCAGATCAGATCAAATAATCATAATTTTATATAACTATCGTCGTGCACGTGAATGATAAACGCTTCCCGGCTTTTGGCTTTCGTTGGCTTCCATCTCTTATATTTTACCTTCGTCCTTTTAGCTGATGGAAGGTCGTTATTGGGCTTGAAGAAGTAGACTGACCGGGCCCTACTACTGCACAGGGGCTAATGAGTTCAGGCAAACTCAATATAGCCCCGAGATTCCTGTTTTCTTCTTCGTGTCTGAAATCACAAACATCTATATCAGAAAACAAAGTATAAAAGATATAATAGTGCCATTTTTTTTAAGTAAGTAAGAGGGACCTGTGGGAAACTGAACCCTACACATATTACAACACCTACTAATAAAATCTAATAATAAGTAATTTCTCTCTGTACCCTTCTAATTCTCAAAAACATGTTTAAAATCAACTCTAACAAGTAGGTAGGTACTTACGTTATTTTCAATGTCAATTTGAGATGATTTTGTAGGCGAAGTTTGCTGCGTTTTTTCCACTGTTATGAGACTTCTTGTTGGTCGTAGTAATTTTCAATAAGCACAGGGAGTTCCTGAAATAAGTTTATTGGAATAGAAATAGGAACCTTTTAACTAGTTAACACACACACATTGATAGAATACCTCATACCGAGACACATCGTAACCCTAAGGTTATTTTTTTATCTTTAGGAAAAATATGAGGTAAGATTTTTTTTTTAATATCTCATAGGTACCTAATGTTAGTACAATAACCCTCCTTTTGGCTTTGCCATGGTGGTAAAAATATTGTGAAAAAAATGACTAGGTTAGTATTGTAGGTAGGTATTAGGTATACTTACAAAAGACACATTGGTGAAATCAGAATCGGAGTGCTTGGGCCTTGATCGCTTGAAACAGAGTCTGAAAAATCCGCTGCCCACGCTTTCCAGCATCGAACAAACAGTGCTCTGGGTCCCAATTGAGGCATGATTTCCTTTATGTTGTCATTTGTCAGAGCCGCTAACGACTGCATCTTGATTTTATTTTCTGTGAAATTAGCAGGGATGACTATTGATAAACATAATAAAAACAGAAGGAAAGAACTAAACACATAAAATAAATAAGTAATTAGTACGTACTTACTTGCGAAATTAGGTCCTAGCTCCGGGAGCTCCCAGGCTCTTTGCAAATCCATCACCTCTTCCATTTCCACTTCACGAAAACACTGCACTATATTGAACACTTGGTTACCTAGGTGTTTTAATTATTTTAAACAAATAAACCATAAATAATTCTAAACTGAATGGGTCGGACGGACGGACGGACTGCAACTGATTGCAAAGCGAAACAGACAGGTGGAGTGCGAAAATATGAAACACGTTGTGACTTGCTTGAACATCGATAAAGGTACTTGTATGAAATATCTAACTACCTACATTTTTCAAATAAGCGCTTGTTCATTCTTAAAAAGTTTAGTGATCAAATGAAATAAGAAACTATTCTATTAATTATTCAATAATTATTGAATTAAATAGGAATATAATTTAGATTAATAAAAATCTTTTTTAGATTAACTAATTGATAGTGTAGTAATGTTAAAGCAACTTGATAGATCTAAATAAGTTGATTATGGAATTCGATATTAACAAAGTAAACTTATTAAATTCAACACATTCGACTTGATAGACGTTCAATCATTTTAGCTTTATTGTGACAAGCAACTGTCAACTGTTGATTTTGATATTTTCTTGAATTACTCAATCACATTTTTTTTAATCAAGCAAAATTGTAACTTGTTTAGCCATTATTTTTTTCAGTGTAGCTGTATGATTAGCTGCACCCTGCGGTTTCACCCGCGTAAGTCCCAATCCTATTCCTTTTAGTATCGTATTATATATATCGTATTAGTATCATATTTCCTTTTCAATCCCCTAATCTACCACTGTGCCGATTTTCATCGAAATCGGTCCGGTTGTTTGAAGAAGGAATAAACAAACAAACGAATAAATAAACACACTTTCAAATTTCAATCAATATTTGTTAGAATTTTCGCGCTATGTAATTATAACTATCTAATAAAAACTTCCAATTAAAACCGCAAATAAAACCACACATTACATGGACGGCCCGAATATTTGCGTAGATAGGCAGGTAGGTATTTGGTATCAAAGACTTCGCAATGAAAATATCCCAAAAGGTTGTAAACAATAGGGAATTTTCCTACGGTCCGTCCCTGGATTTCTGTAGACAGAATTAAAGCTTATACTCTTCCTGTATCAGGGTTAAATCTATGAGAAGAAACCGATATAGATATAGGCTTAGAGTGAAGACAGTTTGCTTTAAATTCAGACCCAGCGGATTCTCGTGGGACTATCCCAATTTTATCCATCTTACTTAGATAATAAATTATTTGTTACAAATCAGTCGCCTGATAAGCGAGTTAGCGAATCTCGCCAAGCTGTCAACGCATATAGAATGCGATATGTTCATACCACACAATTTGACAAAAAAATGGGGGTTTATACCGCGTCATAATCCATACAAAAAGAGCTATTTTATCCCTGAACTGAAATCGAAATTGTCCGATTTCAGTGTTGATTTTTTGTGTGAATTGAAAATGAAAATTCCATCAATAAATATCATTGGTCATAATCCTCTTAACCGATGAACGAGAGGTGTAGCTATGGCGAGAGAAATGCGTATTTACTCTGTGGTCAGTCAATATTAGATTTAACCTACGACCAATATGTGACTTACCTTAAGTACTTCATTGATGCTATGCAGTGCCGGGCTGGTCCCAAGCCCAGTGCCAACTTCTACGAGTACTTCTTCAGGTCTCACTCTCCATGCCATGTGGTTCAGTTCTGGATCAATTCGAGCTTGCCTGTACGGTTTACAAACAAAAAAAATGTACTTTTCTGTTTTTACTATTTTATATTTTTGGATTTAGAGTGGAACGAACGGTAGATCTTATTTTGAATAATAATTATTTTAAAATATTTTGAAGGAAAAATGCATCTTCAAAAATTGCGACTAAGACGAGACTCGAACTCGCATCCTTTGCCGTTCAAATGCGTTACCAATTCCGCCACTTAGTCAAGTACCGTCATAGTCGAATTTAAGGAAGGCTTAGCCACTTTCAAAAAAAAAATCATTGAAATAATTATTTTATTACCACAGACAAGTGAAATTTAAAAACAACTAAACTTATATTGATAAATATTCACAAAAAAACCTAAGCAAAGTTTACTTAGTGTTCGCGGAAAAAATCATAAAACAGACTTACAGTAAAATTCAAAGGAAATGCAAAAGAAAAACTTTCCGGAACATATTTTTCTATAAAATTTCTTGCGAAACCCTTTATTGAACTTTACCTTCATCGAAGTATACCTACTTCTGATGGTACTAAAACTTTACCAACGAATTTTCACAACAAAAATAACAGCAGATGGTACGTGACGATATCAAAATTTTCATCCACTCCCGACTAGCACAAAGTTTACAGTTTTATAAAAACAAAAATGTATTAACTCTTAAACCGTTGTGAATACGAAAACTGTATTAAAATGGACTTTGGTAAATTACACTGTTGGTTGAATTATTTTAGCAAAAACACTGTAGAGCTTTGTAGACTACAAACTTTATGTGGCCTGAAGTGAGCTTACAATTTCAACGAGCTTGGACGATTCACTAAAATAAAAATAAAATAAATAAATATTTCAGGACATATCACACATCGCCATCCAGCCCCAAGCTAAGCAACTTAATGCTTGTGTTATGGGTGCCAGATAACGGATAAACTACTTATATACTTTTTTTTTTTTTTTGTAAATATGTACATATATTATACATATAGGAAACACCCAGAACCAGAAACAAGAATTTATGGTCAGCATAAATACTTGTTCCCGGCGGGAATCGAACCCGCAACCTTCTGCGTCGCAGTCGGGTGTTCGCCCGACGCGCCACAGAGGTCGTCACTGTTTCACTGTTTTTAGGATTCCGTACCCAAAGGGTAAAAACGGTACCCTATTACTAAGACTCCATGGTTCGCCTGTCTCTCTGTCACCAGTATGTAACTTTATGTCTAGCTATCGCGGTTCATGAGTTGTAGCTCATGAACTGCAATAGCTAGACAGTTGATATTTTCACACATGATGCATTACAAAAACTGGTTGCCTGTAAAGTCGGTATACGGGCGAAAGTTTTACGTGACAACAACTGTGCTCGAGTGGAAGGGACGCGTGCCTTAAACTTTTTATGTCTGTCTCTCTCGCTCTTAGGCGGGCTAACCATGCCCGCGTGCCTCTCACTCGCTCTCATTGTGAGCGCATAACGTCAGCGGAGCGTAACGCAGTTTCTTGAAGTGTCACCCGGCAAACCAATTTATAAAACGTTGTCACGTCAACAAAACATTAATATAATGGTACGGAACTCTTCGTGCGCGAGTCCGACTCTTTGGTTTAAAACCGTTTAGATTACTATTTTTTGAAGCTAAACTTCTTTTAGGCGCGTTATGAAAAAATGATGAGAGTGAATTTTTATGATGCGCGCGCAGCACCGTCACACGGAAAATTCACATGTTGAAGTTATCCGCAAACCGCTTAATAATAATAATATAATAATAATATTGTAGGACATTCCACACATCGCCATCTAGCCCCAAGCTAAGTAACTAGACTTGTGTTATGGGTGCTAGACTACGGATATACTACTTATATACTTTTATTTTGTAAATATATACTTATAATATATAGAAACAACCAGACCACAGACAAATATCTATGCATAAATACTTGTCTGAGGCGGGAATCGAACCCGCAACCCTGTTTGGCAGTCCGGCATGGTGACCATAGTGCCAACTGGGTCGTCAAAATAATCATAGCTTTCAATCAGGGGCAGACGGATTTTTGTGCTGCAGCCCATACGGCCAAAAGACCCTGGCTGGATTTAGAACCCTACGGTGGGCCTCAACGTTTGTTGCCGACTGTACCTACTAAATGGGATGGGATGAGTTGGGATGGTGGACGGACGGACAGACAGACGGACGTATAACTTCTCACGCGCGTACAAAATAATTACACGTATCCATTTTTTTTATATCTTTAGAATCTTCACACTCTTTTTAAAGATCACCGATACAAGATTAGAGAAAGTTCTCTCTTCTATAGTCGTCGATCGGTGAAAGTCTCTAAAGCACCGCACTTGATAATAAAGCCAGTGTCAAGTTATTATATTTCCATCAAGTTTACCTTAAATAGACTGAAAATGTGTCCAGTTGGTCTATTGTCCGTCCGTCAATCCTATCCAGGCCAGGGTTTAGGTAATGTTGTGGAGTTAGATTACCTGAACTCAGCCGAGGAGTTTTCGGACAACTAAAAAACCAGATTATTCCTCATCTGACCCGAAAATGGAACCAGGTAGCGGTTTACATTTAGGAATTGAAAAAAAAAGGTTTAATTCCTAAACTAACTTTTTACCTGATCCTAAATTGTGTCCTTAAGTCAGAGTGGAAACAAAAGACTATAGAGCAAATAACAAAAGACGATTGAAAGCAAAACAATAGTTGATCGAAAAAAACAAAAGACGATCGAAAAAAAAACAATAGACGATAAAATAACCAAAAGAGGATTGAAACATAAACCAAAGAAGATCAAAAGAAGAAACAAAAAGTGATCCCCTTTTGTTCTAATAAATCGAAAGTATATTAAGAGGACCTGGCAAAAACATAGATGGGTGCTGTTCGTGGACTAGGGCATGTGCCTTTTAGAGCAGGTGTCATTCAGACGGGTACTCTAGCTAGACTAGGTAAGTACTTCTATGAAACGGCCGACCAACTATTAATCTCTTTTTTTAAATGTAAACAATTTCGGCATGTTTGTAGTCTACGTTCAGCCTTACCCTAATTAATATTTTACAAAATGTTGATGATCTGTGAACTTAGGAGTGAATATTAACAAGTTTTTGTGTTTCAACATAAATTGAAACGATTACTATTCATAACCAGGGGTCATCAACACGTTTACTACATGTACTAGTTGTGTGCACCTTCTATTGCTTTACTTAATGTCATGAAAACATCCCCTTCATTCTGCTAAATGGTCCAATAAAAACGTCAGTTAAATCCTTTACTATAAATTAATCCAAGACGGTTTAACTAGCTAGAGAAAATAAGTAGAAACTTAAGTACAGAGTGTCTGAAGAAGATAAGAAGATGTATTTCCCTTCTAAGAGACGAGCTTATTTAGAACCTAACAAAAAAATTAATCCTAAAAAAAAAGGAAAGAACAATTGAATGTAGGCTTTAAAATATTTGTAGAGTGCTAACAATTTTTATTAAATAGAGAACTTCTAGTGCTAATGTGGATATTTTTGCCTTTATTCAAAACATTTAAAAAGCCTTCGTTAGTTCAAATTAGTTTTGTCACTTTCGCACACTTGTTATCTCGTAAAATCGCGAAAGTGATAAACACATTTGAACTAAAGTCAAAGTCGAAATCCTTTATTCATTTGGACTCACACATATTAAATCACATCGAAACGTTTTAAACACTAAGTTAGGATGTGCTTTCGGAACGCGCCTACCAATGAGAAGAAAACATAAAAAAATATTGAGGTTTTTAGTGATCATGCTCACAAAGTCAAGATTCACTCTATGTATTAAAAAACCGCAAAAAAAATGCGTTGCGTAGTTTTAAAGATCTAAGCATACATATAGGGACACACAGACAGAGGAAAGCGACTTTGTTTTATACTATGTAGTGATAATGACAAAAATGTTGCCTCAACTCATGGGGGTTTTTAAGCTATTGCATAGCTTTTAATGGCGGGCTTTGAGCGCGGCGACCGAATCATGAAATTCCGTAACGAAAATAAAACCTAACATCCCCCACTCCGCCTACCATGTAGCTCGGCCGAGCGGTCGCTTAACGTGCATGTTGTGATCATGGTCACAAAGGTCAAAATTACAAACCAAAGAAGACTGAGGCTTATCAAATGTTTATGAATACTATGTTTGTTAGTCTATAGCACTTTAACATCAAAATTAATAAGTAGGTAAGTAGGCTACCCAAATAACAATTTTGCCTCAAACGAATTTCTCATATACGTATTACCCAAACTAAACCTTCATAAACATAGTTGTTAAGCACTTACTTGTAAATTAGGCAGACCGTAACCCCGACAAAAGTAAGGAACAAAGCCAACCCGATGAAACAGTATATTATAACTGTCTGAGTTTCTGTCCAGAGCAGCGTGGAAAAACAACACACAAGAGTACACAAAAAACTCTATAATAGACAAAGTAAAGCACATAATCCAGTAGCAAAATGTAACTAAGATGAAAAACATACAGTTATACACTTAAAAACAACCTTATAGGTAGTAACATAGAGCTTAAAATATGATTAAGTTAGCAGAGGTGAGAAACCTGTTTAAAATTATAAAAAGCATTGGAAATTATTTCTTTGCAAGTAACAGAATGACCGTTCATTTCAATTTTATTGTATGATTCAATAAATAATGTCCTTTTTCAATACGGTTTGCCTTATGAAGCAAAATAAGCTAGATATAAGACGTTATTTATCCCAAGAGCTCAATGAATATAATGGACCAATACTTCTTTGTGTAACGAATAGAAGGTGTACTTTTATTCGTTCTCTTGTTTATTTACGTTTTGATATTGAGATTGAATGTCTAGTCAAACTAAAGATAACAGTACAAAGGTTATTTTATGACACCCTTTCAGCATGGCCTGAAAATAATATTGAAGGAATGATTTCTTCAGAAATTGATAACCAAAGAAAATACGTTGCAATATTGAATTCTTGCTCGTTAGCTTATTGTGTTATCATCGAGGCGTAGTCAACTGACTTAAGGTATGTATATACTTTTTTTATATAGGGTAAAGGTCTATATATGTGTTATAACTAGGTAAAAATGCTCTGCTGTTGTGCTCTACGGGCTTTGTATTGTTGTCTTTGACTGGCGTACAAAGTCCGATAATAAAAGCCAAACAAAAATCGGGATGAAAACACGATAAAAAGCAAAATGAGCCGTATAAGACGATGTCTCTGCCTACTTTTCGTACTTACTTGCCTTGTATACTTTACTATCTCTTTAATTTTCTTTTAGCAGATAGTTAAGTAAGTACTTAAGTTAGAAGTTATTTTATATGTTACTGAGTTTTGTTTTTAAGGTGCAATACTAGCTGGCTATATAGAAACTGCTGTAAAACTTTTTTTTGTCGCCTCCCGCGCGAATCGACCTCGTTCATAAGCGGGAACCAAAAGTATACCTCTTAGTATTTGTATATTTTTTTTGCAAATAATTATTTATTAAATCCCACCTACCTCCCTGACAGTGTGGATCGGTGCCAAGGAAGCCACACCGCGGAGTGTCCGGCGGAGGACCGCGCCGCCCGCCCGGCCAGTGTATAGCTTTTCCAGCTACTGCCTTGTAACTGCTATTCAACCCGTGGTAGAACGCTACTACCTGGCCAAAAACACAACACACATGATATTTGATAACTCATATCAATCCAAGCAACAAACAAAACATAGTAAGTAAATTTCAAAGTTGTTTTGTCGTTAGATCTTGGATCTGACTAAGAGCGGCTCTAGACAAAATGGTGAGATATCAGTTAGGGCGTAGGTCATTCACAAAGTGTTTGTGAATCAGCCTGGGCGACTCAAACATTTGTCGTTCAACAAAAGATAGATATACGTAGGTTTAGGTATAGGCATGGATGAAATTAGTTGTTTTTGTCTATGATATAGGTTTAAGTAACTTAATCCCCGAACGTAGTTATATTCCTTCTTAAAATTTATACCACCAATTTACTTTTACAAGGTTTACTGGAAACTCTAATCAGAAACTTGGTTATCGTGAAATCGAAAACAAACGCCGATTTTCAGCATCAATCACGAAATATGGATGTTTTCCGGCTCTTCCTTGTTTCAACGAGGTTTATTGAAGATTTACCATTCGAAAATGCACCTTAAAGCAGAGTAAATATAAGTCAAATCAAAATATCTACGGTACATAAAATATTAAGACAAAGTAATGGAAAAATATAATATATTTTACTTACGCACCTCGAATTTTCCTGTGATGGGATCGAGATCTAAAATGGCATAATCTGCATCTCTATCGCCGACTCCATCTATTCGAACGTGACCTGTTATACCTAGGACAAATACAAATTATACTATAAAAAATACTATAAAGAGCGGTTGAGGCCTAATCCTTCTTTCATTCCTAAATTCGAAGTCAAAACTTTATTCAAGTTGAATCTTTCGCATGAAATCACATTAAAATGTCTTAAAAACTAAGTTAGGATGCGTGTCTTCGGCCCGTGACCACCAATGAGAAAAAGACATAAGAAACTTACGTGGGATTCGTAGGTTCGAATCCCGGAAACCAATTAATGATTTTATGTGCGCTATTAACATTACTCAGGTGAAGGAAAACATGAAACCCGCGGCTTAGTTCACTCCAACTGAGGAGGCTCACAGCTAAGCGACGCTCGTTGATCGTTTACGGTCGTGCGGGTTAAGCGACGCCTGGCGCGGTCATTACTTCGATGGGTGGTCTATTAGCAGTGTGGCAAAAATGTGTATTCATGAGCCGTGCTTCGGAAGGCACGTTAAGCCGTTGGTCCCGGTTGCTACCTCTAGTAGCAGTCGTTAGGTCAAGTTAGAGGCCTTATGGCGATCAAAAATCTAACAATAGGTGACCCACACCACTATACGAGAAGAAGAAGAAGAAGTTGGCTCCAGACGTTTTGACGAGTTCTTTCCTCTGAACGCGGTCGACTAAGTTAAGAAGGTGGTATAGGTTCTGTGCAAGCCTACTGCATCTAATATATGTACCAGTTACTATAGTACTCAGAACAGCATGGTTAATGTCGCTGTATAAGTAAATCATCTAGAGGAGGTGTAAAGGCTAATCAATACATATTATAAAATAAAGTCATAAATGGCATAATCTGCATCTCAGTCGCCGACACCATCTATTCGAACGTGACCTGTTATACCTAGGACAAATATAAATCACTTCACTATCATCACTACATAGTATAAAACAAAGTCGCTTTCTCTGTCCCTATGTCCCTTTGTATGCTTAAATCTTTAAAACTACGCAACGGATTTTGATGCGGGTTTTTTTAATAGATAGAGTGATTCAAGAGGAAGGTTTAATGTATAATACATGCATAATATAGCCGTGCGAAGCCGGGGCGGGTCGCTAGTATTATTATAATTTTGACGACCCAGTTGGCACAATGGTCACCATGCCGGACTGCCAAACACAGGGTTGCGGGTTCGATTCCCGCCTCAGACAAGTATTTATGCTTAGATATTTGTCTGTGGTCTGGTTGTTTCTAAGTATGTATTTACAAAAGAAAAGTATATAAGTAGTATATCTGTTGTCTAGCACCCATAACACAAGTCTAGTAACGTAGCTTGGGGCTAGATGGCGATGTGTGAAATGTCCTGCAATATTTATTTATCTTAATTTAAATCTAAAGTTGTCTTTAAGGGATTTTATTGGGAGAGTTAATAAGTAGGCTTTTGTCATGAAAACCCAGAGTGAATAGATTCAATAGCTGATTCAAACCATTTCAAACTTAAAGTTAAAATTTGAAACTCATTCCTGTAAATTAAGTTACCTGTTTATATTCGAGTGCTTTTCAAAACCTAAACGTTTTTGTTAGCTCATTAAATTGTAGCGAAGTATTCGCAAAGTCATTGGTTTGTAATAGCCATTGTTTTTAAATAAAAACTCATCACTCATTTAACGAAAAACGACACTCACCACTTACCCGTGTTACACAGTCGAAACTTCGAGGTTTTTTCAACATAAAAAATTATCCAAAGAGAGATTGCGAAAATACTGAAATAATACCCAATTCTACAAGTCCCAGAAACAAAATAATGCAATAAACTTGGGTGAATTTTTGAATTTGAAAACTTGAGAAAATTATAAATTTTACCTTCGAGAATGATATGTTGAAACTTAAGAAAGATATCACTAAGTAGCAGTTTTTCTAAATAATTCAGTTTATGAAAGTCTCATTATATTTTCAGAAAGTAACACAATTTATAAGTAGGTACATAAAACCTAACGAGGGAGGGCGCGAAATGTTCTCTCATAAAAACCTTTAGTAAATCGTTTGCATTATTTTTCAAAGAAAAAATGCCATGTAAAAACAAAGTCAAAAAAGAATAACAAGGTATAAGAATCTTTTGAGTTTGATCTTACTAAATTAGATAGATAATGCTATTTATTTAGGCTTTAATGCTTATTCAAGGTGACTCAAGCGCCAAACAAATTATTTAGTATTATTTATTGTTTTTTGTGGTTTTGTGATGTGTGATATTATAATAGTTTGTAAAAGTTTTTATTAATAAATATTTCTAACTCTTTTTAAAATATAAGTCTTTTTTTTATTGCTAGAAACGAACAGTTGAATTAAGAAGGGTTCCTAAGTTATATTATAGATATGGAATGAGTAGTTAAAAGTATTTAACATCAGCGAAAATGTTATAAAGATATGCTTAACTAAAGTTTTACTTAGAAACGTTCCTGAGTGCAAGTGTAAAGTCCTACCTTTGTCCTGGCAAATATTTTATGACTAAACTGTGTGGTTTTGTCTTAGGTCAACAGTAGGTCAATTTATTATATTGTGAAGCTAGAGGACTCTTTTGCAATGAAATTCGATAGTGTTGCAAAAGTTTTAAGCTATTGTAGTTTGTTTTTTTCATCGTTGTATAAAACAAACTAAATTTAGAAGAAGGTTTCGCTGATCGATAAACAAATTATAGCAAAAATATTCATCACTACATAGTATAAAATAAAGTCACTTTTCGCCGTCCCTATGTCCTTTGTATGCTAGTTCTTTAAAACTACGCAACGGATTTTGATGCGGTTTTTTTAAATAGATAGAGTGATTAACGACGAAGGTTTTTAGATATAATACATGCATAATACAACCGTGCGAAGCCGGGGCGGGTCGCAAGTAAAAGATATATAATCCTATGTTTCTAAAAGCAAATAATCATAACTTTTAAATGGCTCAACCGATTTTCATGAAAACAAAAATCACCTGAATAACATTCAAATCATTTAACAAAAACTGAATTGAAATCTGTTAATTCGTTTCGGATAAACAAACTGGGTCAAAACTGAAATTGTGACACCTGTTTAATTATTATAGTGATATTATGACATCATTTTATTGAATTTGTATGTGAGTTCTGCCTGCTTTTTACGTTCATACTATTTTTATTACTTTGTGTCGGGGGTTTTTTTAATTTTTTTATTTTATTTTTTTATTTCATAAAAAAAGTCTCAATGAATGGACATATAGAAGATTGGCGACCCGCCCCGGCTTCGCACAGCTATATTATGCATTTGTACATATAAACCATCCTCTCGAATGACTCTATCTATTAAGAGAATCATGAGTTTTCAATACGCGGCGCGAGTAGGGTTTTCAAAAATGACCCGTTTCGTGCGATAGAGAGAGTTTAAGTTCGGACGTAATTGCCTTCATTTTGCTTTCAAATAATGTTGCGGGCCGTAACGTTTTTACACCCTTTATCCTTCACAAAATGAAATAAATGTGGTCTCATTTAATTCACTGCATCTTATTCTAGGTTTATACGTTTTTCTTTTTTGGTAATTCAGTTTAGTCTATTAATAAACAATTGAAACGCTCGATGAAGTTTTTAAGTCAAAAATATAGATACTAATAACTTTTATCTTAGGCAATATTTCTTTAAAATTAAAACGGTTAAACCTAGTTTTTCAAACGGGGGGGAAATAGGGAAACGTTACCGCTTTTTGTATGGAAATTTACAGCCTCACACTGGTCTTAAAAAACCGTATCAAAATCCGTTGCGTAGTTTTTAAGATCAAAGCATACATAGGGTCAGACAGCGGGAAGCGATTTTGCCATAAACTATGTAATGATGATCCAAAACAAACATTATATTTTCCATCCGGGAGTCAATGAGTCAGTAACTCACCATAAAAGTCCCGGCCCCACATCCGCTTTGTAATGTTCCTTCCGTCCCTGATATCGCCGCCTTCCGTCAGAGTTTCATTCAGCGCCATACCCAGGAGGTATACCCCATCGTAAAACGCGCCGATGAAGAAATTAACCTGTTTTAATGACAATGAAAAAGTTATCATGTCTTCTGTTTAAAAACTCTACTTATATTAAAATAAAAAAATTAAAAAAAAAATCTTTATTCAGGTAACCATGGACCCACAAACAGAAAATTCAATTTACAATAATAATAATAAGAATAAAATAAGTTAAATAAGTAAAAGTCAATCAATGTTAGGTACTAATAAAATTATGTGTCAAATATTGACACATAATTAATAGATTATTATAATAAGATCATTATTATAAGATTTTTAGACGACTGGGAGTTTAGGACTACGGTTTTCACTTACCCGCCCAAATAAGGCTCTGCAAACCATAGACAAACAAACAAATAGAGATGGCACCTTACTTATACGAAGTATGGTGTATTTGTGTTTATTTGAATTTAGTTAAGTTTAGGTGCCTATAGTTCTGTGTGGTTCTGTATTTTGAATGCCATACAATAAAATATATAATTTGTCTGTGTGTGTAATTTGTTGACATAGCTTGTATAAAAGTTTGTAGCATATGGGGCAGCCTGTATAATAAGTATAATATATTTACAAAAGAAAAGTATTTAAGTATCCATTGTCTAGCACCCATAACACAAGTCTAGTTACTTAGTTTGGGGCTAGATGGCGATGATGTGTGGAATGTCCTGCAATATTTATTCGCTTAGTTAAGTTATATGTCCACAATAAAGAGTTCATGTAATCTATCTATTGTCTACTTTTTTCCTTACCTCTTCGCCATCAGAAAAGCTGTAGTTATAATGTTGTTTGGCCCTCGCCCGGACGGTGTCCGCAAACTCGTCGAACCGGTCCCCAGTGGGCAGTTTGAGAGAGACGCGCAATAGAGCCTCGTAGGCGGCTCGCGCGGCGGCATCTTTATCGTCGCCTGCCGCCCAGCCTGTCTCGCCCCAGTACTCGCCCTGGGGCAAAATAACCGGTCAAGTGCCAGTCGGTTTAGCGCACGAAGGGTTCAGTACTATTATATTCTATTACTAGCTGCGCCCCGCGGTTTCACTCGCGTAAGTCCGATCTTTCTCACCGTTTAAACCTTCCCTGGACTACGACAAACATTTCAAAACCGAAATCATCTAAATCGGTTCGTTCGTGCGTTCTGGAGTTATAGCGTCAGGAAGGAAAACCCGACTTATTTTTATATAATAGAGAAGAAGAAGATTAGTATTTTTTGTAATAGAGGCCACAGAAATACATTATCTGTAAAAATTTCAAATGTCTAGCATCTAGATACAGGCTGGTGACAGACAGACAGACGAACAGAGGAGTATTAGTAAAAGGGTCCCGTTTTTACCTTTTTGGGGACGGAACCCTTAATATGAATAAGATATCTATAGCGACCACAAGAAAAGGTATTGCCCGCCGAAACGACCTACCTTTTCGGCGTTTCGTCGTATTTTCAAACTCTCATATCGCACACCTAGATCGAAACTGTTGTAACTCAAAAAACATGATTTTTGGGAAATGGCAAAAAACTGATATTATGAAAACTATGCACGATAGCAACATTTTGTAAAAAGATTTTGAAATGTATTAGAAAATAAACCATTATGATATTAATCAGGTAATAAATTAAGCCTTAGATAATGAGAAAACGACTAATTTAAAAAAATGCTCATTGAAACTGTAGTAAAATGAAATAAAAATTCAAATCAGTTAAGCAATAAGTAAGAAAACTGACTTAACTCAAAATACTTTGTAAGATTTTCAATAGTTTACTCACCAAAGTTGTCGCAACTCAAAATACAACACCCTAGTTGCACGAGTGGGTGTAGACAAAACTGATTCGTCTCGCCATCTCTTGGACACTAAAGTAAACTGAATTACTTCGGTTTTATTGCCGTGTAGGTAATCGTGTCAGGAATCCGAATATGCTGTTAACTCAAAATGCGACATTTTTGAGTTACAACAGTCTAGCTGTGCGATATCTTTGGTTTGGATAATACTAGATATACCAAATGCTCAGGATAATATTTTTATGTAAAATAATCGGGCAA
The DNA here is from genome assembly GCA_907269075.1 of Idaea aversata. Classification (NCBI taxonomy): domain Eukaryota; kingdom Metazoa; phylum Arthropoda; class Insecta; order Lepidoptera; family Geometridae; genus Idaea; species Idaea aversata. Next base: position 11,023,237 of record OU026101.1, read on the forward strand.
TGCTTTTTTTATTATGTTTTTTTTTTTTACACAGGGTCGCGGGTTCGATTCCCGCCTCAGACATGTATTTATGCTTAGATATTTGTCTGTGGTCTGGTTGTTTCTATGTATTATAAGTATATATTTACAAAAGAAAAGTATATAAGTAGTATATCCGTTGTCTAGCACCCATAACACAAGTCTAGTTACTTAGCTTGGGGCTAGATGGCGATGTGTGGAATGTCCTGCAATATTTATTTATTTTATTTTATTCATATTTTTATCTATGCAAATTTTATCCTTAGTGATTTTTTTATTAATCGTGTCATTGCTTAAGTTTGACTATATCATAGACAAACATACAAATCTAAGCGCGGAATAGTAATTTTATTGCAGCAGTGAAGTTTATAAAATATTTAATAATCAATGTAGGTAGGTACTTCTAGAGCACACAAACATCAAACCTCATATATCCTTATGAAAATATAAACAACTTTGAAATCCCTAGATGGTTTTTTAACTCCGATATTTTTTCTTTACTTCTTGGGGCCTCCGTTGAATACAATTTTCTGTCGGCCGATACTTTAAAGTCTCCACGAATCGACCCATAAACAAGTAACGATTCGACGAACTAACTATCTGCGCCCCGCGGTTCCACCTGCGTAACCAGCTCTCTAGCTATCTACATACCGAGTTTTATCCGCAATCGGTCAAGTAGTTTTTGCGTGAAGGAGTAACAAACATACACACAAACTTTCACATTTATAATATTAGTAGGATATGTATATTAAAGTTTGTGAAAGCTCTTATTTTAGTAATCATAAGAAAAGGAAATGTTAAGAAAAAGTTGAGCAAAGAACCCAAATCACTACATAGTATAAAAGAAAGTCGATTTCTCTGTCCTATGTCCCTATATCCTTATGTATGCTTAAATCTTTAAAACTACGCAACTGATTTTGAAGCGGTTTTTTTAATAGATAGAGTGATTCTAGAGAAAGGTTTATATGTATAATACATGCATAAATTAGCCGTGCGAAGCCGGGGCGGGCCGCTAGAAAGGATAAAAAGCAATTGGTTTTTGCGTAAAAGAGTAACAACATACACACAAACTTTCACAATTATAATATTATAGTAGATACTTTAATATACATATGTATATTAAAGTTTGTGAAAGCTCTTATTTTAGTAATCATAAGAAAAGGAAATGCTTAGAAAACGTTGAGTAAAGAACCCAAATAAGTATAAAAAGCATTGAAAAACCCCTCTAATATCCGGCCGTTCCAGTCAAAGGAATATAATCCTAACTGACAGTTTTTCATGACTTGATAAGTGGTACGGTCGGGGGAAGATTTCAAGATATTTCAAATAGGACAAAAAATAATATAATTTTTACAAGGCAATTACTATTTATAGATATAAAATTTAAAGTTCTGACTGACTGGACTGATTGATCAATTCTCGTAAATAAAATTGTTCAAATTACATTGCAATATCATCCCGATTGCAAAAAATACCATCAAAATCAGCTTTTTGAAAAAAGAAACGTGTGGCACTCGGGGACTGCCGCGGTAAAGCTATTGCATCGTGCGAGCTTCGTACAGTCGTACCACATATACGTTAAACGAACGCTCGGCCGAGCTACATGGTAGGCGGAGTGGGGGGTGTTAGGTTTTATTTTCGTTACGGAATTTCTTGATTCGGATATTTTGAGCTACTTTGAGGGTATTTTTTTTAATTGAAATGATATTTCAATGTAATTTTAACAGTGTTATTTATGAGAATTGGCCTTCAGGTCAATGGACGGATCGGGCTAAAATTTGACACTCAGATAACTTTTATGACTTAGACATACGCTAAGAAAATATTGTTAAACCCGTAAGCGAACGAAGTTGCGGATGAAACCAGTTACGTATACATCAAATCTCTGGCTGAATCATTAGTAGAATAATTGGTCTGACATACATCACTCAAACACAGCCAGTCAGTAGAGGTAAAGATTTTCATTTATAAACCAAAAAATAAATATGATTTAAAGCAGCGCTCCGCGGTTTCACCCACGTAACTCACGATCCTGTCGGAATATAGAAAGAATAATATTTAAAAAAATATACGCGACGAATTAAGAACCTCCTCCTTTTTTGAAGTCGGTTAAAAAGTAGCCTTTCTTACTCCCAATGAATCAATGTATCCTCATACATCAAAATCAGTCCAGGCTGCCTAGCATGAAGACCAAAACACGATACGATAAAGCGATATCACGCGATATAACTACATCAACTCTCAAAATATGATAGATAAAGCCGCCATGTTGAATTTTTATCATAATTTTTATCGCAATTTATAATAAAAATTTAACACGGCGGCTTTATCTATCATATTTTGAGAGTTGATGTAGTTATATCGCGTGATATCGCTTTATCGTATCGTGTTTTGGTCTTCATGCTAGGCAGGCAGTAGTTTCGGAGTATATTAATTACAAACATAAAAACAAAAAAAATATTTACTCTAGTATAGAAATAGGACTGACTATAATTTAATGAATGTTCCTCGAAATTGCTAATATAAATAAGAAAAGCTGTCACTCCGACTTTTCTCCTATAATTCCAAATTTGTCGTGAAGTGACAATTTATTTTACCAAGAATCTAAACTGATATTATAAAGCTGAAGAGTTTGTTTGTTTGAATGCGCCAATCTCAGGAACTACTGGTTCGGATTAAAAAAATATTTTTGTGTTGGATAGTCCCAGTTATCGAGGGAGGCTATAGAATACTTTTCATTTTGATATTAGCACGGGATCGGGACTTACGCGGGTGAAACCGCGGAGCGCAGCTAGTTGAAAGATTGTCCATTTTTCTTCAATATTACTAATAACTACAACATTGGTTAGGAAATAAAAACATTAACAGTACAATTGGTAGTATTAGCTACCAAAGTGGACTACAAATAAAGTCGTAACATTTAAGTAACATCGTTAACTGTGAGAGGGCGCGTGACCGTTGTGCCAAAGTGAAATTAAACAAGGTGATTGAAAAGGCGAAATGTGCCGGGAATTCATCTAGTTGCTAACTATGAACCGATGGCCGGCCCTTTGTTGGTGTAACATAACGCTTTTATTTGTGACGCTTGAAGATTACCCACTGTTTGGCTTGTAACTGCAAGATTTTGGAACGATTGAAACGAAGTACCTTATCGCGATTTGGCGAGGGGACCTAACCGAGAAAATGTTACTGTGATGTTAATGAAAAACCGTAAGAGAAACTAATCTCCGACATATATGAAAAAAAAAACTATAAAAAAGGTAAAGGGACTGCGTTCCGAATGCTTATCAAGCGATACGCAATTTTTTTTTCACTAATACTCTTTTGAAATAGTAAATAAGACTGAAACCGCAACCATTTCCCCAACTTGACATAGATAACTATTACACGGACATACGTATCTATAGGCCGCATTCATAACACTGCTCGTTTTTATTTCATTCGGGGGTTAAAATTTTTTTTTATAGAAGTCATTAATTTTAAAACTAGCATTTTAAACTTGAATTTAAAAACTTATTGATTGGTAAAATAGTTCTTCGTCTATGTTATACCTATTTGTCAAAATAAAGGGCCGCTTCTATTAGATTTTTGGTGCTTACGAGAAATAATGAAATCGAAATTATGCACAACGATCAGATTATATGCCAAAATATGCAATAACCCGCAAAAATAAATTATATGCAAATGCTTCCATCTTCCATCCCTCATAATAATCCCCTGTGTCTTCGAAACGTCACGATTAAAGTAGACAAACTACAACAAACTGACGTGATGCTGATGACTACGTGCCACCTATAGTTGCAGCTACGCCTAGTTCGCATTGTGCTAGTATTTTAGTCAAGTAGCGAGTAATTTAGTAGCTAAACATGTCTGAACACCAAAAAATTTGTCGAGAAGGTGAGTAAGTAATTAACTCAAGTCGATTATTTTTAAGCTGTTGTATAGCTTTTATCGCGGGCTTTGAGCGCGGCGACCGAATCAAGAAATTCCGTAACGAAAATAAAAAATAACACCCCCCACTCCGCCTACCATGTAGCTCGCTTAACGTGTATGTATATGGTACGACTGTACGAAGCTCGGATGATGCATTAGCTTTTTTTCTATTTTTATTAGACGAGTATATAACACCCCCCTACGCGTCTCTGTTCACTGGCTAACCGGCTAAAAAAGTCCAAACCTGTCGAATTAGTCGAGTTTATTATTTGCTGCCATATTGTTGCATAGTTTTGTAGGTTGTGCAACTCGTTTGTAAACTGTACTCGAGTAAAGTGCGAACGATTTTTGGGCAGTAGCGAGTATTTTAGTTACTAAATTACTCGCTACTCGACTGAAATCCTAGTTTAATGCGAACTAGGCTTTAGGATACCAACACAGTTATCTTTCGTCCATCGATTGCCTTCAACAACTAACAGTCAATATGTTTACCGGTTTACGGATTGATAGCTCGTGCTCTCCGCTCCGTGATCATGTAATACTGAACGAACTTAGTGGTTAGTTGAGAGTAAACAAACGGAACGATTTCCGTGGAAAAAAATACTGTGGGATTCTGATTCTGTTCCGTCTAAGAAGGAATTCTAGAACGTTTGCTAGTGGATATTACGCATGAATGAAGCATGCTATACATTGTGTAAAATTTACCTGGAATATTTAAAGTGTGAGCGAGATAGACAATATAAGATAGTTAAGAGGGAAAAAGTATATGTTTTGGTGCACGAGAAATACCTAGTTTATTTGGAAATTCTTTAGCACGTCTATACATATAGGGTTATTTTACATCTGAGTCGAATAACTTTAGTTTTACGACTTTAGAAAATTGTGACTTCTGGTTTGGGATAATGAGATTATATGATACCTAGGTACACTTATGCCTAGGTATGATTAGATAAGTAAAGTACCTAGGTATCTACTTATCTGTTTTTAGAGACGACAGGCTCAATTCCAGAGTATACCTAGATGTTTATTTAGGTTGTCAAATATTAAATAACGAAATGTCATTGTGAGTTGGGTTGAGACGTCCAGATAAAAACTGTCAATTTAAAAATACCTGTGACCTTAAAAATATTCGTTTTATTTCTTAATCCTTGTCACCCGACAAACATAAATAGTGAACATACCTGAAATATCTCTACGTCGAGGAAAGCGTAGTCACCGCGCGTCATGCCGAGCGTATGCGCAGCCAACAGGAACTCTCTCACAAGAGAACCGCGCACGCTCAGGATTACAACTGTAATAGAAATGAAGAATATTAAAAGGTTGCCTGGAAGAGATCGCTTTTAGCGATAAGGCCGCCCATTGTGCCATATGTATAGGTATTAAATATTAATATTTCTTTTACCAGATGCTAATGTTAGAATTTATTTTATTTTATTTATTTTTTGTGTACTTAATAATTTTGCGTTTTGTATTTATGGTACATTAAAGTGTTTATCTATATTATAAAGATTACAAAGTGCGAAATACATAATCCTTTCCTTGCAGTTGGCTACAAATAAAGATTTTTTTTAAAACAATTAAATCTTAACTACCACCAAGGATAAATTAAAAGTCTGTTTTGTCCTTAGAGGTAGTTATTTTTTTTTAAACTATTAGGTACGTTGTGCCACCATTGGTATCGGCCATTGTTTTCAGGAATCAATCAATCTACCAGTTCCCTAAATAGAATGGGATTTGTATTAGATGGATTAGAGCTTACTCGACCGTTCATTAGTGACGACCTCTGTGGCTATACGAAAGAGACAGTTGGCAAATATGCGAACCACTAGAAGTGCTCTAACTGAATAATTAGGACTATTACCTATACCTCAGTATCTGGTATAAATTTCAACTTGATAAAATAAGTACACGCATCCATTTTTTGCAAGGTCGACCCGTTCCTGAGAAAATTGGTGGTAACACACGGACAGACAGACGGACAAGAAAGTGATCTGACGACCCAGTTGGCACAATGGTCACCATGCCAGATTGCCAAACACAGAATTCGATTCTCGCCTCAGACAAGTATTTATGCTTACATATTTTCTGTCTGTAGTCTGGTTGTTTACATGTATTATAAGTATATATTTACAAAAGAAAAGTATATAAGTAGTATATCCGTTGTGTAGTAACCATAACACAAGTCTAGTTACTTAGCTTGGGGCCAGATGGCAATGTGTAGTTTGTCCTGCATTATTATTCGTCCTGTATCACGGGGCTATGGAGCTCCGGACCTTTGGAAGGCGTGCGTGGAGCCGAAGCCAACACGTAGAGGCCCTTTACAATAACAAGTATAATAGCAAACAATGGGGTGGATTCTAAACCGGCGATTATCCCTGTCTACACTATAAAGTGCAACCAAGGACAACCTCCGGTTTGGATAAAACTATTGATAATCTACAGGACAAAACTACTTGAGCTATTGTGATGGGATGGTAGTGGACTAGATACTGGGAAACTATGGATACTATTGGCACCTGCCGTAACAATGTCCAATAAACACGTAAAAATGGCAGGCGGAGACTCGCCAACTCTCAGACTAGGCCACCCTAATTAGCCGAGTAAATTACAGCAAGGGGGCAACAGGAACGTGAGTGGCTTGAAGGATGGAGAGGCCTTACTGGATTTTAAGTCATCGCTGGTAGTCCAAACGAGCGGGCCAACTCATCACTGACGTTCGGCATCCATCCTTCGAGTATTTCTACTCATGTGACTCCACTCTGGACGGCCGGTGAAGGCAAGCCAGAGGCGGAGGACCGCTTCCTCGTCAATATTCACTCCGACCAGCCAACCAAGGCAAGCCGGAGATGAGGAACGGTGACTTCCCCCTGGAGAACTCGGGACCGCGGGGTCGTTACTCCCATTCACCTCGCCTCAAGGTGCCCTGCGGGCGCATTATTATTATTATTATTTTATTTATTTGTTATTTATCTTATATGGGTTCCTTTTATTACCTTTTGAGGTACAGAACCCTAATAACTAGCCAATAAGAAGATCATCAACGTAACGCATTGTTCCATGAATAGAATAGAATAGAATTCATTTATTGTCAAACTGTGTATGAGCCGATGATAATGCTTAAAATAGTTACAACAGTTTACCACACTGGGCATACAATATTAAAATTAAAATTATTTATAAAATTGCAAAGATTAAATTCAGTAAGTACATATTTTCATATTTTCAAAATGCATTCTCAATATCATTAATTACATTACATTTAGTTATTACGTATTTAATTGTTTAATAATATAGTTAGGCAATGACAATGTGTAATTAATAATTAATATAACAATCAAAATAAAAATCCAAATTAGTCAAATGAGTAATAAAAATAATAATAACTACTACTACTCTACTCTTGATCGTCTTCGCACCGAGGCGCTACCTATTGACATGACTTCTGACTCGCGACGAGATCCGCCTGCCCCGTCGTCACTGACACCGAACCAGGTGTCACTGGCTTCGATGTCCCGGGTGGATCTAGGCGCCGAAGACGATGATTTTGCTAATATGAGCGTAAGTACCCAGTGCAATGAGCATTTGAGGAGAACTTTGGAGGATGCAATTCAATTGTATAGATCCCCAGCTAGTTCTAGGCCCCGATTGCCTCGTTTGCCTACGCATAGACGTAATTTGGCGTTAGTGGGTGCCCTGGATGACTTACTAGCTCCCTACTTGGGTGCTAGTGAGGATTTAATCGATACTCACTCTATCTTGTATTGCGGGGCTATTACGGCGTGTCGTGTGGCTCGTGTCAGATTTCCGGACCCTGACCGAGCCCCTCGGCCCCCGTCATATGTCCCTGCTTGGCAGGTGCGGATCGAGCGACGTATCGATACATTTAGGACACTCATTGCAAAGCTAATCTGCTTCAGAGGAGGCAACACTCGCCCCCGAGTCATGCGTTTCGTGAACCAAGCCTTTGCTGGGACCGGCATTAGGCCGCAACAGTACATGTCTTGTGTCACGGAACGCATTGACTTTCTGAAGCAGAAAATCTACGCGTGGGCAAAACGCATTCGGCGCTACAGAGAGCGTGTGGATCGATACCAACTGAATCGTATGTTTCAGAGTGATCAAAGGAAGGTATACCGAAGCTGGGAAAAGCCTAGTCAGCGTGTGATTGATGAGCAAAGGCCAGATAGCCGAACCATGATTAATTTCTGGCGTGATATTTGGTCGGTGCCCGTCGATCACACCGAGGGTGATTGGATGCGTGTTGTTAGCGACGCGTGTGAGCCGATTGAGACCATGGAGGCCATAAGTATTACACCGTTAGATGTAAAATGTGCGATTCGTACGGCCCAGAACTGGAAAAGTCCTGGACCGGACGGATTGCACAACTTCTGGCTGAAGTGGTTTCGAAGCTCACACGTTCGACTCGCTACACAATTCCAAGAGGCCCTTCAACTAGGTTCTCTTCCGAGCTTCCTAACAACTGGTGTCACCTTCCTGCTCCATAAGTCCGGTAGTACCACGGAAGCTAAGAACTACAGACCCATTACATGCTTGCCTACCATCTATAAGCTCCTCACATCCATTTTGACGGTCAAAATTAATTCGCACATCGTTGCGAATAACATTTTGGCCCCAGCTCAGAATGGATGTAGGGTTGGGTCCCGTGGTACTAAGGAGCTCCTCCTCATAGACATGGCCGTATGCCAACAGGTTCGAAGGAACAGAAGAAATATTTCTACTGCCTGGATCGACTACAAAAAGGCCTACGATTCGGTGCCTCATTCATGGTAAAGAAGGGTCTTAGAGTTGTATAAAATCGATACAACTCTAAGAAATTTTCTTGATTCGTGCATGAGGCAATGGATCACGGTGCTTTGTCAACCAGGCGGTGTAGATACTCTTTCTGAGCCGGAGGACTACATAAGGATTGAGCGGGGTATATTTCAGGGTGACAGTCTGAGTCCCCTGTGGTTTTGTCTAGCACTGAATCCTCTTAGCACTTTGCTTAAGAATTCAGGGTTAGGCTATCGACTACGGAGAGAGGGTGAAATTATTTCTCACTTGCTGTACATGGACGATCTCAAACTTTTCGCTACTAAAAAACCAGAGTTGGTGGCCTTGTTAGAAATTACTCATAATTTCAGCAGCGCCATCAATATGGAGTTTGGTATCGATAAGTGTGCGGTCCTACATGTACAACGAGGGAAAGTTGTAAATTCATCAGATTTGCAACTTTCAGAGACAATATCGCTCAGATCTCTCTCTGAAGGCGAAACTTACAAATATCTAGGTATGGCAGAAGCATTAGCTATTGACGGGGACGTAAAACAGTCAGTGAAAGAGCGTTTCTTTGGTCGCTTGACAAAAGTTCTTAACAGTCTTTTGTCGGGTGGCAACAAAGTGCGAGCTTTCAATGGCTGGGTTATGCCTTTACTCATCTATACTTTTGGCATACTTAGATGGACTCAGACTGAGCTTGACGCCCTGGATCGGAGAGTACGTTCACAGCTGACAGTCCATCGCATGCTTCATCCGCGCTCATCGGTGATGAGACTGTACATTCCCCGAAAGAGTGGTGGTCGAGGCTTTTTAAATGCTAAGACCCTACACAATCGGGAAGTGTGCAGCCTCAGGGAATATTTTCTCGGATCCGAGAGTGGGATGCATTGTGATGTGGTAGCTGTGGATAATAACCTCACTCCGCTCTCCTTGGCAAAAGAGAATTGGCGTAAACCCTCGATACTCAGCGTCGAGGACCGCAAGGACATATGGAAGAGCAAGGAGCTGCACGGGAGGTTTTATCGGGCTCTTACAGATCCCGATGTAGACTTCCTCGCTTCGGTGAACTGGCTACGTTTTGGTGACCTCTTTGGGGAAACCGAAGGTTTTGTTTGTGCAATTGCCGACGAGGTAATGATGACGAACAACTATCGGAAATATATCCTGAAGGACGGTACGGTCGATATTTGTCGGGCATGCCACCGTCCCGGGGAGTCACTCAGGCATATTATTTCCGGTTGTTCTCATCTTGCCAATGGTGAGTATTTGCACAGACATAACCTAGTAGCTAGGATCATCCACCAGCAACTTGCTCTTAAATATGGACTCGTGGACCAAGAGGTGCCATACTATCAATATGCACCCGCGCCAGTTCTAGAAAACGGCCGTGCCATGCTCTACTGGGACCGGTCTATCATCACGGACAGGACTATTGTCGCCAATAAGCCTGATATCGTGATAGTAGACCGGTCAGAGCGACGGGCAATACTCGTCGATATAACAGTTCCACATGACGTTAATCTCGTAAAGGCCGAAAAGGACAAAGAAACTAAGTACTTGGACTTGGCCCACGAGATTACCGCCATGTGGGACGTTGATTCGACGAGTATTGTTCCGATAGTTGTATCGGCAAACGGACTGATAGCGAAGAGCCTTGATCAACATCTGAAGAGGCTCTCGCTGGATGGTTGGGTCAAGGGTCAGATTCAAAAGGCAGTCGTTCTGGATACGGCACGTATCGTAAGAAGGTTTTTGTCTTTGCAGCCCTAACCATCGGTAGCCTGGGCCTTGCTTCGCTGCCGACGGTCTTCTAGGTTTAGGTTTTTATAATAATTTACTGTTTTATATGCAAAATTTATACGTTATTGTTAAGACTTGTAAATTTAATTTAGATGGAATTTTTTTATAAGTTTATATAGTGATGTATATATTTTGTATTCAGTTTGTTTTTGTAAAAACCTAAATTTAAGAAAAATAAATGAATGAGTGACATAATAATAATACAATGTCAAAATTAAAACAACATAAAATAACACTCCATGTCTAAAATTAAAATATTCGTCAAGGTTATAAAATGTTTTGTCTATCAGCCAGTTTTTCAATTTAAGTTTAAATTTAGGTCCATTTAAAATTTTGATGTCAGAGGGTAGATGATTAAACACAAGAATTGCCGGTATAAAAGCACTTTATGAAACATCCTATTGTTGATCTTTGGAATACAGATATCATGTCTACACTTGTCACGAATGTTCTGGCGTCTATCCGATCTAATGGTAAAGTACTCTAAATTATTTTTAACAAATATACAAATTTATAATATAAAGATACCAGTCAACGTTAAAAAATATTTTTTTTTGAACACCTGTCTGAGAGGCAGTTACAGTACGAAACGTCGATTGGCTGAATTTGAGTAACGCAATATTCAAAAACCAGAGCATTGTTAACTTTGTTTTAACTCAAGTTCAAAGTTCTTGTTCACATATGAATTTAGCCTTGCAACTTTATGAAGTTATCAAGCTTCGCATTATAGGTAGGTACGAATAACCAAAATATGTTGGTATGGAAACACGCAAACAAGTTAACTTATGGCTTCTACTCTAATAAATTTCTGTGGTACGAGTTACAAGTATAAAAAAGTCAAAAAAAAAAGTTAAAAAGTCTTATTTTTTAAATAAATTTTAAAAATATTATGTAAAAGACTTTTTAGGAACTAGAGAGACCAGACATAAAATGTCAAATTTATATAAGTTACCTGCTGGCATTGACGTAATATATATTTCTAATTACGTCCATGCCTGCTGGTCATAAGGGTCACTAAAAGGTTTTTAAAAGGCCTTGTTAAAAGTGACAAAATAACAAGAACGAATGAATTGTTTTCCAGAGTGACAATAAAGTTCGGCCGGGGTCCAGAACGCGACTAACCTATTTTTTAAAGTAGCTTTTCCCTATTTATACAAAATGTTTAGTTTTTAATTGAGGTGGCAAGTGGTCCTTGCCTGCAGGTACCTACCATATACTTATCACTCTACAATCGGGTGTAAAACCATGTAGATATGCAAGTTTTATCAGCCGTTTTTACCCCCGTAAGGGTGACAATGCTGCGCTGTACTGCGCTGTGCTGTGCTGTGTTTCTTAAGCTAAATTTTTTTAACAATCAACATCAAGCTGTGCTGCGCTTTGCTTAGCTCAGTATAAAAGTAATCAGCAGCTCGTGTAGTCGTTTATCTCGTCAAAAATGACTTTATTTTCAAAAAAACGTAAACTTTACGACATAGTTGAATCCGATGAAGATGAAAGTGAAGAAGAAGCATGGCGCAGCATGGCAGAGCTCCATAAAAAACATAGCACAGTTCGGCACAGCGCGGCTCAGCAAGGCGCGGGCGGGAAAGCGCGCCTCGCTCGAGACTGCTGCGTTTTTAAACAGAGCGTAGCCTCACACAGCGCGAGCGCAGCACAGCATGAATTGTTTGTATCCTCATTAAAATATTAGACGAGCGAGTTGACCAAACATAGCACAGCGCAGTACAGCGCAGCATAGCTCGATGTTGGTTTGCCACCCTTAGCGTCGAATTTCAAAAATACAGCTTTTGAGTTTCAGGCATTTCGTGAAGATTCTGATTCAGATTTTGGACGACCTCTGTGGCGCGTCGGGCGAACACCCGACTGCGACGCAGAAGGTTGCGGGTTCGATTCCCGCCGGGAACAAGTATTTATGCTGACCATAAATTCTTGTTTCTGGTTCTGGGTGTTTCCTATATGTATAATATGTATATATATACAAAAAAAAAAAAAGTATATAAGTAGTTTATCCGTTATCTGGCACCCATAACACAAGCATTAAGTTGCTTAGCTTGGGGCTGGATGGCGATGTGTAATATGTCCTGAAATATTTATTTATTTATTTATTTTATTTTATTTATTCTTTTTCTCCTAAATAGGTATACGTACTAGCTGCGCAGCGCGGTTTCACCCGTGTATGTCCCGATCACGTGGGAATATCGGAATAAATAGCCTATAGGTCCAGTTATCTAGCTATCTGCATACCGAGTTTTATTGCAATCGGTTCAGTAGTTTTTGCATGAAGTAGTAACAAACATACACACACACAAACTTTCACATTTATAATATTAAGTGGGATTAGTAGGATAAAAAATATTATTAGTTCAATGTAAAAAAAATATATAAGTACTAGCTGTGCCCCGCGGTTTCACCCGCGTAAGTCCCGATCCCGTGGGAATATGGGGATAAAAAGTAGCCTGTGTTAATCCAGGTCTCCTACTAGATAGTAACACAGGTACCGAACACATGTACCGAGGTACATAGGTACCGAATTTCATCGCAATCAGTCCAGTAGTTTTTGCGTGAAGGAGTACCAACAAACACACTAACACACACACAAACTTTCACTTTTATAATATTAGTAGGATAAGTCGACTCTATATTAGGTAAAGACAGATATTGCGACGCAAAATGAAATTGATATCCGCAATAATCCGCATCGAAGTAAAAAACAAATTGAATAGACTGTTATAGATAGAATCTATGTTGATATAGATACGTTTTCCGCAAAGTAATCAGTTTACAGACATACAGTGTGTAAAGAAAACCCTTTAAACTATTATGTGGGTAACCCCAGACCTTAACAAAAAAAACTTTACCCAAAGTTTTGGGAATTTCAAAATGTGACAACACCACTACATAAGGGGCCGCTGCCAATAATGGTGTTTACACCTTGAAAATTACTAAAAAAAAAAGATGATTTGTTAAACAGACTATCTCCGTCCTTAGGTTGCCTGGAAGATGGTTTTAACCGATATGGTCGTCTATTTGTAAACAATTTTAGTTAATAAGCTTTTCATTTTTTGTTTCTTTTCAATGTTAATTGTGTGTTGTTCAAATCAAGTGTTTATCTATCTATCAAAATCCGATCATCAAATTAAAATGGTACTCTTATTTTCATGCATTTTTTGTACGGACGGCAGCATAATTGCAGACTTACCGTAAAGTTCTAAAATTACGATTTTTAGAATGTTTTCATGCTAATAATTTTTGTTTGATAAATTCATGCGTTAAAAGACTTTAAACTTCAACTAAAGCAGGTGCCTAGAATCTTGCTTGTGTTGAAAACATTCTTATAACAGCCGTTTTGGAGCTCTACGGTGGGTCTCCAATATGCAGCCGACCGTACCTATTACCCTGAGGGTATCTACAAGTATTTGTTACACGCTGTATAGTTCGTGATGTCTCCTAAAGTTGATCTAATATATCCACGTCTTTGCATCAGATGGTAGAAGAAACTACGTAATGGATTAGATACGTAATTCCTCTACGTTAACTTATAATTAGGTTTGCCCACTTAACATACGTTATGGTAACATACCAATGATACTTGTACTTGTATACGGGCTGTTTTCCGCGATTAGACCCTTTTTAATTGGGTCCTTATTGCGTGAGGACGGAGTAGGCTTACCCAGCACCTACTACCCTCTCAGCTTAGTCGACCATGTCCAGAGAAGAGAACTTGTCAATACTTCTGGAGCCAACTAAGCCGCGGGTTTCATCACGATGTTTTCCTTCACCGTAAGAGCAATGTCATTTAGCGCACATAAATTCTTAAGAAAAATACATTGGTGCACGGCCGGCCTGGATTCGAACCCACGACCTTCAGAATGAAAGTCGAGGTATCTACCACTAAGCCAACACCGCTCTTCTACTAATGATATTTGTTGATGGAGTTTTAATTTTTTAGTAGGTATATTCTTACTCCCTGGTAAATTAATTTACATGTTATGTATACTATTCAGGAGGGTGTAGTGCCTAGGTTGTATTAAAGTAATGCCTAGGTTACTCCCAATGAATCAGTGTATCCTCATACCAAGTTTCAACAAAATAGGTCCAGTAGTTTCAGAGCCTATTCGGTATAAACATAAAAATCTTTCCTTTTTATTATTTTAGTGTAAACTAGCGACCCGCCGTGGCTTCGCACGGCTATATTATGCATGTATTATACATATAAACCTTCCTCTTGAATCACTCTAAAATCCGTTGCGTAGTTTTAAAGATCTAAGCATACAAAGGGACATAGGGATATAGGGACGGCGAAAAGTGACTTTATTTTATACTATGTAGTGATAGTGAAGTGATGATGATGTAGATTATTATATTAGTGGAGATCTAGAAGTATACATTTAATTAGATTTTTATTTATTTGTAATTACATAGTTCAACCTAATTATAATAATTATGATGTATGTTTTAATTTGATTTGGTTTAACCCTCTACTGCATGAATTATGAAAGCAATGAATAAAAAATATTTAATGGTTATTCAGGCTTTATTTGAAGTCTGAGGGAATCTCAGCATATTGACATTAGTCCAAAGACAATTATATATTTTTCGTATAGCAGAAATGTTACAGATAACCTAAAGGATGCGTTTAGTTTTTGCTCATGCGTCATCACAAAAAAAAACTAATTAAAACTGGCTAACCAAATATTATGCGGTAGAGGGTTCATGTATGTAATGTGACTTTGATATTAAATATATTATTAGAGAGACAATAAGTAAACCAAGTTATTCGATACTTCTTATACTTACAAATTTTTTTAACGCGATTCTATAAACGCAGGTCGCATACGAGTTATAACAACTAGTTATTTTAATCACAAATCATATGGTCGCGGTAAGACTGGAAATCATCTCGTGACCACGATCGATCGGTGCAACTCGATCGAAAGATTGGTTAAATATTTAAAAAACTTAACAGTCTACATCGCGATAGCGACTCGTTATTAGAATGAATTCAAAGTAGGTAGTTATTGAAAAGTATTGTTTGTTTAATTATATTTATGTAGGTTGTTGCGATTGAACACAAAGTAAATAACAAAAGAAAAGGAAATACGAAAAGAACTTCAAACGCTATATGAAATCAATAAAGCTGCCACTTTTCAATTACTCGCAATTCATCGAACTACTTTCTTTAAAAACATTTATATCTTATTGTTTCTCGATGGAGAACCAATTGCTTTTGTTTCAAATAGCTTTACCTACATTTGGAGCTCGGAGTTGTATTCAAAATAAATGGGGCAAAAAAGTTGCAACGAACTAGCAACTGAACTATAGATAGATAGATAAATTCTTTATTGTAAACACCAATTTCAAATAACATTAATAATAAAATTAAAAAAAAAGCTTAAGTCTAAGTGTTACAAACGGCCTTATCGCTCAAAACTATTGGGACAAAGCAGGGGTGGTGCAGCAACAAAGAGATGACGGGTCGGAAAAGTTTTTGTGCCGCTCGCTGCAGTCTTCCTACCTTTACTCGCGTCCCCCGTTTAATTTATAGATAGCTATACCTACGCTCGTCTTCAAGTTATAAATATATAAGTACCTACCTATCTTCTAGGAAAGAGTGTTACATCTTAGACCGCATCGTCACTTACCATCGTGTGAGCCAGTGGTTAAACGCTGACCTATAGTAATTATTTTCCACGCTCCCCACTGCTCAAGCCTCCTCGCGACCATGAGTATTGTAAAATAGTCGAAACGTCGAAGTAAGAGAAATGAAAATAAAAATACCCGATTAAGACACGAAAAAATACTAAAGTCGTGTGAGTTTAAAAAGTTTTTACTGTTGATAATAAAAAAATAGATGTTCTATTCTCAGACCTAACGAATATACACAAAAAATTTCATACAAATCAGCCGTTTAGGTGGAGATTGGTGAACACCGCGACACAAGAATTTTATATAAATAGGGAAGGTATATTTTCTCTGAATCTCAAGACAATTAATTTGAGTATACCTTAAAAGCCTCAAGCTTCTCTAAAATACGGTCTCAAAATGCAAACTAATTTACCACCCATACATCAACGATCATCTCAAGACACAGATCTATAATATCTCCGCCTCTTACTTGTGAAGCTATCTAAGATCATACTGACTAAGGACTTTCTGTCAGCCAACAGTTCACTAATACAAAAATAAATAATAGTACATTGTTACCCTAGGTGTGATACCGAAGTGAGTCAGTGGTGTGTCAGTGGTGTTTCGATAGAATAGTTAACGTTAGGAGAATACCAATTTGACATGTAATGTCATATTTTTGACATTAAATTTCTATTACGATTATATCGATACACTATTGTAACACAATTGTGTTAGCAGACTTAGGCTTGCTTTCGGAGTATGAGTAATGAAAAATAAATTTATTGGTAATCGATTACAAATTGATACATAACTATCTAAAATGTAACTTTTTTTTTTACTTATGTAAAATTATAAAAAAACAATAATTACAATTAAAACTTAAACATAAATAAAAACTGTTACAAAAAACGTGTTACTCTAATGCAATCTAAATCAAAATGCTCTGTATTCCACTGTGCTGTTTTTATTTTTATACTGGTATTATAGAGTTTGTAGTCTATCGGAACCCTAAGCTGAATCGTGAGTGCTCAGCTA
Source organism: Idaea aversata (assembly GCA_907269075.1). Classification (NCBI taxonomy): domain Eukaryota; kingdom Metazoa; phylum Arthropoda; class Insecta; order Lepidoptera; family Geometridae; genus Idaea; species Idaea aversata. The sequence goes on from OU026101.1 coordinate 11,040,430, forward strand.
CTATCTGATGGATTAACTCCAATAACAATCAACCGCAGACAGAAATCAACGCGATTTCGTCCTAAACCTATGTTTATCCATTCTATAATGGATAAGCTTTTTCAATAGAAGTTTGATGTTTGAAATCATCAAACATTTTTCATCTATTGAAAATGGAAGTATGGTTTGAAATAACTAAAATAAAGGCTATGCGTAGTATCGTTACGATAACAGACAGTGTGTACATAAATATTCATAAATATGGAATTAGGATCATATTTTCTGACACACGCGTATTCGCTTAAAAGACACCTCAAACCTAAATATGTAAATGTATACCTATAGTTACTGAAATAAAAACTTATTTTATTTGTATATACTGCCGTATCTAGTATCTAGCCACATGTGGAATAATATCAAAGACTTGACGACACAAAGCCTGCTTACTTTGTCTTTCATAATTCATAATTAAACCTACGCTACGCGCGGGGCCTGCAAGGGCCCAACCCATCGCGGTCGTCCACGTATCGCAGTTTCAGGCTTTAAAATGAAATATAAATATATCATACTAGCTGTCCCGGCAAACGTTGTTTTGCCATATAAACAATGTGATAAATGAAGAACCGCTCGACCGATTTTACTTCACATAAACCATCTACTAAATAGTCCGAACAAAGCTAAACATTTGGTTTGGATAGGTGAGCCCGATCTTGAGTTATAAAATTACAACGAAAAGTGGCATTGATTTTTATATAATACAGCAAATAAAAAAAAGGGTCTGTGGGACTTCGAAAAAGTAGTAGAACAAAAATATATCTGTCTGTCTGTTTGTTTGTTACATAATATACAATTAAAAACGCCTAAACCAAGTGAAATCTGAGGAAAGTCGTGGTACTGAGTCATCATCATCCGAGCGATGTTCCCGGTTGCATCCCTCTCGGGAGCCCAGGGTCCGCTTTCCTACTTTTACGCCTCCACTTCGCACGATCTTCGGCATCCTGGGTTGTAAGGCCATTTGCACGCATATCACCCTTTACGACGTCAAGCCAGCACTTCTTGGGTCTACCCAGTCTGCCACGACCCGGCGGAGGCGCCATGGCAAGACATTTGTTCCCCACGTAACTAGCCGGTTTTCGCAAGACGTGGCCGTACCAGCGTAAGCGACACTCTTGCAATTTATCTGCAATGTCTCGGACATGAAGGCTGCCCCGGATGCGGGAGTTTCTGACGCGATCCTTTCGCGTCACTCCACACATCCAGCGCAACATCTTCATCTCCGTGACACGCAGCTCCTGCTTATGTCGCTCAAGCACCGGCCACGCCTCACTACCATACAAAAGGACAGGTCTAATGATGGTTTTATAGACCTGTCCCTTTAGTTTAATCGGCATTTTGGGGTCGCAAATGACACCAGTCACCTCACGCCACTTGGCCCAAGCCGCTGAAATGCGTGACTTGACGTCGCAATCGATGTCGCCGGACGCGTGAAGCACAGACCCCAAGTACTTAAACTGGTCTGTCCGCTCGACCATATGACCGTCTACGCAGACAGGTGTGGGATCTGTGGTATTGCAAGCCAAGTACTCTGTCTTCGCCACATTCAGTTGCAAACCGCCGTTCTCAAGCGACTCCTTCCACGTGTGTACACGTTGGACCAGCCGCCCCTTATCCGAATCCGCCAGCGCAATATCATCAGCGTACATGAGCAGCCATGGAGGCTGCTCGTGTGCATCCCTGATGGCAACGGACAGTGCATCCAATATTACGCTGAACAGGAACGGGCTTAGGACGGAACCCTGGTGAACTCCAACGGTAACAGGGAAGGGCTTAGTGTCGCCAACAGCAGTTCGCACCACAGAATCAGAATTTCGGTACATGTCTCTGATGATTTCAACATAAGCTTCCGGAACCCCTTTGGACCGCAGCGCCCACCAGATCATCATGCGAGGAACACAGTCGAAGGCCTTCTGCAAATCTAGGAATAGAAAATGCAGAGGCGTATTCTTCGTCCTGTATTTCTCCATAACGATCCTTAGGGCGAAAACAGGGTCCATGGTGCCATGCCCGGGGCGGAAACCATATTGACACCCAGAGACAGTGCACTCCTGTCGGATCCGAGAGTCGACTATCCGCTCGTAGAGCTTCATGGTGTGGGACATGACCTTTATACCTCGATAACTGCCACACTCCTGCACCGATCCCTTGCCCTTGAAAACTGGGGTAATAACACTCAATCTCCATTGAGCAGGGATCTCGCCGGTCTCGAGTATGCGGTTAAAGAGGTTGGTACTGAGTAATCAACTAAAAAACCGCATCCGCTCGAGAAAACCCCCCGGTCTAACGCCTTACAACAAAGACGAACGTCACAAAATACATAATAGTGCAGCATACTTTTATCCCGATATTCCCATGGGATCGGGACTTATGCGGGCTTATATGGCTTATATAATTCGTATATTTATTACACCCGCGTAAGTCCCGATCTCGTTTGAGTATCGAAAAAAAAAAGTATCCTATGTCCGTCTCCTGGTTCTAAGCTACCTCTCCATCAATTTTCAACCAAATCGGTTCAGCCGTTCTCGAGTTATAAAAAGTGTAACTAACACGACTTTCTTTTATATATATAGAAGATATATATCATATATAGTCGTAGAATAGAAATATCTATACTATTCCTTTGACACTCAAGCTCTAAAAAAATCACCTTAAATTAGTACTTCCGTGGGCAAACGAAACTACACCATTGACACGTAATGGAAAGTAATATTAACAAAATGAAAACCTTTCTTTGAAATCAATGAAACAGTTGAGCAACACTTACTGAATTACTACTTGAATATACACCTATGTCAGTTAGGTTTCGCAGTGGTCCTAAGCCTACCTGTCCACAGGGGCGGGACGAGGTAGCGGAGTGGCGTTTCCACCAATAGCGTACTCCAAAACTAAAGTTTTTATGCAATTCTATTGATGAAAGCCGCTCCGCTCCTCTCCGCTCCGTTTCTGTGGACAGGCAGGCTTAACGGTGCCTCAACACTTCTCTTTCCGCCGTCCCCATTTGAGGCTATTATCTCTACCATATAAAAAAGTATGCAAGCACTTACCCCGCGCATACATACTGACGTCCTTCAGCAAAGCTTCGCAGTCGTCTTTCCCCGTCCCTCCATCCAGCTCGCGGACTGCTTTTAACACGCCCTCCTTCCTGAGACCCCACTCGAGGCTTTTACCTATAATATGTATGACATTATTTATACGCATCTAATCTACCTACTAGCAGAGGGGAAATTTGAAAGTTTGTGTGTTAGTATGTTTGTGGGTATGTTTGTTACTTCTTCACGCAAAAACTACAGGGTCGATTGCAATGAAACTCGGTATGTAGATATCTGGAGATCTGGATTAACACAATTTTTTTTACAAAATCCTCTCGGGATTGGGATTACACGGGTGAAACCGCGGGACGCAGCTAGTGTTTTTATAAATGAAGGTTAAAAAAGTAGGCGGATGCCAGAAAAATGTCAATAAATATATTTATTTAAGATTAAATATTTCATAAAGAAATACAGCTTGGAAATAGAGTTTCTCCAAATCATGTAAATTGTAAAGAAACTTTCAAAGAAGAAATGTAAGTTGTAATAATTTTATAAACATTAAATTAACGTAAATAAATTTGTTTTTTTTACAAAAACAAATCTACGTTCTCCTTTCCTTGTATTACTTTAAATATTTTTCCCTTTCATAAATCTATTCATAATCAAGTTTTTATTTAGACACAAAAATGACAATTTCGGAAAAAAGGCCCCGCTAAGAGGAAGCCCTTAAATTGCCCTCAAGTCGGTCATATAAATGGGCTAACTTTGTTTTAACTTATCACGCAAAAGACACCACATAAGGATAAAATATGAAGCAACTCTATCAAAAAAAAATCAGAGATATGTAGCCATGACAAAGAGAAAGACGTAAAGGTCCACATCTACTTTCAAATCAATGTAAACTTTACCATCCAGATCTTACGATTCAAATCAGAAACTAGAGACATACGCCGATTACTATCAGGTTGTTCGAAACTAACATCAATCATTCACAAAAACAACACCTGTGTCCAAAATAACATAGCTATTTACTAATAATATGTACTTTATATTTGATATATTACAGATATTTACGTGCATTACATTTGCTAATAAGTTTTATTAGAATTTGAGTTCTAATAAAACTTATTAACTCTAGAGGCCAACAAACAACAAAATAGGTAACTAAAAACCAACGAATAGTAACAATAGACCGCAGACAAACTTATAACCAAGGTATAATTTGTTAGCAAAATTTTATAATTTTGTAGTTCCTAATACACAATATACTACAGGTTCATTTCACTTACTAATAAGTTTTTTAGAACTCGAATAACAGTATGGGCTACGTCAATGAAAAATTAAGCAACTAATAACAACTACTAACTATGCAACAGACTGCTTACTTTCAATATAGGTATATTACTAAATGTTTGTGTCATTTGTAATTTTGTTTGGTCCTACTAGTATGAAATCGCTCAGTCTATCATGACGTCTGGTGTTTTGCTCAGGGGTCACGTTTAGTCAAAATAACATCAACGAAAAAATGTACCTACCTATGAACATTTTAAATCTCTCTGACTGCAGATCATACAAATATTTACTCTTCAACGACAATTGAAAGCTTCAACCTTTATTTTCATAGGTTCGCCCGCACCGCGTCACAGAGGTCGTCTCGACACATACCGCGTTGGAATCGAAGTCAAGAACAAAATAAAACGTAAGAAAGATTATTTAAAAAATCTAATTCATGCATTCAAAATAAAAAGAATAATTAAAGGTGCCTACTTTAGCTAACTCAGCTAAAGTTTCACAACCAATTAGGTCGTTAAGGCCATTAATTAAATGTGTCAAACAAAGATTCTTTTGTTTCTACATTGTCATTGTTTATAAGATCCTTGAAGTCGTATCAACCTGACTTAGATGGGTCTCAAGTTATCATAGAAACAACTTATTTTTGCAAAATTATGTTAATACGTAGGAACGATGGTTCTGACTCGCATATCGTAAGAACGATATGCGAGTATTTATAAGAATAAATACGACATGCGAGTCAGAGAACACTCACTGCGGTCTTCACCGAGTAAAGTATGCTGACTCTACATTTTGACTCGCATGTGGTATTGATGACATTAGAGTACGATTTTAAAGTAAGAATGTTCGCAATACTTACAGAGTAAATTAAAAAGCTGACTCTACACTCTGACTTCCCATATATGACTAATAGAAGTAGGTACAGTATGAAATACGAATTAAAATATACTCGTTGCGATACTTTAACTACTAAGCTAGGCAACTGACTCCCTTATCGTACGGAAGTACGTCATGCGAGTAAAAATAGATAAGTATACTCACCAACAGTAAGAGAGAACAGGTCCGACTTGTCTAGTAATAGAGCGACGTGCGACCACCCGAACCGCTCGAAGACGCTCGTGAACACTCGAGGCAGTCGGCACTGGCAGTACGACATCCGAGTCAGCGTCGGGTACTTGCCTTTATCGTTGAAAAGAGTTTGAGGCTGGAACAAAAATTACATTACAATTCAAAATATTTCTGAAATCTGTGTGATACGAGTGGTCACCTTGTCTTTTGTGAGCATAGTCACAAAAAATAATAAAAACTCCATGACCTTCTTCTCATTGGTGGGCGCGTTCAGAAGATACACATCCTTAGTTCAAAGACAATTCAATGTGATTTCACTGAATAAAGAAAAACTTCGACTTTGACCTGTCACCAGTTGAATTGTATGTATAAGAAGTCGCAAGCTTAAATGAGTTCCATTTCCATATAGAGCTGAAAATGCCTTCGGACCGCAATTGATGTCGGTCACAAATGCTGCCAAAACATCGTTTTTCGAACAGATTCGTCCCTAACATTATCTAAGGTAACTAAATTATCTGTTTAGTTCTATCGGAAAACCGGACTGGCTTTTGAAAATATAGTTTAGGGAGGATAAAAACCGGCCAAGTGCGAGTCGTACTCGCGCAGGTAGGGTTCCGTACCAAGTTGTATGAGAGCCCCACGATATTTGTCTGTTTTTAGTATATGTTGTTACTAGCGACCCGCTCCGGCTTCGCATGGCTATATTATGCATGTATTATACATATAAACCTTCCTCTTGAATTACTCTATCTAAAAAAAACCGCATCAAAATCCGTTGCGTAGTTTTAAAGATTTAAGCATACGTAGGGATATAGGGATAGAGAAAGCGACTTTGTTTTATACTATGTAGTGAAGTGATGCCGGCAACAGAAATACATAATCTGTGAAAATTTCAACTGTCTAGCAATCACGGTTTATGAAATACAGCCTTGTGACAGACAGATGGACGGACGGACACTGAAGTCTTAGTAATAGAGTCCCTTTGTTACCCTTTGGGTACGGAAACCTAAAAAACCTTCAATGCCTCCATAAAAATCAATGTAACGCCATTGCTGTCGATGCCATAACAATAAGAGATGTAATGAACCGTGTGAAAAGATAACCCGACTTACATGCCCAAGTAGCTTTGCTCTTTACAATAGATATGAAATAAGAGTGTGAGAATTCATTCTAAAGTGGTAGCATAGGCATCTACTTAGGTATGAATGCAACTGTTAAGCTGGATTCGCTATGAATAAATTGAAAAACTATGCATATATTCTATGCCTCTGTCTGAACACAGAGTGTAGACTTTCTGTAGGCTGCAGATAATGTCAATTAGTTTTTTTAACGGGTCATGATCGCGTTAAAACTACTGTTAGTAGTCTTCCCGCGACTATGGTCGGTGCAACTCGATCTAAGGTTGCGGGCTTAAAACAGATATCACTATCACTTCACTATCACTATCACTACATAGTATAAAATAAAGTCACTTTTCGCCGTCCCTATGTCCCTTTGTATGCTTAGATCTTTAAAACTACGCAACGGATTTTGATGCGGTTTTTTAATAGATAGAGTGATTCAAGAGGAAGGTTTATATGTATAATACAAACATAATATAGCCGTGCGAAACCGGAGCGGGTCGCTAGTATAAGTATATATTTAAGTATGTACTTACAAAAAACAGTTGACTTATCGTCAGTGGAAAGGCTACTTGGCTAAAGCGCCATATTTACCAAAATACGTTTTTTATATCATTGGATTGGATTTTTTTTTCTGCGTCGATTGATGTTGGTTTCGAGTCAATCTGAGCACTTTTTTGGCGCTTTAGCAATCCAAAAATTTAAGAAAAATGTTGAATATCAATGACTGAAACGACCCAAATACGTTGATTTTGCAACTGACGTCGCTTAGGAGCTACAATTTTCGGTTTCGTAGCGCTTAAGAGTTTTTTGTTTGCCACATTTTGTTCTCTTCAGTAACATAAGCGTTTCTCCTTTTCTTTAAGTTTGTTGACATTATTATGTTAGCTGTTTTTGCTTACCATGGAATCAAAAAATATGGCGCTTAAGCAAAAGTCTTTGCATAACATTTTGAGACGCGTGGAGTTTAAGCAATTTTTATTGACTTGTGTTTGCTTACTACTTATTGTTATTGTTATACGTTAGCGAAAATGATTGTTTTAAAATTTAGTACTAAAAGTTGAGTTAGCAAAAATGTCTAAATTATTAAGTATAATATAGGGTTGTTCTCAGTCTGCGACTATTTGTTTACTAAGGCTGTGATTAAAATTTGGGTTTAGTTCCTGTACGTACGTCTAGTACTAGTAAATGGTATTTTTTAGTTTATTGACTAGATATACGTAACCTTTATTTTTTTATAAAATAGGTTGAAAATTAGATATCCACTGGTATGGTCAACTTTTAAAATAGGCACAATATAACTTACAAAATAAATAACTATTATTTTTAAAAGTAACTTTTTTTATTCGTTGAGTGCACTTGCTATTTTTAATCTAATTTTCTTTGTGACCAAAAAATAATTTACGATTTTAGCTAAAATAGTTTTTTTTTCACTACTAAAGTTACAGGTATTTAACCAACGAATGGAGTTTTCTTGCTGCCGAGACGTACCCGAAAAACTCTTGTCTCGTAAAAATGGGTGCTATAGCATCGAAATATCGAGATTCATATAATAGAAATCATAATATCCCATTTTCAATAACTTTAGGAATTTACATAATTCTCCACCCAAAAATTGTCTCTACCTACCGCGTTGAATCTAATTCTTTAATTGAATCTGAATATTTAATTAAGGAAGAGAGGATAAAAAGTCTATACTTAGAAGCGAATTAAAAATCTATAGATAAACAAAGACTAAGGCCTTTGTTGGCTGATATGGATGTTCGTCAAATTATTATACAATTAATTGAAATGTATTGCTTAACTAAGTAAGTGTAATTTTTCTAGTGGTGTTATTACATAGCCTCTATGAGCTTTAATTCAAATTTTTAGAAGACTACAGCTTTTGATGGTCGTACATAGTCATCGAGCTTCGCAGCATTAGAAACAAAAAATATTTTTCGATATAAAATTTAAAATCGTAGCGACAGTAATTTATGGAAAATATTTTTAACAAAAACAATGGAATCGCAGCGGATGGGAACAACCCGGTACGAAAAGCACTTATAGCATTTATTAAAATGAAAATTACTGATTATGAAACTACTGCTAAAACTAGTTTTATTTTTATGAATATTTCATAACAAAAATTGATCAGTCAATAAGAAATATTTTAGGATTATCTTATTTAAGGTGAATAAGCAATGTTTATAATTCACAAATATCAGAACACTCATAAGATACCTACGTAGTTAGCAACTTTTACCTAATTTTGTTTCATAGTTATTCGTTTCATAAGCGATTTTTCATTCCATAACTTTATACAATTTATACATTTCTAGTTTATTAGTAATTTTAATTTACTGTGTTTAAGCTTAATATTATTTATTAGCAAATTTAATGACTACATTTGAGACGTTGATGGTAAATTAGCAATTTTTCCCTGACTAACACTTTGTTATAACCTAGGTAATTTTTGCTAAAGCGACACTTATTTCACGAACCAAGGGATATATAGATCTAGAAACAAATTCTCATTGTGGACGCGTGTATAAATAGATACATTTATTAATTTGAACTAGTTAACGTTAAAGGAAAAAAAGATATGAATTTTTTTCGTAAAAAAAAAACTTTAAACCTCATTTCCCAACAATGTCATTTTGGCGCTTTAGCCAAGTAGCCTTTCCACTGACGTTATAAATATTGTATCGGTTATTTGGCCACCATAACACAAGATTGGTTGTTAGTTTGAGACTAGATGGCGCTGGATATCACAGATGGATTTGCTTAATTCGGGTTTTCACAAATATTTGATTTGCTGGACTTTGTGACATGGTGGATAATGTGGATATCATATTTATACATCTAAATAGCTTGATATAAAATATACTAGAAATATTATTTTTAGTAGGAATCTAAGTAATATATTATGTGAAAGTCACTAAGTAAATATAAAGAAAAAGTTTAAGGAATCAACCCAAGAAAACCTTAGAAGTAAAAGTCTTTCATACCCGAAGTTTATTAAGTAATTTGAAAAACTTTATTCATATCATAATGTAGGCTTTGTATGACAGTAACAACGGCCTTTAAGGTGGGTATAGACTAGAGCATGTACTAGTAACATAACATCGAGAAATATCGCTGTTTTTTGACGTGATAACGTCTTATCATTTCAAACATTTGTCTTGCTTCGTAAAGCTGGGTACTGACCGGCGTTACGGGGCGTAATGTAACGTGTTACACAGCGAGCAACGAGCCGCTCGTTGCTCGCTTTGAGTGCTCCACCCGGCTGTCGGTTTTTTGGCGAGTCCTTTGACTGTTCACAGAGTTTTGACGAGCTTGTTACGCCAATTTTAGAACACAGCGTAACATGCTGTTATGCGTAGCACGCTCGATGCGAATGCTACATTACACCTCGTAACGTAGGTCAGTACCCACCTGACTTGGACGTTACATTACATTCAAATTCTCGAGAAAATGTTCTAGTCTATACACGCCCTTAGAAACAGCCCATGGGTTCGTTCACGCACAATGCAAACATATGAATTTCATAATATTTATTAAGGTTAATGCCCTGTTTTCCTTACTTGACCTGGCTATTTCCATAAATCGTACTAAAAGCATCATATGGAAGGAAAAAAAGGAATTAGGTAATGCTTACTCAATGAGGTTTTAATCACCAGGATGTTATTAATGGCCTTATTCTACCATTTACTTTTAAAAATTCGGGATTAATTCGACATTTTATTGAAAATGAAGTTTTTGTATTCTATACATAGTTGGCTGTTGAACGTTAAAAATATAAGCTCAAAATGCGTACAATGCTATCAAAATGAAGGGCTAAGTTTTGAAAAAAATTCTCATTTTTATTAGGTTTCTTTCCGTAAGGATTTTTTTTCCTAAATCAGTATGCTTACCTTGCTTCCAACACGTAGATTCCTCAATCTATGCATCCTGCTGAGGACACTCGCTGGTGCAGCAAGTTCCCCTTCTGAAGGTGGCTGAAACAAAAACCTTCATTTACTAACAGATTAATTATTTCTCAAGTAATTCAGAAGACACTGAGGGAGGCCCATGTCCAAGGACAACCTGACCAACAAACTGGTTCCTATGAAGATAAAGCTATATTATTTAAAAAATACTAACACTATATTTCTAAAAATTGTTAAAATTGTATTATTATTTCTGTGGTCTAGGTGTTTCTGTAGGTAGGTCTAATAGCATATATTTACAAAAGAAAAGTGTAGTGAAACACACGTAGTTTGGTTAAGCACTAACTTTATTGAAATTACCCACATCTACAAATTATTACAATGACACTTATGCCCACCCACATATACTACAAAAAGAATATATGTATTCTTTCCGTTGTCGGGCAACGATAAGGGATGATTTTTCCTTATTCGTACTGCAAACAAATGAAATCGGTTGCCTGCGATTGTCTTTCCTGACGTGTACAATTTGGGGGTCTTCAAGTCGCGAGTGAATAGGTATCTTCTAGGAAGGCGTGTTATATCTTAGACCGCATCGTCACCTACCATCAGGCAAGTCTGATAATGGTCAAACGCTGACCTATCATATGTAAAAAAAAATGACCTGGCTGAAGGCTGATTACCCGGTGTAATATAAACGTGCAGCACGCCTTTCGGAACGTGCTATCCGTTTCCCAAAACACCCGTTACCGTCACTACCATTTCGGGCTCCGCTCTGGACTTTACCCGGTCAAATGTAAATCATCCCTAACACTATCGGCTTAGCTTAGAGCTAGATGTGATATGTCCTACAATTAAATTAAAGTCAATGAATTAAGGCTTTTAAGCTATTGCATAGATTTTATCGCGGGCCTTGGACGCGGCGACCGAATCAAGAAATTCCGTAACGAAAATAACCAAACACCCCCGACAAATGACGGACGATTATTTATGGAGGACTATTGACGGACGACAAATGTCGGACGACAAATGGCGGACGACAAATGTCGGACGACAAATGGCGGACGACAAATGTCGGACGACAAATGTCGGAAGACAAATGTCGGACGACAAATGTCGGACGACAAATGTCGGACGACAAATGTCGAACGACAAATGTCGGACGACAATTTTTTTTTTTTATATTATTTTATAAGAACATTTACTAAGACAAGAAATTATTCTCGAGCGTTTAAAGGAACTATAGGAAGAGGGATTACTTTTTTATTTATTTATTTAATTGATTCAGCAATAATAGTTACGTGGCTGTTTGTATACAATTAAGGTCTTGCAAAATACCACTTATACAATAGGTAAACATATCAATAAAATATAATATTGAATACGAAAATGATGATAAGAGATAATGATAGTAATTGGATTCGTAGAATAAGTAATTGGTAAACAAACTTTATTTAAATTTTCCAGAATCTGATACTCGAATAAACCGCATCGTTCTTTTAGCAATATTCTATATTAGATCATAGATGTTGTCTTTATATGATGAAAAACCCCATTTAACTATTTTAACCGAATAAATTTTTGACGTGTATAATTTGCGCTACAGACTCGTGGTCACACCGTTTTACTACACCAGTGTAACTACGAGTATTTACTGTTACTCGTGGTTAAACCACTCTGCCCAGGAGCGTACTTGACTGAATAGTAGGTTTGTAGTGTAGTGCCCGATAGATAAATACATACTTTCAAACTCCTTGATAATTAAATACATACTTCATGTTAGTACATAAACTATTTATTTGGGGTTCTTCAAGTAGCGAGTGAGTAGTAAAGCGTGCTACATATTAGGCCGCATTGTCACCTACCATCAGGCGGGTGTGATAGTGGTCAAACGCTGACCTATCATAAAAAATATATCGCGCCTTATTCTAGTACAACCTGATATTTCGGAAGCTTTAGGTACAGTTTCCATTATGAGTTTCCATGGTCATAGGCAGACTAAGGTGGCATGTACTCACTGCATTAGTCTAGGAATTAGCAATTGAATAAGGCCGAGCCTGTATCTCAGTCGATAGTTTCTTCCTCTATGACTTAAAATATTTTTAATGTTTTGGTTATTTTGAAAATGATTGGTAACTTAGACTCTAGGTTACCAATCATTTTCAAAATAACCAAAACATTAAAAATATTGAAAATGATTGGTAACCTAGAGTCTAGGTTACCAATCATTTTCAAAATAACCAAAACATTAAAAATATTTTAAGTCGTAGAGGAAGAAACTATCGACTGAGATACAGGCTCGGCCTTGTTCAATTGCTAATTCTAACTATTTAAACAGATGTTATAATAATAATCTTTGTATGAGCACTATGCAAATAAAGATTTATATATAAAAAACCTGCCGCGGTCAGATGAATAACGTAAAAAGATATAATCATATAGGTATACTTATTTAACCACAAATAAACGAACCTTATTTATCGAAAGCTCATTAACAAACCGCGTTATATTATATAATTCACAGAAATACACCTACTGGTTAGCGGTAAACAAAATTACCGGAATATCAAATAAACAAGCCCATGAGTATTTATTAATGATTATTCTCAGAACTTAATTTTATATGAAAACTAGCGACCCGCCCCGGCTTCGCACGGCTATATTATGCATGTATTTATACATATAAACCTTCCTCTTGAATCACTCTATCTATTAAAAAAACCGCATCAAAATCCGTTGCTTAGTTTTAAAGATCTAAGCATACAAAGGGAAATGGGGACATGGGACGGCGAAAAGTGACTTTATTTTATACTATGTAGTGATACTAGCGACCCGCTCCGGCTTCGCACGGCTATATTATGCATGTATTTATACATATAAACCTTCCTCTTGAATCACTCTATCTATTAAAAAAAACAGCATCAAAATCCGTTGCGTAGTTTTAAAGATCTAAGCATACAAAGGGAAATAGGGACATAGGGAAAAGTGACTTTATTTTATACTATGTAGTGATAGTGATAGTGATATAGTGATAATGATATATTTACCTACACCATTGCAAATCTTCTATAATATATCAATGCTTTATCTCTCTAAATGAACGTAAAATTGATATTAAAACTAGACAAGTAGATAGGTAATTTTTGTAAATCAGTAAAATGACATACGAAATACTTACTACTCATAAGTAAAGAAACATTAGAGGCAAATTCTGTGTATTATCAAAGACAGTGTAAACATGTTGGCATCTTGCCATTAACACGTATATTGTGTAAATATTGAAACAATTTCTATTTTCTCAACCTAGATATTATATTATTATGTTATACCAAGTTGAAGATTATCCCATAACTTTTATTTAGGGCAAGTAAATGACAACATTCACTCCCCGAGTCGTTGCCTGCGGGCAAGAGCAAGCCTTTTCACTATATTCTAAGTAGAAAATGAAATTATTTCACTGCTGACTAATGAACAACTCACCATTTAAATAAACCCCAGCTTAACCTAATGTATTTTTTAAACCTCTACAACATCTATTAAAATTGAAAGTCCTGACTGACTGATAAATCAACGCACAGCCCAAGGTATCTAAAAAAACAGATACCCACACAGATAGTTATTAAATGTAGGCATCATGTATTTCAAAAAATCGATTTTCAAAAATTCAATTCATACACGGGCGAAATCGCGGGTGAAAACTAGTTACTTATATAAAAATAAAGATGAAGATTTTATTTGTTTGTTTGTTTGCATTGAATAGGCTACGAAAGTACGGAGTGTTATATGGAGTGTTATAAGCTTTTTATCCCGATATTCCTACGGGATCGGGAGTTACGCAGGTGAAACCTCGGAGCACCGCTAGTTATATATAAATGTTGATAAAATTAATTTCAATGTACAACCTTCTATTTGAGAACGGTCCGTTTTTCAATGAAATAAAACAAACAATAAGCAATTGTAAAGAGCACTGTGAAAGGAGGTAGGTAAATAAACTGAGTAATAGACTGGTTTGTTGTAGGTATACACCCTGTAGCGGTACATTGTCAATATTTAACAAGACACCGAGACTTAGTAGGTAAATCAGATTTGAACAGAAGGCCAATTCTCATAAATAAAAATTCAAATTTCATTGCAATATTATTCCGATTTCATTTCGATTACAAAAAAAAAATGGTTGCCTGTAAAGTCGGTATACGGGCGAAAGTTTTACGTCACAACAACTGTGCTCGAGGGACGCGTGCCTTTCACTTTTTATCTCTGTCTCTCTCGCTCTTAGGCGGGCTAACCATGCCCGAGTGGAAGGGACGCGTGCCTCTCACTCGCTCTCATTGTGAGCGCATAACGTCAGCGGAGCGTAACGCAGTTTCTTGAAGTGTCACCCGGCAAACCAATTTATAAAACGTTGTCACGTCAAAAATGCATTGTCATCGGAACTGAACCAACATGCAACCAGCAAATTCAACACCGTAGAATAAGGGGAAGTGGTTCAAATTAAGCTTGCAAGATTCGACCTAAACAAACTAACATACTTAAAAACATTGCAATTTAAATAAAAGCTTTTACTATAAAATACAATAAACGTCAGCTTTTGGTATTCTAAAATGACATGACATGTTAATTTAAAAGAAATGTAATCGTAGCTTCATTGACTCTTAAAATGTACGCAAAACGGTAGGTATTCTCTAAAGATAAATGATATCGAATTTATACTTTGCAGAATAACCCTGGACAGTTAAATTACAATATCATTATTTTATTTATTTTACTGAAAAACCAACAGTTTTGAATTAATATAGGTTCTCACTATTAGTAATATTCAAAATAGGTACAGGCATTTGAGGTCAATCTTTTAGTTTCACATTAATAAACGCAATAGGATATATTTCTTAATTTCAAGTTAACATAAAGGTATTATGATAATTACTATTTAATAAATATTGCAAGACATTCCACACATCGCCATCTAGTCCCAAGCTCTAGACTTACGATATGGGTGTTAGAGAACGGATATACTACTTTTATACTTGTCTTTTGTAAATATATACTTATAATACATAGAAACAACCAGACCACAGACAAATATCTAAGCATAAATACTTGTCTGAGGCGGGAATCGAAACTGCAACCCTGTGTTTGGCAGTCCGGCATGGTGACCATTGTGCCAACTATATAGGTCGTCCCATTTAACAAGCAGAAGGTCATTCTAATTTCATCACAGTCCTAAGAAAAATATTCAGCAAAATATTGCTTACATTTTAAAAATCTTTCAAAAAACAACAATATATATTCTGTTGCTACATCATTACAATAATTGTAACTATAACAAACCCTATATGCACTGTTAAAACACGTAGGTAAGTAAGTATATATAGCATAGAGCGTTCAATTTAATAAATAACATCTAACCGAAACAATCAAGCCAACAATTACAGCGAGACCTCACATTCTGTGTGATCGAACTATCCAATCGGATCGATCACCGCTAGGGATGGTACAAAATGTAACAAATACTAGATTTAAAAAACCATTTCAATTGCTGGGACAATCAATAAGATTTCGTAGCGGGATGCCTACTATCGCACTTAGCCGATAGGTACGCTTATTTTTAGAAATAATAAGTTCCTTATCGTGGCCTAAGCGCTAAGAAGCGCTTTTATTTTATTAAAGTCTTAACTTAATCTGTATAAAGTAGTAAGTATTTAATATTCTAGGAAAACATTATTATATAGGCTATAAATAATGAAATATATAATATTACTAGCTGCCCTCCGCGGTTTCACCCGCGTAACTCCCGATCCCGTGGGAATATCGGGATGTAAGCTATCCTATCTCTCAAGTTGGATCGAACTGCACATGGTGTGCGAATTTTATTATAATCGGTTCAGTGGTTTAGGAGCCCATTGAGGACAAACATTGTGACACGAGATTTATATATATTAAGATTTCATTATTTATAGGCAAGCAATTGTAAGTATAATTGTAAGTTAAAATATCATATCAAGTTGCTAAGGCAATAAGAAGATAAACTTTACATCTGCAAAGCAAATAATTCTACGATCAATTTGCATAGCAAATAATTCTATTCAAGTGAATTCTATCTCAAGACATCAGACAACCCTAGATGTCAACATCAATCGACGCACTCGTGTAAACACGGACTCAATCGTCGGCTCATTAAGTTTCAATCCATTTGGTATGTCAATGCCAAGTTCGCAGCCTCAGGGAATCTAAGCTTTCAACTTGATTTCTATCTACCCTTGACTTGACCAATGGGATAAAGCGTATTAAATCTAACACTAGAAATAACCCTTTAAAGAATGCGCAATTTGCAATAGGCCCTAGAATCCCTAGATGAATGGATTACTCCGGAATTTGATTTAGATAAGTATTGGAATATACCTACAGTACCGTTTGTAGGCAAGTTATTTTTTATCACAGTTGCTCATAAAGTGGATCTTATTAAACCGCTTTTAGGCTCATAATGCAACGTAATACACGCGTGCGATAAAAAAAAATCCAACTAGTGTTGGAAAATAATACGTCATCCCGATATGTCAAATACGTATCTTACTGCTAATGACATATAGTAGATGAAACATTCTTAAGGACATCGTTCAAATCGTACCCAAAAATTAACGTGCCGGCCACAAAAAAAATATGTTTCTATCTTGTAGAGAATAACATTTTAAATAATGTTTAATAAGGCAACAAAGAGCTACGATGAACCATCGTTGAGTTATTTTACATTGAAAACCCAAAAAAATGCATTTTGTAGAGATCCGTTTGACCACTTCTAAGATATTACTACAGAAAAAATATAAAAATAAGTAGTAAATGGATAAGTTTTGTCTGTTTTTATTATATTTATATACATAGGTATATCCAATAACCCTTTCAGAAGTTATAGTGGGATCTTAAAAGTGGTCAAACGGATCCCTATAAAATGCATTTTTTGGGTTTTCAATGTAAAATAACTCAACGATTTTTGATCGTAGCTCTTTGTTGCCTTAGTAAACATTGTTTAAAATGTTATTCTCTACAAGATACAAATAATTTTTATTACTGGCCGGCATTTTTTTTTGTGGGTATTTTTTGTTAGAAACATGAATGATCTCCTTTATCTGGGTTATACTGTTTTGATGTATAGAAAAAGGTACCATCCAAAGAGTTTTTAAGCCTTGCTGGCTTAAAACTCTTTGTTGGTACCTTTTTTCTTCTTTTCAAAAGGTTGTCTCTAAAGTCTGCGAACGATAATATTACGTGATGACGTCTTTGAAAATAATTAAAAATTGAGTTTTGTTTTTATTTTGTTTTTTCTTTAGGTACATAAATATATTTTTTTTATATATTCTGTTTTTAATGAAACCCGGAACTAATATATTCTGTTTTTAACCGCCGACGCAAAAACAAATGAAAAAAACCCTAAAAAAATATTGTATGTCAGACGCTGTATAGGTTAAAAGTCTTTTGCCTAGCCTTTCGGGAGTGTAATTAACAAAAAATAGTAAACATAACCTAAAATTCTTAAAAACTTTTTATTATTAAAATTTTAACAAGTCTTTTTTTTATTCGCAACTGTGATAAAAAACGTCGTACGATACACGTGTGAATTGATCATTCCATCTCGGCTTTTGCCACGCTCGCGTTCCGCTCGCGCGTCATAAACCGCCTCTATGGAATGATCAACTTTCCACACTTGTATCGCAATGTACTATTCCCGCGGTTTCACCCACGTAAGGCCCGATCCCGTTGGAATAACAAATAAAAAGTAACCTATAACCTTCCTCGATAAATGGACTATCCAACACAAAAATATTTTTTCAATGCGAACCAGTAGTTCCTGAGATTAGCGCGTTCAAACAAACAAACTCTTCAACTATAAAATATTATACTAGCGACCCGCCCCGGCTACGCACGGCTATATTATGCATGTATTATAGATGTAAACCTTCCTCTTGGATCACTCTATCTAATTAAAAAATCCGCATCAAAATTCGTTGCGTAGTTTTAAAGATCTAAGCATATATTTTTAAGAGCAGTTTGTTTTCCTAAAAAATAAATAAATATATAGGGACAGACAGCGGAAAGCGACTTTGTTTTATACTATGTAATGATATTGAAGGAAAGATTAATTTGAAGGTTTGTGTGTGTATTTGTTACTCCTTCACGCAAAAACTATCTAACCGATTGCGATGAAACTCGGTATGTAAACAGCTGAAGACCTGTATTAACACAAAGGCTGCTTTTTATTCCGATATTTTTAGGGAATCGGGAAACCGCGGGGTGCAGCTAGTACAGTAACATTACCAATTAGCTGAATTCCACGTGACCCAGAGCTCATTCGCGTAACTTTAGGTAAATACAAAAATATAGTATTTAGCTATTTTGTTATTTTTTTATATTGTATTGTATAGTATATTGTTTAAAAAAAACAGAATCAGGTAACATAACTTTACAACCTTACAGATTTGTGAGTGAGCCCTTGGCCCCCACGTGGGGCTGAGCTAATTGGTAATGTAACTGTACTTAATATAGTTTTCTTTACATAATATACATCTAGACCAGAAACAAAATAAATACAATAAATAACAGAAAAAATAATACGAAACAATAAATATCTGTATTTATTTCAACCGTGAATCAAACCCGCAACCTTCTGCATCGCAGGCCGGTGTTCACCCCAAAGGTCATCAAAGTTATTAGTTAAACCACATGAGTAAATAAAATAAATAAATAAATATTTCAGGACATATTACACATCGCCATCCAGCCCCAAGCTAAGCAACTTAATGCTTGTGTTATGGGTGCCAGATAACGGATAAACTACATACAGTGGTGGTCATATAATTAAGAACGCTGATATAAAAGGAAGATTTTTTCAAACTAAGACGCAAAACTAATTGCATGTATTTTTTTTATTTCTCTCGGTATCGTAAAACTTTTCCATAATACCACTGTATTTATTGATACACATGATTAGCTTAAAAATAAAAAGACAAACTTTTTACACTACTTCTAAACATAGTATTCCTATTTACTGGCTGGTCACGTAATTAAGAACGCTAAATAGTGTATACCTTTATTCAAAAAATAGAGAACACTCAGTCGATTTGTTACTGTTTGTATAATTTTGGCGCTATGTAGTGCTGGAAAGATTAAAAGTGATTGCTTCTTATGAAAAAACAATGGGAAAAAATAAAAGTTGTGATAAATCTACAAGGGAAGTAATAATAAAACTTCGCCGGAAGAATTGGTCTTATAAAAAGATAGCCGACCATTTGCAATGTTCAAAAACGATGGTTTTCCACGCTGTAAAGCATTATGCTACGTATCAAACTACTTCGAATCATGGGCGTACCCACAGTGGGGCAAGGTGGGGCATTTGCCCCACCCTGGCTCGGAGCTAATAATAAAAAAAGTGGTTTTTAATTCAAGTAACAAATATAAATATTCAATATGTAACATTCAAAAGTCGAGTTATTTTTGAACGAATACCGAAGTTGATCCGCCCGCGTTCCCTACCCTCTCCCACCACTTGCACGCTCGCAACAAATTTAATGGCCCCTCTTCATGATGGGCCATCATGCTGGCCCACTGATATGCTGGTACATAGCGAACTCGAACCCGCCATTTTGGTGGGTTTATTTTATGAACTTTTAATACACGAATGTATTGTTAATAATAGACACTTTGGTAAATGATGTCGGATTCGGACTCGGAGTTTACCGGGTCCCAAGCGGTCCCCGAGACCCCGGGCCCGCGTCATGAACAGGACTTTTCTAGTGGTTTCGCCCCGCGCGCCTCGTTGGCGCGCACTCCGCCATCTTCGTTCTCGTCGCCCGCGCCGGGGCCCGCCCCGGCGCCAGCACCGGAGAAGCGGACGCTGCCATCCCCAGGGTCTCCCCCGGTGGCGGCGCGGCCGTGCATCCGGCCGAGGACGAAGACTGGGGGATGGGTGGTGCCACCGCTCGCGGGCCTGCAGAAACCGAGGGACAGTTCAACCAGTCGTGCATGCTCGCCGGCAGAGCCTCACCAGGCGATGGAGGAGGAGGAGCAGGAGGAAACCAGACCAGCCCGTTTTGGCACCAATGAGGAGCTGTTGGCCTCGGCTCACACGAGCCTGGCCGGCATCATGGCGGCGGCGAAGTCAAGCTCCAGCAAGCTGAACAAGCTAGAACTGGCCAATATCGGAGAGCACACGGAGCGAGTGACGGCCATCGTGGGCGCCCTCGTACTCCGCCTAGCGGAGACCGAGGCCCAGATGGCCGTCGTGAAGGCAAACAGGGAGGCGGATTTGGCGAGGGCCTCAGCGGCGGCTGCTGCCCAGCCCGCGCGGACTGCTTTCAATTTTCCGCCCCTGACAGCGGCGACAAGTCACCCCCCGACGTATGCAGGTATGTTGCAGCGGCGTGGGGCTCCGTTCCCCATGCCGCCCAGCAGGGGCCCCCAAGTGGCCATCTACCCGGCCGAGGGCAGCAACATCAAGATGGCAGACGAGACGAAGGCGGCCTTGAAGAAGGCAATAAACCCGGCGACGCTACGAATCGAGGTAGGTGCGGTGAGGAGAGTGGCCAACGGCGGCGTCGTGGTCGAGACCGGGAGTAAGGAGGAGGCGGAACGCCTCAAAAGGGCGATACCGGAAACGCTAAGGACGCAGGATCCGCGAGGACGGCAGCCACTTGTCGCCCTCAGGAACATCAGAGGCGAGTGTGGCCTCGATTACGTGGCGGAATGTCTGGAGCAACAGAATATGCACCTCCGCCCACTATGGACAGCAGAAACCATCAAGAAGGCAGCAAAGATTGCTTTTAAGCGTTCCCGACTCGGCGGCTCGACCACGACGATCGTGTTGGAATGCTCGCCCGCCCTTCGGGCGGCCCTGACCAGCAAGGAGACGGTGGCTATTGGGTGGGACTCCATCACGGTGGAGAACTACATCGACGTTACATGCTGTCGGAAATGTCACGCTTTCGGCCACCCAGAGAAATACTGTCGCGCTAAGGAATACAGATGCGGTAAATGCGGCACATCCGGCCACAAGGCCGACAACTGCAGCAGCGAGCAAACCGGGTGCGCGACATGTAAATCCCTGGGCCAGCAAGATTGGGCGTCCCATAAGACCATGGCGTCGATATGTCCAGCCCGACAGAACGCCGAGAAGAGAGCTGCTGCTATGGTCCAGTATGGCTACTAAGCCCAGTCTCCTTCGCACCGTGCAGTTAAACCTCTTCGGTGGCTCTCCAGCCGTACCCTCTTCCACGGGGAGAGGGAACGCATGCTGGGGTGCATCCGCCGTGGGAGGCTCTCCAGCCGACCACTCTTCCTGGGGGAGAGCGAACGTCCGCTGGAGCGCATCCATCATGGGGAAACGTGTGCAGCGCAGGGTATGGGGCAGTGCGGGGGACGCACGAGGGGCCTGGGGAGGGCGCGGGGGACGCGCCCTACAGCGGGTGAGCGACGGGGGACGCGCTCAGAGGTGTGAGAACGTCGGGGAATACCCCGCCGTTACTACATCTCGGACGAGGGGAAGGGTGAGGGCACCCAGGGGTGGACGGACGGACAGACGGACCAGGGAAACGGAGGTACCTCCGGCGCCTACCTCGCCGGGGGCGGACCCCCGAATTTCATTCGTGGGTTCGACACCGGTGTGGGGGCGCAAGGGGACCGGGAGGCTGCGGGGGACGCGCCTGAAAGGGCGGGCGACGGGGGTCGCACTCAGGGGCGCGGAGGTGACGGGGGCAGTCCCCGCTACCTCCGCGCCCCGGACACGGGAAGGGTGAAGGCACCAGGGGAACACGGACAGACTGACCGACGCAGGGGCCGGTACACTACCGGAAACTTGTGTGCTCGGGGGTGAACTTCGAGCTGCTTCGAATAACTCACCAACGAGTAACATAAGATACGACGCGCATTGGAGCTCAGCCTTGGCTAGCTGAATAGTAGTACGCAGATATCATGAAGACGAGCTGACGTGCAAACCGTTCATGTGTAGTCAATTGCCCCATTCGGGGAGAGTTGTATAGCAAGAGGACACAAAAAGAAATATGTAGGGACTTAAGTGAGTACGTTGGTGAAAGAGCCCAGAGCAAGTAACCAACGTATGTCCCGAGATTCGGCCTTTATGACCTATGATGTCGATAAGGCCATGGGAGGAAGGTGGGAGTGATATGCTGGGCCACGGTGTAATTTTTTCGGTCACACATCAAAAGAAGTGGGCCAGCGATGGCGGTATGCATCTGCACGTGGCCCATTCCTCAGTGAGTCCTCGAAAATTGGTACGTGGTGCATAGATATTATATTGCGGCAACGGCTGCTTCCACGTCCTTCTCCAATTTACAACTGAACGTTGCTATCGTGTAGTTGCGTTTTAACCATCGCATTGCCATCACGCTGGTTTAGTGCTGGGCCATCATGGAGAGATTAATTAGCCAAAACCCCCCACGATATTATTAAAATAAATACAGTAAATAAAAACATTTATAATTTTCTAATACTTATCGAGTTTTTTACTTTTATTTGCTTCCGCCCCACCCTTTACAAAACTCTGGGCACGCCCATGCTTCGAATGTTCCACGTCTACCTAAACAGAGAAAAACGACTCCTCGAGATGACCGAAACATCGTTCGTATGGCAAAACAAAATCCTTTTAAATGGTCTAATGAGCTGAGAAAAGAATATTTTGGTGAAAACAACCCTTCAGCAATCTCAGCACGCACTATTCGAAGACGTTTGGTAGAAGAAAAATTGCACGGTAGGAAAGCAAGAAAGGTACCCATGTTGAAACTTTGCCACAGGCAAGCCCGGCTTGCATTTGCGAGAAAGTATGAAAACTGGACTGTGCGACAGTGGAAAAATGGTACCTTTTTCTGACGAGACGAAAATAAATAGAGTATGTTCTGATGGAAAACGATATGTACGACGTCCCCCGAATACAGCATTTGACCCTAAGTACACAAAAATTACATTAAAGCACGGTGGTGGAAATGTGAAAATTTGGGGGTGCTTTTCTAGACATGGTGTGGGACCTGTAAAGTTGATAGAAGGTAACATGGATCAGTTCCAAAACAAAAATATACTGGAAGAAACAATGTTACCTTATGCTGAAGACGTTCTACCGGTTATTTGGACATTACAGCATGACAATGATCCAAAGCACACTGCACGCACCGTTAAGGAATTCCTTACAGCGCAATCAGTTTCTGTCTTAGACTGGCCAGCTAACAGCCCAGATCTAAACCCAATAGAGAATCTGTGGTTCGAAGTAAAGAAAAAGGTTTCAAATACAAAGTGTGGAAATTTAAGAGAGCTGTACGACGTTTTTTTAGAAGAATGGAACTCTATTTCTCTTGCGAAATGTCAAAAAATAATAGAGTCAATGCCTCGCCGGTGTAAAGTATTTTATTTCCTTATTCAGAGGTGTAAAGCAGTAATTAAAACCAGTGGATATGCTATTGACTATTACTTTTAGTTAAAAATGTATTAAATTTCTTTTAAAATTTTCCTCACGACATTTATTGTGATTTTTTTTTAATGTAAGTCTCATACTAAACAATTTCCGGGCAGTTTAATAAATCGTTCTTAATTATTTGTCCAGCTTCAGTACTATTTGAATGTGTTACTTTGGTAAAATATATAAAATGTGTAAAAAATAGTTAGCGATTTTATTCTTTATTCCTAAGCTACGTTGATCTATTCATGTGGCTATTTTATAACATAACTAGTTGCTTCTCAGAAGGTACAGATTTCTGTGTATGAGACGATTTAAATAAAAAACTTCTAGAACTTCAAATCGTTCTTAATTATATGACCACCACTGTATATACTTTTTTTTTTGTAAATATATACATATTATACATATAGGAAACACCCAGAACCAGAAACAAGAATTTATGGTAAGCATAAATACTTGTTCCCGGCGGGAATCGAACCCGCAACCTTCTGCGTCGCAGTCGGGTGTTCGCCCGACGCGCCACAGAGGTCGTCAAAAAAACTGTATTGTAAAAGTAAATAATACAATGTGCCATTACTGAAGTAAATCTGTCCCATTAGCAGTAATCACAAGTAATCACAACGCGGTCCCTTTAATACGTATCTTGCGTGATTGTACAAACATTTGAGGTTAAATAGATTTAAATTGGTGTAGGAGCTTAATTGTTTTGTATTTAATTGATTAAATACAGAGATACAAGAATAGAAAAACCGGCTAATTGCCAGTCGGAGTATCCTACCTACTACCTATCACGCTCGAAAAGTTCCGTACCATTATATTCTGATTTTAGTATTTACTATGTAACCCCTATTGTTTAACGTCCTATGTCTGTAATGTTTCTTATTTGTGTGTGTATACTATGTCATATTTGTTTGATGAAATTGTATTCTGTTATATTCTGTAAAAATTTCAACTGTCTAGCTACTACGGTTCATGAGATACAGCCTGATGACAGATAGACGGATAGTGGGGTCTTAGTAAAAGTGTTCCGTTTTTATCCTTTTGGATACGGAACTCTACAAATGTAAAATAAGAAAAACTAATTGAACAACCCATCTCTAATCGCTTCTGGCGCAAAGGGACCGAAAATGCTAGCTAATTTAGCTAAGTCAATGATTTTACGCTTAAAAAGACTAAATAAATATTTAGACACATACGCCATCTATCACCGAGCTAAACAACTAGGCTTATGTTATGGTGGCCAGACAACGTATAGAAAACTTATATTACTTTTCTTTTGTAAATACCCAGAAACACCCAGACTAGAAAAGTAAATAAAAATTTTGTTTGACGAGGGAATCGAAAACCCGACCTTTAGCTTCACAGGATGCAAATATTTCTTGGGACTGGCCATGTAGACAAATTGTGCGGAGCCAAATATTTGAAAAAGAAAGCGTTTTCGTAGTCGTAGCACTACTACGTAGTTTCGTAGCCGTAGCGCTACGTCGTAGCAGCCGTAGCACCGCAACATAAACGTTTGTATTATGTTTGAAAAGTAATAATTTTCATAATGTATGTAATTTTGCATACATTTTTATTATTCATTGTGATGACATTATTAAAAACGAAACGTGCAAAGACTAAAGTACTTCAATTTCGAAAATTGTACGTAAATAATTTGAATATTTTAGGAATTTCAAAACTATTATTAATTTTTCACACTTGCAGCACTTTAATCACGGATTAAAGCCCTATTAACCTCAACTTAAAGCAAGACTTTATTCCCAACGGAGATAATGTTGTATGAAACTCCCAAGGGAATAAAGTGATTTGAATTTGGAACGTTGAAATTCATGTGAAAACTCTTGGTTTTAATTTTGAAGGTCTCAGCAAATAGGTTTTATTTATAATAAGTCATTTGATTGGTCTACAAAAATCTAGCAGGCCACGATTAATGTTTTTTATTTTGATTATTACGTTAGGTCTAAGCAAATAGGTTTTGCTGCTACATAACGCCCTCGCTTCGTTCAGGAGTTAACTTTAAACTTATATTTGTGTTTGTAATGAATGAGCTCAAAAACGACCTACTAAACCGATTTTGATAAAATTTATACACTGAAAGCTGCGGTTATATGCCGGCGTTATCATGAGATCCGCGTAAATACAATGCAGGTAAGTCCGCAGGGTGCTACTAGTTGTTCAAATAAATAAAACTAGCGACCCGCCCTGGCTTCGCACGGCTGTATTATGCATGTATTATATATAAAAACCTTCCTCTTTAATCACTCTATCTATTTAAAAAAACCGCAAAATCCGTTGCGTAGTTTTAAAGATCTAAGCATACATAGGGACATAGGGACGGCGAAAAGTGACTTTATTTTATATACTACTAGCGACCCGCTCCGGCTTCGCACGGCTATGTATTATACATATAAACCTTCCTCTTGAATCACTCTATCTATTAAAAAACCGCATTAAAATCCGTTGCGTAGTTTTAAAGATCTAAGCATACAAAGGGAAATAGGGACAGAAAGAGCGACTTTGTTTTATACTATGTAGTGATGTAGTGATATATAAAAGTAACTCATTCATAAAAATTACAACTATTTAAATGAGTTTCACAAGCATTTTCAAATATGATACAAAGGCAGACTTATTTTTAGCAAATATTTTTTGTACACATAGGTACTTGCAACCAAAAAATGCTTTCGAATCACAAAGGTAAATTCCATTGTACCTACACTCAAAGCTATAATATTAAGATCGTTATTCTCTATTAAATAAAACCCGAAAAAAATGTCCTTTAAGATTTTAAATTACAATGGTTATTTATTTACACTACTAAAGTTATTTAAAACAGGATTATTTAGGTATGTAAGTATATCATGTTTGTATTTTTATGCAGCTCGATATTTCGATGCTATTCCAAGCACCATATTCACGAAACTCATTTCCATTGTATCGTTTTACCGACTGTGACCCATTTAGGACACCACACCTTTCTATTGTTTTTATTTTCATTTTAATGTTTTTTTTTCTTTTATATCCTTGTCAACTTTTGTGTTTTTCTCTTCTGTACCTATCTATTTTTTTCGTGTGTTTCGTCACAAATAAACCATTCTCCTATATTTATCTTCTTTATTATGAAAATGATTGCTGAAAGTGTTGCTAAGCGCAAATCTCTAGACCAGCTGAACCGATTTCGCTGATTTTTTTGTTGTGTTTTTTATTGTCAGGAGAAGGTTCTTATGATATAAAAAATATTACGAGGGTGAAACCGCGGGGCGCATCTAGTCTATAATATAAAAATGAATCGCTGAAATGTATGGACCAAATTGGATAATCTGTTTTTTTGTGTTCGTTATTGTCGGGACAAGGTTTGTACAAAAATTAAAATAAAAAATGGTTGCCTGTAAAGTCAGTATACAGACGACAATTTTACGTGATTACGTCATAAGAAAACATTGATGGTAAACCTTATCAATAACGGAACGTGGGCGATGACGTCACACTTTTTTGTGAGTATACTGCCAATGTTCATCAATTTATAAGACGTTATCACGTGAAAAAATGTGGGTGAAACCACGGGGCGCAGCTAGTTTTAAATAATTTTACTAATTTGTCTCTTTATATAACTTGAGTAATATGTCTGTTGGTAGAAAAACGGTAATGTTCAAATTACACCGTAGCTATATGTTGATGTAAAATAAAACAAAAGGCTGGGGATACTATTTGTCTTGTAATCTCGTAACAAAGGTTCGATGGAAGATTACGTTTAAATTGATCGTTAACCAAATACATTCAGAACTATAGAGGTATAGAGAAAACATCTTGTTTATCATCACTACATAGTATAAAATAAAGTCACTTTTCGCCGTCTCTATGTCCCTATATCCCTATGTATGCTTAAATCTTTAAAACTACGCAACGGATTTTGATGCGGTTTTTTTTAATAGATAGAGTGATTCAAGAGGAAGGTTTATATGTATAATACATGCATAATATAGCCGTGCGAAGCCGGGGCGGGTCGCTAGTACTTCATAAACCACAAAAATATGTCATCAATCTTTCACCATGTGTTCCCAATTCACATAAAGCTTATTTTCATAGAAATAAGGTTGACTTTATTTGTCTGTCTTAGTTCGATGTATAAAGTAACGACCATTTTGAATTAAAAGTCAGTCTAAATAGAAGTATCGATGCCAAGCGAAGTTTGACACGCCTGCCGGAAGCATAACTTTTTACGTTCGTACTTTGGCCTGAAGAGGCACACTTCAGGCAGGCGCGTCAAATCTTAAATTCTTCCGTAAGCCACTGCGACAGGGTGTATCGCGTTCCGTCAACGGCTTCAGGCTTGTCTTAATAACCTCAAAAGCTATTTTAATTCCTTTGGCCTACTGAATAAATCATCTATCTATGTAACCTCAACGAATTAATACGTACGTCTAGTCTATAACTAGTAATTATTATAAATATCTTTGTCGTTAACATCATTTTACGATGAAACGCAGGTTTGAATTTAATTAAAAAATATATCTACTTGTTTCAAAATAACTTGAAGCCGTAGGTTAATGTTGTAATTCGTAAGGCAAGGTGTGTGTTGAATTATTTATATACATTTTTGAACCCTTTTACGTACGTTCACCTCTTGGTTGGTACTATAGTCTTCTCTGCCTATTGAAGAAGACATACTCGTACCTACATGTTAAACTAACAGCGTTCTGCGGTTTCACCCGCGTAACTCCTGATCCCGTGGAAACATCGGGATAAAAAGTAGTTTGATACTAAAAGTATCTTCTTTCAGTTTGTCGCGCCATCGTTGCTAGGTCCACGTGATTTTAAGACAAGTTTATTGTGTGTTTAATATTGTTGTGTTCACACTGAAGTTACGCAAAAACATTGGAATGTTCGGTTTAATACCTACGCTCACCTATGATAAATTATTGTTTACTTAACTTAATGTTAAGATATTTTGATTTCTCAGTAAGTGATTTTTGTAAATTTTATGAGAAATAAAGAAATTTTAAACCGTAAACCGTAAGTTGCTGCATAAGACGACTTGCGTTTTAGACCGTCTGATACTAACCCGTGGCCATCCCACTTTCACTTAAGCCGGTCTTTCGAACCAAATTTGCAACCATCATCTTCATCATATAAGTCACAGGACGTCTTCTGCTGCACAAAAGCTTCCCCCAAAGATTTCCAGAGTACTCGGTCGCATGCCCTCTGCGTTCAACAACTTTACGCGACCTGTCCATCTACAGGCAATATCCGTTCGGTATATCTTAAGACTGTAAATACCGTAAAATATAAGTAAAAGTAAAGTAAGATTCTCACCTGATCTCCCATGCCAGTGATGATGGGTGTATTCCAATAGGCAGCCAGCCTTGCGACCGGTTCGAGAGCGAACGCGCACGCGGGTCCGATGAACGCGATCACGTCGTCTTTGAAGTGCATGTCCGCTGCCAGACCCGGGGCCACTGCGCCGGAGCACGTTGGGTAACTGGCGGGGGATAAATATTGTTAATCTTACTAATATTCAAATTCTGATGGTTTCTGGGTATTTTACGCCACGCCACCTGTAGGAACATTATAAGGCCGGAAAAATATGTTTAATCGCTATTCTCTAATTTCAGTAGCCGCGTTGTCGTTATTATTTCAAGCTTTCCTAATATACCTAATATTGGTTAGGTCTTTTCATAAGTTATCCAGAAAATAAAAGTAAAAAAATAATTTTAAGTTTTAACTCAATAAATGAATTATGAATCACTAGCTGCGCCCCGCGGTTTCACCCGCGTAATTACCGATCTCGTGGGAATATCGGGATAAAAGTATCCTTTGTGTAAATTCAGGTCTCCAGCTATTTAAATACCAAGTTTTATCCCAATCGGTCGAGTAGCTTTTGCGTGAAGGAGTAACAAACTTATACACCAACTTTCACATTTACAATATTAGTAGGTTCTGATAGTTTGTGGGTTTTTTACGTCAGGCCGCCTGTAGGCACATTATAAGTTTAATTAAAGACCGGCGAAAAGTGCTGAATCGCTATTCTCTAATATGAGTAGCCGCGTGCCGTTATTGTTTAAGCATTCCTATACCATAATATCGGTTAGGTCTAAGGTCTCATCTGGATAGTATGGATAGTACCTACATATAAATTGCTTTGTCCCGTATAACTAACTAACGGATCAATGCGCAGCCTAAACTGCTGATCGTAGAGACTTGAAACTCGGAGGGTATGTAATTTGTATGACGTAGGCATCCGATAAAAAAGGATTTTGAAAAAATCAACTCCTACGCGGGCGAAGCCTTATTATAAGTAACTAGCGACCCGCCCCGGCTTCGCACGGCTACATGTATTATACATATAAACCTTCCTCTTGAATCACTCTATCTATTTAAAAAAACCGCATCAGAATCCGTTGCGTAGTTTTAAAGATTTAAGCATACATAGGGATATAGGGACATAGGGACAAAGAAAGCGACTTTGTTTTTATACTATGTAGTGATGATAAGTTCAAGTTTTAAGTTTTAACTCAATATATGAGACATGAATCGTTTCTCGGTTTTCTGTGTGTCTGTATTTTAACTTACTTAATAAATTTATTATGTTGATTAGTTTCAATTGCAAAGTTAGAACTGAAAATGGTTATCAGTAACTAGGTACCCACTAAGCCAACGATTGCGTCTTGCATTTGAATATAAATTCAAATGACTTTTATGTGTCTGGTCTATGCTAAATTAATTCAGATATTGTTCAGTAATATCTCAACAGTAAACATAGTATCTACACGACCGGAATAAAATTTACACTTAAATGTCAACTTTATGATCCGTAAGTACCAAAGTACTTTAAAGTTATCGTTAAACAACTCACTAAACCATACTTTGCTCTTGCATACTACAGACAGCCAATAATAATGTTTCAAATCAAAATTCTTTTGCTTTCCCCCAGCTTAAAATGTCATCCTTTTCCACTCGACTATATTCCCCGTCAAGTTAGTGTTCACTCCCGTCTCTCTCTGAAGATGCTCTCCAGGATATTTTACAACTTATATACAGGGTGATTTTTAATGTGGGCCTTCAGGGCTATATCCTACCTAGACTATAAGAGTAAGCGAATATTGCTGAAAGATTTGGACAAAAACAAAAACTGTATCATTAGATATTTGAAAAAGTCATTACCCTAGTCAGAAATCGAACCTGTTGATTTTGCAAAAAAATAATCATTTGCTACACTATGTTTGTTTCCAAGAATTTAACTCTATCGGAAACAATATCGATTGGTATAAAATTATAGGAAAGATAGGATGATATTTTTTTTGCAATATCAACAGGTTCGATTCCTGGCTAGGATAATGACTTTTTAAGAAATCTAATGATGCCGTTTTTGTTTTTGTCAAACTTGCGCACGCAACTCCTTTCAGCATTTTTCGCTAACTCTAGTTTAGGATATAGCCCTGAAGAGCCACATAAAAAATTCATCCTGTATAGGTTGTAAGGTTTAAGATTTGTTTTACGTATACTTAGTAATGCTTTGTTTAAGGTTGTGTGTAATTTCTGAATAAATATATTTTAAAAAAAGTTATTCGCAGACAGGTCAGTTTGGCGGCAACAGTGTAAATAAAATCTTAAACTATCGACCGATAAAAAGTCTTTAGTGAGCGAGAGGTCTTAGGTTTAAAGTTATATTTTATGGAACTACTAGGACCTATCTATATTTTGTGAAACTAAAGTACTTCGATACAATTTGGAATTTTATTATTTTGTTCATGTTTTGAATAGTAAATAGGCGAAGGTTGGTAACTAAATATAAGTTTATTGAAATATCAATAGGTACATTTATGTACGCAATCCCGGCCCTTGGTTAATAACAGCCTAACTTAGATTAAGGCTAGTACCTTTTTGGGAGTACCTACAAAATGTTCTGGAGCTAGAGGTACCATCTTATGGGTAAATGCCTAAAAGTCTATGTAGCACACGAGAAGAAAAAAGCAAGAAATATATAGTTTGAAGAGCATGAAATAACAAATTGGTTCGAGTACCTAATTAAGAAAGAGCCTGGTAGAGATCACATTAAACGATAATGCCGCCCTTTGTGACATTTAGAAATAAACTTTGTTTTGAACTTTAAAAAATCATTTATTAATAATAAAGAAATTATCTAAGTTTATAAAAATAATTCAATAAAATAAAGAATTTATCTATACCTCATGTATCTACGAAAGAAAGAAAACCTTTCATTTGAACACAAGCATGTGAACAATAAGGTAAAGATAGAATAGGTTAAAATCAAAAATAAAAGATGATAAAAACATTGAAAGGCCGATTCAAAGGAGTATAGGTACGTTTTATACATACTTAAACTTTCCTAACCTGTGACTAAGAACCGTGATGTGAAATCTAATGGAAAAACTATGTAACTTTGTAAAAAAAAAGCAGCTCAGTTGCGGTTGCCGATCGTTGCCTTTGCCAGCTAGTTAGCACTAACAATGGACATCGAACTAGGAACCGTTCGAGGGTCTTGGAAAGATTACAACAGAATGGATAAATTACAGTGAACCTACGCGTATATTTAACTCAACAAAATTAAATACGGCCACAATCAAGTACCAAATTAATAAAACGAACTCATAAGGTTTCTCTTTTCAACAAATAAATAGAGTTATGCTAATTGTATCAGTAACAATAGATATTTTTGTTAGATACGAAGATTGTATCTTTCTGTTCTATCTTTGTATCCGTGAATCGTTACAAATATAAAGTCCTACTAGATAATTATATTATATCCTTATCCCTCTCATCTCCACTAATATGACTAATATAGACTAATAACGAATAGACTCTGAAACTACTAAACCGATTTTTATGAGACTTATTAAGTATGAGGGTACATTGAATCTTTGGTAACGTAGTCTTTTTATGTCGAAATTCCCACGGGATCGATATATTATTTGTGTTAGTATGTTTTTAACTCTTTAGCAAATACTGCTGAATCGAATGCGTAAGGCAATGTATGCAGATAGCTGGCGGTCTGGAATAAGACATAGACTAATTTTTTGCCTGATATCTGCATAGGATCGGGACTTACGCGAGAGTGCAGCTAGGCTATCATATATCTGCACTCATGGACAAACAGAGATATATGATACACTTTCTTTGAATCGGATATATATCTTTATGTAACCCATGCGGTTTAAACTTACATCTCTAAAGGTGGCGTAGATAAGTAACAGAATGAAACCTGAGAAATAAGGCTCAGTTAACTTTTTGTTCCTTTAAATTGAGGTTATTTGATTTGAAAGGTCACTGCGTTTGGTAAAAAAAAGTTGTTTTAAGTCTACAACAATACCAGGTCGACCTTTTTAACTTTGTGAAATACTAGCAAAGCCCCGCGGTTTTATTCGATTAAATCCTAATTTTCTATCGACCCAGTTGGCACAACGGTCACCGTGCCGGACTGCCAAACACAGGGTTGCGGGTTCGATTCCCGGCGCAGACAAGTATTTATGCTTAGATTTTTATCTGTGGTCTGGTTGTTTATATGTATTAAAAGTATAAATTTACAAAAGAAAGTATAGAAGGAGTACTTATTTCCGTCGTGTAGCACCCATAATACAAGTCTAGTTACTTAGCTTGGAGCTATATGGCAATGATGTGTGTTTGTGGAAAGTGGAATGTATCCTTTTTCCAGCTTCAGCTATCTACCAAGTTTCATTTCAATTCATTCAGTAGTTTTTTTGTGAAGAAATAACAAACGTACCCAAACAGACATAACATAGTAGGTTACGTAGTATATCCAGCTAGCATTCAGCGGACTTAATGTAAGTACATTTTCTAAATAAATAAAAGAGAGAAAAAACTCATCACTAACTCTCCGAAACTTCAAGAGCGACGAGTTTGAAACTCCGCAAGGGGGTTCCTTATACGTAGGTACGTACTAAAAATGATATTTGGAAATTCGACCTAGCTAACTATGGCTGTTAAAGTTTGTAGTTCTAGGTACAGTAAGGGTCATAAGTAAATGATCAGTTTGCTACAATAATACTATCAACAAGTATTGGAGTTACGACCTTCTTCTGGTTACATATCAAAATAACTAAGTTCAATATAACTATGTTCGAAATAACTACGGTCATAATGCCTACTGTTCAAAATACCTAACGGTTGTTTCACATATTTTTGAAATAACTAATGAACGAAATACCTAATGGACGAAATACCTACGGTTAATTTACCTACGTTAATTATAACTATGTTCGAAATAACTACGGTCATAATACCTACTGTTTAAAATACCTAATGGTTGTTTGGCATATTTTCGAAATACCTACGGTTAATTTAACCACAATTAATTCAACTACGGGTTTTCACCTGCGGTTAAAAAAAATCAATTTTATAAAATACACCTGCGGTTAATTTAACTACAATTAATTCAACTACGGTTTTTCACCTGCGGTTTAAAAAAATCAATTTTATAAAATCCCTAACCAAGTAAAATGGGTAGAATTCGCTTCTAGCACTCGCCGGCCGCTGCCGCGGCACCGCTCGCTTCGCTCGCTCGGCTCGTGCGTTGTGGTCGCAGTTCTAACATAAACCTAACCTATCCATGTCGGTTCTGGGTAGGGGGTGTTCCGGATGGGTCTTTATATGCTTCCCTAATCAAGTCAAATAGGTAAAATTCGTCTCTAGTTGCGTGATAAAGGCAGCATATAAAGACCCACCCGGAAAACTCCCTACCCAGAACCGACATGGATAGGTTAGCTTTATGTTAGAACTGCGACCACAATGCACGAGCCGAGCGAGCGAAGCGAGCGGTGCCGCGGTAGCGGCCGGCGAGTGCTAGAAGCGAATTCTACCCATTTTACTTGGTTAGGGATTTTATAAAATTGATTTTTTTAAACCGCAGGTGAAAAACCGTAGTTGAATTAATTGTAGTTAAATTAACCGTAGGTGTTTCGTCCATTAGGTATTTCGACCATTAGGTATTTTAAACTGTAGGTATTATGACCGTTAGTTATTTCGAACATAGTTATATTGAACTTAGTTATTATAATGTGTAGCCCAATCGACCGTTAGGTATTATGAACTTATGTGAATCGACCGTAGTTATTTCGAACATAGTTATATTGAACTTAGTTATTATGATACGTAACCCCTTCTTCTAATAGACGTTACACACAAACCTAAATACTTGAATTAAAAGTTCTCAGTGTGATTATTATTTTCAACATGTTAGCTAAGTCTTTAGTGGCCTAGTGGTATAAGCCGGCACCCGCTACACCAACCGACGTGGGTTCGATCCACAGGTTACGTTGTTATAATGTTCAAATAGTGCTGCACAGGATTGTAAGCGTTACGGTGCCAGTGGACTTTTGAACGTTGATTGTACATAAGTATGTAAATATTACTAGGAGCGCTCCGTGGTTTCACCCGCGTAACTCCCGATCCCGAGGGAATATCGGGATAAAAAATAGCCTATGTTACTCCCAATGAATCCTCATAATATAGAAGTATTATGAATTTTCTGTTTGCATGTTTGCACGCCTTCTTTAATTTTTTGTCCATCTAAAAGTCAAGGATTTTAATTTAAACCATGTTAGTTTAGTTAGGGTTCGATCCACAGGTTACGTTGTTATAATGTTCAAATAGTGCTGCACAGGATTGTAAACGTAACGGTGGGCAGAGACTTTTGACCGTGGATTGTACCTATTGAAAGAAATGAATATAACTGTTTTATAGAGACGCTAAAGTGGGTAAAACCGAGGGGCGCAGCTAGTGTAATTACCTATAATACAATATTAGTAGTTCCTATGAAAGAAACCAATATAAGTAGGTACAGTCGGCTGCATAATTGCAGCCCCCGGTAGAGTTCTAAAATTACTATTTATGGAATGTTTTCATTCTAATAATTTTTGTTTGATAAATTGATGAGTTAGAAGACTTTAAACTTCAACTAAAGCAGGTGTCTAGAATCTTGCTTGTAAATATAAATAATAAATAAATATAATAAATAAATATTGCAGGATATTCCACACATCGCCATCTAGCCCCAAGCTAAGTAACTAGACTTGTGTTATGGGTGCTAGTCGACGGATATTACTACTTATATACTTTTCTTTTGTAAATATATACTTATAATACATAGAAACAACCAGACCACAGACAAATATCTAAGCATAAATACATGTCTGAGGCGGGAATCGAACCCGCAACCCTGTGGTTGGCAGTCCGGCATGGTGACCATTGTGCCAACAGGGTCGTCAAAGGGTTGTGTTGAAAACATTCTTATAACAGCCGTTTTGGAGCTCTACGGTGGGTCTGCAATTATGCAGCCGACCGTACATGTGACTCAATACACAAAAAATAAACAAGTAGGTAGATGCCTAATAAAATAAATTTTTAACCGATTTTTAGAAGAAGGAGGTTCTCAATTCGTCATTTTTTTATTGTATGTTCACCGATTATACTAGAATACGGCTCAACCGATTGGGATTATTCTTTTTCGTTGTCAATCGTCGTCGTCTTCGTTAAAATTACCCTGTTTGTTGTCGAAATGTATTGTTATTTTTAACAGACTCCAAAAATGGAATATGTTTTTATGGCTGTTTGGGCATAATAAATTTGTTTTTATCACAGTTGCTCATAAAGTGGATCTTATTAAACCGCTTTTAGGCTCATAATGCAACGTATTATACACGCGTGCGATAAAAAAAAATCCAACTAGTGCTAAAATAATACGTTATCCCGATATGTCAAATACGTATCTTACTGCTAATGACATATAGTAGATGAAACATTCTAAAGGACATCATTCAAATCGTACCCAAAAATTAAGGTGCCGGCCAGAAAAAAAAATGTTTCTATCTTGTAGAGAATAACATTTTAAACAATGTTTACTAAGGCAACAAAGAGCTACGATCAACCATCGTTGAGTTATTTTACATTGAAAACCCAAAAAAATGCATTTTGTAGAGATCCGTTTGACCACTTTTAAGATATTACTACAGAAAAAATATAAAAATAAGTAGTAAATGGATAAGCTTTGTCTGTTTTTATTATATTTATATACATAGGTATATCCAATAACCCTTTCAGAAGTTTTAGTGGGATCTTAAAAGTGGTCAAACGGATCTCTATAAAATGCATTTTTTGGGTTTTCAATGTAAAATAACTCAACGATTTTTGATCGTAGCTCTTTGTTGTCTTAGTAAACATTGTTTAAAATGTTATTCTCTACAAGATAGAAACAATTTTTATTACTGGCCGGCATTTTTTTTGTGGGTATTTTTTGTTAGAAACATGAATGATCTCCTTTATCTGGGTTATACTGTTTTGATGTATAGAAAAAGGTACCATCCAAAGAGTTTTTAAGCCTTGCTGGCTTTAAACTCTTTGTTGGTACCTTTTTTCTTCTTTTCAAAAGGTTGTCTCTAAAGTCTGATAACGAACGATAATATTACGTGATGACGTCTTTGAAAATAATTAAAAATTGAGTTTTGTGTTTATTTTGTTTTTTCTTTAGGTACATAAATATATTTTTTCCTAACCATTATTCTGTTTTTAACCCTAAAAAAATATTGTATATCAGACGCTGTATAGGTTAAAAGTCTTTTGCCTAGCCTTTCGGGAGTGTAATTAACAAAAAATAGTAAACATAACCTAAAATTCTTTAAAACTTTTTATTATTAAAATTTTAACAAGTCTTTTTTTTATTCGCAACTGTGATAAAAAACGTCGTACGATACACGTGTGAATTGATCATTCCATCTCGGCTTTTGCCACGCTCGCGTTCCGCTCGCGCGTCATAAACCGCCTCTATGGAATGATCAACTTTCCACACTTGTATCGCAATGTACTATTATTAGAAACGATATAAGTCTACCCGATGACTTCTCTTTTTGGAAAAAATTTAATAAAACTAAATTTAGATAATATTTTAAAACTAAATACCAACATGAGGTAGGTAGTAATTACGTAATACCCGTGTTACTTACAATTCCAACTAAATTATCAATAAAGTTAGCTCACGGTTAGTTTTACTTGATTGTCAGGGTATTCCTTTGGGACTACCCTTGAAACATTGTGTGGGAAACGCGTGTGTGGCAAAGTTTATTTTCCTTGTGTCTGTCGTATATAGTTAAATGATAGATTGATTGAGTGTATAGTTTAGTCTTTACTAGCGACCCGCCCCGGCTTCGCACGGCTGTATTAAGCATTTATTATATCTAAAAACCTTCCTCGTTAATCACTTTATCTATTAAAAAAAACCGCATCAAAATCCCTTGCGTAGTTTTAAAGATCTAAGCATACAAAGGGAAATAAGGACATAGGGACGGCGAAAAGTGACTTTATTTTTATACTATGTAGTGATAGTGATACTAGCGACCCGCCCCGGCTTCGCACGGCTGTATTATACATATAAACCTTCCTCTTGAATCACTCTATCTATTAAAAAAACCCCATCAAAATCCGTTGCGTAGTTTTAAAGATTTAAGCAGTCAAAGGGAAATAGGGACAGAAAAAGCGACTTTGTTTTATACTATGTAGTGATGATAGATTGATTGAGTGTATATTTTAGTGTTTTTATGTATGAATGGATGTTGATACGGATACGTTGATTTTGAGTATTCCGTACCTCGAAGGGTAAAAAAGGAACCCACTTTCTTGACCGTCTGTCTGTCTGTCCGTGTGTCACCACCGTTTTTTTTTAGTTTTGTGTAGGAAAACATGACATCAAAGCAAGTGTATAATGGTCTAGTTCTATGCACCTGGATACTGAAGGATATGACCAAGGCGCTTACAAATCCAACCCAAAAAAACCTTAGTCCTTTAATGTTTTTTGGTATAGGTAGAATTTTCATGAAATTTTTCATAAAAGTATCTTAGTAGGTACTTACTTAGGTACTTTGAGCACATGAGTTAATGTGCTTTGGGTAGGTACCTAGACAAAACTAAAAAAAATATATAAGTACTTACCTAAAGTGTACCTACAGTGCAATATGTTATGAGACCGTGCATATTGTTTCGAATAAAATCGTGAAAACAAAAGAAGATCGATAAAACAAAAACTGCTTAAAATAAGGTCTAAAAAGTTGTAAATAAAAAATATAAGTAGGTAGTAGAGGTATGAAGTAAAAGAAGCTTGCCTTACCTCCCTTGCACTTTCTGAAGTTCAACACTGTGATGTGCCAGAAACTTTTCATTGATTGTTTCCAAAGCTATGTCCACCGCTGGACCACATCGCTCCAAATCGAAAGGAGAGTCCAATCTTGAAGCCATTAATACACCAATATTGTAATATGTCTTAAAAGAATCACCGGACGACGCCAAAAAAATAATAAAAGCGAGTGGCACTAACATTTTGGGCGCCAAAAATTTACGGACCAACACTAAAAAACTCACCCAATTTAAGGGTTTTTGTAATTTAATCAATCGTATCAAAGTTCTTAGATTTTGAAATAAATGATTATTTAATAAAAAAAATACTCGCGAAATATCGTAATGCGCGGTAATAAAAGGCGGACTGACAAGTCCGCTCTCCTCCGCTATTCGGTCGACACTGAATCCCTGTTGCAAATCTGGATAGCAGCAACATATAGGTACCTACCTATTCACTTAAATATAGTCTGCATGGAACCAGCAACAGGTTTTCCGCTTTTCTGGGCCATTAATCCGCGGATAAAAGGCGACAGAATTTAATTATCAAGACAATCTTTCTGAATATTACATTGAGATTTTTCCTTTCAACTCAATTTGTGATTATTAAGCCTTCTGAAAATGTGAAAGTACCTACTGCTTCGTTTTTTAATTTATTTTCCTATTTAAGAGCTATTTTTTTTTTATTTCATCTTAATATTTATTTATATGAAAATCAATGCTGTTCGTTTGTCTCGCTAAAATTCGAGAACAGCTGGTCCGATTCAGATGATTTCGGTTTTGAAATGTTTGTGGTAGTCTTGCCTGCCTAGCATGAAGACCAGAACACGATACGATAAAGCGATATAACTGTGACATAACTACATCAACTCTCAAAATATGATAGATAAAGCCGCCATGTTGAATTTTTATTATAAATTGCGATAAAAATTATGATAAAAATTCAACATGGCGGATTTATCTATCACATTTTGAGAGTTGATGTAGTTATATCGCTTTATCGTATCGTGTTTTGGTCTTCATGCTAGGCATACAGGGAAGGTTTAAACACTGATAAACAGTGAGAAAGATCGGACTTATGCTGGTGAAACCACGGGGCGCAGCTAGTGAAAAATAAAATAAGGATTATGAAAACTTAGGAACTTCCTATTTTCCATTTCTATTTCGAGGAATTTGCTTATTTCATTCCCTTCACCGTTAGGACCCAAAAACATGAGATAAAACTAAACATAACGTAAGAATTTGTAATAAAATACTACTTTTGAAGTCAGCCTAGAGTTTGATTGAACGCGGAAGGTTTGCTGTAAGTATACACATGCCTCTGTGATTTACTGCTACTAGTTACGGAGAGCCTCCACTTTGGTTGCCTACTGTATAGGTAAATTGACACAAAATTGCTCAAAAATTAGTAGGTAGGTAGGTAGAATTTATTATTAATTTTTCATTGTTTCATAATTATTCGTTTTTCAATTCATTTTTAATCGACTTTTACCTCGTTGCTACCGCATCAAGTGATGAAATTTTTGGTATAATAATATTAATTAGCTTATTACCTCTGTAGAATAGCAGTTTTA
This sequence comes from Idaea aversata, assembly GCA_907269075.1. Lineage (NCBI taxonomy): Eukaryota > Metazoa > Arthropoda > Insecta > Lepidoptera > Geometridae > Idaea > Idaea aversata. The sequence goes on from OU026101.1 coordinate 11,081,050, forward strand.
CAACCGCGGTTCAACAGGCATCATTCAGGAAGGACTCAAGTGGGCCGTTGCAGATATTTAAGCAAATGGGCATTGCACATAGGAGCAATGCTAGTGTGGAGCAAAGTGTGGAGCCGTATGGCACTCCATGGGGCACCTGCTCCAATGCCCATGGTGCACCTGCTCCAATGCCCATGGTGCACCTGCTCCAATGTCCATGTTGTACAATCAACGGTAAAAGTCTCTGCCCACCGTAACGTTTACAATCCTGTGCAGCACTATTTGAACATTATAACAACGTAACCTGTGGATCGAACCCACATCGGTTGGTGTAGCGGGTGGCGGCTTATACCACTCACACAACTAAAGACATAGCTAACATGTTGAAAATATTAATCACACTGAGTACTTTTAATTCAAGTATTTATGTTTGTGTGTAACGTTTATATAAAAGAAGAAGGTCGTAAGTCCAATACTTGTTGATAGTATTTTGTAGCAAACTGATCATTTACTTATGAGTATGACCCATACTGTACGTGCTCCAATGCCCAAGCCCATTGTGCCTTAATATCTGCACATTGGCAGATCATTGGTATTACTTTGTAGCAATAATAGAAACAAAATTTCTGAACATGACATTTATTAACAAAACCTCTACACACTGGTTACAATATACCTACGCATAAAATTATATTAAACATCTGAAAGGTACTATTTGGTGTTATAAATTATTATACAACAAAAATAATGTACTTACCTATAATTAATATAAACTCTTCAATACAATATAGGACCCGACATCTTGTCTTAATGATTTATTAGGCAACCGTTTATTCAACCTTTTTGTATTCGAAAAACAAGAACTCATATATCTTTTTAAGGTGATTAGTATGTAGCGTATTTTACTCACCTTTTTTCCGTCATTTATTTAAAAATAGTAATATGGAACGCTAAAAAAGACCTGCCGCCTGCTTTAAAATTTCCTAGCCTTAGAACTTACGTACTCGTACCTTAGCTTGTTTTATGCTTTTTAACAACCAATAGCCATTTTTTATTATACTTATTTCATTAATTTATTGGAGTGAAATAGGGTCCTAAATTATTTTAAATAGTTTAGGTACTATCCAACCAATAAAAACTACAATATTACATAATTAATACAAAATGTAAATCTTTTTTTTTTTACAATAAAAACGCGAAATATAATTCTAAATAATTATTGTTCAATATCACCTAACTACATAAGGTTACAATATTATATTCTTCTTAAATTCTAATTGTATGGAATATAATAAAATTTATCAAATACATCTTGGTAAGCGTCGATTTAAATACAATATTTCTACTAAGTTTATTAATGTCAAAGAGATTCAAGAAAGTAGAATAGACAGATCATCTCATCCATTTTATTCAAGATAGGCTTTACCTGCGGCATCGCCCGCGTAGGAGTTGATTTTTTCAAAATCCTTTCTTATCGGATGCCTACGTCATACAAAGAACACACACTCGAAGTTTCAGGTCTCACGATCAGCGGTTTAGGCTGTGCGTTGATCCGTCAGTCAGTCAGGACAAAAGCATTTTATATGTATAGATTTTAATCAACACGAAGCCGCCCCAATCTCATGTTTTGACATCTGTCAAGACTGATTCGCCATTTTACTGACCCAAATGTTTGTGCTGAAATGCAGCCATTTTATTGGCCAAATTTTTTTGTTTCTATAGTTTTAACAGGTCCTTTCCGTAATGGTTTTGCTCGAATATGGTATCGTGCTATTTTTATATGAAGATCATGGTACACTTTACATCAAAATCCATCCTGTAGAAACTGAATTATCAACGAAAACTTGCAACTGCCTTACGAAAATACTTTATATTTTTTTTTTTTTTAAATAGTAATTTTTATTTATTTATTTTGTTTATTTCTATATTTCTTATAATTTATTGATATTTTAATTTGTAAAAAATATTTTTGTGTGTGTTTGATTGGTTTAAAAATAAGTTTGTAATTTGTGTGGACATTAGTCTGGAAAATAAACTATTTCATTTCATTTACTCTCTATTTTTCCCAGGGTGCTAGTTAAACCGAGAATATTTTTTAACCGTTTCAAAAGTATAGATGTATTATCTACTCTACTGCAACTGAATCTCTTTAAGTAAGGTAGAACAGTACAATTGTGTTTAAATAAGTATAAATATTACTACAAAATATTTATATAACACATAACATGAACATATTATATTAAGTATTAACTAACGTCAGTTTCACTGAAATAAATCGAAGCAAAACTTTATCTTACTTAAATGATAGCAAAAAATTGGTTCCAAATACATAGGTAATAATTATTATTATCTTAAAAGGCTTATAATATTGCTATAGATATAAATAACCTAAACTAATTTAAAGAAAACAAGGGCATAGTTACAACTTGCTCTACAAAACAGGATTAGGTGAATAAAAAAATAAAAAAAACTCCTTAGTTTTGTTTTAAAATTTGATAATTGTATCTATAATAGTTGTCATTTTTTGTAAGATTTTTGGCCAGTTTGTATAAAAATCCCAACATTTATTTACTTAGTGATATTTTACAAAAAAATATAAAATAAAGGACGTAACTCTTTTTGCCCCTTGACTTACAAATTATTACTCTGGAATATTTTTGGGGTTAATTTTCAATTAAATAAGAAAATTAATATAAAATAAAACACAACTTAATACGAAAATAGTGACTAGAGTTAAAACTTAGAAAACTAGATTTAGTAAAAACAACTACCATCCAAACACAATATACATACAAGAAAAATACTAATCATTAGACCATTAGAATATTAACTAAGTATCTATTAGTAAACTTTTATATAGAAATGTAAAGATTTTTTTTATCTTTTTCGCAGCGTTATTGAACAAAAAACCTAGAAGTTTTGAAGACATATAAAAAAGTTAAAAGCACAATCTTATTATAATATTAAGGTACCCTATTTTGACACCATACACGTGAAATCGTAGTACGAATATACTGAAAACATTTCATAAGAACAGGCTTACATTTGACCTCATTTTATCTGGTGGAAAGCGAAGAGGACGAGAATGTAGCATAGTCGCTTTGATGGTAATTTACTCTGGAATTCAAGAGTCTTTAGTTTTTTGGACACTTTACTTTTCAAAGAAGAAATTTAAGGTTGTAATTTTGGGGGAACGACGACACTAGCAGAGAGTTCCACTTCTTAGCGGTGCGCACGAGAAAAGTGAATGTCGATAGTTTGTGTCAATTTAATGAGTAAGTATGCTTATGTAATTTTCAAGAAAATATTTGATAGTTTGTGACAGTATATTAGTAAAAAGTAATATTCATGAAATATTTAATCGTAACACACGTAAAACACACTTAAAAGGTAGGTTACAGGGAGATGGTATAATCAGATTGTGCGGTTCTGTTGCCAACATACATTTCATCCCAGAAATGTATCCGATAAAAGAATCAACTAATTGAGCCATCTTCGAGTAATCGGTAAACATACATACTTGTAAAAAAAAATTATACTAAGCGAGGGACCTCCTCCTTTTTAACACGCTTTTATTAGTTTCACCTGTATGTTTGCTTGTATGTATGTAACCGACTCTTTTGAGCTCGATTTTTTTTAAATCAGTTAAAAAGACTGACTCACGATGTTCAAGACTTTGAAGCCTTTTAATAATTAAAAATGTTTTCAGTATAATATACATAAGGGAACGAACACGACCGTATATTAAACACTACACTATAATTTGTGCGTATCGACCTAATATTACATACCTACAACACTCCACACAACTGCACCACAACGAAATGTAAACATATTGCATTATGATGTAGGTGAATTGATGCAGTAGTTGCACCATTATTTTTTTCTCTAAGCAATGGCTTAACTCGCACGATTCGTACATATGGTCAGTGTCAATGAGTCAAATAGTTAGGGTTGCCATTACATTTTGGAATCAATATGGGACGTTGGTAACATTTTAAACATTTAAACACATTTAACGCTGAAACACGAATTTCCAACCATTCAAAATTTTAATGTGGGAGGAACGTTATTGCCAAAGACCGCAGATAGGCTTTACTATTAATAAGGAAAAGGGAGCGAGTGAAATTTAGAGAAAGTTTTTAGCAAAATTTTTAAAATGGCATTTAAATGCAATATTTGCAGCAGTAGTTAGTTCCACAACGTAGGCTATGGTTATTGAATAAACGACCACTTAGAAAGAAAATTTAATTATAAAAGAAAACATACACGTTAAGCGAACGCTCGGCCGAGCTACATGGTAGGCGGAGTGGGGGGTGTTAGATTTTAATTTCGTTACGATTTTTTTTTTAGAAAAAATCATATCATTCTGGGCTACATTTCACTCCCATTTGGGGTCGACCAACAAAACGGGACGGGATGATCAAATACGGTACCATCTATACGGGATGTATGGCAACCCTACCAATAGACGTATAGATCTTATCTCGCTCTATTCGTACCCAGCTATACTTGGCTTTCAATATATTCAATTCACCTTCAACATAATTCCCACTTACAATAATATAAATATATTTTCTTCACATATATTTAACTAGACATATATTTATTGCTGCCTCTGTCGCACAGATAAAGAAGAGCTCGATATAATCTCACTAACATTACTTAATTGTACTCAATGGTTTATAAACAAATAAACTGGTAACTCACAACTACTTTGGTTAAACATTATGGCGTTATATTAATAAAATACTTTTAATTATGTTCCTACAGGTCCCCTAATCTCGATTATAACGACTAATATCTAATATACGAGCTAAACATTTAAATTTTCTAAATAAAATACATAAAAACCACAAGCAATGTTAAAATATTAAACTTCTAATATTATTTATTGCTTCAAAGGGGGTCTCATCTCGGAAGACATCTGCTATATTTAGGCTCTTCGAGTCGGATTCAACCATAGATAAACCCCTAATAGATTCAGCATGTAGAACACTAGATGCACGCAATTCGTACTAGCTTTAATACGACTCAAAAATCACGACCTCTGCCACGACTTTGAGTACCAGGAAACTTTAAAATTGGAATCGGTTAATACGCGAGTGAAGAAAGATAGCTTGAAACAACTTTGTTAACATACTAATTTTAGCTCTCAACATCAAATATTATTAAATAAATAAATAAATATTGCAGGACATTCTACACATCGCCATCTGGCCCCAAGCTAAGTAACTAGACTTGTGTTATGGGTGCTAGACAACGGATATACTACTTATACACTTTTCTTTTGTAAATATATACATATAATACATAGAAACAACCAGACCACAGACAAATATTTAAGCATAAATACTTGTCTGAGGCGGGAATCGAACCCGCAACCCTGTGATTGGCAGTCCGGCATGGTGACTATTATGCCAACGGGGTCGTCATTATTTGTATGTTGCTGAAATAAACGGCGTGATAGATATAGAGATTCAGTTTAAAGCTATCTATCTCGCAGCTCGCGTATTGGCCGATTTTAGTCTTAAAGTTTCACGGTAAATACTCAACATGTCGTGCTAGGGGTGTTGAATTGATGTCGTGACACGGACGAGTTTAATACGATTTTGAACTAAAGCAAGTACGAATTGCTCACATCTATTGTTCTAAATGCAGAATATATTACGGTTATCCGTGGATTAAACTTCAGTTTACAAATGTGCGCTACCCTTAAACTAAGATAATCAAAACAATTTAAGACTATACTTGAAAACATCACAATCTAGACCATTTTATAAAGCGTAATGTTAAATTGAACTAGGCATATTTAAAAAGTGTTTTTTTACGTGATAACGGCTTATAAATTGGTGAACACCTGCACTCTCAAAAAAAAATGGTTGTCTGTAAAGTCTTTTCCGGACGATAATTTTACGTGATAACGTCATAAGAAAACATTGATGGTAACCATGGCAACGATAAAACGTTGCTATAGTTACCTTGCCAATAACATGAGGCGTTCCAGTAACGACGCGTGACGTCACACTTTTTTGAGATTGCAGGTGTTCACCAATTTATAAAACGTTATCACGTCAAAAAGTGTGACGTCATGCGTTATTGACAGGTAACCATAGAAACGTTATTGACAAGGAACCATAGAAACGTATTTAAGTACCTACCTATGCAAAATGATAATGCCAACGATACAAAAGAGTTCTTATGACGTTATCACGTAAAATTATCGTCCGTAAACAGACTTTACAGACAACCATTTTTTTTCTTTACATATTTTTTATACCTTTATTTATATTATGTTAAAAAGTGTGTCTTAAATTGTTTTTCAATAGTATATTAAGTAAGTATATGCAGTAAATAGTAAATGGGGGTTTCATAATAAATCCAATCTCAGTTTTTTAAATTATAATCTATGACCGTTAATGAACGAATCAACATCATCATTCGTTCTCGGTATTAGAACGAACTAAATAGATTAGACCTTATCACATTAAAAGATGTAAATAACATTTAAAAGGAAGTTAGAGGTAGAGGACCAAGGAATTTAGGTGGTGATTCTTTATGGCAAGGATTATTTAAATGCAATATTACAGATTAACAACGTCTTCAAATATTAAATACTTTGCAATAAACATTTCACTCGGTGATATTTGAATTTATAGAGTAAGATCCCGCTGACAACGATACCTTTCTTATTTTATAAAAGCTGAGAATTTCTCAGCGCAGTTTTGAACGATGTGCAATTATGAAGTTCAGACCATAGTGGTTTGGAGAGTTATCAAGTAGCAAAGGTGGAACTCAGTGACGTTTCCTAAACTATAAGAGAAAGCGATTAATGCTGAAAGGAGTCGCGTGCCCGATTTTGACATTAGATTTTTGGAAAAGTAAATAAATAAATATAGCAGAACATTCTACACATCGCCATCTAGCGCCAAGCTAAGTAACTAGACTTGTATTATGGGTGCTAGACAACGAATATACTACTTATATACTTCTCTTTTGTTAATATATACTTATAAAACATAGAAACAACCAGACCACAGACAAATATCTAAGCATAAATACTTATATGAGGCGGGAATCGAACCCGCAACCCCGTGGTTGGCAGTCCGGCATGGTGACCATTGTGCCATGGGTCGTTCTTGGCCTGGGTAAGCGGGATCTTGGGCTATTACGTTATCAAACCAGAACTCTGAACCACGTCTCACCGAGTCAAAAATTACTGAAATCTTTAATTTAAGATGTTTTCTCATCACACAATCTTATAAGGAATTTATTTGAAGATCGTCAAATAGATAGGCCTTTATTATTGCAATAATCTATCCAATATGTTTCAACGAACGGTTCCTAAAACGAAAGGAAGTTCTTTTAGACGTACAACTTTAGTTCTATAACTTTGAAAAATTCGATCTTTTTTTTTGAAAATTTTGAGTTTTTGTTTACTAGAATAATCGGTTGGTTTCGGAAATAAAGACTAAAAATGTTTAAAATATTAGTCGAAACAATTATTAATACTAAAAAGTCAATGACCTCCAACTCTAAGAAACAGCAGATTTTTGAGTAAACTTAACATCCAAATTTTAGAAAAAATGTTCCAATTTTCAAAAGTTGTAGAACTGATGGTTATCTTTCGTTTAGAGCCTCTTCGTTTGTACACATGGTTATAGGATTTCTTAGTCCTTTATATGAACTATCAAAGTTTTATTTGTGGGAAATAAAGTATTCTTTATAAATATTACCATTGGAAATAATCACATGAGGTAGGTACAGGAAAAATTGGACACAATTATATCACAAAATTATTTCAAAATCTCTCCCTTTCGTTGGTACTAAATTGCTTCAAAGTTATCTAATAAGGTCAGTACCTTAACTTAGGCCTTTAAAATAGGCGTTTTTTTTATAAATAAAACACATTTTTTATACCATAAATTCAATACAATCAAATCCATCATGCATCTTCGAATTCTAAAAATTTTATACACTTTTTTTTTTCATTACAAAATTTCCGTATTTTTTCTTTTTTTGGGTTCCGTAGTTTAAGAGGATGACCCTTATGAGATAATAAAGGATCACTCTTTTTTAGAACTCTTATAAATAATTTGGTACTTATAGTAATTTCCAAAGTTACAAAATGTGAACAAAAGTATGTTTTAATTATGTTCTTGAACAAACCAATTTCATATTATGCTATTATTATAAAATGCGAAAATAAGTTTGTTAATTTACTTAAAATCATACTACTAAAGTTATATAAAATGGGATATTTCAACCTTATTGCAAGTGCCATGTTCACTAGACTTTTTGCGGATCATGTCATAACTTCAGTTGTGATTATAATTTATTTTAGTGTGCTATAATATTGGATTTTACATCTAATGCCGCTGGCCCAAAACCTATACCATCTCAGCTTAGATGAAAGACCCATTTTGGTTATTAACTTTAATATTGTTTTATGCGGGTGAAACCGAGTCAACACAAGACAATAATAAAAAATTTAAACTTGATTTGTATTCATAATAATTATTTTCTCGGATCTTAATCACGTGTCTCCTCACGACCATGACTATTGCGACATAGTCGAAACGTCGAGGTAAGGGAAATAAAATTACGCGATTAGATTTGGGAAAATAATTACTAGGACGATAATTAACAGGTTCTATAAATAAACTACAATAAAGAGCTTACATTGCAGGCTAAGGTGCGGAATGGGGTCGTCTTCTACGGCGGAAAACGAGCGCGAAAATACTGCGGAGTCTACGCCAGCGACGTCTGCCTCCACCACCGCTCGGTGATGTACCTATGCCCATTATTGATGACTGAAACGATAACATACATTTAATTACATATTTTAGTACACAGTAGCTTCTATCGGGTATCAGCACAGTAGCTTTTACCGCGGCAATTTCGGTATTCAAAAGAATCTTATGTCATTCTTCATCCCCTAAACTATGACCATGAAGAGGGAACAAATAAATACACAAACTTTTGTATTAATAATATGCGTTAGGATTAGGATTTCTTCGTAAAAGGACTGGGTGAACGAATGACACCAGGCCTCCCCTGTTTCATAATATATTTAATGTCTAATACAGGGGTTCCCAAACTTATTTTGTGTACTGCCCACTTTGAGGATATTTTTTTTTATCGCCTCGTTTTTTCATCTACTTAAAAACCACATAAAATTAAATTAATTGTTTTGAGCTATATTAGCGGAGATTAAACATTAATTCTAAACAAGACTTTTACTATAACCCGCAAGAGTTAACTTGAAACCTGAGCGCAGTAGGTATGCACCCATTTTTTTTGGTCTCTTACACCCAAAACCGGTCTCTTTTTTAGGCCTGCAGCGCCCACAAGGGAGCATTATCGCCCACTTTAGAAAAGGCTGATCTAATACATAAAATTCTCGTGTTTGTCGCTAAACTCCAAAACGCTACAGCTATTTACTATATACAAAGCCATAAAATTTTGGAGTTAGGAGTATTGGTTGATGAGGCGAGGTTCAAGACTCTTTCTAGTTTAACAGTGGTTGTGAAAATTCATTGTTATAAAGTGTGTTGTTTACCTGTCTCTGCCTCTCGAGCCGTCGTATCTCCCTGACGAGCGCGTGGAAGGCATCGTCGACGAAGTGCCTCAACGCCGCCGACGTCTCAAAGAATGGACATCCGAGCTGCGTCGCTAGCGATTTGCCTTCTTCTGTACTCACCTTAAGATAACAAACACTTTGTTAATAGACAGACATTTTAAATAGAGAAACCTAAGTTTGTTCAAGAACTTGATAAAGGAAGCTAAAAGCTTTTTTACTGAAAAAGATCGAAACATAAGTAAAAGCAAAAGTTTAAGAAATAAAGGTCAGTTAGTTATGAATATGGTTCTTTGGTGAAAGGAATGCACTTTCCCTGTCATTTTCACCCACAAATTATCTGCTCAGAGTTGTAATATGGTTTGTATATAACTTGGGTACTTTTTGATACTTTCTGTAATAATTCTTGTAAGGTAAACAAAATTTATTATTATTATGTATTTTATCCCAATCTTAAGCCTGGAATTCTGGTGTTGAAAACGCAGGTAGTCTTTAATTACAACTCACTTGTCTGAACCTAGGTGCGAGATCGAGCTTGTTCCCAACGAGTACGAGCGGCAGACGCTCAGCGGGGCGCGCGGCGGCCAGCAACCGGCGGTACTCAGCGGCCGCGCGGAACGACCGTCTGTCCGTCACTGAGTAGCACAGCACGAAGCCCTCGCCACAACGCATGTACTGCTCACGCATCGCTGTGAACTCCACCTGCAATTGCCAATTAGAGTATATAGTATTGGTGTTACAGAATAGTTAAGGAATCGGTTTGTAGCATTATGTAAACATTTAGCAATGAGCTAATTACACAATTTCATAAAGATGTTAAATTAGCTTGCAAATAAGTCATCAGGATGAACTTTTTAAAATCATCCAATTTGTATTCATAGTTATTATATTTATAATCTTAAGTGAAACATAATAATTTGTCATAACAAGATAAAGTTCGACATGTCTATTAATTGATTATGAAAGTACCGTTCTATAATAAATTTATCCTTAGCAAATAAGATTACACTAGTCTACTTATTAGCTAATAACCTGGCTATATGTAGGTTTAAATAGAATTATTATTAAACACTTTCCATTTTCAGTTTAGTTCAATTCAATTCAATTCTTGATTGCAATTCTGCCAATGTCCAGTGAATTTCAGTTTAATAATTAAGTCATATTCTCTATGTCCACTACACTATTCTAAGTATTTCTATACTAATATTATAAAAAGGACAGATTTGTTTTGGTTGTTTGTAACGAATATGCTCCGAAACTACTGGACCCACTCTGATGAAACTTGGTATGGGGATACATTGTTTCACTGGGAGTAACAGGCTACTTTTTATCCCGATATTGTCAAAGGATCGGGAGCTACGCAGAAGACACCGCGCGCTGCTAGTAGTTTTATGAAGAGAAAAGATATTTTGTTTTTAATAAACTAGCAACCCGCCCCTGCTTCGCACGGCTATATTATGCATGTATTATACATATAAGCCTTCCTCTTGAATCACTCTATCTATTAAAAAACCGCATCAAAATCCGTTGCGCAGTTTTCAAGATCTAAGCATACATAGGGACAGACAGCAGGAAGTGATTTTGTTTTATACTATGTAGTGATACTAAGGCTCCAAAACTGTAACCGAAATAGGCTCTGAAAATAATTACAGGGGTAGTCTATAGTGTACAGAAGGATAAAGGCTACTTATTGTGTAGGTGTAACATTGAAGTATCAACCTTATAGGTAAGTAGAAAACTGTGTAAGTACCTGTCCAGCTGTGTCAAGTATATCCAGTAGGGCTGGTTCTCCATCTATCACAGCTTGCTGCTGGTACGAATCCTCTGAAATTATTGACAAATGCACCATTTAAACAATACCTAATGCAAAATCATACAACATTGAACACTCATTAGGCTTTATCAAACAAAGATCACAAGTACTGTGACTTCATGTGTTGTAGGCTGTGATTGTGTCTACCTACCTATTGTTGGGTCATGGTAGTCAAGGAAGCTGTGACTGACAAACTGTAGAGTGACCGCCGACTTGCCGACACCGCCGTCGCCCAGCACGACGATCTTGTAGACGCGGAGGCCGCGCGACGTGCCCGCAGCCTCGCCCGCCATGCCGCCGCATGCCTGAGCACCCGAGCCGCGCCCGCCGCCGCCGCACCCGCCTTCACTCGCCCGCGCCCATCGTCCTCCGCCGGACAGACACCCGCCCACCACTATCAACACAACACCCACGGCACGAGTAAATACACAATACACTTCAATTTTCGTTAAATAGACACATTTTGGATTAAATTCCAGAAATACAAATTCAATAAAAATCGACAGCTGATTGATTGATTAGGAGCCATTGACATTTGACATTTTTGATGGAAAAGTGAAAGTAAAAAAATGCTAAGAATTTTTATACGTATTTGCTGGAATTTTATTCTTGAAGCGGTGCACTTGTGCTTAAATCTGCGGCTATTCCAGCAGACTCTTGTATTGTATTATTGTTATTGCTTCAAAACTCTAAGATGAGATTTAGTGCTTTACTACAACAAGAAAATTTAATAAGATAATTTATGGCTAAGAGCTTTTTGCCTGCCCCTTCGGGAATAAAATAAAAAAGGTAAATTGGTACTATTATGTTGGTAGTCTTGTTAGTGACTAGTGAAGTGGTAAAAGTGGCAACAATTAAAAACCGGTAAAAAAAATATAGGCATGAAGTCAACCGAAGAAAATTATTTATTATTTCATTTAAAATAAGTTTAGTCCGTCCCACTGCAGGGCAAAGGTCCCCCCTCTTTCCACTGTTCCCTGTCTAGAACCGCACAAAAAATACTCAAAAATAAAAAATGCCCTTCTTTAAAAAAGAAGACAAGACAAAATAATTATTCGTCACCCTAGGCTGTATGGACTAATAATCTTTAGCCTGCTCTTTCGGAGGTATTAACAAGAGAAAAAAAACTATTGTTTTGTTGGTTTTGTTTTGGAATTTGAGATTTTGCAAAAATCAAGCAAAAGTTCGCTCTATTAGAAATAATGGCTCACATTCAGTTTGTAGATGAATTAGTAAAAGAATACCTTTTATTTAGGGGCTTCGCTTCAACGTTGAAGGCCTTCGATAATGATTTAAAAGCTGACAAAGATAAAGGTTTCAGAGTGGACAAGATTGTTGAACAAATTCTTTCCTACATAAATGTTTCTGACCTCAATGGGCTAAAAGAATATTGGTCGCATCTGGATAGCTTGGTATTTTCTAAATTGGAAGTTCATGTTCAGCCTGGTAAGTAGGACCCTTTAGCTCCAGCACTTAAAATTTTGTAAAAATCAAATCTACCCACTGTCGAAATCATGAAGAAAGTTGGACAAAAGAAAGTCTCAAAACTTTCCCTTCCTCAATTACATTCAAAATTACTATGTCTATAACTTTTTGCCTTGAACCACACAAGCACTTTCTACCTACTGTTATCTTATCTTGTATATTGGGGGCTGACAGATAGCCAGCAACACTTCGACCCAAGGGGATCTTTTGTGTTCACCCCTACCTTAATGTTTCTTACTCTTTGAAGAAGTGGTCGATTAACGCGGTGATCCCACTGAGAGGAAGAAACCTATATTCCTCCGGTTTGGGATATGCATTCCCAGGGAGGCTCATACGCTTCGCTGCTACTAAGACGTCGCATTCACACAGTACCTGCTCCATAGTTTCCCTAACATCACCGCAGGCTCTGCAGTCATTATTTGAAGTTATCTTCATTTTTAAAAGCATGTCATTTGTTCCGTAATGTCCTGTCAAGGCACCAACCACAGCTCGTGCTTTGCTTCTACTGTTGTTCCATATAAATTTAGAAGCCTACCTATAAATTTCTTCAAATGTAGTAACCCTTGGCTGATTTCCCACTCTTGCGTGTGTTTCTTATCAGCGTAATCCTTTACGGCCTTTATGATTGTGCATGCTTGCAGGCCCATACATGGTTCAGGTCCAAGCATCGCACTTGCCGATCCTGTCCTTGCTAGCTCATCAGCTTTCTCATTTCCTGTTATTCCTACATGGCCTGGAACCCAGAGCAGTCTTAGTTTGTTTCTACAGCCCAACTTGTTTAGGGTTTTCACCGCATTTAGGACCAGTTTCGAGTTGACCTTGCAGGAATTTAAGGCCTTAAGTGAAGCTTGACTGTCGCTAAGAATGTAGATGGTCTTGTTCTCTACACTCCTTTTTAGGTTTTCCTCTGCGCATGCTATGATTGCATACATCTCGGCCATAGTGTATTGACCCAAACTACTCCATAGTTGTGAAGATTCTGAGTAAATACCTGCTCCAGTGCCAGACTCAGTTTTCGAACCGTCTGTGTACCAAATGAGGCCGTCTGGTGAGCGCAGTTGCTGCTTCCAGTCTTCCCTTGTGGGGACATGTATTTTAAAGTTTCTTTTTAGATTTTGATACACGGCATCACGTCACTAATCATATTCATCTTCCTTTGAAGCTCATCATTAAGCTCCATTTTTGTATGCCTCGTTACCTACTGTTAATTTTATATATTATCTGATTATCATCAAGGTCCCGCTGTTTCTCCCGCTCCCCTAGGAATATTAAGATAAAAAGCATCCTATAGCTTAAAATCATGCATCTGCTCCCAAAGATTCATTGTATCCTCATACCAAGTTTCATCAAAATAGGTCCAGTAGTTTCAATCATTTTCACATATTCAAGCCAATGAATGATTGGAATTTTTTACCTGATGTAGTTTAAGATTTTAATTGATGTTTCTGATTTATAAGATTTTATGTTTTTGAGTTGTTTTTTCTTTTAAATGTTTTTTTTATTTTAATTTATTATATTTATAAAACATAGGTATCCAAACAGTATACATAAATCACTACATAGTGTAAAACAAAGTCGCTTTCTCTGTCCCTATTTCCCTTTGACCGCTTAAATCTTTAAAACTACGCAACGGATTTTGATGCGGTTTTTTTTAATAGATAGAGTGATTCAAGAGGAAGGTTTATATGTATAATACATGCATAATATAGCCGTGCGAAACCGGGGCGGGTCGCTAGTAATACAATAAAAATAACAATATGGCTGTCATACAAAATGGATAAATATCATGTAAATATGACATTTTTTATATATATCGGATATATATAAAAAAATCCGATATTTTGATATTTAAGTATTATAAATATCGGATATTTTTGAACCCTTAACCCTACACAATAAGATTATAATGGAATAGAATAACATTTATTAGACATAATCAATGGATCATCTTCTCCAATGTCCATGTGCCCCAACATCAAGAAGAAGAATATTTAAATTACTCCTGTCTTTGTTTAACGGGAATCCTGACATACATAGGACTTGTACAGGGTACTATAGGTCATATTAAATATCTAGAGGTACTTTAAAAATCTACATCGCTACACTAATATTATAAAGAGGAAAGATTTTTTATTTGTTTGTTTGTAACAACAAGGCTCCGAAACTACTGGACCGATTTTGATTAAACTTAGTATGAGGATACATTGATTCATTGGGTATAACATAGGCTACTTTGAATCCCGATATACCCACAGGATCAGGAGTTACGCGTATAAAACCGCGGAACGCTGCTAGTCCTTAATATACATAATAATCCTTACTCCTTTATATGTTATCAGCGGTGCGTAAAATAGAATACAGTTTATACAAACTGTACCTGGTGACGGCTGCTCAGAGTACCGGCGGTGTCCGCAATGATAAGGTCGCTGAATTCTTTGCGAAAATGTTACCGGAGTTGCAAGGGCAGAATGAATGGAGAGATTGGTTCAGTACGTATCATTTAGTTTTTTTTTATTGATGTTTTTTCTGATTACCCTTGTATTGTATTTGTTGTCGGGCTGTTTTCCGCAACTCGACGTCTGAGCGCCTATTTTGCGTCCGGATGGGATTACCCTTCTTCAGCTTTATTTTGACAACCTCTGTGGCGCTACGGTCAAACACCCGCCTACACAAAAGATTGCGGGTTCAATTCCTGCTTCAAACAAATATTTATGGATAGATATTGGTTCTGTTCTGCGTATTTTATATGTGTATTATGGATGTATTTACAAAAGAAATGTAATAAGTATTGTATCCATTGTCTACAAGCCTGTTCCTTAGCTTGGAGCTAGATGGCGCTGTGTTAAAATGTCCTACGATATACTTCTTAATAATATATATAAATCTCGTGTCACAATGTTTGTCCTCAATGGACTCCTTAACCACTTAACCGATTATAATAAAATTCACACACCATGTGCAGTTCGATCCAACTTAAGAGATAGGATAGCTTACATCCCGATATTCCCACGGGATCGGGAGTTACGCGGGTGAAACCGCGTAGGGCAGCTAGTGTAAGTATAAAATAAAGTGGCTTCCCGCTGTCTGTCTGTCCCTATATATACTTAGATCTTTAAAACTACGCAACGGATTTTGATGCGGTTTTTTTAACAGGAGGTAGGTTTTAGTATATAAAACAATACTACCACGCTTACGAAGTCGCGGGCAACAGCTAGTAAATTTATAAATCATCTCTATATATTTCTAACTTGTACAATTCCAGTGCTACCATACATCCAGAAACCAGAAGAGAATCCTTCCTTCTCCCTATACTACACTCGAGCCTGGCAGGACAGCGTACTAGTCTCTCTCCACAACCTACTGGCCACCGTGTTCCAGTGCATGCCGCAGCCGACCCTCACCAGCTACGAGAGTGAAGCTGCCCTCGTGAAACGTCTACAGGATAAACTTGCGACTTTCACTGGCAAGGTAATATTGTAATATCGCTTTTAGGCATTATCATACATTTATAGTTAAAAAAATATCTGTAAATCTTTTTGCTAGTATTAGATAAATGTAGTGGTTATATGTCGAAATCTATTCTTAGGCCTGAAGCTTTAGACGGGCGCCCGTGATGATGCAATTATGTATGGTATCATCAGGCTTAACAACGTTTATTTAGAATATAGCTTTTGACCACTATAGTCCAAAAGTAGTCTGGGTCGTGGTGCTCAGAAAAGAAAGTAAACTGTGTCGGGCTGGAATCACTACGTCAAGGACTGTCACCAAAAAGCTAGATTCTTCTTCAAATGGTGGGTTGACTCTGGTCGTCCTGAGGCAGGTGAAATATACGATAACATGATTGTTAGTAGAAGGGCCTTTAAAAATAAGTTGAAGTGCTGCCAGAACAATGAGGATCAAATTAAAATGAACATTCTAGCAAAACAAAGGGAAAACAATAATTTCGGTAAATTCTGGAAGAGTACCAAAAAGCTAAATAGTAAAAGTAATATACCGGCAAGTGTAGAGGGTGTACATGAGCCGAAACTTATAGCCGACTTGTTCTCGCATCACTTCAAAGCTAAGCCACTTTCCGCTCAGCTGAATGTTGATCCTAACGGTAACATAGACAGACAGACTGCCTCAAATAAGGCTCCAGGCAGCAACCGTAACATATCTCCACACGAAATAGCTTTAGTGATAAGAAAAATGAAGCGCAACAAAGCTCCAGGGTTTGACGAACTAAGTGTTGAACACCTTATACATGCAGGTGATTATATATGTAGGGTTCTAGCTCGGCTGTACACTGTATGTATAAACTCAGGTTATTTGCCACATAACCTCATGAAGACGGTGGTGGTTCCAGTCCCGAAGAACAGAACAGGTGATCTATCTACCGTAAAAAATTACAGGCCAATTTCTCTCGGCACAATACTGGGTAAGACGCTGGAATCTCTAATCTACCCGGATGTAAAGTTCCAGATAAAACTGGACGATGCGCAATTTGGTTTTCGTCCTGAACTTTCGACAGACTCAGCCGTTTTTAGTCTCAAATCAACCGTAGGGCATTACAACAATAGAGACACTTCTGTATATGCCTGTTTCCTAGACTTAAGTCGGGCTTTTGACCTGGTAAATTATAATTTACTATGGCAAAAACTCGTTACGTCAGGGGTCGCGGATGACACGGTTCGACTGTTGAGGTTTTGGTACGAAAACCAAATTAATTTTGTGAAATGGGGCGACTCCATATCTAGTGAATACATGCTAGAATGCGGAGTACGCCAAGGTGGATTGACCTCTCCGGACCTTTTCAACCTTTACATTAACGGACTTATTGAGGAGCTCAGGAGCACTAAAGTTGGCTGTCACATTGGTGGAACTAGTCTTAACAACTTTAGCTATGCTGACGATATGGTGCTCCTGAGCCCCTCAATCAACGGGTTGAGAAAACTGCTTAAGATCTGTGAACAGTATGCACACAAACACGGTCTAAAATATAATGGTACTAAGACACAAATGATGGTATTTAGGTCGGGGAAGGGTCCGGAGAGGGTTCCTCCGGTGTTTATTGATGGGGTTCGGGTAGAGAGAGTTCCGCGCTTTAGATACCTAGGGCACATTGTGACTGAAAACCTAAATGACGACGAGGATGTGGAACGGGAACGCCGGGCCCTGGCAGTTCGCAGCAACATGCTGGCACGCCGTTTCTATCGCTGTAGTGACCAAGTGAAGCTGACATTGTTCAAAGCATACTGCCAATGTTTTTACACATGTCAGCTTTGGGTCAACTGTACCAGGAAGGCTCATAGTAGCATCAGGGTGCAGTATAATGATGCATACCGCATTCTGATGAAGCATCCGAGGTACTGCAGCGAGTCCAACATGTTTGCAGCAGCTAGGGTTCCGGATTACTTCGCTGTGATTAGAGCTCGCGTCGCTGCTTTTTGGTCCAGGCTGCGGAGGTCAACAAACAATATCTTGTCTACCCTATCCGAACATCTAGATAATTATATTTATAGATATTGGCTATCTGTGCACCACGACCAGAACCGTAAGTAGCATGTACCTACCTATAAAAAAAAACGACCCCGTCAAGATGTAGCTGTCACGCTTACCTAGACGATACCTAAAATCGTGACGGGCAATTTTCTGCCACCAAACCTTAATTTGTCCTTTTTGCTTGAGGTTCTTAAGGCACTTAACAGCCAAAACCAGAATGCATCTCGCCTTTAATTAAAATGGATATTGCAACAACGACACTTTTCCATGCAATCATTTTAATCAAAGCAAAATTCGGTTGTAGTCTTGCACATGAGGTCACATTGAATTGTCTTAAAACTAAGTTAGGGTGTCTTCGGAACGCGCTCACCAATGAGAAGAAGACACGAGAAACTCATGACAACAGGCATGTTACGTTAAAGGGTCCTCCCTTTAACGTAACATGCCTGTTGTCAGCTAACCTCTTTCATAAATTTAATTCTTACATTTCCAGACTCAACACCAACCATCAGTTGAAAAAACATCACCGAGCAGTCACCAGTCGCGTCTCGCTGCGTACTCGGATCGCCTGAGCGCGCCGCTGCCTCTGGTCGACGACTTCTGTGCAGCGCCCTCCGAGCCCAGCGACAACGGCTTGAGAGAAGCTAAGGGACTCCGAGGGTTGCTGCGGCAGATGGGTGGTAGTCCTGTCATGGGACGGCGCTCGAACAGGTCACAGAGTCAAAACTGATTGTAGAATAGACTGTAATGCTGTTTAGCCTGATTAGTAGGTATAAAAATCCTTTCTTAAGGTGGGTACATCCATACGCCAACGACCTTACTACACAGGTTACTAAACAGTTAATACCGGCACCGGTCGCCTTCGTTGGTGAATATTGTTATTGTTACAAATGTATTTTGTTTTTCTCAAAAGTGCTGAGATGAAATTGTAAATGAGAATCTTTAGCGACATTTTGGTGTGACTTTGAGCCAAAAAATCTCTATAGTTTTGAAGCTATCCTAAAATTAAGAATTAAAGCTAGTAGAACTTTGAAACGACAAGGAATTTTCGTCTCAAATTATCGGTAAAGATCTCACCTATAATCCCATCTCAGCACATTTGAGAATAACAAAACACATTCGTAACAATTAACCATTTTTCACCAACGAAGGCGACCGGTGCCGGTAGTAGCTATTTAGTAACCTGTGTAGCAAGGTCGTTGGCGTATGGACCCCCCGTTTTAAGGTATGGTTATGCCGAAGATGCATCGCACGTCACACATAGCACTTCGCACATCGATGTCACTTCCATGTAAAACAAATGTATGGAAATAGAGGCGCATGCACATGTCGTAAGTACCTACTGAGATACATCGATGTGCTCTGGCTTGTGATTGGTCTAATCAAGGTCACTACGCCCCGTCTCACTTGCGCCGCACTGCTTCGTATAGACTTGTGTGATACATCTTTGACATAGCCTTTACCTTACGACGATGCTCAGAAATGTTTCTAAGCAATACATAAATATTGTAGAACATTTTACAATGCTTTGTAACATTGTCGCTGACGTTAAATGCCACTAAGAAGAACCAGAAAAAGCGTTCCTTCACTAGTCGGCAACGGAATTGCAGACCCAGTATAGAGTTCTAAAATGACTATTATTGGAATGTTTTCATACTGATATTGTTTGTCTCTAATAAATGCATGAGTTTAAAGACCATCAACTCAAGCAGGACCTTTCTTTCTTGAGTTGAAAACATTCTATTAATAGCAGTTTTGGTGCTTTACTGTGGGTCTGCACATCAGAAAAAGGATATTTAATTCCTTTTTCTGAGGTCTGCACTTATCTTGCCTGATTGTACGTTTCTGAGTTTGGCTGTTACATTTCCGGGAAGGTTTCAGTTTTTGTTTAGTGTTGACATTTATACTTAAGGGGGGTCCATACGCCAACGACCTTGGTACACAGTCTACTAAATAGTTACTACTGGCACCGGTCGCCTTCGTTGGTGAACATAGTTGATTGTTACGAATGTGTTTTGTTTTTCTCAAAACTGCTGAGATGGAATTGTAGGTGATATTTTTACCGACATTTTGGTGTGATTTTAAGCCAAATATTTCCTACAGTTTTGAAGCTATCCTAAAATTAAGAATTAAAACTAGTCTAGCTTTAAAATGACAAAGAATTTTCGCCTCGAAGTTACCCCAAAATATCGGTAAAAATTTCACCTACAATTCCATCTCAGCACTTTTGAGAAAAACAAAACACATTCGTAACAATCAACAATATTAGTTGTAAGCGACGGGTATTTCTGGCGCGTTGCGTTTGGCAGCATAAAGCAGCCTTAAAAGAAGAGCTTTGTGCTTGTAAATATGAAAACATTATTTCCATGTTTAATGTGACTAGGGTTTCTTTGTGACCTAAGTTATTGAGGCCTTTGTGAAAGTAACTTAAAAGTTAAGAAATCTTGTATAGATTAAAATTAAGTTCATAATTAATTTATGTAGGAGTTGTTAGTATAAAAAGTTATTTCTAAGTTAGTTAATCCTCCGAGGTCGTCCATGTTTTTTTCAAAAGGTCCGGGTCTGTCGAATTTTCCGCGGGAAATCCCGCGAGATCCGGATTTCTCGAGGGGGGTCATTAGAATAGCGATAACAGCGAAGTTATGAATGGGAGCTAGATACACCCTATGTCATAAAGAATCGGTATGAAGTACACTACCTACCTATATATACATTAGTGCAGTTTTATCTTGTTATGTATTATTAATTCTAAGGTGAAAGTCCTTTCACTGAACTTTCTCCACTTTCTCCAGTTTGTTGTACATACGTAGTTATAATTTAAAAATTAAAGGAGTTATTCCACAAAAAAAAATTATATGACTTGTACAATTCAAAACTTACAAGTTTAGGACAAAAGAAACTACTTTACTCGATATTTTATAGCCCTGGCAGACTAAAGCCATCTGGCCGTTTAAGTGGACCACCCGCGTCGCGGGCGCGCGCGTCGGCAAAAAATTCTTATGTTTACATTTCATTTACGATAACACTGCCGCGCTAAGTGGTTTCGTTTTACAACTTTGTTTACAGTTTAGTTTGTCATGAATCATTACACAAGAGGTTGGTTGTTTGAAGTGCTTTGTTTACGAGTATGAACAAAAAACCAAACACTCGAAAACCGTTTTTAGTGACCGTGGGAACGGTCGGCCCGCCTCTAGGAGGTTATTCGTTTTTTTCGAGCTTATTTACACGAAATAAAGCCAAAATTACGCTAATTGAATGATTAGTACGTATCAAGATATGTTGTTACTGTCGAGATTATCTATCCACTAGTGTATTTTTATTCGGAATAAATAAATATTTACGAGAATGTCGCGCCATTGGCGCTGTCTCGTGACTTGGTTGATGTATTTGACAATTTCTTTACGAAATTTATTCTAAAAACCTATAGAATGGTATAAAAACTGTTTAGAACTCATCCATCCATGTTTTGCTTGGTTAAATTATTTTATTCGTTCACAAAACACAAGCTCAAGTGCAAAAGTTGCCGTTGCGGTTGCGACGTTCCCACTTGACCTCAGACTCGCTCAACAAATGCGAAAAAAGTAATATTTCCGGTTGTTATATTGGTAGCTATGAGTCTGTATAAACAACTTAATGTTTTCTCTTTCACATTGTCTTTGTTCGAACAAGCTAGCTATATTTTTAAAAGCTTGACATTGAGATTGAAATAGGAGCCAAATTATCGACCTCCAGGAGGATGCGACCGTTGCGCGCTGTTTTAATAGCGGCCTCCAGGAGGTATTCGACCTTGGAGGGGTTAAAAGATGTAAATTGAATTAATTTGAGTAAATATTTTATGATTTTAAAAAAATCGATCACTTTAATTTTTTTAACACACAAGCTGCGTCCTCCGGTTTTACCCGCGTAAGTCCCGATCCCGTGGGTATATCGAAATAAAAAGTTGCCTAATATAGCCTTCCTCGATAAATGGACTATCTCCAACACAAAAAAAATTAACAATTTTTAATCAAACAAATTATTCAGCTATTTCTATCTATAATAAGAGAGAAGATTTGTTTGATTGCATTAAATAGGCTTCGAATCTACTTAACCGATTTAGATGAAACTTGGTATGATGATACGTTGATTCATTGACAGTAACATATACAACTCTTATCCCGATATTCCCACGGGATTGGGAGTAATAAACAATCCTAATAACTTATCCAAAGAATACTTAGACCCATCTTAGACCATAGTTGAATGGTCTAAGAAGGCGTACCGTGTTTTAGCGAACAAAGAAACCTTTTTAATAGTTTTACAATGAACCTTGTTTTTGAAAAACCTTATCAACTAAAACCCTTATCATTTCAACAACAAACAACTGTCAAAACTACACTTTAAATTATTTCCATTAAATTCTCTTTGATTATTTCAATCAACATTTTAGTTAAATTATTGTAAAATTCCATACACAAACGTTACTAAATCAAACTATGTATTAAGCAGACTATAAAAACCATTCCTCTTTATTTTACATAACTAAATTATTTACCTATAAGTAACATATTTTAAAATCCGTTCAAAATGCCGAAAGAGAAAGACACCACAACGAAAATGCCTACAGATGAATTCTGCATGGATGCTTGGAATAGAGCGTACCGTAGGAACCGCAATTGGTACATGACTCATCTGATGAAAGTACTTGAAGATCAGAAAGAGAAACAAGTCAGAGACATTGATGTTTCTATTAGGATTGCTCAAGAATTACAAAAGGTTTGCTAGTATGCATAGTTATTTAGTAGGACTGTTATGAGGAAAGGGTACCGGCGCTCTCCATACAAACGTAGTCGGCTGTTTCCTCCCTAGATAATTTATTTTATAATTATCATAGAAAGCAAGAGTTAAAAAAAACACAATAGGTATATATAAAAAATAATACAGGGGCATGGTCATGGCAGATATAAGTTTGATGCTACTAAAATATTTGCTATAGTGTCATTATCCAGGTAGGAAACAGTCGACTACGTTTGTATGGAGAGTCTTTCCTCCTAAGGCTTATTTCAGGTTCCAAATGTGACTTTTTATAGTTTCGTATCCAAAGATTAAAAACGGGAACCTTAACTAAGACTCGTCTGTCTGTCTGTCACCAGGCTGTATCTCATGAGCCGTAGCTAGACAGTTGAAATTTTCAAAGATGATGTATTTCTGTTGCTGCTATACAAAAAATACTTAAACAATATAATGGTACATAACTCTTCATGCGCGAGCCCGACTCGCACTTGGCCGATTCTATTAAATTGTGCTGCAGGGATAATTGTCGGTTTGATGTCCACATTATACCTACTTGTTATTGTAAAGGACCTCCACGTGTTGGCTTCGGCTCTACGTATAGGTACGCCTCTCAAAGTCCCGGGCTCTATAATCCCGTAAAATTCGGATGGGACACATAACAGACATAATATAGTTAAGTACCTACTTACATATTAGTAGGTATGGAGTAAAAATCCCTTATCTACTAATGAAATAAAACCGCAGAAACTGAACGAACCACTGTCGAAACCAATAGAGGTGCCACTCCGCGAGCTCATCCCCTCCGAAGACGATAGCATGATGAAACCTATCGAGCCAGAAGTGTTGCACATACTACACGGTAGCCATGAGAAGGGAGGCACTGAGAGGTATCTCAAGGAGAGGAATAAGAAGGCACCGGAGGATAAGTTAGTACTTACCTATTACCTACATCGTCCTAGTAGCTAATAGCTCTTTCTCCATACAAATGTGTTCCCCTATTCACTTCCTGAAAAATGCCTATAAGAGCAATCATAATTTTTTTCATAAAATTACGGTTTGCTGTGTTTGTTACGTCTACGCAAAACTGACTGAGCCAATTACGATGAAACTTGGTAGTCTGAAATAACACATTACAGTTACTTATAAATGAGAAAATATGTAAGTATACAGACATTACTGAACTCGTTAAAAAATGTTATCGAATTTTGTAATTCTGTCGGCGTAGAAAATTAGTTATCTAGCTTCTGAAAATGTAATTTGAAAAATACTTATTTTAATGTGGTAACGTTTTGATGAAACTTGGTAGGTAGGCTATATACTTTTACCTTATTCCTTTTATTTTAATATTCTTATGGGATAAAGAATAAAGCGCGTGTAACTTCAAAGCGCTGCTAGTCTGTAAAAAAAGTTTTTACACCACCTAGATTTTTCTTCCGAATAACAACGAACTGGGACTACGGTTGGCAACAGAAGCAGTCCCGGCTGCGCGGTCGCGACATCAACCACGGTCGGTGCGCGATACTGCGGGATACTTTCTACAGGAAGAACAACCTCGGACCTGATCCACCCTACTACGCCCAACCGTCCGGTGGCGAAGTCTCTATTTGTAGCGAGTATTCATGTAACTTCAATTAACTGTAATATACTAACATTTCAAATGGAATCTATTTTATTTTCTAAAGTATAAAAGCGCTATGCAGAACTGCTCGACTTTTCTGTAGACGCAAGGTCTAATCTTTCAAACGACTATAATATTGACGAGTGAATCAACCAGCTTTGGCAGTAATAAAAGGGCCAGAACTTCCGTGAGAGAGCATTGCACGTAAAGAAGTGTTAAATCCTTATACGCAGCAAAGTTTTCTTTTCGGAAATTGAGATTGAACCCTTTAAATTATAGTTCAAGAAAATCGCGCTTAGTACCTATGATGTATTTTTTAGACATAGTTTAGTAAAAATACACTTCATTTATAGCAAAAAACATATATTTTATATTTTTATTATTTACAATAATTCAACTTTTATTTACATATTAACAACAGCAAATGTTACCCACTTTGTTATAAGGCCACATCTGACTGTTCGAAGGGTATAATTACAGGGTATATATTGCCTATTCGTAGTCAAAGCCGCTTTGTGCTCGTGATAATACGAGTCGAGGCGGCGAACGGCCGACACCACAACCTTCCAACGGATGCATCTTAACACGGGGTTAGACTGGACAGTAGCTCACGGCCTTTTTATGGACCCTACCTCACCGCGACAACATTGACATGGCGGCTTCACAGACTACGTATCCAACTAAGGGATGATTCACATTAGACCGGGCCGACCGGACTGGGCACGGATTTGTAACGTTACATGCATTTTGTATGAAGCAATTTATAACTCACCTGGTGACGTAGAGTTCAACACGAATTAGTTTGATACGTAGCCAGCGGTGTCGCCATTGCGTCCCGGTATGGTAACGCCCTAACCGACAGATGCCTGTTGTGACGTAAAATAACGCGCGACCACTCTGTCTAGTCAAACCCTAAAAGCAGTCATCTCTTACAATTCGTATACGTTACTCCAACATCAAACGCGGGACTATATTTATTGCAGTTTAATTCAGAACTAAATCCCGGCATATCGAACACGCAATTTTGTTGATTGGTAACCTGCTGGAGTAACGCACAGTTAATTTGACAATAGGATTGAGCTACAACCATCTTGTGACGTTACAACGGGAGATCTAACTTCAGTCGGGTTAATCCATACTAACTTTATCATTTATGTAAACTACTAAAACCTTAATCAGACTTTGAAGCAATCCTTAATTCAAATGAGAATTCAATTAACAGTATAATTGACAATTAATAGAAAAACAAGAACTACACTTTAATTTAGGGTAGTCGCAAAATCTAATTAAGGTTTTAGTAATTGGAAAAAATATATGTTCTGTAGTCGTGAATTACAAAATAACTTTAAAACTGTATCCAGACAGCACTTTCTCCATTCTATTTACTTCCTGAATACTGCTTCTAGATCAATCATTATGTTTTCATAAGACCAAGGTTTACTGTGCACATGCATATGCCTCTGTGACTTACTTTCTATTTGTTAGGTATATAAAAGGTCATATTTTCTTTAGTAATTCGTTGTTAGAAAAAAGAAAATCAGGAGGCATTTGTACAATAAACCTAAGACTGCATAAAGCAAAAGGCATTATTTAGGAAGGAAATAGGTAGATACATTTGTATGGAGAATGCAATACCTGCACACCATTTAAAATTTCGATTTCTAACTAAGTGATTTTGACTAAAAACTACTGTTTTAATTTTGCTGGAATATGGTAAGTCAGTGATTGTATTATTTTGAGTACCTTTTGGATATACTTTTAAAGAAAAATGCATCTCTAAATCTCCGGTGAGACTCGAAGTCACCACCTCTAGCTTACCGTTCGAGTGCTATAACTACTACGCCACTTGACCCCGTTATCACACTGATAAATACCTTAATAACACCCCGTCGTTTTTGCGTCGGGGGTTAAAAATAGAGGCCATTGAGCAGAAGGGGATCTGTCTTGGGACCTTCATTGACGTGGAGGGAGCCTTCGACAGGACCCACTTCTGTAGCATAATGGCTGCTCTGCACAGACATGGTGTACACCCATTGAGCAGAAGGGGATCTGTCTTGGGACCTTCATTGACGTGGACTTCGACAGGACCCACTTCCGTAGCAGAATGGCTGCTCTGCACAGACATGGTGTACACCCGACTATCATTGGCTGGGTTAACAAGAGAATGGTGCGCTTTGCAGGTGAGTCAGCGGCGGCGACAGTAGTAAGGGGCTGTCCCCAAGGGGGAGTTCTGTCGCAGTTAGATTTCCTGTTGCGACAACGCAAAATATCGCTATATAGTTCCCATTGTTATTCAAATCACATTGTAAGCTTCTTACATACTTGAACATTCAACATAAATATTGCTAAAAATAGATATTCATCCGTTGAAAAACGAATTAACATAAAATGCTTCTCTACATTAAAATTAATCAACCAGCATTTCGTCAACAACTATCGCACATTTTTACTAAAAAAAATTGCTACAAAAAAAATAAAATAAAAAAAATTGATTACTTAAATAATAAATATGAGACAATTTGTTCTTTTCAGAAATCAATAATTATGTACATTAAAAAGAAATTTAGTTATCAGTCATCTTAAACCAATTAGAATGTATTAAATTGATTAGGTAGACATGTTCTTTTCGTAATTTTTTGTGAATATTATACTTTGGGATGAAGTTTTATGGCGCCAAGATAAAAGTAGCGTGTCGTACTTGCGGTTTTCGATAGCATAACATCTTATCTTTGACCAAAGGGTTTTCGGAGTAATGAGCAAAATAACTCCTCAAAA
The DNA here is from genome assembly GCA_907269075.1 of Idaea aversata. Classification (NCBI taxonomy): domain Eukaryota; kingdom Metazoa; phylum Arthropoda; class Insecta; order Lepidoptera; family Geometridae; genus Idaea; species Idaea aversata. The sequence goes on from OU026101.1 coordinate 11,108,554, forward strand.
TGCAGTAAATTATCAATTGTTGTGACTACTAGTAGTAGTCATCTTATTAATATTAAAAATGCGAAAGTTTAGTCCCCATCAAACAATTAATAGCTCAATAGATGGTTTATGTTACGTTTGCGAGTGAAACCGTGAGGCACAGCTAATCGAAAAATGAAATAATGATTAAATATGTAAGTACTTCTGTTTGTAAGTAAGCAAGATTTACAATAATTTATATGGTAAAGGAATTATTTTATGATAATTATAAATGTAATGAAATTATTTAAAAGTAGGTAATATAAATTATCACATATTTACCTAAAAAGGCTTGGTTACACTCAAGGGGTCTTCTCACAGAAAACATTGTGATTTTAAGAATCAAATTCACTTTTCTAAGTAATTCCACTCATTTTCTACGCAATTATTCCTGAACAATATTTTATTTAACACTACACGCGATCGCATTTTATCTATTTGTTTTATAATAATAATAAAACGTGATCGATCGTGCCGTGTTAAAATATTGTTTAATTAGTCTCTTTCTCAGTCCCAACACAGTAAGCCTCCACTCGGCTTGTCGTCTGCGCGTACGCATGGAAAGCTAATAGTTATATCTAGAGCTTTCTCATTATTTCCTATGCATGATTTAAACCATTGATAAAGAATTACTGGAGATAGAATGCCACTCATGAACAAAATAACGTCACTCAAAAACCCCTTATTTTAAGATAGCGCTACCACTATTTGTATCCCATGAATCTAGATGGCGCCACTGCTATTTTTACCACATACTTCGAGTAAAAAAAATTTTTGAGCATAAATAATGTTTCGCTTCTCCAGAGAAAAAATCGCTTCCAATTAGTAAAAAATATTTCTTTACACACGCCATCTGTGTAACTTATTTTTAAAAGTTTGTAGATTTCATTAGATTTTTAAATGTTACTAAAATGCATGTATGTTATTTTGGAATGGCGAGTGTTCATGTAACTGTAGTAATTCATTGTCAATGTTTATACGCACAAAGACTAGTGGCGACCGTCCATACTGGCTCAAAATTAAACCCACTAAATGAAATCTCCATTTCTTTTTCTCATCACTCACAAAGACATCACAACGTTGATATGAACTTATTGTCATTTAAATCAAATATCAAAACGAATAGCTCACACATTTCATCACAGTATTGCAACAATGAAGGCTTGTAAAGGCTTTACAATGTCTTATGATCACCATCATTCAATATGAATGTTTAAAAACCTACAGCACCGCCTCGCGAGGTGGCTATTTCTCGAGCTCTCGTGTGACTCACATCCTACTAAAGGTACTTTACTAAGATCAGAACGGTAGTAAATTCAGTTGGAAATAGAAAATGAAGCAGTGGACTTTTACTAAACAAATCTGATTGATATAATAATTGAATAATGTCAAAGCTCACTGGACCTTCTGTAGACCGCAATTAGTGAGACACATGATTTGAATGTGGAAAGGTGATTCGAAGCCAGACGGTACATTATCGCCACACGAGTCGTCGCCGACCGTTCTTGGCTTGTTATTGCATTGCACTTTCACTTGATAGAACAGTCTTGCACTAATCGTCACTATAGTCACTGTGTCTAAGTGGGCGGCTGCGGTTGCGCGGGAGGCGCCGGCGAGGGCGGTAACGCCGGCGGCGCCCCACTGGTCCACTGCACGAGCGCGTGTTGCGGCATCTGCGTCGCCTGGAAGTGGTCCTTGAGCAGCGCCTGTGAGAAGTTGCAGTGCATTTGGTACGCCTCGTTCTCACGCTCCGTGTCGTTCGCTAGCCGGTACAAGTCTGGGGGAACATTATCATCAATTAGAACTATATTAACAAAGATTTACTATATTTTCTTCTATACTAATTATTATAAACAGAAAATATTTTTTTGTTTGTAACGAATAGGCGCCGAAGCTACTGGACCGATTTCGATTAAACATGGTATGACAATACATTGGTTCGATATTCCCATGAGATCCGGAATTACGCGGATAAAACCGGGAAGCGTTGCTAGTTATTTATAAAGCATTATACTCAAAAATAATTTTAGTTGTAGCCCTAACACAATAAGCGGTAACACTTTGCACTTTGTTTGCGTGATTTGAAGGCAAAAAGGCGATAGGTCAACAGCATTATGTTGTGACTTTGTTGTCTGGTAAATGTTACCTTTCAATATAGCGGAAGCCCACAATTGCACATGTACGTCAGGTATCTTGCTGGCGAGCTGCATGGCCGGCGTGACCATGTTCATGCTCTCTCTGGAGTTGTTGATGGAGAGGAAGATGTGTCCAAGTAGCACCAGCGAACACGACGTCAGACGGTTCAGGTCTTCGGCGTTCGCCATCTTTAGGGTCTCACGGAGATATCGCCTGGGGAAATTGAACAAAGTATACTATATATATATATGAATAGATAGAATAATACGTACTTTTATTTTGTTAACAGATACCTTATAATCATAATTAATAAATCAGTATGAGTACAGTAGAGAACATTAGAATTACCAGAGTTAGACTTACCCATACAAAATAGCGTATGTGAATTTTAGTAACGTCAACTTAAATCTATAGCCGTGGCGCCCTCTAGTTATAAGAGGTATAAGTAGCGATGGCGCCATCTAGAAATAAGATGATTTTGTGTGACGCTACTTTCAAGGTAAGCCTATCTCTGGCAATTCTTTGTCAATGGAATTCATCAATTGGCAGACAGATGGCGCCATATTAAAAATGTATGAAGAAAACGCCGGGCGGTCAGTTCTGCCAGCTGAGAGGTGGAACCACAGAGATATATTATTGTACTCACTTGGCTTCATTATACCGCGCCTGGAAGAACGCCTGTAATCCGAGCACGTAGTACGAGGCCGCTCTCAGACCGTGCGCATACGGTGGCAACGCATCTGGCTTCACCTAGACCCATACAATATATTACTATTAATCATCATCATTATATTTCCGTCCAAGTCTATCTTCCCTGATGTAAACAATTTGTGAATATTGCAGGACAGCACCACCTAGCGTTAAACTAGGCTATGCTACCGGGAGAAATTGATAATTTATTTCATAAATAAAACATAAGATTGGAGCAAATCTTATTTGCTCTAATCGATAGCTGATATCATTTCTTTCACATGGTCCTATATGTCCATTTCTAAGTAAGAATTTTACAAAAAAACATATCAGCTACTGGAGCAAATCAAAGTATAACATGAATTGAAATATCACTAGTATCTGAATATAATTACTTGTTCCATAAGTATTGCCAGTTCATTGTCCCTTCTCCCTCTCAGGTAGACGATCGCGAGGTTTAACTTCGCGAACATCCACAGGTCCCTTTCTTGTGACATCTGGGAAATTCATGATTATTTGATTTACAACTTAAACATATCTAAGGCTGAAAGATAATGGCGTAAGATACGCCGCACGATAGGTTTTGCAAAACGTCTCTTTCTCAGAATAGACTTTATTGGCGCAAAATATCTCTTGCTCAGAATGCCCCTGTTGTGCAAAATATCACTTTCTCCAAAATTACCTTTTCGACGATGTCCTATTCTCAGAAAGTCCCTTTTTAGAGTTTGACACAAAATCTTAATATATATAAATCTCGTGTCACAATGTTTGTCCTCAATGGACTCCTAAACCACTTAACCGATTATAATAAAATTCGCACACCATGTGCAGTTCGATCCAACTTGAGAGATAGGATAGCTTACATCCCGATATTCCCACGGGATCGGGAGTTACGCGGGTGAAACCGCGGAGGGCAGCTAGTATGTTTATAAAAACACTAAGTAAATATTTTATGTCAAAAATACTAAACTTCCCAGGCTACTTCATTACTCTACTAGGGTTACCCGAACGAGCAAGTTCCAGCCTGGAAATGACATATTATGAGCATAGTGTATACAGTATGCGTCATAAGTCCACTATCAGTTTGCTACAATAATACTATAAACAAGTATTGGACTTACAACCGTCATCTAATAAACGTTACACACTAACATAAAAACTTGAATTACAAGAACTAGCGTAATTATTATTTTCAACATGTAACCTATGTCTTTAGTTGTGTGAGTAATATAAGCCGCCACCCGCTACACCAACCGACGTGGGTTCGATCCACAGGTTACGATGTTATAATGTTCAAATGGTGCTGCACTGGATTGGAAGCGTTACGGTGGCGGTAGACTTTTGAGATTGTACTCGATTGTACTTACATGTATTGCAGTTTGGAACTGTGCTTCCGCCGCGTCCATACAGTTCATAGACATGGCGTACAGTCCGAGCAGGCAGTGCAGTTGTGGCGTGTGCGCAGCTGCTGTTTGAGCTACAGTAACACGTTTATTATTAGTATTTGAAGATTTGTAAACAAATGTACAGTGGCCGGTAAAGAATGTATAAGCGGAATTATTATTGACGTGACAACGTTTTATAAATTGGTTTGCCGGGTGACACTTCAAGAAACTGCGTTACGCTCCGCTGATGTTATGCGCTCACAATGAGAGCGAGTGAGAGGCACGCGTCCCTTCCACTCGGGCATGGTTAGCCCGCCTAAGAGCGAGAGAGACAGACATAAAAAGTGAAAGGCACGCGTCCCTTCCACTCGAGCACAGTTGTTGTCACGTAAAACTTTCGCCCGTATACCGACTTTACAGGCAACCAGTTTTTTTTTAAATGGCGTATATATCGGAAACCGAGAGACTTTCATAGAACATAACTTTTATTTTTCTGAACCGGCACAGTGTCCTCTATCCGTAGGTGCCCGCTTATCCATTCATTACCGGACACCCTGTATATTTTAAGACACACATAGTTTTTAAGATATTGTAAATCGTCATTTTAATGGTCTCAAGCAATCATTTGAAATTAAAACTGAAGTACTCTGAAATATTAATTTTAAAACTGAGAATCGCCTCTCAGTATCTTAAAGATCTTTGATTATTTATTCCAACAGCAGCGTGTCTGTGTGACTAATTTTCAAAATCTGTGTGACTAATTTTCAAAAGTTCGAAAGTTTTATTAGTTTTGTAAGAGATGGCGTTACTACACTGCACGTACGCTATTTTGTATGAGGGGTAGTCTATATCTGGTAATTGTTAGTCAATGGTTGTCATAAGAATGAAATGATGTAAGTACTTACGGTTAGGCGCCTGATGTAGCAGATGCGCCGCGCGTGCGATCTCGTGCAGCGCAAGCGCCTTCCCGCCGGCGACGAGCCGACAGAGCGCCGCGTGCTCGACCAGCGCCATGCGCAGCCGCCACGCCAGCGCCCAGCCGCTGCGGACAGCGGTCGATCTACCGCAACCGCCCGCTGGACACATTAGATACAATTAAAACAATCGGATAACGTAAGACGTGGGCTGCAGCAGCCTGAAAAGGCTTCTGGCTTTCCGGGAGGACCTGGGATGGTTGGAGTGACAAGTAAGATATTCTCACTCGCACAAGGACCCAAATGAAGAGGCTAAGTGCGGAAACAGCCCCGCAAAACGCCAACGGGGTCACAGAAGGTTTGCATACCTTTACTACGTTAGAACTTTTAGGGATGGCCGCCTGCCATGCCCAGGCCGAAGGGAGTTTCACATACCCTCGCGACCCTCTTAGAGTGATGCGTGGCATCTATGATTTTTGCCGAAACGTCATTACTCTGTCAGAAGTTACGTAAAGTTAGCGGTAAACCAACCTAAGGCACTTGGTTCGACCCATCAGTTAGAACAAGAGCAAAAACCAATGACTTTACCTATCGAATATCAGCTATAATCAGCATTTATAATATTAGTTGATCAGCTATGGCATTTATAATATTAGTTGTGCTAAGGACTTACCCGTTAACTTATCAATCTGCGCGAGCGCTTTCTCTGTGTATTTATGCGCCTTGTCCATGTAGCCAGCCTGCGCGGAATGCATCACCGTCACCAAGTAGACCAAAACGTACAGTTGTTGTCGCGAGAGCCACACGAACGACTCGCCGCCTGGGACGTTACCGCACACAGCTACATAATTTATAAAACATATAGTCATTGCACACTGCGTCACCAAAAATAAATTTCAATAAGGCTTTTTCAAAAAATGATTTAATTAAAGAATGACGGCAAGGCAATACTTGAGCATACACAAATGGAAAAATATTATAAAATTCTCCATTTTTCTAGATTACACTGAAGTTGATAGTATTTCGCGAACTACATGTGGAAAAAGATATAAGCATTTTAAGTCACGTGTTTTTCATTTTCTTCATCAGCATCTGCATAGATGGAGTGATTCAAGAGGAAGATTCATATATGTATATTGCATGCATAATATATCCGTACCAAACCGGGACGGGTCGCTAGTTAATAGTAAAAAGTAACTTACTATCGTCATCGGGCCACGTCGGCGCCATGATTGTCTGTATACTTTGCTGTAACTGCTTTAGACACGGCTTCACGCTCTTCACCTGACCAGCCATCAAGTAATGACATACCTGGAACAAATCATTATAATATGACATCTTATTCTTTATTATATCCCGATCCCGTAGGAATATCGGGATAAAAAGTAGCCCATGTGTCAAGATCTCAAGTTATGTACATACAAAGTTTTACGCAATTCTTTCATTAATTTTTGTGTGGAAATAAACAAACTCTCATATTTATATGATTAGTAGGAAGTAGGATTAACTGCGTTTTAACCCGAGTAAGTTCTAATTCCATTAGAATATCGGGGTAAAAAATAATCTATGTGTTAATCAACCTCGAGCTATCTTTATAATAAGTTTTATAGCAATAAGTTCATAATATTTTCTAAGGTTTTCGTGACTTAATGTGAATTCTTAATGAAACTACATATTTAGGGATAAGTTTTTTTTTATACGTAAAACCTGACAGTTCAAGAACTTTACAGATTTCATGGTTACACGCAGACTGAGATGACATTAGTCACCAATAATATAAAAATGATTAGTCGCAATCGAAAAACCGCCGTTAAAATAGTTTCATCATTTCTATGATCATTTCAAAACTTTTCGCGAAAAGAAATAACAAACATACATACTAGCAAAACTTTTACATCTATAATATTTAAAAGTCGTTACTAATCAATGACAACCATACCCCTAAGGCTAAGATATGAGAAATAGCATAATAAATAGGTACAAGTGGCAATCAAATATTCTTCCAAGTTCAATCGGGACAAATCTATGATATTTCAATATCGTTAAATCTTTGACGGTATTCAAAACCAACCTTTGTAAACACTATCTGATGCCCTGCCGAAAAAGATCAGTGTCTTATGAATATGTAATGTTATATTCATTGTATGGGTTATTTGTATCATAAATTGTATTGTGATTTTTTTTTAGATGTACTTATTTGCAAGTAGTTATATATTTTAATTTATGTACAATTAGAATGTACAGTATGCGTCATGTACAGTCCACTAGCAGTTTGCTACAATAATACTATCGATAAGTATTGGACTTACGACCTTCTTCTAATAGACGTTATAGACCGGGAGATGGTGACAGAAATGACTTAATCATAATATAGCCGTGCGAAGCCGGAGCGGGTCTATAGTAATAATATATTCTTACAAATAAAGAAGTGATTTCATTAACTGTTAAATTTTTATAATTTTTATACATGAACTAGTTGTCTCGGCAAACGTTGTTTTCCCATATATAAAAAAAAACATACTAATCGGTTCAGCCGTTAAGGTAGAGTTTGGCAACTAATAACACCGTGACACGATTGACATCAATATTTATACATATATTTATATATTAGAACGCCACACAATAATTGTTTTGTCTTCCCGGAACCTCTCCATTAAAACTTGAACTTGTATTAAAAAATGAAATGGTATTAAAGTTCAAATTGACTATTAAGTATTATTACGAATCGTTTGTATGGGAATTGGGAGTTTAGACAAGTGTTCTTTTTCTTAGACTTAGATCAAAAAATTACTTGAAAATGTTAACAACAATTAGCTGAAAAACTGCACTTGACTGTCGTTGTTGTTGTCGTGGTATGTAAATATTACTAGGAACGCTCCGCGGTTTCACCCGCGTAACTCCCGATCCCGAGGGAATATAGGGATAAAAATAGCCTATATTACTTCCAATGAATCCTCATAATATAAAAGTATTATGAATTTTCTGTTTGCATGTTTGCACGCCTTCTTTAATTTCTTATCCATCTAAATGTCAAGGATTTTAAACCATGTTCGTTTATAATCCAATATCCATGAACAATTTAATGTCTAGTTATTAACAATGATAGTAAAGAACGAAACCTTGCTTCCTCCAGCATAAACCACGCGATCCAACTCTGCTATTACAATAATTATCTATCGACCAGCGCGTTACCCACATTGTTGCTTGAATAATTATTAACCTTGTCAAAGAGATTGCATTGACGTTTATTGTATTTATTTATTGTACTTGTTGTACTTGTTCGTGGGCTACTTTCCGCAACTAGACCTTTTTAGTTGGACCTTTTTTACGTGAGGGAGGAAAGGGCGCTTTATTTATTTATTTTATTTATTTATTTTAGGAAACTCAACAGCTAATACATAATTATATAAACAGTACAACAATAGAAAGCCAATTACAGAGTTCCACGTATATAAAACATAAAAAGTAAAAGGAATTATGATGTGATCCTAACAGTAACCAACAACGCTATAAACATAATACAAATATCATAAATAATCAAAAAATAATAGGTAACAAACAAAAGAAAAAGATGAGCCGACGAAGGACACAAAACAAGTAAATAGCATAAACAAAGAAATATAATACAATAAATAACCCCAACATTACTAAAAATACATATAATACCTACGTCTAGAAACATACACTAAACTCAAATTATACCTAAAAAATTAACAAAAAAACACACATAAGCCTACCCACCCATATACCTGACAAGTTTACAAATACATATATACTTATACATATATATAATTATGCGTAACTATAATAATTATATACCTACCTACCCGCTATAAATAAAACTAGCTACAAAAGAATAAGTTGCTTAACCGCCTCCTCGCCGACGCCACACTAGTACAAAACAGATCCAATTCCCCAGCGTCACACAGATCGTTGAAGGAACTACATGCACGCAGCAAATACGCATTCTGCCTATAGCTCGTAACAGCGCGCGGCACAAATAGCACCCTACTAGATCGCGTATTCGCAGGTGTTCTCAAATTAATCTTGTCCAATAAATTATGGCAATCAATGGAATTGGAAGCTATCTTTAAAAGAAAAACCACGTCAGCAATTTCCCGTCTATTAGATAAAGGAAGAAAGTGAAGCTTTTTACACAGATCTTCGTAACTATAATCATGAAAAGGAATTCTCAAACGATAGCACAGATATTTTAAAAATCTTCGTTGGATGTCCTCTATACGTGATATATAAATAAGATAACGAGGATTCCAGATTTGGGACGCGTATTCAAGCATACTCCTAACATATGCACAGTACAATATTTTAAAGGTTTTAGCACGCTTGAAATCCTTTGAGCTTCTCATGACAAAGCCCAAAGCCCTCGATGCTCTGGCACATATGCTGTCAACATGATCGTCAAAGATGAGCTTTGAATCATGCAACACCCCAAGATCTCTAACACAATCCATCTTATCCAACAACATACCCCTTAAATAATAGTTGGAGGAGATTACATTGCGCTTTCGCGTAAACGTAACTACAGAACACTTATCCGGATTCAGATCCAAATTATTTGCCATACAGTAAGTGTTAAGTCTCGATAAGTCAGATTATGGAGACTGGATACTCTGGCGTCCTTGCCACAGTAGACATTAACCCGTCCCTTGTATGCAGTGGCGGTCTAAGCCTGTCAGAGGCCCGGGGCGACAAAGCTGAATGAGGCCCCCAGCTTTAACTTTTTTTAGTTTTACAAGCAGTTCATATTTGTATGTATTTAAAAGTGTTAATGTTTATTTCGTTAAAATCTGGCGAGCGAAATTTAAATTCAGTTTCAATTATTAAGGCTAAATAAACATACATACCCACCTACAATATGGAATGTATATGGGTGAGGAAAATAAAATACGAATCGATCGACAAAAAAAAAAAGAAAACAAAAGACAGTTTTTTATTTTTTGTAGCGTGACATATTTTTCAGGTAATATTTAAATTCATCGTGGATCATCGGTTGCTGGGGTTGTGAGGGACCTCAGTACATATCGATTCAACCTCCCCTGTATGTTCCGCAACACTCCACGATTCAAAAACTATTTGGAACTTTAGTGAAATTAAATTATTAAATTATTGGCCCTTTTTGAACTATTAAGTACGTTTTTCAACATGATGCCCTAAGCTAGTTCTAGCCAAAAGAAACTTTCAGGGTTTATTCTCCATGAAAGGCAGTAGTTTTTAAGATAGGTTGCAGAAAAAAATAATTTGTAAAATATTTATTTAGAACCATACAAAGATAATGCAAAGTATAAACACTAGAATTAAAAAAAAGGTCTATAAAGTCGGTTTACGGAAGATAATTTTACGATATAACGTCATAAGAAAACGATGAAAAATTGAGAATTTTTTGCTATTTTATTTACTTTCTTTTTTTTAATTTTTTTGCTTTCTTTTTTTATAGTCTGCTATTCGTCACTCGTTACCATAACACAAGCCCAAATGAGCGATATTATTATTATTAAATACTTTGTTTCCGCTTGACGTCACACCATTTTTGTGAATGCAGGTGTTCCATCAATTTATTAGACGTTATCACGTCAAAAAACTTTAATGGTTATATGTATTAGGAGTTCTATACATCTAAGACTCTAATTGGTGTAGTGGTACAAAAGATCTACTAATCGACTTGTTTAAAAAAAAAGGCAGAATCACAGACCAGCCTGCCTAGCATGAAGACCAAAACACGATACGATAAAGCGATATCACGCGATATAACTACATCAACTCTCAAAATATGATAGATAAAGCCGCCGTGTTAAATTTTTATTATAAATTGCGATAAAAATTATGATAAAAATTCAACATGGCGGCTTTATCTATCATATTTTGAGAGTTGATGTAGTTATATCGCGTGATATCGCTTTATCGTATCTGTTTTGGTCTTCATGCTAGGCAGGCAGGGGCCCCCTACCGCGTAAGTCCGTCGAAATCGACATTGAAGTCATTTTGACAGCCGACATCAAACAGCTGAGGCGCACAATGGGCGGAATCTTGAGCCCGCCTTTCATAGGATTTTTTTTGCTATTCCTAAAGAAGTGTTTTGAAATTTTGAAAATTGTTATAAACCCCACAAAATATGGCATTTTTTTTAAATAAAAAAACCAGAATCACTTATTTGTTAATTTTTTGATGTCCCCAAAAATTCTGCATATTAATAACAATTTTTCAAAATTCCTATGAAAGGCGGGCTCAAAATTCCACCCATTGTGCGGCGCGGTTAGGATATCGATGTCGGCTTGTAGGTTTGCGGTGGGGCCCCTAATAGTTTGGCTGTAATTGCGAAATTCAGGCTAAAATCTGATTTATACTAAAATTTTACCAAGGTCCAAACAACCCTTGAACCACAGAAAATTGCAGAACACACAGGGGGCCAAATCGATAAGTACTGAGGTTTAAAGTCTTGGGTTTGATCAGGGGAACGCGGAGGCATTTGGGGTCCCCCCTAGATCGGAGGCCCGGGGCGGACCGCCCCCACCGCCCCCCCCTTAGACCGCCACTGCCTGTATGTATCCTCCAGAAGCCTGGACCGTACGCGCTACGAGTTTTTCAAAAGAAAAAAGATCAGGGCTTTGTCAAAAAATCTTATTTTCAGCTCTGTTTTACGTATAGTGATATATTATTGCACACCTTTGGGTTCGGCTTGAAATTTCTGATACAGTCATGATGCTCATTTATTTATATCACTTACCTGTTGCTGTATATATTATTTTAATGGTTACTGTGGCTATACATTGCTTATACGTATTATCCGCGCCTCACTAACTCCGTGTCAAACGGGATGCCAAAGAGGAAGGACGCTCTTGTTTTTGTGGTACTTAGATAGTAGCCAATTGCTACACTATTGGCGACCTATGGTAGCCAGAAGTAATCATCGATACGTAGTCGGCAAACGTCGCCATGGCGGCGGGCGTACCGGTGAGGTAGGGTCTTAAATGTATGCCATTCAAGGCGCTAGCTGTTGTGTCTGGGACATGTCTTAGATAGATTAGGCTTGCCCAGCACATATACCACCCTCCTAAGCTTAGTCGGCCGTGTCCAGAAAAAAGGACTAGTTAATACGTCTGGAACCAACTAAGCCACGGGTTTCATGATTCATCACAATGTTTAAAAAGTAGTTTTGTGAAAATTTATGTAGTTATTGTTCCCTCTAGATTTTTCGTAAAATGAGCTAAAGTCAACTTTGTAAGGGCAAGTCTAGGTAAGTGGTAGGCAAACTTTCTTTAATTAACATTATGGTAGAAATTATTTAAAGACTGATTCAAAAAGTTATGTGAACTTATGGTAATCCAACTCTCAACTGCACTAGAATTATGATTATAATGATAAATAATATATGTACGGTCAGCTGCATAATTGCAGACCCACTGTAGGGCTCCAAAACGGCTGTTATAACAATGTTTTCAACACAAGCAAGATTCTAGACACCTGCTTTAGGTAAAGTTTAAAGTCTTCTAACTCATCAATAATCAAACAAAAATTTTATTTTATTTTTTAATATTTAAAAAAGTTATCTCTTTATAAAATTAGTATAAACCTTCATACATGCTACCTTTTTATATCCATAGTAATATTTTTTATCTTACCTGAAGCACAAGAAAGAACACTTTAAGGTACTCCTTCTGATGTGGACTCCCAACCCACGTATCAACAAGGTGTCCCGCTTGGTTCAATAAAGGCAAAACTTCTTGTATCTTCTTATCAATTAATAATAACTGAAACAATATAAGAACATAATATTTTTTGTTCAAAGCAGTAGTACCTACTTATATTTTGAGTCCAGTTTTACCCACAGTTAGTCACAATTCGGTGAGAAAATCGGAATAAATAGAGCATTTTCATAGGGCGTCAGAGTTTTTCCTTGATAATCCAGTTTGTACTTGGTTGATTTTAATGTAAAATATGAAACAATCTTCCAGCAAAATAGAAAACCAGATTCCAATAGATTCTCTAGTTTTTAGTTACATGCATAGTTATCTTACTGCTTATTCTAAGACCCATATAGATAGACATTTTCTTTTGAATCTGCTGACTTTTTGTCCTTTCTTTTTGGGGCATGTTTAATTGTCTGGAGTAAAACATAGCTTGTCTATGACCAAGTTTCATTTCATTCTCAGCTTAGTTGGCCATGTTCAGAGGAGAGAACTCATCAATTAATATAATATAGGCCTTTTATTCCCAACTTAGGTTGTACAATTATTGATGTCTGAAATAGCTAATCTGTTATGGAAAATCTCTAAGTTCGGTGTGCCTTTTGGTCGGTCAATATTTAGGAGGTTAGTGATTCTTCATGGTGTTTCTCTATCTATTCATTAGACAAATGTAAATAATGACTGGTGAAGTTGTAGTCAGGCTTATGCTAAGGGTTTAGTAATTAGTGTAATTAAATAAACTTACCATTACCCTACTGAGTAAGAACAATACTCGTGTGTACGCTGCATTAGAGATCTGTGCATAGTCAACTCCGACACCGAGTAAACTGCTCGCTACTTCATATTCTTTTTCTGTTGCATGGATTTGCTAAAATAATAAAACACAATATAGACATTAGATATTAAAAGATAAAAGTTAAACTAAAAAGTTTGAGCTCTATGTCTGGAAATATTTATAACGAAGCAAAATATTCAAGATGCATTTTTGCATCTTGAAAATATTGCTTCGTGTTCATAGCGAGACTTGAACTCACTTTTCTTTTAAGGGTTCCTAACCGCAAAAGGTAAAAAAGGAACCCTTATAAGATCACATTCTTGTTCGTCTGTTTTCATTGTCAATCGGGATTTTAAATTGTTATAAACACAAGAAACTACTGGGGTATATTTATGTTAGGTATTTTTCTCAGAGGTTCCTTATTTGACGTTAGTAAGCACTAGTGCACAGTAGTTTTTTACCTAAATCAGTGTCAATAAATTATCAAAACAAAACAAGTTCAAAATTTAAAATTGTTTACAAAGTGTGCAAATTAAAGTAAACTTTATTAAAACTCAAGCAAACTGTGTCAAATAGTTGTAGTAAATGCTAGAAGTTCATGTATCTTACCGCCAATTGGAATATAAGCCTACAATGCCAGTACACACTGTGTTGTGACAGCTCTATAGCCTTCCTCAGGATAGGTTTGGAGTGTGTCGGTTGCCCTTGCTGCTCAAACAGCTCTGCTAACACGCTCGCGGCTTCAAACTTTACATCGTCGAACCCATTGATAGTCTGAGAGAGGCACCACTGCAACAAAAACGACGTTTATTGCCCAAATGACCCACTTCAAATCATTGTTTACATACTCTGAGAAAGCTGTCTAAGAAAATACGCTAAGAAGTTCATAGAACTATAGCAAATTTAATACGCCCTGAAAGTTAATCACATTATTAACCGCTCTGACAGCCAAAACTAATAAATAACAGTAAAAAAAACTTACACTTTGCTCCAAATGCGTTCTCGCCAAGTCGATGTTTTTGGTGTGTGTCAAGAGAATATTTCCAAGCTGTAAATGTGTTCTGGCTTCGACTCTCTGTGGTGGTTTAAAATTAAATACCGCTTGTAAACACTGAATACAACTTTTTATGTCAGGAGGATTCGATGTACGGAAATGTTCTGCTAAACCAAGTAAAGAAATATACCAAGCGTCCTGCGTTGACGCCATTTTGACATTTCTGCTTGGAGGGAACAGTGTTGCAATGCTCGATGAAAAATAATTTACCACAAAACATTGCCATTAAAGAGAAGGTAAATGGTAGGTGGTAGAAAATTAAATTAAACAAGCTGTCCATTCAACGGAAGGTTTGATTTCCGGGAATCTGGAGATTTACAAACATTATTAGGTTTGACCAAGAGAACCTTCTTGAGGATGTGCTCGAGGTTCTCTTGGATTACTTTATTTAGCCTTTTTTTCGGGAGCCTCGGACGACCCTAGGATTAAAAAAAACAAAATGTCAGATTTGTTATTGAATGTCCACGAAAGTTGTGTACCAACAAATTCTATTAGATTGCATTTAGTTGCAGGGAATTATAAATATTATCATTATTTATGTGATGGATTTGATGACAGGGTAGGTATTTACTTAAAAATTAATGAAACTTGTTTTTATCAAATAAAAATGTTAAAATTGAGGTTATCATAGAGTTGTTCGTTTACACAATTACTTATTTTATAGGGTTGGGGTTGTGGCTACAGAACCTTGCAGACAATTTGTTCCTGGATGACCTACAAGTATGAGGGTAGCCATCATGTCCCTTCTATCAGAGAAATTCAAGATATTTTAGTTGGTTTAGAAGACAAATCAACAACTTTTTCAGGGTCAAGGCAATGGATTGGTAGTTTTGAGGTAGATATAACTTACATTTAATTTCTTCATTTAGATTATGAAATCACTAATTGGTTATAAATCCGTTCCATTCGTTGTCGAACAAGATCCTCTAACAAATAGTCCTTAGGTCCATCTCCGGTGTTAAAACAAGTCTTAAAAAATACTTTTATAAGTCACAAAAATGTTTTGGCAAACATTTTATAATTTTTTATTCCATCCCTTCAGGTGTGTCTAGTAATTGACAAACTATACGACATCCCATGTAAAATCCTCCACGTAAACAAAGGCGACGAACTGAACACAATCGTGGACACCCTACTCTGCCATTTTGAGAAATTCGGCAGTCCAATCATGATGGGTGGGGATGTGGACTGTTCTTCTAAAGGCGTGATGGGTATTTGTACAGATGGAGAACCTAGCTTGCTTATTGTGGTAAGATTTGCGGTGTTTATTTGTTTTTTTTTTTCGCAATTAATTTAGCAATAAATCCTAAACCGTTTAATTTAATTTACAGGATCCCCACTATGTAGGAAAGGAACAGTCAAAAGAATTCCTACAGCACAAAGGTTGGGTAAAATGGGTACCACTTAAAGATTTCCTGTCCTCATCTTTTTACAATTTATGTTTACCACAAGCTAGATCCTAGTATATTGTTGTTCCCGATATAGCAATAAAATAAAACCTGCCTTGATTCTTTTTACACTTTCGGGAGATTCCCGGAAGAGTTGGTACCTGATACAGATTTTAGGTGGCGCCAGTGTGCACCTGGTGCTTATTTAGTACCTTGAAATTCCGTAGATGGCGCCTAAATATAAATCAGCCCCCTGATTCACAAACCGTCGGAATGCAACCAAAACGAAAAAATATTTTGCTGCTCTTTCACTCCCGCGGCTTTTGACGTGTTACCATCCTTGTCTTTTCAGTTTTTTTCGTTTCGGTAGCCTACCGATGGTTTGTAAATAAGCATCATGCAGTACCATTATTCACTAAGGTTCAAGTCGTTGGGCGCGCGTGATTAGGGGCGGAGGGGGAGAGGTTTTTGTATGGAAATCTCGTCCTAATCACGCGCGCCCAACGACTTGAAGCTTAGTGAATAATGGCCCATAGGTTTCCTAGATCTCAACTAACTTCTAGATGAAATTAAAAACAAATAACTATTTAAAATATGATTTATTCATCAATAGTCAGCGCTCCAGTGTTAATGTCCGTAATAAGGTCATGTGGAGGCCTGCCTTCTACTGTGCAGCCGACGGACTGTGCTGTTCCAAGGATCTCCTTCACTGTGCCGGAGAGGTCTCTGGACATTGACCTGGCTCGCATGGTCTTGGCAATGACAATGACATCTTCTAATGTGATGTTGCCATTGTGTTTGACTGGAAAAGATAAGTCATAGGTCATTTTTTAACAGATAGTTTTTTTTATCCAACTTCTAGTATCCCACAGCTGGGCAAAGGTCTCCCGAATCTCCTTCCTTTGGTCTGCTAGGTTTTAATAAAGGAGGGAAATGTTTAATTGAAATTCTATAGAATCTTTATTCTGATAACTGCCATAAATCAGTTTCACTTTATGCCAAACTTTCAACAAATTTCATTTCAATCTGTTTAGACCTCCATACTATACATAAAACATGTGTTTTGGGGTAGTGTTGGAATCCAAAGAGTTTAGATCAGACCATTGCTGGCACTCAGGTGCTCATATTTTAGTGAAACACTAGCTGCTGAACCCCAGTTTCAACTGTGTAAGTCCTGATCCCATGAGAATATTGGGATTATTATAACTTTTATGTTATTCTAAGACTCCTAACATACACATACCAAGTTTAATTGCATTTGGCCAAGTAGTTTTTATGTGAAGAAGTATCTATTATTAATAAGACTTCTGGAAGTAATTTGTGGAAGTTCTGCATTCAACAAGTAAAAACAAGTTGCTTTTAGATTACTCACTGTTCTTCTGCTTCTTGCGATCACGTGGTGGCTCTTTCAACGCTCTGATGATTAGGGCAGCAGCAGAAGGAACTACAGATATCTGAGCCTGCCTGTTCTGTACCGTCAGCTGTACTGTGATCTTTAGCCCCTTCCAGTCACTTGTCGCCTTGGCTATGTCATCACCAACCTTCTTGGGAGACTATACAGAGAAAAGATGTTAGGACTTATATTGATAAATTTGGTTAGGTACTGGCTCATGTAGGTTAAACTTTAAGGATTGGTGGCAATGTGAAAATAAGGCGCTTTTAATGCAATTAATATAAAAAAAAAAAATTCAAATAAATTGCAGTAAAAAAATCGTTTTCCAAACATAGGTATATACTAGTAGACTAGCTTTCACCTGCAACTTTGACTGTTTATTTTTCATAATCCTTTCATTTGGATGCATACGTCGTTCAAAGAACATACCCTCCAAGTTTCAGGTCTCTGCGATCAGCAGTTAAGGCTGTGCGTTGATCTGTCAGTCAGTCAGGACAAAGCATTTTATATGTATAGATAGATTGTGCCATAAGCCTAATACCTACGTTTACATAAATGAACCAGTATTGAATAATACTTGACCATTATTTACATAAAAAGGAACAATATTACCAATTTTCAAGTGTATACATTATGGCAGTCACATGGCCTGGTCCGCGACTCCTTATTGGGCATTCGGAGTAGCCGCGACAGGGAAACCGGTATCCTGAGTCGCGGGTTCCTTCCATCCGCCACCCGGAAGGACGCGCCTGGTAGGGAGGCACCCCCCAGGATCATACAACCATTCAAATATGAGGCAAGCAACATGTTACTTTAATGAGGTGCGATTTCTGCCCACACATGCTTGATTGTCTCATTTCACAGTGCAAGGCAATAGCCTAAACACTGTAACCTTTAAGTTATGACTGCCATAACATAAACCAAAGTGGTGAAGTTTGAGGTTATGTTCGTATGTGAGAAATTTCAGCATTTTACACTTACCAAACCCAAGGGACCAATTTTAGGAGCCAAAGATGAAGTAGCTCCTACTTCTCCACCAATACACCTCAAGTTGACTGTAAAATACACGTTTTTATGAACACCACTGACCACTGGAGTTTTAATCACTTATTCACATTTTCTCAGAACTTACCAATTTTAACTTCATTAGGATCGAACTTAGGCGGCATTTTGTCGGCTTTTTACAGTCACAAATAGCGAAATAAATTAATATCCAAGAAGATTAACTTGGATTAAATCGGCGAACTGCCCACAAAACGTTTTACAACGTTGACAGCTCACTGAAAAAGAACGAAATAGACGAGATTGACAAATCATGACAAATGACAGTTGCTTGACATTTCCGCCACAGATAAAAATATAAAAAACCGGATATTTCCGCAAAAAAGCATGATCAAAAAGGAAGGAACAAAATATCCCACTACGTTTTGCAATGAACAAATTAAGCTGGGAACAAATTTTCGGACGCGTCCGACAGCCGTGACCGACAGCCGCGACTGACTAGTGTGCACGGATGCTTCGGACGTTGTCCGCGGACTCTTCCGAGTGCCTTTCGCCACCAGTGTTGCCAGATTTTTCTACTTTTTGGCAGATTTAAGGCAAAGAGAACGATCAGTAGTCAGATAATTTAGTAGGTACTTTCAGTAGAAAATCGATTTGTAATTTAGTAGGTAATCTATTATGTCATTTAATATATTCGTCAAAAAATTCAGTATTATAGACAATTCAGAAAAATGGTTTTCCAAAATGAATATGGAACAGCGCTTTGTAGATTCTGGTAGATTTTATTGCACGCACAGGCAAACTTCTGTCCTTCGGACGCACGGACGCATCCCGCACCCCGTGCACACCATCCGCGGACGTCCGCGGACGTTTTCGGCTGATAGAAACATCCGGCATCGCTGTAGGACGTCCGAACGCTCAAGGGCAGCCCAAGGTCACGTCCGCGACTTACGTCCGATAGTGTGCACAGTTACATAAATTTACATTACACAGATGCCTATAAGTCGCGGCTGACGGACGCGTCCGTAAGTCGCGTCCGATACTTTGTTCCCAGCTTTAATTTGAAGATCGACAGTCATAAAAGCAGACTGGCAGATCAAAAATAATTCAATTTTGATGACAAAGAGGACAAAAGAGTATTTTTTGAAGAAGCCACACTGTGTAAAGTTCTTCCCTTTTCTTCATTTTTGTATAGTCTGTGGGACATTTTTTTTTATGTTGTGTGAGTGACAAATCTGGGATTTTTGTTGAATAAAATAAATTGAGATTTTTTCGATTGTGACGTGATTTTAAAGTAAATTTTGTGCAATTTCTACTAATTACAATACTCATTGTCGATAAGAAACAATGGCAAACGATGAAGCTGTGTTGAAACAATATCTGTCGAAGTACAAACACAGAGATTACACTTGTCGAGAAGTAATCAGTTTGATACAATTGTACAGAAGCTTGACCTATCGTCATGAAGGCTTTGTCTTCAACTCTGGCAGTCGAAAGGACCTACTCAACCTCGAGGGAACAATACCAGTTAACTATAAAGGCGCCTTTTATAATATCCCAGTGAGTGTATGGCTAATGGACACTCATCCACAGAATGCTCCTTTGTGTTTTGTGAAACCTACAAAGGACATGTCTATTAAAGTGTCTAAATACGTAGACAGTAATGGCAAAGTGTACTTGCCGTATCTTCACGACTGGAGCCCTAACGGATCGACATTGCAGGCACTTGTTATGGCTATGATAGCTGCGTTTGGGGAAATACCTCCGGTGTACTCGAAGCCGCGAACCGACACCCGCCCACCGTACCCGGTCAGCTCGTTCATGCCTTCCCCAGCTGGCTACCCGGGTTATCCTCAAGTATCTTCACAGCCTGTGTATCCAGGGGGAGCTGCGCCCTACCCTACACAACCTAACTTACCCTACCCCAGCTATGGGTCGCCGTACCCTGGCCCTAACACTAATGGAATGCCATACCCACCAGCACCAACAACCACACCTTATCCACCTGCTGCCGCAGGCTACACTCCTACACCAGATGTAGCTGGAGGAGGGACTATAACAGAGGAACACATCAAAGCATCACTACTCTCAGCTGTCGTAGACAAATTACGAAGACGCCTCAAAGAACAGGCTCAGCAATCACAAGCAGAGCTGGAAACACTGCGCAGAACCCAGCAAGAGCTCCGGGAAGGTAAGACTCGGTTGGAAGATATTCTTTCTAGATTACAGAGAGAAAGGGCTGAGTTGGATAAGAATGTAGCTCTTCTGCAGGAGAAAGAAAAAGAAATGGAAGCTGCAGTTGAAAAATTAGCTGAACAAGAGGGTATAGATGTGGATGAAGCAGTCGTGACCACTGCTCCACTGTACTCACAGCTTTTGAATGCTTTCGCGGAGGAAGCAACACTTGAGGATGCTATGTATTACATGGGCGAAGCTTTAAGGAAGGAGGTCATTGATCTTGATACATTTTTGAAGCAGATACGTAGTCTTGCTCGCAGGCAGTTCACCCTGCGTGCTCTGATGCACAAGTGCAGGCAGAAGGCCCAGCTGGCGTGCTAATAATGATGAACAGTGAGAAAAATATCAATACTCTGTGATTGTCTCAATAAACATTGTTCTATCTATACTTAGCAATGTCACTTAATAATATAAAAACTACCTATAATAATGATTTACGTTATGCTTGTATAAATATGAATTGGGCACTTTTCAATGTATTATGTTAACTCCAGAAAAGTAAGTTACAAAAAATTCTACATAAATATTTTAGTTTTATTTACATGTTTAATTTTTATTTTAATAATCTGCATTGAAATTATTCTGCTGTTCTACTTTTGCATTTACATTATTTATTTTTAAAAACTAATTGCTATTAAAAAAACATTGGAAGGCTTTGTAACTTAGGGAAGAGTAAGATAAGAATCTACTATGTTACATAATGGAATTTCTATGTAACAATTTAAAAGGCATAAACAAACAGACACCTCTCTTGTTATCTTAAATGATAACTTATGACATATGACTAAGTAATTTATTCTCATTCATTTATAATGGACTTCTATCAATAATGAGGTAAAATCACGACCAAAACGGAAATAATAAGGGAAAATTTTGTAAAAACAATTTTTGAACTGTGACCTTTATGCATAAATCTATATTATTTGTGAATATCTAAATCCAGAAAAAATATAACAGGCTATAAATCTAAGTGCTAGACAATAAGGTACACTGGTTACTCATAAGATGTTGAGAGAAGAAATACTTACATAATTAATTATTACTAGCTGCGCCCCGCGGTTTCACCCGCGTTAGTCCCGATCCCGTCTGAATATCGGAATAAAAAGTAGCCTATATGTTAATCCAGGTCTCCAGCTATCTAGATACCGAGTTTCATCGCAATCGGTCCTGTAGTTTTTGCGTGAAGGAGTAACAAACATACATACACACACACGCACACACAAACTTTCACATTTATAATATTAGTAGGATAATAAATACAGGTTGTCATGCTAATTCACTGCTCTAGATATCTGTTTAAGTATGTTGTAGGCACTAAATTATTAGTAATTTTTATTTGCGAAATATCTTTAAAAATCCAATGCAATGATGAAATTAGTGGTCCTACATTATAAAAAATATTTTGGCATGGAGAGGATGATCGTATAAATATTTACAGATGAATAATGTATAAGTTCATAATAATATTTGTGTAGAAATTATGAGTCACCACTGTATGCCGACACTTTCTTTATAAATAGGTATTTATTATATATAGTATTTATAATATACCCATTTAATGCTACTGTTAACCACCTATGTATTTCTATAAATAGGTAACTTATTCAATTTAGCGGTCTGTCCGCTCCGTAGTTTCATCCGCGTAAGTATGGCGTAAGTTAATCGGGATAAAATCACCTTTGTCCTCATCAAAAATGGTTAAACGTTTCATGCGTTAAAAAAACGTATCAGGAAAAAAATTATAATATTATAGGTATAGTAAGGATTGAAATTTTCTTAGGTATTTTGATTGAAGGTTTTGACTGTTCCTTCTTTCTTAATCACGGTCATTAAGGGTGGAGCTTTCAGATATAAAAATAATATTATAACTTAGGTTAGTGATCTGTTAAGTTGATCTGTCTTGTAGCTATTGGATAAAGACTAGTTTACACTTCGTACCACGAGACGCGAGGATGCTTTTTATTGGCTGGTATAATGGAGCCCTTTACGAGATTGGTTGGTTGACCCTCGCGTCTGGCCATTCTGTGTTTCGTGGGGCGATTTGTATCCCGTTGAGTGAAGTTAATGTATAATCACTGTACACTCATAAAATGCACTTGTATCCTTAGACATATTGTTAGCTGTTTTGTATATTGTATTGTACATATTATAAGTTTTGCATTGTATTATCATCGGCTGTATAGCCTCACAATAAACGTTGAAATGTAATTCAATGATGTTTCATTAATTGCCTTAAAAAATCAAACTATGATTGATTGTGTAAAATAAAATGATTCACGCTGATAAATAACACAAGCATACCTATAGTGTTATTTTAGAAAATAAGTAATAGGTATATGGTAGGTATATGCGTACTAGGTAGGTACTTAAATCACTTAAATGCCGTGAGTCAAGTGTTTTAACTAGCAGCTACTACAGGAAAATAATTTTAAAATCAGTTTTGCCGATTCAGTTTTAATCAATTTAATATTTAAGCTTAGCATAAATAAATATAGTGCTTATTTCGTGGCAGAATGGTGGTAGGTATACAATATGTAACTATGTAAATAAGCTTATTTTTTCTCTTGCTTTTTGCCTTTTTTAGCGCTGGCTGCTGCCGCTTCGAGATCGATGGGCGCCGGCTTTACGAATGGTATCAAGTCTTGATACTGTTCTGGCATCCACAGCTTTAGTGCTTCTGGTACCTGTGAAATAAAAGGGCATGTAAGATAGATTTTATTTGGCCAACAACAAATCACAACTGATTTATGTAGTGAAACAAAGTTTAAGTTAAGAATTAATAAAAAAAACCCCAAATCCCGCTGAGAAAGAACAATCACAAGATGATAATCGCATAACGTTCGCGTGGCCAACCAGGAAGAGGAAAAAAAACACAGTGACGAGTGTCGCCGTCAAATAGGCTCCGGCTCAGCCATGTATTGCATAAATGCACTGCTGATTTTCAGCAGGGGTGGTCCACTTTTCAGCATTTAAGTACCACTGAGGGGTGGTCACAGTGGTTAGTGGCTCAATCAAAATGTAACTGTAAACATACCTTGATCCCCTCTTCAGTCTGGTTAACCTCGAGCACCGCGCAGATCACCCGCGTGGTAGCGCACATCGTCGCGTTCAACATATGCACATATTCAGTCGCAGCGTTCATTTTCTTCGTCTGACCGTATCTGAGGAATTATAAAAAGTAAAGATATAAATATATATTTTTTTCTGTCTCCTCGCGACCATGACTATTGTAACATAGTCGAAACGTCGAGGTAAGAGAAATAAAAGTAAAAAATACGCGATTAAGACCCGGGAAAATAATTGCTATAAGTAAATATTTTATCCACAGATTCCATTTTAAACGTTTTACACATATTTGGTGCCGAAACCCAGGAATGGCTGAACCAACTAACAGTTTTTAGCACTTTTTGTGATATACTAAACTCATAGATAGAGAAATAAACGTTTTATTTTCACAACACAGAACGAATTATTATCCATTCCTTAATATGAATAACACAGAAACCTTAGATATAAAATATATGCACAAATTAATGGCCTTATTGTTAAAAGCCTTTTAAACTAGACGATCTTATCACCATGTTTCATATTTGATCATTAGCTGCTCCCTGCTCTCATAGGAATATCGGGATAAATAGTAGCCTATATGTTAATCCAGGTTTCCAGCTATCTACGTACCAAGTTTCAACGGTATCGGTTCAGTAGTTATTGCGTGAAGGAGTAACAAACAAAAACTTCGACATTTATAATGTTAGTAGCATATTAAAGTAAATACTGACCTAACAAGCAACCTCCGCGCCTGATATTCGAGACAATTGCTGCAAGAGACGAGTTCTCTAAACGCGCCGGAACCCGGGAACCACGCTTCCAAGTCCAGTTTCTTAGCCGCAGCATGGTTGAGCGCTCCAGACACAATGTTCACAATGCGGTAAGGTATGCCCAACAGTTGGTAGAATTCTTCAGCGTTCGCTATCATCTCGTCCATCATTAGCCAGGATGCGTTATCGTGGGGTGATGTCAGAACGAATTGTTCTACCTGGAAATAATATTTACATCACTATTCTACTCATTTTAATTGAGAGGAAGTACCATAAAACAAGTTAAGAGGGTAAATTGAACTGCTTTCCCAATGGGATTCATATGATTGAACCCATGATCCCAGTTTATCACACAGCGAAGTGTGGGTTCACGCTTAAAATTTTTGCTTATGAAGCATATTGTTGGAAAATTTCTGTTATAGCAACCTATCGTCAATTATAAGAATGTTGTACCTACATGCATAAGGCAAAGTTTAAGACGACGCGAAGCGACTTTAAGAAGATATTAAGGTTCTTCTAAGGAATTCGAAATATGTTTGTTACCTTTTCAAACTGATGCACTCTGAATATGCCGCGAGTATCGCGTCCATGGGAACCTACTTCTTGTCTGAAGCATGTTGACAAACCTGCGTATCTGTAAAAGAAATCATCAATGATTAATTTTATTTCACTTTTAAATAAATACAAATTTGTGAAGAAGGTTTTTAATTAGGATGGTACTGGAAAAGTGGGGTGTGATAATTAAATAATAGTGTAATGGATCAAACAGTTTCGACGTGTCTTAGAAAATGGTCAGAAGTGTGGGGGTCACTTTCAAAAACCAAAACACGAACGTGACGTCATAAATACGTCATCATTTGAAACGGATGTTACAATTATCCT
This sequence comes from Idaea aversata, assembly GCA_907269075.1. Taxonomy (NCBI): domain Eukaryota; kingdom Metazoa; phylum Arthropoda; class Insecta; order Lepidoptera; family Geometridae; genus Idaea; species Idaea aversata. Next base: position 11,133,950 of record OU026101.1, read on the forward strand.
TATCCAACCTCTTTGGTTTAAACAAGACATTTTCACGTCTCTACTGTGGCCAGTGCACTGCAGCTTGATGTTTTGTTTTAATGTCTAACCCACCTAATAGGTAAAGTAGCTTCAGGTAGCCACTCGTCCCTGTGGTAAGCAGCTATAGGCTGTTCAGATGTAGCAATCAAATACTTCTCCTCTATAACACTGTCTCCTTTATTTTCAGACCCTTTGCCTATCACTTTGTAGAGTTCCTCATCGAATTGAGCCAGCTGGGCTACTTCTTGCATCACCTATAAAAATAAAAATATAAAATTAATTTAGGTCTTCTCAATGGCACTACAAAGGAATCTCCGCAATAATCTTTCTCACTAAGGACTGCCATAACAGTGAGTCAAACTTATCCTCCACGGTCTTAAGAATGCCTATGAAGATTAAAAAGATTCGTAATTTTAGCCAATTTTAAATAGCTGTTAGATGCTATTAAATAAGTATTATTTTGAAAGTTTGTATGTGAGACTGAAATTGAAATACCTTTAAAAAATATTATTTGTGTCTGGATTTGAACCCGCACATGGATCATGTTCCACCGAGTATTACGTAAATCTGTATGTTTATCATATTGATGATGTTTTGTATGGAGATTAACAATATTGGTCTTTAAATATAGATGATTTAATACAACACCAGCAACTTAAACCCATGCTATTACAGTAGGACATGGATGTGTTAGAAAATACATGGCGAATGAGCGATGTTGGCCTAGTGGTAGATACCTCGACTTTTATTGTGAAGGTTGTGGGTTCGAATCCAGGCCGGCCGTGCACCAATGTATTTTTCTTAAGAAAAATTTATGTGCGCTAATTGACATTGCACTTACGGTGAAGGAAAACATTGTGATGAAACCCGCGGCTTAGTTGGCTCCAGAAGTATTGACAAGTTCTCTCCTATGGATATGGTCGACTAAGCTGAGAGGGTAGTAGGTGCTGGGTAAGCCTACTCCATCTTCACGCAAAAAGGACCCAATTAAAAAAAACAGCCCGTATACAAGCACAAGATACATGGCTAAGAAGTATCTTCTTGCATCTTCAGAATGTTCCAAATCAGTTCAATAGTGTCTGAGACATGGACACACTATTATTTTCTACATTTATTCTTTGTAAATATTTACCTCCTTCCTCATAAAAAAGGGTGTATACAGTGGTGTGTAGCCTTTCTTCAGCAATATCCTCAGAGACAGCTGGATGAGAGCCTGTTCCAGGAACACAGCGGGACCTTTGAGGTAGTACCCACGGCCACCTGCCACTGCTGTACCTCTTTCACCATCCATTCCTGGAATATCATGCTTATTTTAGTTTAATTTATTTAATTTAAGATGTCAACAATCTAATTGGCTAGGTTAGTAAGAATTGTTCATGCATGCTTTGTTTATATGTAATTAGGTAATTGAATTGGAATCGTAGTTTTAATTTTAATGGGGTTTACCATTTTACTTTTTATTGAGTGGGATTTAGAGTGTTTACATATTCATATTATACTAGCAGCGCTCCGCGGTTTTACCCGCGTAGCTCCCGATCCCGTGGGAATATCGGGATAAAAAGTAGCCTATGTTATTCCCAATTAATTAATGTATCCTCATACCAAGTTTCATCAAAATCGGTCCTGTAGTTTCGGAGCCTATTTGTTACAAACAAAAAAATCTTTCCTCTTTATAATATTGGTAAAGAAGAATGTTTAAGAATACAACATCATTTTACAACAAGTAAATAAAGAAGTTGAAAATGTCCAGTAGTGGAACATATAATAGTGGTAAATGGCTTACATAGCTCAGTTGGTAAGACCACTGCTACAGTTTAGCAGGGGTCACAGGTTCCCCCATCCTATGACCCCTGGCATCCTATGTCCTATGGCATCCAAATTTTACAATTAAGTGTAGGTTTTAATTTAAAATCTTACCATCAATCATACAAATAAGATCGACATGTGAGTATTTAGTCCTAAACGCGCAGTCTCCGTGTGTTCTCTCCACTTTGTTATGGTCCTCATCATCATCCACTGGCACAGACTCGTGGAGGTGGTTTCCAACTTCTCTGAGGGCTGTGGAACGAGCCTTCTCAGCTGCTTGCAGACCTTGCTCGTTTTTAGATATGGCTTCGTCAATTAATATTCGCACCTTAAAGTTTTAGGTAAAATAAATTAATTTTATGTATTTTCTATTTTATAACTACAAAGATTTATGGAAAACTATCACTAATTATTACATACTTACCTACTATGAAAGAAAATCTGTATATTTGAAGTTGCTGAATATTTATTTTATAAATAAAGACCAAAGAAATGGGAGACATCATTAGATTTTTTTTAATAGGAACTTTTTATATTTATAACCTCAGTAGGCTTAGATTTCAAAGGATGTCAGAAGGGGAAGGAGGGTTTCAGGCAGGTTTCCGTCCGTAAAAATATGGGAAATCATTTTGCAGTAGGAACAGAAATAATAGATGGAAGAAGACATATTGTAGGTATATAAAATATGGATTTTAAAGGATGTTTTTCTGTACCTTTTTAATTTGGTTTACAGTGAGAGGCTTGAGATTTTCTCCAGTCAAGTTGACTAAGTTATCTGCAACTTCTGGCGGAACAGGCTGATCCTCAGGACCGGCAGCCTCCTTCGCCTTCATCTTTAGACCTATCTCTTTACTGCATACATTCTTTAGCTTATTCAAGTTGTCTGCATCGTGGCGCAATCGTCTCCATAAGGTGTCCTGGTCAACAACTGTATCAACGAGAGCAACATCTTTGAATCGCTTGCGCTGGTTTTCACGGATTTTGTCTGGGTCGCCGTCTTTGTCGGCACGGAATAGATCTAAATCGAGCACCATTTTCACTTATTTTACTTGATTTTTAACTAAAAACAGGAGAAAGAATCTCGTCACGTCACTACTGCATGCGGCAATCAGCTGTCAACTGTCACATCTGTCAGTTTTATTACTCGTCTAAAACATTTTTTTGTTTGGTTTTGATCTCCTGATTGATGCTCTGTTACACCACCTTTGGAAAAACCGATAAAGTTTTTGAAGATCATTCACATCACTATTTTTTAATTTTTTAATAGCAACACTGACACATAACTGTCAAAAAAATAAATGATCGGCCCTCTTTTGCAGTCGTTTTGCTCGGATTTTTCATTTATTTTGTGGAAATTATGCGGTTTTGGGCCATAGTTCGCTGAAATAAATAAAGTTTAATAGATAACAAATAAATTGTAAGTATTATTTGGCGATTTAACAGAATTCTGCCACACAAAAAATAGGTTTTTGTGTTCCTTGTTTACACGTATTTCCGTGCTTGATCTACCTATTTACAAAGGGGAGGATAAATAATGAAAAAACTTTACGTAAACAATACATTTACTGATTTAATTGGTGATGATAATACTATTACTCAAAAATATACTGTTCCGCTTTGGAACACGTATTATTTGAATGAGTAACACATATATGTAAAAAAATATTTACGAGTCAACCGCCGATAACATAAACTACCCCTAAATTACGTACTTAAATGTTTTAGGCAATGTTAAGATGATTCCTTTGAAAGACAACCAAGATGTGGCGTCTTTCCTCGTCACGAAACACTCTTGGAAGGGGAAGTACAAGAGAGTATTCTCAGTGGGTACCCATGGGATCACAACATACAACCCGGACCGACTGGAGGTGACAAACAAGTGGCTGTACGCGGACGTGGTCACCATCGCCTCCGCCAAGCACTCTAACTCCACAACCAACCATGACTTCACTCTAGTTATGAAGAAGGAGAAGAAAGTGGATACTATGAAGTTCTCCTCAGAACACAAGTGTCTAATTCTAACAGAGGCTTTTAAATATAGACATTTATTTGCTGAAAAACCTAAAGAAGTTTATGTAAGTATAATTCAAATAGTTTTTCTATAAAATCTGAAAACGAGACATTCCTAGACAAATTAGAACCCCTATTTTTACCCAACTACAAGAAAAGGGTTATGTCATTAATGTGTATCTTTGTATGTTTGTTTGTAATATTGTTTATTCCCTCATATCTTTTTAACCACTCAATGGATTTCTTTAATAAAGGTATCATTAGATTCATCTCATTTGTCCAATTGTTTTTAGACAGACGTTCGCACTAAGCGCTTTGCTTCGTCATTCCTTATTCGTACTGCAAGGGAATGGAATCGGTTGCCTGCATCTGTCTTTCCTGACGTGTACAAGTTGGGAGTCTTCAGGTCGCGAGTGAATAGGTATCTTCTAGGAAGGCGTGTTACGTCTTAGGCCGCATCGTCACCTACCATCAGGGTGGTGTGATAGTGGTCAAACGCTGACCTATCATATTTAAAAAAAAATAAAAAAGATAGGTGACATAAAAAAATATAGGGGATGATAGATTGAATTGCTTAATTATATTTGGAGTTAAATTATCTGATTTTGTTCCAGAGATACCAAGCCTACAAACACCACTGGAGTGGGACACGGCTCCCCGTCGTTTTAGAAGTAGGACCGTGTGCCCTCGACCAACTAGATCCATCAACCCACACATTACTAGCCAGTTATCCATACTCTGATATCCAAGGCATATTACCAGTTAGAGATGTCCCGGGAGGGTTTGTGCTGGCCGTCGGAGGGTATAGCAGGCTACACCTGTTCTCCAATGCAATGGATCATCAGATTATCATTAACAAAATGTTGGAGATAGCCAATTTGACGCTTACAATCAGTATTAAAGTGTTGTCCACGATGATAACACTTGACGATTATCATAATCAGAGATTTGGGAAGTACAGGTGAGCTATTCTTATTAAATCCAAATGTCACCTTAATGTTATTGTTTTGTATGTTTCTTAATCCGGACTAATCCTATCTAATTATTATTATTACTAGCTGCGCCCCGCGGTTTCACCCGCGTAACTCCCGATCCCGTGGGAATATCGGGATAAAAAAGTAGCCTATAACCTTCCTCGATAAATGGACTATCCAACACAAAAATAATTTTTCAATTCGAACCAGCAGTTCCTGAGATTAGCGCGTTCAAACAAACAAACAAACTCTTCAGCTTTATAATATTAGTTTATATGAATGTGCAAGTTTACTATGTTAGTATATTTATGTTTGTGTATAAACACACAAACATAAATATTAACACACAAACTTGTTACTCCTGGTTGTGTGTATGGTTGTTACATTTGTTATTAACATCTGATTTTTATACCCTGTGTTTTAGCATGAAAGATTCCTATTCTAATTCATTTATGGCATAACTACTGAACTAATTGCAATGACACGAAATCTATATCCATACTAATATTATAAAGAAGAAAGATTTGATTGTTTGTTTGTATTGAATAGGCTCATAAACTACTGGACCGATTTTGATGAAACTTGGTATGATACATTGATTCATTGGGAGTAACATAGGCTACTTTTTATCCCGATATTTCCACGAGATCAGGAATCACGCGGGTGAAACGCTCGGCGCAGCTAGTGTATTATAAATGCATACTCTTGTCTGTTACCTTTTTTAAACCTAAACCACTGAACTATTTTTGATATTAAGATAAAATAATAAAAAAATAAATATAGCAAGACAATCCTCACATCGCCATCTAGCCCCAAGCTAAGTAACTAGACTTTTGTTATGGGTGCTAGATAATGGATATACTACTTATATACTTTTCTTATGTAAACATATACTTACTTAAAATATATAGAAAAAACCAGACCACAGACAAATATCTAAGCATAAATACATGTCTGAACTCTATGTTAAGCAGTCCAGCATGGTGACCATTGTGCCAACTGGGTCGTCATATTGTCAAGGTAGATTGAACCTAAGCTTTTTATTCCCATTCCAGACATAAAACAGTATAACCATACCCTATAAGAAATAATAATTATATTGCTTCAATTTAGTAATTAAAAACGTACATGAGTCATAATTGAATAGGTTAATTAAACATTTGTTTAATTTTCGTTTGTTTTCACCATAATGGTTGATAAAGGAATGATTCATTTAGCCTTGATATGTCACAATTCAGTTATCTAGTCAGATGTCAATCGTCCACCGCAAACCATTTAAATTATTGTTGTAATGCAAAACTAGATATATTATCATGAATTAAAAGTTAAACAATGAAGCAAAATAATCTCTATTAAAAAGTTTATTTTATTTCCTTGTGATTTATCTGATTTTAGAAATTGCAGCAGTTATGAAACAAATTGTATTTGGAAATACTTTTATTAAAAACAATTTGTTTCTAAAAGACCAAAAAAATGTCCAAAGACAATGTCTAATAAGAAATATTTCCAGCTCTAAAAACCAACCATTTATAAATAAATAAATATTGCAGGACATTCCACACATCGCCATCTAGCCCCAAGCTAAGTAACTAGACTTGTGTTATGGGTGCTAGACAACGGATATACTACTTATATACTTTTCTTTTGTAAATATATACTACATAAATAATTGTCTGAGGCGGGAATCGAACCCGCAACCCTGTGTTTGGCAGTCCGGCATGGTGACCATTGTGCCAACTGGGTCGTCTAAAATTTAAATGACACATGATAAAATTGACCAGCCATAACAATGACCAATCTATATCAATATTATAAAGCTGAAGAGTTTGTTTGTTTGAACGCGCTAATCTTAGGAACTACTGGTTCAAATTGAAAAATTATTGTGTTGTATAGTCCATTTATCGTGGAAGGCTATATGCCTTATACTTTTCATTTGGATATTCGCACGGGATCGGGACTTACGCGGGTGAAACCGTGTAGCGCAGCTAGTTAGATAAAAAGCCAATGATAAAATTGGCCAACTATTAAAATTTACCAATTATAAATATGGCCAAAAATTGGCTGGCAGTCAGGCAGTCAACGATCACGCACAATGGTTAGAGTGATGCCTATGTGCGGAAATTTGAGCCCCCTACCTATAACCAAAAATAAAATTGCCCAAGACATTCCCGATCCCGTGGAAATATCAAGATAAAAAGTACCCTGTTACTCCTCAGAATTCAATATATCCTCATACTAAGCTTCAACAAAAACGAATCAGTAATAACTTACTACTTGAGAACCTAAATAAAAAGCCTTTTTTATTTTATTGAGTAGGATTTGAAGTAGGACTTTTTAAGTCTATGAAGTATCATGTACTTATTTAAAACCTATTTAATTTCAGTGGGGATCAACATCAAACATCGCTCAGTGAATTTATTGTGCACAAGGTGAACCCGGCTCGGCACATGGAACCTATGAAACGTACATTGTGTTTGTCAGACACATGTCTTTTGGAGAGAGATCCACAGACTTATTCTGTAAGTTAGGCCAACTTGTACAAATTTTTAGGGCCAATTTACAATTTAAAAATTGTTAAACTAATTAGGCTACCAAAGCTATTTAAATTTATTGGCCAAATTACAATTTTCACAGCTTTCTAAGGCCATTTTACAATTTTTTTAACTAATTAGTCTATCTAAGTTGTTTAAATTTGTTGGCCAAATTACAATTTTCACAGCTTTCTAAGGCCATTTTACAATTTTTTTAACTAAATAGGCTATCCAAGTTATTTAAATTTGTTAGCCAAATTACAATTATCACAGTTTACTAAGGTCAATTTACAATTTTAAGCTACGCCAATTTTTAGCACTTTGTTAGGACAATTTTCAGCTATAATTTAAGCTAGTTTCCCCAACTATGTTAGGCCAATTTACAAGTGTAAGTTAGGCCAATCCAACTGTAAATTAGACCAATCCAACTGTAAATTAGACCAATCAAACTGTAAGTTAGGCCAATTTCCACAACAAAATGATTATTTATGAGCCCTGATACGGCTATCCGATCCTATGTAACAAAAGATTTCTCTTTCTTCTGTCAGTCATTTTTTAATTGTCAGCTTAAATTCATAGAAAAATCCAAATTTTTATTTTCAATTTCAGGTTGTATGCCTAAGACCACTGAGCGACGTGTTTGCTTTAGTAAGAGATCCAGAAAACCCACAGAAATTTTCAATAGAATACCTAAATGGGCAGACTCGTACTTATTTAGCTGGTGAACGGTAAGATAGCTGCTTTAATTATAATAATAAATATTGTAGTCCATTACACACAGCGCCATCTAGCCCCAAGCTAAGCAACTAGGCTTGTGTTTATAAATACACATTAGAATATGTGTATAGAGATACTACCGTAACCTGAAACAAATATTTGTTGCTCATACACCCTTTCGGCGACTTCTGTGGCACGTCGCAGAATAATACGGGTTCGATTCCTGTCTAAAACAAAAATTCATATTTTATCTACCCACATCTACGCTAATGCCTATTGTCAGAAATCGCGGAATGTCAGATACGCAAAAAGCCAGATACCCGCTCCATTTGAAAGCCACGCCTTAAATCAAGATTCTGTTTCGTTTTCTTGTTTATTTCGAGGCTCCGAAACCACTGGACCAATTTTGATTAAACTTGGTATGAGACTACATTGATTTATTTGCAGTAACATAGGTTAATTAGTTTACTAGCGACCCGCTCCGGCTTCGCACGGCTATTTTATGCATGTATTATACATATAAACCTTCCTCTTGAATCACTCTATCTATTAAACCGCATCAAAATCCGTTGCGTAGTTTTAAAGATCTAAGCATACAAAGGGACATAGGGACGGCGAAAAGTGACTTTATTTTATACTATGTAGTGAAGTTAACTTAGCATGATATTCCCAGGGAATCCGCTGGGCGCTGCTTGCTATATGTTTTGTTTGTTATCAGAGATGCTCTCCTGGCGTCGTTACTAGACGGAGTACGTTCAGCGGGTCAGCGCGACGCTCACGTGCGTTGCTCGCCCACACCACGCGGGTACAGGCTCGGACCGCTGCACCATTCCGTCGACGAGGAGACTGAGGCTAATCATCTTAGGTGAGGGTACATCAACCTCTTACTATATAAGTTCATATGTTTAAGTGTCTAGACTGGTAAAAGAAGCCTTCCCGAGCAGTCTGGATACTTCACTCCAAGACCTCCTCAAATAAGGTATTAGAATGGGGTGAATTATTCTTTGACCATAGTGATTCAGCTAACACTAAATGGCCCACTCAACATCAAAATCAATGGCCAAGGCTGTACGAAAAGAGGAAGACTATACTTGTAGTTTACGTTAGTTTCACCACATTTCACTTCATTCTAATAGAGTTCTAGCTTAATATAGAGTAGTTTGGAATCAACCACAGTTTCAAACTCAACATGCATCCATATAAGTATGTCTCTAAGTTTTCTGCATGTATTTTTAACTCAATCACGTAAAAATAAATGTACCGTTTTCCATGAAATTTCGTTTAGCGGTAACTATAAATTCTGACTAGTTTTAATCCCGATAATCACACGGGATCAAGACTTACTGTGGGGTGTAGCTATCGTATGCCATAAACCAGAAATACTTATATGAGGCCGATTCATACATTTTCAATATGGTGCCATATCTGATGAAATAAATATATAACTTATTTGTACAGATTATTCCAAAACCCCGTGGGTATGTCACGGGCGGAAGTGATTGAACGGTTCAACGCTAACATCGGATACAGTGGACTTATTTACTCAGTCAGTCAAGATGTAAGTTCAAAATAATACTCTATTTGATTCGCTTACTAATAATATGCGCAAAAATCCATGACCTATATTTAATTTAATTATAAGATTAATTTTCTCACATATTATTTTTGTCTTATTTATTTTTGTGTTGCGTTTTCACTAAGTGGCCCCAATAGCAGATTTTGACGTATTTGTTTGATCTCTTTCTATCAATCAACCCAAGAGGTGCTCTTGCCACTAACCTAGATTATCTTGTACCTAAGTTAGTGCATAATTAAATTCATAAATGTCCTTTAAACTATAAAATTCTTAAAACGTGATCGCACATTTGTCAGCAACGTAATCGCCGCATGCGCCGTACTCGCCGCATTTCTTGATAGCCTCGCACAAATCTTTATTATTGCCAACAATTTTTGCAGTGTTTTCTTACCTTTAGTCTGAAATGGTGCGGTGACATTGTTGGCTGAGCTATGGAAGAAATTTTTCTCATACAACGAATCTAAAATGCGGCGAGTAAGGCGAGTGCGGCGCGTCCGTTGCTCACAAATTTGCGATTAAAAGAACCAATATTTAGGTTTTTCAAAATTCTCCACTCTTATAATGAGGAATACTAGATTGGATTTTTTTTATCTTAGTTCCGAATCGCTCGATAGATGGCGGGCTTTATAGCCACAGTTGGCTCTGGGCTAAAGAATTAAGTATATATATTTTTTAATTTTATTTTACCTAATAAAGGAAATCAAAGAATCCTGTATAAGCCTTTACAACCTCGTCTTTATAAACTTTGTCAATTTTTACTAGTCAAAGACATCTCCAGTATTTACCTTTCTTGATGTCAGTTTTGAAATAAGTAATATTGGTTGACATGATTTATTTCGTTAGTATACTTTAAACATTTGAAGCATCAGTTTGGGTAACTTTATGCTAAATACTTGACACTGGTAAATCTCTGGTTTCCTAGGATAGCGGTGCCATCATATAGCGGCCGTAATACAGCTGTCAATGACGTCACCGTTATCCTAGGAAACCAAAGCTTTACTGTGCCATTATTCCCTAAGCTTCAAGTCGTTGGGCGCGCGTGATTAGGACTAGATTGCCATACAAAAACCGCACCCCCTCCGCCCCTAATCACGCGCGCCCAACGACTTGAAGCTTAGTGAATAATGCTACTGGTTATTTGTAGAAGTCACGCGAAGCCCAAAATTTTTATAAAAAAAATAAAAACGCGGTGGCGGAGTGGGGGGTGTTAGGTTTTATTTTCGTTTCTTGATTCGGTCGCCGCGCTCAAAGCCCGCGATAAAAGCTAAAATTAAAAGATGCTACTGCCATCTATCGAGGCATCTGGAACTAACTTTTTTTTTAGTAAGCCTTATTAGTTATACAGTAGGTACTCTGCTTATTGTTATTGTTTTGTTTGATTTCGGCTTTGTAAATGTATTTGATATGGCTTATAGGCCGCCCGTCCCCTGTTGTGGCTGTTTCTTACGTGGGATCTAGTAAGTCCCCTCAATATTTACTATACTTCTTTCCTTTTTACTCGAAAATGTTTATAGTATCATTTAAATAGGGAGAAAATACACTATTTTGTTGTAAATTACATGTAAATAATTCTTATCTGGTGATTAGATAGTGACCTGGCTAAAAACAATACTTTTCTAAACTAAAATTGTTATTTCGTAATAGAGGTGTGAAAATAATAGCTTTTAAAATGGTGGTATGTAGTCTGGTAGAGTAAACATTATAGTGACGTCATTAGTTTAATGTACTATACTTAGCGCCAGGACTTGCGGTATTCGAGGCAATAAAACCCGTAGGGGTAGAGACTGAAGTTTCGTACGCTCCTGTAAATTCTCATGAGTGCGAAAGAGCACGCATTATTGCCTCTGATTCCTATGTTATATTACAAAATATATTATCGTAACGATTTTATGGCTCTGTATTCGCCGCGCTTTGTCACGCTTTTTTGACAAAACATGACAAAACAGCCTGCTAAGAAGGGTTTCTGATAGTAAAGTGTATTATAGTAGGCACACTTCCTTTTATGAGTCGTAGCATACAAAAACTGATGAACCAACGCGTCTGCTCACGACTCATTCCAAAAAGTGTATAAACCGCTTTGTATTCAATTCAACAGCGATTATTTGCGGAAAACAAAGAGAAGTTAATAACTGGTGCGTTAAACGCGCTCATGAGCAGCGCGACAGCGGCCGCCAGTCTCTCGCCGAGGGATCTCGAGGCTCAGTTCCACGCGTTGCGGCGGCTCTGTGCTAGCAAAGTTGGATTCGCTTCTTTTACTGCGTTACCAGGGTAATTATATACATTTATACAGTAACATAATGTTAATGGATTGGTAAGAGATTTATTGACAGAAAATGCACAGTCGGTCTAGTTTAGAAACTTTTAAATCTTCCGAATATTGCAGAAGTTTTCGTGTGAGCAATAAGAAGAACATTTTAGATTTTATATGGGATTTTATGGGACGTCCAGCTAGTTATTTCTGTGGATGAATTCGATTCATATCTTTGTAGATAACAGTGCTATTAATTTTAATATGAAACTCAATTAAGAGACGTGATTTTTCAACTAGATTCTTACAAGCTTTCGATTTATCTACAGATGTAAGGCATACAAGACAAAAGACAAGGCTAGATAGCGTTGTCTTATGTATTATTTATTTAAAAAAATGTGTTACAGTATTACTTTGTCAGAAATGGACAACTAACCAATGACTTGTTTGAACGTAGGTTCCGTGAGTGGGTAGGCAGCGGTGTAGTGGGCGCGCTACGTCGCATGTCCGCCGGCTCGGCCGGGCTGGCTGGCGGCGGCTGCGCGCACGCAGCTCTCGACGCTGTCTGTGCGTTGATGCAGCCGATGCACGCCGACCCCGACCTCAGGCAGGAACAGCTGAACAAAGCTAGCATGCTCTCCTCACACACCTTCCTCGACTCCTTGCTCAATATGTGGGCGGATCATATTGTACGTATTTACGTTGCTTAGTCGTTATATGATAAGTTTTTTTTACATATGATTATATGTAAAAAAAACTTCACACCCGCTAGATGGTAGGTGACGATGGGGCCTAATATGTAGCACGCTTTCGTAGAAGATACCTATTTAAATATGCAAGAATGCCGGCTACGCTGGTATAGTCATGTAATGCGAAGGGATTAAGACCATGAGGGTACGAAATGTAGAGATCGCCCGCCAACTACCTGCACTCGAACCATATCCAAAGACATGACGATTTTAGGCCTAACGCCAGCGAGCGATGACTTGACGGTCTGACAACCCAGTTGGCACAATGGTCACCATGCCAAACACAGGGTTGCGGGTTCGATTCCCGCCTCAGACAAGTATTTATGTTTAGATATTTGTCTGTGGTCTGGTTGTTTCTATATATTATAAGTATATATTTAGAAAAGAAAATTATAGCTTGGGGCTAGACGGCGATGTGTGGAATGTCTTGCGATATTTATTTACTTAAGATCGCAACAAATTGCGATCTAGAATCAGGAGGACCTATAGGGAATGCGCCAGGGAAAGATGATTGTAACAGTTGATTTGTGAAAAAACAATTATATTTTGAATTAGTTCGAAGTTTTCAGAAATTTTGTAATGTAATTGTTAATTTGTTTCTCAGACGGCAGGCAGCGGTGCTCTGGTAGTAGCGGCCATGTTAGATTTCTTAACGTTCGCATTGTGTGCGCCGTACAGTGAAACAACAGATGGGAAACAATTCGATCAGCTATTAGAGATGGTGGCCAGTCGTGGACGTGTTATTTTCAGACTTTTTGAGGTTTGTCCTAATGTTTTATTCGTGTTGCCTCAGTTCTCAGTACCTTTTGATTTAACCCCCATGTATGTTCTACAATATTCACTGGTTCAAAAGTTATTTGGACTTTTGTAAAATGTTAGTCAACATCAGATTTTAGTTTGAACATCGCAATTACAGCCAAACTATCAGGTCTGCGATTCTGCTTTTTTTGTTAAAACAAGTTCAATAGTGGAACTGTTGTACCCATACACCAATCAAAGTTTTAAATTTATAAAACTCCAAATGAAACCACTTTAGTAAAAAAAATTTAATCTAATTTTTACATTATCGTTGTAAAAAAAAAACACAGATTTTTTTTCTGCAATCTATCTTAAAAACTACTGGCTTTTATAAAGAATAAACTCTGAAAGTTTCATTCTGCTAGAATTTGGGCATGTTGAAAAAGGTACGGTCGGTTGCATAATTGCAGACCCACCGTAGAGCTCCAAAACGGCTGTTATAAGCAGGGTTCGAGGATATATATCAATGGATATATATCATGATATATATCCGATATATATCAAAGGGTTTTTTGTGATATATATCAATACAAAAATTGTTTAAAAATTTGATGAAAATAAGTCATATTTTGCAGTTTTCTACTGTAGTTCTCCATCCTAAATATAGATGGCGTTGGAGTAAAGTTAAAACATACTCCCTAATAGTAAGTTTAAATATTAACGTTTAAAGTTTAGGTATTTTAAGTATTAGTGTAGGTATTCAGAAAATTGATGAAGCCATTGAATGATTAGAATTTATAAGATTTTATCTTTTTCTGATGTTGTTTATGATTTTAATTGATTTTTCTGATTTATAAGAAGATTTTATGTTTTTGAGTTGATTTTTCTTTTATATGTTGTTTTTTTTTTAAAATATTATTATATATATTTATAAAACATAGCTATGCAAACAGTATACATAAATAATACAATAAAATAACAATATGGCTGTCATACAAAATGGATAAATATCATGTAAATATCACATTTTTGATATATATCGGATATATATCAAAAAAATCCGATATTTTGATATTTATTATAAATATCGGATATTTTCGAACCCTGGTTATAAGAATGTTTTCAACACAAGCAAGATTCTAGACACCTGCTTTAGGTGAAGTTTAAAGTCTTCTAACTCATCAATTTCTCAAACAAAAAATATTAGAATGAAAACATTCCAATAATAGTAATTTTCGAACTCTACCGGGGCCTGCAATTATGCAGCCGATTGTACTTGATAGTCCAAAAAGTGCCTTTAAAGAGGTCAGAGGTTCTCAATTCGTCTCGTTTTTTAATGGTTTTGTGACAGGCTAGTTGTCATGAACTCTTACAAACGTAACGTGTGTCTTGCTTGTGTCTGTTCTAGCACCAATCCCTAGCCATAGTGAAAGGTGCCGGCCTTGTAACCCAAGCTATAGTTGAGGAGGGTGGAGGCGGCGTCGGTGCACGCATGCAGGCGCTCGCGCTGGCCGAGGCGGCGTTACCGAGGCATCTCTTGTTGGCGCTGGATAGGGGAGCGAGGCCGCATCACAGGCACCTTGCGAGGAGGCTCGTCGCCTTGTGGCTGGCTGATCATGCGCCGGCTATGGCGCTCTTACATCGTATCATGGTTAGTCACTATACTAATACTAGAAATGCGGAAGTTTATAGTAATTATTTTTCCGGGTCTTAATCGCGCTTTTTATATTTTTCTTACCTCGACGTTTGAACTACGTTACAATAGTCATGGTCACGAGGAGACACATAGTCATGGTCTGTATGGAGGCAAGAAAAAAACCCGGGAAAATAATTACTATTAATACAAATCGTGTTAGTTTAAAAAGTTTATGCGAAAGTTTGTTTGTTACTTCTTTTGTACGCGGGTGATCCACAGGCCTTTATCATTCCCCAACGACATGTTTTTTGTACGAGCGTATATTTCGTATATAAGCTAGTTATAACTTGAAAAAGTTAAATACTCTAAAATCTTGATCCACTATTGACATTTAATCACGTAATCTGACGTGTGTTCTAGGAACTATCGTGAGCTTGTGACTAAAGGCTACATTATGAGATTAGAAACATAAGGAGAACAATACTTGCTGTACTTAATGCGTATCGGCAGGCATCCTCTTAGAACGATTAAATATTTAATACACCAAAATTATTTGACGTGTCTAAACGCTACATAATTTTTTTATTAACTCATCCTAGGTTATGAGGTTCTGATAGTAAAAATATTTTAAACTATTCAAAGTTTAATCTCAACTTTATTTCCTCCAGCCGTCAGGGCTCCTAGCGTTCCTGGAGTCAACAGAAACACCTCCAGCGGAAGCCCTAGAAGCGGACCGGATAGAACAACGAGACAACTTGCTTCTAGCGCAGGCCTCCGCCCCCAAACCTAGGGCTCCGCATTGGGACGCTCTCGATAGGCAGTTGAAGAACGTTGAGAGACACATTGAGGTAAGTTTATAAATTGACAAATAATTCGAACTAGAACATAATTATTGATTTTAGTTCTGCTTCACAAGAGTTGTTTCAATTATTTTCTTTAATATTTTGATTAAAAGTACATTAATTTTCGGAAATAATATTATCATAATATGAAACATCAGTCACATTATAACTATGTTTCATTCATTTTTAGGGATCCATACCGCAAAAGGTAAAAAAGGAACCCTTAATCACTGTTTTTTCCGTCTATTCGTCTGTTTTTTATTTGGTATATTTTTTATATTAGTCCAGTTGTTATTGAAGGATATTTCAAAACTACCCTCAATAGTTGACGCATTTCTCGTTTCATCAGATTTTTTAAATCAATTGTTAATTTTGTTGTAGCAATACGCAAACTACGCCCTACAACACTGGGCAGCCCGGCTCCGCAACGTGGAACGCAAGGACGCGGCTACAGCCCCGCGGCCGGTCGTGCTGCGCAGACGTCGCGACCGCGTCAAGACGACCGCCAACTGGCCACTCTTCTACTTTCACTACCATAGGGACCACGCGCTGCCCAACTTGATATGGAACCATACGGTAACTATACATAACTGAAACTCGCAAATCGCTCCAACTCTCTTAACTCAGAGGCCCTAATGTTTGAGGGCAAGCATAGATTAAAACGGAAGCAAGTGTTTTAAACTGGAAAAATGCGGCAGTGGTCACTTTTTGCTTCATACCATCGACTCTCACAATATCAGACTATGGTTCCAAGACCGCCGCGCCGCCGATAGGATGTAAGAGAAATAGAACTATACATAACCGATATATTCTAACACATAACATAATAACGAGTGCCAGCTTCTAATTGTTAACATCCTCTCGTCGCCCGCACCCCGTCGTCCACGCCATCTAGTGTCGCAAATACAAAATACAATAAAATTAGGATAAGTTTTTGAGACGCACGCTGTAAGAGAAGAAGACACAAAAACTGCTGGGGTTTCTTTCCTTTCTTAACGGATGCCTACGAGCTACCTGTGTGCCAAATAGCCTGATCCATTCATTGGCTTAAACTACGGAAACTATACTTCTAAAATTGTCCTATATTCTTGCACCACAGACTCGCGAAGAACTCCGTACAGCATTAGAAAGCGAGTTGCGTGCTTTCACTTGTGACAGAGAAGTGGCCGGCGGTACACTGACGTCATGGAACCACGCTGAACTGGAGGTACACTACCATTGTCTTCAGAACGAAGTCAAGATCGGTGACTATTACTTGAGGATACTGTTGGAGCAACGGGATAACGATGATAGTCCGATTAGGAGATCGTAAGTTATATTTCAACTATAAATAATTCATATTGGCGTGTGGTTCTATGTGTCAGTCTGTAACTATGAAATTACTTGGACGATGACTGCCACACACTTCAAAGCTGCAGGTTAACAGACACACTCGTAGAACCGAACGCTAAAGTGCCTTAAAACTAGGACTATATTTAATGCAATTGAATAATAAATCTAGTGGATTTATTTAAAACTTTTGTATAACAAAAAAGTATATTCCATAAATATCAAAAATAAAAGACAGTCCAGACATTTATGATAACTGTCATAAGTAATTCTGATTTTGACGATGGGTATCGTTTTGGAAGTTTCCTGGTGAAATGAATTTTGCTGTTTATTTTTGGAACAATGATGTTCAGGATATCAGCAGGCTGGTTCAAAAACCATCGGAAGAAAACCGAAACGAATAAAGCTGAAAGACAAGGATGGCAACTCGTCAAAATTTGAGAGAGTGAAAGTGCAGCAAAAATTTTTTTCGTTCGATTTGTATTCCGACGGTTTATGAATCAAGGGGCAGAATCAGATTCATTCCCAAAAACCAGAAATGACACCCGGCCTGTCAAATTAGATCTAAAAATATATGTATAATATACTTTAATTTTAAAGGTACGAATTCTTCAACGATCTTTATCACCGTTTTCTATCGACGCCTAAAGTGGAAATGAAATGTATGTGTTTGCAAGCCATGACCATAGTATACGGCCGATATTTCGAAGATATAGGACCTTTTGCCGATACTAAATATATCGTACAAATGTTGGATAGGGTAAGTACAAAAAACAAAGTAGTTTAAAACCCCAAATGGAAAGGCTTTAAGGTGAAAGGGTATCGGCCCTCTCTCCATACAAACGTAGTCGACTGTTTCCTCCCTGGATAATGACACTAGCACAAATCTTTTTGTGCCATAAAACCTATAACTGCCATGACTATGCCCCTATATTTTGGTTTTTTCTTTTTCTAATTATCATAGAAATTAAGATTTAATAAACAAAAAAATAAAAACAGAGGCATGGTCATGACAGTTAAAAGTTTTATGCAACAAAAATATTTGTGCTAGTGTCATTATCCAGGGAGGAAACAGTCGACTACGTTTGTATGGAGAGAGGGCCGATACCCTTTCCTCTTAATAATCCAATCAGATCCTTTCATTCGTCTTTTTTCTTTGCCTATTTGTTTTTTTAAAGACAGTCTAATATTTGAAAGTTCCTAAAACCAGCGTTTCTGGCCCCATCTAAGATTGATTTTGTACATTTAAAGTACCTACAGTATTTATTCACCATGAAAATTTTAATTGTTATTTCAGACGTGCGACAGAATGGAACGAGATAGACTTGTACAGTTTTTAGCTAAATTAATTTTACATAGAAAGAATGTTAGCGAGATATTGGAATGGAATGGAATTAAGTAAGTGGAATTTTGTAACTTTTAATTAGTATTTATACCTTTTTATTTATTGTCTTAACTGATTTTGATTTATTAGAGTCTTCTTCTTGTACAATGTTGTGGTTCACCTATTGTAAGGTTTCTCGTCGTTTTACGTCCTTTATCTTAGTCTGACGACTGCTATCAGCAATTAACGTGCCTCATATCATCCTTAACGGAAATCCACCATCCTTTTTTGGCCTTCATGACATCTTCATACCGTAGCACTATCAAGAGGTTACCGTAAATTTTTCCTAGATCGAATATAAGCGGTTTAAGTCGTTCTCTAATTTATATTTTTTATCTTGACCAGGATCCTAGTAGAACTAATGACGCTAGCCCACCTGCATACATCGCGCGCCACCGTGCCTACCCAGACCAACGTCATTGAAGGTGGAACGGCTACGGCGAACTCAGACCGCGAGTGGTACTATAACTTGGAACATGGGGACAAGGTCACGAGGAAGGGTCCTGTTAGCTTCCAACAGGTATTGTACTGACCCTACCTATGACAATTGCCACTCTCTATAGCCGGACATAGAACTCATGGATTTAGTTAACGATCTTTCTGCGGCGCTTCACCGTTTTGAGGTCTTAGCCTCTTCCATAAACTTCGCCATCCTTATCTAAGATGTAAGCTTTCCATTCGCTGCAGGTTTTCCTTCACACAGAACTTCCAGCGCTTGCTTGGTTGGCACCTCAAATGTTTTTGTAAGGCTATCCAATTCGAGATAACCTTTATTGCTCTGCTTTCATCAATCCTCTCCAGATGTCTTGCCCATATACTACTATATAAATACTAAGGAACAAACGTACCTAATTTATCAAATAAATGTATGTTTTTGTAAACTCTTGAGGTGTCTCCAATATCTTTTTTTTTACATGAGTATCATAATTTTTAACCTCATTTAAACGAGCTATACGCAAGTGGGGAGATAAACAACAAGACGAAATTGAGTTGTCTCCAATATCCATATTTTTACATGAGTGTCATATTTTTCACTCTCAGTTAAAAGAGCTATACGCAAGCGGGGAGATAAACAACAAGACGAAATGCTGGGCTAACAGCATGGAAGGCTGGCGTGCTCTGGCCAGCGTGCCGCAACTCAAGTGGACGCTGGTAGCGCGCGGGGCGCCTGTGTTGGATGAGTCGGCGTTAGCTGCCACTGTACTGGACCTTCTCACTACTGCCGCTAGATATTATCCCAGCA
This sequence comes from Idaea aversata, assembly GCA_907269075.1. Taxonomy (NCBI): domain Eukaryota; kingdom Metazoa; phylum Arthropoda; class Insecta; order Lepidoptera; family Geometridae; genus Idaea; species Idaea aversata. Next base: position 11,153,754 of record OU026101.1, read on the forward strand.
GGTAAGCTAATTATATGATAGAATGCTGGGCGAACAGCGTGGCAGGCTGGCTAACTGTGACCAGCGTGCAGCAACTCAAGTCGACGCTGGTAGCGCGCAGCAATCTCATGTTGGACGTTATAGCTTAACACAACAAGGGTTTTAAGCATATTAAAATCGTCACGCGACTAAAAGTGGACATAAGATTTTGGGCACTCTTTTGAGTTTGAGAGTGATTTAGCCTTAAAGTATTTTCGTTTTTTTTTTTTTTAAAAAACCTTAAAAAAACCCCAATTTTTTTTATAAATTTCAGAGATGAAGAAGACGCAGTAATAAGACCGTTACCAAAAATAAAGAGACTATTATCTGAACCATCATGTTTAGCGCACGTTGTACAATTACTACTTACATTTGATCCTATATTAGTTGAAAAGGTATGTAGTATTAATACATTCAATTACTGTACTTAAGTTCTTATGAATAAGTCTTAGTTTACAACATTGTCTAAAACTGCTTATAAAGTAGAAAACCACTTTATTGGTAGTTTTTTTGCCACCAAGTAAGGCCTTAACGTCGTTAACATGTTTTGTGTTTACGACATTTTTATATCGTTGCCGAAAAAAGGCGAGGCCAGGTTTCGTTAAAGATTGCCATTAACTTTAATAGAACAAGAAGATGGAAGAAAGATATAAGAAATAACTTTACACTGGCTATAAGCAACGTAAAAAAACACACTTTTTAATATTTTTCAGGTAGCAACCCTACTTTACGAAGTGATGCAGGACAACCCTGAGATATCAAAGTTATACCTAACGGGAGTTTTCTACTTTATGTTGTTATACACTGGATCTAACTTACTGCCTATCGCGAGGTTCCTGAGGTTGACTCACATGAAGCAAGCGTTTAGAGCTGATCAGGTTTGTTTTTGTACACTTACACTGTATTAATATATTATGTACTACTATTCAAACTTAATATTATAAATATAGAAGTTTGTGTGTTAGTATGTTTGTTGCTACTAAATCGAGTGTATTTGATTTGATGAAACTTGGTACTTGGAGATAGCTGGAGTCCTCGAATATACCGTAAGTGTAGTAAGTTTATATAGCCACTTGATTGTATTATTATTAACATTGGGTAGACTTCGCAATGTGTGTAGAACAAATCTGAATTTTATAAAAAATATTGCTCTTGAGGCATTATTTAGGAAGAATATACGGAAATCACGGAATATTTTTGCATGAAGAAAGGTAAATTGATGCTAAAAAAAGTACATTTTAAATTACCTCGTTCCAGTCAAGTTCCGACATAATGCAAAGGTCAATACTGGGTCAGTTACTACCTGAAGCGATGGTCTGCTACCTGGAGAACCATGGAGCTGAGAAATTCGCGCAAATATTCCTTGGGGAATGGGACACGCCTGAGGCTATATGGAACTCGGAAATGAGGTAAAGTTCACATATACTTGTTAAATGTGTTGTTTATTTTCTTACTAATAATATTATGGAAGCTTATTCTACTTTTAAATCACACCAAGTCACGGGACAAAGATCGTTCTTGACGTCACTTGCTCGCAAACGTCTCTGTCACTGTCAAAGGCTATGTTATAAAATGCCTTTATAGTATTCGTTTTAATATTTCGGATTATATTAGGTAACACTTTTATCAAAAACTAGCAGTGCCTCGCACTTTCACCCGCGTAAATTTCGATCCCGTGGGAATATCGGGACAAAAAGTATGTTACTCGCAATGAATCAATGTATCCTCATACCAATATTCATCAAAATCGGTCCAGTAGTTTCGGAGCTATTCGTTACAAACAAAATAAAACCCTTTCCTTTTTATGATACTGGTTTATTCAAATACTGGTCATTCAAATATTATTATTTTGTATCATATTTGATTCACGACCCAGTTGGCACAATGGTCACCATGCCGGACTGCCAAATACAGGGTTGCGGGTTCGATTCCCGCCTCAGACATGTATTTATGCTTAGATATTTGTCTGTGGTCTGGTTGTTTCTATGTATTATCCTACTAATATTATAAATGTGAAAGTTTGTGTGTGTGTGCGTGTGTATGTTTGTTTGTTACTCCTTCACGCAAAAACTACTGGACCGATTGCAATAAAACTCGGCATGTAGATAGCTGGAGACCTGGATTAACACATAGGCTACTTTTTATCCCGATATTCCCACGGGATCGGGAATTACGCGGGTGAAATCGCGGGGCGCAGCTAGTAAGTATATATTTACAAAAGAAAAGTATTTAAGTAGTATATTCGTTGTCTAGCACCCATAACACAAGTGTAGTTACTTAGCGATATGTGGAATGTGCTGCAATATTTATATTTATTGTGATTTATTTCCGTTTCAACAGACGTATGTTAATAATGAAAGTATCAGCCCACATCGGCGAGTTCACGCCGCGGCTGCGCGCGCACGTCGCTGCGAGGTACCCCTACCTTGCCATACCGGCGGTGCGGTACTCGCAGCTACAACACGAACTGTTCTGCAGCATCTTCTATCTGAGACATCTATGTGATACCACCAAGTTCCCTGATTGGCCTATACCAGACCCGGTAACGTATAACGAATATACCTACTCTTACTGACATACTCAAGTGATTAATTTGAGTGGGTCAGTAAGGATTGCTGTAGCTACGAGAAAACTTTCATGGGAGACCTTTCTTTATTTTTAAGACTAGTGACCCGCCCCGGCTTTGCACGGCTATGTTATGTATGTATTATACATATAAACCTTTCTCTTGAATCACTATCTATTAAAAAAACCGCATCAAAATCCGTTGCGTATTTTTAATGGTTTAAACAACTAAACATACCTAGGTTTAGAGCGTCATGGTCAGGGCAAGACCGAGCTCTCTAAATGGAGATTTAAAAAAGGACAGACAGCTGGAAGCGACTTTGTTTTATACTATGTATGTAGTGATGATAAATAATAACATCTGATTTTGTTAATTTAGTCCAGCTGTCGAGTTGTTAAAAAGTGCAATTTTTCGAAAACATATTTATTTTTACATAGATTTATGGGGTTTTGAATAAGGATCAAATTACTCAAGACCAACATAGGTTAGAGTATCAGAAACTATCCTCCCTTACATTTTGGACGAAAATCAAGTAAATCTACTAACTCTTCAACAACTAGTCAACGTTATTTTGTCATTTCCATCTATAGGTTCGTCTCCTAAAAGACGTATTAGAAGCGTGGCGTCGCGAGGTCGAGAAGAAGCCTTCAGCGATGACAGCGAGTTCAGCGTACGCGGCGCTCGGACTGGAGGCCGGTGGGAACGTCGACGAGGCGGCCGTTAGGAAAGCGTACTACCGTCTCGCGCATCAATACCATCCCGATAAGAATCCCGAGGGCAGGGTGAGAATTGTTACATGTCTCTAAACCTTCCGGACCCGCGGCACAATTAGTTTACTTAACTGGTTGTGCCGTGCGTACCTTTGATTCCCTTTTACAGAACTAAGATACCAATTACTCAACTCGGACCCACGGCAACTTCAACAACTCATTATTTTTTATCTTTTTTACGGTTAGCATACCTAAGTCTGTAACTCAGCTAAGATGTGTGTGGCAGTGACGCGGCAGCCATCGTGTACATCACAAATACAAGCTTCATAGTTTTGGTACAGGCTAACACACAATAAGAACGGGACCAACATGAGTTGAAAGCGATTCAAATGACAGAAAACATCTTACTGTACCTAGTTATATTTCAAACATGTTTTTCTCACGTTCTAGGATCGTTTCGAAGCAGTAAACCAAGCGTACGAGTTCCTATGCAGTCGTAACGCTTGGACCGGCGACGGACCGAATACAAATAACATTGTACTTATATTGCGAACTCAAACTATACTCTTCCAACGTTATTCTGATGGTAAGTACATTTGCTACTTATAAAAGTGAAATATTTGATACATTTTACTGTAAAATTTGCCGCTTAATCATTCAATCGATTTCTTTTATATAAGATAAATAACGATAGATGGAATAAAAACTAGACTAATTTCATCCCGGTGTACCCGCGGAATCGAAACTTACGCACTGTAGTTGAATTAAATAATATTTGTATCCTCCAGTGTTAGCACCGTACAAGTACGCGGGCTACCCGGCCCTCCTGCGCACGGTGCGGCTCGAAGTGAACGAGGAACAACTGTTCGCTGCGCGCGACACGCCCGCGCTACTCCCCGCCGCCGCGGAACTTGCGCACGCGACCGTGCGGTGTTCTGCACTCAATGCGGAGGAACTGCGCCGCGAGGGAGGGCTACAGGTATGTCAACTATATGGTACTACTACTAGGTAAACTCCTTTCCCCTATTTATTTAACATCAATTCTTTTATTTTTGTCTGTCGAACTGGCTCGAAGGACCATGCACAGAATCTTCGACAAAGCCGTCAATAATCCTCCACTATTTAATAATACTGTAGATTATAGAGTAAATCCCTGAATAATTTTCGAGTTTTCGTATTAAGAATATTTGTCCACTTTATATTTTTTGCTCTCCATCCTAAGGGCCTGGAAGATACCGTTTTCCGCGGAAAAGCCGCCGATTGTGCCACAGATTTTTAAGTGTAAGCCTTATTAGAGTTCTGTACCTCAAAAAGCAAAAAGGAACCATTATAAGATCACTCTCTTGTCCGTCTGTCTCTCTGTGTTTTATTGTATATTTTTATATTGGGTGTTTCCAATAAACCATACTATCCTATCTACATAGGTTCTCCACTCGGCGCTGTCCCGTTGCGTGGGCGTGCTGGGTGGCGGCGCGGGCGCAGGCGACGTCGCAGCGCGCGTCTGTACACACGTGGCTAGATGTTTTGCCGTCGCGGCCGACTTCCCAGAGTGTCGCGCTGTAGCCGCGGACATGCCACAGCTTTGCGAGGATATTGTGCCGCTTATTAGGAGAACGGTGAGTGACTTTAGGTTTTTTAAAAATGCATGTGGCAGTTTTAAAATAAAAGAAGAGGCAGAAAATAAAGACGAATCATATACATATAAATAGTACGAAGTAAAAGCTCTTGAGCCTAACTTTCGAGTTTAAGATTTCCGTTAGGATTTATTTAATATTGACTGTCCTGTCACAGTGTCACGTACTTTTCAACACAGTTTTTGTTTTGATGTTTTTTATGTATGTGCGACATTCTCTTACCGTAGAAACTTGGTGAGACGGCGTGCGCGGGCGCAGCGGCTGCGGGCGCGCTTGCCGCCGCGTCCACGTGCCGTGCACGACTAGCCCGCGCCGGCGTCATACATGCTCTTCTACCTGCAGTGTTACAGTACGACTACACGCTCGCTGAATCAGGACTTGATACTGATGAACATAACACTAAACAGGTAAATATTGAGCCAAATTAAGCCTTAGAAGGACATACGGTCCAACCTATGTGTACACATCTACTAAAGTTGTTTTAAACGGGATATTTATCATGTTTTTTGTTTTTATTTTGTTGAGCTCGATATCTCAATGCTTGACCATGTTAGTTAAACTATATGTTCACACCATTAGCGAACGGACTACAGTAAATATGTATGTGTGCATACCATTAGTTATGGGGCAATGCCGCGGTCTTTTGACTGCATCGTAAACCAGTTAGTGAACTTAAAGCCTTCTAGAGATAGCCGGGTAATATTTAGATAGATAGATTTCGATCACTCTTTTATCCCTTCATCAGCTTACTCTTATTTTGTATCTTGTTTGTAGTATTTTAAAGCGTACGTTCTTATGACCTCTATAATTCTAACATCTTTCCCCCAGGAACTATCGAACCAACTGGCCAAGCAGTGCGTATGCGCACTCGGCGCAATGTACGGACCACACGAGGAACCGAGCCCCGAAGACGAGAGGATAGTGTCCGCTCTACACACTCTACTCACACCGCACCTGTGTTCCAAACTACATGATACTGATCAACATGAGGTTAGTTGTTATTGACGACCGTTGTTCCCACAGTAATAATAATAGTCTCCCGCCTCTGGCTTGCCTTCACCGGCTGTCTAGAGTAGAGTCGCAGGAGTGGTACTTATACATTCTTACCTTCACGCCAAAATCATTAATTTTTGGTCAATTATCTGTTTACTTAATTCAATTAGAGCTTGTTCTGGTTAAATAATGCATAACTCCCAATGAAAAAAAAAAATTTGAACCTTATCTCTGTTTAAAATCTTCATTCTCTGTAAGTCAGGCTAACTAAAGGTATTTTATTATTTTTTCCCTGAAAAGCTTAATATAATATCCTTTTCTACACTTTGAACAGCTGCTAAAAACCCTAACATCGAACTGGCGGACGCCGTACCTCGTGTGGGACAACAGCACGCGCGCCGAGTTGCGCGACAAGCTGCGCTCGAGTCGGGCGACCCTCGCGGAGGACGCGACCGGACCGCTCGTCGAACCGTTCGTGTATACAGCACACGAGGGACTGCTGGCTGTCGGCGGGGTCTATGTACAGATTTATAACGAACACAGCGAGTTTCCTATTGAGGTATGTTTACTTATGTAAGGCGTCCTAATTACGCATCATCGCGAGACCAATGCGTTGCGATTTCATAGAATAACTAACTGTCCCGGTAAACGTTGTTTTGCCATATACAAAAAAAATAAAGGGAAAAAAATATAGATGTTGTTGATTCTCAGACCTAACGAATATACACAAAAAACTTCATACAAATCGGTTCAGCCGTTTAGGAGGAGTTTGATAACTAACACCGCGACACGACAATTTTAATTATACAGAGATTTGGTCACATCGCATGATCGTGCGACCGTCAATTAGGACATTCAATAGATACCACCATGTTCGATCACTCAATCACTCATCAAGACCATTTTCATCGGAAACACAACGCTCGCACGATGATGTGCCCTTAGGACGGCGCCTTAGATGTTATTTTAAGTGTTAACATGCTCATAGGTCCTGTCTGTCTCTTAAAACTTAGGGAATTTAACCATTTAAACGCTTTTAAAATGGCACTATAGCTATCCAGAAATACTTATTCCTGTCCCAACTCAATAATCAGCGTCACCATAACAGCCACATGACGTTTAAGCTTCCCCCGACAACTTCCTGCGACCTTTAAGTCGTCTGTCCACTTAATCGGAGGCTGTTCCATGCTGCGTTTTCCTGCAATCAAGAACTTCTCAGTCCCAACAGCCATCAGTTGGACGCGTATCCATTGCCACTTCCACCTGATAGTCATTTTATTGTATGTTCATTACAATTTACAGAATCAACAACAATTCATCCTGGAGCTCCTTAAGTTTATTCAAGAACAGACTAGATTGGATATGACCGAGGAGCGAGTGGAACATATAACGTCATCTTTGAATGCACTTGCTAACGTATTGATCAAATATCCGGGTAAGTTATTTAACAAACAAAACAAAAAACCTTCTTATCTATGGGTAATAATGTTATAAAGCGAAAAGATTTGCTTTGTTTTATAATGAATAAGCTTTGAAACTACTGGACCGATTTTGATGAAACTCAATATGAGGATTCATTGACTATACTTTTGGTAATATAAGTTACGTTTTTTTCGATATTCACATGGGTTCTGGACTTATGCGGGTGAAACCGCGGGCGCTGTAAAGTCATACATAAGTGACTACTAAGGAACGAGTCTAAATGACTAAGTCTACATGCTTAAAACCATGGGGCGTTAAATGTTATTTGATACTAACAAGATATTTACTAATCATAATCAAGTATGTCCTTTATTTGTAGGCACAGAAATCCAATGTATTGGTCAATTCGGCGTTATATTCGGTCTGCTATCAGCGCGCGCGCATCCGTCTCTAGTGTCCGCAGCATTACGTGTGATAACCGCGGCCGCGCGCTCTAAGGAATGTGTCGACGATATCGCCGCGAGCGCAGTGCTCGGACACTTGCTAGTGTTGTTACCAGTGGCTTCGATAGTCACCGAGGCTGTCACTGCACTAGCTGCCTTGCTGAATAATACGCAGTTGGTGAAAGAAGCTTGTTCTAAAGGTTAATATGCTTATTTTTATATTTTTAAACCGACTTCAAATAAAGATGGTGGGTTCTTATGTACGTTTTTTGGAAAGTGGATAGGTACCCCAAGGAAGGTCAAATTGTTCTGTTATTGGAACTTGTTTAAATATGTTTTGATATTAGTCTCCTTTTTCATCCGGTGCGAAGGACCAAAACGCGTTTAGGTCCTTCGAGCCGGATACAATTGTCATTGTTAAATGTAACAAGTTTAAAATACGTCATGTTTATGTTACAGGAGCTGTGATATATTTATTAGATCTATTTTGCAATAGTAAACTACCAGAGACTAGGGAAGCGGCCGTCGATTTGCTGGCTCGAATGATGGCCGATAAATTACATGGACCCAAGGTAATGTTAATATGTAGCTTATTCAAAACGAAACAAAAGCTTAGTAGGCTTTTGCAATTATTTACTTTATAATTTAAACAAATCGCCACGCACAAATACTATCCTTTCAACTTAGTCTGCTGTCCTTGAATTTGTATAACGGGCTTTTAGTCACAACCAGACCTCTTTAGATTGATCCTTTTTGCGTGAGGATGGAGTAGGCTTGCCCTCTTAGCTTAGTCGACCATGTCCAGAGGAAATAACTTGTTATACGTCTTAAGCCAAATAAGCCGCGGGTTTCATCGCGATGTTTGCTTCACCGTAACAGCAATGTCAATTAGCGCACATAAGTTTTTACTAAGAAAAATCAATTAGTGTAGCTGATAAATGTAACCATGTAGGTGCAAACTTCTTATTAAATATGTCAGACAGCATTTATTAACAACATAACATGTGACCCCCAGGTCCGCCTATCAATATCTCGATACGTGCCGACCGTGTTCTCGGAGGCGATGCGTTCAGCCGGCGCAAGCGCAGCCCTCCACATGTTCGACTCGATACACGAACACCCCGAGCTGGTGTGGAGCGACGACGTGAGGCGACGGACTGCGGCGCATGTCGCCACACTGTCACAACGGTAACTATCTTCTAAAAATATAAAATTCTCGTGTCGCGGTGTTAGTTACCATACTCCTCCAAAAAGGCTGAACGATTTGTATTAAGTCTGAAAATCGAACAACATCTATTTTTTATTGCAAAACAACGTTTGCCGGGACAGCTGGTCTAAATGCACAATCCGCTGATTTTACAGACCTGAAGCTTGGAGGGTGTGTTTTTTGTATCACATAGACATTAGATAATTTTTCAAAATTCTAGGGGGTAAAAAAATGGGCAAAGTTTGTATGGGACACCTACAAAACAATATTATACTCCATATTACGGCACACACACACAAATTATTAAATTAAACAATTAATGAATTGTAATTTTTTAATAATATTTGAAATGATCTATCTATTAAGGCAAGTTCAATAGCCCAGTTTCACAATGTCTTCCTCTCCACAGACATCAAACCGATCAGCTCCGAGACCCGACCACGGTATTCGAAGAGCGAGACGTATCGGAGACGACGACGGCCGAACAAACGTGGGCACCTCCGGGCGAAGTGGTCGTGGGCGGGGTATACCTCAAACTGTACCTACAGAACCCACACTGGAACCTTCGAAGTCCCAAGAAGTTCCTGCAAGAGTTGTTAACTGAAACTATTGCTGCTTTACATAAGGATTCTTCAGAGGTTTGTTGTCTTATTTACTACTAGCAGTGCTGTGCTATTTAGCCTTCCTAACTCCCGATCCCGTTGGAATATCGGGTTCAAAAGTTAGCCTATCTTATTCCCAATGAATCAATGTATCCTCATACCAAATTTCATCAAAATCGGTCCAGTAGTTTCGGAGCCTATTCGTATTATAGACAAGCTGAGCGCCGTAGTCTTACCCGCATAACTCCCGATCTCGTGGGAAAATCGGGGTAAATGGTAGCTTATAATATGTTAATTCAGAACTCCAGCTATCTATATGTCGTGTATAGTCGCATTCGGTTTATTAGTTTTTAATTGAAGAAGTAATAAACAAACACACTAATGTTCACATCTGTGAGCAAAACTATTAGCTACGCCCCGCGATTTCACCCGCGTTATTTCTGCTCCCGGTAGGACTTTTTGATGTGCAGCTATGAGCATACCGAGTTTCATCGCTATTGATTCAGTAGTTTTTGCATGAAGGAGTATCAGACATACACAAAAACTATCACATTTATATAATTACTAGCTGTTGCCCGCGACGACAACGAAATCCGTTGCGTAGTTTTAAAGATCTAAGCATACATAGGGACAGACAGCGGGAAGCGACTTGGTTTTATACTATGTAGTGATAGTCAGTGTTTCAATAACAGGGTAGCCGCGGTTCAGTGATGGCGGCGGCTTTATGTGCGTTGATCAACGCGCGGCCGGCGCTGAGTTCAGCAGCGGCAGCGTTAGGGGAGCTGCCGCGGTTGGCGCGCCTGTTGCCGGCCTGTCCGAGGCATGCTGTGCCTGTCTTAGCTGCACTTGCGCCTGATCAGGTAAAACAAAGATAAAAAAAATTGTCTCTAAATAAACAGTAGGAAATAACAAAAAAGCCAATGTCAAATTTTACACAACTTTTCCACAAAGCGTAAACCAAAACTAATAATGGTCGTTCTACTGCCGTTGCGTTGCTCAAAAGTCCTCCCTTTTTTGGGGTGTTTTCAAGTCTTGGTTGTTTAGGTATGGTCTAGGTAAGCGTGCTACATTTTACACCACATCTTCACTTAGGTACCATCGGGTGAGATAGTGGTCAATCGCTGACCTATATATTATAAAAGAACCTAAATAGTTATATTTGAAGATGTCTGTGACGCGTCGGGCGAACACCCCCTCGAGACGCAGAAGATTGCGGGCTCGATTCCCGGCTTAAACAAATATTGCTATAGATATTTGAAGATGTCTGTGACGCGTCGGGCGAACACCCCCTCGAGACGCAGAAGATTGCGGGCTCGATTCCCGGCTTAAACAAATATTGCTATAGATATTTGAAGATGTCTGTGACGCGTCGGGCGAACACCCCCTCGAGACGCAGAAGATTGCGGGCTCGATTCCCGGCTTAAACAAATATTGCTATAGATATTTGTTTCTGGTAAAAGTATTCTATCCGTTGTCTGGTACCCATAACACAAGCCTAGTTGCTTAGTTTGGGGCTAGATGGCACTGTGTGAATTGTCCCACAATATTTATTTAATTGTGTTTTTTTTACTCTCGCCCCATCCCCAATAAATATAATTATGATTGTATATTTCTAAATATTTCCGTTCAATATTGTAGGCATGTGTGACAGCCCTAACTCAGACTGACATAATCCCGGGACTGAAGACTGCAATAAAGACATGTCCTGAAGTCATGAACAGCACATGCGAAGCGTTAGCTTCTATCTTCACTAGCTCCGTCAATACTGATCGATTGGTTTTACAGGTATGTTTACATTTATATATTATACTAGCTGTCCCGGCAAACGTTGTTTTGCCATATAAAAAAAAACTAAATCAAAATCGGTTCAGCCGTTCGGGAGCTACGATGCCACAGACAGACACGTCAAACTTATAACACCCCGTCGTTTTTGCGTTGGGGGTTAAAAATCATACAAATCGGTTCAGCCGTTTTAGCAACTAACACCGCGACACGATTGACATCAATATTTATACGTCACTCAATTGTTTTGCCTTCCCGGCACCTCTCCATTAAAACTTGAACTTTATGTTATGGTATTAAAGTTCTTATTGACTTGTATTATTACGAATCGTTTGTATGGTATGGAGTATAGAAAAGTGTTGTTTTTAGACATTTTCAGGCAATTTTTTAATTTTTTCTCTCCGTAAGAACCATCCTCGTACCTTATGGAATATTCTAAAAAAAGAATTGGCCAAATTGGTCCAGGCGTTGTTGAGTTATGCGCTTACCAACACATTTTGCGATTCATTTTTATATATAAGACTAGTTGTCCCGGCAAACGTTGTTATGCCATTTACAAAAAAAAAACTAAATGAAACAAAATAAAAAAATAGATAGTAGCCGATTCTCAGACCTACTGAATATGCATATAAAATTTAATAAAAATCGGTCAAGCCGTTTCGGAGGAGTATTTTATATATAAGATTATTATGATACGGTCGTCGTACCCCATAAGAACTCACGGACAATACTATAATTTCTCTATTTCAAATATAGTTTTAAAAAACTTGTTGCGCCCTGCGGTTTGACCCGCATAAGTCTGGCATCGGGATCAGTCTGGCCCTAAGTCCTTATCTATGGTTCTGTCTATATCTTCATACTAAAATGGTTCGGCGGTTTAAGCGTTAGACGTAACAGACAGATTTACTTTTGCATTTATAATATTAGATGATGTCGATGCATAGTGCCAGAAACGTAAAATTTGTCTTATCATCATAAGGTCTAGTTACAATAGCAAAAATATATAAAGAATTGAATCAATTGAATTTTTAAAACATAGAATTAGTGTCCCTCCACCTTTTTAAAGCATCTGCTATGTCATGCATGCTGAAATGTCAATGCATATTAGAAAAAGAAAACCGCGGAACGTGAACTGTTTTCGCCAATGAACGGAGTGATCTATAAGGAAGGAATAGGTATATATAGATCATTTAGGTTATATGTAAATTGGCAGAGATGGCTTAAGTATATGCTCTGTTACCCGTGAGAAACGGACGGGTCACTCGCTAGTGCAATAAAATAAACTATTTTAATTTATTTTTTAATATATTCAGGCATTAGAAACGGACCTAATAGGTGAGTTACTGAACGTCCTGGGCGGTGGTGCGGGCGGTCAGGCGGCCGCGCGGCTCGTGTCCGCGCTACAGGGCATGTGTCGCGGCGCGCACGCCGACAGGGTGCGGACTATACTTGCCAACTCTAAGGTCTGGGATCAGTACGCGCACCAACGGCACGATCTATTCATCACGCAGAATCATAACCATTCGCTTACCGGTAAGTATTATATAATAGTATACAAATATCTTTTATTTGACTAAAAAATATATTAACAACTAGCATCACCTTTCGGTTTTACTCGCGTAAATCCCGATCCCATGGGATTATCGGGATAAAAAGTAGCATATAACACTCCCAATGAATCAATGTATCCTCATACCAAGTTTCATCAAAATCGGTCCAGTAGTTTCGAAACCTATTCGTTACAAACAACAAAAAAAATCTATCCTTTTTATTATGTTAGTGCAGATAAAAATATCTTTTATTTTAGCAAAAAAAGACAGGTTGCTTGTGATCCCCACACTCAAGGCCAAGCCTGCCTTGTGGTTATAATATGGTGAAATGGGATTTTATTTATGTTATTTATCGCGTCATGCGGAGGGAGGATACTCGTACACCATAAGAATTCAAGACTTGGAAGTAAGCGTAGAGCGAGAGAACGGTCAAAAAAACCTCTCTTTTGATGTCGTCCTTTCTTATTTGGTCAGGAGCTCCGACGGAGTTTACTGCTTGAGTTGTTTCTTCTTACGTCAAGTTGACACAGTTCTAACACCCATTAAGCCTGTAATCCTTGACCGTGGGAACTTCTGATAGAACACACACATTGATATTTTCTAGCCACACAGGTGCAACGCAGTATTAAAATTACGCACCCTGGAAACAAATAAATCTACTTTCGATGCATCGTACATTTTGTACAAGTTACATATTCATCAAGCGTTCGTCTTTGTAGGATGTTTATGAATATCATAAAAAACACGCAATGTATGTAGTATTTAACTTGTCACATCGCAAAACTGCAGTCCGGTAGTAAGTAGCTGGCGGGAAAGGGTGGGGTCAGAGTGTACGTTTTTTGGGTATTTTGTTTGATAACGAAATTGTCAATAAGTAAATGTTCTGTACTATAATAATTTTTATATTTATATATTTTTATAATAATAATAATTATGCGAAATAATTATTACATCCGTCTCTATATATTGAAAATTCACACATAAACGTTCGTATGTACCTATGTGCCCTACTAAGAAACAGGTTAAAACGTGTCGGTATCGGCATCATATATTATTATATAAATATTCAGGCAAAACACCTACCAATCTTTATAATATTCAATATAGTTGGGTAAAAAGATGAGTACATTATAGTTACTGGTTTGTCTTAAATCTTCCTTTATTTTTTTGGGATTTATAGTAATTTCCTTTTACTTTTCCCATTATTATTAAACTTGAATAAAAATAAGTTAGGATTAAAATATAAAAATAAGCTACAATTTTAATACATCCTACCTACCTAAATCATACCTTTTCCATATTTTTATTTAAGTTTTGACAACTCAATAAATTCCTATTTTAATTTCTTTAGAGAAAACAAAAAAAAAAAAAAAAAGTCCTGCAAAAGGCAGGAACGTCAAATACTAGTTGAGTTTTTCTTTCCCGCAAATTGTTTGTAAAACATATCCAATTAGAGATCGAAATGTAAAGATCTTTGGACACAACCGGCATAGTAATTTAAAATGCCGCTGTGCAGTTTGATACCCATACCTATTGATAAAAGGCATTACAATAAAAAAATAATGTCTTTACACCAAACCTCTAAAACAGCTCAGAAACGGGATATTCAAATAAAAGCATTGTGACCAAGTATTTCTACAAGACGTATCACCGCGTCCTTTTCCGTGACACTTTTGAGGTTTGTTGTGTAGGCATAATTTTTTCGCTGTAATGCCCTCTATCGAAGGGTATGGGTCTCAAAGTGCACCGCGAACTTTTATAAAATCGTAGGATAAACGTTTCTTCAAATATCCCATTTCCGAGACGCTTTAGAGGTTTGGTGTGAAGGCATTATTTGTTTGTTGTAATGCCCTATATCGAAAGGTAAAAAACCACAGTCCATGAAGTATTTAATTTTTTGTCTATGTTTGCCTGTCATAATTATGTCAAAAATTAAAATGAAATATAGAAACAGTTATTTCTTAGGTTAAAATAAATAATCAATATCACATTATAACCCGCGCGCAATGAGAATGGGATGGAACCTTGTCAAAGTAAATCGAAAATGACAGAAAAGTAGCGTTAGAAAAAAAGTTCTGAATAATAATTAGGTATAATATTAGGATTCCCGCCTCAGACAAGTATTTATGCTTAAATATTTGTCTGTGGTCTGGTTATTTCTATGTATTATAAGTATATATTTACAAATTTTTATAAGTAGGTAGGTATTTGCTGATTTTTTAAAACAAAGGTCATTCAGACCAAAAACAGTACATGAAACTTAAAAAATAAGTCAAATTTTAAGGTTACTGACCTCTCCGTGTAAGGAACAGCTGATTTTCAGGTAAACCTAACCTCAAAATTTTCGAAAAAAAGTTCGAATTTCTAAAAGTCGTAGAACAAAAGTTGTTGGTTTGGGTGCACAGAAGTAGCCCTCAACGGCTTGCTAGTATAATTTCCAATAACCCAGTATATGTAGTATATCCGTTGGCTAGCACGCATAACACAAGTCTAGTTACTTAGCTTGGGGCTAGATGGCGATGTGTGGAATATCCTGCAATATTTATTTATATATGTATTTATAAACTGTCATTTTCGATTTACTTTGACAAGGTTCCATCCTATTCTCATTGTGCGCGGATTATACCTAGTTTCGACTCCTTGCTCGAAGAATAGGTACAATTACAAATTAGTTGTCGTGTGCAACACTCGCACCCCACCCTTATGCCAGGTCAAACAATAAATGTCGGGAAACAAATGGACGTGCTCTCACCTTGAATACTGAGATGACACTGTCACTTTTGCGCGCCGCGACATCTAATATAAAGCGAAATGTCACGAGCTACGGCTTCATACTAAAATGTATGGGCAGCGAGGAATGATTTTAACCAAAAAAAATATCTATGTTTCGGCATTGATTATTATTATTTGGTTTCAATAAGTAAAAAACTGCAATGATGAATGCATTCTCTATACTTTTGTCTCACAATTTAACCAAAAATATTTTCAAATATAACAACGAAGTAGCACAGATACTTAAAATAGAAAAGGTCGATTTCGATGTTTTTCATCAAAGTTAATAATTGTTTTTTCAAAAACTATGGATTATTTTCAAAATATCTGATAGTGAAACTGTAGACTCATCTAATAAGCTATCGAGAATTCTTTTTAGTGTCTTACAATGCAGGGAGTTCTTCAATATTTTTAAAATAGTAAATTACGTTTTTAGGGACTCGCCTCTTAATTAAATAATCATACAAAATCGATTCGAAATGAGTAAACTCTATATTATGATTTATTGATAATAGATTGAGTGTCCGTTCGTTCGTTTCAGCTCCAATACCCCACTCAGCAGGCTACCTGACCGCTCCGCCAGCCAACATCCCCGCGCAGCCGCCGCCCATCGACTGACGATACATATAACGTCACTCGACGTACACACACGTACGTTGCAACCACTAACTCATATAAACAACATTATTTTAAAGTAGATATCGGATTATATGCACCAACAAAAGGGTATTAAAAATACAAATTTCAGTATAGTTTTATAAGGTTTTTATAATTACACAGTAAAACAAATTTTTAACAAAAAAAAAATCACAACTTACCCTATAATAAGGAAGCCCCAAGACGCTAGCGACGTGTTTCCTCTCTGAGTATCGAGACTGATTCGATGAGAGAAGAAATAGTCAGCTCTAGAAACATCGGTGGCTTAGACAAAACGCGCCGTAAACTCGCGCAAAAAGTACATGATTGAGAAATTTATACGTTTTCCAAAAATCTTTGTCCGCGTTGAGATTGAAACTCACAACTACAAGGTTGACTTGCACAACAAAAAATAAAATTATAATTGAGCGTTTTCCCTGCTAAATGTTTTAGATATTCCTACGTTATTTACTAAGATTTTAACTTAATATTTAAATTATTGTCAAACTGATTAAATAATATTAACCTTGTGGATATTACATTTAAATACATTTTACTAGAATTTAGCCGTAAAAGCATACAAGCCGTCTTTAATTATGTTTTACATACAGTTGCATATAATCCGATGTCTACATGAGATAGATATCATAGTTTGCAATATTGTGCCGAGTTCACGCGCGCTTATTATCTATAAAATCATGAAAAGATTTTAATTATTACACCGTAAAAACAAATTGCACAGCAAGTCATGACAATCACCAGTTCGTGGTGCAATTGTATAAATTACTATTAAATTTAAATAAAGTACTTATAATATTGTTACCTTCAGATACTCTTATACAGTGTTTTAAGAAAACCATGCAATCATTCATAGTACATGTAGGTACCCTCGGACCTCACACAAAATATATAAAAAAAATTGATAATTAAGGTTTTGCAAAATTACATTGAAAATGGGCCCACTGAAAAAATGGTGTGGCCACCTTGAAAATTCAATAAATTAGGGTATGTTTTTTGAAGTGAAAACTTCTTATGGCGCGTTGGGCACTTTTGTGGGTGAGCATTTTCAGATTTTGACGCGACAGATGAGATTTTATTTGTGTTAGTCTTTTTGTTTAACTTATACTGCCATCTATTACACAAATTGAGAAACTTAGTTTCTAGAAAGACCGCTATTCGAATGTAGATGGCGCTGATTTAAATTTTTTACTGCCATCTAGCGAATAAAAAATAAACTATATTTGTTTAAGTGAGTGCTAATAGATGGCAGTAGCAGATCGTTTCAAGAAATATTCTATGAGAAATAACAAGTTTATTGTTTTCACTTCTGCCTGCACTCCCGGAGTGCGCTGTTTTTTTTTTATTAAAAATTACATTATTAGAGCATGATTTTTATAAAATATATTTTGTTGTCCTGTGGGGATACCTACAAGTACTTAGACATAAAAATATCAAAAATATCTTCCAATATCTTAATATATTATAAAGATATATTCACATGAACAAGGTGAAAGCTGCAGTAATTTACATAAAGTATTAGAATCCAATGTTGTAGGTTTTGGATTTAAAAGAAATATTAAATATACCTACGAATCCTAACTACTTAATAAGAAACAATAAAGCTTTTGTCTAGTATAATGTGCAAAATATAAGCAAATAATACACACTCAATATGATTTTAAATAAAATCGCATTGCTATTATTATTTTCAACGAATAATGGGCTGTGGCAAGAAGTTAGCGCGTAGTTTTAGATAGCCAATCAGCGGTGCCGATTATAGCGCCATTACGAAATGAACCAATCAGCGAGTAGCTACTCTTCTCTGATTGGTGAATTTCGTGGTCACGTGACTATCTGCCCACCGATTCGCTGTCAATCGATCTCTGAAGGTACGCGTCGCGTTTACAAGCGACTTTGTTAAAGCTTTGTAAGTACCGTCATTCCTTAATGATAGAATAAGTTTTGTATCTGTAGAATTCGCACTTTTATACGCCCTTGTTTTGATGTTAAGATTGTTCACAAACAGAGAGAGGAAAGCGCTATATTTGCGAATTCCAAAACTGCTTATAAAAATAAAATAAAACGCTACTTTAAATTCAGCTTTAACAGCTTTAATATAAGAACACAATTATGCTCATTTATTCGTCTAAATGGGAATATTCCTTAATTAATAGCAATAGGTGTTCTTGCCAATTGATTTGTTCGAATCGAGACTGAGTGTTTTATGCCGTATGATACAATAACAATGAGTAAACTTACTTTTTACTAATGGCTAAAGGACTGAAAATTAATAAAAACATTCGTGTATTTGAACACTTCTTGTATTTGCGTGCACCATACACACACTAATGCAATTCTACAAAATAACTCATTGAATTATTATTTTTTACTAAACTATTTACTTAGGTCCTTTTATGTTCATTCATTCTAAATCATATTTTATTCACAAATTAAATATTTACTTAGTTATATACTCGTTACAAATCATAAAGGTAGATTATTATTTAAAAATAATTCTTATGAGTTTAAAAATATAATAAAAAATTATTCAGTTAATCAAACATTCATATCATCATTTCAAAGGTTTTAAACCAATTTAAGGCGCATATATGAGACAAATAAAAATGCCTATCGCCTTTGTGCCTATGTGCGTTTGTAGGTGAAATACTTTCCTATATTTTAGTATAATTTAAAACCGAAAATTTCATGGTAAAAAATAACTTAGTTTTTTTGTTAATTAAATTTGTATAGGCAGAGAAGTAGGAAGTTTCATCTTTAAATTAAACCAAAATGTAGGAAAATAATACACACTTGACAACAATTTTCCATGCAATAATTAACAATGTTAGGTGACAGGCATTTTGGGTTTGTCCCCTATAAGCACCTTAATTAAAAAATATATTGTATATTTTACCCTAAATCTAGATATTATCAAACTATTCCTTAACCCTATAGTATATTTACTCTAAATATCTGTGGTTTTGTATATAGAAATAGATAGAATATTGTATTTGGTATAGTCAAGGCGCGGTAGGCTAGAGAGGTCTCTATATTCTGATCCATATAAGGTCATAAAACATTTAGTTTTCCATAATACTTTGAAATGTTAAATAGTCTCCGATTGTGAGTTTTCAAGTACAATTTGTCAGTATTTTGTATGCAGACATGTTTGGCCTAAAGTGGTCCGGACAGTTAGAATAGCTTGGCATAGTTTTTTATTTGCGCGGTGCACCTTAAGACGACAAAGAAGACGGCATTATTTGTCCGTATGAGTCTCGAAGTGCACCCCGCCATTTTGGAAAAACTTGGACCTCACGCGTTTCCGAAACTCTTTGGATGTTAAGTGTGAAAGCATTATTTGTTCATCGCAATGCCCTCTATTGGTATGGATCTCAAAGTGCACCACAGCATTTTCTGTTTTATCCAAGGGCCTTTTGTCATAAGATTTTAATATTACAGACATGGCTGTATGGATTGAGATCCATTTACCTTCCCCTTTGGTGATTAAAATCTATAATTGTTTATAGTTTGTTTTGGGTTTTAGTTGGATCAGTTTACAGGGATTGTTAGGATAAGTTGGAAGTTTGCACTACTGCTCATATAAAACACAGTACGTCCTAATTTAAAGTTTGTTTCAAATGTAACTCAACTCTAGGTGGGATGTTATTAGTTTTATACATTACCATATAGTTCGGCAATTATAATAACTAAAATAAAAGCAATTTAAAAACTCTATGGTGAGAACTCTTTTGTTGCCTAATTAAACATAGTTTTTCAAAATTTAACCATGTTCTAAGTAAACCTAACGAAATAATAGGTAAATTAATTAGTCATGCTTCTGTAAGTGAACTAATTATCCGCTACGTAATGTTTCTCGGTACGCAGATTAGTTGTGTATCTGCTTATAAAGTACTAGCTGCGCCTTGCGGTTTCACCCGCGTAAGTCCCGATCCCGTGGGAATATCAAAATAAAAAGTAGCCTAAAGCCTTCCTCGACAAATGGACTATAGAACACAAAAATAATTTTTCAACCAGTAGTTTCTGAGATTAGTGCTTCCTCGATAAATGGACTGTCAAACACACAAAGAACATTTTAATTCGAACCCGTAGTTCCTGAGATTAGCGCGTTAAAAAATACAAACAAACAAACTCTTCAGAATATTAGTATAGATAAGTAAAGTATAAAACTATAAACATATAGGTGTGGTATCGAAAGGCAAGGCTGAAAGAGATGGCGCCACGAGTGCGATGTACGGATTACGGAACAAGTGATGATAATTGGATATTTTTGTATTTAGCCTTAAGTTATATCATTGTAAAATATCTATAGAGTTAATATAATTTGAATCTATATTTTTGTTGTTTTATTTGGACAGCATTCTAAAATGACGTGCAAGAGGTAAGGGTGGGTCTTTTGTTTACTTATTGCCTTGCTTTATCGTCACCTTTTCTTGAATTATTTTGATGTATTTAGTGCGTATAGTGGATTTATAATGAAACTAGCGACCCGCCCCGGCTTCGCACGGCTATATTATGCATGTATTATACATATAAACCTTTCTCTTGAATCACTCTATCTATTAAAAAAACCCCATCAAAATCCGTTGCGTAGTTTTAAAGATTTAAGCAGTCAAAGGGAAATAGGGACAGAAAAGGCGACTTTGTTTTATACTATGTAGTGAAGTGATACTTATGTACTCGTAGTACGAAGTAACTCTTTTTAATCTTAATGCGTATAAGTATATGAGTATATGAAAGTAGTACCTATATATGAAAGTAGTAGTCGATTGAAAATTCTTGGCGCGTCGTATTTAAAAGCAGTGGCAGAACAGCGGGCAATAGTTAAATTAAATTAAAATAAACAGCTTCATTAAAAGTTTCCAAGCCTAGTTACAAACACAAAACAAAACAAATCTAATTCCTTTAGGGAGGTTATTTAGTACAGATTTAAAATGAAACAACCAAATAATTTTTTTACAATGTATAATTTCGTTTACAAAAAGTAGACATTTTAATTAACAATAGGAAATTAGTATACATAGTTACAAATACCTAACTTAAGTTTAAATTCGTATACATAATATAATACCCTGTATTAGTTGCTACAATCGTCACAGCTTTACGAACCTAATCTCAGATATGGGTCAGGTACCTAATTCGTTCCTACCGATGCATCCACACTGCAGTCACCTAGCTACCTTTTACCTGACAGAATGTAGTTATTAATAAGACTGCTCGTCGCAACCCGCCAGAAATACCCGTCGCTTACAACTAACATTGTTGATTGTAACGAATGTGTTTTGTGTGCGGAGATGGAATTATAGGTGTAATTTTTAACGATATTTTAGTGTAATTTTTGGCTCAAAATCGCACCAAAATGTCGGTAAAAATCTCACCTACAATTCCATCTCAGCCCTTTTGAGAAAAACAAAACACATTAACAATCACCAATTTTCACTAACGAAGGCGACTGGCGCCTGTAGTAACTATTTAGTAGGCTGTGTACCAAGGTCGTTGGCGTATGGAGCCCCCTTAAGTGGTCATCATGGAAAAAGGAAATATTGGGAAGTGGTCAATCTGAGGAAGTAGTAATTACGGAAAACGGTCAACCTGGGAATGGTCATCCAGGGATGTGGTCATTTTGGGAAATAGCTTATTTGAGAAGTGGTCATCAATAAGGAACTAAACGTCTCCCAATGTACCTTTATCTGCTATGATTAAAATACGCTGGTGTCAAATATCTAATTATAAGTCAAGCTTACCTTTAAGGTCCTACCTAGTCCTTCCTCCATGGTCCTACCTCACCGGGACGCCATGGCTACCCTAGGTCGCCATATAGAATAGCCACTGTCTGTCACAAAAAACAAGTGCGTCCTTTCTCTTTGGCAACCCGTTAGACACTGAGTGTTACTGGCTACTGTGGCTACGTCGCTAGGATGCCAGAGTATCTAGTTTCCACAAAGTGCCCTGTTGTTCATGACTACGTGTTAAATATTGATATTGAACTTGTTTATAATTAGTTGTTACGACCGCCGCTAGGTGGCGCCACAGGTATGTTCAATATTGAACTTGTTTATAGAATTAGTTGTTACGGCCGCAGCTAGATGGTGCCACAGATAAAATTAACTCGCGCTATCATTGTTTTTTATCCATTTGTATAGACGTTTGTGTTTTTAATAAATCCATATTGCGTTTGAACTCTATTGACCCTGAGTTTTATTTATTGGAGTATTTTTGGGACTCGTATACACTACGCTTCCAAACTGTCCAAAGGTGAATTATCTTCCATACATTTTAATACGAATTAGTTGGATGGGCACTTAATTTTACATGGTTATAATTTAGGGTCTTCAATTAACGAGTGAACAGGTATCTTCTAGACGCGCGTGCTACATCTTACTTAGACCACATCGTCACCTACCGTCAGGCAGGTGTGATAGTGGTCAAACTCTTACCTATCAGTTTGTAAAAACTAGAGTAATAATACTAGATTAAACTAGACGGCAACATTTAGTAACAACCATTTTGTTATCGAATGTTGCCAGTAAAGGTTGTTCAACAAAAAGTAACAACAGAGTGGATGCACCTCACTACTTACTACACTACTTCAGAGCCCGTAGCGTGAGTTTTTTCGTATTACAAACGCTACCACCACGTTACGTAAATGCGGAAATTGTATGGAAAGCTGAGGCTTCGTTTATGTCCGCTAGAGGGCGCCTTACAACTAACACAATTTTCGCATTTAAGCAGACGTGATAGTAGCACTCTTACTTACATTTAATTAACAAAGTTAAACATATTACACTAACTAAACTAATCTAAAGGTCGCTTCAACATCCAACGGGATGTTTACCATATTTATTTTGCAAAGCTCGATAACTCGATGTTGTTAACATCATTCTGTTTTGTCAGGCGACCGTATCGGACTACCCCCAATCGTGTGCGATTGCTGCGTGAGTTTAATTACTTCACTTCATCACTATCACTTCTCATAGTATAAAACAAAGTCGCTTTCTCTGTCCCTATATCCCTATGTATGCTTAAATCTTTAAAACTACGCAACGGATTTTGATGCGGTTTTTTAATAGATAGAGTGATTCAAGAGGAAGGTTTATATGTATAATACATGCATAATATAGCCGTGCGAAGCCGGGACGGGTCGCTAGTAAAATCGTATATCCGCTCTCTCCATACAAACGTAGTCGACTGTTTCCTCCCTGGATAATGACACTAGAGCAAATATTTTTGTTGCATAACAATTATAACTGCCATGACCATGCCCGTATGTTTTGTTTTATTTTTGTTTTTAATCTTAATTTCTATGATAATTAGAAAATGAAAAAAACCAAGACATTATGGGTTAGATATATGCAACAAAAATATTTGCTCTAGTGTCAATATCCAGGAAGGAAACAGTCGACTGCGTTTGTATGGAGAGAACGCCCGGTACCCTTTCCTCTTAATGTTTGCTATAAGAATAAACGTGAACTACGGGCTCAGTATTAATAAGGAGATCCTTGGCGATTCGTTTCGATGCAAACTTCACGATGCTTCACTTAAGGTGAATATAAGAGCCATACGCAAAATACCTACGACTGGGTTACCTAAAATTGTTAATTATTGCATAAAGTCACCTAAAAACGGTGCCTACACACAACAATTTTCCATGTGATAATTAACAAAAGTAGTTATTTTACTTTTTTTACAAGCGCCATATTACGCGTGCGCGCGTATTTTGCTTATGGCCCTCTTTGAGACTTATCTGCGCTTATAATCTAATTGACGGACTTAAAAAAATAAGTTTTTTTGTACATTTTGTAGATTCTTAAAACTAAAACCGCGAGGTGAATTTCATCTCAAGACATTTCAGCAAATATTGTATTACATTAATGCCATGCCTGCCAAAAGTTCAGCTTTTAGCTACCAAAACAACTTAAGTAACTTATTTAAAAATTATCCTAAGATATTTTAAAAGAAACTTTAAGGCACATATTTCAATCAGACAATCGCAAAGTTTCAGATACCTATAACTAAAATTGTCAAACTGTTTGTAAGTAGGTAGGTATATCCAAAAGACAGGTTTGAAGTGAAAACTTCTTTCATATTTTTAGATGAGATAAAATCTCTGAACTTACGACACCGTTACGAGACGCAGCTACAGTGTGTGCATATATGCATGTACATATATTTTGTAGTTATTTAGTAAATAAGTATTTTTTAAAGTTTAAAGTTATTGACGTGACAACGTTTTATAAATTGGTTTGCCGGGTGACACTTCAAGAAACTGCGTTACGCTCCGCTGACGTTATGCGCTCACAATGAAAGCGAGTGAGAGGCACGCATCCCTTCCACTCGGGCATGGTTAGCCCGCCTAAGAGCGAGAGAGACAGACATAAAAAGTGAAAGGCACGCGTCCCTTCCACTCGAGCACAGTTGTTGTCACGTAAAACTTTCGCCCGTATACCGACTTTACAGGCAACCAGTTTCTTTTTTTAAATTAGTTTTCACTTCTCTCGGCACTACCTGAGTGCAACCGTTTTTTATTTTTTTAAAAGCTACAAACGCACAACAACACTTAACAACAATTTACCTTATAGCTAGGCGACACAGTCATACTTCCTAGCACCTTAAAGTGTCAAGTCAAACTGGCGTCCTAGTGAGTGTAATAGGCGATGACGTATAATGGTTGCTCTGTGAGGACGCTTTCAATGGTCTCTCGTAAGTGTTCCCCCCGCGCGACCACGCGCGCTTTGCTCTGGAAACAGGTACCTATATTACAACATTTATTTACAGATTCAAGTAACACATTTGGTGACAAATAGATTGCATATAGTATTTTTTTGAAAACTAGTAATAAAATCGACCGTGATTAAGTTCTATAAGGGTGGTTAGAACCTATAAGCAACCCGTATGTTACTAAAGGGAGAAAAATTGCAACCTCTGTGGTAAGACGGGCTAACACGCATAAGTTTGCCATAACACTGACACTGTTTTGAACCTTTCCGATCATAACAAATATCTGTACACAAATATTAGCTCCATGGTGGGGATATGGTGGGGATCGAAGCCACAACTTTCTGCGTCCCAGGCGGGAGTTCTAACACCGAGCCACAGAGTTTGTCAAAAAAAAATCGACCAAGTGCGAGTCGGACTCGCGCACGAAGGGTTCCGTACGGTTATAGCGGCAAGAGAAATACTTTATCTGTGAAAATTTCAACTGTCTAGCTATCACAGTTCATGAGATACAGCCTGGTTTCAGACAGACAACGGAGTCTTAATATTTTTTACTCTATGGGTACGACACGATAAAAAGTAGTAAGATAGTAAAATTGTATCAAACTTTTCTGCGATGTGTGAAATATTTAATTAAGTAAGCTTTCACCCGGGACTTCGTCGACGTCATACAAAGAACACACCCTCCAAGTTTCAAGTCTCTACGATCAACGGCTTAGGCTGTGCGTTGATCCGTCAGACACACATTTTATATGTATAGATTGACCAACCTAAGTAATATCCTGAAGTATCTCTGGTGTTTGGGCGTGGGAGGCGGCGTGTCCGCCTCGTCCAGCTCTAGGGAGAGGTAGTCGTCCTCGCTAGCAGTGTGCAGTAGATCGTCGAGACGTTCGTGGAGTGTTGCGAACGTGGGCCGGGCGCGGGGCTCCGCGCGCCAACACGATATCATTAGATCGTATCTACAAACATATACAGGATTTCCGGTAACGAATGGCCAAGCGGGCACCTACGGATAGAGGACACTGTGCCGGATCAGAAAAACGAAAGTTATGTTCTATGAAAGTCTCTCGGTTTCCGAGATATCAGCCATTTAAAAAAAATTTAAAATTTCACTCCGTTCTCTATGTTTTGTGATGCCAAAACTGCAAATGAAGGAATTATCCCAATCTGTTTTTTTTATAGTATTCCAGGATAAATGTGTTATCGAATGCAAACAATATTTTTTATGACACATTGAAAGTATTTTTTAAACTAAGATTTAACTCAAACTTCATGATTTTTAGTTTTTTTAACCTGAACTTTTACCTTTCCCGGTGTAAAAAAAAATGTATGGTCACACTGGTGCCAAATTTAAAAAAAAAGTTGGCTATTTCATTGAGATTCTGAAAAGGTGGTATTGCCAGCATTCAATACAAAATTAGTTCCTATTAAAGTGAGCAAAAGCTGTCTTTTTTCCTTTTTTTTCATAGTGAATTCGGGGAAATTCTAGGGAAATTCTACGGTAAAATTTCTTAAATGATTTCAAGTAAAATAAAGTTAATTTTAGTACTACTTTTACTTCATTCTTTTACTTCAAAAGCATGCTCTGGCTCATTAAAATAGAAATTAATTTAGTATTGAATGCTGACAATACCACTTATACATATTACCTTTTCAGAACCCAATGAAATAGGTAGGTAACTTTTTTTTAAATTTGGCACCAGGGTGACAATACATTTTTTTACACAGGTTAAAGTTCAGGTTAAAAAATTAAAAAATCATGAAGTATGAATCATGAATCATTACCTATAATACTCCATCTATATACTTACAGCTGTTTACTGCAGTTGGCAGGTCTAGGCATGCGGTACCCGGCCCGCAGCAGCCGCATCAGCTTCAACGCCGGTACAGATGCGTACGGGGACCCTCCTAGAGTCACTACCTCCCACATTACCACGCCGAAGGACCATCTGTAATACTCCATCTATATACTTACAGCTGTTTACTGCATTTGGCAGGTCTAGGCATGCGGTGCCCGGCCCGCAGCAGCCGCATCAGCTTCAACGCCGGCACAGATGCGTACGGGGAGCCTCTTAGAGTCACTACCTTCTACATTACCACAAGGATCACCTGTAATACTCCATCTATCTACTTACAGCTGTTTACTGCAGTTGGCAGGTCTAGGCATGCGGTGCCCGGCCCGCAGCAGCCGCATCAGCTTCAACGCCGGCACAGATGCGTACGGGGAGCCTCCTAGAGTCACTACCTCCCACATTACCACGCCGAAGGACCATCTGTAATACTCCATCTATATACTTACAGCTGTTTACTGCAGTTGGCAGGTCTAGGCATGCGGTACCCGGCCCGCAGCAGCCGCATCAGCTTCAACGCCGGCACAGATGCGTACGGGGAGCCTCCTAGAGTCACTACCTCCCAAATTACCACGCCGAAGGACCATCTGTAATACTCCATCTATATACTTACAGCTGTTTACTGCAGTTGGCAGGTCTAGGCATGCGGTACCCGGCCCGCAGCAGCCGCATCAGCTTCAACGCCGGCACAGATGCGTACGGGGACCCTCCTAGAGTCACTACCTCCCACATTACCACGCCGAAATGGTATCTGTAATACTCCATCTATATACTTACAGCTGTTTACTGCAGTTGGCAGGTCTGGGCATGCGGTACCCGGCCCGCAGCAGCCGCATCAGCTTCAACGCCGGCACAGATGCGTATGGGGAGCCTCCTAGAGTCACTACCTCCCACATTACCACGCCGAAGGACCATATGTAATACTCGCATCTATATTATTATACTTACAGCTGTTTACTGCAGTTGGCAGGTCTAGGCATGCGGTACCCGGCCCGCAGCAGCCGCATCAGCTTCAACGCCGGCACAGATGCGTACGGGGACCCTCCTAGAGTCACTACCTCCCACATTACCACGCCGAAGGACCACCTGTAATATGCAATTAGTCAATCAACTTCCGTATATGGGGTGTTTGGCTTTAAGGGAAGCTTTAAAACCCTTTCTAAGTACAATATGTCCCATACTTAAGATGGCACAGAATTCAAATACTTATCGTTTAGTGAGCACCCTTTCCGCATTTTGTCTATCACACTGAAACAGTGCATAGAGCAACACAGAAGAAACAGTGCTATCTTACAATCGCCGTAAAATTGAAAAAGCTAAAAATATGCCGATTTTTGGGGATTTTCACGATTTGTTTCTATCGAGGTAAATCACTATAATCGTGTTTCGAAGTATATGACAATACAAAGCATTTCTTCACCTTTACGACAGTAGGAATATCATTCTATGGATTTGAGTGGTTGATACCCAAAAACTGTATCTAAGACACCTCTATCGCGCTTCTGTTCATATTCGTCTTAACTAATGAACTCACACATCACTCTGCGTCGTATAAATCCGCCTCGTCAACGATTCCAACGCCATCCATTTAATTGGCATCTTTCCATTACCCTTCTGTTTGTATTGATTCTCTTCATATACGTCTCTTGATAGACCGAAGTCTGCTATTTTCAATGTTCTATC
Organism: Idaea aversata; assembly: GCA_907269075.1. Taxonomy (NCBI): domain Eukaryota; kingdom Metazoa; phylum Arthropoda; class Insecta; order Lepidoptera; family Geometridae; genus Idaea; species Idaea aversata. The sequence goes on from OU026101.1 coordinate 11,182,355, forward strand.
GCCTGTAACAACAGTGTTGGCTTAGTATCAATCCGAAGATATATGGTTACTTAGGTACTTATAAAAATAAGTAGGTATATACCTACCACTCCTCGCATATACCTTGCATATCGTATAATTAAGTAATGAAATGTTTACCTGTAACTAGTATATTCCTCGCCGCTAAGTCCCTGTGAACCAATCTGTTCGAAGCCAAGAACTCCATGCCCATAGCAATCTGCCTACAGAAAGACAGCAAGTCCAGTGAAGTTAGCTCCGACTCGCATATACCTTGCATATCGTATACTTTGTTCACAACTAAATGTTCCGTTTGATTTTGGAATCTGAACAAATCGCTTCTGTATTCAGAGTAGTTATTGTTGTAGTATTTCATGTTGCGTTTTGATATCATCACGTCCCAGGACCATCTGGAAATGTGATCATGTTTTTTTATATACTAGCGACCCGCCCCGGCTTCGCACGGCTGCATTATGCATGTATTATATCTAAAAACCTTCCTCTTTAATCACTCGATCTATTTAAAAATACCGCATCAAAATCCGTTGCGTAGTTTTAAAGATCTAAGCATACATAGGGACGGCGAAAAGTGACTTTATTTTATACTCAGTGATAATATACTAAAACTAGCAGCGCTCCGAAGTTACACCCACGTAACTCCCGATCCCGTGGGAATATCGGGATAAAAAGTAGCCTATGTCACTCCCAATTTATCAATGTATCCTCATAATACCAAGTTTCTTTAAAATCGGTCCAGTTAGCTTAGGAGCCTATTTAATTCAAATAAACGATCAAATCTTTCCTCTTTATAATATTAGTATAGACGATAGGTCAGCGTTTAACTACTATCTTACACGATGGTAAGTCCTCAAATAGGGTGAAGGAAGGGATACGGCAGTGGTACAAAAACGTTTCCAACACGTCCTCCTTTTATGGCCGCACCGGCCTTATGTACTTATGTAAGCTTAATTGTATCTAATCCTGACCTTTGTGACAATGGCCACAGAAAAATAAAACAGAGTTTCTTGTAGCTTTTCCTCATTGGAGAGCGCGTTCGAAGCCACACATCTTATCTTTGTTTATCAAAACCATGATAATTTGACTTAAAGATAAGTCAATAAATTATTCGTAGGTACCTTAAGAAACTGAGCAAGTCCCCCCTACTACAATACTCTGCAATGATCAACGGTCGCTTCCCGCTGCAACAGCCGAGGAGGCTGACCACGTGGGGGTGACCTCCTACACTCTTCATCAGTTCCGTTTCTAGACGGAATGCACGGATTTCATCCAACGTTGGGAAGTCTGGAAGGAATATATCTTTATTGTCAATAAAGAGCCATAGATTCAGATCGCACCAGATTAAGATTCTATCTGAATTGTCTGATATAAAGAAATTGTATTTAAATGATGAACTTGCGAACTGGTCCGATTATAGAATATAACGTCATACATGTATAAACACTGTATGACGACATACATGTATGACGTCATACAGTCGTTCGTGAGCGAGTATAAACGCGCTCATGGCATTTCGGAACGCGTTTGAGCGGTCTGACAGCGCTCAAAGTCGATTTCGGACCGCAACCTTAGTCGTTCCTGCTTCACTACCCTTACGTCTTCTACGTACCTCTGAGCATCTTAACAGCGACTTCCGTCCCTAAGGGTGCCAGAGTCCCCTTCCTCACGATACCGAAGGCTCCTTCCCCGATGATCTGGTGTAGCTCGAGTCGTTCCTCATTCACTTCCCATTCGGCATCACACCAGCTATCTACTCCAACCGACTCGGGGACACTTTCTTCAAGCGGTTTAGCTTCTATTTTCTGTTGGATTAAATTGTACTATAATTAGTGGATTAGTTTCTTACTGCTAGGCAAAGAGCATCGCCTTCATTTCCTACCAATTTCACATCTTCAATTGTTTGTGTACATTCCGCGTCGAAAGTGTCACTCCTTTGACACTTCTTCTTAATTTCTTTCTATTTGAAAAAACAGGTTCAAAATATTAAAAAAAAATCAGCAGGAGCGCTTTGTATGAAAAAGTTTTATTCGGTGATCTCAAGTTTATTTCAAGTAAGACGGAGGTAAGACGTGTCTGTAATTTCTTCAAAAGGCAAACAACTAATTAGGACATGGGATAGCGGGTTCGGTCTCCACTGTGAAACAAATACTGTACACATTTTCTCATTTCATGATACCAGATTTCGCAAGCATTAGGTAATTGTAACTGAAAAATCCATCTTACTTCTTGTGGTTTTTGTATGGCGTATATTCGTTTGCGCAGACGCAGCCAGCACATTGCAGCTGCAGAGATAGCGAGTCCAACACCGCACCACGTGGCACCCACCAAGCTCACCCAACGCCATTGGGAACGACCTTTAAATTAAATGATTACTTTAACTTCAAAATAATATAAATCACAATTTCTTAAAACAATAATACGAAACTCCTTATATGTAATGTATATGACTTTAAAGCACACTCACAGATGACCGTATTTTTGTTAAGATTAAGCAAGGACTATTTATTGAAAGTTTTAAGTCATTTGTGAGTAAAATATACAATATTGGTCCTAAGATAGATCCTTGCGGTACTCCTCCAGAAGAAGACATTTATTTGTGTATCACTTCTTGGTCTATGTTCGTGGTGTGGACTTGTACTATTAAATATTCTGTGAGTGTAGCAAAATGACAATACAATTGCTAAATCAACGGAAAATTGATAATATAAAAATTAAATATAAATCTTTATTGTCTTTAGCTGAAGTACCGCAAGGATCTATCTTAGGACCAATATTATTTAAAATATTTACATAAGATTTATTCTAGTCTTTACCCGGGAATATAGCTCGTGTACTAATTTGAGAGGTATAGTCTCCTTTCTTGGCATAGATGGAGACGTTGTACAGTCCTTCTCCCATCACGTTGCGGAATATTACTGCTGTGGCTTTCTGAAAAGTTTAACAATCCTCATACAGTAGCTGTTATGTTTTATGTATTCTTGCTTATGTTGGCACATATTAGTTTTAAAATTGTAGCTTTCTTATAAAAATTTCGTAGATGGGTACACAAAATGTATTTTTACGCACTGTTACTATCGTATCGTATTGAGTATTTACCATGAAACTTCAAACCTAGAATTGGCCATTACGCGAGTCGTGAGATACATTGATGGAAACAGTTTTATTTTATTTTGGGCCTCACAACCCTAAGAGGACTAATACATTCCTACTCATGTGCTAATACTTCGTTGGAGAATACTTTAACCAATCAAATACAAATAAAAAATAAAAACTCCTTTATTATTAAGGATGGTTAATTTGAGTGGGTCAGTAAAGGCATGTCCAAGAACCGCTGCAGCTCCGAGAAAACATTCCTATGAGACCTTCCCTTATTTATGAGATAATTAACATCTCCATTTTTATTGGTTAACGACAAACGTTAAAAGAAACATTGATAAATGTTGTTTTGAATATGGAACAAAAACCGTTTTGTGCTTTGTCCTACAATATTTATATTCATTTTATATATGTTATTGTTTTCATAAGTTAGATGTTTAGAACTCACCCCATTCACGACAAGTGTATCGATACGATCAGCTCGTAGTGTGATGTGGTATAAATCTGGCGGGTTAGTAGGCTTGGACCATTTTACAGTCACGCTCCATCCATTTCCATGCTCCAATGCTACTATTGACACGTTTTTAGGTATGTCGGGAATGTCTTCTGTAAAAAAATGAGTACATTTTAGAGGGTATCAAACTTTCTTCTATACTCTACCCCGCTCTTCTCTTCTACTCTCACATTTTTCTTTTCTTTTCGCTTACTCTTCTATGTATATTCTTACCCGCGACCCTGTGTTTGGCATGCCGGACTGCCAAACACAGGGTCGCTGGTTCGATTCCCGCCTCAGACAAGTATTAATGCTTAGATATTTGTCTGTGGTCTGGTTGTTTCTATGTATTCTAAGTATATAGTTACAAAAGAAAAGTATATAAGTAGTATATCCGTTGTCTAGCACCCATAACACAAGTTTAGATACTTAGCTTGGGGCTAGATGGTGATGTGTGGAATGTCCTGCAATATTTATTTATTTATTTCTACTAATATTATTAAGAGGAAAGAATAGATTGTTTTTTTGAAATGAATATCTCCGAAACTATAACGCACATCTGGAAGAACAATGGCACATCTACCAAAAATGCGAAAATGACTTTTTTGTTCTAAGTGTTCAAAAATGCATTATCTATCGTGTGACAAAACGGCACAACGGTAGTTCGTATAGTTTTCAACAGAAGTCGCTAGTGTCGTTGTAATATTATTGCATTTACCCCCACTTCCCCGTGCAACAGCTCATTGGTCAGTTGTGTCGGGACGCCTAACTAATTTGTTCAGACGGGTAAAAATTTGATCGAACGGTTAAAAGAACAACGGCATATTTGCTATACCACACAGTGCTACAATGACACATTTGTCAAGTATAGTTTCAAATATAGGGAAACAATGACACATTTCGTGTCAAATGTGCCGTTGTTCTCGTATAATTTTTCAGTCACAGTTCTTTTAAGTCATAATTACAATAAAACAATGGCATAATAAAAAAAACAATGGCACAACTGTAGGACTCTTCTTAGTTTATGCACATTTTTAGATAATTATACAAAACCAAAACAAATAAAATGTATCGTAATATATTTTAAAATATATGTCCTATGGGTAGAAAACACAAAAGAACTTAAAATAAACCAATTTCTATATTTACTTAGGACCCTTAAACCTTTAAACATTGCTCCTGTAAAATTCACTAAATGTAAGTTGTGCCATTGTTTCTCCAGATGTGCGATAAGACCGATTTTGATGACACTTAGTATGAAGATACATTGAACTTTTTACTATACTATGATACTTTTATCTTGATATTCCTGGAAAAAGGACTTACGCGGGTGAAACCGAGGAGTGCCGCTAGTTAACAATAAAAAGGCAAGATTGAAAGATTTTTTGGTTTCTTTGTAACGAATACGTTCCGAAACCAATTGACCTAATCTGATGAAACTTAGTATGAAGATGCATTGAAATCCTTGGGAGTAACATAGACTTTTTATCCCCATATTCTTGGAAAGGGACTTACGCATGTAAAATGTAAGATTAGGGTCGTAAGTCAAGCGCTTTCTTAGTTTGGTTTATCTTTCTTAGCGTGTCTTTAATATTCTAAGAAAAGACATCAACGCGCGTTCTATTTTTGTGTAAAATGCGATCGTAGAAAAAAATATTTAAAAATACATTTCTTGTGAATAATAGAGTTTATGTTTTTAATCACAATCTTACCAGTCGAAGAGGGTGTGTGGTAATTCATCTCGGTGCTTCCGTGCAAGCCTTTAATTGTCAATAAGCATTCTTCTTGCAAGTGCATTTCCTCTATTTTCATTTTTGGTAACGAGTTGGGCTAAAATAAAAACAAAAGTAATAATGGAGTAAAGTAGGTAAATACCTATAGTGTCTAACCTATATAATATGAAATGAAAACTTACCAATATTTCAGTAACTGTTCTACCACTTTTCTGACAAAAGTTTACAAAAGTAAAGCACGCGTCCAGATCTGAAATATAAATAAGCATTAACTTATTTTCCTCTACGATTATATGATTTAAGACCTTTGGTTTATTCTAAAAACTGTTTGTCATAACTAGCTACGATTTCCTTCACAGTCTCATAGCTATAGTTATTAAAATGGACTATTTTCATAACTAGCTACGAAAAAGGAAATTTCCTTCACAACTAGTTAGTATTAAAAATAACTTTGGACCATTTAAATAATTGTTTTTCATAACTAGCTACAAGTAGGTACAACCTTTTGGAGCCGTCGCGAATAAGATTTTCTATCGATCGAGCATAGCCGATTGGCCTCCGTAATCGAGGCAATCGCGCTATCCCCCAACTGGTAGGTATACCAAAAATGGGGATAGTGCGAATTTGGCGTGGCATTATCCCCAAACTGATAATCAAGCCAATTTAGGGGTTAAAGGAAATTCACTAATCTGCAAGAACTTTTACAAACGTTTCAATTATTTGCTTTCTTAATCTTTAATAGATCTTATTGAGGCATAATAGTTCACTTAGTGAGCCCTGCTGGGCATCGCAATTGTGTGGCGATAGATAGACCGAGGTTTTTCTCGTCTAGTCACTTACCCCCTGTTTGATTCCAAGTAAAAACACCGACAACTCTGTCCAATTTACTGTCATTGTAATGCAGGAACTGCGTCTTTATATTATAATCTCTAGATTCATGTATCCAGAGAGGCAGTTCTCCTTCATCTTTCCACATAGATAACAGTCCAACGTTGTTTACAAGCGTAGAGTAGATTGCATAATTTATATTGGGTTCTATCGAGTCTATTTCACTGGATGTTGTGTTCGGTTCGATTAGGGAATATTTAATCTGAAATATCAAGTAATAGGGTTTATTTTTGGCTCCATAGGTACCTATGATATACTGTTTGAATATCAATTAAGTTTTGTATTCATCGGTTTGTTTTAGTTTGTATAACTTTTAACTGCTCTTTCTGCCTTGTGTTTCCGTGTGCCTTGTTTTTAAAATAAATCTTATAGGTACCTCTATCAAACAATACTAGCTTTGCTCAGCGGTTTCATCCGACCAGGGAAAATCTAAATATTTATTTTAGCAATATATAGATAGATAAACTCTATAAGTATACTTATTGTAATAAATCATAATCTTAATTTTAACATAAATTCCTGGTACAAAAAATCTAGATCCCGAATCAGCGGATCTATCAGATATCTACATTCCTTTTATTCAAAGTCTGTTCAGTTGTTTGAAGAAGTAATGAGCATATTCCCTCATACACCCCCATTAACTGTTCTATTACCTAACATTTAGAAAAGTATTTGAAAATCCGTAACAAGCATTGTAGGTATCCACTTTCACGCAACTTTGCGTATTATCTTAGTTAAATACCCGCATTGATGTTGTCTACATTTGAGTCTTTTGACAGAAATAGACATCGAACTGAAATCCCGGAATAAATAGATATCTAATTTTAGTACCTATATTTTCCCTACGCCTCCTTTCTCTCCTACGATGCAGCTGTAAATATCTATATTTACGTGTCACGTTGTTTGTGCGCGGTGGACTCCTAAGCTACTTAACCGATTTTAAAGAACATGGGCAGTTTTCCATACATGGTTTTCTTTTATATAAAACTTTGGCGTCTTGATGTAAAAAAAATACTAAAACAATCTACACAAGTCCTAGAATACATATAACAACCAAAATTCTCCATAGGAACCGCCGTTAAAAAGATAATAAAAAAACAAAATCGCAATGAAACACAAACAACCTCAGCAAACAACACGCTCGGCGGCGCGGCGCCGGAGTCGCATGTCATTCGTCCGTCACTTGAGTTTAGTGTTGCCATAATTTCAATTTATTTTCTACTGCTAAAATATCTTAGTTCATTATTTTGTTGTTTATTTTGTATGTTCATTATCTTTGATTCATTATAATTAGTTATTATAAGTACCTACATAATGCACAATAATTAAAAATATAAATACATATCCATAGAGAAAAAAATGTGTCATTTAATATTTATAACTTCTAAAATAGAAGTAATGCTCTAGTACTGGTATTACCGAAATGCAAATTGAGTAGAACGGAAGTACCAAGTAATCGTGTTTATACTAATCAATATGATTTTATAAACGGTGGTTATATAGAATAAATAATTAGCGCCAAAAAACATTATATAATTAATTAAACACCATGGTTGTACTCAAATTTTAAGACGCCAAAACTTTTGAGACAATAATTCGCCCTTGTTCTTTGCACACCGTGTGCAGTTTGATCCAACTTGAAAGATCGGGATCGGGAGTTACGCGGGTTAAACCGCGGAGCGCAGCTAGTTATATAGTAAATATAATGTATCTTGTATAAAAATTGTTTGAATTATTTATACAATTTTTGTGCAATATAGCTATGATGCCTAATAATAGCAAGAAATAAGTTGTTTTGTGTTCAAAGGAATAGACCGAGCTAGAATGCTGCAGAAATTAAATAGCTGGATGTTTCCTAGAAAAATCTTAATTGTTTTCCTTCAGGGCGACCAACGACGATGTTTTATATAGGATGGTTCTAGGTACCTATCTAAGACCAGCTGCACAGCGCGTAAGTCCTTTTTTTGCCAAATCGTTTTCGGGATTTAGCGAGACTGATAAACAGAAATTAATTTTTTATACTATACTAGCGACCCACCCCGGCTTCGCGCGGCTGTATTATGCATGTATTGTATCTAAAAACCTTCTCGTTAATCACTCTATCTATTAAAAAAACCGCATCAAAATCCGTTGCGTAGTTTTAAAGATCTAAGCATACAAAGGGACATAGGGACGGCAAAAGTGACTTTATTTTATACTAGCGACCCGTCCCGGCTTCGCACGGCTATATTATGCATGTATTATTTATATAAACCTTCCTCTTGAATCACTCTATCTATTAAAAAAAACGCATCAAAATCTGTTGCGTAGTTTTAAAGATTTAAGCATACAAAGGGATATAGGGACAGAGAAAGCGACTTTGTTTTATACTATGTAGTGATAGTGATAGATAAATTGGTAGATATGGATGTAATATCTTCCCCATTTTATTTATACAGTGTGTAACAAGAACCCTGTAATCCCTCTCTGGTATGTGGTACCATCGGATCTTACCCCAAAAAAATACTAACGGAAAAACAGAAATTCATTTTTTTTCAGATTGGGAAAATTATCCAAAGTTTACCCAAAGTACCACCCACTGCTTTTAATGGTGTGGCATTTTGATGATTCCTTTCATCTTTAGTTGGAAAATTGGTGTAATTTTCCTTAATTTAAATTTTAATATAAGTAAGTAAGTAATTATTTTATTTTATTACCATAATATATATTTTTTAAAGTAATTCCTTGGGTAGTAATTATTTTTTCACTTACATTTTCAACATCATCCGTTTCATTAGTAATCTCAGGGATAAGCACTACCAGCTGCCAGAGATCTAGCTCAGGTACTTCGAATCTAACCTTAGTTTCAGATCGGCATCGGATCTTCAAAGCTGATCGTTCACGAGACTCACTTGCGTCTGGTTCTGTTGTAGTGAAAAAGTCAATGTCAATTAATTTGTGTAAGTAATTTTGTTGCAACTTTTTGCGACTAAACTAATTTTGTTATACCCTAGAAAAAGAAGGCCAATTTAAAAGAGTCACCCTGTCTAATTTGGAATAACAAGATAAATGTATTTTTTTTATAAATAAATTCTGTTTATTTATTTATTTTATTTTATTATCTTAGGAACAACCACAGCTAATGCCATGTTTGTCAATTAGTTTAATAAACGTATTATTAAATATTTGTAACTATTTGTATAGGTATTTTGGAAAAACAATTTGTTAATTAATACAAAAAAAACTAAAAGTTGTTTTTATATGCATGGAAAAAATGCAACAAAGATGAAGGTCTTAAATGACAGAGAAAGTTACAATGCGTTAAAATTGTACAATATATTAGGTACTTACCTATTTATGTCAGTAAATATGAGCTAAGTACCTACCTATCAAAATCCTTCCATAAAAGACTAGGTAGGTGATTTGCTAAATTGATTTTGGTTTATTTTACAAGTATTAAGTATAAATTGCATGCCTACTTGTAAAGGCGTGCACTGTTATCGAATTACATAATAAAGTTACGATTATATCAAGCGTAAAGTTGTTAAGTTAATTAAATCATAATCAGAGGTCTTACTACGAGGTGTTTACGCAATCGATCAAACTTTAAAAACTGGAACCGATAAATATGTGAGTGGAGATAGATAGATTAAGTGCAGCTCTTTCCTAATTGCGGTCTCTCTCGGATTGAATAGTAGTGAGATGCGATGGTGCCAAATTAGCCGAATATTACAATTTTTTTCAAGTTTTTATACTTAATACAACTAATCTTAGTATTTTTTTTTACACAAAATAGTTCCAAGAAGAATAGAAAACAATACATAGCATTGGCATTACATAGCAGCTGTATTGTGGCTATATTTTTAAACAAGACTAAATTAAGTTGATTCTTTCCGTCAACAAGCATCTCAAAATGAGTATTTTGGAACGACAAGTTTAAGATTGATTTCTATCGAGCCAACTCTTTCTAATCGTATTTTGGTTTCCATGAAAGAAAAAGTGTTTTTGCTTCTGCTTTTTTTTTTATTAATGTTTATTATATGATTGTTTTGTTTGATTGAATTGAATACTAGGCTCCGAAACTACTAGACCAATTTTGATAAAACTTGATATGAGGATACGTACTTTGATTCTTTGGGAGTGTTAGGTACCTATATAAAAAAAAACTGAGGTTGAATCGTTAAAAATAGTTCAATTTGGAAGCCAGTTCACCTTAAAACAGTATTTTTTAGGTTGACCATATATTATATTTGTGTAGCTGAAATAGACAGATAGATATACATAATATTTAAAGTTAAGTAACTGTTTCGTGGCTCGTGTATTGATCGATTCTAGTCTTAGTTTTATGTTAAACTAGCGACCCGCTCCGGCTTCGCACGGCTATATTATGCATGTATTATACATATAAACCTTCCTCTTGAATCACTCTATCCATTAAAAAACCGCATCAAAATCCGTTGCGTAGTTTTAAAGATCTAAGCATACAAAGGGAAATAGGGACGGCGAAAAGTGACTTTATTTTATACTATGTAGTGACTAGCGACCCGCTCCGGCTTCGCACGGCTATATTATGCATGTATTATACATATAAACCTTCCTCTTGAATCACTCTATCTATTAAAAAACACCGCATCAAAATCCGTTGCGTAGTTTTAAAGATCTAAGCATACAAAGGGAAATAGGGACATAGGGACGGCGAAAAGTGACTTTATTTTATACTATGTAGTGATAGTGAAGTGAAGTGATACGTATTACGGTACGATTGTTTGAATGAAAGCGTAAAGAACTCGTAGTAGGGGCATAGTAGGTACCTACTTAATTAATTAAAACGGATCTTATATTTTATGTGTTGGTTTCGCAAAATTTTAATAATGTTTATTTTACACCGAATCGCAGATAAATAAGAGAGCAAAATGTAGGTAGGTATTGTTTTATGAAATTAAAATAAAACTTACTCCAAAATTTTTCTTCACAGCTTTTCCGAGATGACTGAAACAAATTCAAGAAAAAACCTCGTTATTATTGGTGCTCTAAAAACAAGCATTCAACGACTCTACATTACTTTTACTAGATAGGATATTTATCTACATTAATAATCAAAACAGTCGTGATCAAAAAATAGTAGGCAGTAGTAAGATATCTAGCTATCTATAGTTCATGAAAATTTTCTTATGTTTTTTATTACATCACTACATAGTATAAAACAAAGTCGCTTTTTCTGTCCCTATTTCCCTTTGAATGCTTAAATCTTTAAAACTACGCAACGGATTTTGATGAGGTTTTTTTTAATAGATAGAGTGATTCAAGAGAAAGGTTTATATGTATAATACATGCATAATATAGCCGTGCGAAGCCGGGGCGGGTCGCTAGTAATAGTAATAAGAGGAAAGATTTTTTTAAATATATTTTGTTTGTACCATTATGCTTCAAAACTACTTGAACGATTTTGATGAAACTTGGTATGAGGATACATTGATTAATTGGAAGTAACATAGGCTACTTTTTCCACGGGATCGGGAGTTACGCGGACGAAACCGCGGAGCGCTGCTAGTCGAATATAAACTGCAATAGGAATGTCATGCGCCCGCGCAGTTAGCTTGTGATTAAATCATGGCCCAAGTGATTGTTTGTCAATATACGAACGGAATTGGTTGTGTGACTGAAACATCTATTTTAGACGATGAATTTGAGGACATTACCGAACTAGTATTGTTCGTATCATATACCTACTGTAGACATGTAGGCAGACAGACATAATATTTTTAGAATACGTAGTTTTTGCTCGCGACTTCGTCCGCGTTAAATGACGTTGTTCCATACAAAACTTGACCTCGTTTTAAACCCCCTAAGAGGGGGTCCAAGTTTTAGTCTCTACGATCAGCGGTTTAGGCTGTGCGTTGATCCGTCAGTCAGTCATTCAGGGCAAAGCATGTCATTATGTATAGAATACTTGCCTCATAAAGATGTAAAGGGGAGCCAAGACTATGTTACAAAACATGTTATAAAACAAAGTTAGCTACATTTAGTATGTTTTATAAAAATGAATGTAATAATATTTTACCTACGTGTTAAAAATTAAATTAATATAGCAAATTAAGTAAGGCATAAATGTATAACAAACATTACTAAGTAAGTACAAACAAAATTAACTTATTGAGGTTTATTTATTGCTTTATTGTCAATGTGAAAAATAATGCACTTGTTTATTTTCTTGTTATTTTGTCACACTAAAATCAAGGTTTTTAAAAATCTTTTGGTATTAGTGGTAGAGCCTTTTTTCTGTTAATTCATGCTCGATAGCAAAAGCTCTTAGATAATACAAAATGTCTTGTTGGATTTTCTACTAGGTTAAGACATACAGACATTTTTTTAAGTCATAGCATCACAGGAGCTGTTACACGGTTACCCTTTAACTGTGTAGTTTTTGTATTGTGTAACTTGTGTAACTCTTTTAAAATAGTAGAAAATAGAAGTAGTATGTAGGTAAGTACCTATGCATTTTGTTTTGACTATATTTTTAGAAAATATATTTTCTTATTTCCATTTAAAAATATAATAAAATTAATTGTCTAACATCCACTCAGGTATCTTAATAACAATTTAAATAGAGAACAAGCTTTAACTAAAATAAACAAGAAAATATATTTACCTAAAGATACTTTTAGAATATTTTAATTAATTAAATACAGCATTTAATAATATTTAATAAACAAATAAAAAGCTGTGGGTATTTTTATGAAAATAAATATGAAATTGCATCTAATTGCACCTTACATACCTGGTTTTCAAGGAAATCTTCTAAATCGTAGCAGACATCTGTAGCTAAACTTTGAACTTGCGATCTGCTTGCGGGCAATTGTTCCACCACCTTGCTTTCCACATTGCGAGCAATTATCAAAATCCATAGCAGTAACAATTCTAGCAATTTATTAGACATTTTTCTTTTACATGAAAATATTTCAAAAGCAAATAGAATTAAAATCTTTTATTTTTCTAAATGAATTTTCCGATGGGAAAATGTCGAAGGCTTTGCTAAAAGACCGGGCGTCGCGGCCGCCCTTCACAATGCAACTGGGGCGCGTCGAATGTTCTTTAGCCACCCGTGGTCGGTCCAGGGTGGTGCGCGTACGCCTCTGACATTCTCAGTCTAGTCCGCAGCGGCTACATCCTACATCATTCATTCGTAGCTTTGAATACTTACGCTCTTACGTTACGTCTCGATTGATAGAGGTACCTCTGTAGGTAGATATCGGATGTTCGTATGAGATTGGAATCTTGGTAGATCAATAACTAGCTGCGCCTTGTGTTTTCACCCAGGTAAGTCAATCCTATAGGTAGATAGGTAGAAATTATATGGTTATTTCCAGGACGTCTCCTAACACTTGGTATAATTAAAATTGATCTAGATTTTTACTTAAAATATATTATTATAATGTTTCTGTCGTTCCACAATGTACAGTCGTGTTAACTTATACTTATAGTTTTTTTTATCGACATGAATCTCGAACACTGAGTTCTAATGCGCTAGGCACAGATGTGGCACTGGTACGCACCCAAGATTCATTCCAATAACTATTTTTACCTAACTACATTGTGGTTATGGATTTTTGAGCACCTGCGATTAAAAGTCGATTCTATCGCTTTTAAAGAAAGTACCTAGCCTGCAAAGAACTTTTTGGATTTTGTTGCGCGCGGTCACCTATTTTAGCTTTTGTACGGTTATCAGCCGGATAACACAAGCCTAGTTACTTAGCTTGGGGCTAGATGGCGCTGTGTAAAGTGTCCTACAACATTTATTTATAATTAAAAAGTGTAATATGTAAATAAAATATTTCATCTACAAAATCAGAATTTGTATTTAGATTTAATATTTAAACATATTTTAATACCAGATTTCTACGATGCGCCAATAAATAATTACGAATTTTATGAATCAGTACCGAGAATCTGGACCTCAAAAATAACATGGAATTTTCCTTAATTAATGCAGTAGAGTCCATTATTGGTTTTTTGAACCTAGAGGAAATATACTAAGAATTATTTACTTATTTATTACTTACCTACTTAACTAAATATATTTTATGAATCAGTTATTATTGTATTGATTGCAACACGATTACAATAATAAACAACAATTTCATGATTTCGAAACTCCAGCCAGGGCAGTGACCTAATATTATTAGCGGATATGAATGAGCCAGGGTGAATCATTTTAGAACTAGCCAATGTAAATAACCTATCAAAAAAGAGGTTCTATTTTTATGAAACTACTGGCCGGAATATAATAAAAAAATGTAGTTAATAAAAAAAAATTGAAGCAAAAAGTTTTTGAGTATGTCATGTCGAACTAAGAAGTTTGAATAGCATTGCAAAGTGACTGTGAAAGGGCCATCATAGCTGAAGAAAAAATATAAGGAAAGTTGACTTTATTTTTAATATACAAAGTTTTCTATTTGGCCAGATAGTTTAGTAAGAACTTAGCAGCAAGAAGTTTCCATATCCGCGGTACATATTGCATTTATTTCTATTAATTAACACCACAAAAATTACTATATCCATGCACAAAAACAGCACAGAAACCAAAAAGTAAATCAAAGTCTAACTGACCACTACAATAAAAATGCCTACGTATCTATAATATCTATGTCTATCCAAAATATTTCACCACGTTAGTAAAATGAATGATATGTTAAAACACCTGTGTAGTAAACACGTCATTTTGTAGTAATTTGTCGGACATTCCTCAAAACCACATGTTTAGAATATTGATTCTACTACGGAAGTTTGACTACTTACTATACCTACTATACGTTGAAGTTGACGCTTTGATTTAGTAGTGTAGGGTTCCGTAGGGCTAATAAATAAAAGTTAAGTACCCCATAAATATTATGCCATTATACTTCTTCCAAAGGTAATAGACATAATGGCATAATACCTATCCTGGACCCCTAGTTATTCCAGATACTTACTACATTTTAGGTGAAAGTTTGTTATGGTTGCAATTTCGTAGACCCGTCTGAAAACTCTTTTTAGTCTGCCTACGTTTTCCTGAAACGCCTCCATAATATAATGAAATGATAGAAAAAACTCAATAAACAGGATTTGAGTTTCAGATCTCATCTAGTCGTACCTACCTACTATCGCCTATCACTTCACTATCACTATCACTACATAGTATAAAACAAAGTCGCTTTCTCTGTCAAAGTCCCTATATCCCTTTGTATGCTTAATCTTTAAAAACTACGCAACGGATTTTGATGCGGTTTTTTTAATAGATAGAGTGATTCAAGAGGAAGGTTTATAAATGCATTTATAATATAGCCGTGCGAAGCCGGGGCGGGTCGCTAGTAAATAGATATAAAGCATCGTATATGTTGTAAGCTCAAGCCTCATTATACTTTTCTTCTGTAAGGTAAACAACGGAACCCAATATTTTATTACAAAACTTGCTCATTCAAGTCATTGTAATTTATTTCAACTACGTTATTTGAATATTTTATTTACCTACGCGAAATAGTTACGTGTCCGTTGTAAATACCTAATATTACGCCAAATTCACAACCCTTATTGAAAAATTCTTAAATGGCTATCGTAGATCGACATCATCTACTAAGTTTTGGGTATTTGTATACTAATAATTAAACTTTTTAACGATTTATAGCGTTGGCTTTGTCTACCTAGATTTTTACATAGTATAAAACAAAGTTACTTCCCGCTGTCTGTCTCTCCCAATATATGCTTAGATCTTTAAACCTACGCAACGGTTTTAATGATTCAAGAGGAAGGTTTTAGTATATAAAACAAAACTACCAAGCGTACTAAGTCACGGGCAACAACTAGTTTTTATATACAACAGCTTTCAGCCGAGCTTGCATCCGCGTAAACTCCTTCTTTAGCGGATATCTACGTCATACATAAAGCTATCTATGTGCCAAATTTTTTGGCTTAATTGAGCTGTGAGGTGACATATCAGTCAGTCAGTCAGTCAGTCAGGACTTTAAATTTTATATTTATAGATGGAAATACGTATATTTTTTTAAATTCTTTTCCTCCTTTCTGTTCTACTTCCTTTGGGTTTTTAACGATGTCTTCTGGTACTCAAAGTGGTTAACCGCAGAAAAGAAATCAAATAAAACTTGATCAATTAGATAAATAACATAATAAATATTAACATATTATTATGATAAAACCGCAAAATTAAACGGTAGATATTTAGGAAGGAACCTCAAATGATAACCACAAAAATTATGGTTTATGGCAACAATATGTGTGGTTGGAAATCTAATAAACGTTACATCTACCTATATATCTAAGATGTAGATAAAATAACATTGAAGCATTTTTTAAAAGACCTTCAATGTGATTTTAAATGAATAAAGGATTTGATACTTGAGAGGAAAGGGTACCAGCGCTCTCTTCGTGCAAACGTAGTCGACTGTTTCCTCCCTGGATAATATAATGACACTAGAGCAAATATTTTTGCAGCATAGAACCTATATGTGCCATGCCCCTATGTCTTGATTTTTTGGGAGGAAACAGTCAACTACGTTTGTATGGAGAGAGCGCCAGTACCCTTTCCTCCTAACTAATACAGAATAAGAGAAACACATCGACGTTAAAATTAAAGGTATCCAGACGAAACATACGTTGAACTCGTCCTAAATACCTATACGGCCCACATGGGATCAGTTCACTATATCAATGAAACTAATAATGCACTCGTCCCGTTTTAATAAATCAAAATGATACTTGGTACTGTCAGAAGTAAAAGTCGTTCAGAATTCTTATGAACATATTATTCGTATGACAACTATAATTTTATGCCTCTATGTAAGAGTAGGTAGGTACATACATACCTAAACACAATTATAGTTATTTATTTATTTGTGATTTTGTCTTATGTAAGATTTAGAAAAAAACATACACTTCCGGTTTCTATTTCCCTCAAAGCACGAAATAAGCGTTTATCAAAATTTTCCCGACAACCAAGTTGGCAGTAGGTATTTAGAGAGTTGAATGTAATAGATGTAGAGACAAAAGAGCATCAGAAATACTTAACAAAAACTATTTTCGAAATAAGTGGTACTTTCTCTGTAGGATCGTATAATTAGAATTTTTACAACTTGACAATTAAAACGCCTTGCCTACGCTCCATAGCTGGCTCTACCTACAAAAACTGTGCAAACTGCTTTCAGGTTTCTTTAAGTAAGCAGTAAGCATACCTAATTAACGTATTGAATCATTACTTCGTGGAACTTACCTTTCTTTTTAAAATATTTTTTCATTACTCATACTCCGAAAGTAGGTCTAAATATGCCTGAAGAGCGTGTAGAAAATAAAATTTCCAGCCCTAGGGCTTTTCACTTTCACTGACAGCTGTCATGTCAAATTATGGCTTCGCACGACTTGTGCAATCTGCATGTAGCCAGTATCAGTATCATTACGCATTAGGAACTTCAAAAACCTAACCTCCTTGATTTTTTTTTTTACACCAAAGAATAATAATTATGGCTTGGCACGGCTCATGCATACTGCCAGAGTTTAGTTTTCTTATTTTATTATGTTTCTGGTTTTTCATTTATGATTGTGTATTTGTATTTGTAAATAACATTTTCTAGACAAACCGTGTTACAAAAACTGTAAGTTAAATCTACAGACTTTGCGTCATTTCCCAATGTTGGATTAACTCATTAATAAAAATTTCTTCCGTAAGTACCGCCGTATTTAAGTATTGAATACAAATAGCAGAATCCTAAAAAAACACTACAATGTATACCTCTTTGGTCCCAACCTTGTAAGAGGATCAGGTAGTATGGACACATGAGTACCTACTCATGTGGTATGGAGTCTCATAGTCTCATTCACTCTCGTTGTTAGGAAGAATTTTATGTATTATTCGTAATGAAAAGCACAGTGTTTACCTCGGGTGAAAGACTCATTAAGTCCCTCGAACTATTAGCGCCCTCGCTACGCTCGGGCGCCAAACTCCGTCTCGGGACTTGTAATGAGTGACTTTCACACCTAGGATAACAATGTACTATTACTTACCAAAGTATCCTTACATATTAAATCGATGTTACATAATATACCCTTTTTGACTTTGAAAAGCTGGTAGGTATTTTTTACCAACTTTTCAAAGTCAAATTTGAGAAAAACAGTCGTCCGAATAACAAAAATCAACTTAATTTCGCAATAGTATCCCGCGTCATTGCATTGCAAATTAGCTAGATATCATCTAGGTACCTATTCTGCGTGCCATCTAGATTATTATTGACGGCAAAAAACGTTTAATCTTCCTAAATAGCTTCGCGTCTAGATCTGGGCGTTAGGTACAGGTAATGCTAAGGTCATCGTACGTGGACAGACGGTCCCCTTCACACCTGGTCGAGCTAGAACCAGGAGCCGGCAGGTCACCTTGTGGTACCCGCACACACCGCGAACCGGACGCCAAACCTAGAACATCGCCGCCGCTACGGACACCCGAAATGTTAAACGTTGCGTCACACTGTTTCGAATGACAGATATAAAACGTATATAGGGTTTAACACACCCAGATCGGGCACACACTTAAGGTGAAAGGGTACCTGCGCTCTCTCCATACAAACGTAGTCGACTGTTTCCTCCCTGGGATAATGACACTAGCACAAATGTTTTTGGGCCAGATAACCTATAACTGCCATGACTATGCTCCTATTATTTTTCATTTTCTAATTATCATAGAAAATAAGATAAAAAAAAAATAGGGGCATGGTCATGGCAGTTATAAGTTTTATGCACTAAAAATATTTGCTCTAGTGTCATTATCCAGGGAGAAAACAGTCGACTACGTTTGTAATAGTTTGTATGGAGAGAGCCCCCGGTACAAGGGTACCGGGGGCTCTCTCCATACAAACATATATTCGAAGTCACAAATCTTAAGAGGAAAGGTCCTCTTAAGATTTGTGACTTCGAATATACGCAAGTTCATTATCATTGACCCTGTGCTGTGACGGAGTACATTCGAAAACATTTGCCTTACAACTGCATTATGCATCAGTTTTATAAGAAAACAGCCTAAAATAGGTACCTATATCTTGCAGTCATACTGTAGAATATTCTTAAGGTTCCGCTGGTCGATCGCGTTTTCCATACAAATGAATTTAGAGTGTTATCCATTTATTCTTTAAGGAATTTGAAAAAACAAAAGTTAAATCTATTATATTTATTTATATTAAATTAAATATAATTTGTCTATTTCGTCGCCTACATGGGCTAGATATAGACTTGTTATGTAGATTTAACTTTGGTTTTTTCAAATTCCATAAAGAATAAATGGATAACACTCTAAAATTCATTTCTATGGAAACTCGATCGACCAGCGGAACCTTAAGGCACTTTCAACAGCAATTTAAAGTAACTGCACATTATGTTGGAAGAGTAGATTGTCGATCTATAGTTTGCATTTCAGTTGCGTTTAGTTATTGAATATCTCCGTCGAAGAAGGACCTTGGCCAATAGTTTTAATATTATCACTAGCCATCTAGCTGAAACTGCAACGACCTGTTTAAAATAGATAAAACTCAACTCCAGACAACGAAAAAATACAAACTGAAACATTTACCACATATAATCACAAAGTCAAATTCACAACTCACAAGAATATAAAATTAGGTATATGTAGATGCGATATAAAATTAGAATAACAAATTAATAATAATTAGTTATTTCTTAGTAAATCGCATTCGAGTATTGCAACAATCATCGACCTCTAGCTCACATTTGAACGTTCGTCAGTAAAATCATGCTTGACATGATCGACTAGAATGTCTTGTCTATACCTACACTATAGAGTAGGTACATGCCTCTAGGTACCAGATATATATCATTGTAGAATAGAGAGAACACCAGGCAGAACCTATGCAGTTCAATAAAGTAACAACTACGTTTTCAGACGTTACTTGTCTATTTTTTCAACTTAGTTTCATTACTTTACACGTTGGAACTTTACACAAATGGAATACGTTTCTTTTCACTAATGAACATTCACTCTCCAGAACAAATCAGTAGGAACATGGAAGAAAATGGGAGCGAGCGAACCGAGCGACCGCAAAGTTGTTAAGGTGAAAGGGTACCTGCACTCTCTCCATACAAACGTAGTCGATTGTTTCCTCCCTGGATAATGACACTAGCACAAATATTTTTGTGTCATAAAACCTATAACTGCCATGACTGACTATGCCTCTATGTTTTGGTTTGTTTCATTTTCTAATTATCATAGAAAAATAAAAAAATAAAAATAGGGGTATGGTCATGGCAGTTATAAGTTTTATGCACCAAAAATATTTGCTCTAGTGTCATTATCCAGGGAGAAAACAGTCGACTACGTTTGTATGGAAAGAGTCCCCGGCACTCTTTCCTCTTAATAGTTTTAAGTTAATTACATACAGGTTACAGGCAGAGGTTAGAGGCTGTGTCGAGCAATGAAAGGTCGGCCCGGATCCCAGGACACAATGCTTCAAATCAGGACATATCGTGGTAAACCGAGAAATATGACTGCGTAACTGAACCTGGTTCAATGTTTTGCTAAGCAATATGTTCAGATGTTTCATTTATCGTAGTAGGTACAGACTTTTCATCTCTTTATTCTACCTATGATTTCAGACGTTATTTTAAATGTTATGTTTTTACCAACCCAAGTGATAAATATTCGATGATTTGCCGCCGAATGGTGACAAATGTTAGCATTTTGAAATTATAATATCGGTGTGTCGGGATTGAATTTTAAACTTTGGTTTTGCTTATTCAATAGCTTACCTACAGACAACGTTTTATAACTTACTTATACAGGCAATAATTGAATCAATTAAGTTACTAGGCTCAAAACAGATTTAACTAGGTGGGGTACTAAGTTAAGTTTTAGTCTTATCCATACATAGAATATGCTTTGTTCTGACTGACCGACGGATCAACGCACAGCCTAAGCCGCTGATCGTACAGACCTGAAACTAGGAGGGTGGGTGTGTTTGTTGTATGATGTAGGCATCCGATAACAAAGGATTTTATAAAAATTCAAAACCTACGCAGATGAGGTCCCGGGCAAAAGCTAGTCTACTTTAAGTACTTACTTAGCTAGCTGGAGCTAATGCTTAGGTGTCCTATAACGGCCACTATTTAATGTAGTTAAGATGTAGCTATGTATAAGTGGATTATTAAACGGGGTAAGCAATAAATTTCAAAAAAGGTTGAGTATAGAAACTTTTTTGGTTTTGATTTCCAAGGTAAATAAACTATTTAAAGGAGCATCTACCTTGTACCTACCTATAGGTACGAATACGATACATAGGTCATTTAAATAAAAGCACCAACAGCGCGAGCGCAGAGCGTCGCGTCTCGTAGGTACGTTGATCCTCTACATCCTACAATACTTTTTTATTTTGTCAATAAATAACCGATTAACTTACCTACCTTCATCAGGTAGATCAACGCATTCTTATAAGTTCAAAAACCAGGTAAGGTTTGTCGCCCTGATTTAATTAATATTTCTCTTGTCGACTATCAACCTAAATCGGGAGCAAAGAATCGATCCCACAAGTATGGTTCCGAATTCTAAGCCCGGTCGAGGACCTGCCGACATTTCCGCAAAGAATTAAAATATATTTTATAGTGACTTTTTTTCGAGGGCACCGCACCATGGTTTTGGCACCAAAGTTACCTTGGCACGAACTAAATACTTTAATATAACCTTCGGAATTATTTCATCATTTCGTCACTAGAGCCGCAGGTCGTCGAACTTTAATCATTCTTATTTAAAGATCAGGATTAATTTATACGCATATAAAGCATAAATATTTCACAAGTTACCTGTCTACGTAGTTTCAAAATCAATTCATTGGTATGTAGGTACATATACGAGTTACATACCTACACACACCTACTACGGGTAGGTACTCATATTTTTATGTGGAAAATAATAGGGGCTATCATCTAAGTCTAACCATTTCTTACAACTCCGTGTTATATTACTCCTATAAAATGCAATGGAAAGCAAATTAATGACTACATAATTATAGCCCTTGATAACACAAGATCTAGAATCTAATAAATTTATACAGAAAACAATGCTTTATGTGACTCCTGATCAAAAATCTAAATTTTCTGTTTTCGCTCTCATTTCATAGATTGGTAAAAAACGATTTCATTGCGACTGGACCCGTACTGCACCTAGGTTCTTCACTTGGGTGAAGGATGGGGTACCTACACCTCCTTGTGCTTTCACTGATAATATTTCATTGTCATAGAAGTAGGTAGCTTTGAAGGCAAATACGAAAATTAAATAGGAAATCGTACAAGATATTTCCGTTACATTTTCCACCTATTCAGGCCCCTCATAAATAAATCCAAATTCAAGAATAGGTGATAAACAACCAACGCAGGCATGCTTCAAAAACATGTCGTGCCACATTCGAGTAGGTTGAATTCTAAGTACTTGCCTAGATGCAAACAACTCAAAAATATATTATTAATCGATAAATACTTGTAGCTACTTATATAAACATGATTAATCACATCAGTTTGGCGCCTAAATTCCGCACAAAAAAGCGTCCGACCGACCGTGACTCCTGAACGCAAAAAACTCCTTCGCATTAAGTACCTATTGATTATTGAACTCATGGATTAAATGGATAACAATCAACAGCCTGTGAAGGGTCTTAAGGTAAATATAACCCGGATGCATGCCATTGTTTTTCTTTACATTTTTTTTTTTAAAATGACCTAGCCCAGACATAAAGGTCTAACCTAGAGGCTTCAGGTCACTTATATTAATTAAGGTTTAAGCTTAGTTTCTCCTTAGTGCGATCTATCTCTATACCAAAACTAAAATATATTAAAAATGGTTTAGCGGAATCACCTAGATACCTAAGCTTTCTTGTACTCTTTGATTTTTTCAACGTTTTGTGTGTTGTACAAATAAAGTGTTTATCTATCTATCTATCTAGTCTGAAAATAAAGGTCTAACCTAGTTTAGGTTTCAGGCCGCCTAGATCAATTAGACTGTAAGATATATCAAAAGTGTATCAGCGGTTAGGAGTGAAAACGTAACAGACAGTCAGGCACATTAATATTTTGTCCCTTTTATATAGGTGCTCCCACATTGGGAGCATTCGCCTATAATGTAACAGTTCATTGTATTTCAACGAAGGGATTCTAATACGAAAGAGGCTTGTTCTAGACGCGAACCATTTTTGTTCTATCATCTTTTTTTGAAATTTTTTAGGGATGCAGCAGTGTATCGGATTCGATCGGATGCCAATGAGAATGATAGAGTCACGGGTATGAAAAACCTCTCGCAGAGCTACTATAGTTACGCCACGTAGTAGTGTCAAGGGAAACAAATATGAATATGTTAGTTAGCGTATTTTTTAACCCGCGACGCAAAAATGGAACGGATGAACCGATTTTGATTTTTTTTAAAGGTGAATTAGTAGGGAGTAGTATTCTTAGCTATGTTCGATCGAAATCAGTTCAGCCGTCTGACAGTTATGGGTGATAAATGTCGGGGGTTTTTTAAATTCTACTTAGTTGTGTTTGTCTGTACTGAATTCGGCGAAAAGAGAATCCGTCTGGTTGCGATTCCGACCAAGTGCGAACAAATTATGTTACGTTACAGGCGAATGGTCTCGATGAGGGAACACCTTTATGATCATTGTCAAGCTGTACGAATAAACGACTACTTAATGAGTTTATATACTCTTCGACAGATACGATTGATCGGTTTGCCTTTTAATAAAGGTCGCAGATTCGACGCCCGCGGACGCAGCAAGGTCTCGCATGACAAATAGGATTCATAAACATACATACAGATATTTGTTCCATGGCGGGAATCGAACCAATGACCTTCTGAGTCGCTGGCGGGAGTTCGCCCACCGCACCACGGGGGTCAAGACTAGCTTTTGCCCGCGACTTCGTCCGCGTAGAATTAGTAGATTGGATCAATGAAACACGTTGGTCCAAACAAACTAAGCCTCTCTTTTTCACCCCCTAAGGGTGGAATTTCGGAAAATCCTTTCGTATCGGAAAGAACACACCCTCCAAGTTTCAGGTCTCTACAATCAGCGGTTTAGGCTGTGCGTTGATCCGTCAGGCAGTCAGGACAAAGCATTTTATATATGTATAGATAATATACATATACTTACGCCCGTATTCACTTCGATAAGTGAACGCACTGCGCTAAATGCGGCCTTATGATTGGTCAATTTTGTGCTGCTCTCTTCACTATAGCCATAATTAGCGTCCTGTTTGCGGCTCTATGCGTTTGCACGCACTATGCAATCACATAGTGTTGATTATACGGGTGTTAGATAGATAGATAAGTAGAGATAATACGAAAAAGATTAAGATCAAACGTAGTCGACCGTTTCCTCTCTGGATATTGACACTAGCACAAATATTTTGTGCCACAAACCTATAACTGCCATGACTATGCCCGTATGTTTTTTTTTCATTTTCTAATTACTTACTTACTTACGCTGGCTCAGCGACCCGAAGTGGATCTTGGCCTCCGACACCAAAAGCCGCCATTGCACCCTATTCTGCGCCACTTGTTGCCAATCGGCTGCATGAAGGGCTTGCAGGTCTTGTTGGACTTGGTCTATCCAGCGATACCTAGGTCTGCCAACTGGCCGTCTCCCCTGAGGTCGTCCTAGATATGCTCTTTTGACCGCTCGATCCTCCTCCATTCTCTCGATGTGGCCAAGCCAGCGAAGTCGGGCCGATTTGGTCTCGCCGATGATATTAGGCTCAGCCACAAGCTCTTCCAACTCCACATTTTTTCTTACTCTCCATGAGCCGTCCTCTCTCTTGGTTGGTCCCAAAATTCTCCTCAATATCTTCCTCTCCGCTACCAAGAGTTTGTTCTCCTCCTTTAGCGTTAGTGTCCAGGCTTCGCAACCATACATTAAGATCGGTCTTATTACAGTTTTGTAAATCCGAATCTTGGTTCTTCTGCTTATGAGCTTGGACACTAGAATTTTATGAAGGGCTGCCGAACACCTTAGAGCGTTGTGGATGCGGATATCAATTTCGTCGTGCCTTTGGTTGGTATCGGTCACAGTGAACCCAAGATACTTGAACCGATCTACTCCTTGGTAGGTAGTTTCATCTACTACTAGATCTTTCCTACGTGATCTGTTGTCCTTGTATCTACGCATATGGAAATACTCCGTTTTATTTTGGTTAATTCTGAGCCCTACCTTTTGTCCTTCCTCACTAAGAGTTTTTGCCATGGCTTTAACTTCTGACGCATTCCTCCCTAACAGTGCCAGATCATCGGCGTAGCCTATTATTTGATGATTGCCATTTAACGTCACTCCACTGTCGTGAGTCACGACTTTACGAACGACATATTCGAGTACTAAGTTAAACAGCATCGGCGATAGTGCGTCCCCCTGTTTCAAACCCGTGGCTACAACAAACTCCTCTGTAAGCCCACCCTGTGCTCTAACCCTAAGCCTACTTTCTCTCGTGGCAGCTTTAATTAGCCTTATTAGCTTCCCAGGTATTCCAAAAGACTTCAAAATCTCAAAGAGCGATTCTTTATCAACGCTGTCGTATGCTTTGGTGAAGTCTACAAACAGAGAGTGAATGTCTTGTGCGAACTCCCACTTTTTCTCCATGAGCTGTTTTAGGAGAAAAATCTGGTCTATGGTACTCCGGTTACGGCGGAAGCCACACTGGTAGTCGCCTATGATAGATTCGGCATATGGTTCTAAACGGCCAAGAAGAACATATGAGAACACTTTATATGCGGTAGGCAAAAGAGCAATCCCTCTGTAATTGGAGCACTTTTTCTTAGAGCCTTTCTTGTGAATGGGGCAAATTACTCCGGTGTTCCATTCCATTGGCTGTCGCTCCTCCTTCCAGATTTTGGTAATTAACTCATACAGAGTGTCGTGTATCGCGCTTCCTCCGTATTTCAGCACTTCTCCCGGTATGCCGTCGATTCCTGGGCACTTATTGTTCTTAAGTCTCATTATTGCATGTCTGACTTCTTCAAAATCAGGTACCTCAATGTCGACCTCATTGCATTCAACTGCCTCATCCACATTAAACTGAACCGGGGGACAGTTCAGGAGCTCCTTGAAGTATCTACGCCATTCAGCCCTTATGTCATTTGGATCCGATACAAGATTTCCATCTTTATCTTCGAGGATTTGGACTGCGGGTTGGTATCCTTTCTTGATTGTATTTACCTCTTGATAAAATTTTCTACTCTCGCTTGCTCTTATTAGCGTCTCCATCTGAAGCAGTTGTTTTTCAAGATGTTCCCTCTTCGATCTCCGAATCAGATTGCGTAGGTTTTTCCGCATCTCTTTATACCTTTCTTCCCACATACTGTTCTGTTCCGATAGGACCTTGTACTTTTTCCTTTCTTCAAATGCCAGCTCACAATCATCATTCCACCATCTACGTTTTTTGCAACGCTTTTTCTTACCTAAGATCTTAAATCCCACATCCTTCACTACCCTCCTAGTGGTTTCCCAGAATTCGTCAATGCTTTCTTCAACCTCAAGGTTACTGAATCTATTGTTTAATTCGACAGAGAAGGCTTGACGTTTAGCTTGGTCTTTAAGTGCTTCCGTGTTAAGATGTTGTTCCTGAGGGATGCTTGTTCTGCGTGACACTCTGATCTTAGCCTTGATCCTTATACCTAGCATGTAGTGATCACTATCGCAATCGGCTCCTCGGAAGGTTCTGACATCTTCAATCATGCTTTTATGTCGGTTATCTATTAGCACATGATCTATTTGATTGATGGTAACTCCGTTAGGCGACTTCCATGTTCCCTTGTGAATATGTTTCTAATATATTCTAATTATATCATGGAAATTAAAATTGAAAAAATCAAAAAATAGGGGCATGGTCATGGCAGTTACAAGTTTTATGCACCAAAAATATTTGCTCTAGTGTCATTATCCAGGGAGAAAACAGTCGACTACGTTTGTAATAGTTTGTATGGAGAAAGCCCCCGGTACCTTTTCCTTTTAAGAGCGCTCATAGCGTACCTAGTGGTGAAGCGCCCAATAAATTTCAAACCAAAGATACAAAGCCTAATACGTCTAACACAATCTAAATATAGCTTCCTATGAAATTTGCAGGAGTTAGGAAACAAGAAATCCGGGTCAAAATTTTAATAATTTATTTTTTTAAATGGAGACGTTCTGACCTCAATGCCTTCTTTGTTCAATAAGCGTCAATCCTAGGAGATACGTATTGCTTGTCTCCGGTTAGTTTTCCGCTAGCGATCTGTCTATCACGCTCATCGCGAAGCGCCTAAACACAGAAAAAAGATGTTTTAAAAACTGGAAAAACATTTTTATTTTCCGTAAATAAGTACTATATTTTAAACTATTAGAAACTAATCAATAGCGTTTTATCGAGCGCGTAAACAATTTGTGGTAAGACCTTAGAGCAATCCTAGTGGAGCCTTCCTAGAGACGACTGGGAATTATTTTTCACATTAAAGTCTGGTGAAAGACGGATGGACAGCGGAGTCTTAGTATACCTCGCGCAGCGAATGGTGACCCTCTGCGGTAAGTGGAAGGGGTATGCGCAGAACTCGATATTTATATGAAAATTGAGTTCTGAGCATACCCCTTCTACTTTCCATCAGAGGTCAACATTCGCTGCGCTACGTATAAAAGGGTTGCATTTTTACCCTATAGGTAGAGAACCTTAAAAATAAGTAACTATGAAAAACAGCTTACTATAAATCTTTTATACTGTAACATTAACGTTTGACACTCGCAGAATTCTTCCATAAACGTTCGACATTTTTTCATAGCCCGATCTAATCCGTACGCCTCGACGCAGTCCATGAAAGCTATCTCCTCACGAGCACATCTCCCGAGGAGCTGATGCGAGATCATGCCACCAGTTACATCCGTGAACGGAGACCGGAAGAAAGGGGATATTGTGTTTGGTGTCATTGATATTAGTAAATTGTTCCTTTTTAAATTAAAATTGTGTTGGTTTCTTGGGTTCGAAAATACGTTGGCATACGAGCAATGTCTGGCCAAAGAGAATTTAAATACTACTGTCTGGCAATGTCTTTGATTTTTGATAGTTGCAATGAGGTTTTAATAAGGAGTTTTTATTTTATTTTTGTGAATAAAAATCGGTGCAATAGGGCAGGGGTGTCACCATAGAGATATCAGCATAAATGGTCGAAGGGTGTCACCGATAAAATTTTATCGAAAAGATCATTTCAGTTGATTCTAAAGTTTGCTCCTTAAAAATCGTAAGGCGTTTAAATGATGTATGTGTAATTTAGTTCGGAATAGCAGCGGCCCAGTCTCACCCGCGTAAGTTGATCTCGTGGGGATAATAAGTCGCCTGTCACTCCCAAGGATCCAATATATCCTCATAAGATACATTAAAATCGGTCCAATATATTCTAAGCATCACTTTTAAAAAATACAATATTTCTATTGATAATTTATAAAAAATCTGTAATTTTAATATAATCCATTGCTTGGTGCAAAAAGACGAGATAAAGGTCAGACAAAACTCGGCCATTTCGTATTATTTAAAAAAAATACATGAATGAAGGGTAAATGGCGGTTTACGGTTCATGACGTATTAAAAAAAACCTACTTACCAGATCTCGTTCAAACCAATTTTGGGTGGAAGTTTGCATGGTAATGTATATGATATATTTTTTAGCTTCATCATTCTCTTATTTCAGAAGTTACAGAGGACACACACAGTTTTTACAACTTTAGAAGTGTCTCTCGCGTAAACTATTCAGTTTAGCAAGAAACATAAATGATATTAGAAACCTCAATATCATTTTTGAAGACCTATCAATAGATACCCCACACATACGGCAGACAGACAGACATGACGAATCTACAAGGGTTCCGTTTTTTGACATTTGTAAATGTAAAAATAGTGTGCTTTCGTGCTTGACATGTACTTTTTCTGCAAAAATTGAGTACGCCGCCAGTCACTACAGAGCAAACCTTAGATAAGCTGCTGAATCACTGCCTACATATTTAGCCAAAATAGGTGAAGGACACATTTCATCATCATTCGTTTTAAAGATATTAACAAGTTCTTTTCTCTGAGACATAATAATATATTATGTAAGGTAAGTAGGTATAATAATATCTAAAGTAAAAATTTAGATAGCAACTTAAATAACTTTAATAAAAACTAACTTGTATGATACAACTGGACTAAGTACTAAGATCAACTCAGTAAGCATCAATCCTTGGGCTAACATATTTCTTGTCTCCGGTCAGTTTACCTTCTGATATCTGCTTTTCCCTCTCATCTCTCATTGCCTGGAAACAAATAGTAAAAATAAAATCTATACCTCCATCCATTCACAATCAAGCTTTAAAAGTCTGCCCGACAGATCCGCCATATTTCAAATCAGACTTTAAAAGTCTGCCCGACAGACGAGAAGATAACATTATGCTGAGTACAACCAAATTGTTGAGAATGTCAAATTTGTGATAATATCACTAAGAAACTCCTATAAGATGCACTAATAAGTATGTCCTATGATGACACAGAGAACTTACTAATTGTGACTGAATGATTGTAGCTATAATTGTTAAGATTAAAACACTGCTAACTCATATTCCCTATAGTATTTTAGTTGTATAATATTGGTTTTTTTTCATAGTTTAGGCAAATGTATAATTTATTGTTTATGTTTTCATAATGACGTGATTTAGCTCAGTAGCTTAGTATAATTTTTTGTTTGTTTGTATTTTTTGTAAAGTTTTTATTCAATAAATTACTTATTCTTATTCTTACAAAGCTTATTTGATAGCAATGTACTTACTGTAAATTCTAGTAATAAGTTAATATTATTTGTTTAAGTCTTAATTGTCTGAAATGTGTCCCATACCATGGGGCTATGGAGCCCCGGACCTTTGAATATGTGGAGCTAATATGTAGTGGCCCTTTACAATACCATGTTTAATAGGAAAGTATGATGTGGACATCAAACCAGCAATTATCTCTATCTGCATTAAAAAATGCAGCCAAGGACAACCTCCGATTTGGATAGAACTATTGATAAACTACAGGAGAAAACTAGTATAAGTCTTATTATTATTAGTTATTTTGAGTACTTAAATATATTCAAAATAAAGTTTTTTCTATTCTAGTCAATACAGCCCAATTTCGGTCTCAACAGCCAAGGCTTGATGGTTCACATAGAGGTTGGCGGCTTATTATTTAGCTAATATTATTTTAAATGCAAGAGTTTATTTGTTTTTCTCTTCGTAGTAATATGTACATAAATATAAAATATGAGTGTATGTTAGTTACTCCTTCACACAAAAACTACAGAAGCAGTTGTGATGAATTTCGGTATGTGATTAGCTAAAAACAGCCAATTTGTTAATCCATGCCAATTAACAAATTGGCTGTTTTTATCTCGATATTCCTAGGAGATCGGGATTCACAGCGGGTGAAATCGTACGGCAGTAATAGTGAACATAATAAACATAAGTAATACTAACAATGAAACGTTTGTACTGCAACATCGATGTCTGACACTCCTTGTAGTCGTGAAGGAGATGGTGACACTTCACCTTGCCCCGTTCCAAGCCATAGGCCTCCAAACAGTCCATGTATTTAGCTTCCTGTGATTGACACCGGCCCAGTAGTTGCTGAGATATCATACCGCCAGTGATGTCCGTGAACGGAGAACGCAGGAATGGAGAGATCGACATTGTTTAGTTAATGTTATACTGAAAATAAGGATTTGCAGGTTACAATTACGTAAACAAATCATAATGAAATTTAGATCGAGATTTTAAAATAAAAGCTATAAGTTTAACTCTTTCTCTCAAATAGAAACAAAATGTGATGATAAGCTACCTTTTCAATTAAAGAATTCCAAAATTGAAAATTTGAAAAATAGGAAAATTCTTAAACAAATGACTGACAGTGACACTCAAAGAGGATATAATCACTACGGTGACACTGACGTTAATAAAATGACACTGGCTGAAACTTACGTTTTTACCGGTTTTTGTATTGAATGTGGTATAACCGGCAGGTTATTTGTGCACATCACTAGTTTATACATTTGCTAAATAGGTACGTCAATGTCACATCACTGTCATTTCCAGCTGTTTTCCTCCGATTTTGCATTTTTGGTCCACGTAAATTAAATAATTTTGTGGAAACAGCAATAAAAAGAGTGAAATCAAATAAAATGGAACAGTGGATAAAAGAAGGATTATCGAGGATACTCGATTTTGAAGTCCCCGATGATTTAATAAAGTAAGTTTAGTTATTTCATATAAATATTCTGATTACCGGCTGGCTAGTTAGAATAATAAACTTTTGAACCTATTTTTTTCCAGATACATCCAATCTATTGAAAGTGAAGGAGATTTCAATGAATATATGAAGACTTTACTAGACTTCGATAACAATCAGCATAAGAATTTCTTTCTTGAAGTGTGTAAAAGAAAGTTTCCGGGCAGAGGTAAAGTTACCAAAGTTATTGCACAATAATACATAATTTTAGTGAATTGCACATTAGATTTTGTAAAATTGACATTATTTTACACTATAGAGTCACGACGACCGAATCTACAGCAAAGAACCGAGTAAAAGTATAAATTTAGTGCTAGATACTTAAGATCCATCTTAACCTCGTATAATTATAATTTAATTCTATATCAGTTCTTTTCAATCCAAAAGTTGCCTGGAAGAGATCACTTTCAGCAATAAGGCCGCCCATTTTACCGTCTTATACCGTCTAGCTATTACTTTGTGT
Source organism: Idaea aversata (assembly GCA_907269075.1). Lineage (NCBI taxonomy): Eukaryota > Metazoa > Arthropoda > Insecta > Lepidoptera > Geometridae > Idaea > Idaea aversata. Next base: position 11,214,348 of record OU026101.1, read on the forward strand.
AAATCATGTTGTTTTTTCCTATGATGTACAAATAAAGTTGTCTGTCTATCTTTGTTCTACAGCAAGTTCACTTCCAAAACAGCAGAAGAAGAAAATATCAAAGAGCAAAAATCAGCAGCAAGATTTTACCAGCTCAGACACTCCGACCCAACAGGCACCACCTTCAGAACCAGATAGCAAGTCTAAGAAGAAAACAAAGTATGTCAACTTGTATTCACAGGAAGGGAAGAATGCTCAAGTTGTTATGATAAAAGGTAAAATAAATGTTGAAATTTTTTAAAAAATCCTATTATAAAAAATATACTTGTTGAAAAAATAGACTCTTATGAGAAATGTATTAAGAAAACCAAGCACAGTACTTACCAATGACAAAAATAATAATTAAAAAACTAGTTCGGTTGAATTTGATTATCTAGTACTAGATAAAGCATAATTACTTACCTATTTCAAGTTTCAAATTCTTTATTTTTCATTAAATTGAAATACTTAGTAGGTAAGTTCCATAAGTTTACTTATATCTAATAAACATTACCTAAACTTGACAAAAAGTAAAGTTGAAAGTTATTAAGGAAACTTCTATTCTTGTCTCTGACTTGTTAATTTGTAATATTTCTCTAATTAATTGTACAGGTAGACACCGATGTGACTGCCAAGCCTCGAAGCATGACTTGATAAACAACTGCTTGCAGTGTGGACGCATTATCTGTTCACAAGAGGGATCTGGACCTTGTCTGTTTTGTGGGAACTTGGTAAGAATAATTTGCAGTTTAAGTACATTTTACAAACATGAAAAAGTATATCTGTACAAATTATAAATGCAGAGTTTGACAGATCTACTACATCCATAATTATCTAAGAGACCTAAAGCCATACATAGCTCTACTATCAATGAAAAATCATTAAAAAGTATTTATTTTTGAGAATACAGTTAAAAAGCTTGAGTACTCAAAAAATTATAAGGACTAGATGGCAGCCCCAGTTTGCTACACTATTAAAAAATTTGAAAGATGCTTATGCCCAGTAAAAATGCATAAAGTGGGAAACAAGGCTGTATGGGCTAATAATAAATTGTTTGGCTTCCCTGAATAAGCAATAAAGAAGAAAAACAATGGTTGTTTGACCCTGGAATTAGATCCATGTCGTTTATCGACCGAATAGTTTACAAGAAAACTTACGTAAAAGCCATTAAATTAGTTGCCAAAAAAAATAAAGTTTCCTATACTCATAACCGTTTTCACATAACTTGTTTTAATAGATTTCTATCTGCTATTTATCAATTCTCTTCTTTATCATAAACAAAATCTTATTGGTAAATTCTAGGTATGTACACCACAAGAGCAGAAAGAAATAAATGGCAAGACGAAGGCAAGTGCTAAACTGATGGAGTCTCTACTGGAGAGATCACGTCCCGAGGGCTGGGAGAATGCTCTGATACATCGGAATAGACTACTTGAATATGATCGTACTAGGTAAGGGAAAAAGAAGAAAGAAAAAAGAAGAAAAGGAGGGTGGGAAGGGGTAAAGGGGGGGGTAGATGGTATATTGAAGCCTGTTTTTATAATGCACTAGCTGTCATGTGTACAAAAAAAAGGTGTTTGATTCTCAGACCTAACGAATATACACAAAAAATTTCATACAAATCGGTTCAGCCGTTTAAGTGGAGATTGGTGACTAACACCGCGACGTCGATACGAGAATTTTATTTAAATAGGGATGATATCTTGCTCTTTCAAATTAAATTAATTATTACACTTAGTAATCTTAGGAAGAAATTAACTTTTAAAAAAACCACCTTTGTAAAAACAAATTAAAAGTTTTAAAAAAGTAACCAAACATTTTTTTTTTCGGTGTCAACCTTAATTTTTTTTTGACTTAAAATCTCTATTGGCTTGTAAATAATATTTTCCAAAAGAGTTTTCAATAAAAATCTTTCTCCAAATTAAAGAGTTTTTTGAAAAAAAAAAAAACAAATGTTATCTACTAAGTAAAAATTAGCTAAATAATTTCTATTTATATAGATAAAAATTATAAATTGTTTATGCCTGTAGTGGGTAAGTGATTGTAACTAAATCATTATTTTATCTAAAATCTAAAACAGTCAGCAACAAAATTGCAGACCCACCGTAGAGTTAAAACATTACTATTATTAAAATGTTTTCATTCTAATAATGTAAGTATGTCTAATTAATTAAAGAGTCGAAAGACTTTAAACTTCAACTCAAGCAAGGCCTTAGAGTCTTGCTTGCGATAAAAAAAGCTCAAATAATTAAATTAAAATTCATTTATTTCAGATATTTAAATCCATAATAATTACAATTCAATTGTTAAATAAAAAAGATAAAGTTAAATATTCAATCAGTAAAATGTCAAACCAAATTTAGAATACAATCACTACATAGTATAAAATACATACAACCGAATTGAGAACCTCCTCCTTTTTTTGAAGTCGGTTAAAAACAAAGTCGCTTTCTCTGTCCCTATATCCCTATGTATGCTTAAATCTTTAAAACTACGCAACGGATTTTGATGCGGGTTTTTTAATAGATAGAGTGATTCAAGATGAAGGTTTATATGTATAATACATGCATAATATAGCCGTGCGAAGCCGGGACGGGTCGCTAGTAAATACTTCAATAACTTCGGATAACTTCAGTTCACTTCAGATAACTTCACTTGGTCAATAAAATTCTTGATTCTAATCTATGTCCCAGTGAACGTCGTACTCGCGTGACAGACGACGACAGTGACTACTTCAACGCGAACAGCGTCTGGCTCAGCTCAACGGAAAAGCAGAAATTAGAGAAGTACCAACAAAGTCTGCATGAGAAGAAACACGCCTCGAGGCTTAACAAGAAGATGACCTTTGATTTTGCAGGTTAGTGTACAGTCACATTACCAATTAGCTGAACCCCACGTGACCCAGAGCTCACTCGCACATATCTATAAGGTTGTAAAGTAATGTTACCTGATTCTGTTTTTTTGTACAATATACAATAATAAAAAAATAACAAAATAGGTAAAAACTATATTTTTTACAGATATGTGAATGAGCTGTCATGTGTTACAAATGCCACGTGGGGTTCAGCTAATTGGTAATATGACTGTAACTATTTACAGCTTAGGAACCAATTGTCCGTTTAAACATTGACAATAAATTACCAGATATAGACGTACCTACACCGCGCGCACAAAATTGCGTACGTGCATTTTAGTACCTAACAATCTATTACAAATCTACAAATTTTTAAAAATGGTCACACGGATGGCGTTGTAATAAAGAATTCAAGAATTAAAGCCACCAGTTTCACCTGTTTTAATGAGAAATTACGCCATATAAAACATACATACCTACAGTCGAATTGAGAACGTCCTCCTTATTTTGATGTCGATAAAAAAAAACATTCAAAATGACGAAAAATATAGATAAAAGTAGGTATCCAGATGGAGTCTCTAGATCCCTACTTGGAGGACGATGGAGAAATAAGGATTTTTTTGAGTGACGTTATTTTGTTACTAAAAAAACCTAGTTCCATAGAATAGAGTTAGTGATAACGAATCCAATAATAAGAAATCTTATGTGTTTTAATATTTATAGTTAAAAATTATTCGTTACTATAGATGCGCCTCGCTATTTTAACCGCGTACCTAATTCTTGAGAATTTAAGCATAAAAGCAGCCTTTATATCAATCTATACATTGCAATGGGTTCCGTAGCATACCCATATACATATCTACTCACTAACTTGCGTATAATACCGGTCACAAAACAAAAGAATATTTTAGTTATAATTACCACCGCTAGATAGCGCTATGAAAATTCTAAGAGTTTTCTGAATCGCGCTATCGTTGTCGCGCGCCGCGTCATGACTACCTCGTGGTAAATCAGTAGTTTTAATGAGAAATTACGCCATATAAAACAAACACACCTACACGGTCGAATCATGGACGTATTAATACCTACCGCCCATAGGTCGTATTTTGAACATCCTTCTTATTTTGAAGTCGATAAAAAAACATTCAAAATTACGAAAAGTATAGATATAGGTAAAGGTGGACGCAGATTGATACGCGCCGAACGCGTCGAATTTTTGCCGTCCACGGAAAAAGGTACCTTATAATAATAGAGATAAGGTATCCACATTTATATTTCCGATGACGTCATCAGAGTCGTCCGCATCGTCAGAGGCGGCCGACTCTGAAATAAATAAATGAATAAATGTACCTACCTTATCTCTATTATTATAAGGTACCTTTTTCCGTGGACGGCAAAAATTCGGCGCGCTCGGCGCGTATCAATGTGCGGGCACCATAAGTAGGGATCCAAGTGGATTCTCTGGATCCCTACTTGGAAGACGATGGAGAAATAAGGAATTGATTGACGTTATTTTGTTCAAGAGTGGCAGTCTTATCTCTGGTAATTCTTTGTCAATGAGAATCAACTGTTCGCAAGAATTATCTGTCAAATTTAACCAATGAATTAATAAATGATGTAGATTATTTTATAATTGTTAGGTCGTCAAATAGTAGAAGACAAGAGTATAGACTATGAACCGGACGAGGACGAGATACGCGAGATGTCCCACACGAGCAGTAGCGGCGCTCGCTCCATACATACCGACTTGTTGGTGGGAGTCGCCGGAGACAGAGACGTCGCGCCGGGGGTCAACGCACCTCTACTACAGGTAGATATATAACTACCTACATAAACTGACCACTGTCACTGACCCAGTTAGCACATTGGTCATCATGCCGGACTGCCAAATACAGGGTTGCGGGTACGATTCCCGCCTTAGACATTTTTTTTTACATAATATGATAGGTCAGCGTTTGACCACTATCACACCTACCTGATGGTAGGTGACGATGCGGTCTAAGATGTAACACGCCTTCCTAGAAGATACCTATTCACTTATTCACTCTTATTGTTTCTTATTTGTATGTTGTTGTTGTTCGAATATATTACATTATTTTCTATTCTATTCTATATATATATTCTATATATATATATCTATTGTAGTTACATAAAAAAGTACATAGGTAGTATATCGGTTGTCTAGCACCCCTAACACAAGTCTAGTTACTTAGCTTGGGGCTAGATGGCGATGTGTACAATGTCCTGCAATATTTCATATTTATTTGTCTTCCAGTTCGATCCATCAGTACAATCATCGAACTATGCCCGAGCAGCGGGAACGACGTCAGGTGTGTCTCACATGTTGCGTGTCCAAGACCCTGAGCTGCAGGAGATGAGCGATACGGGGAAGTGTCTCTCGATGCACCAGCCCTGGGCATCGATGCTCGTCGAGGGGATCAAACTGTGAGTGTACTTGTATACGGGCTGTTTACCACTTTATCCATTTTCATAGCCGGGACTTATCTAATATATATAAATTACGTGTCACGTTGTTTGGCGCGATGGACTCTTAAACTACTTATCCGATTTTAATCAAATTTGCACACTGTGTGCAGTTTGATCCAACTTGAAAGATAGGATAGCTTACATCTTAATTTATTCCGATATTCCCACGGGATTGGGACGCGGGTGAAACCGCGGAGCGCAGCTAGTATTATATAAATAAACAAAATCCACTAACGGACTAAGTTTCTCGATAATTTGTGTAAATTTTTATGTAATTACGTACGTGAGACATGTCAAGTTGCCTTACAGAATTACGGCCCTGCTTTTCCATAAATTTTGCCACCAGATATGGTTTCATGAAAATTTGTGGAAAACTTTTTACCTATTGTCCTAGGTTTAATTTTCGCCAGTACTTCGCAGTTTATGAGTCCGTCTGTTTAGCCTCATGAAATTTAGGGATAAAAGTAGCCTTTTTATCAATCTACACATCGCAATCGGTTCCATAACATACCCATTTACAAAATCTACTCACTAACTTGCTCTAAATACCGGTTGTCACAAACGCTACTACAAAAAAAACATTGAGAAAACAAACGAATATTTTAGTTACAATCACCACCGCTAGATGGCGCCATGCAAATTTAACGAGTTTTCTGAATCGCGCTATCGTTGTCGCGCGCTGCGGCATGACTACCTCGACCTAAATCAGTACCGACAAGACCTTACTTCATAGGATCATTTCTATAGTAAGCTCTTCACAAAACTCTCACATTACGTGAGCCTACCATAACCACGATGAGGAAGCGTGGCGCGGTACCCTGAGCGTGAGGCGGGCGGAAACTGTATGTTTTCAGCCCTCGATGATCGTTCGCTCCTTGCTTGCAAGGAGGGTGGGGTATTGTCGCTGTCTGAGTGGTTATTATTAAAAAACTAAATATTTCGCAAAAGGTTTCGAAGCCATCCAGGTGACAATTTACGTTTTTTAATTTTCTTGTTATTTGTAATAAAATCAAGGTTTTTAATAAAAAAATTAGTGGTAGTTGACAAGTTTTATTTAAAAAAATGCATTGATTATATTGTGCTAATAAATGTGGCAGGTACTTAGGAATATTTATTTATTGTTTGTTATATCTTGTTTTAAAAAGTTTTGACATGTCTTATAAAATTCTCTTTTATAATTATTAGGTTCTATACAAAATTTCAAACGATTTCAAAATGTATTTTCCAAATATAGGATAGCCTAACCCTAGCTATGTGCCATGTGGTGGGCAGATTAGCCTATTGCACAGTATTTTTTTTAATACTAGTCACGAGGGTCGAACCTGGTACAGCAGTCACCGCGGCCGGCTGTGGATCGCGTCGACAGTGAAACCTCCAGACCAGGAGCTTGTCAGAGCGCTAGAGAACAGATACAGAGTGCTCTATCCTGGTAAGTGTGGGGGACCGCCTTAAAATATACAGGGTTATTGGAAATTATACTAGCAAGCCGTTGAGGGCTACTTCTGTGCACCTAAACAAACAACTTTTGTTCTACGACTTTTGGAAATTCGAACATTTTTTCGAAAATTTTGAGGTTAGGTTTACCTGAAAATCAGTTGTTCCTTACACGGAGAGGTCAGTTACCTTAAAATTTTACTTATTTTTTAAGTTTTATCTACTGTTCTTGGTCTGAATGACCTTTGTGTTAAAAAAATCGGCTGTTTTTCGAATTTACATTACCTCAAAATTCTCATTTTTTTTAGAACAAAAGTTGTTTGTTTAGGTGCACAGAAGTAGCCCTCAACGGCTTGCTAGTATAATTTCCAATAACCATGTATACGTATAAATAAATAAATATTGCAAGACATTCCACACATCGCCATCTAGCCCCAAGCTAAGTTACTAAACTTGTGTTATGGGTGCTAGGCAACGGATATACTACTGTTTTGTGTTTTTAAACAGATAAGTACTGTACTGTGTTTGTAAACAGATAAAAACATAAAGTTTCCATCGTTCTACCCGACGGGATGCTTGCTCGGTTGTGTTAACATCGATGACTGTCTGCCGCAAGAGGAATACGATAAACTGTAAGTATCATCACATAGTATAAAACAAAGTCACTCTCCGCTATCTGTCCTTATGTATGCCTAGATCTTTAAAACTACGCAACGGATTTTGATGCGGTTTTTTTTTAATAGATAGAGTGATTAAAGAGGTAGGTTTATGCATGTATAATACATTATTACATAGTATAAAACAGTCACTCTCCGCTCTCTGTCTCTATATATGCTTAGATCTTTAAAACACGCAACGGATTTTGATGCGGTTTTTTTTAATAGATAGTGATTCAAGAGGTAGATTTATGCAATACATTATTGCATAGTATAAAACAAAGTCACTTTCCGCTGTCTGTACCTATGTATGCTTAGATCTTTAAAACTACGCAACGGATTTTGATGCGGTTTTTTTAATAGATAGAGTGATTCAAGAGGAAGGTTTATATGTATAATACATGCTTAATATAGCCGTGCGAAGCCAGAGCGGGTCGCTAGTCTTCTATAATATAAAAATGAGTCGCTGAAGTGTTCCTAAGCGCAAATCTCGAGAACGGCTGAACCGATTTCGCTAATTCTTTTTTTAGAATATTCCATAAGGTACGAGGGTGGTTCTTACAAACAGATTTTTTTTAAAATTGCCTGTAAAAGTCTAAAAACAACACTTTTCTATATTCTCCCATACAAATTTTCTATAAAATAAACGTGGTGTTCCTAAGCGCATAACTCAAAAACGGCTAAACCGATTTCGCTAATTCTTTTTTTTTTAAATATTCCTTGAAGTACGAGGATGGTTCTTACGGAGATAAAATTTCAAAAAATTGCCTGAAAATGTCTAAAAACTACACTTTTATATACTCCCAATTCCCATACAAACGATTCGTAATAATACAAGTCAATTTGAACTTTAAAACCATAACATAAAGTTCAAGATTTAGTAGAGAGGTTCCGGGAAAGTCAATAGTCAATCATGTCGCAGTGTTAGTTGCCAAACTCCACCTAAACGGCGGAACCAATTTGTATGTTTTTTTAATATGGTATATTTTTTGACATCACTACATAGTATAAAACAAAGTCGCTTTCTCTGTCCCTATATCCCTTTGTATGCTTAAATCTTTTAAACTACGCAACGGATTTTGTTGCGGTTTTTTTAAATAGATAGAGTGATTCAAGAGGAAGGTTTATATGTATAATACATGCATAATATAGCCGTGCGAAGCCGGAGCGGGTCGCTAGTACTTATAGAATAAACTGACGGACGGAGACGGCAGGATAAATACAGTTTTTGACTTGAAAATAAATTGATGGAACACCTGCATTAACAAAAAAGTGTCATGTTCCAGTACCATGACGCGTCATGGTAAACGTCACGCGTCTCACGCGCATACTTTCAAATTCTACCGTTGAACATTATGTTGCCGACTGTAGTTCCCGGCTCAACCGAATGGGATGATTCTTTTTTTGATGTCGTTTAAAAATACGTGTATTATTTCAAACAGATACCCTGAAGGCGAGAGCGATAGTCCTTACGTGTTCATATGTTCGAACCCAATCAGTTTGAGGCTACGATTCCCTATCAAAGGACAACATAAGATATGTAAGTTTGAATCTACTAATATTTCTCAAACAACTTTAGTTAAACGACTTTTGGAAATTCGAACATTTATTTGAAAATTTTGCGGTTAGGTTTTACCTCAAAATCAGCTGTTTCTTACACGGAGAGGTCATAAACCTTTAAATTTTACTTATTTTTTAAGTTTTATCTTCTGTTCTTAGTCTCTAAGTTTAAAAAAATCAGCTGTTTTTTTAATTTCCAGAACCTCAAAATGTTCATTCTTTGTTCGAATTTCCAAAAGTCTGTTGTGAAAGTTTGTTACTCATTCACGCAAAAACTACTGGACCGATTGCGATTTAACTCGGTATGTAGATAGCTAGGGACCTGGATCAACACATAGGCTGCTTAGTTACGCGGGTGAAACCGCGGGGCGCAGCTAGTGTTACATAATCCTTTTCTTAGCCTATGCCTAGATTGTAATAGCTATCAGAGCCCGTAGTGCGAGTTTTTCGTATAGCATACAGTAGGGGGAATTTTAAGATGTCATATGCCTTTTTGAGTTCTAAAAGAGATAAGATTAAAACCTTTATGGTCTTTTATGTAATAAATTCAGCTTAATGCTTTCTTATGTAATAAAGCAGGAACAAAAATCACTCAAAAGCAACCGTTGGTGATAAGAGTTACTCATTTACAAATGCGAGTGCTGTTTGTATCTTTAAGTGATACCATACACTCTTGCATCACTTATATGCTAACTACGGTTGCAAAATAAGTTCCAAAATTCACTAACGTGTTACTTGGGTTACAAAAACGTCTGCGGAAACGATAAAATTGTATAGGAAAATTAAAGCTTCGCCTTAAGTTTTTTTTTAAATTACAGATACATTAGACAAGATGATACATCACGCAGCTCTCAAATCTATACAGAAGATGTCTAAGATAGAAGCCGCTGAAGTCAATGCCGGTTAGACTGGAATTCCTAAGGGGCCGTCCATTAAATATATATTTATTTATTTTTGCATTTTAAGCCCCCCCCCTTGGTGATACATGGTGATGTTTAAGGCTACAATATATAACGTGTATTTTTTTTAAATAATAATATTATTAAGTATAGAACATTTTTCGCCGCTTTTCGCGTTTCGGTTGAGTAGGTATCGCGCGGTGATATATTACTGCCCCCCCTTTTGAGCCTCATGTGATTATTAGACAGCCCCTGATATATTTATTACATTAGTTCTCACCCATAATAGATTTTACACTAAAATGCTAGAGATCCCTTTTAAAAAGTTATTTTTTCCATTTATTAATTATGGCTTCTTACGACCTGTGCATATAGCCAGTACTTTAAGTTTTATATTTCTAGACAGGAATATCTTCTATTTTTTTTCTGTTAAGACCCAAGGCGACGTTTAACGAAACCCCGCCTTGGAGATTTTTGTGTCAACCAGAAAATGTTACATCCCTTGAGTTTTGTGACCACCTTAACTTTTATATCTTAATTGTGCTGTTGTTTATTTTAGAAAAAATATAAAGAAAAATGAAATGATAGGTAATAATGGTCTAATAGTGCGACGCCATTATTGATAAAAAAAAGTTTCAATATACTCTTTGTCTATTCCATTGTTATTATTTTAAGCTTAAAATTATTTATGGTAATAAAAGAATTTAACTATAAGAAAATCATTTATTTACACGACTTAATTCTAATATAAATATTTATCAAGACATCCATCATCAGTTCACAAACACACGCATTCAAACATGTTTAATTTAATACAACTTAACAACTATAATGAGCACCGTATGTAGATAATAGGGGTCGCGGGTTCGATTCCCGCTGGGAAGACATTTATAAACATCTTAATGCATAGGTACAAAAGAAAATTAATAAAAATAAAAATTTCCTATAGAATATGTATTTACGTTTGACGCAAAAATTATAAAACTATGTTGTGGTTTTTGCTAATAAAATCATTGAGTTATCCGACATTTGCAAGGGCTCTCCTTGCATGAATTTATAGCAAAATATTAAAAAAATACTTATGCATTTTATTATTTATGGCTTTGCACGGCTTGTGCATATAGCCAGTATCAAGTCATATTTAGCATCAAATAATGGCCCGTTTTTCAGGAATCGGGCATAAAGTGTTTTAAAACAAAGTCGTTGTAGTAAAATGCATTGTTTTGTCTTTCTGAATTATTTTACCCATTTTATAAAAACGAAATACCTATAGGAGCTTTGGTAGTAGAAAGGTTTTGGTATTGAAAAACATTACGTTTCTTTTTTCTGATTGAGTTGGGGGAAGAAAGCCTCAATAGGTAGTATGGGATCATCCGTGGCTATCGTGAAGTAACTTGGTATCCTTCTACTGTTCGATGACACTGACTTGAACATCCCCGGTTTATTGTAGTCTTTACTCGCAGCTAGAGTCAAATCTGATACTCTTTTAGAGTGTTCGAACAAATGTTCTATCGGGTCGTGGTGTTTCTTGTCCGCTATCTTCATGATAGCGCTTTCTGATCGCGTTCGCTCTGACGTTTGGTCTCTGTAGTCGTAAACTGCTGTTTCAGTTACAGATATGTCTTGAACTGATTCCCCGATTTCAGAGTCTTTGATCTTCTTTCTCAAAGGTCTTCTTGTTGTTACCGCTAGGGCTTCTGTGCTGTCTTCGGTGGGCCTTGGTCTTCTATTGCCGTTCCTTATCCGTGATGACATCTTTACAGTCGTACTTTCTATGTCTTGTGTTGTTTGCTTCTGTCTTTGTCTAACAGAGTAAGTTTCGCCATCGCTTTCTGTATTGGTCTTAAATCTAGGGTCTTTGGGTGTGAACTTCTTTCTCTCTGTTGTGGTTTCCGTTTCTGTGATCGAGCTCTCTGTGTTCTGGTTTCTTCTGTAAGGGTATTTAATTCTGGGAGTGTTTTCGACTGGCTTTTCGGTGCTGGTTGTGGAACTTAACCTGCTCTTGTAGTCTTTTACACTGAATTTGGGTCGGTTGTACTTGTTGCGAAGACGCGGCCGTTGGACTTTACCTATGTTTGCGGTTTCTCGAGGAGAGAATGTTGTCACCTCGTTGCTGATATCACTATCGGTAGTAGTCTCACGGTAGCGGTTAGTAACTGACTCTAGTTTGGCTTCGATTGGCTTCATGTCCTTATGGAATATGAAGTCTTGGTCGTCCGCTACTGTTGTCTTGAACGATTCATCTAAATTGACGGTAACATCACTCGTTGGGGTGTCCTTCTCGTCCTGTTTGTGCGTATAGTCTGGAGCTTCCGCTGTGGTTCGGAAATCGTACGGAGACGAAGTAGATTTGCTGCCCTGTTGACGATTTGAGATTTTCATTATCGGTGATTCCTTATTTGCTTCGTATATTTTGAACGAAGAGATGGTAGTCGTGTCGATTTTTTCAGCTGGAGTGGTAGTCATCGGTCGACGGTGAATTAACTTCTTTTTATAGATGCTGGGTAGGGTGGGTGAGATCGTCGGTAGAGCGCTGGTTGTCAAGTCCGTGGACACGCTGGGCGTGGTCGAAGGAGACTGGAGCTTAGCGCTCGACGTCGGTCTCACTCTGGATTTAATGGTGTGAACTTCACTAGCTTCGGTTGTCGATGTAGAACGTCCTGGAGCTCGGCTACTCGATTCGTCTCTGTTGCGATTCAGATTGGCTAAAGGAGGGCGACGCCTGCGGATCTTTGTCCGTTTACGAATTTTGTCCTTGTCAATAGCGGGCGCCATCTCCGTGGTGCTCTGTGGTCGTTTATAGAACTGACTCGGCGGGAGCGTCGGCAACGTATCGAGCGGTGTTTCGGTCGAGCTTACAGTTGTAGTCGACGATTGAGTGGACACCTTCGGAGACTCGGTCGGCCGCTTCGTTCGTCTCGTTACACTATAATCGTCATAGGATGGTGTCGAAACCTTGTAGCTGTAGTAATCTTTGAGTCTTTGTTGGCCGATCGGCTCGAAGTCGTCACCGAGGGGGCGTCTGCTTTGAGATTCGGTTTCGTAGTTGTAGTTTTCGTTCGTTTTTTCTCTCTCTGTGACGATGGCGTATTCATCTAGCAAGTTGGGCGGCGGAGTCGTGTGTGGCCGCCCGTAGTCGTTATATTCTGGTTCTCTAGGAGCATCCTCAGTGTCTTGTTGGTTGTATTCGTTTGGTTGCGAAGTCAACGTCCAAGTCTGAGGAGAGGCGTGTGTGATGATGTCCGAGTCTGCGCTCTCCGTCACTTCATAAGTCGGTTTAACAGGTGCATGCAGAGAACTGTCGGTATCAAGGTTCGGTGAGTTAACGAAGTGCTGTTGATGGCCACCTGCCGGTATACTATCGTGTAACTTATATTTATTATCATAATTATAACTTAAATTATCTTTATCATAGTGGCTCTGCTGTTGAGCGTTTTGGGCTTGGAAACTGAATTCGTAAACGTTATTCGATGTAGTCTGGAGCGGGTTATATGTCGTTGCAATGACTTTGTTGTAAGCACTTTGGTAATACTTATAGAATGGATCATTCGGGCTCGGTTTGAAACCGTCTTTGACTTCTGCGTTGGGGTCTATTTTGGGTGGCGTGGACACTTTTGTACTGGGAGTGGAAGTGATTTTGGCCTCACTGTACGTGGAACTGTAGACTTGGTTCGAAGTTGTTAGTGGTCGAGCAGTCGTGGTACTGTACACTGTAGGAGTCGTTTTGAAATTGGGCGAATATCCGTAGGAGTTAAAGATGGTTTGCTTTGTCGCCGGTTGGGGAAAGAACGTTGACTTAGTCGGGAAGACTGGGTTTCTTCCTTTCACCGATGGTATTCCGAAAGAGCCGAAAGAACCTGCGACAAAATTTATTATTACAATCAAGTATTTAAACACATAAAAAGGAACTCAAATATGTTATTTACCTAAGATGTTCGGTGGTAAAATTGTATCCTGGAACGTATACTGAGGGTATGAACTGTAAATAGAACTCTGTACCAAGTTCTGTTGCTGCGCTGTCTTCACTTTGCTTAGTGATTGAGAAGCTGTGTCACTATCTTGTAGTTTATAAATCTCCTGCTTGTAAATCTCAGTTCCACCTGAATTTTGTTGCTGTTTGTTCTCACTAGGTCTGGAATAAGACTCTACTGGCTTCATATAAAGGTCTAAAGGTTTTGCAGTTTGATATTGGCCGAATTGTAATGGCTGGATGCTGGTTAATTGTTGTAACACGTTATTCTGTAGCTGCTGCTGCTGTTGCTGCTGCTGATGTTGCTGCTGATGTTTGAACTTGTTGGGATACTTCTGGAATACTGGTCTTGCAGCGAATGGGTTGTGTGGATTTCTAATGAGGACACTGTCTAACGGGTAGTTCTGAACGTGTTTGTAGTAGCTTTGTCCATTGTTTAAGATCAGTCCATTACTCTGGAGTAGACCGTTGTTTTGAATATGGAACGGGTTGTGGTATGAATTGATAGGTTGGAGTACAGGTGCAGATTGTGACGCAGGCGCACTGCGCAACGTTGTCGGCCGGTAAGACTGCGCTATAGATGTCAGTTTGGTCGCATCTCTCGCGGCGACCGGACGGGATGACGACTGATACATATCCATTACAGGAACTGGGATTTTGTATGATGGTGAATGTTGAGGCGCGTTGTATGAGCTGTATATCACACCGTTTGATGAAATCACTGGTCGCCAGCCGCCTTTTGATACCGGCAATGTCTGGAAGGAAATGTTACAAGACATAAGAACCTATTAACCATCGTTATAAATACTGCGTTAGAAGGCTCTAGATGTATTGACCAATTCTCTCTTTTAGGGATATATTAGACTAGCTATGGATACTGGACAATACAACGTCCTTGATAGTATTTGTATTCTTGACATTTCTTGACACGTATTCTAAACAAACAACGCTATGAGTTTCCTGTTCCTGTTCTTATTGACGACGTTCCGAAAGCACACATCCTAACTTAGTTTATGAGATTATTCAAAGTGAACTCATGCAACTTTATGATTCTAAATGAATAAAAAAAATTGGATTTGACTCTGATAGTTTTCAAAATGCAAAATTCAAAAATGCTTTATAAGTGGGTACAAGGATCACATTGAAACGTCTTAAAAACTAAGTTAGGATGTGTGCCTTCGGAACGCGCCCACCAATGCCCCATAAAAGCTGAATCAGTTCTCTTCCATCTAAAGGTTGCCTGGAAGAAATCGCTTTCAGCGATAAGACCGCCCATTTGTGCAACTTATACTTTCTAGCTATTACTTTACTTTGTGTTTATCGTGTTCTGTTTCTTTCTGTGTTGTACAAATAAAGTTATCTATCTATCAATGAGAAGAAGGCACGCGCCCACCAAGGTTTGATTGAAAAGTTCCTGACTATGTATAAATCTTATAGAATTGATTTAAGGTCAGTGTATAATATGTGCTTATAGTTCGTACCGCTTGTGTAGCCATAATACGGCGATGATGTCCGCAGTGGATCGCCACCAGCACGGCTTGCAACGCGGCCGCGCACAGCCATAGCTGCGATCCTGAAAACAAACGAAATATACCTATTTATAGAAGTTGTAATAAGTGTTATTATTGTATAACCAGGGTCAATTTCAACTTTCTATTTATTTTAGATTATTATGGTCAGCGGATACAAAAAAAATGTCGTCTCATTCAAGTGTAATCGGGGAAAATTACTCGGTTGTTACTTTGATGTGGGAAAGTTGTATGTACCGTGCATGACACGGTATCTGTAATGTGTACTTATCTACAGTCATTTTAAGTTTATTATACCAAAATGACTAAAAATATAGGTTTTGGTTTGAAGACATTTATTTCCAAAGAACCCTAGAAAAGACAAAAAGACATTACTGTCACTTATCTACATGAGAAAAAAGTTTTTCTAAAATATTTAAAAAATTCGTCAACTTGCAGTATACAAACAAAGTAAGTAATAATATTTAGTCATAGAGGGAGATGAAAAGCAGATTGTACCACTCGGGATTGATATTTTTTTCCCTCGGGCTGCAAACTTTAAATCCCTCGCTGCGTTTAGAATTCAAAATAGCGCTCTCACGTAAAAAGTATTATTTCCACCCCTTTATATACAATCTACCATAGTAGTGAAAATAATCATGTCTATTAAAAAAATAAATTAAAATCATATTAGAGCCTTAATTTTCTGAGGGATTTCCCTTCCTTGGTATACATACAATCTACTATAGTAGTTAAAATATCCATGTTAGATTTAAAAAAAGTTTAAAATCATATAGCCCTAAATTTTCTGAGGCATTTTCTTTGATATTATTGTACATTTTGTACCATTTAATACGCGTCAAATAAGTTGCCTTCTTGAAAGTTTGCAGCAAATAGTGACTGTGACCAATGGGAGCATCTTCACAAAACTACAAACTTATTTGACGCGTTCTACCTTGCAATAGTTGTGCCAATTTGAATCGTGGGAAAGAGTCACACTCGATGGAGGTTCTGCTCCAAATACTTGATGACTGAAGCGATATTCGTTTAGAATAAACTCTCGAAAATAGTAAACGATCTCTAATCTTTTTATTTTGTTATATGATATTTGTTGTTTTTATTAATGTCGTCTATACAATGGTTTGAAAGGTGGCTGCACAACTAAAAAAACCGGCCAAGCGCGAGTCGGCCTCGCGCGCGAGGGGTTTCGTACCATTCTGTTTTTAATATAAAAATAAATAAATATTGCAGGACAATCCACACATCGCCATCTAGCCCCAAGCTAAGTAACTAGATTTGTGTTATGGGTGGCTAGACAACGGATATACTACTTATATACTTTTCTTTTGTAAATACATAGAAACAACCAGAACACAGACAAATATCTAAGCATAAATACGTGTCTGAGGCGGGAATCGAACCCTGCCCTGTGATTGGCAGTCCGGCATGGTGAGCATTGTGCCAACTGGGTCGTCAATATTTGTTGTTATAGCGGCAATAAAAATACATCATCTGTGAAAATTTCAACTGTCTAGCTATCACGGTTCATGAGTTACAGCCTGGTGACAGACAGACGTACGGACAGTGGAGTCTAATAATAGATAGAACCATCAAAAAATGGGGTTCAAATCCTGGGCGGCCGTGCACCAATTGATAACCACATAGGCTACATTTTTTCCCGATATTCCCACTAGATCGGGACAACGTAAAACGCAGGGTTCCGTAGATTATTAAAGCTACTATTATAAAGTAACGAACAGAGTCTAAAGTAAATAAAGTGGTGTATTAAAACTTTCCCCGTAATGGTGGAATGGTGGTAGAAGTGATTACTCACACTTGTCTTATGTTTACGTAATTCGGATGTTTTCAGTTGTAACGGTAAAATATGAAATATGTGGAAAATGGTGGCTAATAATTAATTATATTAATTAATTAAACAATATTTAAAATTTTATGTTGCAAATACCTAAGTATTTTACTTTTGCAAAATTTTGCAATTATTTTATGTTGATTGTAAGACGCGAATCGCAACGGACTGTGATGCAGTAACCTCTGCAGTATATTTTTTTATTTAAATACCTAAAATCCAAAAATATAGGTTTTGAAAATACAAAGAATTGCCTCCTTAACCTTCCTTATAATAATATCCACTAAAATGCTTGTAAAGTTCTCACCTACAAATTATATGGAAAGTATTGATAAAACAAAAAAATGCAATAATTAACGGTTGTAGTTACAGGCGACCAAGTATTTTGTGTTTGGCAGCTATATCCGCCTTAAATATCCATTACAATAAATTCTCCAGAAAGTCATAAGTTCATAACTCCCTGACCTTTGTCTGGCAAATGTACCGAATCACCATTCGTCACCACTTTCGTTGTCGACGATCCGTCTTGTGAACAGTCACGTCCAAATTTCTACATATTATAATAGATAATGCTCTTACATTATATTCGTAATGGCGGCCGGTATCACTACGGTAATCGTGTTACGAATAACAAATGATTTTCTAACTATTAGGACGTGGTCAGCTGGGAAAAAATGGTTGCGAAAGTTTATTCTTAGAAATTATCGTATGTATTATACTTTTCACACCTTCAACTCTTCGACACGAAACACCTTCGAATCTAGCTTCGTAGAGTTCTGACTCTACATAACTTACGCACGGTCCAACATAAGACATTGACATAAGACATTGCTTTACTCCCTTGGTGCATAATCTCTATAGTATAAAGCGGTAGTAACTTGTAAGTTTGGAGGCTGGCATAGTTGCGTCAATCTTTTGTTTTTTTTTCTTTAGTTGGCATTGTATAGGGACATGAATACAAACAACAATTGTTATTATTTATTATTAAGAGCCTACTGTGTCCCACTGTAGGGCAAAGGCCTCTCTACCTTTCTTCCATTCATCACGATCTGTCGCCATTGCACACCAATCATTCCTATAGGAGTCAAAATCATGTCGCCATCGTCGCCTTGGTCTGCCACGTGGTCGTATCCCTATGGGGGACCATTCTGTTGTTATTTTAGCCCATCGTTCATCTGACATGCGGCAAACATGTCTCGCCCAGTCGTATTTTAGCTTAGCGGCTTTCTGGGTCATGTTACTTTTTTTCATGAAACTAATTGTCATGTAACAAAATCTTTTAAAGTGTCAAGTGTGGCCAAGTTTGGCTGTTATTTTATTTGATGTTAAACAAATATCATTTAAACTTTTTTGATTTTCCACATAACTGAAAAACGTGACACTTCATAAGATTTTATTCCAAGGCATTTGTTGTTGGTATTTGTGTCCTTTATACATTGCAATAGGTTGGAAAGGTACAGTTGGCTGCATAATTGCAGCCCCCGGTAGAGTTAAAAAATTATTATTATTGGAATGTTTTAATTCTAAAATTTTTGCTTGATAAATTGATTAGTTACAAGACTCTAAACTTCTACTAAAGCAGGTGTCTGGAATCTTGCTTGTGTTGAAAACATTCTTATAACACCCATTTTGGAGTTCTACGGTGGGTCTGCAATTATGCAGCCGACCGTACCTGGCTGCGTATAACTATAAAAACGGCTCACCGTTTTATATGCCAGATTGTTAACTACTATTCTTTTGAAAAAAAAACCGAATCAAAATAAAACTAAAAATTATCCAATGTGGTGCAGTCATTTGGAAGACGTTATGCACGTACATACCTACACTTCAGCGATCATTTTTACATATATAGATTAAATTAACCCAAGGTACTCAAAGTGTCAGTTAATATTTATCGCGTATTAGAGAGTAAAAGTGAGTTTATGTTACATGTATGGCACGTGATATAATGTTGCTTCAATGATGGTAGTTCGGGCTAATCTTGATGATGTGACGTGTTTTATGTCGTAGTTGCATATAGGGTGAGAGCAATTAGAGCAGGTGGTAGTTTTCTAGTGGCTAGCTGTAAAGCTCGCAGGAGTTACCTAATCATAACCCTGCACGTGAGTGGTGCTAACTGCTAAACGAGCTTCGAAGCTTAAGGCTTTGCCATACGATTAAATAAAAAGTGACTAGCTTGATAAGTCCTGGTCTAGTTCTTATAACCTGTAGCTACGTGGTAGCTACTAATGGGGCCACTTCGATCGATTGTTGTTTCCATTTCGTTATCACTTTGAGTTAAGAACACAGTTTAGGGTCTGGTTAAAAAGATTGTTACGTTCTGAAAGAAATTGATCATTTTTTTGATGTTTGTAACCTTACTCGCTACCGGATCAGGTTAAGATTTTTGTTAATGGCATAGGAGCGATAGCTTTATCTGTCTGAATATTTACTATAATACGAAGTCAGTGAATTTGGTAGACTAAAATGCTTTGTCGTTTCTAAGTCTATCCAAGCCGTCTTTTTTAGACTTTAGTTTGGTTAGGCTTAATATTGACAACGAATTTTCGTCATTAAATTATAGTAAAATATTGGTATAGAACTTACCTACAAACAACAACACTTAAAAACAATTAACAATTTTAGTTATAAGTAGGTACCTACTTAACTAGGTACGTATAAGTATATTTATAGTTCACTTATGAGCCCTGCCGGACATCGCAATTGTATGGCGACAGACCGAGGTTTTTCTCACTATAAGGACTTGATAAAAACAAACTCGTCTAGTTGTACTAATGCTACTTGTTGTTACTAAATAAAACGAAAAATAAAAGTTTATCGATTACGAAATGACGATGTCACATAAGGAAACTGTCGATATACCTCGTCGTAAAAGACAATAACACCCCCGCTTACCTCGAGATGGCAATCTAGAACAATCCGACACAAACAATGGTGGATGATGACCGTTCACGGGCCGCTGGTTGCGCACGGTAATCCAGGATGCGTACCTACTGATTGGTACTTTCTGTTATATTATAACGTAGGATGTTGTTAATCATATTTCTTCAGTATTTCGATAGCACAACAAAATAGAGTAGGTAAATTAATAGTTAGGAGGGAATTGATCCTGTGTTACACGTATCGCCGTACCAAAAAACGTGACTAATCATAACAATTTAAATAAATAATAGTCGTTTATTTCTTTCCATAAAATCTATGAACAAAATACAAGATGAAAGTGGGAAAAAGGAGGTGTGATTATAAAAAAAAAAAAATCGGTCTACATATTATTTAGCTTATAGAACGCCACATAGAAACAAACAAACAAAAAAACAAATACAAAAAAAAATGTTTATCCGTCTTTGCGTCGCGCAGTTCGGATAAACACGGACAGACAGACGGACAATAAAGTGATCTTATAAGGGTTGCTTTTTTCTTTTGAGGTACGGAACTCTTAAAACCGGATCCCACCCAAAGGCAAATTTGATTCAAGAAAAATTTGGCAAATTAGGTAGATACATGGCGAAATAAGGAATAAATAACTAAACTAACAAGAAAGAAATGAGTTGGTGAGGGAAGTAAAATGTGACATGATGGATGAAAGTTTCATCACAATGTTTTCCTTCACTGATAAGAGCAATGTTTAATGTGTATGACTTTGAATTTTATATTTATTGATTATTTAAATAATCGAATAACAAATTCAATAAACTTATTTTGTTTCATAAAGTCGCGTCGTTAATGATTTAATAGCTGTTTAAAATTAAACAACACTTCCTACCATTGAGTGCCATTGGCTTTGCCTTAGTCATATTAAAATGATCTTCCGGTTTTCACCTTGATTTCTTCAATAACAATTTCTAATATTGTTTAAGCGTCGGTTAATGACATTATAAGTAATCTATCTACAAAGTCACTACGAGTAGTGGTATTAGCTGTGTTGTTATTTCATAAGGAATATAAAATTAAACACGAACGGTATTTAACGAAACAACTGATGAAAGATGATGTCCTCTGTATTCATTTTAAATGCAAAACGAAACAAAAATATACTAAAACAAAATGAACAGGTAGGTTACACTATTTTTCCCATTCCTACTCAAATAAAAAATATGATAATGTCTACCAGAAAGGTAGGTTAGGTAAGACATTGTGACAAAGCACGCGCGAGCGAAGCAGCGTTTAGGTTCACATTGTTAAAAAATTGAGTTTAAAAGAGTTTTTTTTACCTCATAGAATCTATCTCTATTATCACATTGCCCAAAGATC
Source organism: Idaea aversata (assembly GCA_907269075.1). Taxonomy (NCBI): domain Eukaryota; kingdom Metazoa; phylum Arthropoda; class Insecta; order Lepidoptera; family Geometridae; genus Idaea; species Idaea aversata. Next base: position 11,235,852 of record OU026101.1, read on the forward strand.
AGGTAGCAATATTCATAATGCCAAGACAGTGTGATTAATATTAAAGTTTAGATGATAATTAATCACTTTGCCCAAAGAAGCTTGTCAGTATTCACTAGCGACCCGTCCCGGCTTCGCACGGCTATATTATGCATGTATTATTATCCATATAAACCTTCCTCTTGAATCACTATATCTATTAAAAAAACCGCATCAAAATCCGTTGCGTAGTTTTAAAGATTTAAGCATACATAGGGATATAGGGTTTTTTAAATAGATAGAGTGATTCAAGAGGAAGGTTTATATGTATAATACATGCATAATATAGCCGTGCGAAGCCGGAGCGGGTCGCTAGTTATGTATAATGTCCGCAATTAATCACTTGGTCCATAATCAATATACACAGGTAGATTCGTATACCTTGAATCAACAAGTTTAGTATATTCATGGGTATATATATATCTTTATTAATATTATATTCTGTGCTATTAGGCAGTAAAGCGGGGTAAAGCGCTGCACTTAGGGTTTGTTTTCAGTTTTACAGATTTCATTAACAGATTCCAGCTATGATTTAAGTATTCGTCAAATGTTGATGGAAATTTCACTCGGTTTGTGAAAATGATTCAAATCTTTAAATTATTAGATCTTTGTGCATATTATGACCGTGCTATGCATGCTCCGAGTTGCATGTTCTTATCTCTATGTCTGTCAGTTGGTCTGCAGTCTACCAAAGTCAGGGTTATAGAGTCAATTACACAAAAAAGTCCCACGGTTGTTGCTGCATAGTTTGGTTATCTTGTTTGTTATTCCATCGAATACATCGAACATTTTTAAAATACTGATAGCATCCGTTACGTTATACGTAATGGCATATCTATGACGTCACATCCGTTATTTGGCTTTTGCTTCTGGATTTTTTCAACAACAGCCTGCCCTAGCTAAAACTTTTTTCCTAAAAACTTTCGAATATTTAGGATTAATCGACTTTAAAAAATGGAGTATCAATTCGTCGCGTATATTTCTTACTTTTTTGTGTATGTTCACCGATTACTCGATAAAGGCTCAACCAATAGAGATTACTTTTTTGATTAGTTTAAAGAGGTTTACACTAAAAGTATTTAAAAATGACGTCAACTAATTTATTATGTGTGGCTTCGGAGCGCGCCTTCTAAATTGATACATGTGACGACGCAGACGCAACTACAACGCTGTCTGCAGGCCGCGGGACTTCTTTTATTATATGAACTGTACCGTTCATGCTGTTCTCCGGACCGTGGAACGTTTCACTACAGCTATTCGAGAAAACTACCACATTTTTATGTTTCATCTCGGTCGAAAGCACAAGGCACGCTTCAAGCTAAATAACACTGTATACCTCTGAAAAGAAAAGTAATTTTGCATTGTACAATCCGTACTGCGGTATTGTCTATTCGATTCTATATGACGTATGGCATTATCGGTTATTATAGTTAATGAGTTCATTTTAGTTTTTGTTAGGGTTGTTCACCGTTTTAATTGTAGTTGACAGATTACTGCTTCATTTCACATTTAGATCGGGTTTAATATTTTTAAACATTTTCTATTTACCTCGATGTTCTTCAGAAGATAAATAAAGATTGTCGTATACTTACTTGGTTCTTTATAGCTTTCACCCAGGCCTTCCGGTACTAACTTTATCTTACCTACCTTATCTTAATCTTTTGTAAAATGGTCTCCATCCTGATGCCTGGAAGAGACCGCTTTTAACGGTATGACCGTCTATTGTACCTACCATTCATTTTTTATTTTATCATTTAAATCTTCTTTTTTTGTTGTACGTTTTTTGTGAACTTGTGCGTTTAAAGAGTTCCATTTATTCATCTATGGCTTCTGATTAATGTACCTATACACGGGTTTTAGAATTTGACAATTGACATTTGTTAACCACAAGAAAGTGCCATCGATGCGTAACTATTTTAGAAAGAAAACTGATTTCAAATACCTAATTTAATTCTAAGATAGACACTAAATAAACATCTTTAGTGCCGTGAGCAGTATCTAGTTAGCATTTAATTGTTGAAAGTTTATAGTCAACGAAAGTATGAGTCAAATTATAAATATAGATATTTTAATAACCCGTGAAATGCTGTTTGCGGTAAGTTATTATCCGCATGAATCTTCAGCACTGAGTCCTAGACGTTTATTAGAATTTAACTTGAGATTTGTACTGGTAACCCAATACTTAAACTTACTTACTTGTTTAATCTTTCGTGTTGGGGGCATGCGCTGAGAAATTTTCAGTTTTTATAAAATCACGAAAGTTCGGTGGTAGGCGGGATCTTGGGCTATTTGTTTTAATTTTGAAAGGTGGCAACGCAACTATGCCAAATGTTACCTACAAGTCCTTTCGAAGCATGTTTTTTTAACTCCAATATTTCTAAATTGCATCGGAATTTACACAGGTGAAGCCGCAGTCCGCTGCTAGTATATACATGTATAAATAGTTTTTGATGAATTTTGACTATAAATAAGTATGTGCAGTAGACAATAAAATGTATTCCAGTTACATATATAATTATAATAATATTATATAAAATAAGTAGGTAAGTATTTACCTATGTAGGTACGTAAGTATGTCTACGCAATGTTAATTTATTATATTATTTTTTATTATTCACTTCCGTAACTTACTTTAATTTCTTAAGAAAACACATTCTCTTCCTGTCTTTTGGGGCAATAAACTTAAGATGAATTTTCTTTGATTTAATTAAATAATCTTTGATTTAAAAATCTCAAATTTATTAAATCTAGACTTCTCTATACATTTTTAATACAATTTGCTTTTAGCAATTTGCAACTAGATTTTAGCTTTGTGTTAAAAATGTCTGGAGCAAATCTTGGTTTAGTAAAATCGAAATTTTGCTACTATGCTGCAAGCATTGCGAGAGACCCTTTGTCATTGAAAAAAAAATCCAGTGACGCTTTGTTTATTACAGTCTAGCGACCCGCCCCGGCTTCGCACTGCTATACCTAATATGCATGTATTATACATATAAACCTTCCTCTTGAATCTCTTTATCTAAAATCCGTTGCGTAGTTTTAAAAGAATTAAGCATACAGACCGACAGTGGAAAGTGACTTTTGTTTTATACTACGTAATGAATGATGATTTTGTCGTAGACGTACAAACCATCAAGCTTTGTTTGTGGTCTTTGGTCTATAATTATCATTCACGATTGAGCAACAAAAATAATAATGATTATGCGTAAAATATTTAATCAGTGATAAGTATTAAAGTCTACCTGCTTCACAGTCTAAAATGACTCTACAAAATGTTTTCTATACATTTTGCAAACTTCCTATCACTTTCTATAGAAAAGTAATAGTATAATACTTATCAAGTAGTTGTGTCATTATTGAAGTGGTCAGTTGCCAATCAGTTCCGGTAACATAATAAAACTGAGTTTGTTTTGTCATGTTGTCGTTTTCCATTGATTTCGTACCGTTAAATTGTACATTTTCTTAACTTAATTTGTAGTTGTTAGTTTTAGATTTTTTTTTGCGGTAATGGTTTGTTAGATTACAATAGAAAGAAGAAAGAATGGGGATTCAGATTTTAACGTCTTAATAATTTAAAAAGGTTAGAAGGGGTTAATTGCAAAGCAATTACCGGATGTGACGTCATAAATACTTATAACTTGTAACGGATGTTGCTAATCTAACCTTTTTACGTTTATTGCAATAAAATGTTGCTGTTATTTAACTCTCGATCAAACAAAAGACGATCCAATAGACTACCCGTTTTTAAATAATTGATACCTAATGGTCGAGCCTCGCGGCTTAGTTTCGTCACGTTTCGTATAGAAATTGCAGTGATTTCCCCAAAAGTTTGGAAACTATCCTGCTTTTTAACCTAGCGTATAGTAACAAATAAATATCAATTTTATTGTCGGCATTTTTAATTAGGCAGAATAGGCTTGTTTATTTTAATTATTTTCGACACGCTACTATGGACGTAGACCCTAATCTTCATAAAACTGAAAGTTAATTTCATAATTTAGTACGTACACATACGCAAGTAGAAACAACGCACAATGCGCGGTAACAAACAATGCAAACAAAGAGCCTCTACAACGAACGCTTCCTAAACGCATTCTAATCACTACTCCGTACAAAAGACATCAACGCGCGCAAAGGGCTAATTGTGCATTTGTTCATTTTGTATTTTGTTTTGTAGAATTTTATTATTAAATACAAATATTTCCTTAGCTAAATTTTATTTTTACTGATCGTAGATTTAGGTATAATAACTTACTTTTCTCGTCTTATCAAAACATTTAGTCTTACTTGTTAATGGTCTAAAGTTTAGACTTTAAACGATGGTTTTGCCTAAATTGCAAATAGCACATGTAGAATAGCACATATGCTACTTTTTATATAAAAACTATCTGTACGCGCGTTCTGAAATTATGTTTTTATTTATAAACCCACTAGATTTGCATCCACGTAGATCCCGATCTCGTGGGAATTTAAAAGAAAAGGAGAACGGGTCGGAAAACATCTAGTTCCAATGCCGTATTCCTCGTATTCCTTTCGCCGTATCACTCATGTCCCTCGAATGCCCTCCGCTGTTTTGCATCCACGTAGATCCCGATCCCGTGGGAATTTAAAAGAAGAACGGCCGCGATTTTATTGGAGTTTTCCGTTACAGTATTACCGCAGGTAGGTTATTATTATTAAACTTTTAATGACTCTTAAGTTTATTGCTATTATAAATGTTTTTTGTCGAAACAATTATGAAATTAATAAACAATTACTCAATGGATACATACATTCGATATGTCGTGAGATTGAGATATAAAAACACGCAATTTTTATCAAATATTATGTTATATATTTGCAATAATTGCCCTGAAAACCTGTTAACACAATTATTTTTTTTATTTTTGTAGTTTGCAAAGATGTACAAAAGTTATTGCTTCATTATCTTGTACTTATATTATGTGTGTGTGTTATTTTTATTTTATGTGTAATTTTATTTGGGTTTTACTGTGTGTATTTATGTGTACTTAATACTTTTCTTTGAATAAAATAAGAAATTCCGATAGGTATTGCACCTATTTATTCAGGTCAAATTAAATAAATAATAATAAAAATGCAGGCATTGCACACAGAGCGATCTAGCCCTCAGCTAAACAACTAGGCTTATCTTATGGTGGTCAGACAACAGATAGAATACCGATATACTTTTCTTTTGTAAATACATATTAGTATATGTAGGTAATACATACAGAAATGCTCAGAAGGCCAATTCTCGTAAATAACATTGTTCAAATTACATTTCAATATCATTTCGATTGCATTTCGATCACAAATAACACCCTCAAAGTAGCTCAAAATACCCTCAAAGTTAGCTTTTTGTAAAAAAAAAACTGACTTTGAAGGTATCTTTTGCAATCGAAATGCAATCGGAATGATATTGAAATGTAATTTAAACAATATTATTTACGAGAATTGGCCTTCAGATCAAAAACAAATACCTGTACAGTGTACATTAATATTTGTTTATGGCGTGAATCGCACCCATAACTTTTTGCGTCGCCACAGGTGTATATTCGCCATTACAAAGGTCGTCAATAAAAATCATCATCATATCAGCCACAACACGTCCATTGCTGAATATATAGGCCTCCCCCAAAGACTTCCAGAGCGATCAGTCGGCTGCTCCCTGCGTTCTACGACTTTCGTGTTATTTATTAAAATACAATTTCATGGGCGTGTAAATTGTACGCCTTATGTCCACATTGTCTTCGTTTATACAAAAATGTAGAAGGTATGTACTTATATACTTATTTAACAAGTTTCATACTGTCATTGACATTAAGTGTTACTGAGAAATTCATTCGTGTGTATCGTTCATTTTCCCAGAATGAATGTACAAGTCTTTATAAAAAGTCTAGCAAAATTACTACAATTAGCAAATATGAATAGTTATCGTAAAAGATTATAGATGATTCCTATTTATAGCTTAATCCAAGATATAAGAAATAAACTGCAATAAAACAACCGCAGTACGACGACCTCGAAATGATTTCACACGCATTCTATTGACAATCAATTTAACAAACATTAGCAACAATGATCAATTGCTAAATCACTTTCATTACCTTATGGAGGAAAAACTGATGAGTCTCGAGTCTTGGGAACTATCTATTGTTTATTGGAGATTAGGTACATTGAAACATGGTTACATGTTAAACTAGTGGGTTCAGTTGCGTAACTATATAGGGTATGTTAATAGGACTCGTTTTATGGGAAAGAATACAGTTAGATAATAACTTCAAAAGCATATCGCGGTATAAGAACCAAATGAACGTAAATACATTTTTTAAATTTTACAGGAGAGTTAAAAAACAGTGATTTTTACGTCATATTGAACTTTGAAGTACATAATAACAATTGTTTTATTCTTCACTAAAAAAACAAGTATGGAGAAATATTTATATGCTACTAGCTGCGCCCCGCGGTTTCACCCGCGTAAGTCCGATCTTTAAATTCTCACCGTTTAAACCTTCCCTGGACTACAACAAACATTTCAAAACCGAAATCATCTAAATCGGTTCAGCCGTTCTCGAGTTTTAGCGAGACTAACGAACAGCAATTGATTTTTATATATATAAGATTAGAGAAAGAAAAGAACAAAAAATAAATTGATAATAGATATTAATATAGATAATATAAATATTTTTTTAAAATTTGTTTGACATACGTTCTCCTGGCTCTTACTTTTTCGAACTATTTATACAAATATTGCTTACAACCAAAGTGAAGTAAAAGCTTATACGTTGTAATGGCGCATTTAAAAATGCAAAAAAACACGTTGGTCTAGGATTTAAATGAAGCATTTTTGTCAATACGTTGTTTTGGAAGGACCTGAAATAGAATCTATTAGAAACCATTTTAATGGTACTCAAGTTAGGTTGTTTTGGCTATACATTATATTTTATTTAAATCGTTACGTTATTATCGAACTAGTTAAATATTGATTTTATGGTTACGTTCTTTTGCCACAACGTGTAGGACCACGGGTAGAACTCATTTATGAAAAAAAAACAATTTTCGATATTTTTGTAGATACGTTCATCTGTTTCTTAACCCGCGATATGAAATGTGGGTGTATAGAAGAATCTTGAAAATATCCTGGAAAAATAGTTTCTAATGAAATAGTTTTGCAATTAGTGAATATAAAAATAGAGGTTTTAATAAAGAAGCAAAATTTTCAGTTAGTATTTTGGTCTTATCATGAGCAATGATAAGTACGAACTTCCTACCGAGGTTAAGAAAAGTCCAACGAAAGCGACCACCCGGAAGGAGGCGCACCTCAGTAAAAATAGCCCTAATGATAGTCGACCTCCGGTATTCGATGGTACCTACCTCAAGAAGAGAATCACTTCATAGGCCTTATCATGAGTTATCATGCGCACTGGATTCAACGTGCATTTAAAACTGAAATCTTAAAACAATACCTCTGTTCTTTTGTGACCCTATATTGTCCCACTGCTGGGCAAATGTCTTCCATCTTTCCAAGCAGTTCGGTCCCAGGCTAGGTTTAGCCAGTCTGTGTCTAATGCATCGAAATCGTCACGCCTTCGGCACCCAATACGTTCAAACATCAAATCATCATTCTTTCCGTTATTCCGTTGTAAAATTCTATATAAGTTCTAAAATTATATACCTACCTAAGGATCTAAAATTCTATAAGTAAGTCTAAACCACAAAACATTTCTAATATGTTATCAAAAGTACTTATATCCACTTATTAAAATATTTTGCGTTCTAGTCGTAGGTATCTAGTTATTATTAAGAGCTTGTGGTGTCCCACTGTAGGGCGAAGTAGAGAGGCTTCTCTACTTCCCTTCCATAGTTCACAGTTTTGTGCGATGGATTGCCGATCTTAAATTCGGCTATATCACCACTTTCGACGGAATCTACCGGTTACAAAACTATAACTATAAAACGTACGAGTACCCTATCACTTATTCATAACACATCATCAATTGAATGTCGCAATAATATGTGTTTAACGATACTGTTTACACCTGACCTTCAAGTTGGGTGTTCACTTTCCATTACTCCGTGAACTGCATTCATTATAATGGTTTACGGATGTTAGTATAATAGGTAGATCAATATAGAGCTTTCTTTTAAGTAGGCACGAATATCTTTTTTTAAATTTAACTTTAGTAGATAGATACCTACTAACTGACAAACGTATTATTTTGAGATAAGTTATTTTTTACCCTACTGCAAGTAAAGGGTTATGTTTTTCGCCCCTATGCAATGTTTGTATGTAATATTCTTTATTCCCATATCTTCCAAAGCACTCGAGTCTCGATGGATTCCTTTAATTTAGGTATCGTTAGATTCGTCTCAATAGTCCAAATGTTCTTAGATAGTTGACTTAAAAAAATAGGGGTACCTAGTAACCCCCATTTTCTTAACCAACATGTTCTTTGGCTTCATTGTTTTGGGTACCTAATTTTTTTTAATTTTCTTTTTATGCAATACGGGTTTCAAATTATTTATAAATAAGTAGGCTAACAACCTCTGACTATTATCTTAACTTAAATAAAACGTAACCATTCCTTTTGGCTTGTCCGTAGTCCGGAAAAAGTCATATACCTACAGAAAATCTCAAGAACGCTATAAGTAACAGCACGATATAAGTACTCGTGGCACACTTAATACTTAGTATAGTTATTTGCATGCGAAAGGGCCCTTAGTTGTATAAAATGGATATATCTAGATCGAATCTCTCGCGATGCAGAGAAGGAACTTACCAAATGCCAACTTACCTTAATTAATTCTAAGTTGATTTTTCATTACCGTAATTTAAAGCCAACATTTATATTTCACACAACTGTATTCCTAATGCTTTATAACGTTATTCAGTATGTGTGAATCAATAAAAATAGGTACCTATTACCTACCTACTTGAATCTAAGTATGTATAACGCTACTATACATTACCGCGATGCTAATCACTATGGTCAAGGCTTCTCCTTTTAAAAGAGATAATTAACTTTCACTGATGAAAGTGTTAGGGCTAGTTTCGGCTTTGTTTATTACGAGTTAGAACTGCCTCGTATGTGCAGCCATTTCGAATTATGGTTGAATTATGTCATGGTTGTGTGTTATGGTTTGTTGTGTAAGTATTTTATTGGTTGCAGTTTTGTCTAAGTGCCTACTTATGTTACCTAGTAGGATTTGTTATGTCCCGCAGCGTGTTGAAAGCTAGTGACAGAAAGAAACCGTTAAATAAGTAAAGTAAGTTCTTATTTTTCTGGACACTATCCTACAAACTATGCCTGCAACAATCTAAGGCATTAGTCAGTCAGGACTTTATATTTATAGATAATTCTACATTCGTCGATATTGTTGTCGGGCTTAATTCGTCATTCAATGCCTAGGTTACATGTATGTACCTACTTAATTTATTTCTTTATGTCTTTGTTTTCAGTAATCAATTTCGCCTTTCTTTCAATCTTACAGTCTTGCTCTTGCTTGCCCACAACTTTTATCTACGCCATCTCTGCCCATCCCAGTCTTTTCTCTATAGTTACCTAGGTACCAATAATTTTAATATGAAAGTTGATATTTTATATGAAGCTGTCCAGATGGTACTCCGGATGGTATATAACTAAAGAAACATTATACATAGGTACGTATATAATTAGAAAGCAGACGACTTACAACAGGTCCACCTATCTAGTTGGGGCAGGAACGGAAACTGAATCTGGTTTTGAAAATGATGGCATAAAAATACTGCTTTTTGTTAGATGTATGTTTTAGCAGACGCACGTCTGGTAGAGTAATATGGGAATAAAAATAATTATAGTTAATTCAAAATACCTATATAAAACTGTACATTGAATTATCTAAGTTATTTTGGACCTAGATTTTTCCTACTGCTTTTGACTTTATGTCATATCTTTTTACGTCAGGGTAAAAGTGATCCATAAAATTATTTTACTTTTAATTCTGGTTTAACCTTAAGTTCGTTCAATCATCAATAAATAAATATTTATGTACTTCAATGTGGTAGCGAGGGGTTTATAAATGCCGATTTCAGTCGGCTTATTTTTACGTATTCAGGCATAAGTGCCTTCTTGTATGTAGTGTAGGATAATATAATGGTGAATTCTTTACACGCACTAAATTATTTTGTTGCTATTGGTGTTTTATTGGCTTACTTTGAAAGAAACCATCATCCCTCGCCAGTCGCCACTGACATGTAGTAGGTAGGTATTATAAGCTTTAGCATCACTAACAGAATACCCATTTACCAAAATAAACAGTAGGTAAATAATGCAAATATAACAAAGGAAATAACAAAAGGAGTGAAACTGAATAATAGATCACGTTTTGCTTTCTATTTGATTTTTTGACAAATAATCTATAAGTAGTACCTATTGCGTATTTGCAAAAGTAATTTATGCACAATCTGATAATATCGTTTATTGAAATGCAAATTAATTAATTACATTGTGCATTGGCACAATGTAATTAAATTGTTTCACATGATTTCATTAAATCGATGCACTTACTTAATTCGTACTGAAGTTTTAGTCGGTCAAATAGGTAAAATTTTCATATATCTATATTTGTATATCAACTAATATTATAAAGAGCAAACATTTGATTGTTTGTTTTTTGCATTCAATAGGCTCCGACCCTACTGGACCGATTTTGATGAATCTTAGTATGAGGAATACATTGATTCATTGAGAGTGACATAGGATACTTTTTATCCCGATATTCCCACGGGATCGAGAGTTATGCAGGTGAAACCACAGAACGCTGCTAGTCGCATAAAAATCATGATTGGTTCCGAGCGTAAAATTAAACTTAATTGCGATGCATTTAGCTTGTCGAAGTAAAACAAGCATATATAACAATATTTAATTGAAATTACAATCAACAAATTACTACCGGCTTTCAGTAAATTACATTTCAATTTTCTTTACTTTTCCGGATATAAAATTCGTTAAACGAGTTAGCAAGTAAATTAGTCGGTGACTTTACAATATATGGATCATCGATTCATACTTTAATGTAGATCGTAAAGTTGAATTCCCATAACTACCTATGTATGTAAGGTTCTAGGATCTTGTGTGAAAAGATTGCCTGGAAGAGATCGCTTTGAGGCGAAAAGGCCACTCTTTGTGACGCTAAAACTTCAGCTTTGTTTTTTATACTTAGGTAATGTCATTTTAAAATGGTGTTTGTGGGAACTATTTTTGAGGACTACTTGAAGACTGCATAAGTGAGCTTTTTATTTTTAATTTCCTTAAGTAGGTACTACGAGTAGTATGTTTGTTTCCAGGAATTGAATTCTATCAGCAATGTCATTCATTTCAAGTATAATATGGTAGGTAATTATTTTTTTTGCTATATTAACTGGTTCAATTCATGGTAGGTAGGTAAGTTCTACTTAATTAATAATTTTAAAAAAATCTGTCGCAGTTTTAGCTAATACTACATTCGGAGACTCCTTTCAAGATTTTTGTTTAACCCTGAAGGCCCATTAAAAAAAAGAAATTGCATAAATATTTTAGTATAGCTCGTCACTTCTATGTAGTTCCAGCTTAACTTGCCGTGTAGTTCACATGCTTCAATAAATATACAAGACCCAGTAAGAAGCCCTAGTTAGCTCTGCTCTCGTTTCAACAAGGTATAACTCAGCTTCCGGAACCGAACGGTCTTTGCATAAAATTAATTGCGTGTGAGTCCTAAGTTGCTTTTTATAGCATAATTAATTAAATTTATGCGAAGTTTACTTAATTTTATCTTTCTTGCTTCAAAAGTCGTAGGCTTTCTTGTTGTATTTCAACTAATTTGACTTGATTAATCGCAGAGACCTAAAGTTAGGCGTAATGTTTTACGTTTTAAAACTGGAAGAGTTAGTTTAAAATTATTCTGAAAAATACGAGTTGAGTGTATTTACGTTAATTTTGGGAAATAAATTAATAGATGTTTCACATATTAGGCAGTAATAACATCGCTGGTTTGTGATTGTTATTCTCTAAAATAATCATTCAGAATTACCTAAATAAACTATAGAATTGGTCTATTATTAAATCAACAATAATAATAATTGACATTCATAAAAAACTTAATAAAATAATGTGCAAAATTATAGATTTCATCTATATCATATACATACATCAATGAATACCTATATCATATTAACAAAAACAAAACAACTTGACTATAAAAAAACATTGGTATTTTTAAAATAAACTTACCGTTCATAATAAAGTGTTATAATAAAGTCCCTTATTCACTATCACAAATCACAGCGGCATCACTATCACAAGTAAGTAACAAGCGAGTGTTGGAAAGTAGCGCTCGCGCAGGTTTGCGGTCGACTAACTCAGAGCGCGCGGTACTCTCGCGCAAACAACGAGACAGCCCGGGGTAGCATTGTGGGGTACTTCGTCTTAGAGTTAGATACTCTACCTACGTCATATGTGGAGGTTTCTATGTGTGCTTGTAAGTACATAGTTATGGTAACAGCGAAAGTTAATTTTTAACTAGTTGTTAAGTATTTTGCTAGTTAGCTCTGTTTGAAATTTATTTTCTTGATAAGTTGGTACTTTGGGTTGTTCTGATGAAAAATCTAACTGTTAAATTCATGGACGTGGTAAGTAAAACTATGGTGAAGCACATAATAGATTGTTATTCTAAAAAGTAAGTTCCTTTTTGGTAAAATATCAATATGCTTGCGATTCAAAAATGTACTTAATATTTTTGTTAATTAGAGTCATGAAAATATCAAAGCTCTATAAAACTACTAACCTAAGTACTAAAAGTTTTAAGTAACGTTTTACCCTACGAAAATATGTGGTTTGCTTTTTTTATCAAATTAGCTCTATTTGTTTATTTAAAGGAATCAAGAATTTTTATTGTCCAAGTGATGTAATTGAGATCTTAATAATTAAAAATAATAGTTAGGTAACAATCACTTACCCATTACAGGCATACAATATTTCTTATAGTTTTAGGATCGGAGTTTGAGGATAGTTTTAGGATAGGAATAGGATCTATACAAATAAAACTTACTGTTTTGCTAAGATAATATTGTAACTCAGTAAATAACATTTTTGATACTTAAGGTTTGTCTGATTGAAAGATCTACCTGTTAAATCAGATTATAATTCTAAAGTCTGCGTTTCTTTCTACTTAATATCAATTATTTATTAAAAAATGATCTCATTCTTACATTCAGTCATGAAAGTCTCAAAACACTTTTGTCCCTATGAAAATGTGTGATTTTGTTCTGAAATCATCTTGTTATTATGCTTACTGAGCAACATGGAATTGGTTATCAATATTATAAAACCTGTTCGTATTACATCACAAGTCTTGTACGTGCCCTTTACCTTGAAATACCTATCTCTAACCGATTATATCAACCACGGAACGGATATACGTTACGTTACGTACGGGTCGATCCACTGCCTCCTTTAAGAACTGCACAACCTGTTTTCTATAAGCTGTGATTTGGTGATACTTACGGAATTTCACACTGTGACTGTGCAGTTTATGTAGAGTCAACATTTGACATTGGGTAGTTTATCATATTAAGGTGAAAGGGTACCGGCGCTCTCTCCATTCAAATGTAGTCAACTGTCATTATCAAGGGAGGAAATCCCTTGATAATGACACTAGCACAAATATTATGTTTCATAAAACCTATAACTGCCATGACTATGCCCCTATGACTTGGTTTTTTTCATTTTCTAATTATCATAGAAATTAAGATTTAAAAAACAATATATAGGGGTCATGGCAGTAATAAGTTTTATGCAACAAAAATATTTGCTCTAGTGTCATTATCCAGGGAGGAAACAGTCGAATACGTTTGTATGGAGAGAGTGCCCGAGAGAGAGACAACAATAAAGGGAGTGTTGTGTAAGAATGCAGGCAAGTGAAACCAGTGGTAAAAGTTATAGAAAAAACTATAATGTAAACATAGTAATTTGATATCGTATACCTGCACCGATAAGGAGATGTGCCAAAGGCAAGGCACTTGCATTCCATACAGGAATCGAAATTGTATTACAAGATCATGTGACATATGTACGGTAGGCTGCATAATTGCAGACCCACCGTAGAGCTCCAAAACGTTATAAGAATGTTTTCAACAAGACCAAGATTCTATACCCCTGCTTAGGTGGAGTTTAAAGTCTTCTAACTCATCAATTATTCAAACAAAAATTATTAGAATGCAAACATTCCGATAATAGTAATTTTCAAACTCTACCGAGGGCATTATGCAGCCGACTGTACCTAGTTTAAATTAGTATAAAAAAACCACTGTTTTTACTCAATAAACATTCAGTGAACAGTATACCCTCAGAGTTTTAATGTCTCTTCCTATCTTCTTATCACAGGAGAAAATACCTATATTTTGGTATGGATAACGCGGTATAAACCCCTCATATATAAGAATGGTATAAAAGATCGCAATTACAGAACACTTTGAATTCAAAGACAATAGAAACAAATTGCCCTATGATTAAAATACTGAAGGTATTATATAGGTACACCCTTTAAAGTACCAACCAATAAACCCATTTAAGTCATACTCCGCATATAAATGAGTAGGTATACATGTGCTATGTAAAAACGTATCGATAAATAAATTAATATCTATTGTGTACTTTCTTCACTCATTTTGATTCACAACAAGTGCCTTTGCGCATATGGGCCTGGGCGATATAATTTCACTCGTCCTATGGAAAGTAAGTATGGAAAGTGGTTCCGGAATATTTTTTGGGTAATCAATAAAATAGAAAGTGAAATATAATTAGTTTTTGTTAAAATGTTATGTTACATGATTTTATGATCATGTATTTCATTTTCAGGACCTTATGGAAAGATAATTTTTTTTTTTGCCGTTCTTGCTTATTTGGAACGGTTTGCTTTTAATCAGTAGGTATTATTTTAAACCATGGACAATAAACATCTGTAAAGAAATGAATTAGTTATACCTAAGGGCCTGGCTGTCAATAATAGGCCATATTTTTCACTAGTAATTATCGCGAACATTAAATTAAAATATTTATTTAATTTATATGCGAATATATCATATTTTTAGTATGGTTTGGATAACAAGTTGTTATCTAAGAAGAATTAGGTTTTGTTTATAACACATTGTCATAAGTAGTATATTATTTTAAGTTTCTAAGTTTTTTGTGAGTTTTAAGCAAATATTTGTTTCGAAAAATACCTAGATAAGTAAATATTGTGCAATAAACAAACGCTTTAAAAATACCTACTTTATGTAAATTAATGTGTTACAAGTGAATGCAAATTCTAAAATAAATGCTCCAAATCTTTAAGTAAATAAATATGTAAATACAAAACTTTCTTTTATTTAAATTAATGAACAAAAAGCCAAACAATTACATTGTTATTATAAAAAATGTGACGTCTTGAAAACGTACAATTTTGAGAACGACTAGTCAATCTACTAATCAATGACCAAGGGTTTTAAACTTATGTACATTGTGGACAGTTTTGGTATATTCATTTTATAAACACAGGACGCGATCGCATTATAACTAGGTACTACATTTCGATCAGGAATAGAGGCGCAAATAGATGAATCTCTATTTCCCTTGGTCACGCCATAACTTGAGAATGGCTGGACCGATTTGGCTAATTTTAGTTTTGGAATATCTGTGGCAGTCCAGGGAAATTAAAAAAAAATTGATCGGGACCTACATGGGTGAAACCGCGGGGCGCAGCAAGTCTTCATTTATAAAAGAGAAAATCACTGCCTCACCTCCCTCATTGATCTCGAAATCTCAGAAACTAAATCTCAGAAACTCAGAAGCAAACTTAAATTTTGCATAGACCTAAGGTGAAAGGGTACCGGCGCTCTCTCCATACAAACGTAGTCGACTGTTTTCTCCCTAGATAGTGACACTAGAGCAAATATTTTTGTTGCATAAAACTTATATGACCATGCCCCTATGGTCTTTTTTTTGTTTTTTTTTAATCTTAGTTTCTATGATAATTAGAAAATGAAAAAACCATAACATAGGGGCATAGGTACAAAAATATTTGTGCTAGTGTCATTATCCAGGGAGGAAACAGTCGACTACGTTTGTATGGAGAGGGCGCCCGGTATCCTTTCCTCTTAATTCCTCACTAAGAAATGATTTTTGGAAATTCGCACTCTAAAAGGGTAATTATAAAAGAAATAAAATTATTGTTTATGTCAAATACATTTATTTATACTTTATGGCATTATCGTCAAGGACATCTCTTGCTATAACATTTACTTTATCAGCTGCTTCTTTCAAAGAATCCTCAGCAGTTAACTTCCTTAGCACCATCATAGTCTTTATAATCAAACTGTGTTTAGACAATTGAATTTTATTCACTTCTTGACTCTTTTTTATCGTAATTCTGAGTAAAGTTATCCAGTTTTGTATGAAAGTGATGAATTCTGGTGTTATTTGCTGTGTTGTTTGGAATTGTATGAGGATGTGCATCCATGGTTGGGTGGTTAGTATTGCAACGAGATTTGGATCGTTTTTGGCAACGATGGCGTGTTTGAATATGGAACTTAGGGTCTTCCAGCCGGCTGTTGATTGGTCCTTTGAATCCTGTTTGTAGTTTTTTTTTAATTAAATAAGTTTTAAGGGTTGATTCTACCGGTAGATCTTTGAAACTGAATAATTTTCTGCTTCTGTATATCACTCCGAAGATCCACATCAAATCCTTAATAACTTATATGACCACCCCTGAGGTATCCTCTTGTCAATTCATAAATGTTTATTTCAATCGGTTAAGCCGTCTTCGAGTAATTGGTGAACGTAGGTACTTACATAGATACGAGATAAATGAACAACCTCCTCCTATTTTGGAGTCGGTAAAATAGGTAAATAAATAGTGAACCAAAATCATGGACCAGCAGCATACCAGCATTTACCAGCGCTACTAGATTTACTTAAACTAGTTCCTTATGCCTTGACAAATGTAGAACAAAAAGTGATTAAGTGACGATTTTTGTCCGATTTTGATGAAACTTGGTATACATTGATTCATTTACAATAACTTAAGGTACTTTTTATCCCGATATTCCCACGGGATCGGGAGTTAATATAAAACCTTACCCTGGAGCACAACATCAACTGTATTCTAAACATCAATGCCCTCAAAGCATTACATTGTCCATCTAACCCCGGCGTCATATCCAGGGCTAGAGCCAACGGACTGTTCACGGTATTTAGGACCATGTAGGTACAAGTACTAGTTGCAGTATATACTGTTTATTGGAACCAAAATCATGGACAGTATTTATTACAAAAAGGACTATTTCCTTGTGTCTCGATAAACGACAGCTTCATAAAACCACTTTTTTGTTTGTAAGGAATAGGCTTTGAAACTACTGGACCGATTTTGATGAAACTTGGTAAAACAATAACATAATAATTACCACGCAAAAGAGCCCAAATGAAGAGGCTAAGAGCGGAAACAGCCCCGTAAGACTGAAATAAACATAATAATAACAATTTTTTCCCGATGTTCCCACGGGATCGGGAGTTAATATAAAACCTTACCCTGGAGCACAACATCAACTGTATTCTAAACATCAATGCCCTCAAAGCATTACATTGTCCATCTAACCCCGGCGCCATATCCAGGGCTAGAGCCAGCGGACTGTTCACGGTATTTAGGACCATGTATACTAGTTGCAGTATAGATGCACCACGTTTGTTGGTACTGTCTCTACGGAGGGATTGGAGGATTGCTTGCGGACGGATTTCTAGGATTGACTTCGGCTGGAATTGATATTGAATAAGATTTGTTATACAAATTAAGTCCCTTTTGTCAGGAAATTTAATGACATTAGGTGTAATTTAAGAAATCCTTTTTCAAGCAAATTAAAAATCCCAATAATTTACAAAAAAAGGTTCTGAAGGCCAATTCTTAAATATAAATAACATTATTCAAACTACATTGCAATATTATTCTGATTGCATTACGATTAGAAAAAATACCGTCAAAGTAGCTCAAAATAAAGTATGTTTTTTGTAATCGAAACACAATCGGAAAGATATTGAAATGTGATTTGAACAATTTTATTTGGGAGAATAGGCCTTAGAGCTCAACCCATTTTTATTTCAGGACCAATTAGAAAACATTCAGATTTGAGACTAAATTGTTTGGTATACTTAGTTATTAAGTTTTTTTTCATGTATTTGTGTAACTTACCAGATAATTGTTGATAGTAAAGTAATGTACGATGTAAGACAACAGTTGTAAGGCAGCACATGATAGTTCCTCGTCAATATTGTTAGAGGCGGCGAGTACGGCCGGTAGGAAACCGGTACGGCTTATATATGTTAGTAGAACTACAACGTTAAATTATTTTGTACTAGCGACCCGCCCCGGCTTCGCACGGCTATATTATGCATGTATTATACATATAAACCTTCCTCTTGAATCACTCTATCTATTATAAAAACCCCATCAAAATCCGTTGCGTAGTTTAAGGGAAATAGGGACAGAAAAAGCGACTTTGTTTTATACTATTAGGTGTGATTAGGTATATGTTAGCAGCGGATCGTAGTTCTATGAGATCGGCATTTACGCGGGTGAAACGCTGACTTAAGAAGAAAGGGTACCGAGCGCTCTCTCCATACAAACGTAGTCGACTGTTTTCTCCCTGGATAATGGCACTAGAGCAAATATTATTATTTTTTTTTTCATAAAACCTATAACCATGCACCTATGTTTTTTTTTGTTTTTTTAATCTTTATTTCTAAGATAATTAGAAAATGAAAAAAAAACAAGGTCGCTGCATACGTAACGGGATAAAACCTCGGACGCTAATGATCATATCAATAAAGATAGCAAATAGGTATTTAATATTGGGCAAAATAAAGAAATTTGAAAAGAAATCTGGAAGTTAAAGAAAATCGATAAAAAGTACTTAAGAAAAGCTAAAAAAAATATACTTACAAAGATTTTGCCGGAGAAAATGATTGAAAATAAATCGGAAAGTCAAAAAGAAAATACGGAGAAAATAAATCAAATCGGTAAAGTAAATAAAATTGAAAGAATGAATCAAGAAAAGAAAGGAAAAAATCTAAAGAGAATCACCAAATGGATTTTATGGGTTTTCAGACAAGTAATAAAAAAACAATTAAAAAATCTTACCCCTATTATCATTTTGATTGTTAGCCAACCCCAACAAATACAAACTCAATTTCAGACAGACATACTGAAAGTGTGTCTTATTAGTGACGTCATCATTGGCTGTACCGTTTTTGGTGAAAACAGCTGTAATTTGCAGAGCTATTTCTAGGCATAAAGTCTGATCTAGCTCTGGGGGTAGTAATATTGTAGCTAAATCTAATAGGTAGATTATGTTCGTATCTAAAAATTCGGAAAAAAAAGAACCATTTTAGTTTTGACGGGGGATGAATTTGCTTAATCATATTTTTTATAATGTAATTGGTATTTGTTTCTGCTCTGAAAAGTTTAATTATTTTACAGCGCCTTAAATTGTATTATGACGTCTAGGCTTGTATTATGGTGCCTAACAACTTATAGAACAAAAATAATTTACTTTTGTAAACAAATAAATTAGATACAAAAACACCCAGACTAGAAATAAATATGTATAATCAAATCAATTTTGGCGGAAATCGAACCCGCAATCTTCTACACTGCAGGCAGGTGTTCGTCAATCGAACCACGTGGATATTTTCCTATTAATTCGATTGTAGAATCGCACCACCTGTACTTTTGAACTTTGGGCCAAATCTTGGCCACATGGTCCATTCGTGGTTATCTATTTGATTTACCACGGCGAGAATTGAACCTGAAACTTTCTGATTTTTTGACGTGATAACGTCTACTAAATGGTCACGGCAATATTGTGTGACGTCATGCGTCATGGTAATATGACCATGACGCGTCCGTTCCCGTTAGGAAACAGAGTATTTCATAATAATATCGCTCATCTCGCCTTGTGTTATGGTGACGAGTGACGAATAGAAGACATATAGTATAAAGGAAAAAAGAAAGAAAAAGTATAACAAAAAAAGGCCTAACAAAAATAAACTCAATTTTTATCGTTTTCTTATGACGTTATCACGTAAAATTATCGTCCGTAAACCGACTTTACAGACAACCATTTTTTTTCCTTTTTTTTAGTTCAACATTTCCACTTACCAACATTAATATTAGGATCAATCAACATTTTCGACAACACATTAGTCAACTTAGACCAGACTAGCCCGGCGAATTCATCCTTAACACTTTCACTGCCCTCATCCAAACACGTATGTAAGCAGGTTGTACAGTTTTCGACGATTGTTTCGTCGGTGCATTGTATGAGAATGTTTAGAAGCAATTCCCATATTATTGGGTTCGTTGTTAGTTCTATTGGTATTGAGTTTTCGTGTTTTAACCATTGGGATAACTAAAAAAACATTTAATAATAAGAACTGCTTTAAATGTTCCAAACTAATACAAAAAAAGATTTGATACAAAAAAAAAGGTTTATAAAAAGATTCATAAAAAGATTTGATTGATTCTGAAACTATTGGACTGATTTTGATGAAGCTTGGCATGGGGATACATTGATTCATTTGAAGTAACAATGGCTACTTTTTATCGGTTCGGTTTAGTCTTTAAATCTCGATTTAGTTAGAAAAAAAATAGTCTATGTGTTATTCTTGCTGACTACATACCAAGTTTTATTGCAATGGGTTTAGTAGTTTTGCGTGAAGAGGTAACACAAAACTATCAGTTTATTAATAAGATGAAAAAACTACTTTGAGGGGCATTCGAAGCCCAAGCAAGATAAATTTTATTTATGTTTTCAATTTCATCTAAGTATGTTTTTATATATCTTTCTATATATGTATGTGTAAATTTATGTTTTAATATTATAAACTTGAATATTTATAATATTAAAACATAAATTTAATATCAATTAAATAAATTTAAAAGTCTTGACTTACTGACTGACTGATAATATATCAATGCACAGCTCAAGCCGGGCTAAAACTTGGCACATAGATGGTTATAGTACTACATACTCAAAAATATTTTGGAAAATTCAACCCCTACGCAAATAAAGCCGCTGGTGAAAGCTAGTTGTTAATATAAACCAATCCTACTAATATTTTAAATGTGCAAGTTTGTGTGTATGTCTGTTTGTTACTCCTTCACGTAAAAACTACTGGACCCATTGCGATGAAACTTGATATCTAGATAGCTGGAGACTTGGATTAACACATAGGTTACTTTTTATCCCGATATTCCCACGGGATCGGGATTTACGCAGGTGTAACAGCTAGTATATTAATACTTACGACGTAAAATCTGACATAGTTCCTTTGTGATGTGAATGCCCACAACAAAATGGCCGGGTTGTGTGTGTAATAAATAGATGGGTCCGGCTTTAACATAGATATTAGTCTCTCTGTTGCTTTCTCTAAGTAAACACGCTCCTCTAATGACTGTAGGCTTCCGTTTGAGAGGGATGACATCTTGAAATATTTTGAAAATTTACAATAGAATCGACGAAAAGGTGCTTTGTTCGTCTTGGGAGCACAAAAGTGCATCAAAATTTTGTGTCCCCAGATTACTTATACGTCGAAAAAAGTCCAACTATTTTGCACCCTTTCCCTAATGAAAGTTCTCTTTGAACGAAGACTTTCTTTGTCCATAAGGTCTCAGATACCTTACACATAATACCTTTTCAGTAAGATATTGATAAATAAAAAAATAAAATAAAAAAGATAAGTAAAACCATTACTAATAGAATAATTAGAGTCCAAACGTTAAAAATATTGATAGTAGTTTTAAAGCACATTACTTAATTAATGTTATAAGAGTGGCCTATTCGTTATTATTTTATTTTGATTTTTTCATTCATTTATTTATTTGCTTATAAATATCACACAGGTGTCACATTTGTGGGTGTTTTATAGATAGGTATTTTTAATTATCACAACCTAGTAGATTTACGTGACCAATTAAATGCATTGTTCCGCGGGCCGAAAAACACAACTCTCAGCCCGTGCATGACTGCGTGGAAAATACCTATACAGGGTTATTGGAAATTATATTAGCAAGCCGTTGAGGGCTACTTCTGTGCACCTTAACGATCAACTTTTTCTACGACTTTTGTAAATTCGTAAAAAAATATGAAAATTTTGAGATTAAGTAAATTAGAAAAACAGCTGATTTTTTAAAACAAAGGACATTGAGACTAAGAACAGTAGATTAAACTTAAAAAATAAGTCAAATTTCAAGGTTAATGACCTCTCCGTGTATGGAACAGCTGATTTTCAGGTAAACCTAACCTCAAAACTTTCAAAAAAATAATTGAATTTCCAAAAGTCGTAGAACAAAAGTTGATCGTTAAGGTGCACAGAATTAGCCCTCAACGGCTTGCTAGTATAATTACCAATAACCCTGTATATTATGGGAATGACACGGGTTGAAACCAAAAACTTCGAATGAAAAAAATGTCTGCTACTTACAGCGAAAACAAGCCATAGAGCTTTTATAATATGCGGCGGTGGTTGGAACGATTTCGGAAGCTTTAGTATGTGTTCCACTAGGTATGGTAATAGAGGTGCTGTTGCTTCATCGGGACTAAATGTTCACAAAAATGAAAACAAGGTGTTTGTCAAACAAATTCTAGATATTATTGGGGATGGTATTGGGGAAGTCGGTCAAAAAAAATAGTACATACTTATCAGAAGATAGACAATGGAAGTAGATATATATGAGTAGGCTATAAGGTTGTCCTTTTTGAAGTTGAACTCCTATACATTCTGGTTCTTCTATACCGTATTGTAACTCAACTAGGCCCATCTAAAAATTACAAATAAAGTTTTGTCTGTCACATTGGAAAAAGTTATCCTGCATGTAAAGTTTTTGAGTAATAATCCTACCTCGAAGGCAGATACTAGGTACCCCCAATAAATTCCTAAAAAGCGCATAAAAAGATTTTTGTGTAAAAATAAAATGAATATTTATAATTTAAAATTAGAGAAAAAAAACCTTAAGAGGAAAGGGTACCGGCTCTCTCTCCATACAAACGTAGTCGACTGTATCCTCCCTGGATAATGACACTAGTACAAATATTTTTGTTTCATAAAACTCATAACTGCCATGACCATGTCTTATTTTTTACCCGACTGCGCAACGCAAAGGAGTCATTTAAAGTTGAACCATTTAAAGTTGGCTAACAGCTACCACTCTCGCTAATTTAATAAGTAGGTATTAGTTTGAGTAAATCTTCATTTCATGTTGAAGAGAATGGAGGGGGTAGTGTCCTATTACTAACCCATTCATCACCACTCTCTCCTTGTCTTTCTTCCTCTAGAGGGACCACCTCTTCTACCTTCAATTTTCGCGTCATGACAAGAAGATTAACGTAAATTGGAGCCCGGAGAGTTGCCACAGGCTGTTTATATAGAGTTTGATGATAAAACTATCAAAGACAAAATGTTCCCTGAGTAGGATTCAGGCTCGAACTATCGACAACAGAATTTGATGCCCTTCGTGGTCAGGGCAAAATAGAGCGAAAAATGTTACCATTAATCTTATGTTTAACTTTGGACAAAGCTGTGGTAGATCTAAGCACACGGATTTTTGTAAAAGGACAAGCATATTATGTAGCTTTGAGCAGGGTTAGGTCTTTAGAGGAATTGAGGATCAGTAGTTTAGATCACCGCAAGCTACATAAACCCCAAGCCCCATGATATTAATTCCCTCAATGAAATGACAAGGTTGCGAAATTTACCGTCCTATAATCTTAACACCAACAACTTGGATGGATGAATCTTAACACCGAATCCTAACTAAAAAGATTAAAATAAAAAAATATTTAAAAAAAAAACAAAAAACCCGAATGCTTGAAAAGTTCCTAAATAAAAAAAATGTACAATACCTACAATAAATGAAAGTAATAAACATAACATTCTTAAAAAAACACTGTAAATAAAAAAATACTGAAAACTGAAAAAAAATCTTAAAAACAAATAATAAATTCTAATGCGGAACGTAACGAGTATAACTGCAGTCGGGACCCATATTGGAGAGGATTTGAGTATAATTCAAAATTTAGAGCAGCTCAAATCCTCCCTAATAATGAGTCCCGACTGCAGTTTATACTCGTTACGTTCCGCATTAGAATTTCAATCAACAGTAGTATAGTTCTAATAGTTTCGGAAAAAAGTGGGAAAATGTAACATACGGCAGACAGACAGACATGACGAATCTTTAAGGGTTCCGTTTTTTGCCATTTGGCTACGGAACCCTAAAAACGTTTAAGTTGTTGATACTTACATGGATGTCATTAGCACATGTGCTATTAGAATTGCAAACGTTTAAATATTTTTCAGCTAAAACTTTTAGCAGTTCACCCAATACTAAAGTGCTTGCCTTACGAATTGATATTTCGTTTCTAAAAAACAATAACATTTTTGTTAAAAAAAAATACGGTAGGACAGTCAACCGAACATACAACACTTAAATTGCTAATCGCATAGGTTAAACAGTTTAATAAACGTATTTTACGCATATTTTTAACGCATATTTTATCAGTTTTAAATCCTACATAGTATTTAAACATAGGTTTTTTCTTTCTTTTGATAGATAATTTAATTTAATATTTTTGAATAGATTTTAAACTGCTCCATGGAATACATGAATTACATTTTATGATAATGATAATGCTAATTATGTAACTTCACTAATTGATGGTTGCATGCCAAAAGTTGGCAAAGTATGTGAAACTTTTAATCCTCTAAGATCTGTAGGTACTGCAAATAAATATATTTATCTTTATCATATTTTATCAGTTTAAAATTCTACATAAGATTAAAACATAGAATTTTTTACTGCATATAATATCAGCAGTTTAAAAGCCTACATAGGATTTAAACACAAGATTATAAACACAAAATTATTCAGTACAATAGTTATTTAAAACAAAAAGAGCATGGTAATTATACTGTTTAATACTCATAAAGACCTTTCTTATACAAATATACATATGAATCTACTATACTATATATTTTATTAAAACTATAATTTTACCTGACAATCTGAACTTGGGGTAACATGGTCAAATAGCCCATAGATAGTAACATATCGCAGAAATCTGGTAACACATCGGAGCTTGCACTGTCGTTGAAGAAGTTTAGTAGGAACTTTAGAAACACCCTGTATTCCTCTGTTGATATCGTGGTTTGGTGTTCCTGATGTAAATAAATAAGACATTGTACGAAGCGCCATCTAGTCAAAAGCTAAGCAAACAGGCTTGTGTTATGGTGACTAGATAACTGATAGAAACCTTATTTTTAAATATCTGAACAAGAATATTTCGATCGTCTTTTGTTGTTTTTAGGGTTCCGTACCCTAAAAACAACAAAAAGTAGGTAAAGGTAAAAATAACCCTTATAAGATCACTATCTTGTCCGTCTGTCCGTGTGTCACAACATCGATTTGGACTAGGGATCGCATTAAATTGAACAAAACTTAACAGTTTCAGCTCTCCTGAGAGACTTCGATCTAAGATCTAATTTTAAATTAGCTCCTAACCGCCCCCTGGACTAATAATATTTAAAAATAAGTATAATATATAATAAGTAAATTTAAAAATTGCAGGACATTCCACACATCGCCATCTAGCCCCAAGCTAAGTAACTAGACTTGTGTTATGGGTGCTAGACAACGGATATACTCTTATATAAGTACTTTTTTTTGTAAATATATACTTACTTATAATACATAGAAACAACCAGACTACAGACAAATTGTAAGCCATAAATACTTGTCTGAGGCGGGAATAGAACTCGCAACCCCGTGTTTGGCAGTCCGGCATGGTGACCATTGTGCCAACTGGGTCGTCCGATAAAATGGATTCGATAAGAGTAAACTGACCCTTTTAGGGATTTCATTTACAAAATTATTTCTTAACTAGCGACCCGCTCCGGCTTCGCACGGCTATATTATGCATGTATTATACACATAAACCTTCCTCTTGAATCACTCTATCTAATAAAAAAACCGCATCAAAATCCGTTGCGTAGTTTTAAAGATCTAAGCATACAAAGGGACATAGGGACGGCGAAAAGTGACTTTAGTTTATACTATGTAGTGATAGTGATAGTGATGCGCAGTCTTAAAAGGATCAACCATGCGAAGTTTCAGACTTGCAGCTCTTATGGTTTCAGAGATTGCATAGTGAGTCTTTTTCTCTTTTAGATGTTTGTATAAGTGAAGATTTTAACAGAAAAAGTGAAACTTATAAAAGAGTAGGTACGTGTAAAATTTAGTAAGTAATAAGGTGCACGATTCTTGTATAATTATTCTAATTAATTAGGTATGGAAAGCATTTATAATTATACCTACAAATAATAGTGAAAATATACTACAGATTTTCTATCGGCCGATAACTAGCTCACCTCTCAAAACAACTGTTTCTTGATGTTTTTTTAGAGTTTGGACTTTAAAATGGTCTTTAAAAAAATATTTTTAGTAAACATATCATAAAGTTAATTTCTAAGAACATTACCTTCTTAGAGAATACTGAATATGGAGTCCTATTTTTTAATCGTTTGCCCCGCGTTAGTGCTCAATTTTTATACTGATATTCTATATGAAAATTATTATAGGTAGGTATATGAAAATTCGCTATTTTTGAGTCACTCGATCGTAACGAGTGGTCTCCACCACTCGTCGCCGACAGGCGAGTAGTAGAATAAACGTCAAACAATCAATTGTGAAATATTTGGAAATTATCTTTGAAAAATATTTATATCATTTGGAATTATTTCGGATGTTCGTCGGTAATTACCGGTGTTCAAATTCTTATTCCCCCAATCAGAAAAACGTCCAACAGTGATGTTAAACGTCGAACGATCAGAAATACTAATTCTAAGTAGCAGAACATTGAACGTTTTGCTGCTTAGACTTTTTGTGGAGCCATTGTTATTTACCCTCGCTGTTAGACATTAGATACGAGATAAAAAAAATCGGCCGATCAAAAAATCTGTCGTATGTTTTTCACGATAATAGCTACTACCTTTGTAAACATAACAAGTTGAGAGATGACCCGTTGAACCGCACCGTATATATCGAGAACACATTTCTTCAACGTTCCTACTTCATTATCATCAGTCAGTATTGTCTGCACGAAGTTCACTTTCGTTTCTTGCCGCATTACCTTTGTTAGTCTAAAATTGTAACCTGCTTTTGGACTGGGAGCTTGGGATGGTTTCGCGTACGTAATAAAGAGGTAACGCGGGTATTGCTTTTTGCATACAAGTCTTTTTTTTAACTTTTTTCTCCCCGAATAATAATTATTTTTTTCCAAATGCACTGTATAAAAGTTCAGTTACCAAAGGAAATATTTCCTTAACTTTCATAGTTTTCATAAAAATGAAAAAACTTATATTTTTGGATGGTTTTATAAATTATAAGGGTGCCTTTTTTACCTTTTGAGGTACGGAACCATAAAAATGATTGCATAAAGCAAAAAATATTAGGAAGGAATTACAGGAATACATTAATTGTATGGGGATAGCAATACCCACGTATCCTTTTATGAATAAGTGGTTTTCAGCTAAATCTATCATTATATCGAGATACAGATAGCACCGAGAGCGAGAGACGAGAGTTTGTGAGGCGCCTCACGGCACAATTAATAAAAACACTCAAGCAGAATTTAAGGTAAATAAATTAGTTTTGTGTATTTGAATGAAGTTATCACAAAATTCTAGCCCTTGTACATATGACGTAAGTCTAACTAGCAATCGCTCTCGGTGTATTAGAATTGTATTTGATTATCGACGGTCCCGCAATTCGTTGGATGGTCATGAACTTGGTATTGAGGTTAGTTCATCGGAAATTATGACCTTAAATCTTTTAAATAAGGTAGTTTTTGGTACCTTTTTAGTGAAATACATAATCGAAAGTTTAATAAAACTTTATTTTAAAAGAATATTTGATAGTTAATTTCCAGTAGTCATTAGATCAAGTTCAGAACGAATTCAGACTACTAGAGATATTTTAAGGGGTCCTTCCACTGTTCTACTATTTCTTATAGTTAGTTAGACCAATAGAACAAGTGAGAATAAAAATCCTGGTTGTTCTACAAATAGAACAAGTGAGAATTAAAAGTCCCAGTTGTTCTACCAATACAAATATATTATTTCTGGAGAAAAATCACATCTGTCTGTTCTGTCAATAGAACAAGGAGGAAAAAACGAATTAAGTTGTTAGGCAAACACCTGAAGAGTAGAGTATTTAGGCTGATACTCGATGCCTGTGAAAACTACTAACAAATTAACCCATTAGTTAATCCCCAGGACTTATTTTGTCACCAATTTGCGGGAATTTAGAATATTAATAAGAAATAGAAGGGACGTAAGTAATACTTTGGTGTCGATATCGTCTTCCTGAGCATAATAATAAATGGGGGAAATAAAGAAGTTCCTCACCTCAACACATTAGCACCCAACTCACAAGCAACCACATAGAACATTCCAGAATCGTCCCCCTCTAACAAGACAGCGTGATTCAACGCACCCATTAACAACTCAAACCATTTGGTAATCACTTCTGTCAATGCTATACCAGTATCTGCATTTATTATTAAATTCTCTGAAAATATACAAAAATACTATCTTTCACCCGCGACTTCGTTCGTAGGGGTAGAATTTTTCAAAAGCCTTTCTTATCGGATGCCTACGTCAGTCATACAAAGAACACACCCTCCAAGTTTCAGGTCTCTATGATCAGCGGTTTAGGCTGTGCGTTGATCCGTCAGTCTGTCAGGACAAAGCATTTTATATGTATAGAGTCATTTTATATCTTTATTAGCGACTCGTTCCGGCTTCGTACGGCTATATTACGCATGTATTATACATATAAACCTTCCTGAATTGAATCACTCTAAGTATCTATTAAAAAAACCGCCTCAAAATCTGTTGCGTAGTTTTAAAGATCTAAGCATACATAGGGACAGCGGAAAGTGACTTTGTTTTATACTATGGATAAAATAGAAGAAAATGCTTATTGAAATTTTCATAGGTTCGTTAATGTCCTTCGTCGAGAGTGACGAATTGAATAAGAGTTAGAAGTTAATTTAACTGCAAAAGTCAGTGCGTCTACTGTTTTCTGATGCCCAGACGTAGGTACTACACTTTTGACAAGTTGGTGTGTAATTTTGGTGGTAAAGTTGTAAACAATGCTATTCGGTGTCATTATTTACCTGGTTGATAAGATATAAGAGCGTCAAGCACTAAAGCGCTGGATAGGACAACGTTAGAGTTTGTTGGAGCAATTATAGAGTTTAGACATGAAAGCAGCTGGATAGAGCTGTAAGCGCTTTGATGGGATAACGCTGATGTTGTTTTAAAGATACTTATGCTGGAAATAAACATTATAGATAGATATAGTGTTAAGGTTAAACACAGACTACTAAAGCAATTGAACAATAGTTTTAACTACGTTGACTATCGCCCAATTTTGAGTTTTGTAGTTTGCGTTTGCCCTAATATAGTACCTTTCTAAGTTTAATTTCATAAAATGTCATAATAATTATTGAAATATGATCTATGCAAGCATGCGCCTATGCTAATTCCTTTACTATTTTTTCTCCGTATTACTTATCCGGCTCGAAGAACCATTAATTGGAATAGGAGCAATGTCGACTTATGAATGCTTACGAACATGTAGGTTCCTGCATATTTTTGTGACTAGCTATTATAGTGATGTTTGAATCTAATTTGTTATCCATATCCCACTAATATTAGAAATGCGACAGTTTGTGTGTTAGTATCTGTTTGTTACTCTTTCACACAAAAACTACAAAGCCGATTGCGATGAACTCGGTAAGGGAGCTGGAAACCTGAATTAAACATAGGTTACTTTTATCCCGACATTCCCAAGGGACTTAGGGTCTAAACTTTTTAGGCTTAGGCCCTTACGTAGGCGGAACCATTGGGGCTTAGCTAGTATTTAATAAGATAAGTTAGGCCTTAGAATAAATAAATTGGAAGATAAAATACGGACCCTTTAAGCAGTTCGCACAAGAAGCAGAAGCATGCATCGACAGCAGTAACAGGTCCGCTACCGCCGTAGTGTGCGAGCGCTCTTAGCACAGCAGTCATTGAGTGTGCCGCGTGCTCTTCTACGTAGAAACGACGGGAACTCCATAGTAATTGGAGACATGATAATATTGACCTATAAAACAAATATACCTACCCGATTAAAAGAGCTCCTTTTTTTAAAAATCGGTAATAAAATGGAGGATCTGAAAAGTTTTCGTTTCACTGTGCCGTCTTCTTACCTTTACTCGCGTCCCTCGCTTTGCTTGTTTGAGCAAATTTGTCGAGTCACGAGAGTTAATCGACCGCATCGTCACTTAATTACTTCTTCTTCTTCTCGTATAGCGGTGTGGGTCACCTATTGTTAGAGTTTTCAGATCGCCATAAGGCCTCTAACTTGACCTAACGACTGCTACTAGAGGTAGCAACCGCAACCGAGTCCAACGGCTTAACGTGCCTTCCGAAGCACGGAGGGGCTCACGAAAACACATTTTTGCCACACTACTAATTAGCCACCCATCGAAGTAATGACCACGCCAGGCATCGCTTAACCCGCACGACTGTAAACGATCCGCGAGCGTCGCTTAGCTGTGAGCCTCCTCACTTAATTAATTACTATCAGTGAGATACTGGTCAAACGCTACCCATAAAAAAAGTACCTACCTATAGGCACATAATAGATGAATTCAAGTCTTATTAACTAGTTACCTAGTTTTACATACCTGAAAAGCATAAAGTCTAGGTTTGAAGTAGCTTCACAAAGAAAAACAGTAATATCATTGTCCAATAAATAATCAACCATCCTAGCGCCTTCTTCAGAACTTCTTTTGTACCGGTTTATAACTTCACACAAATACCCGCAAGCTTTGGTTTGCGCGGCCGTGTCTCGAGATGTAAGTAATCTTTTGATATCGGACAATGCATTTTCACTGCCACTAGGATTGTATGTCCGGTTAAAATTCGTATTGATGAGGCTGTACATTTTTTCCTTATTCTTCGGCATCTAAAAATAAAAAGTTTAGACTCGCTAAAACTTTAATCGCTCCCGCCGAAAATTTGAAGTTCCCGCTCTAATTTTATTTTTAATTTGTATTAAAAGGTTGGCTAACTATTCATCGTGCCAGTCTTGCGTTTGTGTTTGTTTCCATTATACAAATTCTTTGTTGGCCATTCTCCAAAATAATAATAAAAACCGGAAAATTCCGCAAAGGAAAAAAATGTTCGCCCTGTGTGCTCGCCTTGGTTCGCCCAATTTTTGTATTTTTGTACGTCAATACGATGCACGATGCGAGCGCTATTACAAAGATCTAAGAAAACACCCAGAATATCTTGAGAATATCTATTGATTTTTCCACAGATTTTTGCCATTGGCCATCTTTTTATTGGCCTTTTTTTAATAACGGTTGGCAACATTACGCATCTGTCAAACTCACCTGCTGCTTCCTTCATTCATGGCTCCCGTCACTTGTGAATAATTTGCTGCTTGCCATCGCAGGCGATCTTCGAAACATTTATTTTTGTACATGTCCCACACTTTACTGCTCTTTTGGTTTCACCAATAACAAATTTTGGCATATCCCTAAGCAATTAAAATGGTAACGAGTATTTTTGTGCTTTGAATTTGACGGAAAACGGGAATAAGTGTTGATGCTGGTTTCCTGAACGTTCCCCTCGATTACCTTGATACAATCTTCGTCTTATTTATTGCAGTCGGTGATGGAGTTTCTAAAGGACCTGCCGTCGTACGACGAACATAATTTCACGCTGTTTAATACCGATAATGGAATCAGAAATTGTTCAAAAAGACCCTCAATTTATTTGCCTACAAAAGACATTCCCTCGAAACAAAGTGAGTATTTACATTCTCAGAGAATTACCTAATTACCGTAATAGCATGTTTGAAGTTTGCATTGAGTGCCGTAAAATACAATTCTAGTCACTAGACCTTGATTAAACTTGGTAGGTAAATGTAAACATTGGATCCTAGGAATCAACATAGGTTAGGTTTCCAATATCTCCATGGGTTTGAGATTGATTCGAGTGAAACCGCGGGGCGCAGCTCTAGTTTTCTAACAAGTATAAAATGTCTTTATTTTCCTGAGCTCATAAACCTATTAGAAACTAAATTAATTTACACTCAATTTAAATTCTGCCCACACACAATAACTGACCTACCTACCCGAGCTATTCATTAATCTAAACTTTTATGGTTTTTCAGTAATCGTGACAGAGAAAACAAATATATTGTTAAGATATTTACATCAGCAATGGGAGAAAAAGGTAAATCTTTTCTTAAAACAAACTAAGGTTGCCTGAAAAAAATTGTGGAGGCCTCTGTGGCGCAGCGGGCCAACACTCGCCTGTGACGTAGAAGGTTGGCGGTTCGATTCCTGCCTCAAACAAATATTTATGTACAGACATTTGTTTCCGGTCTGGGTATCTGTGGGAATGTATATATATGGAGGTACCTATATATTTACAAAAAAATTCTATCAGTTGTCTAGCTTAGAATGGGGCTAGAAGGTGCTTTATTTATTTATTTATTTATTTATTTAAAGTCAATTATCACGATTATAAAACCAATTACAGCAATTGACTAATTAGGACAAATCATTCATACATTGCTTGCAACACAATACATTGATTGCTTTGTTAAATGGCCTTTAATATTTATATACTTTCTTAAGTTTTTGGTAGTTTGACAAATAAAAGAGTCCTTTTGAGTAATTGCTTTATAAATAGTGTCATTAAATTTTAACTAGCAAAACTATAATGGATTTTCAATGGTAGGTTTACTATGCAATTTATGTTCTACCTTGGTATTTTAAGCGAAAATTAAATTGGGCGTGACTTAACTTTGACATGCAACATCTCCCTAAGAATATCTTTTTAATTTTACAGAATAACACATCTCCAAAGAAACGTGACCAGAGCCATATTGAACAGAATGGTGGTGGTGATGAAAGCCGGCCGCGCAAGAGGCCCTGTCCCAACTAATCTAGCTCACTCAATCTACAACCCATTTAAGTTAACATTTATATGCAATGTGTTCGGCATTTTTGTATTAAAACAACCATATCTCACACATTTTACTATAATAAAATCTGTAGGTTTCTATTGAAAATCTTAATATCAGATTTATTAAATTAAACAAAAGTGCCATGTCACTAAGATCTTTATTTTAACAATGGAAATTAACTATGACAGTTATATATTTAGATTAATTGTATTCATTCCGTTGTACCTATATAATTTAAGATTTTTTTAAATAAATATCTCATGTTATGAGGTAAATTACTGTATTTATTTTTGTATTTTGCTAGTTGTTGCCCTGCTTGCTTACCTAAAGTAGCCTAAGTCAGTTATGAGCACTGAACTGATTTAATTTGTTATGTAGGTACCTAATTTCTAAATAAAAATCTAGTTTTAAGAAATAAAGTAAGACCCTTTTAAATTTGATTTTATTTAATTCAACCCAATCTAACTGAAGGCGCCTAAACAAAAAAATCTAATTAGATTTTTACATGATAGGTAACTAAACAAATAAAAACGGCCAAGTGCGAGTCGGATTCGAAGGGAGATCCGTACTTACTATTATTTCTGTTTTAAGTATTTTTACAACACAACAGAAATACCTACCTACACACATCATATTGTGTTGAAACTGTCTAGCTATGACGGTTCATAAGATACAGACAGTGGATTTTATTAGGGTCCCGTTTCTACCTTTTGGGTACGGAATCCTAAAAACAACCCTTCTTATTTGGGCAAAGCCCTCCCGCTCAAGGATTAGGCATACTGATATGATGTAGGCTCACCGCTAAAGGCCCATTGTGTGGTCCTAGGAAAATTAGGAAGGCAAGGAGAAATAAAACTGCCATTATTATGACTGAAAAATAACTTTATTCTAGGTAATTAATTATACTTAATTCAAAATTGCAGAAACATTACAGAAGCTGCAATAAATGTTAGGTGTACATACAACATGTAGGTATCTAATGGAATTAATCTTAACTTCAATCATGATAATCTTAACTAAATACACCAGAAATTAATATAGTCCAGCCGTTATATGATGATCAACACTTCAGAATATCGTTAATTTTCTCTCACCAATTGGAACCAGTCTCAATAGCGAAACTCTCCATTTTCAGTAAAGAAACTTCCAAAAATGGAAATGATTTACATTTTATGAGATTTATCATCTGCAGTGTATTATCATATATCGCGCGGTGTTAATCCATTTACCTAAGAAGCTTTCATATACATAGTTTTAATAAAATCTTAGCATTTTATCTTACAAACAACACTGTAAGGATCGAGGGAACATAAAACTTAAGATTATACCTATCCGTGTAGTTAAATGTTTGAACAACAACCTTTGTTGAATTTATCTTTTTAAATATTAAGTCAATAGAAATATTTTAAAGATTTCCAGCTTGCTATGTCAGAAGAAGTAATTTAAAATTGTCTTGTAGGAAATTAATCCTTAGCGGGAACTTCGATCACCCGAGGTTTATCAATGATGCGAGCTGTGCGGTTGCCCTTTTCTACAATTCCAATGATCCAGGCCTGGTAGCCCTCTTGCTTCTCAATATCCTTGCAGTAAGCAGCGGCTTGTTCACGAGGGAGACAGATCAGCAGCCCACCGGATGTCTCGGGGGCATGTCCTTGCAGCAATTGGAACATGTTGCCGCAAGCTTTAGCAACGGCTGCCATCTTAGCAATAACTGGCAGGTTGTGGATGACAAAAGAGACTTCATTCTTTTGGTGGGAAGCTAGGTTTTGTGCATGACCAAGTAGACCAAATCCAGTGACATCAGTGGAGCCATGAGCATTGTACTTGTGCATCAAACGGGCAGCGATGCGGTTAAGCCGGCTCATCGAGTCCATAGCCCTGTGGTATGCTTTACGTACATCCTCTTCAGAAACAACTAGTTTAATACGGCTCCAACGTTCTGGCTGGTCCAGCCACTGGTGAGCGTTTACTGCAACCTGAGTGCCGAGAGGCTTGGTCAACACAAGGACGTCTCCCATGACAGCGTTGTCAGGAACGATGTATTCGTTCGGCTGGCAAATAGTGGTGGCCACCCCTCCGATGGTGCACCAGGGGTTGATAACAGTCTGTCCTCCAGTAACAGAGGTTCCCGCTTCGAGGGCGGAGTCCTTGAATCCCCTCATGATCAGTGGGATCACGACGTCACGTTCCTTTTCAGTCATTTTAGTAGACACGCCTAGGAGCATCAGCATGTTGTCGCATTCAGTCACTCCCATAGCGTATAGGTCGCTTAGTACGTTGGCGCAGGCGATCTTCCCCATCATGTAGGGATCGTCGACGAGGGGGTAGAAGAAGTCAGTGGTTTGCACCAAACAAAGACCTCCATGTCTGAGCGGCGTCACCGAACAATCCAGGCCGATGCCGATGCGCGGGATCGCAACATGCATGTATTGATCCTGGTCTTGTTGAGAATAGTCTTGCTGGAGAGACTCCACCAGTTTACCGAGCACATCTTGAGGAACCTTGCAACTTCTTCCTTTTAGATCAGCAAACCGAGTCAGACGAAAACTCGCTTCCAAGTCATGCGCTACCGGATCGAATGGCCGACGAAGAGCCAAAGCATTAGGGTTACCGGCCATTTCTAAATGAGCAGCAGCTAATGAATCCTGCGCTACACTAGACTGATACGACATATTACTCGAAACCAAACTATTACTTAGGTTTGTCACTGTATTTTTGCTCAAAATGCAGAAACCCGACACGCCGCCAAGTGACGCTTGCAAAATGGCGTCTCTTTTACGAAGATAAAATGGCAGGAAAAATATTATTCACTTTCAGCTTTTTGATTGGCTAATACAAATTATAAACATGAAGGTTCCTTGCTGTGATTGGTTGATAAAACGTCAAAATATGTTTGGCCATAGACAAAGTGAATGTGCTTCAGAGAACTGAGAACATGCTTGTTTCACAAAAATCGAACAAAAGTAATTAATTATTTTTTTTCCTACTAATTAATTAAATATATATTTAAGGTAATATAATAAAAATACCAAATTGAGCTATTGCTTAGTGATTGTCGAAAGTAAATTCAAAGATGTTAAACCAAGCACAAATCTAGTAATTAGAATAGAAAGCTAACAAAATAGTCTATGGCTTGTAAAAACTTAGCTCGCTGTTGATTGGTTTAAAATAGTTTCACAGAATGACGTCACACTAATAAATTTGAGTTTTTTTGAATAGTTTTCGGACGTTTGTTCGTAAGATTTTGGATAAAATAGTTTAAAATTATGCTTTTGTGTTTATTTTAGCAACTATTTACAATATACATAAAAATGGGTTGGAAGAAGATTGAAAATGAATCTGGATACCCGTGTTTCATAGAGTAAGTTTCAAAACTTTCACTAATCTCTCTCATGACATCGATCTACTTGCAAAAGTTTCAAAGATTTTTATTGACATTACAGCGAAACTACTGGTAAACAAGAGTACGACCACCCGGAATTCGTTAAAATCGTGCAATCGCTGGAAGAATATGATGGAATAAAGTATAATGTTTATAAGATAGCTTTCAAAATTTATGCTTTGCAGAAACACCTCAAAGGTAAGCCCTAACTTTGTCAGCAACTTCTCTCAACTACGATTCTAATCTCTATCCTACCATTCAGGCAAGTGTGATAGTGGTTGAAGGCTGACATATCTATTATAAATAAAATTAAGCCTTTAAATGAATGTTTGTATGAGGTAATCTTCAGAACTACTAAACCGATTTTGAAAATTCTTATAGAATTAATAGGACAATAAGTAATCAAATATTCCTATGGTATTAGGATTTACCCAAGTAAACTTGCATGGTTCTGCTAGTTTCCTATATTACATCTTTCCAGTTCCTCCCCTCCGCATCAGTTCAGGAGTGTTCGCCCGTCACCAACTCAGCCTCTCCGAGAGCAGTCTCTCGTTAGACACTGCTGAGCTCGAGGCTGTCTTGGCTGACATCTACTTTGCAGCTGAGAAGGAAGGACATTTTAAGGGAGATGTAGACTTGACTGTTGATCTTATGATCAATTTACTTCTAAATGTTTATGACAAGTAAGTAGAGTCTAAATAACTAGTAGTTAGCCCCGAACTGAGACCTCACGAGTTTTTTTCAGCGTTTATTATATTTCAGCGTAAAGTACTCAAATGTATAATATAACGACGAAAGACTCCAAATACGACAGGTCTATCTTATTTGAATGATAGGTGCCTAGTATCGCTATTATCTGACATTGGATGATTTAGAGAATCCAAACACAATAGGCATAACTTGTTGTTGTTGTTAAGTTCTAAAAGCATAGGCCAGCTCAATCATCACACCCTGGACATCCGTTGACTCTTTATTTTTACTCAAGACATTTTGAATGTGTCCAACATAATATCCAGAAGATAGTAATTCCTTTCCTTCCTTCCTTATGTATCTACTTATCATAATGTTACGTAAGAAGAAACGAGAAGACAAGCTCTAGAACGAGAATATATTAGAGAAGTTTGAGGCCAATATGTCCTGTAATAAATCCCTAAACTAAAATATAACAAGTCAATAAAAATTATAAAAAAATTAGTCACAAATTTTATAATTATCAGAGTCTCTAGATCGGCTAGAACCGAACATTCCTACTATTTAATACTATCCACCACTATTATTGTAAAACAGCCCATGATTATGAAATAAATAATTATAGGAAATGAAGCAAAGAGAGTTCGGACGATTTGGGGCAAAGTAATAAATTTCTATAAATTTTAAATTTAAATAAATTTGGATTAAGAATATTGTAAATAGTAAGCGTGTTACATTGTGAATTTGTGATGCTACACCTTCGTTATTTTTCTTTTGCAATCACAATGTAACACGCTTACTATTTAAGTACAATATTCTTAATCCAAATTTATTAGATTTTATTTTCTATTTTTTAGTTGGACTTTTTTTATTAAAGCGTGTTTTTTTAGTTTTTTATTCTATTAATTTATTTTATACTTTTTGGTCTTTGATAACTTAATATGTTAGATCGGACCCTGGTTACTATTGAAAGACAAACTACTCGTCAAGACGATTCTAACGAGCCTAAACTCGATGAGGTTGTGTCGTTTCATTGCGAAGTTCCTATGACCACCTTCCAGTTCCATCATCAGACCCTGGTTACCATTGAAAGACAAACTACCCGTCAAGGCGATTCTAACGAGCCCAAACTCGATGGGGTTGTGTCGTTTCATTGCGAAGTTCCTATGACCACCTTCCAGTTCCATCATCAGACCCTGGTCACCATTGAAAGACAAACTACTCGTCAAGACGATTCTAACGAGCCCAAACTCGATGGGGTTGTGTCGTTTCATTGCGAAGTTCCTATGACAACCTTCCAGTTCCATCATCAGACCCTAGTCACCATTGAAAGACAAACTACTCGTCAAGACGATTCTAACGAGCCCAAACTCGATGAGGTTGTGTCGTTTCATTGCGAAGTTCCTATGACCATCTTCCAGTTCCATCATCAGACCCTGGTTACCATTGAAAGACAAACTACCCGTCAAGGCGATTCTAACGAGCCCAAACTCGATGGGGTTCTGTCGTTTCATTGCGAAGTTCCTATGACCACCTTCCAGTTCCATCATCAGACCCTGGTCACCATTGAAAGACAAACTACTCGTCAAGACGATTCTAACGAGCCCAAACTCGATGGGGTTCTGTCGTTTCATTGCGAAGTTCCTATGACCACCTTCCAGTTCCATCATCAGACCCTGGTCACCATTGAAAGACAAACTACTCGTCAAGACGATTCTAACGAGCCCAAACTCGATGAGGTTGTGTCGTTTCATTGCGAAGTTCCTATGACAACCTTCCAGTTCCATCATCAGACCCTGGTCACCATTGAAAGACAAACTACTTGTCAAGACGATTCTAACGAGCCCAAACTCGATGGGGTTGTGTCGTTTCATTGCGAAGTTCCTATGACCACCTTCCAGTTCCATCATCAGACCCTGGTTACCATTGAAAGACAAACTACTCGTCAAGGCGATTCTTGACGAGTAGTTTGAATGAATGAACTATGAAGTATGGATAATGAGATAATTCCTGCAGATTCCCTCCAGCTCTATCATCAGATCAGTTCCATGGTACCATATTATTGTCACCGAAGTTACGCCCTTTCATTTGATACCCCACTCGGGTATATTTGCAGTATAGTTTGTGTGCCATATAGGTAGATCCCCTTTTGGACCCCTATCTCCGTAACCCCCTGACCGATCCTGCTCATGTTCGAACTTAAAAATTCTATGGACCTCAACTACTTGTATACCAAAAATCATGAAGATCAGAGCAACGGTACTCAAGTTATCGTCGAACAAACATACAAACATACGAGCGACCGACCCTTCTCAACACTAGACCTCTCTCGCTTCGCTCGTTCGGTCAACTAACTTTAGACACAAAACAGGCAACCCTAATGTTAATTATGTCTGTGGCGCGGTGGTCAAACACCCACCTATGACACAGGAGGTTGCATGTTTGATTCCCGCTATCAAACAAATAAATCTGGATTTTTTTTGTTTTTTTTTATTAAGAAAAAGAAAAGTATTAAGTATTTTATCCTTTGTTTGGCACTCATATTAAACAAATAACACCTAACCTAGGCCTAAACTAATTTAGGACTATTTAGCGCTCCGTGAAATATAAAAGAAGTTAAAATGTCTTCAAACAGTAGTTTTGAATACACATACTGCCAAAACTTACCAGAAACAAAATTACAGGGAAAGAAAAGAACCAATCAGAGTCCTGGCCGCAAAGACCCTCCTCATCTTACTAAGTGAGGAATCAGCAGCGGACAAATGGGCAGCCCTATCCAATTGCTCTGCAGACCACAACGTATGTGTGTCGGCCAAGCGGCTAGCCTCCTTGCTGGCTCATGTCAACGCTGTATCACAGTACTTGGGAGTCAGTAGTGATCACATACAGAGAGATGTTGATGCTTGCTTTGAGAAGGTAAGAGCCACCAATAAATCTAATTTAATTTAGAAAATAAAATAGTATATATTGTTAATATATATATTTTCTTAGCTTCATTTCACCTCGATAACATTGGTTTTTCTCCCCCTGCCCAACTCTCAAGAG
Source organism: Idaea aversata (assembly GCA_907269075.1). Lineage (NCBI taxonomy): Eukaryota > Metazoa > Arthropoda > Insecta > Lepidoptera > Geometridae > Idaea > Idaea aversata. The sequence goes on from OU026101.1 coordinate 11,276,122, forward strand.
GCTGGTGAAGAGGGGGAGGCCTCTGCATCTCTTAAAATTAAGTGTTCATCCTACCTGTTATTAATTTTTATGTGCCATGCTGAATTTCACGGGGAGGGACCTGGCGATCCGTAATACAGGCATTACGCCTGCCTCGGACACCAGCGTCCCACAATGTATCTAATTCTAACCTAGTCCTAAATTACGTTATAGTACTATAAGTTTGCCATGTACCTTTCTTTGTTTTTTATTGTGGGATGAAATAAACTTTATTTTATTTATTTTATTATTAATTTCTCTGCAGATCAGACTGAAAATGGGGTGGTATAAATTTCATCTCTTTGTCTGTCTATTTGGCATCGTAGTTCCGAGAAAAATGGACCAAATTGCCTGAATATCGAGATAAATTTAGTGGAGAAATGTACCAAATTGACCGAATATTAAGATAAAATTAATGTGTTACCAAGAGAAATGGAACAAATAGACTGAAAATCGAGATATTTTGTCATTTATTCCAAAATTACATCCATCCAAGTTTTATTGTATTGCAGCTGATTCAATACTTATTGAAGAAGTAATACTTACCGTCTTATTTATAATATTAGTAGTATTCAAGGGAAATCTTTACCATTGTGAAATTTTCCCTATCAATTAAACAGTTGCTTCTTGTTTCACAAATAACTTAATAAACATGTCTCATATTGCTCCAGAGTGCCGGCATGCTGGGTCTCACATCCCACTCCGTCGCTGAATGGGCAGTAAACAACTGCAACACAACTCGATGGCTGACAGTCTTGCAGAGAGTGCAGGAGAGCAGGCAATGCAGTAACGCTAGCATCAACTGTGCGTTATGTGCTGTGCCTTTGATACAGGTCAATATTACTATGATAATATTTAATTAATATGTTTCAAAAATAAACTTATTTTGTAGTCCAAAATAAACATGTTTTATAGTCCAAAATAAACATATTGTATGGTCCAAAATAAACATACTTTATGGTCCAAAATAAACATAATATTTTATAGTCCAAAACAAATGATTATGTTATGTGCTGTGCCTTTGATACAGGTTAATATTACTATGATAATATTTAATTAATATGTTTCAAAAATAAACTTATTTTGTAGTCCAAAATAAACATGTTTTATAGTCCAAAATAAACATATTGTATGGTCCAAAATAAACATACTTTATGGTCCAAAATAAACATAATATTTTATAGTCCAAAACAAATTTTTGTAGTCCAAAATAAACATATTTTATACTCCAAAATAAACATATTTTTTTTACTCCAAAATAAATATATTTCATCGTTTAAAAAAAACATGTTTTATAGTACAAAAATAATTGTGCCATTTCAAACAGTTGTGTCTAGTTGGAACCAATGATTTAACTAATAGTTCAAAACAAAGATTTTTACCTTTTTTTTGAACTATTAAACATATTTATTTAGACTTATAAAACACATATTTTTTTATATCATGAGAAGCCATTCATTGTTAAAGTTGAACTTTAAAAATATTTTCTGAATCATATTTTATGGATGTTCTATTTTGAACCATAAAATGTGTCTATGTTGAACTTTAAAACTGATTTTAGACCATGAAACTTAATATCTTGTTCACAGGTATTGAGATTCCAATGTACAAAATGTATCGATGTATATTTCTGTGAGAAATGTTATTTGTATGATAAGGATTTGACGACTATATCAGGACATAAAAGATCTCATGCTGTTCATGAAATTATTGATGGGATGGTAAGTTTTATTCCTTTTTATCATTGCTCATTGTTTATCTATCTTTTTAACTATCTTAACGACCCCTGGGGCGCGGTGGGCGAACACCCGCCTGTGACGTAAAAGGTTGCGGGTTTTATTCCCGCCTCAAACAAATATTTATGTACAAACTAGCTTTTGCCCGCGACTTCGTCCGCGTAGAAGTCAAAAATGATTCTAAAAGGATTGGACCAAGGAGTCACGTTGTCCCATACAAACTTTGCCCCCCTTTTTCACCCCCTAAGGGGAAAAATTTCGGAAAATCCTTTTCTTATCTGATACCTAAAAGGATTGGACCAAGGAGTCACATTGTCCCATACAAACTTTGCCCCCCTTTTTCACCCCCTAAGGGGAAAAATTTCGGAAAATCCTTTTCTTATCTGATGCCTACGTCATGCAAAGAACACACCCTCCAAGTTTCAGGTTTGTACGATCAGTGGCTTAGGCTATGCATAGATCCGTCAGTCAGTCATTCAGGACAAAGCATTATACATATATGTACTTATAAGATATTTATTTCTTGTCTGAGTGTCATAAGGCATTGTAATCTCAAGTTATTTTGCTTTGAATGTCTTATAATTCTAAATATTTAAATATGTATTCTAGACAAAACCACCGGAATGTCTAAGCTTCATAAAAGGCATAAGACGTTTCTTCTTCTGCACAAAGACGAAGAAAAAGAAGATAACGAATCCGAAGCTGAATCGTGAAGTTAAAAGAAGGAAGGATGGTAAACCGGTGATATTCACGTCTACCGTGGGCAAGGCATCGGGGAACAAAGAGAATAATCCAGCTTTTATGTTACAAGATATTATACATCAATTAGAAATGCAGAATAAGTGAGTATTTGACTATACGCTATAGGTGTTATAGGCATAAACGACTCAGTTGGCACAATGGTCACCATGCCGGACTGCCAAACACAGGGTCGCGGGTTCGATTCCCGCCTCAGGCAAGTATTTATGCTTAGATATTTGTCTGTGGTCTGGTTGTTTATATGTATTATAAGTATATATTTACAAAAGAAAAGTAATATAAGTAGTATATCCGTTGTCTAGCACCCATAACACAAGTCTAGTTACTTAACTTGGGGCTAGATGGCGATGTGTGAAGTGTTCTGTAATATTTATATTTATAAAGGGTAAAAAGAATAAGATGCTCCAACAATGAAATACTGAGGGCTGTCTCTGACAACAGAGTCCTTTATTTAAACACTGGACTGCTGTTCATCTTAAAAAAAACAGTACTAAAGCGACGAAATGACTATAAATGATTATTATTGCTTCTATGTTTTAAATATGTTTTATCACTTATGTATTTTATTTTTACTTATTGTAAGTATTTTCATTCTTAAGCTGAATTTTAATTTTTAAATGTATGCCTGCAATAAATGACTATTTATTTATTTATAAAAACGGGACCCTATTACTAAGACTGTCTGTCTGTCTGTCACCAGGCTGTATCTCAAGAACCGTGATAGCTAGACAGTTAAAATTTTCAAAGATTATGGATTTCTGTTGCTGCTATAATAACAAATACTAAAAACAAAAAAATGTACAAGTGAGGCTCCTAACAACATGATACAAATCTAAATGTCTCCTCCATCATAAATAAATGTATGAAAATAGAGGCGCGCCTTTGTCGAAAGATGCATTACTGCGATAAGAAACGATGAATAGGTGAAAACAGAATATTTTGTTTTGGTTTACGATTAACCATCCCCCTACGGAAAATGGTCCCCTTAGACTAGGGGGACCAATAAGCGTTGATTTCAAATAAATTTGAAGGTCTAACGGACCCCCTATGCTCGCCCAAGGGAGCCTTACATCGTATACCGTGGTGTTCATTGGATCACCGCGCCCAATGTCGCTCGTTCCGTAAGCCATTTTGCTTTTGACTTCTAGGTGTTCTAATAATTATTTATTTCTAATTTAAGGGCTTTGCAAGAGCTATCAAGTCAACTGAAAGAGACGAAAGAAACTAAAGATGAGAATATAAAGACGCAAGTTGACGAACATTGGACACATATATCGACGCAAATTAACAGGCTTAAAGCTTTAAAGGTAATATTTATAGTATTTTCTAAGATTTTCGAATCACATCACAAACTTAAACCTGACGTTTTGATAACTTTAAGACGCCTCAAAGTGATGTAATAATGCACTGTATGACTCCTATTGAATAAAAAAATTGAGTTTGAGCTAACAGATCCCATGGTCACAGGCAAACTCCATGGCATCTGCAAAGTTCTCTTGATAAAAACACGAATAATCCGATAGAACATCCATAAAAAAAAATACATACAACCGAATTGAGAACCTCCTCCTTTTTTTTTGAAGTCTGCTAAAAATAAATATAATTATGAGGTAATATTCAACTAGGACTTACTCCGGTTACATCCGTGAAAGTCCAGATCCAATGAGAATATCTACCATGGGCTACTATTTATCCCGATATTCCCACTGAATCTAAAAGCAAAATAAGGCCGCCCATTTGTGCAACCTATACTTTCTAGCTATTACTTTATGTATATCGTCAAATATCGTGTTCTATGTTCCTTACTATGTTGTACAAATAAAGTTAGATAGAAAATGAAAATTAGGATAGATATCCTAATTTTCATTTTCTAATTATCACAGATATTAAGATTTAAAAAACAAAAAAATATACCCCTCCCTTTTGGCTTCGCTGTAGTCGGGTAAAAACATAGGAGCATGGTCATGGCAGTTATAAATTATATGCAACAAAAATATTTGCTCTAGTGCCATTATCCAGGGAGAAAACAGTCGCCTACGTTTGTATGGAGAGAGCCCCCGGTACCCTTTCCTCTTAATTTAGTTTAGTTCTAAATGACGCTATATACTAAACAATACTATTTTATTCACAGGACAACTTAACAAACCAGACAGACATCCCAACAAAAGCCATAAAAACTCCGGACCGACCTCAAGCCTTCGACCTATTCAGCCCGATACCAATACCTATAGAAACCGATAAACAGTCCAAAGTACCCGAACTCAAAAACCAACCTCGAGTATTGAGCTTAGACTCCGGTAACTTCTCAGTGGTATCGAAGAATAACAGTCAGAATCTGCTGACTGTGTCCGGTGATGCTTTGAAGCCGGTTGTAGTACATACGACGTCGGATAGTATATCTACTGTCTCTATGAATGATATTAGCAGTTGGTATAATGGTAAGTTAGAATAGAATATACTTAATTAATTCGAAAAATACATACACACAAATAAGAAACAATAAGAGATAGTTACAGAGAAAAGCAAAAAACGGTTGTCTGTAAAGTCTGTTTACGGACGATAATTTTACGTGATAACGTCATAAGAAAACGATGAAATAATGAGATTTTTTTGTTTTAAAAAAAAAAAAAAATTCCTTTAGGTATATAAGTCTTCTATTCGTCACTCGTCACCATAACACAAGCCCAAATGAGCAATATTATTATTAAACAATATAAAACAATCACGAGACGTGAGACGTTTACCAAGACGCCGTCATGGTACCGGAACATGATGCATGACGTCACACTTTTATTGTTTTCTTTTCACTTTTGTAAATACAGGTGTATAATTCGATTTATGATACGTTATCACGGCAAAAACAGAATAAACAAAAATTATTAATAAGTTGTAGACTGTAGTAATAAGTATTTATTGTTTCATCTCTCTAAAACCACACACAACACACCGATAGCTTACTATTTACTAAGAATCTTTTTGGAAAATGAACAGGTTCGATTCCTGGCTAGACTTTTCCTAAGTAAGTATTTATTGTTTTATCTCTCTAAAACATTAACAGGTTCGATTCCTGGCTAGGGTTTCCTAAATGTCCTCCAAAAATGACATTTAAAAAAATAAAAATTGCAATACAGTTTTAGTTTTTGTCATTATCGAGTACGCACTCCCTTTAAGCATTTTTCGCTATAAATGAATTCCTATTTTTCTTGTTTTTATTTTTGTGATCACGCGTGAACGGCTGGAACAATTTTGCTAATTCTGTTTTTGTTATTTTCTGGAAGAGGTTCTTATGAAAAATTAAAAAAAAAAAAGGTGTGATCGCGGTTGAAACCGCGGGGCCCAGCTAGGCCCAGCTAGTTTATAGTTTAGGATATAGCCCTGAAGTTCAATATAAAAATTCACCCATAGAATATTTTTTTCTTTATATTTTATCTATTTTCAGAACAAGATTTACTAGCGCCTGACAAGCGTCGTAACCAAGTAACGTTCAAACCCGACGCTGCGGAACAAAAGTTCGCTGACAATATACGCAGTGTTGAACACTCTAACGATAAAATGAAGGAATTAAACGCTGATCTGGATAATGTACTGGATAGACTGCATCAGATATTGGCTAATAACTTCGCTATGGACGGTGAGCTATTACTTCACTACATAGTATAAAACAAAGTAGCTTCCCGCTGTCTGTCCCTATGTATGCTTAGATCTTTAAAACTACGCAACGGATGTTGATGCGGTTTTTAGTTACTTTTAGACTTTTAGTTCGAGTAAGAGATTATATTTTGGTCCACGCATCTAGTTCGAAAAAGCCTTTATTATATAAGCTTTAATTACAGAGTTGCTGCTTTTAATTTTGAGTGAGACATAAATATAAAATACTAGCGACCCGCCCCGGCTTCGCACGGCTGTATTATGCATGTATTATATATACCTATAAACCTTCCTCTTGAATCACTCTATCTATTAAAAAAACCGCATCAAAATCCGTTGCGTAGTTTTAAAGATTTAAGCATACTTAGGGATATAGGGACAGAGAAAGCGACTTTGTTTTATACTATGTAGTGATAGTGATGAGACTGCTACACAGGTTACTAAATAGTTACTAAAGGCGACCGGTGCCGGTAGCACCGGTGAAAATTGTTGATTGTTACGAATGTGTTTTGTTTTTTTCTCAAAAGTGCTGAGATGGAATTGTAGGTGAGATCTTTACGAATGTGTTTTATCAACAATTTTTACTAACGAAGGCGACCGGTGCCGGTAATAGCTATTTAGTAACCTGTGTAGCAAAGTCGTTGGCGTATGGACCCCCCTTAATATAACCCTTAATTTTTAGATTCATCGTTTGACAACACTCAGCTACGTGAGACAGCTAACGAAATGGAAGGTCTTCTGGGAACATTGATTAGAGGGGTCGAACAGAGAGCCACTTTGAACGCTAAAGGACTTGTTTAGGTACTAAAATTTATCTTATGAAATTCCTCTGTGGAGTTTAGTGAAAACGCATAGTGCTTTTTCACTATGATAAGTTTTGCTTCGAGTTAAATTGCATTATTTTGCTGGTTTTTTAAATTTGATTAATGTGCCAATTGTAGGAAAATAAAATATAGGCAGACTGGGTCCTAAGTCCTAACCTTACTAAGTATAATAGAATTGATCTGTAGATTATTGCATAATGCTCATGATAGAATCTCATTGAAAACATTCCATAGATTTAAGTCATCTTTTTCTATATTCTGACGAAAAAAAACGTGTAATTTGTAGGAAAAATTATATTTTAACCGAATTTAAAAAAGGTTATTCGATTGTAATTATTGTTTTTCTTTTATGGCTTCGTACCAATCATATTTCGGGCATAATTTGTTTGTTTAGAACCGTTTTTGATTTTTTTTTCTTGTGATAAATTAATTGTCGTGTTGTGTTTATGATCTTTTTTATTTTGAGATTTTTAGAATTAAGCTGAATTGTTTTTGATATAGTTTTAAATGGAGGCCTTTAGAGTGATGAAGACTCGTTTAACATATAAGTTAAAAGTACAGTTAGCTTGATTTTTGAGCATTTCGTGCCGTCCATTTTGGTGCTCAAATTAGTGATTAGTGAATAGTGTATTTAAAAACCGTCTTCAACGTAATAACTATTTCATAATCTATGGTTATGCAATGATTACTACGGTGTGGAATTATAAAAAAAATGTTTTAAGGCTGACTTAGCCTCAGATTACATTTTGAACTGCATTTACAAGCTTAAATTAAAGTACCCTAACAACAAGATAAGTACCTATATTAAGAGGAAAGGGTACCGGGGGCTCTCTCCATACAAACGTAGTCGACTGTTTTCTCCCTGGATTATGACACAAGAGCAAATATTTTTGTTGCATATAACTTATAACTGCCATTGCCATGCCCCTATGTTTTTTTTATTTTTAAGTGTTATAATTTCTATGATAATAAGAAAATGAAAAAAAACAAAACACAGGGGCATAGTCATGGCAGTTATAGGTTTTATGGCACAAAAATAATTGCGCTAGTGTCATTAAACAGCCTACACAACTACACTACTACTAGTACACAAAGCAATATCGCGAAGTATTGCGTAATTTAGTAGGTTCCTTAAGTAATTGCGGGGCGGGAGAGGTGTGACTGATGTCTTTTATTAAGGTGATATTAATACACCCCTTTACGTGTATAAATAAGAAGTGTCTTAGTTCAACGCAACGCAATCAAAAGATATGGCCATATTTCGATTTTTACGAAAGTTTGTGAGTAACAAAACTCACCTTATTTTCAATTTTTCCTTCTAAAAGAATTTTTCTTAAGGTGAAAGGGTACCTGCGCTCTCTCCATACAAACGTATTCGACTGTTTCCTCCCTGGATAATGGAAAATTGTTAATTGGCTTCATTACATAGTATAAAAAAAAGACGCTGTCTGTCCCTATGTATCTTAAATCTTTAAAACCACGCAACGGATTTTGATGCGATTTTTTATTAGATAGAGTGATTCAAGAGTAAGGTTTTGGTATATAAAACAAAACTACCATGCGAATGAAGTCGCGGGCAACAGCTAGTACTAAATAAAAATAGGCTTATAAGCATAGATCTCGTTTTTTAAAACCATGCGATGTAAATTAAAATAAACATGTAGAAAAATAACATGCCGTATATTTATAAAACATTTACATACAATGTCGTGGTATTATAAAAAATATAATAATTATAAATTAATCAATTAATATACATTATTCAATAACTTTTTGTAATGTCAAAGGAGAATGTTCATCTTCTTAGAAGATTAATGTCATCATCGGTTATGTCAACGTTATTTTAGTTTTATTTTACAGACAATTATGGTTTTTTTTAACATTAATTTTTTGTCAATAGTTTCAAATTTTTCATCCTGTGTTCCTGAAAAGGACACAGCTTTTTTACTGTGTTGTATACTGTAATGTTTTAAATCACACGCGAAACATAAATAAGGTTTTGCTAAAATTTGAACTCATGGCAGGACAATAAAGTACCATGATTCAATGAAAGAATACTTTGTAATTTTATTTTGAAATCTAGGGTATACATGAAAAATATTATTGGATAACAAAACGCTCACCGTGTAATGAGCTGTCATTGAATACCTTATTTGATTACGTTTAAATAAACAAACATGGGAATTAAAAACATAACCCTCCCGTGTTTGAGTAATAACTCATGATACTTTTAAAAATTGACAACATTTTTAAGCAAAATGGAAGTTTAGTTGCCGTAAAGTGACCCACTTTTGGGCATTCTCATTAATAATGTTTTTATATTAAGTAAGCGTAGTTACTTAAAAATACAGATTAGAGAATTTTATTTGCTTTGAATTATTATTTTATCTAGATTATAAAATCCCAAGTATATTATAAATAATTTATGTAAAGGTTTCTTTGTTCTCTACTGGCAACCGATTTTGATGAAAATGTACACAGAGATACTGTGGAGAACTGTAGGCTCATTTTATCCCGATATTCCTATGGAATGGGACTTACGCGTGTGATACGCGGGGTGCAAGTATAAATAATATTATTATGTCCGTTTAGACTCGACTTTATCTGGCAGTGAAGGTAAACTAAGTGCAAATATTATACAAAAGACACTGATGTAACACTGGAGGTAACATGTCAAAGAAAAAGTTTTTATTTTTATGAAAATATTAATATTTATTTACTTATTTTATTTTTAAAATAAAAATAATTATTAATTGACCACTATCTCACACGATGGTAAGTGACGATGCGATGTAGCACGCTTTCCTGGAAGATACCTACACGCTCGTGACTCAAAGACAACGGGGACCTCCGAGAGACGCGAGTGAATGTAGAAAGTCCTCAGTGGAAGAAAAACTTTTCAGACCCTCCTACTTTTGTAGCCGCACATATCAGAGCGCAGGGCGTTCGCGTATGTGTCAAATGTGGTTGGTTCTGCGGTTCATGCAAAAATGCTATAAATTTCTCGTTTGACATGTCACCTCCAGTGAAATATAAGAACTCAGTTACAAAAATGATATTTTTTCTATAAAAATGTTAGCAATTCGATTGCTTAGCACAACCTATATGTACCTATATTAGATTTAGTTTATTATATTTATAATTTACAATAAATGTTTATATAAAAATTAGCCTAATAAATCGTATTGCATAAATTGGACGGTGTTTTTATTCTATAGATTTATACTTAAGTTATTTTAACTATACATTTGGGTAAAGTTGCTGTGATTTTACGTATATTGTTACCTAAAATACATACTTAGTTTTAAAGTAAAAAATGAGTAGGTAGATAAGTAAATAAATTCTGACCGATTTCGGTCAACTTTTTAATATATATTTATTTTACACATTACTCTATGAAAAATATAATAACCTTTACTATTCTAATTCTGATAATAAGTGTAATTTTATCTAAATACTTAAATTCATTATAAAATCGACCATATTTTCAATTCCTTCGATGTATTTTAACAGAAATAAGTATCTATAACAATTATGAAATAAATTCATTATTATAAAACTATAACAACCGAATAAAGACTATACATGTTATTCTAGGTATTATTTAGGCTTATAACAGTAAACTGGACATCTTTGTAAGCAGATTTTTATAGGTGTTAGCGCGTAACTCAGTAGTTTTTTGAGGACGTACGCCATGTGAATTGAATTGTACTTCTGCTATATCTCGTTAAGACGAACTTCATTGCTTAAAGAATATAGGCTACGGCCTATATTCTGGACATATGGTGGTGGTATTTCCTATAGATTCCTATGTAAACCAATCGTATGAGTAAAATGCACTTTTGCCATTTGGTCCGTTTCCATACGCAATTAATCGCGCTATCGACGAATTGATACTTTCATTTTTTGAAAAGTATGAAACAAATGAAAGCTTATCTCTATCCGCATATCCGCAAGTTCATCCGTATATCCGCACGCCATCCTCATATCCGCAAGTTATCCGCATTTCATCCTTATTATTACCCTTGCCTTTAATTCCGTTTGCTGCTATTTATCAGATATTTGCAGCAGTGCGTAAGGAGATGTTTCTCTTTCTCAGTAGATCCGTTTTGGTGGATCGCTGTGGGACCGCCGCGTTCTCTTGTGTAGATGTCTAGACCGTATTGACCTGTAAGCAATTCGTGTAAAACATGTTTATTTTGTAGAAAAGAAATAAATACTTTATATGGGCTAAAAGTTAAGATAGAAGAGTTTGTTTTCTTTATCCAACCAAAAGTGGTAAGTCATATACTGAACCTGCTGAAGTCCCGATACCGTGGGAATATCGGGATAAAAAGTAGTCTATATGTGTTCAGTTAAATCTGAACATTAATATGAAAATGTATTTTTCTACTAAAATGCTATATTTAATAAGTAGGGCAACATTGAATGTTGGTATTAATTTTAAGTAAACATGGCAACTTTGCCTCTTCCGTTTCGATCTTCAATGAAGCTGTTGTACTCAATTTCTAAATTCTTAATAAACGCGAGTTATCGTCAAAATAAGCTTGCATTTTATTTATACATGCAGGCGCTTGGTCCTTCGAAAGAAATCCAGTGTAAATTCGGTGTTTTCGTTAGTTTTCCGCGGTTTTGTGTGCGTGAGTTCGGTTACCGGTTCATGCTCGGGCCGCCGAGTGTTGCGAAATTTATGCAAAATATTGCATATTTTCGACGGCAGAGGAGCTACGGAACATCACTGGAGTACAATTTACGAGATTATCGAAGAAAATCTACGAGATTATCGAAGAAAAACCTACTTCAATCTGTATTTTTATGCAGACGATCAATTTTTGAAGTGAGGGTGATTCGAGAAAACTTTTCTATCTTGCCGCAACGGGAACGAACAGAATTCGCCGAGGCGGCCATATCCGGAAGTGCGCGAACGCAGTGTTCGTCAGGTTGGCTACACTGCGCGAGAGACGGCCCGTCTTCGAGTCGAGTTGACAGCAGCTGTCAGCTGTCATCCATCATCCGACCGGCTTTGTTTGTTTACAAACAACAATAGTCGAAATTTACGTATTTACATCTATTTACGTCGAGTTTCGTTGCGGATTGCGGTAATAAATAATAATAAATACAGTGAATATCATTGCGGAGTGCGAAAATAAATATAAATCAAGTGCGTTACGAAAAAATTTGTGTGTTTTAGTGCGGTATTTGCAAACAGCGATACTGTTTGTGTGCGGTTTGCGTCTAAAGGATTACAGTGAACGAATTATTTACCAAACCTTGGTAAGCAATGGAAACGAGCTTGAAAAAGTTGCGTTTACAACGTGGACAGCATAAAGGTACTGTGACTAGAATAGAAAACTTTGTGAACGATCCCATCAACCTAACCTCTTCTTCAGTGGAAATGTTAGAAGCGCGTAAAGATAAATTACTAAGTACAATGCGTAGCTATGAAACTGTGCAATTGGATATTTTGTCTCTTGATCCGGAGGATCCTGAAAATGTTGAGCAATTGGAAGAAAAATATTATCACATCATATCAAAGCTTGATTCAAGTTTGAAAAAGTTAACAGAATCTGAAGTATCTAAATGTCCAAATGTAGCATCTTCCAAATTGCCCAATATTGAAATTCCAGTATTCTCTGGCAAGGATTTTACCAAATATACTCCATTTATGGATTTGTTTAATGCGGTTTTTCATAACAACAAGTCACTATCTGATGTTCAAAAATTATTTTACTTAAGAAAGTATTTATCTGAAGAAGCATTAGCTGTAATAGTGAATTTACCACTTGTAAATGAGTCGTACAAGGAAGCCATTGATTTATTAAAGAAAAGATATGATAATAAGGCGCGCTTGATAAGTAATCATATAAACATAATTTTAGAAATGCCATCTATGCAGCGGGGTACTGCGGCCTCTTTAAGATCGTTTATATCGGAAGTGCAGCAACAAATTTATGCTCTTAAAAACTTAAAACAGCCCATCGAACAATGGGACATGTTGCTTATTTGTATTTTGACAAAAAAGTTGGATCAATATACCAACCGGGCATTCCAGTTAGAAAGGGATCCCGAACCATTACCCACATTAGTTGAGTTTATTAACTTTTTGGAAAAACGCGCCAATGCGTTTGAAGAAAGTGGAGACAAAACTGCTCATGAGAGCATCTCCAAAAGGCCTTTTAAGGTAACCAATGTTGCCGCCAAACCTAGTCTTGGTAAAGTTTGCAAATATTGTAATAAAGTGGACCATTCATTGTTTAATTGCCCAAAGTTTAAAACAGCAGCTGATGTTGTTAGAATTAAGTTTGTTGACGATCACAAACTATGTACAGTTTGTCTCAATGAACACAACGGGCGCTGCAGGTTCCATTTTAAATGTAAAATTTGTAAGTCAGGCCACAATACACTGTTGCATAAAGATGGCAATGCAGATCAAGAGCAAACGGTTGCTCTTCACACAAGTACTTCCTCTACACAGGTATTATTACCTACGATTAAAGTTAAATTGTTTGACATTAGAGGACGAGAACTACTTGTTAGGGCATTGCTTGACAGCGGCAGTCAAGCCTCATTTATCACTCACTCTTTAATGAAAAGGCTATCCTTGAACCCTATTACCCAATCTACTAATATTATTAGTATTGGCAACAAAAATAATATAATAAATAAATATGTGAATATTGCAATTCACTCTCCAGTGCAGGACATGCAATTTCATGTTAAATGTAATGTGGTAGATGCCATAACTACACGGTTGCCTCAACAATATTTTGATCTTAATTGTTTTATCTTGCCAAAAGGTATTCATTTATCAGATGATAAGTTTAATGTGCCAACGGATATTTCACTTCTTTTAGGGGCTGACATATATTTTAATATTTTGTTAGATGGCCACATTAAACTAGCAGATGGTCCTGTGTTGCAGAATACTTTGTTTGGTTATGTTGTTGGAGGAATTGTGTCTAACTCACCTAATGACAATAAAACTCTAGTGTCAAATTTTGCTATCTGTGATCATGAAAAATTAGAGAATGTAATGGAACAGTTTTGGCTGAGTGAAAGAATCCCTGAGCCTCTTGAAAAACAAAACAAGGTTACAGCTGAGTTACAAAAGGCAGAAAATATTTTCCAAAAGTCGGTACAGATTAAAAATAACAAGTTTTTTGTAGATATGCCTCTTGTAGCTGATTTAAACAATTTAGAACTTGGAGATTCTTTTTCAGTAGCACTACTAAGATTCCTCGCACTGGAGAGAAAATTAAAAAGTGATGCAAATTATTTTAAATTATATAAAAAATTCATAGATGAGTATTTAGCTTTGGGACATGCCAAGATAGTAGATATTGGTACTTATGATATACAAAATGGGCCTGTATATTTTCTTCCCCACCATGCTGTTGTTAACGAGAATAGTAAAACAACAAAACTTAGAGTTGTATTTAACGGCAGCATGAAGTCAAAAATTAAAATTTCCCTTAACGACGTTATGTTGAATGGGCCAATTGTTCAAAGCGAACTTTTCGATATTCTTGTCCTATTTAGGACTTATATTTACACATTGATATGCGATGTATCAAAGATGTTCCGAGCGGTAAATATTAATGAACATCAACTTTCTCTTCAAAATATATTATGGAGAGACGATCAAAGCAGCCCTATTAGTTGTTTGCAGCTTCAGACGGTCACGTATGGCCTAAAGGCTTCCACCTATCTAGCAACAAGGTGCCTTATTGAACTGGCACAGAGATATGGGGAAACCTATCCACTTGCGGCTCAAGCCATGCGTTCCAATACCTACACTGACGATGTGTTGTCCGGAACAGATGATCGTAGCCAACTTTGTGAATTAAAAAGGCAGCTAATAGAGCTATTAGGCAAAGGTAGTTTTACTTTGCACAAGTGGTGCTCAAATGTGCCAGAAATTTTAAATGACATCCCAAGTGAACACAAGTATTTTGAGGAAATTGATATCAATAAAAACAATATTATTAAAACTCTTGGTTTAAAATATGATATCATACCCGATCAGTTCACTTTTACAAGTCCTGATAGTTTAAATAAGGATTTGCAGACCAAAAGGAGTATCCTTAGCTACATTGGTAAAATGTTTGACCCTTTGGGATTAATTGGACCAATTATAGTAGTTGCAAAGCTATTTATGCAAGAGCTGTGGTCAATCAAAATTGGATGGGACACCGTACTGCCACCTGCTCAACTTGAATACTGGAGGAAGTTTATGTACAACTTAAGCATGATGGGAACCATCTCTGTGCCAAGATGCTTATCACACAAAAGCTTCACAAACATACAATTGGTGGGCTATGCAGATGCATCAATCAAGGCGTTTGGGTGCTGTCTGTATCTAAGGGTTGTGGATGAGCAAAATTCAAAGGTGTATGTAAACTTGCTTTGTTCAAAGTCAAGGGTTGCCCCTATGGCCAAAACATTGACTATTCCTAAACTTGAGCTCAACAGCGCTGTTCTCTTGTCTCAGCTGGCAAGTCGGGTCTTTGACATTTTGAAGACAAGATTCTCATTGTCAGTTCACTTATACAGCGACTCACAAATTGTGTTGGCATGGCTGACATCAACCAAACCCATTCGCGACCTGTATGTTTCAAGGCGAATTAAACAGATACATGAGCTTACAAGGGTCTTTGAGTGGTCATATGTTAGGTCTGCAGATAATCCAGCCGATTTGTTATCTCGTGGCTCTGATCCACAAAAACTAAAATCAAGCAACTTATGGTGGTGTGGGCCTGCTAATTTGGCAGATATAGAGTTTACTCACTCACACACAGAATTTCAATTTCCTATTCCCTGTAACGATGAGACTACAGCCAATGTCTGTACTACTGAAATTACTGATTTCAATCTTTTTGAAAAATATTCAAGTCTCTACAAATTACAAAAGGTAGTGGCTCTGCTATTGAGATTTAAAAATAACTGTATTACTATAAATAAAAATGGAAAGGCCTTTGGCCCATTGAGCCCAAAAGATTTAGATAATTCTCTCAATGTAATAATTCGTGCGGCTCAAATTAAACATTTATCCTTTGAGATACAATCCTTGTCTAAAGGCAAGACTATCAAGTCTGGTTTAGCTAACTTACATCCTTTTTTAGATGAAAGTAACATTTTAAGAGTAGGTGGTCGCCTTCAAAATGCCACAAATATGTCATATGACAAAAAACACCCAGCAATAATACCAAAATCATCTCGTATTGCTTCAATGCTTGTTGAGAGAGAGCACCTGCGCCTTCTCCATGCAGGGCCCAAGCTAGTACTTAGCTCCCTCTTGCAAAAATATTATTTGATCAGTGGTATTAGAGAGGTCAAGAAGGTGGTCCATAAGTGTGTCACATGTCATCGTGTAAAGGCTGCTGCTGCGAAGCAACTGATGGGGTCTCTCCCTAAAGAAAGGTTGATGAAAACTAAACGACCATTTCAGACTATAGGTTTGGACTTTTGTGGCCCATTCAGCATAAAAGTTGCTAGAATTCGTAATCCAATAGTGTCAAAGGCTTATGTGGCACTATTTATTTGTTTTGTCACAAAAGCAATTCATGTTGAACTGGTTACTGATCTCTCTACCGAAGCGTTCTTGGCATGTCTCAAACGCTTCATTGCAAGACGTGGATTGCCTAACTGTATTTTTTGTGACAATGCCACTACATTTAAAGGTGCTTCAAACACCTTAAAAGGATTGTATGATCTATTTAATTCCAAAATGCACAAAGATGCAGTTATTAATTACTGTTTGGAAAAATGTATCCAATTTAAATTTATTCCCAGTTACTCACCAGAGTTCGGAGGATTATGGGAAGCCGGGGTTAAGAGCTTGAAGTTTCATTTAAAAAGAATAGTTGGCAATCACTGTCTTACCTATGAAGGTCTCAACACAGTCATTACAGAAATAGAAGCAGTTCTCAATTCACGGCCACTGCTTCCTATGTCCTCTGACATTTCTGACACCAACTACCTGACCCCAGGCCACTTTCTCATTGGCCAAGCAATGACAAGCTATCCTGAAGTAGATCTTACAAATGAAAATGTAAACCGTTTAAAATTTTGGAATGTCTTGACCAAATTAAAACAGGATTTTTGGAAGGCTTGGTCAAGAGACTATCTTACTCAGCTTCAGAGTAGGCCCAAGTGGATTGAGGCTCATCCTAATTTAAAAGTAGGAGATCTAGTGATTGTAAGATCAGATAATACTGCTCCACTTAAATGGCCATTGGGTCGTATTGTAAAAGTTTTTCCTGGCTCTGACGGTAAGGTAAGAGTGGCTGAGATCAGGATTGGTAATAAAACTTATACAAGGTCTTATAGAAAATTAAGCCCTCTACCTATGAATTAAGTTTTAATTTTAAAGAAATAGACTTATTATAGTCTCAAATATTACTTAGGTTTAAGAAATTTAAGTATTAGCCTCTAGTAGGTACCCTTCTACTTTCTTTTTTGTATTTAAAGTTGTTTAAGGGCAAAAGTAATACCAAGCTTTAGATTCTCACATAAAAATTATTTCAGTTTTATTTGAAACATTATACCTATTAATCCTTAACGAATTTAACGCCAGTATCAAGATAGAGTCACATTTAAATTCACATTTTGTTAATTATTTGTATTTTTACTGTTTCCTTTTCCCTTTGGGCCCAACTATGTTCAGTTAAATCTGAACATTAATATGAAAATGTATTTTTCTACTAAAATGCTATATTTAATAAGTAGGGCAACATTGAATGTTGGTATTAATTTTAAGTAAACATGGCAACTTTGCCTCTTCCGTTTCGATCTTCAATGAAGCTGTTGTACTCAATTTCTAAATTCTTAATAAACGCGAGTTATCGTCAAAATAAGCTTGCATTTTATTTATACATTAGATTTAGACTTTAGATTCTCACATCGATTTCTCCTTTTTTTTAGTTTTTAATTTTTTTTTTTAAGTTAGCTAAACCAGACTTGATAGTCTTGCCTTTAGACAAGGATTGTATCTCAAAGGATAAATGTTTAATTTGAGCCGCACGAATTATTACATTGAGAGAATTATCTAAATCTTTTGGGCTCAATGGGCCAAAGGCCTTTCCATTTTTATTTATAGTAATACAGTTATTTTTAAATCTCAATAGCAGAGCCACTACCTTTTGTAATTTGTAGAGACTTGAATATTTTTCAAAAAGATTGAAATCAGTAATTTCAGTAGTACAGACATTGGCTGTAGTCTCATCGTTACAGGGAATAGGAAATTGAAATTCTGTGTGTGAGTGAGTAAACTCTATATCTGCCAAATTAGCAGGCCCACACCACCATAAGTTGCTTGATTTTAGTTTTTGTGGATCAGAGCCACGAGATAACAAATCGGCTGGATTATCTGCAGACCTAACATATGACCACTCAAAGACCCTTGTAAGCTCATGTATCTGTTTAATTCGCCTTGAAACATACAGGTCGCGAATGGGTTTGGTTGATGTCAGCCATGCCAACACAATTTGTGAGTCGCTGTATAAGTGAACTGACAATGAGAATCTTGTCTTCAAAATGTCAAAGACCCGACTTGCCAGCTGAGACAAGAGAACAGCGCTGTTGAGCTCAAGTTTAGGAATAGTCAATGTTTTGGCCATAGGGGCAACCCTTGACTTTGAACAAAGCAAGTTTACATACACCTTTGAATTTTGCTCATCCACAACCCTTAGATACAGACAGCACCCAAACGCCTTGATTGATGCATCTGCATAGCCCACCAATTGTATGTTTGTGAAGCTTTTGTGTGATAAGCATCTTGGCACAGAGATGGTTCCCATCATGCTTAAGTTGTACATAAACTTCCTCCAGTATTCAAGTTGAGCAGGTGGCAGTACGGTGTCCCATCCAATTTTGATTGACCACAGCTCTTGCATAAATAGCTTTGCAACTACTATAATTGGTCCAATTAATCCCAAAGGGTCAAACATTTTACCAATGTAGCTAAGGATACTCCTTTTGGTCTGCAAATCCTTATTTAAACTATCAGGACTTGTAAAAGTGAACTGATCGGGTATGATATCATATTTTAAACCAAGAGTTTTAATAATATTGTTTTTATTGATATCAATTTCCTCAAAATACTTGTGTTCACTTGGGATGTCATTTAAAATTTCTGGCACATTTGAGCACCACTTGTGCAAAGTAAAACTACCTTTGCCTAATAGCTCTATTAGCTGCCTTTTTAATTCACAAAGTTGGCTACGATCATCTGTTCCGGACAACACATCGTCAGTGTAGGTATTGGAACGCATGGCTTGAGCCGCAAGTGGATAGGTTTCCCCATATCTCTGTGCCAGTTCAATAAGGCACCTTGTTGCTAGATAGGTGGAAGCCTTTAGGCCATACGTGACCGTCTGAAGCTGCAAACAACTAATAGGGCTGCTTTGATCGTCTCTCCATAATATATTTTGAAGAGAAAGTTGATGTTCATTAATATTTACCGCTCGGAACATCTTTGATACATCGCATATCAATGTGTAAATATAAGTCCTAAATAGGACAAGAATATCGAAAAGTTCGCTTTGAACAATTGGCCCATTCAACATAACGTCGTTAAGGGAAATTTTAATTTTTGACTTCATGCTGCCGTTAAATACAACTCTAAGTTTTGTTGTTTTACTATTCTCGTTAACAACAGCATGGTGGGGAAGAAAATATACAGGCCCATTTTGTATATCATAAGTACCAATATCTACTATCTTGGCATGTCCCAAAGCTAAATACTCATCTATGAATTTTTTATATAATTTAAAATAATTTGCATCACTTTTTAATTTTCTCTCCAGTGCGAGGAATCTTAGTAGTGCTACTGAAAAAGAATCTCCAAGTTCTAAATTGTTTAAATCAGCTACAAGAGGCATATCTACAAAAAACTTGTTATTTTTAATCTGTACCGACTTTTGGAAAATATTTTCTGCCTTTTGTAACTCAGCTGTAACCTTGTTTTGTTTTTCAAGAGGCTCAGGGATTCTTTCACTCAGCCAAAACTGTTCCATTACATTCTCTAATTTTTCATGATCACAGATAGCAAAATTTGACACTAGAGTTTTATTGTCATTAGGTGAGTTAGACACAATTCCTCCAACAACATAACCAAACAAAGTATTCTGCAACACAGGACCATCTGCTAGTTTAATGTGGCCATCTAACAAAATATTAAAATATATGTCAGCCCCTAAAAGAAGTGAAATATCCGTTGGCACATTAAACTTATCATCTGATAAATGAATACCTTTTGGCAAGATAAAACAATTAAGATCAAAATATTGTTGAGGCAACCGTGTAGTTATGGCATCTACCACATTACATTTAACATGAAATTGCATGTCCTGCACTGGAGAGTGAATTGCAATATTCACATATTTATTTATTATATTATTTTTGTTGCCAATACTAATAATATTAGTAGATTGGGTAATAGGGTTCAAGGATAGCCTTTTCATTAAAGAGTGAGTGATAAATGAGGCTTGACTGCCGCTGTCAAGCAATGCCCTAACAAGTAGTTCTCGTCCTCTAATGTCAAACAATTTAACTTTAATCGTAGGTAATAATACCTGTGTAGAGGAAGTACTTGTGTGAAGAGCAACCGTTTGCTCTTGATCTGCATTGCCATCTTTATGCAACAGTGTATTGTGGCCTGACTTACAAATTTTACATTTAAAATGGAACCTGCAGCGCCCGTTGTGTTCATTGAGACAAACTGTACATAGTTTGTGATCGTCAACAAACTTAATTCTAACAACATCAGCTGCTGTTTTAAACTTTGGGCAATTAAACAATGAATGGTCCACTTTATTACAATATTTGCAAACTTTACCAAGACTAGGTTTGGCGGCAACATTGGTTACCTTAAAAGGCCTTTTGGAGATGCTCTCATGAGCAGTTTTGTCTCCACTTTCTTCAAACGCATTGGCGCGTTTTTCCAAAAAGTTAATAAACTCAACTAATGTGGGTAATGGTTCGGGATCCCTTTCTAACTGGAATGCCCGGTTGGTATATTGATCCAACTTTTTTGTCAAAATACAAATAAGCAACATGTCCCATTGTTCGATGGGCTGTTTTAAGTTTTTAAGAGCATAAATTTGTTGCTGCACTTCCGATATAAACGATCTTAAAGAGGCCGCAGTACCCCGCTGCATAGATGGCATTTCTAAAATTATGTTTATATGATTACTTATCAAGCGCGCCTTATTATCATATCTTTTCTTTAATAAATCAATGGCTTCCTTGTACGACTCATTTACAAGTGGTAAATTCACTATTACAGCTAATGCTTCTTCAGATAAATACTTTCTTAAGTAAAATAATTTTTGAACATCAGATAGTGACTTGTTGTTATGAAAAACCGCATTAAACAAATCCATAAATGGAGTATATTTGGTAAAATCCTTGCCAGAGAATACTGGAATTTCAATATTGGGCAATTTGGAAGATGCTACATTTGGACATTTAGATACTTCAGATTCTGTTAACTTTTTCAAACTTGAATCAAGCTTTGATATGATGTGATAATATTTTTCTTCCAATTGCTCAACATTTTCAGGATCCTCCGGATCAAGAGACAAAATATCCAATTGCACAGTTTCATAGCTACGCATTGTACTTAGTAATTTATCTTTACGCGCTTCTAACATTTCCACTGAAGAAGAGGTTAGGTTGATGGGATCGTTCACAAAGTTTTCTATTCTAGTCACAGTACCTTTATGCTGTCCACGTTGTAAACGCAACTTTTTCAAGCTCGTTTCCATTGCTTACCAAGGTTTGGTAAATAATTCGTTCACTGTAATCCTTTAGACGCAAACCGCACACAAACAGTATCGCTGTTTGCAAATACCGCACTAAAACACACAATTTTTTTCGTAACGCACTTGATTTATATTTATTTTCGCACTCCGCAATGATATTCACTGTATTTATTATTATTTATTACCGCAATCCGCAACGAAACTCGACGTAAATAGATGTAAATACGTAAATTTCGACTATTGTTGTTTGTAAACAAACAAAGCCGGTCGGATGATGGATGACAGCTGACAGCTGCTGTCAACTCGACTCGAAGACGGGCCGTATCTCGCGCAGTGTAGCCAACCTGACGAACACTGCGTTCGCGCACTTCCGGAGGCCTTTGGCCCATTGAGCCCAAAAGATTTAGATAATTCTCTCAATGTAATAATTCGTGCGGCTCAAATTAAACATTTATCCTTTGAGATACAATCCTTGTCTAAAGGCAAGACTATCAAGTCTGGTTTAGCTAACTTACATCCTTTTTTAGATGAAAGTAACATTTTAAGAGTAGGTGGTCGCCTTCAAAATGCCACAAATATGTCATATGACAAAAAACACCCAGCAATAATACCAAAATCATCTCGTATTGCTTCAATGCTTGTTGAGAGAGAGCACCTGCGCCTTCTCCATGCAGGGCCCAAGCTAGTACTTAGCTCCCTCTTGCAAAAATATTATTTGATCAGTGGTATTAGAGAGGTCAAGAAGGTGGTCCATAAGTGTGTCACATGTCATCGTGTAAAGGCTGCTGCTGCGAAGCAACTGATGGGGTCTCTCCCTAAAGAAAGGTTGATGAAAACTAAACGACCATTTCAGACTATAGGTTTGGACTTTTGTGGCCCATTCAGCATAAAAGTTGCTAGAATTCGTAATCCAATAGTGTCAAAGGCTTATGTGGCACTATTTATTTGTTTTGTCACAAAAGCAATTCATGTTGAACTGGTTACTGATCTCTCTACCGAAGCGTTCTTGGCATGTCTCAAACGCTTCATTGCAAGACGTGGATTGCCTAACTGTATTTTTTGTGACAATGCCACTACATTTAAAGGTGCTTCAAACACCTTAAAAGGATTGTATGATCTATTTAATTCCAAAATGCACAAAGATGCAGTTATTAATTACTGTTTGGAAAAATGTATCCAATTTAAATTTATTCCCAGTTACTCACCAGAGTTCGGAGGATTATGGGAAGCCGGGGTTAAGAGCTTGAAGTTTCATTTAAAAAGAATAGTTGGCAATCACTGTCTTACCTATGAAGGTCTCAACACAGTCATTACAGAAATAGAAGCAGTTCTCAATTCACGGCCACTGCTTCCTATGTCCTCTGACATTTCTGACACCAACTACCTGACCCCAGGCCACTTTCTCATTGGCCAAGCAATGACAAGCTATCCTGAAGTAGATCTTACAAATGAAAATGTAAACCGTTTAAAATTTTGGAATGTCTTGACCAAATTAAAACAGGATTTTTGGAAGGCTTGGTCAAGAGACTATCTTACTCAGCTTCAGAGTAGGCCCAAGTGGATTGAGGCTCATCCTAATTTAAAAGTAGGAGATCTAGTGATTGTAAGATCAGATAATACTGCTCCACTTAAATGGCCATTGGGTCGTATTGTAAAAGTTTTTCCTGGCTCTGACGGTAAGGTAAGAGTGGCTGAGATCAGGATTGGTAATAAAACTTATACAAGGTCTTATAGAAAATTAAGCCCTCTACCTATGAATTAAGTTTTAATTTTAAAGAAAGAAAATTGAGTACAACAGCTTCATTGAAGATCGCAACATTCTTTCTTCTTTTTTGAATCCAGGCCTCTAGTAATCTACATAACGTTTCATCGCAATCAGTCCAGTGGTTTTTGCGTGAAGGAGTAACAAACATATACACAAACTTTGACGTTTATAATATTAGTAGGAAATCAGATGACTACTTATCATTTATGTAAAAAAATATCTGTAACAAAAATTGCCACGGGAAACAACTACCTACTAAATAAATCCGTCTTAAAACACCCCTCTTTTTGCGTCTGTGGTTTACTATAAGACCCACCTTCTTCAGGGAATGTGATATAAAACGAGACAATATCATCGGATACGTTTTGCTGCACGTATTTCGACAATCGTTTCTCGTCGACTCCATTCTTGTGCAGTGTCGCCATGAAGTCCGCCAAGGGGCGCGACATTCGGAACTGGATCTCTAGTTCTCGGCCCGCGAACACTAGCGCCTCCTGGTGGGAAAATAACGAAAAATATACCCATAATTTTTATAAACAGTGTAGTCGGCATAGACCCAAAGACCTGGGAGAGAATTTTAGGACCGAGACCTAAGACCTTTGGAGGAAGGGACTCTGGGATGGAGTCTTCCTCCAAAGGTCTCGGTCCTAAGACTCTCTCTACCAGGCCAGGTCAAGTGGAGGAAGACTCTGGGAAGGAGTGAATGATAAGATTCACTCCATCCCAGAAGTGAATGATAAGATGATGGCTAATGGAAGGGAATGGAAGAAGAAGACGTAGCTACTGCACCGACTTCAAATAACTTTAGATAAGGGGAGGAAGATGAAGAGATTCTACTGACCTGATGTGTAATGGGAACGAGTCCAAACAGCCTGGTCGCTTTAGTCGGTCCCCATTCACCACTCGCGCAGTCTGGTAGCGGAACCATCACGGTCTGAAGTTCCGCGCAACATATCTACAAGGGAAATAGTGAGTAATGATTGCTCTTATTACTACATTAAGTATAATGTGTGCCATCATATTTCTTTCATATCAGTCGAAGACCATTTTGGCTTTGATTCTTGTTGGCTTTCCTTTCCTTTGCAATCCTAATATTATGATTAAGCGTGCCCAAAGTTATGATAAATTTCCCTTATAAGTACCTACCTACACATGGCTTCTTAATCTTTTTTGTTTTGTTTTCTTTGGTTTTTTTAGTTTTGATTTTTTCTCTTATAAATATATTTTATGTAGGTACTTAAGCTACCTAGCCATACTAATTGTTATCTATGTTCATCTTACCTTAAATTTACAAACGCTCTTGAACTTCATAGGTTCCCCGGTGAGATATTCCCGCGGAGTGACCGCGTTCGCGAATATATCAAGCAGGAACGCGCCGCTGCAAGGAGCGTGTACTCTGAACGACACCACGTTGCCAACTACTGACTGGAATCAGAAAGACAGGCGTTTCAGGTAAGTAGGCACATGAATTTACTAATTATTGGTTTCAAAATGTATGACGGAAGTTAGGTCATATAGCACAGGTTTACCTAGTTCCTGACTCCTATGTAATATTGTGGGCTTTTAAGGCAAATTCCTAAATCTTATAAAAGATAGCCAACAATTTCGAAAGAGTCATGAGCCAGATTTTGACAGACTCGTTGGATTTTCGAAAACATCATAACCCTAGACAGGAATAGAAACTGTTAATCTTGAGATGAATAATCACCATCTACGCTAGGAGTAAAAGTGTTCTGTGATCACCATTTACTATTGTGCCAAAGGCTAGTGCTGTTAGAGATCAAATCCTGGAACAAACTAGCGCGCAAAGCAAAGGAAATAATTAATTTTGGTGATTTTGAAGAGTGTCTGACCTGCATAACAAATCTCTTCAAGCTGACTCCATCGAAGCCGTCGCCTTCCGTGTCGTAAAACTTGAGGTTGTAGTGGAATATCAACGAGCTCTGCATGTGTGCCGGCATGGCTATACGCATAGTCGCCGCACCTAAACACACAAACAACACAACACACTATGAACATTATTGGACAGATTTAGTCATAGAAATACACGTTCGGGCCTCACAACATTGATTGCTGGATTTTGATTAAATCATGAATTAGCCATAGTTTGCATCATCTGATACTTGCCACCGATGGACACCTATTGATATTTGCTTACCAGAACATAGACTAGGTTAAAAACATAGAGTACCTACCAACTGAACACTGACTTCCGAAAGTAAAGAGAGGACCTTATATAAATTACATTAGTACCTATCCAACAATGCCATGCTATGAGGTTGCTTATGTAACCATCAGCACAACTTCAAGATCACACACTAACGTAATTATACCTATTGAAGATTTTAAGGTCCTTACAAAAAAGAAGGATTTTTTTATAGAATAATACCTGTCGAATCTGTATACATAACAGCTTTCGTATTAGGATCGCTGAAGTACAACCCGTATCTGAAGAACAGCGACCTGACGAAGGGCAGTTCTTCAAAGTCGTGCAGCGTTATGGGAGTCTTGAGGAGTTGCCAGTCCGGTTGGAGAGGGAAGAACTCGTAGATGAACTCGCGGGGATCGGTTAGGAAGTAGTGATCGTCGTATTCATATCTGAAACAGAATAATGTAAAGGTTTATTGATCGATTACCTTTATGAAATGTCACCAACTTATTTCTTATGATTTTTGACATGGACAATTAAAACTATTTGTAGGTATATGTGCAATGTCCACAGAAGCACCTACCTACTGCCAAACTGTTTCTGGCCACCAAATTTTAGTGCACTTACAGTAATCTATTACGGCTTGAAAGATATTGAGCATTGGTAAAATAACAAACCCTGCCCTGCCTATAATATATGACTGCCGACAAACTGCTACACGGAATACTTTTACTCCTGGTGCTACGCAGTTTGGCAGTAAAAATATTTTTAAGCGTTTGTGGTAAATAAATTAATTAAAAATCCTTAAGTCCTCATACACTTTCTCCATTCCGGTTGTAAAAATACCCACCTCAAACTGTCACTCTTGCCTCTATTTCCCGGTTTTGGTGCATCCTTAGCATTAACCAGATGCCTGGCGCCCCAGTTACACTG
The DNA here is from genome assembly GCA_907269075.1 of Idaea aversata. NCBI lineage: Eukaryota > Metazoa > Arthropoda > Insecta > Lepidoptera > Geometridae > Idaea > Idaea aversata. Next base: position 11,302,719 of record OU026101.1, read on the forward strand.
GACGAACCGCCACGCCCCAGCCACGTATACCGCGTTCCAAGAGTTACGGAAGCGATTGTCCTCGAATCTTACACCTGGTTGGTAGCCAGCGGATTTGCTGTAGCCTTTGATTACTACGCAGTGAAGACCGGCGTAACTGAAAAAACGAGCAAAAGTTTGCTTAAAGCTAGATATTGATCTATTTTAGCCGGTGTGGCTTCAGTTCTACAAGGACATTGTCTCCATTGTTTTTTATTAAACATTTTAGACTATGAGACGGTATGCATTGTGCATTATGGTATCCAAATTATAATGACCTTAACTTGTTAAAAGAACAATCTAGTGGCTCATTTCTAGTATGAGAGGAGTAAGTGGAATTTTTCTCACCTGCACAACCTCTTAAACAGAACATGGTAACTTTCAGTCCCGTGTTTGATCCCCCTTAGCAGTCCTAACGGTGAATCCCCTCTTAGATTGTCATCGAAGTGGATATTGTTCAGGTTCTTGACTGTGATCCAGCGGAATATTGTCCTGGCTTTTTCAACGTCGCTCGCGCATCTACCTACTAGCTGACGGACTAGATCTGTGAAGGTTTTTTGGTCTTCTTGTGCAACCTGGAATGGTAAATATTTGAAATGTTATTGTTTATCTCGATCTAGTTATGCGAAGCCTTGATACTGTTATTGTCAAGTTTGACACAAAGGTCGCGATGTTGTTAGATTAAATATGGCCTTTCTTTCACTTTTTGCATTGAAGTATTGCTTGTTTCGAAAATATTCCTACTGAAGCTCCTGCCTCTCGTACTCTTTACTCCAAAGTAATGCTACAAATAGAAAATTCGTAAAAGTCTTACCGATATAGCAATCTTATCGACTTCAGCGAACTCTGCTGGGTCAGTATAGATGTGGAACTTGGAGACCAAAGGCGGCTGCGGAGCCGGCGCTCTTGACGGGTACGGAGGAGCTTCTTCCCCGTCCACGAACAGTGATGATGCTGCCATATACTCCGACCGCCGTTCTTGGATCAGCTCCATCATCTCGTGGCTTTGCTTCTCTACTAGAGCTGCTGTTGCCGCTCTGGGGAAGATAATTTAAGAGTTTTGTTGTAAAAATATTGAAGAAGACTATCATCTTATAAACAGTCTTCTAAAGCCAGATTTAAAAACCTTGATATTTGTATGTGTGAAACTCTGCAAACATCTGTAAACATGGAAAGACGCTCTATAGTTTTGAATTAGACCTTACCTCTCGTGCTCCAACATCTTTCTCGTGAGACTCTCTTTCTTCTTGTCCCTCCGTAGAGTCATGTTCTTCTCCAAGTCTGCCCTCTCCTGCTGATGTCTCAGCGTCAATGCTCCGATCTCACTATCAGGTCTTCGTTTCTTCACCTGCATCTCTTGTTGGAACCTGTTCGTTAATCTTTCTAATTCTCGTTCCCATTCGTCCTGAAAAGTTAGCTATTTTAATTTTGTAATGCATGATTACTCATTAGTGATTGATTTAGCGCGTGCTTGTGAGATATGTGTTTTTCGATGACGCCATCTAGGTGTAAATATGAAATTCGAATTCTGTTATATCGACGCACAGCTTTAATCGTTGGTCCTAGAAGGTGTGTTCATTGTGAATTGTAAGTATAAACTAAAAAAGGGTTTTTTAAAACCTCAATGAGGGTGTCATCATCCTATCAGCCAGAGGACGTCAACTGCTGAACATAGGCCTCTCCCAAAGACTTTCAGAGCGATCGATAGCATGCTCTCTAAGTCCAATGGCTCCCCGCGACCTTAATTAAATCGTCTGTCCATCTAGTTGGAGGCTGTCCGGCGCTGCGTTTCGTCCGGGAGTAAATGACAGATAAAATTTGCACTGTATAGTTGCAAAGTTAATTTTAGTCCAATTGCGTTGCAGTTGAGTCGTGAACCGGACTAACGTTAGCGATTAGCTGATCAATTTCCTTAAATTCTGTTAACAACCACGTTGACAAATCGTGGCTACTAGGTAGAGTTAGCAGCAGTAGCGTAGCGAGGGGAGGGGCACCATTAGGAGGTCGGCAAAATTGAGGAAAACATATTTTGTGCGGTCACTGCCGTCAGTCAGACAATTAATTTTTTGAAGAAATTCTCTCCCACCAACTCTTACCCACTTGCACATATTGAACAATACAGTTGCCCGCACAATACAGTTGTTGCGAATCACGAGATGCGCGTTATGAAAAATGATGAGAGTGAATTTTTATGTTGCGCGCGCAGCACCGTCACACGGAAAATTCACATGTTGAAGTAATAGAATTTTTTTTACTCCTAACGGTTGAAGTTGTCCGCAAACCGCAAGATGACAGCTGTCATAAAACCAAATAGTTTGCATATATCTACTACCTACGTGAAACTGAAAATGAGGTTAGTACAAAGAGGTACTACTAGATAATTATTTTAATGTAATTAATTATTTATAAGTGACTGGAAAATATTTCTTAATGATGCCAAAGAAGTATAACTTCTCACGCGCGTACATAAGTACACGCACCCATTATTTTTACAAATGATATGTCAGCGTTTAACTACTATTACACCTACCTGATAGTAGGTGACGATGCGGCCTAAGATGTAGCACGCTTTCCTAGAAGATACCTACCTATTCACTCGAGACTTGAAGACCCCAAATTCTTTTTTATCGTTACGTTTTTTCTCACAAACAAACATTATTATTTTTATGACGTCGACAGGGCGGCAAATTATGACTCCGCCCCGGGCGACAGTGGCCCTCGCTACGCCACTGGGTAACAGCCTAGTTAATGATGACACGAGCGTGAATATCTCGTCGTCTTCATGGTGGTTAGTTGACAAACGGCCGTGAAACGTGCGACCTGCAAGTCAGGTTGCATTTCTATGCTGTAGGTATCATGATTGCTAGCACGACGAGAATGTTCATTAAATAACCAAAAAACAAATTCTGTATTTTCATGTTGGATTTAGTTGGATTTTACCATATGTTTATTTTATTTTCTAGGGCTTTTTTATATTCGGAATTAAAAATATGTGACCAACCTGAATTTCTTCCCGTATTCTTCTGTTCTCTTCCTCGCGGTGTTTGGAGAATTTTCTATACAAATCATCTTCTTCTTGTCTGTGTTTCATCTCCAATTTGGTTTGTTCATCTCGGTCCTGAAACAACGAAAAAAGGTGAAATTATTAGTGAAAAAAATTTGCCAAAAAGGCTTCAATATGGCTTTAGAAGGTAGGTAAGGTACTTATTAAAATAAAGGTTAAAAAAAGCCAAAGTACGTAGACCAATTAATAGAACGGTTTCACGAACCTATCTACATGTTTGCTCCATTTATAATCAATTTAAAAATGCGTAAGTAAACTGGTAAAAAGTTGTCCAATCAAAGCCGACTGAATTTCATTAAATTAACAATGAAATTGATAACCCAGTGCGAAAGTCACGTCTGAAGCAAGCTTCTATTGTGTGTTCGTACGTGATTATATTTGTAGTAGGCGATTGATAATGAAAGCCCTGAGAGGCCCATGACTAAAAAAAATTGATAGCAACCTCTTTGCAACTTTTACAAAGTGAAAAAAAGAAAAAGTGTATTACTGCAAAGGGACTTCTTTAAAGATAAATACAAACTATCTATACATATAAACTACTAGCTGCGCCCCGCGGTTTCACCCGCGTAGGTCCCGATCCCGTGGGAACTCTGAGATAAAAAGTAGCCTATGTGTTAATCCAGGTCTTCAGCTATCTAGACACCGAGTTTCATCGCAATCGGTCCAGTAGTGTTTGTGTCAATTAGTAACAAACATACATACACACACACACAAACTTTCACATTTATAATATTAAGTAGGATGCATATAAAATGCTTTGCCCTGACTGACTAACGGATCAACGCACAGCCTAAACCGCTGATCGTAGAGACCTGAAACTTGGAGGGTGTGTTCTTTGTATGACTTAGGCATCCGATAGGAAAGGATTTTCCGAAATTCTACCCCTTAGGGGGAAAAGGGGGGGCAAAGTTTGTATGAGAGGTGATTCCTTGGTCCATTTTTGACTTCTACGCGGACGAAAGGCGCGGGCCAAAGCTAGTCTTCCCATTAAAAATACTTGTAGGAAGTCTAGATTTTTACAATTAATTAACCTAGATTGTTAACGTCAATTAAAATATCATATACCTAATTAAAATACCTATTAAACTCATTTTACCTAATCGAATATCTACTTAGACTACGCGTATTCTAATTCACATTATTTACACATATTCCGAGTAGAAGTAGATACTTATCCTGTTTAATATCAAATACCTTTAAATATTTATAGGTTTCATAACAATCTTGATTCTACTAACTTATTAGAATTATGCAGTAGGCGTACTAGATATTCAATATTATGCAGGTTTGCAAGGTTACTTATATTAAAAGTAAATGTATTCAGTAATGTGGAAAAGAGGACCTTATTTATTTTAATCATTACTTACATACCTACATACATAGTGGGCTATTTAATCTGTTATCATTTCTAATAAGTGCCTATTATAGAAAGTTTGTTTATATAATTTGTTATATATTTTGTTTTCTATTGACGGTCAAATGACTGATCAGATTTGGATGAAAATCCCCTAAACTATTAGATGGAGAAGGAAATAAATAACCTACCTACTTTTTAAATTCCGCGGGATCGGGACTTACGCGGGCGAAATCGCGGGGCACATCTAGCTTTGCTTTGATAAATGGCGGAAAGGTGATGAAAAAAAAACTGATATTATTATATCCCTGAACCTCTGAATTTTTTAAACATCTATTGAGAAATTCAAAACTATAGTTTAGAAAGAAAAAACAAAATTCGAAATTTCTAATTAGCTTTATATTCCGTTAGAGCAAGTTGGAGCACATACATCAAGAGAAGCCTATTATTTACCTACCTACCAATACTTAGATTACTGCGTAGTACATGTAAGTATATATCTATACGTAGGTAGGTACGGTCCGCAGCATAATTGCAGACCCACCGTAGAGTCTAAAATTACCATTATTAGAATGTTTCAATTCTAATAATTTTTGTTTGGTAAATTCCTGAACTTCAACTATAGCAGGTGGCTAACATCTTGCTTGTGTTAACAAAATTCTCATAACAGCCGTTTTGGAGCTCTACGGTGGGTCTGCAATTATGCAGTCGACCGTACAAATTATACTTATCAAGTAATCATCGTATAACATTACACCTAAAAGGCTCTCACACCTCGCCTATTTATTTAACAATGTGTCTATCGAGTAGACTCCATCAATATAATGGTATTCAGATTGAAGCGATCGAGATATATTCTAAGTATGTAGGTACTACCGTTATACCTACTTCATACCACTTTCATAAAAGCAAGTAGGTATTATCGCAACGAATCTTGACCGATGAGTTCTATTAGCGCAGGTAGAACTGAGCTCAAGTCATGCCGGTAATTTTTGCGAAGCTTTTTAATATTTTACCCAATAATGCTTCGTAACTCATTTTAAGATTGAGTAGGTATTTTAATCTTTATATCATAAACGCACGGCTAAATGCTTTTAGACATCGTTTTTCTGGTAATACCGTAAAAGCTTTGCAAGTATAAGGTAAGGAAAGTCAATATATTCCTTTTTTTCCACGTTTGTAAGATTGAGAGAAGAGATCTTTCTGTCCCAAAATGTACTTAGGTACGTCTTTCATCTCAAATATCTTTACCCTTTATCATTTGCCTTTATCATCTTCGAAATATGTTTTTAATTAACAGCGCTGTGTTTGGCGCCATTTGTTTACCCTTACTGAAAGATCTTTCTAAACCTTATGTATTTCCGGTGACTTTGAGAAACTTGCATCAAAAGTTCTTCCGGTAGATTTTTTATACAATTTGGGTTGGTTAAATAAAAAATGAATGTCGCACGTTCCGCTAAATAATCTTTGGGCCGCGCCTATGTGTCTGTAGTATGCAGCAAGTTTTACCGTTGGAGGTAATGTAGGTAAACCCAATTTATTTATATGAATCACAATTTGTGGACAAGAAAACTTGTTTTCACCAATTTTTTATTAAAGCTTACTATAGGTAGGTATATAAAGAGTTCCTCTCAAAATCTACCATCGAATTTTAAGTTGATATCGAAATGATGAATTTGAATATGAAATGTCTCATAAGCCTGTAATTTCACTATCGTCACTTCAAATCAGATGCAAATGCATTAATACTGCATTGCTTTGCGACAGAATAAGCTTTTTTTCAGTCATCTTTTTTTATTTTATCCTTTTGTCTATTCCACCAGTTTTCAGTCCCAATTTCATTTTAAAACGTGAACAGACGTCGTGTGTTTGCAGACGCGGCTCAATTGGGTGAGCTACGTCTGCTGGATGAATGAGGAGTTATGTGCCACTTCAGTTTGGCAGCCCCGTGAAAACGTAGGTAGAGAGACGAAATGGACTCGCATAAGAATGACTAGCCCACCCTGCAGTGGGATAAATCAGCCAAAATAAAAAACCATTTATCTAATTAATCTAGTAACTTCTTTAATCAAGTGTCGCCACCTGCCGAAGTGGTTCATGAAAGTGAAACTAGTGTCGTTCACCTAGAGTGGGTCGGCAGCCTTTAGAACGCTGCGCTGCACGCTGCTCGGTTTTTTACACATCATAGATCAAAGCTATTGTCTTTTGATACGTCTTTTGAAGGGAAGATTGAGTTTTGTTCGAGTGTTAATTATGTAGATGAAATATTACAATGTATGTAGGTAAGTACGTAATATTTGTTGTTTGTTGTTCAATAAATTGTGTAAGTTAAATTCAAATTAAGTATTACAAGAACCGTATTGATTTCAAAATGATTTCATTTATTGAACTAGCTCGTCGTCGGTCGTTTAACAGGTCAATAGTTCATTAGTGTTGTGGGTTAAATGTTTATGTTTATTTATTAATATTATGCATTCCGTTTGAGTTGCGTCAACCATTCAACAAAGAGGTAATATTTTAGTTAGTAACAAGTGTCTACCCACAGAACATCCGAATGAATGGATATCGGATACCGAACGGCGAGCGAGATGTAATTGTATGAAAATATTACGTAAATAGTGAACGAGTATACAATGGGAATACATTATCATTACATACATAATACGAGTTTTTATCGAGGGTCGACCGAGGAATTCTGTTTTTGTACAACTTAATCGTACAGATAACGGTCTGACGTTATCGTCAGTAGCGCGGTTGCGGCTCGGAGACCGGTCGTGTATCGTTTACACGTAATACCCATAGCGAAAATGCTAAAACTAGTCAGAGGAGTTCGCCGGCTCACTGCCACCACCGGCCAGGGCCGGTACAACAGTCACGCTACAGTCATCGGCACCGAGATCAACCGAAATGATCCTTATTACAACGAGAATAAGACCAAAATGGACGAACTCGTCGACGAGCTCCGTCAAAAAACGAGCGAAGCAATCAGAGGCGGGCCAGAGGAGGCCGTAAAGAGGCATACGGCGAGAGGCAAACTTCTCGTGAGGGACAGGATTAACCGGTTGGTGGACGAAGGTAGCGACGTTTTGGAATTGAGCACGTTGGCCGCCACCGACATGTATAAGGGTCAGGTTCCTAGCGCCGGCATCGTCACTGCCGTGGGCAAGGTTCACGGCCGGGACTGCATGATCGTCGCCAACGACTCTACCGTCAAAGGCGGAACTTACTTCCCCATGACTGTAAAAAAACACCTGAGAGCGCAAGCTATTGCTCAAGAATGTCGACTACCATGCATCTACCTCGTTGATTCCGGCGGTGCGCATCTTCCAGATCAAGCAGAGGTGTTTCCGGATAGAGAACATTTTGGAAGAATATTTTACAATCAAGCGAACATGTCTTCGGAAGGCATTCCGCAAATATCTGTTGTAATGGGTTCTTGTACTGCGGGAGGAGCTTATATTCCTAGTATGTCAGACGAGAGTATCATAGTTAAGAACCAAGGTACAATTTTCTTAGCCGGACCACCTTTACTTAAAGCAGCTACTGGAGAAATAGTGTCTGCAGAGGATTTAGGTGGGGCTGACTTGCATTGTCGTCAATCCGGTGTGACAGATCATTATGCACAAGATGATGAACATGCGTTACATCTTGCTAGAAACGTCGTCGCTAATTTAAACTGGAACAATGAACAAAGAGCGAGGGTATATGAATCAAAAGTAGACGACCCCGTGCACGATGTTGACGATCTTCACGGTATTGTTGGCGCTAACTTACAGAGACCTTTCGACATGAGAGAAGTTATAGCTAGAATTGTTGACGGAAGTAGATTCCACGAGTTCAAACAATTGTATGGGGAGACATTGGTATGTGGATTCTCGACTATTTACGGTCATCCAGTCGGTGTAATAGGGAACAATGGTGTATTACACTCTGAGAGCGCATTGAAAGGTGCTCATTTCATTCAATTATGTGCTGCTAGAAACATTCCTCTGCTCTTCCTACAAAACATTACCGGTTTCATGATTGGTAGAGAAGCTGAGGCTGGTGGAATTGCTAAAAATGGTGCTAAAATGGTAACAGCCGTCAGTTGTTTCAAGGGTCCGAAAATTACTGTTGTGGTTGGAGGTAGTTTTGGTGCCGGCAACTACGGAATGTGTGGTCGAGCATATTCTCCTAGTTTCATGTATATGTGGCCGAACGCTAGGATTTCAGTGATGGGTGGTCCTCAAGCTGCCACCGTTCTTTCTGTAGTTGCTCAAGAGAAAGCGAAAAGAGAAGGAAACCCTTGGACTGAAGAAGACGATAGAAAAGTGAGAGCTCCTTTAGAGGAAAAGTTCGAGAGAGAAGGTAGACCGTATTACAGCACTGCTAGGATATGGGATGACGGTGTGGTCGCACCTAAGAATACAAGAAAGATCATTGGACTAAGTTTATCAGCTGCTTTGAACGCACCGTTTAGAGATAGCAAGTTTGGTGTATTCAGAATGTAGTGATAGTGAATTGATAATGCGAGTACTTATATTTTTGATATTTTGTTATCTTATCTATAGTTATTAAGTGTTGAGTGGAACAGATTTGTTATTAATTTATTATATACTAGCCGCACCACGCAGTTTTACCCGCATTAGTCCCGGTTCCGTTCGAATATCGGGATAAAAAGAAGCCTATGCGTCATTTGAGGACTCCGTCTGTCTACATACCAAGTTTCATTGCAATCTGTTCAGTAGTTTTTGCATGAAAAGCTTTTAAAAATACACACATTTACCCTTCTGTGATCTTATCGACGAAGAGATAAGCTGTTACTAATAGCAGTGTTCGTTCAGTGTTCATGTCGAACATTTAAATGACTGACTGATTGTAATTATGAATACGTGTGACTGATAACGAGCAATTAAACTAGTCCTATTTTGTTTGTAACTCTGCAGTTTTATTATTCAAAGCTAATTTAGCACACTTATGGTAACTACGTAACGACATAATTTAGTTGCAATAACGTCATGGTATGGACACGTTCGACTAAGCTGAGAAGGTAATATAGGAGCATAGGGTCTGGGCAAGACTACTCCATTCTCACGTAAAAAGGACTAAACTAAAAAGGTCTAGTTGCAGAAAATCAGCCCGAATACAAGTACAAGAATACTTAAGGTACTTATAATATTTTTTGAAAACTTTTTACATGTAAAGAAAACAAGGATGAAACGTCCCAATAAGGATGGCTTCTCCACGACCTTGATGCCTTCGACGGTGACTGGCCAAGTTTAGCCCAAGACTACGATGTTTGGAAGGGTGTTAGGAGACCTTTGCCCATCAGTGGGACGAAATAGGTTAACTAGAGAGATTTAACGCCTACCTACGTCATAAGTTATACATATGATCTGACTACTATATCACACCCGCCTGATGGTAGGTGACGATGCGGCCTAAGATGTAGCACGCTTTCCTAGAAGTTACCTACCTATTCACTCGCGACTTAAAGACCCCCATTTTACAAGTCAGGAAAGACAGCTAGGAACTGACTCCATTCCTTTGCGTTACGAATAAGGAATGACGAAGGAAAACTTAGTACGGAGGTCTGGTGGTCTAAAGACCATAAGTCCGTCATAAGTTTTAAAAAAAAAAGTTTTAACTCAAATTAAGTAAAACAGATAGGTACAAAATATCGCTGTAAAGATAGGTACAAAGTTCATAAGTTAGTAAAAATAGATCATTATGTTCACCTTTGTTTGAAATCAAGGTCAGACTGTTAGGTATTTCTTTAAAACAATTCAATGTTAAGGGTGACCGCAGACTTCAGACTCCAAATCAGCCGATAGAACCTAGTACCTTAGCTTGGGTCTAGATGGTTTCATAAGATATAAAGAGACTAGCTTTTGCTCGCGACTTCTTACGCCGCTTCTTGGGTAGAAGTCGAAAGAATGTTAAATTAGAAGAAGATTGGGCCAAGGAATCACGTTGGCCCATACAAACTTTGCCCCCCTTTTTCACCCCCTAAGGGGTAGAGTTTCGGAAAATCCATTCTTATCGGATGCCTACGTTATACAAAGAATACGCCCTCCAAGTTTCAGATCTCTACGATCAGCGGTTTAGACTGTGCGTTGATCCGTCAGTCAGTCAGGACAAAGCATTTTATATGTATAGAAGATACAGATATCGCTTTTTAACCCTTTTTAAAAACGGAGATTACTGTTAGGTATGAGAGGTTATTCATTTCGCATTTAAGATTATTTTTATGTATGTCTGGTACTTATTAAACTGAATCAATTGAAACCGGAATACAATTATAATTGCGGTAGAACGCGGCAAATAAATTAATATTTTGTTAGAGGTAGAACACGTAATACAATTGGGGTAAACACGGGGAAAAAAAATTCTGGGGTTAAAACTTTAGGTTGAATATGGATGCCACCAATAAAACAACTCACAATTCTTTTGTTTGTCTTCAAACCTATCGATCGACTGCCTTTATCTGTAGTTTGTATCAGCCCCAAACGGAAATGATGGCAGAAAACCAATTATTCGCTGTTAAAACGCGACAAGTTTACGTAATTTTAATTTCATTATGAAACAATTGATTTGGTGCAAAAAAGAAGATATATTTTTTGGTAGAGTTGACGCAATTTAATAAGTAAAAACTAAGAGGTAAAGATTTAAGTTTCTTCGTTGAGACTTTCATAGCAAACAAATAGCTACTACCCTATAAAAGATCCAACCCAGCAATAAAGTTATCCCGTAAGTATAAAAACATGATAAATACAATCGAATTGAGAACTTCCTCCTTTTAAAGTTGTTTAAAAACAGCATTTGAATCAATTTGAGAGCTAAGATTCCATGTACCTATCTTTTTCGATTGAGACAACTCAAACGACAAAAAAGTGTCCCATAATCACATGTCACATCTGAGGACAACTGGGATTATAGTAAACAGCGGCGACAAATGGGAATGACCCAATTTTTATGTGTTTTTACGAACTTTTTAGGGTTCCGTACCTCAAAAGGTAAAAAAGGAACCCTTATAAGATCACTCTGTTGTCCGTCTGTCTGTCCGTGTGTCACCCACCACCGATTTTCTTAGGAACGGGATGACTTAAGCAGTTGAAATTTATACCAAATAGCGACCCGCTCCGGCTTCGCACGGTTATATTATGCATGTATTATACTTATAAACCTTCCTCTTGAATCACTCTATCTATTAAAAAAAACCGCATCAAAATCCGTTGCGTAGTTTTAAAGATCTAAGCATACAAAGGGACATAGGGACGGCGAAAAGTGACTTTATTTTATACTATGTCACTATATAGTGATACTGAGGTCTAATCCCTATTTTACGTGAAAAAATTGGTGCTATATTAACTTCACATAGGTGACCTAAAGCTTGAAAAGAATACATATTCGATTAAAAATAAAGAGAAAAACATGCGCGCGGTATTATCGTAATGTTACGCTTTCCAAGTGCTGGCAACGGTCTTCAATGTTTTTTTCCTAATGGAATTCCATACAAGAAAATACAGCACGTATCGGGCAACTCTATTAACTGAGTTAATTGCCGATTTATGTATATGGACGACGACCTCATTTTCAAATAACTATGGGGTATTGTTTTAAATAAGAGAAATTGTGAAGAAAGCAGTAGTTAAAAATATTTTATAACGTTAAATAGTTATTATTCTACGACTACTGAACATTTCGTAAACTGTGCCTCTTAAAACTAATCTACACTCATATTATAAAGAGAGAATAAATTAATTATGAAAGATTTTTTTGTGTGTTTTTAAAAAATAGGCTCTGAAACAACTAGACCAATTTTATAAAACGTATAAATAAAATAAAATAAATAAATATTTCAGGACATATTACACATCGCCATCCAGCCCCAAGCTAAGCAACTTAATGCTTGTGTTATGGGTGCCAGATAACGGTTAAACTACTTATATACTTTTTTTTTTTGTAAATATATACATATTATACATATAGGAAACACCCAGAACCAGAAACAAGAATTTATGGTCAGCATAAATACTTGTTCCCGGCGGGAATCGAACCCGCAACCTTCTGCGTCGCAGTCGGGTGTTCGCCCGACGCGCCACAGAGGTCGTCAAACGAGGATAAATTGATTCATTGTGAGTAACTATTCTACTTTTTTATTCCTATATTCCCACGGGATTGGGACTTACGCGGGTAAAACCGTGGAGCGCTGCTAGTGTAACATAAGATACGCAAGATTAACTTTTACGGTCGTGTGGGTTAAGCAACGCGAACGCGTGGCCTATTATAAGTCCGAAAGTTTGTTTGTATATTTGTTTGTTTGTTTCCTCTTTACGGTAAAACGCTGGCACCGATTTGGATGAAAATCGGCACAGTGCTATTTTATGGATTGGAGAAGGACATATTATAATACTTTAGATCCCGATATTCCCGCGGGATCGAAATTTACGCGGGTTATACCGCAGGGTTCAAATAGTATTTCATAATTTATCTGTAAACATCCGATATCTAACAGACTCCCCAGATAATTTTCATCCAACAAGGAAGGTCTAATCAAGAAGGATATATCTAGTTACCATACGGCTAGTGAGTTGAGTAGTGAGTGGTATCACGTAACATTTATCAGTTGCAATTGTATAACAACTAGAGCTACATAAATATCAATCAGCTGTGCAACTGGTAGCTGCAAAGGTGTGTCTATACGAGTAAATTGTTTGTAAGTAATTAATTAAATGATTAAGTAAAAAATCGAATTAAAACACGGTCGTGATAATACACGTTATAAGCTTGGATTAGAATTAAAATTAGGCATGTATAATATGAGGTTAATATCTCTTCTTCTCCTTCAGCAGCGTGTGTTAGCCCAATGTAGGCATATGCCAGAGCAATAGAATATTTTTTGAGTACGGTCTGGTCCACTTCCCCTTGTTGGAGGCCCAAGAACTTTTGGTGATGATCCAACTAATCTCAAAACAAAACAACAGACGATCGAAACGGATGCAAAAGACGATTAGACGACGCGGACCTGTGCGAACTTTAAGAAATAGCACAGAACAGGGAGCGATGGAAGACTAATGTTACGGAAGCCAAGACACACTTTGCGTCGCTGAGCCGCGGAATTACTCAGTACCAGACTTACACCCGTATTCACAATCAACCCTATGAGATTGCATAGTGCACGCAAACGCATAGAGCCGCAAATAAGACGCTGATTTGCTAGAGTGAAGAGAGCAGCACAAAATTGACCAATAATAGGGCCACATATACAGGGTTATTGGAAATTATACTAGCAACCCTGTATAGGGCCGCATTTAGCGCAGTGCGTTCACTTATCCAAGAGCCACTTAAGTACTGTTTGTGAACGCGGGCGTTAGCACCCAAGTAATGTATCTAGATATGCAATAACTTCCGCATTAATAGACCAAAACGGACCGACTAATTACGTACTCACTGAGTTAAATGGAGTAGTACTGATGTAACTTACCTTTTATGTCACTAAGTTATGCTGTTTGGCAAATAAGTTACTGAGGAAAAAACAGATAAATATTATACGATTGGTAAACATTCTCATTCAAGTAAACATATTACGTAAAGAAAGTAGATATTCATCTAACTATGCTAAAACCCCTCCGGCCACATTGGCAACTGGGAACCCAGACCAGAGCCAAGCCAGGCTGGAGGAGCTGGCTAGCCCGAGAGGGACCGCTCCACCGACTTCCCCGCAAAGTCCGGTGTGAGCGGTACGAGAGGTAGGTCGCAGTGCTGTATGGGCGGTACTGCGACTGAGGCGGGTTGCGGTGTAGTATGGGCTGCACCGCAACTGAGGACTAAGGGTCACGGCGGGAGAGGGTTGCCGGTATTGCGGTGAGCCGTTTCCCCTACCTTCTGTGGCCCTGACAGGGCCGCCACCGTTAGATGGCGGACGCGGTAGGGTTGCAGAGGAAGAGGACTGTCGGTGTGTCGTTGCCGCTTTCCCTGTCCTCTGTGACCGGAGTGGCTGGCGATGGGGCTACTTATTTGACCCATCGCAGGGGACCATGGGCGTCCATCCGCCCATGGTCCCCTGTGACAATAGGCATCGAGACGGAGCACCCTGGGGTTTAGTCGGTTGGAGCCCGACATAACCACTTCGTTGGCCCCAACAACGGAGTGGTACCCGACCGGGTTTCCCCAGGCCAAAAAAAAAGGTTAAAAGAGAGTTACCTACAGTAAAGACTTAAGAATAGAGTCCCGTTTTAGGGGTATGAAACCCCAAAAACGACAAATAAAAAGACAAATAATTATGCAGGTATCACGCAGTTTTTTTTTTTTTCATAAAAATTGGCATCGTCCACCTCTGTGTTCAGCCACATGGCACATCAATTGCGTCAGTTACACAATCCAAGTGCTATCAGGCACGTTCTTAATTAACAACTTTCTAGAGTCAACGAACGCGAGACTACGCGCGCAAACACCATCATTGCTTTGCAACAAAAACAAATTAAAGAATATTTGTTGGATAACAGTAACAGAACCTATTGTTTGTTTGATGAATAAAAAAATATGATTAAAAGTAGGTAGGGTTAGATATTGAGAACGTTGGTTGAAATATGTTTGTTTCTAAGTTGGCAGAATTAAGCCAATTTTTCTTACATGCATACGTCCACCACAAACTATGCCAGCTAAGCTCCGTTAAACCACAGAAGGCAAAACTGAAAAATTGCGAGCTAAGCTAATAAACTAACTTAGTTTAATGGCGGTGGACGGTCGGCTTAAGTATTCGATTTAATCTTTTAATTCCAACATGGTTATTTTCACTACTGAAGCTTTCGTTAGGCGTAGGCTAAAAGTTCAGTTTATAATTCGGTTCATCAGTTTTTGATAAATACCGTGGATATTTACTGATCGTGTAAACTAGTGCATAGATCGATGCATGGCTTGTTTATTTCGTCGATGGAATGTAATGGGTGTATGTTAAAATGTATAAACTCAAAATACATAACGTAATAATTTATAAAGTTAAAATACCGAAAATCAAAATACATAATGATTTAAAATACTTAAAGTTAATTAGCATAAGTTTTAAATTCATAAACTGGTAGGGGGTTTCTGTCACAGAATCGACACGGATAGGTTAGGTTAGAACTGTGACCGAGCGAACCGAGCGACCGGTGTCGCGGCAGCGGCCGGCGAGTGCTAGAACCGATATTTATTTATAACAAATTTTATTTATTTCGATTTTAAGTATTTTGATCAAGATGTATTTTGATTTTCGGTATTTTAACTTTATTTATTATTTAAAGATAACGTTATGAATTTTGAGTTTATACATTTTAACATACACCCAATGTAATCTATCAGTATTTCTCATACTGATGAACCACAGTAGGTAATCATTTTGTGTTTCCTTGCGATTTGTTTTTACGGTGCAACAAAATGTTTATCTATCTATATACAATACATACACTAATATTATAAAGAGAAAAGAAAAAATACCGGACCGATGTTGATGAAACTAGGTATGAGGATAAATTTATTCATCATAAATAACATAGGCTTCTTGTAATCTCGATTTTCCCAATGGATCGGGAGTTACGCGGAGTGCTGCTAGAAGTATTTATTCTTCAATATTTAAAAACTTTTTTTACCCGACTGCAAAGAAAGGATTGTGTTTTTAGTTTTATAAAGATGTATAAGTAGATGCCAGCGAGCGAGCGATCAAACGAGCCCGATGACTAATCGACCCATTTCCTTTGAAAATGTACATTTACGGCTGTGAAACCAGACTGTGCCTCCGCCTGTTGCCTATTTTGAATGAAACATTACGTCATTCGTCGTATAAAAAGTATGACGGTAGAGACCTTACGTGCAAACTGCTGGCGGTTGATGACAAACGACTATGGTGGTGACTTTTTGCTAATAAAGATGTCTCCAACAAAATTTCAGAATCTTCGTATAAATTTCCTAAATTGCAATTAAGGTTCTAACGGGTAAAAAATACCTTAATTAAAAACAAAATATTTCGTAAAAATAGCTAAAAAACTGGTCTTTTTTTAACCGACTTCAAAAAAGGAGGAGGTTCTCAATTCGTCTGTATGTTTTTTTTTTTTTTTTTTTTTTTTTTTGTGTGTATGTTACGCGATCATTCGAAGACGGCTCAACCGATTGAGATGATTCTTTTTGTGTTCGAAAAGTGATACCTCAGGGGTGGTCCCATAAAAATTTGGTGAGGATCTGATGAGAATCTTCGGAGTGATGAACAGAATTGCACCTCGAGAGTGCAGCAAATTGCTCAGTTTTCGATTTCCACCAGTAGATTTGGCCCATAAACGAATAGTTACCGATAAATGGAATATCTGAAACCACCTTCTCATCACAAAACTCTTCAATCAGTTACGATTACAGGTTACAATTTGAAGATTTTAGTCAAATTTAGTCGCCGGACTGGGTTTGAATGAATGTTAATAGAGAACCCTATCTTAAATGAAGTTCTGATGAGGATCTTCGAAGTGATGAACAGAAATGCACCTCGAGAGTGCAGCAAATTGCTCATTTTTCGACTTCCATCAGTAGAATTGGCCCATAAACGAATAGTTACCGATAAATGGAATATCTGAAACCACCTTCTCATCAGAAAACTCTTCAATCGGTTACGATTACAGGTTACAATTTGAAGAATTTAGTCGAATTTAGTCGCGGGACTGGGTTTGAATTAATGTTGATAGAGAACCCTATCCTAAATGAAGATCTGATGAGGATCTTCGAAGTGATGAACAGATCTGCACAGCGAGATTGAACAAATTGCTCAGGTTTCCATTTCCACTAATAGAAGTGGCCCATACACAAAAAGGATGAATGGGGCATCCGAAAACACCTTATTACCAAACTCTTCAATGGGTTACGATTAGGTACAGGTTGCAATTTGAAGAAACAGTCGCTTTCGCCTCATGGAGTAGAATTTTCAGTGACAGTGGCACTAAAAATGGTTAAATAAAAAATAAATAAAAATTTAAAAAACCGACTTCAAAAAAACCTGAAAAGAAAAACTAACAAAACCTGAAAAAAGAAACCAAAAAGTGAAAAATAATCCATTTCGGGTCACTAAGACAGCAGATAACTTAAACATAAGTACTTACTTGGAAGTCGGACTGGGTGACACCATGTTTTCTTTATACCTCTCAACATTCAATCTAACCCAGTCAGACTTCCAAGTAAGTACTTATGTTTAAGTTATCTGCTGTCTTAGTGACCCGAAATGGATTATTTTTCACTTTTTGGTTTCTTTTTTCAGGTTTTGTTAGTTTTTCTTTTCAGGTTTTTTTGAAGTCGGTTTTTTAAATTTTTATTTTTAAATATTTGCTTTATTGTCAATCAGAACAACAATTCATTTGTTTATTTTTTTGTTATTGTGTCACTAATTTCAATGTTTTTTATTTTTAATAAGGTTACCTTATTGCAATTTTGTTATTAAAATTAATGTTCGTCTAATAAATTAATGAGTTCAAAGACTTTTAACTTTAACTTATGCAACTCCTTTGAGTTGCATAAGTTAAAGTTAAAAGTCAGCAGCAGCAGCATTTCTAGCAGGTCTTTACCTGCTAGAAATAAAAACATTCTAACAATTTCAATTTTTAAACTCTACGGCGGATCTGTACCAGCTGCACTTTTGTTGGCCGATTGTACCTACTCGAGTACATCTTAATTATATGAGCAAGGTCTGCGATGTATTTTTTAAAACACAGAAATCAAGAAGGCAAACAATAATGGTCGGTGATACTTACTTATGTTTAAGTTCCAATAGTTTCATTTCATATAGCAACCTATCTGTGGGTCATACTTACCCCTCTTTGTCCGGGGCGTCCAAAACTAGCTATGAATATGGGAAAACTACACAAATAACTCTCAACAATGAAATTAAACAGGTAATTCTTATCTTTTCGAGTTAAAATGTGCATATTGTGTTAACTAACAGTAAAGCTTTGTGCTTCCTCAGTGAGACGTGAGAACAAATTCAGAGAGAAAAGTCATCGGGTCAACACTTTTTAAATGAATTAATTACTTTTTTATTATAAATAGCATGTTGTAAATACTACAAAGTTGAGTTCAAACATTTTTTTTGGGAGCATCCTGCTTTATCATCACTACATAGTATAAAACTACATAGTATGCGGTTTTTTTAATAGATAGAGTGATTCAAGAGGAAGGTTTATATGTATAATACATGCATAATACAGCCGTGCGAAGCCGGGGCGGGTCGCTAGTATATGATATATGAAAGATCGGTAAACCTAAATTAAAAATTAGGCAAATTTTATTTACAAATTTATAAAAATTAGACAAAATTAGGCAAGGTATATGCCCTAATAAGAATTGAGGCATAATTATAATGCACACCATGAGTGCATATTATAACGCACTCTGTTATGGGGATTACAAGAGCTAATGATCGGTTACTGGCGTACTGCATAGAAAGGCACAGAGCGATTCGAGATGATGCAAACGCAATTCAGCAATGTTTGGATATTACCCATACAGATGAATTTCAAATAATAGAACAGTATTACGGTAGTAGCATGGTAGTAGGCATGTTTTATGATAAAACCAGAACTTTTGCATGGTATTTTAAATAGGTTTAAATGTAAAAGTACGAAAGAAAAGAAAAGTATATAAGTAGTATATCCGTTGTCTAGCACCCATAACACAAGTCTAGTTACTTAGCTTGGGGCTAGATGGCGATGTGTGGAATGTCCTGCTATATTTATTTATTTATTAAGTCTTTTTCAGAGGTATTTTCTTGATTTTTCCTATTCAATCGAAAGAGTTGCATTCTGTTTTGAGCATTGTATTTCGATAGTAATATAATATTGTTTAGTGTTATTTGAACATACATAATATGGGTGTTGGGGGTTAGGGTTTCTGTGTAGTTTTGTGTTTACTGAATTAAATCATTTTTGAGCATTATAATACTCGCGTTTAAGTCCTGTTCTAATCTAACGTCCGAACCTGCTTATTTACCTTATTCTGAAAACCTACGCTGTACCCACACGTTTCTATGTGTAGGTACCTAAATATTCAAATAAATACCAAAAACAGAGTTCATCGCAATCCAATCCATATTGAAGATAATTAGATACCTACTCATTCCATCGAATATGTAAATGACCCGCAGAATTAACGTTCAACCTCAAACCTACGTGAAAATAATCTAAGTCCCTACTTACTTATAATAACTTTACTTAAGTAACTAACTAGGTACATTTAATTCGGTCGGTATCTTTTATTTATGTTTTCATTAGACTCCTGCACGTTATAGTTGCCTACTTTGGTTTACCAAAGTTAACGAAGTAATTAGATTCAAAATTCATCTAACCGCTAACGTAAGTACCTACTCACTTAAACAAAGTTACCGTACTTTTAAGTAACTAGGTAGGTACATTGAATTCGATCGGTATTTTTTTTATATTTCTCTATGAGACTCTTGCATAATAAAGTTACTTAGTAACGCAGAGGTTAGCCCGATGGCTAAAAGCTATAATGCTAGAAGCATTGCAACGCTGAATGGAGTTTCATTTATTTATTTGTTTGTTACTAGTTAAGTACTAACCTATTAAAGTTAAAACAAGATAGTTGATTCAAAATTCGTCTTCGTAAACTCATCCCGTATTATAAGTATAATGAGTCTATCATAGAGTCAAATAATTGTGGTCCTAACTAACTTAATTACTTACTTATTTTTATTGAGTATTTAAAGGTTATGCTTTGTGGAGTAGATTAAACACACAAATGCATGCTGTTCTGACCTTTCTTCCGTATCCTTTTCCGACAAATTGTATCAAACCTTACTCATAACAAGTTAGTTAAGTAAACTAAGTAAAATTGCTTTTACTTGCGTTTGCTTGTGCCATGTGAAGCAAACAGTTATAAAATCCGCTATTCCCACGGCCTAGTGGTTACGAGGCGCCTCTGTAAGC
Organism: Idaea aversata; assembly: GCA_907269075.1. Lineage (NCBI taxonomy): Eukaryota > Metazoa > Arthropoda > Insecta > Lepidoptera > Geometridae > Idaea > Idaea aversata. Next base: position 11,323,087 of record OU026101.1, read on the forward strand.
TAATTTTGACGCATCTGTCTACTCATTTTAGTAATTAAATATTTTGAGAAGAAAAATTAAAACTATAGAAACGCACTAAGTACTTTCCCACATTACATAAGACTGTAAACCTATAGAAACGCTTAGTCCGTAAGTAAGTTTCCGTTAAACTTTAGGCATAAGGCATAAGACGTTATAAGACTTTCCGCTTGGATATCATGCCGCAGTATACCTATCCTTCAAAAAACTGAATGCGTTGGGGCTCAAAGTTAAGCAATTTGTTAATAAATTAGACGTGTAAAGACTTTCTTTCAAGATAAATATAAGGCTATATACTGGGCGTTGAATAACGTTGCATAATTTCAAAAACTCCGAAAACGACGACGCTTGCAAACGTTATAGTCGTGGAAGACCACGATTTTGTTAAACAATTAATCTATTTTTTTTAATTTGAAAGTAGTGAAGGGCTACTTAATTACTTTATTACATTGTCCATAATGAATAACGCATGTAACTTTTACTAAATTATGCCTTCACATCTTTCTAGTGCCGAATTCAAATTCATTAAAACATTATAATTGTCAATACGAGTACAAAAGTAACGAGACATGCAATCAGACTTATGAATATGAACAAGACGAACAATTTCTAACACTTTTACTTGTTAATCCAACCAAATTATACAATAAACGGATTTCTAACGAACTAAAGTTTTATTAGGACTGTTGTAAAGGTACTAGCGCCACTAGTGACTGTAAATGTAATGTTGTATTTATATCGGACTATACTTTCGCCTGTCCATTTGTCGTTAGAGCACTTGCGTGTTGAAGCGATGTTTTCTAATTGATAGTATTTTTTTGTTATTGATGTCCATCTGATGTCTGTTTTGAAGATTGTTGCTTCTTTAACTTCTAAGACTTGGGTCAAACCAAAAACTAGAATTGTCAATTTTGGTTAAAGGCAGGGAAAAGGGAAAATTACCAAACTTTCATTATTTTTTTCGAAATAAAAAAATAATGAAAGTTTGGTACTTACAAGTTTTCGCGAAAATCTACTTTAGCTTAATATCGTGTTGACTCAGGACCTTGATTTTTATATACCTAATAGGGACTATAGACTTAAATATCTGGTATTAATTTCAACATCCTAGGTTCACCCGTTCCTGAGGAAATCGGTAGTGCTACAAGGACAGATGACGGGCAAGAGAGTGTTCTTTTATGGGTTCCTTTTCACCATTACAGGTACGGAACTCTAATTAAAGAGTGTTTACGTCTATAGCTACCTAATTAGAATGTAAAGATGAAGTAAGTATAAATACAAAACCTTCAAATAGAGGCTTCAAAGATGCTCAAGGACCTTTTCGACTATTTTCGTGAAACAATTCAATCGAATGAATAAACATTTACTTCATGGGCGTACCCACAGTGGGGCAAGGTGGGGCATTTGCCCCACCCTGACTCGGAGCTTATAATAAAAAAAACGGTTTTTAATATAAGTAACAAATATAAATATTCACTATGTTACTTTCAAAATTCTAATGATTTTTGAACGAATACCGAAGTTTATCCGCCCGCGTTCCCTACCCTCTCCCACCACTTGCACGTTCGCGACAAATTTAATGGCCCCTCTTCATGATGGGCCATCATGCTGGCCCACTGATATGCTGGGCCACGGTGTCAGTTTTTCGGTCACACATCAAAAGAAATGGGCCAGCGATGGCGGTATGCATCTGCACGTGGCCCATTCCTCAGTGAGTCCTTGATTGTAAATTGGTACGTGGTGCATAGATATTATATTGCGGCAACGGCTGCTTCGACGTCCTTCTCCAATTTACAACTGAACGTTGCCATCGTGTAGTTGCGATTTAACCATCGCATTGCCATCACGCTGGTTTAGTGCTGGGCCATCATGTAGAGATTAATTAGCCAAAACCCCCCACGATATTATTAAAATAAATACAGTAAATAAAAACATTTATAATTTTCTACTACTTATCGAGTTTTTTTACTTTTATTTGCTTCCGCCCCACCCATTACAAAACTCTGGGCACGCCCATGATTTACTTTGTAAACTATTTAAACGCCTTTTTGAAAAAAAATACTGATCTACTGATACAAAATTTGGAAATTATCAAAAAGTTTCTAAGTAACGCCTAACTCCAACAAATATGTGACAGATAAATATCTACATAGGTACAAATTAACAATTTCATTAACGAGCTGCAAGTAAATAGTCACATAAGATATACTTACATACTAGAGTAAACAATACATCTCAGGCCCCATTGTTACCTCCATCTTCCTTTAAAGATAAAACATCTTCCGCAACATCCATCTCTCTCTATCTATAGCCAGAACGAATGAGATCGACAGAGGTGACGGATATGACGTGACTATATCTTTGGAAAGTAAGATTACGTACACTTTGAACTTTGTTTAAATAAGTACTTTTCTCTCTGCTGTGATTCGACAAATATTTTTGAGAATACATAAAGTACTATTCTATAGCCGTAAAAAGAATCGATCCACCCCCACCATAGTAACCATTTTCAATTTGATGTTTAATAATTTAGCTTTTTTAGCCCTTGATATTTTTTTGGGGAGAGTATCGCTAGAGACCTGAATCTGAAAGAGGATCGTAGTTTTGGAATGAGGCTCCAATTCATCAAAACGGTAATAATCGCACTAAGAGTATTGTTTCATCATGATTTATTTGGAATCAGTTGCCTGCGTTTACCTCTCCTGAAATGTGCTATTTGGTGGTTTTAAAAATCACGAATGAATAGCCCCCATAAACAAGATTGCTTTCTATCATCAAAATCGCCAATCGACAGACTTTTTTTTGTATGAAATTGACATATTATTATGCAAACAATAAGTCACGTGATCTTGCGTTAGAGAAATAAACATGGACGTACTTATATTATTACATCCATGGAAATAAATGTTAGGTCAGTTTCATACAATACTTTATGTCAATTTCATACAAAAAATGCTGTTCTATTGGCGATATCGCTAATGGAAAGTAATCTTGTCTAAGGTGGCTGGTAACTTAACGAGAGTGAGTGCTACAGCTTCGACCGCATCGTCACCTACTATCAGGCAGGGTCTGATAGTGTTCAAACGCTGACCTATCTCTTGTAATAAAACGTGTGTGGGCCGATTTCTTTGGCGGCCAATGGAATAAGTAACAAACCTAGTATATTAGTGTGTTTACCTTTCGATTTCATTCACAAAATCCACGCACGGCCATCTTACATTAGCTTCTAATTGCTAATTATGCTTTGTTCAATCGAACATCGGACATAAAGCTCGCTTCGTGGGCGTTATTACCAACTAAGATCGGAATGATGTCAGAATCTGACCTTTACTCCACAATATGAATGAGGTAACAATAGTATGCATTTCAATTAGGCACGGTAAGTCGCGAATGGGTTTCGGTTTTTAAGTAGGTCGACTTTATCACTAAAGTCAAGTATAAAACAAACATAAAATGAACTTAATGATACATAACTTTTGTCCTCTCATACTGAGGTAATGAGGTAGCTTTTGGAGGTTTGACTTCAAAATTCGTATTGTAATGTGTGTTGATAATGGGTTTGATTTTTCTATTCGAAAATCTATGTACACTCCCACACTCTGGAGGAAGGCACGTTGGTCTTAGCTGCTATTTTTGGTACAGTCGTTAAATGAAGTTAGAGATCTTCCCGAAGCTCTTTTCAGGAATAAAGGACAACGAACAGCACAATTGGCGAAACAAATCCTCTTTAAAAAAGTAAAGCTCTCTAACATGTGTTCTACGTGCCCATTTCGGTACCGTCCTAGCTCTTACATCTGTATGAAAACTGTCACCTGTTAATTACTAAGTAAGGCGAAATATTTGGTATGTTTCATTAGTTCTATTAAAAAACTGTTTCATTAGGAACTTGAGTATTTTCTGTCTCAGTAGGTACTTCCATGGAGGCAGTCAAGGCATTGGAACTATTGCAACTATATTTTCTCATGAATTCCTTTGTAGTTTTGTCCAAAAGACCGTCGAAACCAAAAGACGGTCGACACAGAATCAAAAGACTATCAAAACAATAAGCAACAAACGATCAGAACGGAAACATAAAATTCTTCCGTTTTTCCGACATAATGAGCCAAAATCTTAAGCCTCGTGTAACACAATAGTTACTATTATAAAGTAAGCAGCCTAAAGCTTAGTGAAATGACAGTGAAATTATGAATGGGTCGACAAACTCGCAGGAGAAGTGACCTTGCGCCTACGCATCTAGTGCTTGTAACTTGATAAGTAAGCTACTTGTATTACCTACCTGTGCGCTGTGTGAGCTTGTCTATTGTTTAATTAGAGTTGTTGTTTTGATTAGAGGTTAGCAATGCAATGTTTGAGACAAGTTGTAGTCTACACATAACTTTTTAAATTCACACAATTTGCATTATCAAAGATGACGTGGTGATGGATGCATTCAATTTAGACTGGCTTAACATAGCCCAGGACCGACAGGTTTGGAAGACCTCTGCCCTGCAGTGGGCAAAAGTTTTCCAAATCTGCATAGGTCAATTAAAAAAAAATATTAATCTTTTTCTTTCTTTTTCTTTTTCTTTTTCAAAGCCGTTGTTAACGTTTTACTTCATCGTCGAGGTAAGATAGAAAACTACGCGATGAAGACTTGGGAAAACGTATTACACCCAATTGATTATTTACTATTATACTCAGCACTAAGTAACTACAGAATATTTTGTTAAAAATTAGAAATTAATATTTAATAAGGCACTATCAACCAGTTTCTTTAATTACTGATTTACCTAACCAGTTCAGACACTCAACATTCCAATATGATTATCATTAAGTATTGTTATTGTTGTATTCCGATTGGATTTCCCAAAGGTATATACCAAAACTATTTGGTATTTGGATGGATGATCTTCTGACCTATGAAATTCCGTTTTTGGGGGGGTCCATACGCCAACGACCTTGCTACACAGATTTCTAAAAAGTTAATACCGGCACCGGTCGCCTTCGTTGGTGGAAATTGTTGATTGTTACGAATGTGTTTTGTTTTTCTCAAAAGTGCTGAGATGGAATTGTAGGTAAGATTATTACCGAAATTTTGATGTGACTTTGAGCCAAAAATTCCCTATAGTTTTGAAGCTATCCTAAAATTAAGAATTAAAACTAGTGTAACTTTAAAATGACCAGACCTATTCGTCTTAAATTGCCCCAAAATATCGGTAAAAAAAACTCACCTACAATTTCATCTCAGCACTTTTGAGAAAAACAAAACACATTCATTACAATCAACAATGATAGTTGTAAGCGACGGGTATTTCTTAAACGCGTTGCGTTTGGCAGTATATATAGCCTATGACAAACACGCTTTGACTTTCATTACTCTATTTTAAATTTATTGATCGCAAAAAAATAAAAACCCCCATGAGTTTCTTGTGTCTTCTTTTTACTGGTGGGCAGGTCCTGAAGACACACATCCTTACTTTTAGGATGATTCAATGTGATCTTATGCGAACAATACCAACTGATCTTTTTACTTGATTACACAAATTCCACAAGTGTCTCCAGCTTTGGAGGAAAAGCCTCCCGCTTCAGGATAAACGCCATCCAGAGGTGCTCCGGAGATTTCATAAGACACCCCGAGCATGGACGTCTTTAACCTATCGGAGGCCCTGGATTGGAGGCCTTGGTTATTAGGATAATGAGAGACTTTGGCAGAACACTATTTCGAATTTTAAAAGTTTTGCGTTAATAGGTACATATCGGTTATCGTTTTGTGATCTTTCAGGAACTGGGCACTTGCCCAGAGTGCCCTGTGTGAAAGAAGCTAGGGATCTGTCCTCGGACCGCCAATCTGCAATGAGGATGGTCACGGGGGAGTGTAAATCGGTATAAATCCGACATAACTCGTCGATCCTGGGGACAGCGAATAGGATTTTCTCTCCATTATAAAAAGGTATTTAATAATATAGACTCTAGACACAGCGATCTAGGGTATGCAGTTGTCAATCAACCGCTCATATTTTATTAAATACGTAGGTGGATAGATAGAGTAAATACTTAGAGGAAATGTTATCAAGTTACCATCTATACTAATATTATAAAGCTGAAGAGTTTGTTTGTTTGTTTGTTTGAACGCGCTAATCTCAGAAACTACTGGTTCGAATTGAAAAATTCTTTTTGTGTTGGATAGTCCATTTATCGAGGAAGGCTATAGGCTACTTTTTATTCCGATATTCCCACGGGATCGGGAGTTGCGCAGGTGAAACTGCGCGGCACAGCTAGTATATTATAAAGCTTAAGAGTTTGTTTGTTTTTTTGAACGCGCTAATCTCAGGAACTACTGGTTCGAAATGAAAATTTATTTTTGTGTTGGATAGTCCATTTATCGAGGAAGGCTAATAGCTACTTTTTATCCCGATATTCTTGCGGGATCGGGAGTTACGCGGGTGAAACCGCGGAGCGCTGCTAGTTATATATAAAGCTGAAGAGTTTGTTGGTTTGAACGCGCTATTCGCGGGCCCTACTGGTTCGATTTAAAAAAAAAATATGTGTTGGATAGTCCATTTATTGAGGAAGGCTATAAGCTATTTTTTATTATGATATTCTCACGGGATCGGGACTTACGCTGGTGAAACCGCGGAGCACAGCTAGTCATAATATAAAACCGGTAACTATGAATGGGAGTCCAATGTAAACGAGACGGTTGTTGGACGGGTCGACGCGGGCGCAGGCGTGCGGGCGCGGCCTTGCGCCCACGCATCGTAACTGTACCTTGGATGCACTTCGTTTACTTAACGCGACTTGTGCGCCGCGTCGCGGTTTCTACCTTTCAATGGTGGGTAAACATCTAGGAAAGTTGAAATAAAAAAAAGAAGAAGAAGAGTTGAAGTTGAAGTTGTATTTTTGTCGTGTGCTTGTCCAAATAAATGTTTTTTTTCTATTCTAAATATATATAATTTATTGAACTTATTCGGTAAGCAGATCATGCGTTTTAAGCTGATGATCTCGGAAATATCTAGACTTGCTTCCAAAGAACCTCCGAGGATGATAATAGAAAGCAATCTTGTCTGTGGGGACTGGAAATTCCCTGCACTGTTAAACGACTTCACCGATTTAGATGAAAATTTGCAGAGGGGTAGTCTTACTTTTATCACCGACTAGCCGTTGCCCGCGACTTCGTACGAGTGGTAGTTTTGTTTTATATACTAAATCCTTCCTCTTGAATCAATCTATCTTAAAAAAAAACTGCATCAGAGTTCGTTGCGTAGTTTTAAAGATCTAAGCATATAGGGACTGACAGACAGTGGGAAGCGACTTTGTTTTATACTATGTAGTGATGTTCCCACAAGATGTAAAACCGCGTGTTGCTGCTACTATATACGCATAAATTCACTTTTACTAACATCAAGACATCAAATTACGAAAACAAAATCATGATTTTGATAAACGATGAATGGAATATGAATCAAATCGTGTTGCACGGTATCGCGTGATCTTAAAATTTAATGTCACACATTGCGTGCGCGCAACGAAATCTGGGGTGAAAATTATTGCAATAAGAGCGTGCGTATAATATTATAGGTGTTGTAAAATTATAATTGAGTGTTTTAATAGCTTTTATATTTGTAATCAAACTGTTAAATTATTACTTGTATTGTAATTAATATAATGATTACTTATACCTATACCTACTTATTATTGATTATGATCCAATTATGCTGTGGTTAATTCTTAGTATATTAAAAGAAATTTCTTGATCATTAATTTACTGTAAAACATATAAGTGAAAGTAGATAATATCGTAGCATTTGATAAATTACTTAAATATATTAGACCAGACCATTTATTAGGAACATCTTGTACCTATCTTTTATCAATGATCCTGAATTCAGGTGTCAGTTTCTTGAAATACTTTAACGTAAAACATGAAAAGTTAATTTATTTTTGAAAAGATTTGAAAGTGAAATAGTAGTAAACGGTGAAAATACCATTTTCCCCCTTTTTCACTAGACCGCAAAAACCCTCAATCCCCGTATTTAGGTAGGTAAGTGTATGTATGTGAGTCCCATGTTAATACAGACCGTCAAGTCCGGTTTTCACTAGAGTAGATATATCAGTTGAAAGGATGATAGGGTGGGGCTAGACAAGTAGCGATTGTAGAAAAGTAAATTATTTAATTTAACAAAAAGTACATACTGAACATATTTTGGAGTATATGATTGAATGCCTATGGTGAAAATACTTGAATATCTACAATATTTCCACAAGATTCCTAAAACTGACACCACGTGGTAAATCCTCGTAGCAAATTCATCGTAGCCTACCAGAGAGTCTCTACCCAATGTAAGACGTGTTATCTAACAAAATATACGCAATATGCTCTGTGAATTTAAGTTTACACACAGAGAGATGATAATCTTGCCTGATCGCGGTCACTTAGAAAAGAAACTCCAACGCAACTGTGACTTCTAACTCGTCTAAGGCACTATACGCGGTTCGTCCGGATGCGATCAACCGACCGCAGGATGCGGTTGCGATTGCGGCTAAACGCATGACGGTTAGCCGTGATAACACAGAATACTATTTAGTTAAATAAAGGGGGAAACCTGTTGTAACCGCAAACCGCGGTTAGTGACCGTCCGGTCAGCGGTGTTGTCAGGTCACTACGCTGTGTGCGACCAGGGCACAACAGGCTCAGTCGGACAACAATCGCATCGGTATGCGTATAAAAACGCTATACGCATAACGATGCGTAGTTTCTCATAGGTACATATTTTTCATCATCCGCCTGAAATGATAGAGTTCCGCTGTTGTGGACGCACGCTACACGCTATCAAAATACCCCAACCTTTCTAGTCAGTGTCACTCATCCAACACAGAGTGGGTCACAGAATGTTTAATTCAATGCGCAAACGCAGCCAACTCTCATTGTTACTCGCTTTGTTGATTCCAAAACGATGGTCACTCGTTCGTAAACAATGTATTTTATAGCTATAAACTAGCTGTTGTCGGCGACTTTATCCACGTAAGAGTTGAAATTTCCAAAAAAAACTACGTTATAATAAATGCCAAATAATAACCCGATTCGTCCGCTTAGAAAGAATTTTGGGAAATTTTACCGCTATCACTCGCGTGAGTCCCGATTCCGATGGAATTTCGACATTAAAAATTGTTTAATTATCCAATTGTAATAAACACCAAGTTTCATCGTAATCGTTTCAGTAGTTTTTGCGAGAAAAACAAACAAAAAAAACTAAATCAAAATCGGTTCATCCGTTCGGGAGCTACGATGCCACAGACAGAGACACACACACACAGACACGTCAAACTTATAACACCCCGTCGTATTTGCGTTGGGGGTTAATAATAAATAAGTAAAACATAGACGAATTGAGAACCTCCTACTTTTTTGAAGTCGGTTAAAAATACTAATGCTACTACAAAATATTAATACTATAATACGCCCAAGACAAAGTTTATCGCATCATTCGTACTTAGTTTCTTAGTTATCGCGGGTTGCAGACCGCGAGGTAAGTAAGCTAAGTCAGTTAAGCTAAGCGAGCTAAGAAATATGCTGCGTTCATACCGACAAATGAGGTAAGCTAAACCAGTGTTGTGCTCGTTGCACTGTATCGTCGCGCGTAGCTGCGAGGCGGCATACGCAGCTAACTGAGTTCTGTTCAGTTAGCTCACATAGTTTGCGGTCTGAGAGCCGATCGTCCACCGCCAAGTAAACTAAAGTTAGTTAAGCTTAGCTCGCATAGTTGAACCAATTTTTCATACATGTGCGTCCACCGCAAACTATGCCAGCTAAGCTACGTTAAACTGAAAAACTGCGAGCTAAGCTAAACTAAGATTAGATAGATAGATAGATCGATAAATTCTTTTAAAACATATAACAATAAACATTAATAATAAAATAAAAAAAATAAAAAATGCTTAAGTCTAAGTGTTACAAAGGGCGGCCTTATCGCTCAAAGCGATCTCTTCCAACCTTTGGATGGACAAGAAGTTGAGGAAGGTAGGGTTTTCAAACTTAGGAAATTAATTAATAGTTCTTTATTGTCTTTATTTAAAATGTAATAGTAAGTAGTTGAAACTCAATAAATAAATTATTGTTTATATTCCTGCTCTAATTCTTGTAAAAGTTAGATCATTTATGAAAAAAATATTAAAAGTTAGAACTTTGAGTGTGCAAATAATAGTTTAGTTCAATAATAGTTTAGTTTAGTTGGAGGTGGACAGTCGGATTGAAAGACTACGTCAGCTAAAAAAAAAAAAGCTTACTTATCTTGGCTCGCGGTCTGTAACCCGCCTAAATGGCCACACTGGATAATAAGTGATGTTTTTGTCATAACAACTGGGTCTCCCACCCTCGCTACCTTCAATTAACAACGTTACCTAACACAATCTTCCCACAAGCGAACAAAGTACGGCAAATTGCGGTAAACTGTTTAGAAAACTTACTTGATCTGATTTAATAAAAACTTAGTGAGTAACTGTTGCTTTTTATTATGTTTCACATTGTAGGTTTTTACAACACAAAAGTTTTTTAAATGTATTTTTTTTCTCATTTGTGTCCAATTGTAATTGAATTACAAATAACTTTATGGAATTACCTGTGACCATGTCGATTGTAGAGCACTAATAATGATGCACTTTTTATAAATTCATTATACCCTAAAACAAATATGAAAGGTGGTATCATCACTACATAGTCACTACATAGTATAAAACAAAGCCGCTTTTTCTGTCCCTATTTCCCTTTGTATGCTTAAATCTTTAAAACTACGCAACGGATTTTGATGCGGTTTTTTTAATAGATAGAGTGATTCAAGAGGAAGGTTTATATGTATAATACATGCATAATATAGCCGTGCGAAGCCGGGGCGGGTCGCTAGTATAAAATAAAGTCACTTTTCGCCGTCCCTATGTCCCTATTTCCCTTTGTATGCATAGATCTTTAAAACTACGCAACGGATTTTGATGCTGTTTTTTTTAATGGATAGAGTGATTCAAGAGGAAGGTTTATATGTATAATACATGCAGAATATAGCCGTGCGAAGCCGGAGCGGGTCGCTAGTTAAAAATAAACTAAAATGCTAAAGTATTATGGTATATAAACGCTACCTACCAATAATAAGGGCTACCTTAAAAATAAAAAAAAACTACTCAAAATAAAAGTTATTAGATAAAATTTGATTTATTATCAATCTAAAAAACAATTCCTTTGTTTATTTTCTTGTTATTTTGTCACTCATTTCATGGTTTAAAAAAAATTGTGCCTTTTATCATTCGCAATTTACTATATTTAAGAATACATTATAATGTATTTCAAAGTAAGTATGAAATTGAAAAGTTTCGTCCGTTTTAAAATTAAGAAGGTACCAGTACCAGCTAATTTATCAAACTATTGCCAGACAATATTTCTAGACAGACTGATTACCAAACCGGTACTATAAAATAACGAATAAATTCATAGGTCACTGTGATATAAATTTTACCCAGATTGCTAATTTATTTTATATCGATTCTTGAATATTTTATTATTATGTAATAAATGTAAGATGTATTACTAGTTTAATAATTATGCTTTAGAATGCTTTGATTTCAACCTTTGGTTGGTTTACCTGCCTGCTAGCAATAAGGGCCACTAAAAGGTTTGTATAAAAAATGTATTCTTATTACTGGCAAATGAACAAAAACAAAAGAAATGATTTATCTAATTTATTAAAATACTAGCTGCGCTCCACGGTTTCACCCGCGTAACTCCCAATCCCGTGGGAATATCGGGATAAATAAAGATGTAAGCTATCCTATCTATCAAGGTGAATCAAACTGCACACGGTGTGCAAATTTGATTAAAATCGGTTAAGTAGTTTAGGAGTCCATCGCGCACAAACAACGTGACACGTAATTTATATATATTAGAATTTGATAGTATACGCGAAACATTGAGAACCGCCTCCATTTTTTTTTAATCGGTTAAAAAAGCACATAAATGTGGCATTTAAACCCTCCCATGGTCGGGTAAAGAGAAACAATTTGCAACCACCTCATACCAGTTTACAAAGTTAGAGGCTACAAACGCCGAGAACAAGTTCCGTTGCAGTTCTTTTGTTATTCCAATGTATTATCAGAGATCATCGTGTAATCGACAAGTCACGCCAGATTTCTCGCGGCTAACTGATGGCTCCTGATCTTGGGAGAACAAGTTATGGGAGGAAAGAATTAAAAGCGTACAAGTGAGCAGGAACAGGGTTAAAGGTGTACAATATTACGGTAAACTTGAACAGGAAAAGGTCGCGGTAAAATGAGCAGGTAGGTGTAACAGTGCAGAGAATTACGATAAATATGATCACAAGTGTACAAAATTAAGGTAAAAGTGACCAGGAAAGGGGTAAAGCGCACAATATTACGGTAAAACTGGTCACGAAAGTGGTAACAGTGCACAATGTTACGGTAAAAGTGAACATGAAAGGGGTAAAAGTGCAGTATATTACGGTAAAACTGAACTGGAATTAGGTAAAAGTGCACTAGATTACGGTAAAACTGAATAGGAATGAGGTAAAAGTGCACAAGATTACGGTAAAAGTGTCGTTGAAAATTTTTATGCTTTGTACTTATTAGAAAGACATAAAAGCATGGTAACCAGATAGAAAGACAATTCAGCTTGATGACACAAAAGTAAAATCAGTTGGGCATTTGCAACTTTTTGCAATTCCGTGAACATTTTTCCTCAAAATTCTACTTGGGCCAAGGAGGATATCATGTTCACTTTTATCGTAACCTAGTGAACTTTTACCCCTTTCCTGGTAACTTTTACCGTAATCTTGTACACTTTTCCCTTTTCGTGATCACTTTTACCTCTTTCGTAATCACTTTTGCCGTTACCTTCTACACTTTTACACCTTTATGCTCATTTTACCGCAACCTTTTCCTGTTCACGTTATATATCAGTAGAAACTAGAAACGTTAGATCGTTTCAACAAAACCAATATCTCGATCATCCAACTTGTACCATACGAACACATTCCACCGGCGCACGCGATCGGTTCTACCTCAACAGATAGGAATGCAATAGATCTGCTGATATTCCTCGCATGGACCACACTTACAGATATTGTCTTTCTTTTATTATTGTCGTAATGGAAAAGTTTGTTTGTCTGTTTGTTTAACGACTTTTAATCTATAAGTATATTTAAATAGCTGAAACCCCACGTGACCTAGAGCTGACTCGCAAATCTGTAAGGTTGTAAAGTAATGTTACCTGATCTATACAATATTTAAAAAAAATAACAAAATAGGTAAATACTATATTTTTTACAGTTAAGAGGAAAGGGTACCGGACGCTCTCTCCATACAAACGTAGTCGACTGTTTCCTCCCTGGATAATGACATTAGAGCAAATATTTTTTTGCATATAACTTAAAACTGCCATGACCATATTGACCATGCCCCTATGTTTTGTTTTAGCTAAGACAATAGACGAGACTCGTGTCTTATTTCTATGAAATTTATTTTTTTATTATTAAATGATAGGTCATCGTTTGACCACTATTACCCCGCCCGGTGGTAAATAGGTATGCGGTCTAAGATCTAGCACGCTTTCCCAAAAGATACCTATTCAGTCGCGACTTGAAGACTCAAGGAAAGTTGCGGGCAAAAGCTAGTTAGTTTATAACGATAAATGCAGTTAAAAGATTGTAGATGTGCAATTATGGTATGTTTAGTTCCGCAATTACCTCTGTTATTATAACTTTGATCAAGTCATGTTCTACTTTTGGATAATTAGAGAGATGTTTAGATTGAATGCATAATATTCGATTACCTAATAAGGTTAGGTACGATCGGCTGCATAATTGCAGACCCACCGTAGAGCTCCAAAACGGCTGTTAGAAGAATGTTTTCAACACAAGCAAGATTCCAAATACCTGCTTTTGTTGAAGTTTAAAGTCTTCTAAGTCATGAATTTGTCAAACAAAAATTATTAGATTGAAAACATTCCAATAATAGTAATTTTAGAAGTCTACCTGAGGCTGCAATTATGCAGCCGACTGTACTTCGCACACAAAAATGAGATTTTTTAAAGACTACATACATAATTTGTAAAAGAACTAGGAGATCGGGTCAATACAATTGGAATTTTTCAATCGTACCCCGATCACACTTGATGCTGAATTGAAGTTACAAGAAATATCAAAATGACCCTATGTTGTTGATTTAAAGTAGGCTAATAACAAAGACTACTGCTTCATTGGCAATCTTTTTTTATATATAAATTGCGTTTATGTTCAACGACCCGCTCCGGCTTCGCACGGCTATATTATGCATGTATTATACATATAAACCTTCCTCTTGAATCACTCTATCTACTAAAAAAAACCGCATCAAAATCCGTTGCGTAGTTTTAAAGATCTAAGCATACAAAGGGACATAGGGACGGCGAAAAGTGACTTTATTTTATACTATGTAGTGACTGATGACAGAGCAGTTGACAAAACACAATAATGACGAGTTATAGACCTTCATATTGTGAGACAAGTTGATGCAAAAGAAGACTTGCGTTTTCGACCATCTGATACTAACCCAAATTCTCGACCACATATTTTTGATTAGATATAGATAGAGAATCTTGATGTTATAATTAAATTGAAAATATCTATAATTATTAATATCCATGTGCCGCGAAAGCTTGAATTTCCAAAACACAATAGATTCTTTGAAGGTGGTCGCGGTTTGACTCTACCAATTACGTGGTAGGTACCTACTTTTCTTTCTTTGATATTTCACCAACCCCATAACAGTTATGCGGTTTAACAAAAAATAGATAATGAGCACCGCAAACAACGGTATCGTAACCGATTGTAGGTTACATTTGTAACGTAAAATGGGTTGATTTGAAAACAGTGGGCTATGATGAAATTTTATTGGTTTTATCATGCGGAGCGAATGTTCGGATTGTGTAGCGCAGATTGCATGAGGGGGAGCAAAAAGTAATGATACCTATCATGTATTTGTACAAACAACTTTTTAGATTCAACAAGTTTTGCAGAAGTGGCCTTAAATGGGCAAAGATTATAGAAAGGGTTACTGAATGGAAAATGTGGTTATTTGGCGAGTAGACGAGATTTTATGGGCGTGTTGCTACCGAAGCCTAATAATTTGGGGTAACTTAAATTTTAATTTTGACGTGACAACGTCTTATAAATTGGTTTGCCGGGTGACACTTCAAGAAACTGCGTTACGCTCCGCTCACGTTATGCGCTCACAATGAGAGCGAGTGAGAGGCACGCGGGCATGGTTAGCCCGCCTAAGAGCGAGAGAGACAGACATAAAAAGTGAAAGGCACGCGTCCCTTCCACTCGAGCACAGTTGTTGTCACGTAAAACTTTCGCCCGTATACCGACTTTACAGGCAACCAGTTTTTTTTTTCTTTTGTTTTTTTTATTTGCTGAAAAGACAGCTATTTATAAGATGTAAACAACCATTACTAGAATAGTTGGACCGTCGTCACCCCGCACTCCCTAATTTTAGCCAGATGTATTTTTGCATGGTATAACGCGTAATAAAATTTGGCCAAATGCGTTTTTGACCTCTTGCTTTTTAAACATTTTTGGTCTTATGCATCGAAAACTTTTAATTTGTTATTGTACTTTTAGGTATTTCTGAAATTTACCGATGTCATAGTTTTTACAGTAAATCCAAGAATGACAACATCTAATTGAAGCCTCCACCGTCCGGCCCCGCTTAGCTTATCTCGGGTTTGCCATATGATTAATGATGAATGGCACATGATGATGATTCTTTTGAAAGTAGTCTTAGACCAGCGCAGGCAGAAACAGGCAAGCGTTGCACATAGGTTCACCTTTGTATTTTGAATTGTAGAATTTCAAAAAATAAGGCAATGGAATGTAAATTTTACTATATTTCGTGTTTTGGAATCCTTTAGACGCATAAAACCAACTAGGTACGCAAAACACTAACTTTACACAAAACGCCAACTCGGAAAAGACCACTTACGCAAAATACCAACTATGCATAACACCAACTTTGATTTAGGAACAAACAAATAGAAACAAAAGACGATCGAAAAATAACAGTCGAACTTGGTGTGACTGATTATCAGTCAATTATCTTTATTAAAATTACACCAAACCTATTTGTAAAGAACTTGTGTAATATAAATAAAAACCGTTTATTTAAATACATCCGGTGAACGGAGGATAAACATTGCAAAAATAATTGCGATGAGATAAGTATAGGTGACAAGTTGCAAAATAGATGTTATTTCTACAACTTCGATTTAAAAGCATTTAAAGTAAGTTAAGTCACATTAAATTGAAATCAGCTGCTGCCTTTGCTACAAAAGTTCTCATGAAATATTATATTTTAAAATGTTGATTGATATTTGATATTTATCGTAAAATTCTTTAACAGTAGAATGATGTCTTTATCCGATTAATAATGTTATTCGTCTTAGTAATTTATTAGTAAGAATATTATAAGAATTTGCGGATTGTTTTTATTTTCGTCGGGCCTCTGTTGTTCATCACAATGAAGCAGACTATACACACTTAACAGATGATAAATCGGATGATTTTAAGTCTCTCGTTTGGGTTCCCTGAAATATGTTTGCTTAGTTGTTGTTAGTTGACTAAGTACTGAGGTAGCTTAATTTCTACTGTAGCTTCGAATTAGATGCCAATATAAACCCAGTTAGGTTTCCTGGCATTTGCTTATCTAACTTACTGTAAGAAGTTGTAATTTTTTAATAATTGAAAGTTCTCGAAGGATATTCGTGTCACCAGAAGAGTACAGGACTTGGAAGTTAATGTTCGTAGAGCCAGAAGACAGTCAGGTGATCGTCTTCTGGCTCTACGGTCTGGGTCTACGACCGATCACGATCAGGTGAGGTGGTGGTAATGCGTTTGGAGAAAGGGTAGTAAACGAGGAATTTATGGGGAATAGAGTGGAGTGCAGAAGAATGTCATGCCGTGTCTGTCTATTCCACATAGTGAGAAAAGTTAAAAGGAATAGGAGAGGAGGCGTCAAGGACGGGGCTTGCGGACATCTGGATGTTTTCTTTAGCTATATCTTAAAAAGTAAAACTTACCAAATAGCAGTCGATGGGCTTTTCTCTCGGCCTATGGTAGGCCTTCTGCAGTTCGGTTTGTTTCAGCGCATGCGCGATGTGTAGCGCGCTTGCGTCGAATCTCCCGTACTGGTAGTCGGGTGTGTCGCGCGATATTTCACGCGCTGGCGATGCGTGTACGCTGCCGCCATTCGTCGCGCGGGTTGGGGATACTGTCAAAGAGAAAATTTGTTAACACTATCTGGAAAAAAAAGTAGCTGCATAATTGCAGACCCACCGTAGAGCTCCAAAACGGCTGTTATAAGAATATTTTCAACACAAGCACGATTTTAGGCACCTACTTTAGTTGAAGGTAAAAGTCTTCTAACTCATAAATTTATATTAGAAACAAAGAATTTATTTATTTATATATTTATAGTATAAAAATTTACAAAAAATATTAGAATTAAAAAATGCCAATAATAGTAATTTTTTGAAATCTACCGGGGGCTGCAATTATGCAGCCGACTACATTTATATTCTGTGCTTGTGATTATTGACATAGAATTTAATTTTAAATGCATTAAGCTAAAATTTGGCTAAATTTGTTTAAGTACAACGTCATGCCATGCCAACAGCTCTTAGAGTAAGGCGGTTGAAATGTATGAAATCGATCGTTTTGTAAGTACATACTTATTTATCAGAGCGATGTTGGTTTAGTGGTACATACTTCGAAATAATTCCAAATATCATGGATTCAAATCCTTTCCGATCGTACAGCAATGAATTTTTATTACCAAAAATATATGTGCGAGAAGAAAAAACATCGCAATGAAACTCGCGGCTTAGTTGTCTCCATACTTATTGACAAGTTCCTTCCTCTAGACATGGTTGACTAAGCTGGTATAGGTGCCTCCATCTCAGGTACTACAGCGCTCTGAATAGTATCAATTAAAGTTGCTAGCACTGTATTAAATTAAATGGCCAATATCATTTATTTATTATGATTATTATGTTGTTCAGTTGTAAGTATAAATACAATCAACGGTCAGAAGTCTCTGCTCACCGCAACGTTTACAATCCTGTGCAGCACTATTTGAACATTATAACAACCTGTGTAACCTGTGGATCGAACCCACGTCGTCGGTTGGTGTAGCGGGTGGCGGCTTAAATATCACTCGGCCAACTAAAGACATAGCTAACATGTTAAAAAGAAGGTCGTAACTCCTGTAACTTGTTCATAGTATTATTGTAGCAAACTGATCATTTACTTATGACCCATACTATACCTACCTATATGTTGTATGTATAATCGAATTAGAAACAAAAACACTTTAGTATTGATGTTAATGCGCCTATTTATCTACAGTTCATACATAATTGCACGGTAATCAGTAGTCAGGTAACGGAAAATCTAATAACGATCAATTCATTAGCGGTCGTTATTCTTTCGAATGTGACCGTCGATGTGTACCCACCCGGAAATGTATGGTTACATGCATTATACAGTTCGATTGTGCGTATATTGCTTTCATACGGTAATGGTTGGTCTGTTGTTGTTGTATTATTAAACTGTTGTTAATAATAATTGTCGTTTATTTAATTTTGTATTTTTGACCCAATGAATTGGTATCGGCGTGTCGCCATTTCCAAAGGAGGAACGCCGGCGCGGGTAATAGCTAGTTTCCTATAATAGTGAAGTACCTACTTGACTTTTTAAATAAAATAAGCCTTTATTTTCTACTAACATAATATAACAGTTAGGCATTTATTTGTATTTGTTTGTTTGTTTGTTTGTTTGTTTCGTATTACATGCCATAATATTATATTATATTCACCAATCATTTTCTATTTAGCTGTTAGGTACAGTCGGCTGCATAATTATTGCAGCCCTCGGTAGAGTTCGAAAATTACTATTATTGGAATGTTTGCATCCTATTAACTTTTGTTTGATTAATTGATGAGTTAGAAGACTTACTTCAACTAAAGCAGGTGTAAAGAATCTTGCTCGTGTTGAAAACATTCTTATAACAGCCGTTTTGGAGCTCTACGGTGGGTCTGCGATTGTGCAGCCGACCGTACAAAATGACGTTAACTTCTCTTTTTTCCTAGGTATGAATGAATATAATATATTTATACTTATTATTAATTTTATTTATATATTTTTATTAACTTTAATAGTTTCTACTTTGCAAAGAGATTTCATGCTAAGTGCATATTTATGACATAATTTTACCGTGACTTCGAGTAGGATTATTTTAATTGCCTGGTTCACTCGGTTCATTCACAATTATTTAGAATTTATAATATTCAAGGCGAGCTAGAGTTCTTGGGTTAGTTCACTTGCAAATAGAAACGTTATATGCATCTAATGAATTTCGTTGAACGAATTGAATATCTGTACCTACCTAGAGTAAATAAATGAAAATAAAAAAATAAATAATTAACCCACATAATTACCCGCCACCCGCCCCACCCGTATTAATTATTGACGACCCAGTTGGCACAATGGTCACCATGCCGGACTGCCGAACACAGGGTCGCGGGTTCGATTCCCGCCTCAGGCAAGTATTTATGCTTAGATATTTGTCTGTGGTCTGGTTGTTTCTATGTATTATAAGTATATATTTACAAAATAAAAGTATCTAAGTAGTATATATCCGTTGTCTAGCACCCATAACACAAGTCTCACAAGTCGTCACAAGTCGTCACAAGTCAAGACTAGTCAAGTACTTAGCGTGGGGCTAGACGGCGATGTGTGGATTGTCCTGCAATATTTTTTTATTTTTTATTTATTAAATGTTAATAAATATTTACTAGGTACTCCTACCACATCTTCTACTTTGTTAAATGTGAAGATGAAATAAAATCAATTTAAAAAGGTTTTAATATCTTTTAAGAATTACATTAAAAATGCAGTAAATATTTATTAACATTTATTTATGACATTTATTCTTGTTTAGTAAGCTTTTCTACCTGATTTATTGCAAATTGAGCTTGGTTTAAGTATTTTTGGACTAGGTATATATATTTTTATAATTGATAGATCAGCTTTAGACTAGGTAGGTACTATCATGATACTTGCCTCATGGTCAGGACGATGCAGTCTCAGATATAGTAAGCTTTCTTAGAAGATATTTGTTCGCTCGCGACTTTTAAAGACCCCATACACGTCAGGAAAGACAGACGCAACTGATTCCATTTCATTACATATTGGAAGTATTGTAAAGTTTTTAAATCGTTGCTAAATCATGGCTTAATCAAAATGTCATCACAACTAACAATATTATGAATGCACCGTTCGAATTTATTAATACAATATATCATAATTTTGTAAAAGATTTGACTAATTTATTCACTCTATCACCGTGTTATATCACAAATAATGTAAAGGAAATTAAACCTAAATAGTTGAGAAAAAAGTTGAAAGTGGTTTGAGGTGAAGTAACAGGTTGGAATGGTGTCATTGACCCAATGGGTGACCATAAGTTACGCAGTGTTTCATTGGGTGAGTTGAATCAGTTGAATGCAACTTTACAAAACTACCTACATATAATTATATTTATTTCTAGGCTAGGCCCGCGGTATATTTTTGCACCGTTTAAACTTTCACAGGACTCCCACAAATATTACAAAACCAAAATTAGCCAAATCGGTTCAGCCGTTCTTAAGTTATGACGTGACTTAAGTTAATTAATATAGATAGATGAGAACAACTGCTTCTAACTCCACATTTATTACTACAGCATAAAAAAACAAAAATAAAGATTTTTTTAATGACTTCTTCCTCATGCCCTGAATAGCATGAATCATAATCGATAAAGATAATAAAAAAATATGTACGCGACGAATTGAGAATTTCCTCCTTTTTTGAAGTCGGTTAGAAAGTTCCTGTAGCTGTTAAGGCCTTATCCCTAATTCATTTAAGGTCGGCCATAGAAATAAGATTTTATACTAAATGCGGTAGATACTTGGCGTACATTTTGACATTTTTATCTAACTTGTGAAAGGCATCTCTTTATGCGTGCATAACAATTGCCCTATTGCTATTTAAAACAATTTCGAAGTAATTAAGTAGTTATTTGTTTTTTACAATATCTCTAATTGTAACCATAAACTTTTAATTACAAAAACACCTTAAACTATTTGATTTATTACCAAATACATTCAAACTGAATCCATATCTTAAGCAAGAGGCCATATTTAGTTACAAAGTGTGGAACTGAGTTTTGCAACCTGACCGTTTTGGACACGAGCGTGTAAACTACGACTGCGCTTACGCAAGTTTTATGATGGAAAACTTATTTAGGTGGAGATTACTTGCTTTAGAAATGTGGTACCATTATAACGTACCAAGGTACTGAGTATAAAAATCCTACAGAAACTATAATCATCATCATTGCTCTTTATCATCTTTGAAAGATGTTTTTAACAGCGTCGTGAGTGGCGGCATTTGTTTCCATGGCTCAAGAGGCATAAACGAAAGAGACAGTGGACTCGATTCGAATGTACACAAATACGACTTAACATAACTAAAATTAGGTTTAGATGTGTAAAATTATGATTGCTATTCGGAAATACCCAACCTAACCAATTTTGACAGGAGTAAACTAATTTTTAGTTAAGTCGAACTAAATTAAGTCCAAAACACAATTTTGCAATTCGGAATGATCGTCTAACTGTCAAATTTTAGAAATGTCAAACTAAATTACGACTAATTTTAGTCGCGACCTATTTCGTATCGATTAAAATTAATGCAACCACTTTCTTAAGTTTTTACGATTTTTTGTTGATTTTTGGGGTGAAAATGGAGGAGTATTAAGGAGTATTATGGCAGATACAGAAGAAACGTAAAATAAACAGTTAAAACTAGTATTTTCCGGCCAGATTTGTCAAAATGGGAAACTGTTAATACTTAGTTGATTTTCGCTTTGTTTTTTTCTGAGACTCCGTTGTTTCTTCTAATCCCACCTAAGAATAAACCGTAAACCATTAGAATAAGGCTGAGGGGCTTGACGCGATTCATTGAACACTTTTGCGCTGCCGGGTGCAAAGGCCTTTAGGCACAACATGCCTGTAACTTAAAATGCAGCGGTTCATTTTGAGACTCATTCCTATCGATTGACGCCATTATGGCCAACAAATAATTCCTTAACACCGGATCGCTAAAGTGTTTTGGAAACGGGTATTAACATAAACCGCGCAAAAAATGATTATGCCAAACTTTTTCGTCCTGACTCCTTTAATAAATTTTAATTGTGTCAAACAATCTGTCAAAATACAACCAAATTTAGTTTGACGGCAAAACCGAATTGGATATAAAAATGACCTAACTTATTTTAGTCGTATTTTAGTTAGGTTAAGTTAAGTCGTCGTGTTATACCGAATCGACACCAGTGTCGTCCGCACAGTTGTCAAATATCAGAACCACTAGAAGGTGGGGGTTCTACGCGCTGACATCTAATAGTGCGTTTGTTTGCTAGATTCTCATGTGAGGCGGTATTATGAACAACGACTCCCTTAGCAACAACCTTACGCCAGTTGTCACAGTCCTCGGTGACGGGGTCTATACTTTTTGGATCATCAAAAAAGGCAGACATGGACGTACAAATATTACATAGATTCCAAGCTTGTTTATAACATCCTGTGAAGAGTACTTCTAAACATTATAAAATTAGATACAGTGGCGGATGCAAAATCCTAGGTCAGAGAACGAGCTTGATAAGGACTTTTGCTTTTGCGTTTAGACCTTTTTGGCTTACAAATGTGACCTTAAATCATTATCATTGATTAGGAGCGTATAGTAGCGCGCGACCGCAAATTGTTTAACGTTTTGTCTAACGTTGTACTTTTCGGAGTTCAAGAAGTAAAAAAGCGATTTTTTAAGGAAAATTGATACATTTTTTACATAAACATTGCTGTTTTATTTATGTAAGAGGAGTACGCGAAGTGAGTAACCGCTATTTATTTAACTTTTTGACGAAACTTATCAGCGAACTTTTAAAAAAACTTTAACCCTTGGGAAATTTGGACCAATTTTGAACAAGAACCGAACCTCCTAGCCCCCTGTATCCGCCACTATTGGGGTACCTATAGCACATGAGTAAAGAAGCCTATAGCTACTATTTAAATTGTGGTTCACACTATCACAACAACCTTTAGGTCACTGGGCTGCAAACGTAGGAATGCAGTCGTTTCGCAACAAGTTCTCCTTTCTCTTTCACACTCTACCTTTCCGAATCACTACGAATATTTCCGAAGGTGCCCGAAGTGAAAGCCTCCTTCGGAAGTATGGATGCGGGCGAGATTCTTGGGTACAATTTATTTATGACGTAGGTTTATGAAGGCACTAGAAATAACGGTCTTGAAAAGACGATAGTTTATTCAACTGTGGATTATCAATGGATTGTTGAGTTTGGTGCAGTTGGAATTGATACCTACTTTACAATGAATGAGATTAACTAAGATAACTATTGAACCCTTCCAACAAATCTGTTCCCGCTGAGATTTGAACCTTACGACCTTCGCTTCATCGTAGCGGTATCTATCTGAGCCACCAGGGACAATTTTTATAGATAACTCCAAGGAAGAATCTTTTTAGGTTTTTTGATTCCTTATCTTACCTTATCTTTATCTTTAGTGTTTAGTTCTGTAGAGCTTGTCTAAAATTCATTCATTCATGTGCACACCTAACCTAAGAAAGTAAAACTTTAGAGTGTTGCTGGCCAAAGGTAGATCCCTAGACTTTAATTCAGCCTACACCACCCTCACGTAAAAAGGACCTAACTAAAGAGTTCTAGTTGCGTAAAACAGAACGTATACACAAGTACAAATAGACGTAAACTTACGTTCCGTATCATGACTGTTCCGGGCGAGCCCCCTGATTTGTTCATTGACGTAGTTGTTACTCTTGGGCACGTTGAGCGCGCTGCGGATGCCGACCGAGCTGTTGTCGAGGTGGCCCGGTCCGATCTTCGGGACGTGGCTCGAACAGTATACTTCTTTGTCTTCTGTCCAGTGCTGGTTGTTGTAGTATGTCTGTGGATTAGGGAGAAAAAGATATAGAAATATTCTTTTGATTATATACAATCCCTCCATGCTAGGCAAAGCCTATCCTGTGGAGGGTATATCTATATAATATTATAAAGAGGGAAGATTTGATTGTTTGTTTGCATTGAATAGGCTCCGAAACTACTAGCTAGATATATAGATAGCCTATGTTACTCCCAGTTAATCAATGCATCCTCATACCACGTGTTATTAATTTTGTGTTTTTGTGTTTTACACACAAACACAAAATAATAACCGTTCTGAAAACAGAACACTAGAAAACACAAAATTAATGATCGATTTTGATGAAACTGTTACTGATATGAGGATACATTGATTAATTGGGAGTAACATAAGCTTTTTATCCCGATATTTCAACGGGATCGGGACTTACGCGGTTGAAACGGCGACACTACTTACACCATGCTTACACAGTAGTTGATTGACACTTGTGATAAATATAAGACAACAAGGAAAGAGGGTAAGCTTATATATCAAAGGAGGTCAGGGGTCTCCCGACGACTCCATGACATACCAGGAGTTTAATTTAAAAAAAAAAACAATTTACGTATGTATAGTAAAAAATGTCTAACTGAAGCGAGTACCCTTCCGGAAATCCAGAAAGAACGGGTATTAAAAGTTTCACAAAAGAAATGCTGACAGCGGAATCAAAAAGTTCTCATGGAAAAGTCAGCTTTAAATTACACGTATAGGCATGCAAAATTTTAGCTCAATCGGTAACCGGGAAGTGGATCAAATTTAATTTGCAAGATTTGATGACAAATTGCGGGACAGATGACACTAAATAAAAGCTGGTAAAAAGAACCGTTTCAAAATAAGTTCATCCGTTTGAAGCTAATTAGCTAGATCTTACCTTTAAGTGAATTAATGGTCGCGCATTCCAAAGTCGTGCAATCGGATACGCACTAGCGTCATTTGCGAAATCTTAATTCGTAGTTGCGTATCTATTTGGTCTTACGGACATGAGCTGACAGAAATAAATGAGGTATGAATGTATGGAGGACAAATTTGTATTTTTTTACAAGGAACCTTAAAGGTTCCTTTTTTTTAAACGGCACCCTTATAGAATCACTTGTCGGTCTGTCTGTCTGTCCATTTCGGTCGGGAGATAAAAATGATAGGTAAATTAAAAATAAATGTTGAATCTTTGTACTTATACAGTTTTTGAATCCCAATTTGAATCCTTAACCCAACACTGCATTTATAATCTGAACCAATAAAGTGATATACCTAAATGAGATCATTTTTACGACTAAATAGTTGAGTAAGGATTTATTGCCTTTAAAAGCAAGGATTTATTGCAATAAATTATTTCTTACGGCTTTACTAAGCCATTTAGTTCTGCACTATGACCACTTTGCTGGTTGGAATAAATGTGAAAGTGTTCGTTTGTTACTGAGCCGATTGTAATTAAACTTTGTGTGTAACTATATAGTTAGAATATTGAATCCACGTAAGATTTTTATCCCGATATTCAATTGACGCAGGTAATAATACCTGGGGCTCTTTTTTGAATCGCTCGTGTGATATAGCTTCGTCGTATACTCCAACAAGTCATACTTGAGTCTTGACTTCCAAGTCGCATGACACCAATTTTCTGTATTTTTGAATCGTCGTCGTCGAAATTTGAAATGTCAATTTTTATTCGTTTTACGCAGCAAATTAAAAACCGGTAATTACCGACGAACAGATGTTCGTCGGTAATTACCGGTTTCAGATGAAATAATTCCAAAAGATATAAATAAGATTTTTTCAAAGATCGTTTCCAAATGTTTGACTATGATTGTTTGACGTTTATTCTACCACTCGCCTGTCGGCGACGAGTGGTGGAGACTAGTCGTTACGATCGAGCGATTCAAAAATAGCTAATTTCGAATGTCGAACGAATATCAGTAGAAATCGAGCGCTCGACACGGAGCGAACGATTCAAAAATAGGGCTCCAGAGTTTAATAGAATTGTTATTATGATGTAGAGTACCTAAGTACCTAGTTTCTAATTTCAATATTATAATTAAACCCATTCGTAAACTGGAATTACGACATAAAATATTATATTTACGACTATCGGCAACAGGTAAATAATATCGTCGTGTTGTAAATAAAAGTAAGTAAATAATGATGAATCATTTTCTATGTACCTGAAACCATATGTTGATGTTTATATACAGTGAGTCATCTGTGTAATATGCCTCTATTTACAAAAGAGAAGCTGCGCCCCGCGGTTTCACCCACGTAAGTCCCGATCCCGTGGGAATATCGAAATATAAAATAGCATATAGCCTTCCTCGATAAATGGACTATCCAATACAAAAAAAAATATTTCAATTCGAACCAGTAGTTCCTGAGATTAGCGCGTTCAAACAAACAAACTCTTCAGCTTTATTATGTACTAGCGACCCGTCCCGGCTTCGCACGGCTATATTATGCATGTATTATACATATAAACCTTCCTCTTGAATCACTCTATCTATTTAAAAAATCAAAATCCGTTGCGTAGTTTTAAAGATTTAAGCATACATAGGGATATAGGGACAGAGAAAGCTACTTTGTTTTATATTATGTAGTGAAGTACAGATTTATTGACCCAGAGAGAAGCAAGCAAAGCATGTCTGCTTCAAGTCTGGGCATTTGCTTTCCTGTGTGTTTGTTGGTACTCCTCTACAGGTCGTTTTTTAACAACAAATCGGGAAGAAACTTGGTAATCAGATTTGACGATTTAATAAATGGAAAAGTTAAGGACAGTGACGAGTTAACGAAACTGACAAGAAAGGAACAACCTGTTGACGAATTTCGCAATACTGACGAATCAGGTAAACTGACCAGTTAGAGAAACTGGCTAATTAGGAAAACTGACTAGTGATAACCCCCCGATCCTTCTCTTTTTGTGTCGGTTATTTTTGAATGAATGAAAAAAGGCAACTATTCGCCTGATAAATACTTTTTTTCCTAATTTTAAGCCACTTCAAAAAGGAACCGTAGCTTTATAACAACGGCTACTTTTGATTTGTCTTGGACGTATTACTTACTTGAGTAATTTCCTAAGAACTATAATTATTTAAGATGTTATTACGTTGCATCTACCCAATATAATAATACATACTTACTACAATATTTTGTCATTTTCATCAAGAAAAAAATGGAAAAAACTTTTTTTTAAGCCCTGAAGAAGGTTGGACAAGGGATGGTAAAGTCAAATCCCACCTATCTACTGTAGATAACTCTTTTAGCTACATTTGTAACTAGAGTTATATATCTTGGTAACATAATAAAATACCCACGTTATCTTCACCTTTTTATAACTATTACTAGCTGCGCTCTACGGTTTCACCCGCGTAAGTCCCGATCCCGTGGGAATATCAAAATTAAAAGTAGCCTAATGTCTTCCTCGACAACCAACACAAAAATATTTTTTCAATTTGAACTAGTAGTTCCTGAGATTAGCGCGTTCCAACAAACAAACTCTTCAGCTTTATAATATTAAGTATAGATTTGAGAAGACTTTTTCATATTGGTCCCTAGAAGGCAAGATTGACCCGTTAAAACCCCGTATTTCATAGTTTAAAAAAAACTCGTCTGTATTCTGTCCAGTTGCTTATTATGTCCGCAGTTGCTTATATATCCAGGTGCCTAACTGTCCAGTTGCTACTGAGCTACTTTATTTTTGAGAATTCAACGAGACATTTCGTTCTTCGATAAAATAAAATATTTTGAAGAATTTGGTGTGCATGGGAATAAAACAAGAAAACCGTTTTCATTTCAATCAGCTTTAATTTTTTTCGGTCCGATTAATGGTATAGTCACGATAATATTAGGTACTATAGGTCATCTCTACTCATGTGCTATAGGTACGTACGTACGTTCATACTGGAAGTCATTTATTTTCTCGCTTGTCGGAAATTCAATAACCTTGTAGATCATTTGGGTCTTGTTTAGAAGAGATTATAACATCAGATTAATTTGACGTGGGTGTGGCACTGTCGCCTGTTATTTATTGTCTTTTGATTAGTTTATTACTACTTAGGTTGATACTCTATTTTTTATCGCCATCTTTGATTTTAAATTACTGTTTCGGACTTCGTGGAACTTCATCGAGGTCAAATAGAAGGAATACATCACAGACCTTATCACAGCATCATAGCAGCCTTAATCCTGGGTTACCCAGGGCTAAGGCCGCCCATTTGTACATACTTTCTAGCTATTAAGTTCTATGTCCTTTCCTGTGTTGTACAAATATAAAGTTATCTATCTATCGTTAGATAATTTCTTCCATGCAGCCTTTGGATGGCAAAGAACTGATTTAGCTTAGGATAGGACCTCAGAGCAATGGAGGAGAGAGGGGCTAAGAAGCATGCGTTGGGTACGATCACTGTATACCTATAGTTGGTTATTTAATTGGGCTAACACAAGAAAGTGGTACAAAACTATTCTAGATTGGAGACCGAGAGAAGAGAAGTGTTAGCAGACTACCAGCTAGATGGTCCAGCTCATGTTGGCGCAGCGTGGTCCAGGAAGTCTGAACATTTTTGTCTATATTCCTAATAATATCATTTATTTACATATAAACCCACACTCAAAAGTCTGACCTCCAACCCCTCACCGTAGCCTAAAGACAAACAGCGATGAGGGGGTTGGCGATCCGTGCCTTGAAGTATTGGAACATCCCAGTCACCCGGAGGCTACCAGAAATTTTATTTTATGTTGCCATTGGGTGGCCATCCATGTGGGGATGACTGGGAATATACAGGTGATAGGAAATTGTGGAGAGACATAGGATATGTCCTGTAGTTGACTAACACATGCTGCTAAAGAAGAACACAAAAAGCTCACCTTCAGAGTAAGTTTAGTTCCACATACAGCACATTTAAAACAACCACTGTGGAAAAACGTGAAGTCTTTAAGCGGACCGACTCTGTCCACTTGGTAGACGATCTCATTGCACCTAAAACAGGTGCTCTCATAGAAGTTGGGCCGGTACATCTTTGGGCTGGTCGTCTGATGAGCTGACGGGCTGACGGGCTTTGTCACGTCATAGTGTCACTCACTAAGTTCACTACACACTTGCACTGCACTAGTCACTAAGTTTCACATACGGTACCTGCAAAGAAAATTAATCAATTATCAATTCATTTATTTATCAGATAACATAGATCCATCAATGTTAGTAGGTACTTACAACTATGTTAGTAACAATTTAAATAAAATACACTAATAGTCTAGTCAATAAACTATATATACTTATTGGTGAAACCACCTGCCCCCTTAATACAGTGATACATAGTGGGTTCATACATGTTAGCTATTACGTTTAGGATGCTGTTGGAGCTACCACGTACCCGTTTAAGCAGAGAGTCTGCTCTTTTTCGTAGTATTGCATGAAAACAATCTACTCCGGCATCCGCGAACATCCCAGATGCACTGCACCACCGTGGTAGTCCCATCAACATCCTAAACGCGTCATTATATTGGACCCGTAGAGCACTTAGCGACTGCTTCGTATGATTCATCCATAAACTGTAGTAAAAACTTTGACAAAATGCTCGGAAAAGTGTGATTTTAACTCCTATTATTAATGGAAATTAATAAAAGCTTTTGAATCAGGATTTCTGTGAGTAAAACCGTGTTGTGCAGCTAGTAGGTGAATAGGTATTGCAAAAGTTAATTTCATCTCTAATAAAATGACCCAGACACTACATTGTCTTGATAATCATTTACTTGAAAATGCTATTAAAAATTCATCAAAACAATTTTAACTTTTAATCTCAAGTTGTTAAAAGGTTTATTACGAAACGGTTATTAATAATAACAGGTTTATTTGCAAATTAACAAATTCTTGGTTTTACGGTGTATTCGAGTATTATGTAAAACTGTTTGTTTATGGTCAATTTGTAAAAGCTCAACTTGATTGGTGTTCAGCTTTTGCCGACTTAAGGTGATATTTTTCATTTGTAGCTTTGATTACAGCCTAGTCAAAGATCAAAGGGTCAAAGACCTTAATATTGTGGTGGTAAAGATATTATTCTTGTTGAGGTGGGTAACGTCTTTCGTTACCTTATCAAACGAGTTCTAGTTTTTCTATCGAAATTACTTACATAGGTACTTTTAAAAAAATTATAAAAACAATTAAACATATTTTATTTTTATTTTGATTTATTTAATTTGTAGTTTAATTTCTACTTAAGGAATTAATTCTGAAATAAAATTTAATTTATGCTCATAAGTTTTCAACGGCTCGAACGGATTTTAATGACACATAGCTTGTAAATTTCACAAAATTACTTTCAGATAAAAACTGCATTCGAGTTTGTTTAGTTAGAGCTACGCCGCCGCCGCGCCCGCCGCTACATACCTACACAAACAAACAACCATAGGACGAACTTACAACACCCCTCGATGCAAAAATCCGTTCCATAGTCTTTCAACCCCTACTACGTACTAATATTGATTAAATTCACCCCTCGCTGTCTGACCACAGGTCACGAGTGAAGTAATTATGCTACCTGGTCTACCTGATGCAAAGAATGGCTTAAAGCGTCAATACGATAAACGCAAAATACCTGTCGTTGAAAACTAATATTGTTGCATAGAAAATTGTAGTTTTGTGTATCTTCCGTTTGTCGGAGAGTTATTTTAATTACACTTTGGTATAATTTAAAGACGATCGTTTCAAAGTCTATTCGTAAAAAATACCTAAGTATTCCGGCTTTTCCACTTAGCTTGGAAATGACAAGGACTGACTTGAAATGACTTAGTTTCAAAATTACTAGTTTTAGCTTCGGGTGACCAAAGGGCTGGCTCGTACCTCGGACAACGGATAAGCATCACCATCCAACGTGGTAACGCTGCCAGCCTTTTGGGCACACTTCCTAGGGATCCCCATTTGGACTTTTAATTTAGTGTAAGTAATGTAGGTAGTTTATTTAATTAATTTAAGTTTTCGTTATTTAATTGTTATTTAGTATAGTTTAGTTACTTTATCTAAAATAAAAGATTTATCTGCTGTTATTATTTAGATAAATCGAAAATCTTTAAAATATCGTAATGCCTACCTATCCACTAATAAATAACTTAAGGAATTTTCAGCTTTAAATTAGAGTGGTCGCCATTTTGTTCTATAGGATACCGTCATCGGGCAAACAAAGTTTTTTTGAAGTGAAAACTTCTTATGGCGCGTTGGGCACTTTTGTGGGTGAGCATTTTCAGCCGTTCTCGCGACAGATTTTGACGCGACAGATGAGATTTTATTTGTGTTAGTCTTTTTGTTTAACTTATACTGCCATCTATTACACAAATTGAGAAACTTAGTTTCTAGAAAGACCGCTATTCGAATGTAGATGGCGCTGATTTAAATTTTTTACTGCCATCTAGCGAATAAAAAATAAACTATATTTGTTTAAGTGAGTGCTAATAGATGGCAGTAGCAGATCGTTTCAAGAAATATTCTATGAGAAATAACAAGTTTATTGTTTTCACTTCTGCCTGCACTCCCGGAGTGCGCTGTTTTTTTTTCTTATTAACCGACTTCAAAAAGTATGAAACTCTCCCTCTAGATATTCCCCGTCCTATCAATTTGAAATCTCTCCTCTCCCTTGTTCCTACTCCTTTTGTTTATACATTGGGCAAATTTATTTATACTAATAATATAAAACTATAATTTACTATATTCATTATAAAATATGTATTATATATCCCTTTAAATATATTTTTAATAAATTTAAGTATTGTGATGTTATCTGGGTTTTTTGTTATTCATAGTTTGTTTATATATTTTGTGAACGTCCTGTGTTGTGTCTGTTTGTTTTAGATGATCCAGCTGCATAAATTACCGATCAATCTTCTTGTTGCCGGCCAATCTCCTTCGTTAATTTCTTTATTCACTGGACATTGGCGGAATTGCAACGCAATGTGGGCAGAATCGCCATTAATCAAGAATTGAATTGAATTGACTTCAAAAAAGAGGGAGGTTCTCAATTCGTCGAGCAGTTTTATTTTAAAAGCTTTGATCTTACAATAGATTTTATTTTTTATGTACCTATGTTCACCAATTACTTGAAGACAGCTCAACCGATTGATATGATTCTTTTTGGGTTGGAAAGGGGATACCTCCGGGCATCCTAACTTAGTTTTTAAGACGTTTTCAAGTGGTCTATTATACTTTTAAGGTATTATACATCCAAAGAAATAAAAAAAATTGATTTGATTTGATTTGATTCACCCTCGGCGGTGGTTCAATAAAAATTGTTTTTTTGCTGTAGGACATGCAATACTTTTATTTCTAATCACTCTTAAATCAAAACGAAATATAGGAAAATATTCCAGCTACAATCGGGTACAATCAATAACATTTAACAAAAACTTTGTGCTTTAAGTTATCTCGTCTAATAACTTTGTTTTGTTTTCTTCGCAAAAGGTTCTGAAGAAAGCTTTCGTAAATATTATTCTCCATAAAGATGCTAAGAACCTGTATATACTTAATAATAATACTGAAAGAAGACCATGTCCCATGTCCCATGTCCCATATCATTTCAACTTTTCGATGCGATACCGATATCTTATCAATTATTTACTTTAACGATCCTAAACCAATAAATATAGCTTTTAAGACGCGTTTGACCACTATCACACACGATGGCAAGTGACGATGCGGTCTAAGATGTAGCACGTTCCTAGAAGATACCTATACACTCATGACTCAAAGACTCCTAAATTAACGTTAAGTAAGTTAAGTTCTTCGAGGGACGCGGTAGGAAGGAAGACGGCAGTGGAAGAAAAACTGACCTGAGCCGTCCTCCTTTTGTGGCTGCAATGGCCTACGTATCGGAACACGGACAAGTCCGCTTGGTGATAAGACTTAAGGATGATTCTCATTAGACCGGGCCGTGCTGCACGTTTATATTACACCGGGTTAACAGCTGCCGCGGTGGTTGATCGCCGAGGGGAGACGGGGCGGATTCGTGGAGTAAACGAGCGTCGTTCGGCCACGGACAGGACACGGATCATGCACTGTGTAATATAAATTGCTTCATACAAAATGTTTCAGTGGCGTAGCTATCGTAGGGCAAGGTGATGCCATGCATCAGGGCCCCGAAGCACAGGGGGCCCTCTAAAAAAGAGAAAAAACTTATGAGCAGGCTCGAGAAATGTCAAAAATATGACATTACATGTCAAATTGGTATTCTCCTAATGTTAACTATTCTATCGAAACACCACTGACACACCACTGGTATTCTGTGGTATTGGTATTCTGCTCTAGAATAGTGGCTCAATGGAACCTCGATAGTTGTCAAAACGGTTTACCGCCTAGCAATATATACCATATTGCTAGGCAACACCAGCAACGTATGTACTACCATTCCATTGAGACTCCATATCGATTCTATTGCGATGATATTAAACCTTTAGCAGAATACCAAATAAAGTCACAATCTCAATATTATATCAATAGAGTCTCAATATAATGACAATGATAAATCCATTTATGAAAAATAGCAGAATAAGGCCTCAGATCTAATGAGAATCATCCCTTAGACCAGTGTGTAGTTTTCTCATGTATTTGAATCAATGGCTATCGCTAAGTAACTATCGGAACGTGTCGGTACATAATGATTGCTCGACATGATATAATGTTATATTTTACGCTCGCAACCATCAGTACAGTTACTCCGTAAACCGTAAGTCTTTCTTTATTCATTTGTATACGGTTTTCTACATGAAAGTACCTAGTTAATTATTGACGATTTATGTGGTGCGGTGGGTGAACAATCGCATGTGGAATAGTCGATCGCTGGTTTGATTCCCGAAGTGAAACAATAATGGGTGATGTACAGATATTGGTTCATACTCGTAGTTCGGTTGCTTAGCTTATATTCATATTCATATTCATTTATTTCATAAAACATGGGTTAACAATGATGGTTCACAGTGGTAGAAAATACGTATGTACAGCCATGATTCGCCTTATCGGCATATGAAATTTTATTGGTACATTTAAATTATTACTTATTTTAAAATTTAGGTCAATACTCGGTTGCGAAATATCCTAAAAGCTATAAAGGTTATACATAATAAAAATAAAAAGTTTACCTAATTATGTGAAACTGGCTCACAAAATTGAATGTCAAAATATTAATAGTGTCAAGTACCTAATTACAAAAATAAGAATTACACAAATGTCAAAAAAATGGCTCATAGAATTTAAATGTCAAATTATTATTAATTGTGTCCAGTCATTTTTAAATATAAATTATCCACATGTCATATTTTATTATTACAATTTTCTATCATTTAAAAAGTCCCTTAAGTCATAGTACGCCTTTTTAGCAAGAAAGCCATTGAGTGCAGCTTTAAACCTTTTAGTATCATTGAGAGATCTAATTGATTCTGGTATTTTATTAAAGATGATAGGTGCCATGCAGTTTACACTCATTCTCTTAAGAAGACCTTTACACTTATTGGTTGTCTCCAAAGTACCTTGACGTCTGCTTCCAGTAGGTTTAATTTTAAATTTATGGTATACTAATAAGTATAAAAAGATATGGTTTAAAACGAATATACGATCTGAAACACTCAACCGATTTTAATGAAACTTGGTATGAGGATACAGCGAATCCTGGATCTGAAACTACTGAACCTGTTTTGATGAAATTTGGGATACAATTATTCATTGAGGCAATTTTTTATTCTGATACGGGATCGGGACTTACGCAGGTGTAACCGCAGGATGCTTCTAGTAAAATAGTCGTATGTACAAGAAATGCATGTGCGTATGCGGTATTTTATTTCATCGTCTGGTTTTATTTGTTTGTTTTGAAATTACTGGATCGATTTGATGTAACTTTAAATCGCTGCATCTGGAACATATAGACTGATTTTTACGACGACCTCTGTGGCGCGTCGGGCGAACACCCGACTGCGACGCAGAAGGTTGCTGGTTCGATTCCCGCCGTGAACAAGTATTTATGCTGACCATAAATTCTTGTTTCTGGTTCTGGGTGTTTCCTATATGTATAATATGTATATATTTACAAAAAAAAAAAGTATATAAGTAGTTTATCCGTTATCTGACACCCATAACACAAGCATTAAGTTGCTTAGCTTGGGGCTGGATGGCGATGTGTAATATGTCCTGAAATATTTATTTATATTTATTTATTTAACCTACTTAAAAAAAAGCAGAAGGTTATTTATTCGTCGTGTATATAGGTTATAATGTTTATATATTTTACCGATTACTCAAAGAAGGCCCAAAAATATTAAGATGATTCGTTTTTTATAGCAATATTTCCACAGGATTCGGACATAGCCGGTTAAAACCTAAAGGCGTTGCTTGTTTGATATACAAGTCCATGGTTCATATAATTTCCTAATATTTAGCATGTTTCTACAATATCTACCGAAATACACGATGACAACACTAGCTGATGTCACCAAACGAAAGACTCTTATTAGGACATAGATATATAATAAAAACTGTTATAAAATCTTAATAAAATTCCATATTTCTTCACATTTAAAAATTAGTAAAGATATCCATAAGACCTAGTCAAATTTTGCAACGTATACATACTCTTATGTTACGCATTATAAGGTTGCTTTTTGATTGTTAAAGGGGGTTCGTTTTGACCAATATTGGTCAAGATTAATATGGAATGTGTGGGCAAGTGTGGGCATAGCGTTCGTAGGACGAAACCACTTTTACTTATTGCTTAACTGTTTTATAAGTTGACATTTTCGATCGAAAGTAATCGATTTTTTAATGCTTTACATTTTGCGTAGTGGGTTGTATTTGTTGTAATTTGATTATGATTATTTTGATACGTAAATCAAAGAGCAAGTTTTAGCACCGCAGGGTATTTTTTAAATAAAGGCCGTGTACTTAGAGAATCCCAGAGAATTTTTTTATACGAAACATTTATTGTGATGGTAAATGGGTTTTATTTTCGCCATGTATGTGTATTCCCATAAAGAATAAGGCCTCTAGAGCCGTGGTTACCAAAGTATTCTGGATTCAGGACCCATCTTAAACAAATTGATAGTTCAGGACTTTCCAACCGTTTCCAACTTAGTTTTAATGTGAACCATGACTGAATATCCTAATTCACACAGGTGTGAAGATATAAGGGAAATAGAGTTTCATGGTCTCATCTAACATGAAAGGCTAAATCTCAGCTACTGAAATCTTGAATTTTCATAGTTTTACTTGCGATTTAAAGTGTATTCCAGCAATTTATCAAGACACAGGTACAACACCGACTCATTCGCGAGTTATTTCACAAAAATTGGGCGAAATCCACATTATAAAAGTGGTTTTCAGGTTTAATGTACACTTATTTGAGACCCATACTTTGGAAAAGACTGCACTCGAGCAATCAAAACATTCTTAACCCCCGACACGTGTGTCTGTGTGTATTTCTGTATGTGGCATTGTAGCTCCCGAACGGATGAACCGATTCTGATTTAGTTCCTTTTGTTTGAAAGGTGTATTAGTCGAGAGTGGTCTAAGCTATGTTTGATCGAAATCGGTTTAGCCATATGAAAGTATGGGGGATAAAAGTCAGGGGTTTTTTAAATTCTAATTTAACAGAAGACCTACACGTAAGGTATAACGTTTCAGTTCCTAAATGATTTAAAATGCGGTCGGTAATATATAAAATAAACACCGTCGCTGTTTATTATACGAATTACCTCGGTTGGTATGCACTAATGCAGTTTGCCCACGAAACTGTGAAGGCAAACTACAAGGGCGGTTCTATTCCGTGTTTTACTAGAAGAAGTATAGGTACGAGTTTTTTGGAGCAATATCGATATGACTGACGGACATTTTTTTTGTGTTGAAGTTGTTAGTTTTGGTACAGTCAACATGCAAGGATTTAATCGATATTAGCCGAAATTTTTCACAAAGTAATAGTCTCATGTTTATAAGTTCTAAGGGTTTGTCTGTGGCTCATCTGGAGCAACATTACTTTAGCAGAACCAAATCTGATTTAAATTGAAAATACTTTCCGTGATATTTTTAAATACAATTTAGGTCAATGAAGGTGCATTTAATAATTAT
Organism: Idaea aversata; assembly: GCA_907269075.1. Taxonomy (NCBI): domain Eukaryota; kingdom Metazoa; phylum Arthropoda; class Insecta; order Lepidoptera; family Geometridae; genus Idaea; species Idaea aversata. Next base: position 11,360,277 of record OU026101.1, read on the forward strand.
GAAATTTTGGCAATTTTCATTGACAGAAATACTCTTCGCCGAGATTTTGTCAATTCAAACCCCCAACTCAAAAAGAGGGGTGATAACACCCCTCTTTTTGAGTTGGGGGAATTATAAAAGTCTGAGTGTGTCTGTCCGTCTGTGGCATCGTAGCTTTCGAACGGATGAACAGATTTTGATTTAATTTTTTTTTGTTCGAAAGGTGAATTGGGAGTCTTTTAGCTCTGTTTGATCGAAATCGGTTCAGTCGTTCAAAAGTTATATGTAATTTTCCTTATCAGTCGGGGGTTTTAAAATTTTTCTGACAAATCACTACATACCTAGTATAAAACAAAGTCGCTTTCTTTGTTCCTATGTCCCTATATCCCTTTGTATGCTTAAATCTTTAAAACTACGCAACGGATTTTGATGCGGTTTTTTTAAATAGATAGAGTGATTCAAGAGGAAGGTTTATATGTATAATACATGCATAATATAGCCGTGCGAAGCCGGGGCGGGTCGCTAGTAATATATAATTAAGTATAAGATTTTTGTAGCCAATATTCCAATATTACGTGGCATATCACAAAGCCGAATAGGTTTATAGCTAAATTATATTATTAAAATTTGAAATATTGTATTCACAACACATTTAGCACGCATATCCGGCATTTTATTGATAAATTATATTGTTTAGACCCTGACATTTTGAATATAGTTTGTGTCTAAAATATTTCTAGATCAGTGTGTAACTAATTCGTTATGTATTCAAGTGTTATTTTTAACACCTTTTTGCATAAGTACTATATGTAGGTATAGGAGTTTGAGAATTCTTTTGTAGAAAATGTAATTCCATTTATTTCACTTAGGTACCTATGGTTTTTCCTATTTTAATTAAAAACCTTATTCGATGGTAGGAAAACTAAACAAAATAAATTAATAAAGCAGGACCTTGTACACAGCGCCATCTAACCCCAATGCTAAGCAACTAGACTTGTGTTATAATAGGTAAGTAGTTAAGTTCTACTATATAGTTATATGTCATACTTATTATACCTATATAGAGAAACACCCAGACCAGAAAAAAGTGTACAAAAGTAATTTTTTGAGGCGGGCATCGAGTCTGCAACCTTCTAAAGGAATGTCGTATCGGATGCGACTCTAGAACATAAGTTTCCAATTATTTCTACTTCTTATTTAGACTTTGCAACTACCCCATTTCAAAGAAAACCTATTATATTTAAAATGTCCCGCACTACGGCTTAAAAATAGCATTTAAACGACTCTATCAGTCAAAAAACCACGGCAAAATCGTGTTTTTGATGTTACCTTTTTTATGTAAAGGCTTCTAGCTGTACGCCACAGTTTTAAAAATAGAATAAGTAGAAATAATCGTACATAACAACCTAAGTAAGAGGCGCTGCACAACATAAACTTGAATCCAACAAACCAAAACTAAGTACATATAACTTAGTGCTAACTTAAACTTAACAAGTGAACTCTACCTGTTCAAATAACCACATCAGAAAGAACCGTTTTTGAAAAAAAAAAAGTATTTGATCACAACACAACACTGCGCACTGGCACTCTAACTGTTAACGAGTTGTCTCATCTGACAGGTGTGTCGTTTGTAGGTCGCGACGCGCGCCGCTCGTGGGGGCCTTCGGTATACTGCCTCGCTGTGTTTACGGTGTTGGCTTACTTGCCATAGAATAGATACACGATTTGTTTGAAGATACGGCTTTTCGTTGGTTTCGTTGCGATATTTTGTTCTGGCAGAGTCAAAATCAAATCAGCGAGGTTGAAATGGGATTGGGCGGGCCATGTATCATGAATGGATATGTGGATATGGGATGGGATAAGTGGGCTAAAACAGCAACAAGCTGGACACCTGCGGGTGCTCGGCGACGTCGAGGTCAGCCACGGAAGCGTTGGCGAGACAACCTCGACCGCCTCGAGCCAGCTTGGCCGGAGGTGGCCCAGGACCGCGACCGATGGGGGGAGATGGGGGAGACCTTTGCCCAGCAGTGGGATACTAGGGGTAAGATAAAAAAAAGAGTCGACAGCACTTGGAAAATATTAGACTAATAGACTAGCTATTAGACGAAGCACTTATACTATGGATGGGACATGTGTACATTAAAACCTAAGCGTTAGGAAAAAGCGCTGCTAGGCCATTGTCTTACCTTTTATTTTTATTAGCACCCCTCATAGAGGCAATTTTGATTTAAGCATTAAGCATCTCACTCGTCAAGGAGAATATTGATTTGGTCATCTCACTCGTCAAGGAGTATATTGATTTGGTCTTCAAAAATTGTAGAGAGTCCAGTGCTGGCTGCTGCGACTTTGCTGCAATTTTTTACTGATATGTGACCCTTGAACATTACTGTGTTCTGAAATCTTATGTATCGACCGTTTGCTATATTATCAAGTAACTTAACTTTAGTTTCTTATGCTACCTGCTTAAGTAACTTAATATATATATACCTTTAACATAATACTATAATCCTTTAATATATACTTGTTAAAATACTTATATTACTCGAAGTTTTTTACATTTGTTTGGTTTTTTTTTATTATTTCGTTTTTTGTAATTAGATTTAACCTTGTATTTTGTAATTTTGACATTTAATTTTATGTTTTGAATTGGAATAAATAAATATTTTACATCTTAATGTGTCCGATATAGAACTTAATATTATCTAGTAATATACTGCCGAAATGCAGTGCACAACTATTTTGCATTTGATAGAAAAAGAAACAGGAACATATCTCTGTAAAAGTATTTATGAATGACGATTTAATATTAATTTAATTTTAAGTGTTCTTGTTAAAAACACTTTGATCGCTATTTGGGAAATAAAGAAGAAATTTAATCCGAATATTTGATTGTTAAAATCACTATCTTTACAAATTACCTTCTGTTTTTGAAGTTATACTTCTTTAGCCGCGTTATGAAAAAATGATGAGAGTGAATTTTTATGATGCGTGCGCACCGTGACACGGAAAATTCACATGCTGAAGTTGTCCGCAAACCGCAAGATGACAGCTGTCATAAAACCATGTTGAAGTTGTCCGCAAACCGCAAGATGACAGCTGTCTTAAAACCAAATAGCTACCTACGTGAAACTGAAAATGAGGTTAGTTCGAAGAGGTACTACTACATAATTATTTTAATGTAATTATTTATTTAAATATTATGTTACTGGAAAATTATTTCTTAATGATGCCAAAGAAGTATAACTTCTCACGCGCGTACATAAGTACACGCACCCAATTTTTTGCTATACTTTCGTTAGGGAAATCCAAAATAGTGTTACCTCTGGTGTTTCTACTTAATCTTTGATAAGTTAGCAGACAAGACCGGGCCAGCCGGCAGATCGAGCATTCCGAACAAAATCGTCCGCTAGGGAAAGTAAACTTAGCACTGTTTCATGATACTCATACAAATCACAATCGAACATAATATGAACCTTATTTTTTTAAACTTACAGTGGAAAATTGATTGGCAGAATATAGAGAATGTATGAAAGATAGCTCTAAGTCTAGGGAAGTAAACGGTATGATTGTATGGTAATTTTTGTTACTTTTTATTAAGTACGTACCTAACTACCTAAGTTACTGGCGAAATTAAGTTACGCATAAGGTTAATTTTTTTTGTGGTACCTACTGTTGAGAGAATTTTTAAGAGACGTGAGGATCTTGGTACTTTTAAAACGAAAATTGAGTTGGTTCAATTAGGGTTCAACTTGTTTTGAAATTAAATTTTGCGCGTTGAAGTCTTTCACAGGTTCGTAGGTGTAAAAGACATCAACGCGCACCAATCAAGCAAGGTATTTTCTAATACATACCAATTGATGGTCAAAAACGTAACACTCCCTTTTAGCTTTGCGGTAGTCGAAAAATCATTATCACTATCACTATCACTGCATAGTATAAAACAAAGTCGGTGTCTCTGTCCCTATATCCCTTTGTATCCTTAAATCTTTAAAACTACGCAACGGATTTTAATGCGGTTTATTTTAAATAGATAGAGTGATTCAAGAGGAAGGTTTATACATGCATAATATAGCCGTGCGAAGCGGGGCGGGTCGCTAATAATTATTAAAATAGCTATGCTCCGTCGAATCTTGCGCGTACTCCGACATACCATGGGCATTTTGGTGTATATTTTATGAGTGAGTACTCAAAAAACTTATACAAACCTAGCTACGACGCAGGTTTAATTCCCGTCGTGGAACAAATATAGGTGGGTAGTTTTTGTTTGAGGCTTTTTTTTTCGAAAATAACATTGCGATATAATTTCGATAAAAATAATACCCTCAAAGTAGCTCAGCCTGCCTAGCATGAAGACCAAAACACGATACTATAAAGCGATATAACTACATCAACTCTCAAAATATGATAGATAAAGCCGCCATGTTAAATTTTTATTATAAACTGCGATAAAAATTATGATAAAATTCAACATGGCGGCTTTATCCCAAGCCGCCATGTTAAATTTTTATTATAAATTGCGATAAAAAATATGATAAAATTCAACATGGCGGCTTTATCTATCATATTTTGAGAGTTGATGTAGTTATATCGCTTTATCGTATCGTGTTTTGGTCTTCATGCTAGGCATACAGAATACTCTCAAAGTCAGCTTTTGGTATTCTCAAAAATATTTTTTGGATTTGCAAGCGGTATGATATTGAACAATAGTTCAGCACACGACTCCTCATTTATGTTGTTATTTCTTTATGTCACATTTTTTTTAAATGTAATTAATTTTCAATGTCATGTTCTTCTCTTCCTTCCGTGTGTTATTACTCAATAAATGCTTTCTTTCTTTCTTTGATTTTATTAACGATATTTCTTGCCTTCTCTAGTTGTTTCTGTATAATTTGAAAATGTGATTTGCTAATACTTTATTAACAGGCGAACTTTTTAATTAAAAATTACAGTATCCCACCAGCTCTTTTTTCCATACAAAGGTCCCTATTTACTTCCTAAATAGTGCCTCTAGAGCAACCATAATCATTACAAAGTGTAAAACAAAGTCACTTTCCGCTGTCTGTCCCTATGTATGCTTAGATCTTTAAAACTACGCAACGGATTTGATGCGGGTTTTTTTAATAGATAGAGTGATTCAAGAGGAAGGTATATATTATGTATAGTACATACATAATATAGCCGTGCGAAGCCGGAGCGGGTCGCTAGTATTTTCATAAAAGCAAAGTTTGCTGTACACATGCCTCTGTGATTTACTTTTTATTTGTTAGGTTTTTAAAGGGTCATATTTTCTTTAGTATAACTGATACTTAAAAATAGGGCTGTATAGGGCATGTGTACATCAAACCTAAGTTTTATACTACTACTACTCCGCTAGCTCAGCGACCCAAAGTGGTTCTTTATTTACCTCCGAAACGAGAGACTTTCATCGCTCTCTGTCCTGCGCTATTTCTTGCCAAGGCCTAGGATTCTTTTCTTATCTAGATTTTATAAAAAAAATAAAAATGATTTTACCTACCTGAAAGTCAACATATTTAACAAGCGTCAAATAAAACACTCTTATATTGTGTTAAAAACTATATTTATCGTCTAATTAACGCTACAAAAAGTAGTTCTTTGGTATATTTAACGCCAATTTGAGCTTTAAACTATTAGGTACAATTAAAACTAATACATTTAAATAATTCACATTGATACAACGTGACGTTAGACTAGGAATACTATATTTCCACACTAATATTATAAAGGGAAAGATTTTTTTGTTTGTTTGTTTGTAACGAATAGGCTTCGAAACTACTGGACCAATTTTGATGAAACTTAGTATGATGGATACATTGATTCATTGGGAATAACATAGACTACTTTTTATCCCGATATTCCCACGGGATCGGGAGTAACGCGGGTGAAACTATATAAAGCAATGTTTTTTACAAGTGCTTCGGCTTGTAAAGTTAAGCTATTGGTATCTGTTGATTGGTGAGATTCACCTCGAACTGTGGTACTGCTTTGTGTCCTTTCTTCTTTTTTACCAAATCCGTGCACCAAACCCACTGAAAATAAGTGAAACGTTTAGTTTTCTAAGTTTTTAGTGTCCATAAACTCACACACAGTGCGCTGTAGTGTTTGTGCTATCTTGTAAGAAGGAATAAGCAACAGTAACAACTGTTGTTGAACAAGCAAATTGCAATTTATGGATATAAACTGCAACAACAACTATGGTTTCGAATGGGTATAGGAAGTAAGTAAACATTATAAAATCTACTGGTAAAGGAAAATCACAGCTTCCGTGGAGGAAGACTTCAGACCGTCCGCTCCAGTTGAATAGAAAGTCCCCTCACCAGAATTCTGGGTTTATCCAACCATCAGTAAGCCAAACCAATGATGTCTGCAGTCTCCGTTATCCTGAAGTGCTTGGCATCAGGCAGCCAAACCGAGCTTTGAAGTATGGTTGGAGATAAAATAACTCACCATAATACCAGCAACAACGAATCCCAGAGTATACCCAGCCAGCACATCACTCCAATGATGTCTGTAGTCCGATATCCTGGAGAGGGCAGTGAACCAGCTCAGCATAAGGCAGGCAAACTGCAGGAAGTGGCGGAGAACGCGGGTGCCTTTCCATACCATGCGAGCTTCTAAGTATAGCTGGGAATAAAGATAAATTGATGTCTTTAAAAAATTTAAGGGACCTAGAAGAAGGCTCTCACCAAATCTTTAAGGTCTACAAATCAGACATTGGCGTCACTGACATCATTATGACCTATGTCTATTTAACCATATTTTACCAGGAAATTTGACAAGGCAAAACCATAACCCTGTATCCGGTTGAAAAATGAACGAACCGCGTAAATTTTTTACAGTAATCTGCTCTACGAAGTTTTGCTAGTAGAAATATTTAGGGCTCTATCAAATATGATGATAAGTTTTAAATAAAATATATACTTACAGCCAAATAGATCATAGTGTAAGCAGCCCAGGACGCATGCCCGCTAAGGAACGACTTCCTCATGTTATGGAACTGATCAATTTGGTCGCCAGTGCAGCTGTACTCGTGGGACTGGATGTAGCGGTTCTGCCATTCTGAGGAGCTGCAGTTTACTGAGGGTTGGCATACCTGGAGAAGTAAAAAGAATTTTAAGAAAAGCAAAATATTTGATAAGTGTCTGTCGTTTAAGTTAAGTTAAGAATTTTGCAAGCAAGGATTAAAGTGATCTGAAAAGGGCTTACCGCAAAAAAGAAAGGTCGTAGTCTACCAATACTGTTCTTAGCGATTTCACTGGCAAGTTCAGAGAAGCAGAGTCCTATTCCGAAAGAGATGACGACGCAGTAGAACCCTCGGATCCAGGCGGGGATCTTGATGCCGAAGCAACGCTGCTCGTTACGATCTTTTCTTAATAGCGCCCATTCGCAGATCAGAAACTGAGAAAGATAAAACAAGGACCTTCAAAATGTCTAACTGTGGTGATAGCTTGGAATTTTCTTTTTTTTTTAATATAAGATAAATGGCTTTGGTGTCCTTTGATAGACCTTTCTACAATTTGCACAACATTTCTTTTGAGAATCTGTGCGCCTAAATCACCTAGAGTATTTTTGCAAAGAATAATCGAGCTTGCCACAGTTTACAGAATTACTCTTGAACGATACAACTGTAATCGTCCCTGGGCGTGGGTTTGAAAGCGTTGTTTTTGTTAGACTATTAAAACTATAGCGGGCCTGTACAATTTTTGTCGCTAAAAGTTCTTAATAAACATATTAACGTTGATCATCTCTTTTAATCCGCGGCTCTTTCCAAAGAGAGTCTAACCACAATTTTGACTGTTCAATTTGACAATTACAAGTAAGTATATCAAAGATCTCTCTCGTTTGTTCATGAAGTTCCCTGAACCGTTTAAAAATGATTATACTTAGGAGCGGAAAGAAGCAATGATACATTAATTCGTCAGGAACACGACAAGGTTTTGACCGGCTGATTCCGATGCTGGTTCATTGTGTGCTGGTTACGAGACTTGAGGGGGTGTAATTCTATTTTATATCTGGAAGTGGGAATGTAAAAATCTAAATTACTTATAGTAACTTTAAAAGACACTCTAATTAAAGGAGGCTCGTGCCCACTGGCCAGCTAGATATTTCCAAAAGAAGCTCCTAAAAAAGTTTTTGCCTCAAAAATATTTTTAATTTATCGTTAATTTCATTAGAAGTAATTTTACGAATAAGGCGTTTATCTACATGTTCTCACTATGCGAAAAAAAACCCATCGCATGTCGTGTAGAAATAAACAGCACATTCCTTTGAAATGGCTTTGATATCGGTTATTTGTATTGAGCAGGTCGTCATTAAAATGCCCAATTAAATATTTGCACGTGCTGGAAGCGGTGGAAAAATATCCATCTATCGGCGATGGATAAGTATTTCTATAAATACCAAATAGTTTTGTTATAGTTTTGTTGCAAAATCTTGTAACTAATTACTAGAACAAAATCGCTCAGTCTAGTATGACTTTTGTGAAAACAAAGACATTGTTTTTAAATGAAAAATGTAAGTACCCTTGATTGTAATTTCAGTATTTCTACGTTTTCCCACAGAGTCTAGGTAATTTGTATAACTAAATATTTCCCGGTCCGGTTAGAGAACTATGGATTTGTAGGTATTTTGGGCTTTTTCGGAATAAGCCGAATCAAATGCCTAGATTTGGTGATTTGTACGGTTGCCCGGAAGAAATCGCCCTAGGTGATAAGGCCCTTTGTGTCGCACTGGGATTATATATTTATCTATTTTTTTTTATTATTGATGATTGGCGCAATTTTGTGCAATGAAATGATATCTATACTGCAGTGGCAAAATATTTAATAATATTTTAGCATATATGTACTAAATACATATATTATGCTAAAATATATGCTAAAATATTATAAAATATTTTAATAAAATATTATTAAATATTTTGCCACCATAGCAACCATGACAAAAAAGCTTTTTTTCTACCGAAGCACAGAGACCAAAGTCAATAAACAACACATTTGGCATAAAGCGTTGTTCTAAAGTATTAAGAAATAGGTATTCCTCTCGATCTCTGGCGAAATGTTAACGTAATGTGCACTCTATGACGTCGTTAACTTATTGTTTAATTGTTAATTATTAAACTCAATCCTGCCGTGTTAAATACTTATCTATACATATAATCTACTAATAAACCCTACCTTATTTACACGTTGTTTAATTTACTTACTTACTAATACTTTTTATTTAGGAGTATATACAGGGTTATTGGAAATTAATTGACACGGCGTTAAGGGCTTCTTCTGTGCACCTTAACGATCAACTTTTCTTCTACGACTTTTGGAAATTAATTATAAAAATATTCCATACAAAAATAAAAAATTAAATCCAACAGTTCAAATAATACTCAACTCTACGTCTACGTGACAGAATCAATCATAGTAGGTATGGTACAACTCGCGCGCGCGCTCTTGCCGCATAGACATAGAAAATTACCAGACAGTACGAGAAACACTTAAATATTTTTTTTGGGATATGTATTAAGTTTCGACAAAAGTCGTAGAACAAAAGTTGTTTGTTAAGGTGCACAGAAGAAGCCCTTAACGCCGCCGTGTCAATTAATTTCCAATAACCCTGTATAGCTGCGCTATTAGTTTACTACTATAAGTCCCGATCCCGTGGGAATATCAGGATGAAAAGTAGTCTGGTCCAGGTCCAGGTCTCCAACTATCTAGATACCGGGTTTCATCGCACTCGGTCTAGTAGTTTTTGCGTCAAGGAGTAACAAACATACATACTCACACACAAACTTTCACATTTATATTATTAATAGGATATCGTTGTTGTATCGATCCCATGGGATTATTGGGATAAAAAGTCTATGTTACTACTAAGGATTCGATGTATCCTCGATACCAAGTTTCAGTCATAAAATCTGCCTAGTAGGTACTTTAAGCCCATGTAAATTACAAAAAATAAACAAAAAACAAAAAAAAAATGTATGAAATATTTTTATAATGAATTTCCAAAAGTCGTAGAACAAAAGTTGATCGTTAAGGTGCACAGAAGAAGCCCTTAACGCCGTGTTAATTAATTTCCAATAACCCTGTATAGTAGTTTATAAATGTTAAAATGTTACTAGGTTTTAAGAGGAAAGGGTACCGGGGGCTTTCTCCATACAAACTATTACAAATGTAGTGTATTGTGTATGTTTGGTTTTTTCCATTTTCTATTTATCATAGAAATTAAAATTTATATGATTAAAAAAAAAACAAAAAATAGGGGCATGGTCATGGCAGTTATAAGTTTTATGCACCAAAAATATTTGCTCTAGTGTCATTATCCAGGGATGAAACAGTCGACTACGTTTGTATGGAGAGAGCGCAGGTACTCTTTCACCTTAATGTTGAAATGAATACACGCCTACATAAGTTAAACATATGTATAATACAGAACAAATTTAATTAACCATAAAGTGAAATAATTGTAAATTAATACCATAATGCGTTTTATCGAACACGTGTTTTTGCAATTTAATTCACGTGATTTTAAATGAGTTTTTAAGTCAGCTTATCTACATTACATCGTGCTTAAACAAAAGGTAAATGCATTTAACGTGGAATCTAAAATTATTTATTTTTCAATGACCATAGGTTTAATGTTATTTAATGACAGGACGTGGTAGTTTTGACATAATCGATAAATTATTTTTTATCACAGTTGCTCATAAAGTGGATCTTATTAAACCGCTTTTAGGCTCATAATGCAACGTATTATACACGCGTGCGATAAAAAAAAATCCAACTAGTGCTAAAATAATACGTAATCCCGATAAGTCAAATACGTATCTTACTGCTAATGACATATTAAGTAGATGAAACATTCTTAATTTATCTGGGTTATACTGTTTTGATGTATAGAAAAAGGTACTATCCAAAGAGTTTTTAAGCCTTGCTGGCTTAAAACTCTTTGTTGGTACCTTTTTTCTTCTTTTCAAAAGGTTGTCTCTAAAGTCTGCGAACGATAATATTACGTGATGACGTCTTTGAAAATAATTAAAAATTGAGTTTTGTTTTTATTTTGTTTTTTATTTAGGTACATAAATATATTTTTTTATATATTCTGTTTTTAATGAAACCCGGAACTAATATATTCTGTTTTTAACCGCCGACGCAAAAACAAATGAAAAAAACCCTAAAAAAATATTGTATGTCAGACGCTGTATAGGTTAAAAGTCTTTTGCCTAGCCTTTCGGGAGTGTAATTAACAAAAAATAGTAAACATAACATAAAATTCTTAAAAACTTTTTATTATTAAAATTTTAACAAGTCTTTTTTTTTATTCGCAACTGTGATAAAAAACGTCGTACGATACACGTGTGAATTGATCATTCCATCTCGGCTTTTGCCACGCTCGCGTTCCGCTCGCGCGTCATAAACCGCCTCTATGGAATGATCAACTTTCCACACTTGTATCGCAATGTACTATTTTATCACAGTTGTCCATAAAGTGGATTTTATTAAACCGCTTTTAGGCTCATAAAGCAACGTATTAATACACGCGTGCGATATAAAAATATCCAACTAGTGCTAAAATAAATGTTATCTATACTAATATTATAAAGCTGAAGAGTTTGTTTGTTTGTTTGTTTGTTTGTTTGAACGCGCTAATCTTAGGAACTGCTGGTTCGAATTGAAAAATTCTTTTTGTGTTGGATAGTCCATTTATCGAGGAAGGTTATAGGCTACTTTTTATCCCGATATTCCCACGGGATCGGGAGTTACGCGGGTGAAACCGCGGAGCGCAGCTAGTGTATAATAAATGTACTTAATAAATGTTTGTAAACACACTCGCGTACCGCTCGCGCGTGTTATAACGCCTCTATGGAAAGATCAATTTTCCACACTTGTATCGCAATATACTATCCTATCCTACTAATATTATAAATGTGAAAGTTTGTGTGTGTGTGCGTGTGTATGTGTGTTTGTTACTCCTTCACGCAAAAATTACTGGACCGATTGCGATGAAACTCGGTACCTAGATAGCTGGAGACCTGGATTGACATATAGGATACTTTGTATCCCGATATTACCACGGGATCGAGATTTACGCGGGTGAAACCGCGGGGCGCAGCTAGTAGCTAAATAATAGCTAAATGCATTTTACTTTCATATTAGCCATAGGTACAAATAGCAATGTTTGCATACCTTTTCTTTATCTTATCTTGACTATTTTTGCATTAAGTAAACTACTTGAACCTAATTTGAATCGTAATTAGTTAATTATGATATGAGGAATATACACGGTGTAACAAGGGGGGTGGATCATCGGTTGCTGGGGGGTGGGGGCCTTTAGTACCTATCGATTTAACCCCCCTGTATTCATTTATTTATTTTAAATTTGTTTGGTTCTAAAAAAAATGTTTCACAGAATATTTTTTTCTGCCACCTATCTTAAAAACTACTGGTTTTCATAAATAATAAACCCTCCAAGTTTCATTCGACTATAGCTAGGGCATCATGTTGAAAAATGTAATTTATAGTCTAAAAAGTTAAAATAATCGATATTATTTTCATACAAAAAATAAGTAGGTAAGTAAAAAATTTTTTAAATATTTTTTTTTTTCATTTTTTATTACCATTGCATATTATTAGGGTATTTTATTTGATTCATTCATGGACTTTCGTATAATAATCTTGTTATTCTACTTTTAGCATAGCGTACGCTTATCAAATTTTGTATGAAAATAATATCGATTATTTTCAATAAAGTACATTTTTCAATATGATGTTCTAGTTCTAGCCAAATAAAACTTTCAGGGTTTATACTTTATGAAAGCCAGTAGTTTTTAAGATAGATTGCAGAGAAAAATATTCTGTGAAGTATTTTTTTAGAACCATATAAAGATAATGTAAACATTAGATTTTGAAAAAAAAAATAATACTTACTTCAATGGTTTTATTTTGAGCTTTATAAATCTAAGACTCTGATTGGTGTAGGGGTACAAAAGGTCGACTATTGATCTTGTTTCACAAAAAAGGCAGAAACGCAGACCTGATAGTTTGGCTGTAATTACGAAGTTCAGGGTGAAATCTGATTTTGACTAAAATTTCACTAAAACCCAAATAACTTTTGTACCAGTGAATATTGCAGAACATACATGGGGGTTAAATCGATAGGGGCTGAGGTCCCCCACCCCCCAGCAACCGATGATCCACCCCCCTTGTTACACCGTGTATATCTCAAAATTTGAATAACTAAAAAAAATCTTTAAAAATACCTACCTAACATTTTCGTAACAAAACCACTTTGTCGTAGTCGCTCAGAAAAGTATGTTTTTCAAGTATGTTTCTGCTATAAAGAAAATATTTTTACCAGCTTGATACCTACACAACGGAAAATCTAATAGTAATTATCTCATTTATTTATTACGCGATAATCGATCGAAAAATATAATAAAATAACGAAAAGTTTTACGCAATCACGACCTATTTTTTATAAAATAGATCTTATTCATATTATTTCAAAGTTAGGCACACGACGACGGTAGAGAAACTAGCAGCACACCGTATCAGAATAAAGAAGTAATTATACTAGTAACGTTCCTGGTTTAAACTTCTCATACACACCTTTGATCAATATAGATTCCACGCCTAATTCAGAGCCAAATGAAAATCCAATAATCCATATATACTTTGTCTATAAGTAAATAAATAAAATATTGCGGGACATTCCACACATCGCCCCAAGCTAAGTAACTAGACTTGTGTTGTGGGTGATAGGCAACGGATATACTACTTACCTATGTACTTTTCTTTTGTAAATATATACTTATAATACATTGAAGCAACCAGACCACAGACAATTATCTAAGCATAAATGCCTGAGGCGGGAATCGAACCCGCAACCCTGTGTTTGGCAGTCCGGCATGGTGACCATTGTGCCAACTGGGTCGTCATCAGCCCGTCGTCAGTCTATAGGTAAGTCATTATAAGTATGGACTCGAACCTTATAGTCGCAAACACGTTTTCACTGCCTCATACGTTCGAATGCTTGAAACTTCGATTTATTAAAAAAATACTAAATTTAAACTTACAGCAAGAAGTGGTAATCCCATGCCAACAGTCCTGAGCACCCAGACTTCAACGGTGTCATTCATGAATGGATACATGAGGCTCTCGTCTCCACAGAAGAACCCTCGCTGGAACGGCATCCAGAACTCGTTCACCAGAATTAGGCATACTATTACTGGAATTTAAAGTATTATGATGAATGGTTAGAAATGGTATTTTAAGGCCAGTGTGAGGCTGTTTTCCATACAAAAAGCGGTAACGTTTTAACCCCCCATAAACGAAGTCCGATTTTGATAATTTTTGAAAATGTTCTAGATCTAATGGAAAACTAGGTTTGACCGTTTTTACTTTAAAGAAATATTGCCTAAGATAGAAGTCAATAATTTATTTTTTAATAAAAAGGGTCGTTGCGCACTTTCGTGCGAACTTCTTGCGTGCGAAACGACCACCTACTCGAAGTTATGAGTATCTGAATATCTATAAAGACTTCACCGACCGTTTCAATTGTTTTTTAATAGACTAAACTGAATTACTTACCAAAAAAGAAAAACGTACCTATAAACTTAGAATAAGATGCAGTGAATTAAATAAGACCAAATTTATTTCATTTTGTGAATGATAAAGGGGGTAAAAACTTTACGACCCGCAACATTCTTTGAAAGCAAAATGTAGGCAATTACGTCCGAACTTAAACTCTCTCTATCGCACGATACGGGTCATTTTTGAAAAAAGTGTATTAACTTTTTAAAAACTAGCTGGGTCCCCGATCCCGTAAAAAAGTCCAGATAAAATGTAGGCTTTGTATTGATCCAGATTTCCATCTTCATAGCAATTGCACTTTTAGAATAACATGCGGATTTTCATGGCAATTGGTTCAATACTTTTTACGTAAAGAAGTAACAGACACACACACAAACTCTTGCATCAGCATTTATTATCATGCGTTTCAATTATTATTCAAAATATTTAACCGGTTTAACATAGATAATAAAAATTAAATCTATATTAAGGAAATTTACGAGAAAATAAATTAATTACACCTACACTTAAATAATAATTAGAGATGTTACCGAATATTTTTCGTTTCGGTATTGTGTTATGTATTCGGTTGAATACCGAATGTCTAATAATAGGTTTCTTTACTTCTTCACGTAAATCACTACATAGTATAAAACAAAGTCGCTTTCTCTGTCCCTATGTCCCTATATCCCTTTGTATGCTTAAATCTTTAAAACTACGCAACGGATTTTGATGTAGTTTTTTTAAATAAATAATTAAAACGATACACAATTTTTTATTATTTTTCACAATATCCCAAATTCAATTTAATTAAGATCAATCAGAGGATTGGTTTAAAAAGGATCAGAGTGTAAGAACCATTCATCATGCAGGTTTCGCATCATTTTGCCACTCAGCCAAGCTCCTGGCCGAATATTAGGTACCTTTCGTCGCAAGCCGAATAAATTATTAATTCCATCTCTAATAGTAAATTATTTCTGACAACTTTTATTCATGTAAATGACGCAATTTCAACAAAATGTTTAAAATTTATATTTTTTAAGCAATTAACTTACTTATCTTGTTTTTTTCTTTTACTTTTTTATATTTTAGAGATTTTTTAGAAATTATTTTATAGAATTAGAAATCACTACAAAGTATAAAACAAAGTCGCTTTCTCTGTTCCTATGTCCCTATATCCCTTTGTATGCTTAAATCTACTATTAAAACTACGCAACGGATTTTGATGCGGTTTTTTTTAAAAGATAGAGTGTTTCAAGAGGAAGGTTTATATGTATAATACATGCATAATATAGCCGTGCGAAGCCGGGGCGGGTCATGTATTAAGTAAAAAACAAAATCCTGTTCACGCACATCTAAAGGTTGCCTGAAAAAGATCGCTTTTAGCGATAAGGCCGCCCATTGTGCCATAATGAATTTATGTTAGAATTTATTTTATTTTATTTTTCATATGTACTTAATCAATTTGCGTTTTGATTTTCTGTTATTGGTTTGGTGTTAACTATCCGTTAAATTAGACTTAAGAGCTGTTGATTCGATAAAAAGAAATAAATAAATAATGATGCAATCAAGTGTTTATTTATTTATCTCTTTTAAAAGCCCATAGACGAATCGGATCTTAAAACGAGTCGCGGAGTTTTGAGAATTCTGTTACTGTGGGAGGGTTCAGGGGGCTCGTCTGTAACCCCCTTCCCCCCTTATCCCCTCTCCCCCCACTCAGCCTAAATTTTCGCATACTGATGCTATCACGTAGGAATCCGCTAAGAAAGAGTTTTGAAAAATTCAACACCTAGGCGGACAGAGTCGCGGTGAAAATCACTATCACTACATCACTATCACTACATAGTATAAAACAAAGTCGCTTTCTCTGTCCCTATATCCCTATGTATGCTTAAATCTTAAAAACTACGCAACGGATTTTGATGCGGTTTTTTAAATAGATAGAGTGATTCAAAAGGAAGGTTTATAGTATAATACATGCATAAAATAGCCGTGCGAAGCCGGGGCGGGTCGCTAGTATAGTATAAAACTAAGTCGCTTTCTCTGTCCCTATGTCCCTATATCCCTATGTATGTTTAAATCTTTTAAACTACGCAACGGATTTTGATGCGGTTTTTTTTAATAGATAGAGTGATTCAAGAGGAAGGTTTATATGTATAATTCATGCATAATATAGCCGTGCGAAGCCGGGGCGGGTCGCTAGTCAATGATAAAATGACTGTTCTACTTTGGTTACTAGTAAAATTATTATCAATGATTCAGATAGACAACGCCATTAGTGATTCAACGGAAATACCTACACATTAGTATTAATAGTTCCAAATATTCTGTTTTATTATTTGTAGATTAACTGCAGCGCCCCCTGGTGAGTTATTACCGTAAAAATACTAGCTACGAACCTTTGCCAATGAATTCTACTAAAATTATAAATGTGAAAAATTATGCGTGTGTATGTATGTTTGTTACTCGTTTACGTTAAACTACTGGACAGATTGCGATGAAACTCGGTATCTAGATAGCTGGGGACCTAGATTAACACATAGCCTTTTTATCCCGATATTCCCACGGGATCGGGACTTACGCGGGTGAAACCGCGAGGGGCAGCTAGTCATAAATATTTTACAAAAAACTTCATCTAAATCGGTCCAGCCGTTTTGGAGTAAATGAGAACATTTGAGTGCACAAACACACACTATATCACCCTAAATGCCGTAATGTTTGTACTTACAGTCCAAACAGGTAAAGGTGAAAAATTAAAAACTGAAAACTTTTCAATTTAAAAATTAAGAAATAGGTAAAATTAGATACCTACATACTATAAAATACTTAAGGTAAAAGGGTACCTGCGCTCTCTCCATATAAACGTAGTCGATTGTTTCCTCCCTGGATAATGACACTAGCACATATATTTTTGTTGCATAAAACCTATAACTGCCATGATTATGCTCCTATATTAGGTATGTTTAGGTTTTTTTCATTTTCATAGAAATTAAGATTTAAAAAACAAAATTTATAAGTTTTATGCAACAAAAATATTTGCTCTATTGTCATTATCCAGGGAGGAAACAGTCGACTAGGTTTGTATAGAGAGAGCGACCAGTACCCTTTCCTCCTCTAGATAAGTACAATAGAACATAAATATATTACAAGACATTCCACACAGCGCCATCTAGCCCCAAGCTAAGCAACTAGACTTGTGTTTTATGTACTTACTTATTTCTTTGGAAATAAATACTTAGGTAATACAAACAGACCAACCCACAAAAAAAATATGAATACTGAAATATAAATATATAGATTCCTAGCTGTCCCGGCAAACGTAATTTTGCCGTAATATACAAAAAAAAAAAAAAATGTTGTTCGATTCCAGACCCAAAGAATATATACAAAAAATTTCATACAGATCGGTTCACCCGTTTTGGTGGAGATTGGTAACTAACACCGCGACAAGAATCGAACCTTAAACCATATCCTACCACGTCACAGAGGTCCTCAATTATACAATTAGAAATAAAATAAAAATAAGTATAAATAGTAGGTACTCACAGAAGCCAAGCATAAATCCATCGATGACTAATTTTCTCAATATATGAAGGGACATTTCATCTTTCGACATTTTATTTTATTTTCCTTCAGCACCAAGGCACGTGTGTTCGCGTTCAAACGTAGATCAATTGTGACGATTTACCTATAGCAACGGTTTTTATATAACGCGATCTCAGTTCTTATCAAGTGATATTGATATTATGTATTCGTTTTATACGTGGACTAGCTCTTAACCGCGATTTCGTCCGCGTAGGAGTAGAATTTTTAAAATAGTTTTTTATCGGTTGCCTTCGTCATGGTTAAGAACACACACTTCAAGTTTCAGGTTTCTTCTAATATTAGGCTGTGCGTGTGCGTTGATCTGTCAGTCAGTTAAGACAAAGCATTTTGTATGTAGACAGATACATATATAAATTCTTTATTGCAAACACCATTTTTAATCGCTCTGAAGGCCAATTCTCGTAAATAACATTGTTCAAATTACATTTCAATATCATTTTGATCACAAATAATACTTACCCTCAGAGTAGCTCAAAGCACCCTCAAAGTTAGCTTTTTGTAAAAAAAAAACTGACTTTGAAGGTATCTTTTGCAATCGAAATGCAATCGGGATGATATTGAAATGTAATTTAAACAATATTATTTACGAGAATTGGCCTTCAGAGCGATCTCTTGCAGGCGACCTATGGATGGACAAGAATTTGAGTAAGTTAAGAAATTGTAGGTATAGAGAGAAAAAGAAGAGTAGCCTATAAGTTAATCCAGGTCTCTCGCTATTTACATACCGAGTTTCATTGCAATCGGTTCAGTAGTTTTTGCGTAAATGAGTAACAAACATACACAAAAACTAACACACTAACTAAACATTTATAAAATTAGAAGGAGTAAAGCGAGCGGTCCATAGAGCGGTCCTTCCTTTTAGGACCCAGGCGATCCCTAAAAAATGTTTATAAAGGGCAAAAAAAAGAATTTTCCAAATCGGTCCCGGCGTTTTGGAGTAATCGGCGAACATACATAAAAAATAAATATATACGCGACGAATTGAGAACCTCCTCCTTTTTTGAAGTCGGTTAAAAAGGCCTGATAAAGTTTGTAATTTATAGTAACTATTATGAATTACTAGCGACCCGCCCCGGCTTCGCACGGCTATATTATGCATGTATTATACATATAAACCTTCCTCCTGAATCACTCTATCTATTAAAACCGCATCAAAATCCGTTGCGTAGTTTTAAAGATTTAAGCATACATAGGGATATAGGGACATAGAAAGCGACTTTGTTTTATACTATGTAGTGATAGTGAAGTGTTTGTAGGAAATTATTATCGCTTTTAATAAACACTAGTTTGGGTAAAAATGCGGTGCATGTGCAACTTAAATAACCTGTGATGAAACTGCATAAATTATATCGATAAGAAAGTTTAGGTATAGATACTTGCTTTTGAAAATCCTACCTAAATGCATGCATGTTCCACGCATGGCCCATGCTACATGTGGAGATTTCTATTGTTCAAATGTATTAGTTGATCAAGTACTTGAGCTAAGTGCCTGACTTGAGAAAGATATCTAGATGGAGTAAGGAGTTGTAATTAGAGTATATACTTAGGTTACTAAATAGGTACTTACTTTCAAGTTTTTACTTAGGTACCTAACTACTTTAAAAAATGTTTCTATAGAATGTGTTTATTAATTTATTATTTGTGATTGTTTTCTAATTCCGTCTTTTTTATTTAATTTTTTTATTCATTTTTCTTGTCCGTGTGCTCTTCTAATGAATGTCATTCTGAAATTGTCAAAATCTTCACTTAAATTCTGTGTTACGAAATGCGTTGATAATAATTATGTAAAACATCTTAAGACAAACTTCTCCTTTTTGCACTCGGTTACAAAATATCCCTTTACAAAGACTTATTGAATTGAGAACCTCCTTCTTTTTAAACGGTTTTTTTTAATTCTGTTAAAAACAATATTGCGTAAGTACCTAAGTAATAAAAATAAATTAGGTCAATTAGATAAAATATGGAAGTAGTAAATACATGGGTAGTCAGCAACTGCCAAGTGCCAGTTGATAGGCGTGTGTTAATCCGCATCAGTCAGCACAAACATGAGGATGGCGTGGTAAAATAATGGTGATAAGACACTCACTGGACGGGCTTAAGGGCTTGTTTATATAAAGAATTTTTACATAGATTATATAAATGAAAGATATATTCAGAACAAAGGCACGCCCCTAACAAACAAAGTTAAAAGTTATATAAATAAACGAAAACTCGAGCCGTGTACTACCGTCTGAAAGGACCTCAACAAAAAACTGTAGCAAAGAAACTCTATCGCAGCGCTGGTCTTCCGGTAAAACCCATTCATTGCTGACTCAGAACCTTTGTTACGCGGAGTTCAACTAACCAAAACGTAATGATATTTAGGTATTTCTTTACAAGTGACAGTCAGTGTTTGACCACATTTTTGCCACAAATTACCTGACTGATGGTATAGTAAGTGACGACGCGGTCTATTTTTTTTAATTTATTTTTTACGTGTTCACTCGTGTTTTGAAGACCCCCAAATTGTAGTTCTGATTCTCTAAACACCCCTAATTTAAAAGAATAGAACAAAATTGTATCTTAGTAGTTTCTTTAGCATTTTAAAATGACTACTGAGACAAAAATTCTCAGTTGTAAAGATTTTTCATTTATATAAGCTTTGCCCTATTTTCTTGTAAGCCTTGATAATTCTGTGCCTTCTGACTGAATGACGAAGGTAGGTAAGTTCTTATGTTTTAGTTCTATGCTATATCGATTCAGACAGATTATTTTTATTTATATCATAGTTTTGTCGTTAATAAAATAATATTAATGAATAGTGCATAAAATCACGATATTTAAAAAGGTCTCAAGTCAAGGCCAAAATTAGTATGTGGCTATGTAGCGATTATTTTTGGAACATGTGTAATAAAATTTATCATTATTTTTTTATTAAATCACCTTGTTACCACCCAGTAAATATCTACTTACTGATAAAATACAATTTTAATACAAACTTACCTATTTTTATTTTATATCTTCTTATATCTTTTATGGAGGTGTGTCCCGAATGTACGAGGCACTTGGCGAATGTACGAGGCACTTGGCGCCCGCGTGGTGATAACCCCGATAGTGCCCGGTGGCCTTTGGATGTAGAAACACCAGGAAATAGTAATAAATGGAATAATTATAGATGAAAATAGAATGGAATGGTTTTAACCTACTTTAAAAAAGATGAAGTTCTCAAATCAAACGAAAACTGAATCACTGACTGAATCAAGAAATTCCGTAACGAAAAGAAAACCTAATACCCCTCACTCCGCCGCACGTAGCTCGTCCGAGCGTTCGCTAAACGTGTATGTATATGGTACGACTGTACAAAGCTCACACGATGCAATAGCTTTACCGCGGCAGTCCCCGAGTGCCACACGTTTTTTATATTTTATAGGTACTTAGCACAATGTGCACCTCCAAAGAAAAGACCGGTAAAAAAAATAAAAATAAACTTCTGCTCAAAGCAGTTTGCGTTGCCCTCGCTATTGAAAAATAGACGTGTGGATAGAATAGGGCTAGCCCACTACCACCCGTGGGTTTTATAGAAGTCGACTAAGGGATTTGTCCGAGTGTTGGCATTCCCAAGAAATATTTGGTGTTGTACTTCCTGGCACGACGAAAGAGATTTTTTTAAATGTTTAGATGGTACAAAATTACTTCAGATTTGTACTACTTTGTACCACTAATTTGAAATTTTGTACACTTGCCATTTTGAAGATATGACGGTCATGCTGGTAAGTATACTTCCTAGCACGACCAGGCTGAAATGACTTGTAATTGGTGTCAGGCGAGCTGGCATGAATATAGCTATCTAAGTTATTTTGCAGTGGTATTAGGTATAGAGGAGATGAAGACATTCTGCGTTGACCTCATAAATCAGTATAAAGGCAGAAAGAATTAACAACAGAATACCGAAGTTTTTAAGTAGGTAAATGAATTTCCTTGTCACCTATCTGTACTGTGCCACGCCCCCCCACGCGACTGTCACTCGGCACCCGGTTGATTGTTGATACCAACACTTATCAATTCAGGGCTAAGTAGTACAGCTATTGTACGATAAATATGAAATTAGGTTTTTCAGAATTAAGTACTTTAATAAAGTGCATCAGCTTAACACGTGCGCATACATGGGAGTTTATGGGAGCCAAAAGCAAAATGTCTTTCGTCTACAACTAAAGTAGAGAATTTGACGGTAGAGTGGGCGTGGTGCTTTAAAACTGGCCAAGTGCGAGTCGGACTCGAGCACGAAGGGGTTCGTATCATGTCGTATGGGAATTGGGAACCTCACTTTTTTTTCCCTGTTTTAGTACCTACTTATATGTTGTTATAGCGTGGCAACAGAAATAAATAATCTGTGAAAAAATCAACTGTCTAGCTAACACGGTTCATGAAATACAGCCCTGGTGACAGACGGAAGGACGGACTGTGAAGTCTTACAGATACAGATCTTCACTACATAGCATAAAATAAAGTCACTTTTCGCCGTCCCTATTTCCCTTTGTATGCTTATATCTTCAAAACTACGCAACGGATTTTGATGCGGTTTTTTTAATAGATAGAGTGATTCAAGAGGAAGGTTTATATGTATAATACATGCTTAATATAGCCGTGCGAAGCCGGAGCGGGTCGCTAGTTATTAATAACTCCAAGTTACAAGTAAAAAAAATATATGATCATTAATATAAGTATAGTAGATTATACAACAAGTGAAAAAAAGGTAATTTAATTCGAGGGACTAAGTTGGATCCCGAGAGCAGCGAAGGATTCTATAGTTGAATCCCGAGCGTAGCGAGGGATTCAAGATTAGAATCCTGAGCGGAGCGAGGGATACAAGGACCGAGATAAATTATTTTTTTCACGAGTTGTGTACTCTACTTTTTACCATTGACTGCGAGAAAATAAATTTAGAAATGGTTCAAGAGATTGTGTCTCATTTTCGTTACTGGAAGAATTCATTTTAATATAATTTATGTTATTAGATGTTTCAATAACTTAAAACAACCACGATAACAGATAGAAAATAAAAAATTTAATTGTATATATTTTTATGTTTTATTCCATTTAATTGAATTTTTATCCCTGTCATACTCCCATTGTCATGCTCCCGAAATTTTGGCGGCAACAAATTATCTACTATAATTGCTGCTTTATTGCGAAATTATTCCGCAGTCAGTGTCTCATTTTCGTCACTGGAACAACTCCTTTTATTATATTATTTATGTTATTCGATTTTTCAATGACATTAAACAACCACTTTATCAGATAGAAAAAATCTAAATTTACTTTTTTTAAATTTAATATTCCATCCAGCCAGTAGGTACGTTCTTTCAGCACTTTCAGTACGTTTTTTTTTTAAGTCCATATTATTTCGTATATTCGTGCATGTTCCAAATTCAAAATGATTTTATTCACTCAGTGAGTAAAAGAGCGTTTTATTCACTGTTATCGATGAATAAAATGCCCTTTTTCGAGTGGCAATGGTAAAAAGTTTAATTAATTCATTATTAAAAACAAAAAAAGTTTAAATTATATAATTGATAAAAGGAAAAGGGTAAAAGTCTTAGTAAAAGGGTCCCGTTTTAACCCGACTTCGACGAGGCCAAAAGGGAGGTTTATGTTTTTGACCTGTATGTATTTATCTACCTTTTAGGTACGGAGTTACAGCCCTATTAAAGAGACATAGCCGAAGTAGGTACAGTCACATTACCAATTAGCTGAACCCCACGTGACCTAGAGCTCACTCGCAAATCTGTAAGGTTGTAAAGTAATGTTACATGCTTCTAGTTTTTTTAAACAATATACTATACAATACAACATACAGTATAAAAAAATAACAAAATAAGTAAATACTTACTATATTTTTTACAGATATGCGAATGAGCTCTGGGTCACGTGGGGTTCAGCTAATTGGTAATGTGACTGTACATACATAAAGATGTCGTTTTTGAATGGATACGGAACGCTAAAAAGACGAGCCTCCGTGTTTATTTATATCAAAAGCGTAAGGAAATGACCCCGACTGATTGCAACATCTGATTTATTTACGCACATATCGATCGTAACGTATTGATAACAACTTGCGTACTATATCAATACAGTGACGTCGGTAAACAAAATAATGTTTAGCAAATATTTTTGCTGAAGAGAATGACACAAATATAAAACGGGTTGATTACAGGATTTCCAATCTGTACAAAGTTGTATTCCTCCTCATGTGCAAAGAGCTACATAGAAAAAAGATGGCGGTAGATGTCAGAAACGAAGAAAGTCAATTTATATATCTCTTATTTGTTCGGTTTATGAGTAGGTCAGATAATTAAATTGCCAGAATCTCAGCAGCCCTAATTCAGATAGAGAATAGATAGAGTAGATTCGTTTCTGTTCAGATAGAGTAGATTCGTTTCTGTTCAAGTCGTATGCAATAATGTCAGATATGTTTTAAATTTTGGTTATCACTATCATCACTACATAGTATAAAACAAAGTCGCTTTCTCTGTCCCTATATCCCTTTGTATGCTTAAATCTTTAAAACTACGCAACGGATTTTGATGCGGTTTTTTTAATAGATAGATAGATAGATTCCAGAGGAAGGTTTATATGTATAATACATGCATAATATAGCCGTGCGAAGCCGGGGCGGGTCGCTAGTTATATACTAAATGGCGAAACAGGCAAAGTGAATCGCGTAAGCATTTTTTTTTGTAGATAAAATTTTATATATAGACAATGTTAAACCATCGATTTTTGAAAACAAGTGCTTTTTGGATATAAAATCCTTAGTTTTAATAGTACAAACCTAGTATGTTAGAAGTAATCTATGGTACAATCCATTGCGATTTCTCGTTTCGTATCGCATAACATTTTTTTCGTCTAGGTCCCGTCGCCAACCCGCGAAAAGGAAAATCTTCCCAAATAAAAGGTTTCTTGAAGTATGAAATAATCCTGGACTCTCTTAATAGACGCTAAAGAATAATTTAAATACATACTTAGCTTTTTATAAAAATAAAGACCCAGGTGAACCCGCTTGCGTACAATGTCATGTCATTCATGTAATTAAGTGAAAGTTTGATGAACTTATCATTAACTTATTTTTAATCAATAAACGACCTAAAGTAGGTATTCCGTTTTATCAAACATTTTCACACGATAGGTACCTGATTTTTATAATTAGCACTTCTTTAATGATTGCTTAAAAAAATAAGTACAGTGGTACCTACTTGGGCTTGAATGGCTTGAATTTATATATTTTTTATGTTATCATCACTACATAGTATAAAATAAAGTCACTTTTCGCCGTCCCTATATCCCTATGTTCCTTTTTCCCTTTATATGCTTACATCTTTAAACTACGTAACGGATTTTGATGCGGTTTTTTTAATAGATAGAGTGATTCAAGAGGAATGTTTATATGTATAATGCATGCACAATATAGCCGTGCGAAGCCAGGGCGGGTCGCTAGTATACCTACAAAATAGAACAGTTGCGTAGATTTGCGTGATTTCAAAAATATTATGTTTACTTTATCTCTAAAAATATGTTTAACCCAATAACTTAATAACAATGTAGTATGTCAATGAATTTTATTAATTAATTGATGGGTCACTGAATCAACTAGTAATTTATAAATAGATAAGTACTAGGTAAGTACTTGTTTTTTAATTCAGTATTGTGTACGAAGTACCGCTTCGACTGCATACGAAACTGGAGGGTAAATATCGCCTCGCAGTTTCACCCGCGTAAGTCCCGATCCCGTGGGAATATCGGGATAAAAAGTAGCCTATGTGTTAATCCAGGTCTCCAGCTATCTAGATACCTGGTTTCATCGGAATCGGTTTAGTAGTTTTTGCGTGAAAGAGTAACAAACATACATACACACACACACAAACTTTCACATTTATAATAAGGATAGGATTAATAGGACTAGCTGCATCCTGTGGTTTCACACGCGTAACTCCAACGTGATCAGGACTTAACGTAGGCGGTATAGTTATATAATAATTAAATATAAGAAACATTTATTGTAAAAAAAAGTAAATGAGAAAAATGACTAGCAATACCTATTGCAATTAATTACAATTTCTTTGGACTTTTCCCCGTAGATAAACTTTGTACTCAGTCTAGGTTGGGAAATCAATGAAACATGCCTATACATAAAGTGTTTACTATTGATAAGGGGTCATGAGTGTGTTTCAAATGTGTATGATTCGTGATTACCACACACAAACAGTAAGGGCGATTGCATACTTCAGACAATCGGTGGGCTGATAGTTCTCCGATAAGCGACCGTTGAAACTTAAAAAGTAATAGGGACTATAATAGACCTCAGGTACGGTACAGGTAGATACGTAGGTATCTGGTATGAATTTCAAGTTGCTAGGTCCACCCGTTCCTGAGAAAATCGGTGGTGACACATGGACAAGAGAGTGATCTTCCAAGGGTTCCTTTTTTACCTTTTGAAGTACCTACGGAACCCTAAAAATAAGTGAACGCTATATAGTGTAGCCGAACTATCGATAGTTTTATTATCAATAGCTTCAATTGAAAATTTCTACCGAATTCGATACGGAAACCCTTATAGAAAATCGCCTTTTTAACGGTCAAGTGGCCGATTCGATGCCTAATTTTTTCATTCTCGACGATTGCTCCAGATTCTTGTGGTCGCAACTTTATCCTTTTAAAAGATGGCTACTTAGCCAGTAGCCCAGTAACTCTCAAAGACGACCCAGTTGGCACAATGGTCACCATGCCGAACTGCCAAACACAGGGTTGGGGTCGATTCCCGCCTCAGACAAGTATTTATGTTTAGATATTTGTCTGTGGTCTGGTTGTTTCTATGTATTATAAGTAAATATTTACAAAAGAAAAATATTGTAGTAAGTATATCCGTTATCTATTCCTACCCATAACACAAGTCTAGTTACTTACCTTGGGGCTAGATGGCGATGAGTGGAATGTCCTGCAATATTTATTTATTTGAAGCATTTTTTTGTGGAAAAACAAACCGATCGAAACAAAAACTGTCTTCCTTTTAAAGCAGGTTCAAATAGAACGTAAGCCTATGTTTTTGTTTGTCATCCAACACTTATCTAAAAGCTATTTATATAACGATAAAGTCTATTAAGGTACATTTCCTACATAGATTCCGCTAGGGCTGAAATATTAGAGATTAGGTACTTATACAATAATTAAATTATAGTCTATTTAAACTTCGGATTAGTTTTGTATTTTGTTAGCCTTTACATAATTTAGATGGGTTATTCATAAAGTGACCATAATTTTTTATACAGACAGACAGAGCGGGACAACTCCCGAATTTTGTTCAAAGAAATGTTGAGCTAGATTTTGCAACAAAACGATAATTTTGGACAATGTGCGAGCGACAGCGCCCACGAAAACACGTGGGCCCGTAACATTTTTCAATTCCCGCGGATCCCGCAGTGAGCGGGATTGTAAAATGAAGCGGGATCTCGGTATTTCGGAATCTCGTTATGCCGAGATTGGAAGCCATAATCTGGACTATAGAAGCACTTGCTGAGGCAGAGCCTTTTTGGAGGCACACGGCTTCTTAGACCCTATTTTTGTTCAAATACTTTTTTGTTTATTTATTTTTGCTTTCTACTGTATTCTCTGAACTGTTATTCTATCTTATACTTTTTGTACCTTTTATTCTTTTTATTTTCTGTTTTTTTTTTATACCTACATTCTAATGTTTTGTTTTGTCAACTACTCTCCAACTGTTCTAAATATGTTTTGTCGTGTACTCGTCCAAATAAATGATTTTCTATTCTATTCTATTCTATTTAGGTATTTAACATAACGTAGATTTTAAAGTTGCTTACTTATTCATAATAATTAGGTAGGTACTACATAATATTGGATTGTTTTCTAAAGGTATTGTATAAACAAGTAAATTTATTTTAAATATGTTATATATTATAATTTATCACTTATTGTCTATTAAGTACATAAAACACTTTTACGACGACTTTTATTGTAAAAAAGATAAATCAACTTAGTTTTTTCTTTTCAGTTTTTCGTAAAAACGACCTAGTTATTTAGATTTCTAACCGGATAATTTTTACGAAAAACTTTGTTTTCGAATTTGGTATGAAATACCTACCCCTAATAATAATTTCCACACTTCCGAAAATTACTACACCGATTGCGATGAAACTTAGTATTATAGAGCTTATAATCTAAACTAATATTATAAAGCTGAAGAGTTTGTTTGTTTGTTTGAACGCGCTGATCTCGGGAACTACTGGTTTGAATTGAAAAAATCTTTGTATTGGATAGTCCATTTATCAAGGAAGGCTATAGGCTATATAGCATCACGCTGCCACCAAAAAAGAAAGAAGAATCAATGGGAAATGTGAAAAAAAAACGGGGAAAATTATTGCTTCCTTGAGGGCTTCTGTTTTATGTTTGAACGCGCTGATCTCAGGAACTACTGGTTCGAATTGAATAAATATTTTTGTGTTGGAAAGTCCATTTATCGAGGAAGGGTTTAGGCTATATAACATCACGCTGTGACCAAAAAGAGAGAAGAATCATTAGGAAATGTGTGAAAAAACGGGGAAAATTATTCATCCTTGAGGGCTTCTGTTCTTTGTTTGAACGCGCTGATCTCAGGAACTGCTAGATCGAATTGAAAAATATAGGCTCCATTTTACCCCAATATTCCCAAGGGAACGAGACTTACGCGGGTGAACCCGCGTGACACAGCTAGTCCTAATATACAGGGTTATTGGAAATTATAGTAGCAAGCCGTTGAGGGCTACTTCACAACTTTCGTTCTACGATTTTTGGAAATACGATCATTTTTTCGAAAATGTTGAGGTTAGGCTTACCCGAAAATCAGCTGTTCAATACACGGAGAGGTCATTAACCTTAAAATTTTACTTGTTTTTTAAGTTTTATCTACTGTTCTTAGTCTGAATGACCTTTGTTTTAAAAAATCTGCTGTTTTTCCAATTTACATAACCTCAAACTTTTCATTTTTTTTTCGAATTTTCAAAAGTCGTAGAACAAAAGTTGTTCGATAAGGTGCACAGAACGGCTTGCTACTATAATTTCCAATAACCCTGTATAGGCGAGTAACACCGCGGGGCAAAGCTCGTTTTTCGTCATGTCTTTATAAAAAAATACTTGTACCTACTACTTACTTCGATGTGTATAAATATTTTATTTTATGAATACCTAGTCTGTTCTAAATTAAAGTCGTAGAACAAAAGTTAAAAGCGTAGACGTCTAGAACAACCACAGAGAACAGCCTTCAATTTTACCTATACTACGCCTCGTCAAAACACAATAAAAAACCTGCAGGTAATAAGGGCAACTAAAAGGTTTTTAAAACCTTGATTATAGCGACAAAATAACTAAGAAACAAATAAATTCTTTTTCAGATTGACAATAAAGTAAATATCTAATGACCGTGTTTTTTTAAGTATAATTTTCCCTATTTTTACGAAATATAGAATTTAGGGTCACGTTTAAGTCTAACAAAACAAGTGTATTTTTCTCTATATTTTGGATAATATCATGTTACGCATGCTTTAAAAATATTAAATGTTAAGTTGGTATTTTTAAGAAATATTTCCGCCGGTACCTTATTTTCTTCGGTCGTCGGTTGGTATCTTTCAGGTTTTTCATTCTTAATTTAGCATGCTGAATCACAAACCATCGGAAGGCTACTGAAACAAATAAAACTGAAAAGACAAGGTCAAAAGTCGCGGGAGTGAAGGAACAGCAAAATTATTTTCTGTTTCGGTTGCCTTCCGACGGTTTGTGAATGAGTCTGCAGCTCTATATACCGAGACATAATAGGCAACTAATTGTACCCTAATTCTACCGTTGTAAATTAACTCTCGGGACCATGTTGGGTTGAGGGTGTTCGTTCCAGGCTGTTGGTAGACCATACTTCTTTGGTTTCAATACGTAGATGAACTGAAAATAATATAACAGATATTTAAGAAGGAAAAATTATACAAATTGATTATTAAGGAAAATGGTTTTGGTTATACATCGACGTCATCTAACGAAGATGACCTAATAATTATAACAATTATAACTATACAGGGTGCTTAATTTGAGTAGCTCAGTAAAGGCAGGTCCTAGAACCGAAAAGCTACGCGTAAACGTTTTTCGGTGACCTTATTTTGATAAGACTGCGCGATGGAGAAGAGGTTATTGAAATAATGGATATCGGCATTTTTTTTTTTAAATTTGGTACAGTTACTGAGAAAATTGGTATATTTGGAAAAACACATTTTTAGATGTAGAGGAAAATCTATAATAAGGAAAAAGGAACAAATCGCTTTTAGAGATCAACATAGTTTAAAAGTATCAGAAACTATGCAAATCACGAAAAACTATCCCCAAACATTTCGTACAAATGAAACGAATCAACTATACTTCCAAATTCAATAAAAAAATTGGGTGCCCGTTCAATAACCCACAGAATATCATAAAGAAAGCGGATATTTGGCAACAAGAATCATTTAAGGGTTAAGCATCCTGTATAACCTAACCGTGACTTTGTAATTGACTTCATATAGGGTTGCCATCCGTCCAGGTTTCCCCGGATTTGTCCTTATTTAGAGGGCGTCCGGGGACCATCCGGGTTTCATTTGTGATCCGGGTAAAACTGGGACAAATAAAACCCGGACTGCTTACACATATATCATCATCATCATCATCATCCGAGCGATGTTCCCGGTTGCATCCCTCTCGGGAGCCCGGGGTCCACTTTCCTACTTTTACGCCTCCACTTCGCACGATCTTCGGCATCCTGGGTTGTAAGTCCATTTGCACGCATATCACCCTTTACGACGTCAAGCCACACATAACAACTAAAAATTATGTGTCCTTCGCTACTCTAGAAGTTTCGAGAAAAAGGTTTGATGTTTTTTTCCCGAATTGTCCGGGTTTATTTACTTTTTAGTTGGCAAATTTTTGAGATGGCAACCCTAACTTCAGGCGCCTTTAAACAACTCAAAATAACTTCATATAACTTACAACTAAAAGTCCATAAGTAGCTCCGATGACATATCCAGCAGCGACGTCACTCCAATGATGGAAGTGTTCCTGGACCCTCGTCAGACCAACGTACCAGGCTGCCAGGAGGACGGCGAATTGGATCCCATGCCTTAGTAGCTTAGAACCGCGCCATTTGCCTTTCACTTGAACGTATAACTGAAATTATGGGAAAGATTCGTGTAGGGCATGTGTTAGTTGAACAAGCTTTTAACTGATTTCAACAAAAGGAGGAGGTTCTCAATTTAATTGTTTATATAGCTGGTATAACTTCTACCGGAACAGCTATGTTTTTATGTGCGTGTATGCTTATATTGTTATAAATAATGAATTAGTATACGCAAAATGTGTCGGCTTATTATGTTGTTATTTACTCTGTAGCTATCTTGTATAGCCACTGTCACTTTGAGAGATAAATGTCATTGTCAATCGCTGACTTCCTTCCGCTCTCTTCCTATGGCGAATTCGTGTGAGCCGCATGTGCTAATTATTTTAGTAGACTAATTAAATTAATTCCGTAATCATACAGTTCTTTTTACGTTTATAATTATACGAGTTTTTGCTGAAATATACTGAACTATATTTTTATGTACGACTGGTTATTTCGACCAAACCACCGCACATCGTTCTGCTGAACATAAATGCAATAACAATATAATAATATC
Source organism: Idaea aversata (assembly GCA_907269075.1). NCBI lineage: Eukaryota > Metazoa > Arthropoda > Insecta > Lepidoptera > Geometridae > Idaea > Idaea aversata. Next base: position 11,392,162 of record OU026101.1, read on the forward strand.
TAATAATTTAAATGGCCACCAACCACATTACCAACCATATTAATTGTTGGTAATGTGGTTCTTATTATTATTCATTGTTTATGAACTGATTTTGCTGATTATTTTTTTGTTAGTGGGACATAATGACCCGCTTTTAATACTGTCATTGTTTTTAAATGATTTTATTTCCTTACACCGGAAATTTTAATTTGTTATTACCAATGACATTATTGACAGGCATAGGTCTGGCAACTAGATTAAATACCAATGTGTTCGATATGATACTTGATGGCTCTGTAAATGTGATGTATCACTACATAGTATAAAACAAAGTCGCTTTCTCTGTCCCTATTTCCCTTTGTACGCTTAGATCTCTTAAACTACGCAACGGATTTTGATGCGGTTTTCTTTAATAGATAGAGTGATTCAGAGGAAGGTTTATATGTATAATACATGCATAATATAGTTGTGCGAAGCCGGAGCGGGTCGCTAGTGTAAAATAAACCAAAAATAACTTTAACCTCTTAATAAAACTGCCATTATCTAGTTAAATTGTTTAAATTTAGTTAGTTAATTGTTCTAAATTAACGTATTCAAAAAACAACTTGCACAACACATTCTCGTTAATTGTTAACTAATTATAATTACTTGTTTCTTGGTCTTGTCATCTTAGATTGTATACAACATAATAGTTAAAATTTTGTATTAATATATTAGATATTTTTTAATTTAACATTGCTGTAGGGTACTTAGACTTAGATTTATATTTTTGTTTGTTCTGCGACTAGACGAACGTTTTTAATATTTTTGTTTTAATTAAGTTCTCATGTAAGTGACAGTCATGTCTTTTTTGAGAATAAAGATCTTTAAACCTAAACCTAAATTAACCTCATTTAAGTGAGCATTTTTGTACCTAGTTTTCCTCTTAGCACTTAGGTATATGTTTTTGGAAAATAAACATATCATCATTCATTATCATTACATAGTATAAAACAAAGTTACCTTTCGCTGTCTATCCCTATGTATGCATAGATCTATAAATCTTTTTTAAATAGATAGAGTGATTCAAGAGGAAGGTTTATTATGTATATAATACATGCATAATATAGTCGTCGCTAGTATGCTTATAAGACAGGAAGATAAGTCGTTATATGCCACAGGTCAGTCTAATCCAGTTTAATTACAGCTATGTACTTACAATGAAAAACACAGCGCAGTACATGGAGAAGCTGGAATGTGCACTGGGGAATGAAAGCCTCATATCTTTCAAGTGTGCAGCATCGTTGCCCATACATTCGAACGCTTGGATGTAACCGTTCACGTTCAATTGGGATGTTGTGTTTACTATTGGTTGACATACCTGGAATTTTGTTTAAAAATTAAGTTATGCGGTGTCAAGGGACCGAAGGGCTGGTAGCTTCTTCACTCAGAGTAAGCCTGGCAATCCAGAGAGGAAATGCCGCCAGATTATTGGGGACGATGCGTGGAGTCGCTCTGAACGATGATACTTACTACACAATACTGAATACCACACAACTGATTACCTACTTATGTGGTATTAAGTATTGTGTTTTGTTTTGTGGCTATTAAGTTCGTAAGTAGTGAGATATCGTAAATAGGTGTCTTAACACCAGCTGTGTGAAAATGCAAGTAGGTACCTGGCAGTCCTCAAGTGATAGGGTTAAAGTAAACTCGGTTATAATTAAATAAATTAAATATTGCAGGACATTCCACACATCGCTATCTAGCCCCAAGCTAAGTAACTACACTTGTGTTATGGGTGCTAGACAACGGATATACTACTTATATAATTTTGTTTTGTAAATATATATTTATAATACATTGAAACAACCAGACCACAGACAAATATCTAAGCATAAATACTTGTCTGAGGCGGGAATCGAACCCGCGACCCTGTGTATGGCAGTCCGGCATGGTGACCATTGTGCCAACTGGGTCGTCGAAATTCTGCTTGCATGTCTTATTTAAAGTAGATATGCAGACTAATCGTACAATTCGTTTGAAGAATTTGTATTATATTACTTATCATGTATATATTTATCTATGAACGAATAACATGCGTTCCTTATTCCAGACAAATATTTATTCCAAAGCAGGGATTGCACCCGCTTTACCTGCAACGTTCTTCTGTTTCTAAGTTTAAATTGTATTAAAATATTAAAATTCTTCCGGGAATTTAACAATTTTATCTAATGCGTGGGTGACATAATCATTGTGATTAAGAAACCGATTAGATAGGTATACTTCAGTTGGTACCTTTAATAAACTGAAGGGGAAATCAAACAAATGAAATAATTATCGAACTTGTTTGCCCTCCACTCCTATTCAACATTTAAAATCTACTTAACTTAGTTGATAGTAGTTTTGATTCAAAATGACTTACATCAATGAAATGTGGACGTAATCTTCCAATAACGTATTTAGTAAGGTTAGAAGTAAGTTGCTGGCAGGCTGCGCCGAAACAAAACACTCCTATTGAAAAAGAAAAAAAAATAGAACATAAATAGATAGTAAAAAAAATTGTACAAAATAAATAGCACATGTTGAACTATATACAAACAAATGATTCTATTCATCATCATCTTCTATCGCACTAGACGCAAAAGAACCAAGAATGCTCTATTGCAATCCTTTAAGAAGAAAGGGTACCGGTGGCTGTCTCCATACAAACTATTACAAACGTAGTCGACTGTTTTCATTTCTGATTATCATAAAACATATATATAAAAAAAAACATAAAACTGGGTTAGACACTAGAGCAAAAATATTTGCTCTAGTGTCATTATCCAGGGAGGAAACAGTCGATTACGTTTGTATGGAGAGACGGCAGGTACCCTTTCACCTTAAGAAACTACATTTTAACTCTAATTTTATAAAGATGAAAGATTTTATTGTTTGTTTGTTTGCATTGAATAGGCTTTAGAAACTAGTAGACCGATTTTGATGAAACTTGGTATGAGGATACATTGATTCATTGGATGCGTCATAGGCTCTTTATTCCGATATTTCCACAGGATCGGGAAAACTGGATTTATTGTTTATTGCTCAACTTTTCACTAATGCGACGCTTGTTGCTGTACTACTAACTAAGAATGTCCGTATTGCGTTCGACTTAATAAAGATACTGTAAAGATGACGTGATGGTCCAGATTATCACCATTTCAGTGGCCATTGCAGTCTTGCATCCAGATGCAAAATTGCCATGGCCAAACATAGCCCAGGACTAATGGGTTTAAAAACATCTTCAAGTCGCGAGTGAATAGGTATCTTCTAGGAAGGCGTGTTACATCTTAAGGCCGCATCGTCACCTACCATCAGGCAGGTGTGATAGTGGTCAAACGCTGACCTATCATATATAAAAAAAAGAAGATCTTTGCCCTGTAAAAAAGTAATCGTATAATATACCTATAGTGGTGTAAGACTCCCATATCCACCCTGGTACTGTAGAACCAGATAGGAACTTCTCACCGATGTTCTTTCCGTTCTTTTCACGGATTGCCTCTGTTATTAACACCTGGAACATTGAAAGAAGAAAACCAATGAAATTCTTGTTACTACTGACTGAATGAAATTCTAAATAAATAAATATTGCAGGACACTCCACACATCGTCATCTAGCCCCAAACTAAGTAACTAAACTTTGGGTAACTAAACGTTATGGGTGCTAGACAACGGATATACTACTTATATACTTTTTCTTTTGTTAATAAATACTTATTAAACATAGAAACAACCAGACCACAGACAAATATCTAAGCATAAATAAACACACAGTCCTTCCGTCCAGTTCTTGTACACAGTTTAACAAACAGCTGAAATTAACGTTCCTTTCTTGGTCCAGTCAGTCGCAAATATCTTTTCTATCGTTTTTACGTCTTTTTGAAAGCTGTGGTCCGAATTACATTAACAACAGTGGTAACCACGGAAAAAAGAACAGGCTTCCGGTCGTCCTTGGAAAAGACGACGACCGAGTAGATTGCCACCGTTAAGGACGATTGAACGACAAACGCGTATGTCGTCCCTCTGGGCTTTCTTTTGTTTTTCCAACGCCTGTGGTGCTAAGTTGCTAACCATCAAATTTCCTGGTCCGAAATCGTGAACGTACTCCAAATGCTTAGGGCGAATCGTACCTAATTCTTACAGTAACATACTTACTTACAGTTAAATAAAACAATTAAAATGGAGGTGGACGGGTCACTAGGGACAAATGGTCAAAAATAATAATAACTTGGACACCGACATGGAACAATAAAAGAAAAAGAGAACGTACAGTCAAAAGATGTGTCGATGATAGAAAACGGGCTAGAGAGAGGGAGAAGTGGAAAGAGCTGGAAGAGGTATTTGCGTCGACAGATAGGTACGCTGGATTCAATAACCGATGAGAAAGAAAGTTAATCTTTAATCTTTATTTAAGAGGAAAGGGTACCGGGGGCTTTCTCCATACAAACTATTACAAACGTAGTCGACTGTTTTCTCCCTGGATAATGACACTAGAGCAAATATTTTTGGTGCATAAAACTTATAACAGCCATAACAGCCAGCCATTTTAATTTTTGTAATTTTAATTTCTATGATAATTAGAAAATGAAAAAATCCAAAACATAGGGGCATAGTCATGGCAGTTATAGGTTTTATGGCACAAAAATATTTGTGCTAGTGTCATTATCCAGGGAGGAAACAGTCGACTACGATTGTATGGAGACCGCGCAGGTACCCTTTCACTTTAAGTATAATATTGTAAAATAGCTGGTAAATAAGGCATTCTATTCTATATACTTACAGTGAGGATAATGAACGCGAAGCCCAAACTTCCGAGCAATGCTTCAGAGATGGTCTGTTCTCTGAATGGCAGTCTGATGGACATGTCGTTCTCGAAGTAACCCCGGTGGTACGGCTCGGCCCATAATAGTAGACTCAGTAAGGGGAATCCAACTGGAATAAAGTTGTAGGATATTTTAAAAGCGGGGTACATTACGAGTGCAAATTGTAATTGTACAGTATGGGTCATAAGTAAATGATCAGTTTGCTACAATAATACTATCGACAAGTAAGTATTGGAGTTACGACCTTCTTCTAATAGACGTTACGCACAAATTTAAACACTTGAATTAAAAGTACTCAGTGTGAATATGATTTTCAACATGTTAGCTATGTCTTTAGTTGGTCGAGAGGTATAAGCCGCCATCCGCTACACCAACCGACGTGGGTTCGATCCAGAGGTTACGCTGTTTTGTTATAATGTTCAAATAGTGCTGCACAGAATTGTAAACGTTACGGTGGGCAGAGACTTTTGACCGTGGATTGTACAAGTTCTACAGGATGAAAAAATTGTTTAAGCTTGAACGAGTTTATTTTTTTAGAAAGAAGAAGAGATCACTTTCAAAGACGAGATCAATAACTTAATACGTTTTGTCGCCTTCGTACCACAAGGGAATGGAATCAGTTGCCTGCGTCCGCGTCGCGTCTGTCTTTCCTGACGTGTACAATTTGGTGGTCTTCAAAGTCGCGAGTGAATAGGTATCTTCTAGGAAAACGTGCTATATCTTAGGCCCGTATTAATAAATCGCTCTCAATATCGATCTTGAGTGCGTATCAATTGAGTGAGTCTTGAGATGCGGTCACTATCTTAAGTTAGGCGTTAATTAATAGATAAAACTCAAGTTTTAACCAGGCTGATATCGCTCTTGAGATTTGAAACTGATCTTGAGAGCGACATTGAATGACAGTAACGCTTTGTTCTTACCTTGAATGGTATGTTTTTACCCTATGGTAGGTAGTGTCGTCATATTTTGCTGTCAACTTGTTTTTAATGTGAATTTTTTTACAAAATGTAAGATTTTACTACTAAATAATTATTTAAATGCGAATGATTTGTTCAAAAAGTCATTAGCATAAAATATCATCATAATAATTGATTTCTGACAAAATTTGTTCTAGCTCCATGTTCCTGAACTACAAAACTAACGAAACAGCTAACTTATGTCATGTATGACCCGCAATCAGACGAAACTACATCTTGAGACATATCTTGAGAGCTGAGTTTGATTTATTAATACGGTATTACTCAAGTGATACGTCGCTCTTTAATCGCGTCTTAAGATAGGTTTATTAATCAGCGCAACAACTCAAGAGCAAACTCAAGATTGAAATCGATATTGAGTTCGGTTTATTAATACGGACCTTAGACCGCATCGTCACCTACCATCAGGGAAGTGTAATAAAGGTCAAACATTGACCTATCCTAATATGTAAAAAAAACCTATTGCTTTAACCTGAAAATATATTGATACAAACATATCTGTGGAAACAAATGGGTGATTCAATGGACTCACGCCATACAATCCGCTTATCATCATCAAACGCATAACCTCTTAGCTAAAGCTAAATGTCTGAAACAAGACAGATCACAGGTCTAAAGGGAGATTATAATTTTATTTAAAAAAAAAATACATATATAAATATCTACTTACGAGTAGGAAATGAATAGTTTTTAAGGAATTTGTTGTTATCATATTATCAGCTATCTCTGATTCACATATCGCAAAAAAACTATAGGAAGTAGGTAGGTAAGTGTTCATATATTTATGCGAAGGTGTTTGGCGACCAACCTTGACTGCAATGGCTTTGAGCCGAATTGAATAGCGTATAATGAAGTTTTTCAGACGATTACACAGATAAAAAGGTTTCTTGGAAGCAAGAAATAATCCCCTCCCTAAAGAACTAGAGAATAATTTCTTGGTTTTAGTGAACAACCTTAAAATGATAAGCAGAATTCTTAAATAATTAAAAGCAATGTTTTTAAGAATTCTGCTTATTATTGCTTATTATTTTCAAGAACATTTACTAAAAATAAAAACTTATTCTCCAATGTCTAGATGATTATTTCTCACTTCAAAAAACCTTTATTATCTACATATACTAATATTACAAAGCTGAAGAGTTTGTTTGTTTGAAAGCGCTTATCTTAGGAACTACTGGTTCGAATTGAAAAAATATTTATGTGTTGGATAGTTCATTTATCGAGGAAGCTAACTTTTTATTTTGATATTCCCACGGGATCGGGACTTATACGGGTGAAACCGCGGGGGGCAGCTAGTCATTAATATATTTTATACAGGAAAAGTATTTTTGTAGTGCACATTTTTTTTCTGCTGAATATATGTCGGCAGTGGAGTACATTTACGCAAAAAAATAAATAAAAAAAAACCAAAACTTAATGTGAAAAACTTCCTGCAATTTCTAAATTATTGGGTATCTCAGTATTGATACACACAGTGACACGTAGGTACCTACCTTCATTTAGAGCACTTAAATGGTTATAGCTCTGAGAGTTTTTGAGTTAGCTCCAAAATAAAAAAAAACAGTATTTTTTATTATAGTGTGCTTAAAACATACCGAAATTTGTGCACTACAAAAATACTTTTCCGTATATAGGCGACAACGCTTGAAGGATGAATGATGTTTCTTTTGCAGGTTTTGGAGGTCCCTTTACATCTACATCTTGTATACTTATTTTGTTTACGTAAAATACAACTTTACCGCAGGAATATAGCCCATCGATCGACCTGTAGAACTCCGCGATCATAGGTAATATACGAAATAATTTGACCATAAATGCATTCCACTTAAGATTATCAACTTTATCACCGAAGATTTATGCTACCTAAACATACCTAACATTTTCGTATACCTATCAGTTTTTGCGAAGATTCTGAAGGATAAAAGGCAATAATTAAGTAAGTACCCAATTAAACTTTATATCAAATCAAATCAAATCAAATCAAAAATTTTTATTTCTTTGGATGTATAATACCTTAAAAGTATAATAGACCACTTGAAAACGTCTTAAAAACTAAGTTAGGATGTGTGCCTTCGGAACGCGCCCACCAATGAGAAGAAGGCACAAGAAACTCATGGGGTTTTTTTTTTTTCATGTGATCACGCTCACAATGGTCAATATTACAAATATTTGAAAGTATTATTTGAAATGGAGCAACTAAAGTCACGTCCATGGGTTCTTATCATTAAGGTAAGACGAAGTATCATAGTACGCCTTACTGCACAATCTATGCTTTATAAAAGTTTTGAACCTGTTAATGGACATGTCATATACATCTTTAGGTAATTTATTATAATAGAGCACACGTGTACTATTAAACGACCTGTTTATTTTCCGGAGCCTACTACCGGGCACGGTCAGTTCATCCTTATTTCTTAAGTTGAAATTATGAATATCGCTGTTTTTACGAAAAATATCAGGATTTTTGTGAACGTAGAGCAAGTTTTCGTAGATATATTGGGAATAGAGCGTTAATATGTTTAACTCTTTAAATTTTTCTCTAAGTGATTCCCTGGGGCCCATTTTGTAGATAGCTCGAACAGCTCTCTTTTGCAATATGAAAATAGCATCAATATCTGCAGCACACCCCCACAGTAGGATGCCGTACGACATGACACTGTGGAAGTAGCCGAAATAGACTAGGCGAGCAGTCTCAATGTCCGTGTATTCGCGAATTTTCTTAACGGCGTAAGCGGCAGAACTAAGTCTATTGGACAATGCTTCCACATGCGGGCCCCACTGAAGCTTAGGATCTAAAGTTATACCTAGAAAGACAGCCTTACTGACTAATTCAACTCCCTCATCATTAATCTTTACAACAGTTTTTACTTGTTTTACATTTGGAAGTGTAAACCGAATTAATTTAGTTTTGGATCCATTCAGTAATAAATTATTGGAATTGAACCAATCAACTATTCTAGAGAGAGCATTGTTCACATCGTCATTATCATAATCCTCCTAAGCTGTGGACGATATTATTACCTGCCAGGGGCGTAGCTATCACCGTATCTGGCGTATCAATTATATGGGGCCACGGGGGCCCCGACGTGCGTAAGCAAAAATTATTAAAACTTCCCAAATTTTTTTTATTTCAGAAATGACAAAAGTTTAAAAAATCAATTCTTTCTTCCCGCGTTTTTCAAATTTGAAATTGATAAAAAATTACTTATGAACTTCTATGAGACATGAACGCCTGTCAGACCTGTCACTATTATCCATATATAGAGGCCAAGAAACATAGAGAATAACTCTGGTTTCCCTTTAAAACGCATAAATCTTACATAAACTTAGAGAAATGCTTAAATTATTTTATAAATCAGTTTACCGAAAAAATAGTGTAAGTATATTTAATTTGAATTGTTTGTAATTTTTTTGGAGATAGTGACAGTAAATAATTATGATGAATAAATAATTCTTCTAATTTTATGCTAACATTTTTTTTTCTTATGTGAAAACCTTTACCCTTCACAAGGGCCCCCAAACAAAATTTATACGGGGCCCTGCCAAGGCACGCTATGCCACTGCTCTCTATTTGATATTGTATTTAACCTATTTTTCGTAGCTGGTAGATACCTACTACGAAAAATACCAAAAACAAAAACCAAAAGCACACATTAGTCAGACGGGTATAGTGTGCTTTTGGTCTTTACAACCTCCTAACTAATGAAACAGGTTGTTAACTTGCCCTAAATAATGTTAGGTATAATTAATTCGAACGTGATTGGAACAAAGTATGTTGATGTCCTAGCATTCTAGTATCGATTTAATTTAATAGAACACTACTATGTTTATTAAGCTAGCTAGCTAGGCTTTGAGCGCGGCGACCGAATTAAGAAATTCCGTAACGAAAATAAAACCTAACACGTATATGTATATGTTAAGTACGAACGTCAAATTCTATTGGTACGACTGTACTAAGCTCGCACGATGCAATAGCTTTACCGCGGCCATTGATATAATAATACCACGTAATTTATCTCGCTGACCGCGGCAGTCCCCGAGTGCCACACGTTTGTTTTATGTATAGGTAAGTACAATTAATACAAAGCAATGTTTTTATAAATACATTAAACACATGCTCATAAGCTGTGAAGGAAAACATCGGGTTTCTTTCATCCCGATATTCCCACGGTAACGTAACTTACGCGGTTCAAGCCGCTGAACGCTGCTGCTAGTCTATACTTCATCAATACATAGTCTAGAACAAAGTCGCTTTCTCTGTCCCTATATCCCTATGTACGGATTTTGATGCGGTTTTTTTTAATAGATAGAGTGATTCAAGAGGAAGGTTTATATGTATAATACATGCATAATATAGCCGTGCGAAGCCGGAGCGGGTCGCTAGTCACTATCACTAATAGTATAAAACAAAGTCGCTTTCTCTGTCCCTATATCCCTTTGTACGCTTAAATCTTTAAAACTACCCAACGGATTTTGATGCGGTATTTTTTAATAGATAGAGTGATTCAAGAGGAAGGTTTATATGTATAATACATGCATAATGCGAAGCCGGGGCGGGTCGCTAGTATACATTATAAAGCTGAAGAGTTTGTTTGTTTGAACGCGCTAATCTCAGGAACTACTGGGTCGAATTAAAAAACTCTTTTTTTGTTGGATAGTCCATTTATCGACGAAGGCTATAGGCTACTTTCCTTTTTTATATTTCTTTGGGATCGGGACTTACGCGGGTGAAACCGCGGGGCGTAGCTTAGCTTGTTTGGTATAAAACGTATTAGGCGTACGAACAGTATGAGAATTCGAATGCGCGACCTTCAGACTGAAAGCCAAGGTATCTCCTACGAGCCATCACTGCTCTTAGAACTTAGAAATCCTTGTTTATTTTTTACCGCCTTTTCGTCTAGTTTTCCTCAAACTAAGCACTCTAAACACTAATGGTCATAATCAGAATTAATTGCTCTGACGCACCTCTTGAGACGTCGTCGTTATCATACTTCAACCAGACAGACAAGACAGGAGCCTAATCTATACTAATATTATTAAAAAACTATTATTATGTTTGTTTGTTACTAATGGTATAAAGGACCAGGTATTTTAACCAAATCTGAGCGTAACGTTACGTAAATATAAAGGCACTTATCGTCAGAACATATTTTAATCATATAAATTACATACCCATCGGCATTATTTTACCACAACGCTTAATCCACTCACTAAAAGGTATTAAACTAATTAACTCAAATAAATGGTACGAATATAAAAAGGTTCGGACATCATGAAGCTACTCCGACAGAATGAACCACGTTCCGTCATTTTATTCCTATTTATAGACACAAAACAGTAGTCAAGATGGCGGCGCCCTGACGTATCCATCAAATGAAGCACTATATTGTTGACTTCCTTCAGTCGTTTTCGTTTTGTTACTGACACGGCCGTCCTGCGGTTGTGTTCGCCCTCGAACACCCTTGTAGTCGAATTTGGAAGCTGAGAACAACACAATAAAGTCAGATTCTACAACTTTTGATCGTTTTGATATAGAAGAGCAAACAGAATTTTGGAGGAGTTGGCTATTCCATCGCCGGCCAACCAACCCAACCAAAAGACATCAAATGATTGCAATACTTCTACATTCATACACCAGAGCAAAAAGGACAGAATCTTGGAAGAGCTAGCTATCCCATCGCCGGTCAACTAACTCAACCAAAGACATCGACAGTTCGCAATACTTCCACATCCACACACCAGAGCAAAAGGGACAGAATCTTGGAAGAGCTAGCTATCCCATCGCCGGCCAACCAACTCAACCAAATGGCTTAAACCAAGTGATGTTCAATATCAGCTTAGTTGTGTATCGCCATGTATTTAAAGTACCAGTGTTCACCATGGATATCCGTTACTATATACAATTCTGTCGCTCTACTTCTGTTGGAAAAATGTTTGAAGTGGCTGCAACTGTATGGAAATATCTAATTTCAATAGACCACATTGTACTTAGACTCATATCGTAATATTAACTCTATTTCCTGCCATTAAAACCCATATTGCAACGCTATTTCTTTTTTACATTTACCGATCTCTTCATTCTAGATTTCTTGCTACACATCTCACTTGCTTCACTTGTGAGAGAGACACCCATATCTGAATGATTTATATTATCGGTTTAAGAATGACTTGCGTTCACCGCGTATCGAGTTTATTTCACAACATCATATAGCATGTACACTTTTACTGAAATAAATTCAACTGCAAATTCACACTCTCGACTAATTGGTCAAAAATATGAATTTACCCATGAATCCACTTTTTGCGGCAATTATCTACTCTGACCAAAACTGTTCAAAAACTAAAATATTTCTATGCAACATCTAAAATATCTGAATTTAATCCATTTCCATCGCTAATTTTAATATGGCATATTTCCTTGGTATATCCATACTAGCGACCATTACTAATTCAAAACTTTCATAAAAAACAACATTTCAGACAACCATGTAAAAGTCTAGATTTAATCTACTTGCATCACCAATTTTGATAAAATATTTCAGAACTTAATTGACTTCATAGGCCTCTCCTGGCTCTAAACTTTTTTTTTTAATCTAGCCTTAATTGTACAGAAATATTCAGCTCATTATACAAATTATAAACGATACAGCTTTAAAAAATCTGAATTTAATCCATTTGCATCGCTAATTATATGGCATATTTCTTTGTTATATCCATACTAGCGACCATTACTAATTCAAAACTTTTCATAAGAAACAATATTTCAGACAGCCATGTAAAAATCTGGATTTAATCTACTTGCATCACCAATTTTGAGATATTTCAGAACTTTATTGACTGCCTCGGCCACTCCTGGCTCTAAACTTTTTTTGATCTAGCCTTAATTGTAATTATACTTTACAACAGAAATATTCACCTCATTATACAAATTATAAACGATACAGCTTTAAAAAATCTGAATTTAATCCATTTGCATCGCTAATTATATGGCATATTTATTTGTTATATCCATACTAGCGACCATTACTAATTCAAAACTTTCATAAGAAACAATATTTCAGACAGCCATGTAAAAATCTGGATTTAATCTACTTGCATCACCAATTTTGATAAGATATTTTAGCACTTTATTGATTGCATCGGCCACTCCTGGCTCTAAATTTTTCAAACCTAGCGATATTTTTGTAATTATACTTTACAACAGAAATATTCAGCTCATTATACAAATTATAAACGATACAGCTTTAAAAAATCTGAATTTAATCCATTTGCATCGCTAATTATATGGCATATTTCTTTGTTATATCCATACTAGCGACCATTATTAATTCAAAACTTTTTATAAGAAACATTATTTCAGACAGCCATGTAAAAATCTGGATTTAATCTACTTGCATCACCAATTTTGATAAGATATTTTAGCACTTTATTGATTGCATCGGCCACTCCTGGCTCTAAATTTTTCAAACCTAGCGATATTTTTGTAATTATACTTTTTTTATCACAGTTGCTCATAAAGTGGATCTTATTAAACCGCTTTTAGGCTCATAATGCAACGTAATACACGCGTGCGATAAAAAAAAATCCAACTAGTGTTGGAAAATAATACGTCATCCCGATATGTCAAATACGTATCTTACTGCTAATGACATTAGTAGATGAAACATTCTTAAGGACATCGTTCAAATCGTACCCAAAAATTAACGTGCCGGCCACAAAAAAAAATGTTTCTATCTTGTAGAGAATAACATTTTAAATAATGTTTAATAAGGCAACAAAGAGCTACGATGAACCATCGTTGAGTTATTTTACATTGAAAACCCAAAAAAATGCATTTTGTAGAGATCCGTTTGACCACTTCTAAGATATTACTACAGAAAAAATATAAAAATAAGTAGTAAATGGATAAGTTTTGTCTGTTTTTATTATATTTATATACATAGGTATATCCAATAACCCTTTCAGAAGTTATAGTGGGATCTTAAAAGTGGTCAAACGGATCCCTATAAAATGCATTTTTTGGGTTTTCAATGTAAAATAACTCAACGATTTTTGATCGTAGCTCTTTGTTGCCTTAGTAAACATTGTTTAAAATGTTATTCTCTACAAGATACAAATAATTTTTATTACTGGCCGGCATTTTTTTTTGTGGGTATTTTTTGTTAGAAACATGGATGATCTCCTTTATCTGGGTTATACTGTTTTGATGTATAGAAAAAGGTACCATCCAAAGAGTTTTTAAGCCTTGCTGGCTTAAAACTCTTTGTTGGTACCTTTTTTCTTCTTTTCAAAAGGTTGTCTCTAAAGTCTGCGAACGATAATATTACGTAATGACGTCTTTGAAAATAATTAAAAATTGAGTTTTGTTTTTATTTTGTTTTTTCTTTAGGTACATAAATATATTTTTTTATATATTCTGTTTTTAATGAAACCCGGAACTAATATATTCTGTTTTTAACCGCCGACGCAAAAACAAATGAAAAAAACCCTAAAAAAATATTGTATGTCAGACGCTGTATAGGTTAAAAGTCTTTTGCCTAGCCTTTCGGGAGTGTAATTAACAAAAAATAGTAAACATAACCTAAAATTCTTTAAAACTTTTTATTATTAAAATTTTAACAATTTTTTTTTTTTATTCGCAACTGTGATAAAAAACGTCGTACGATACACGTGTGAATTGATCATTCCATCTCGGCTTTTGCCACGCTCGCGTTCCGCTCGCGCGTCATAAACCGCCTCTATGGAATGATCAACTTTCCACACTTGTATCGCAATGTACTATTTACGAAAGTATTCAGCTCATTATACAAATTATAAACGATACAGCTCACCATTTTCCACCATAGTCATTTTACTACATCCTCGGGCTGTTTTCACGCTTAATTTTGAGCCCAGCATTTGCGCCCATCATTTGCGCCTGTCCATAGTTCAACTGTATTATAACAAAAATTAACACATTAATTATACAATCTTTACAGCTCATCATTTTATACAAAATGCTTACGAAATGTGTTTTCTGCTAAACACGTGTTGTCCCCGTGCTGTTTTCACGGTTTTTCACCTGTGTCACCATCTACAAGTCATCTACATTCACTCGCTATTCAATCTGCAAAATTACTAAAAGCATCTCCAAATAAACAGATGAAGAAGGAGTAATATGTCTCCCTCTTCGCTACTTGAATTCAACACAGTAATTTATGAAGCCTCTGTATGTTTTATTGTTTTACACCGTATAATTTTTATCACAATAAAAATATTTAGGTTATTTAACCGTTATTTTAATTATTGTCTTACCCACAAATTTCAACAATAGATTTGCGTTTTTATATTTAATCACAATATTTCATATCACAATAATTCACAATATTTTACACGCTTCTTTTTTTGTAAGATTTAGATTAAAACCATAAAACACTTATTGTCAGCAAGACCGAAAGGTGCCACGTGAAAGTTCGATTTTCACTATGTCATCGCACTTCTGATATAAAGGACCAGGTATTTTAACCAAATCTGAGCGTAACGTTACGTAAATATAAAGGCACTTATCGTCAGAACATATTTTAATCATATAAATTACATACCCATCGGCATTATTTTACCACAACGCTTAATCCACTCACTAAAAGGTATTAAACTAATTAACTCAAATAAATGGTACGAATATAAAAAGGTTCGGACATCATGAAGCTACTCCGACAGAATGAACCACGTTCCGTCATTTTATTCCTATTTATAGACACAAAACAGTAGTCAAGATGGCGGCGCCCTGACGTATCCATCAAATGAAGCACTATATTGTTGACTTCCTTCAGTCGTTTTCGTTTTGTTACTGACAATGGGCTCCGAAACTACTGGACCGATTTTAATAAAAATTGTTATGAAAAAACTTGGATTCATTGGAAGTAACATAGGCTACTTTTTATCCCGATATTCCCACGGGATCGGAACCTACATATAAAAACAACGGCGCTACTAAAGAAACAATTACCGGTCTTTAGTTTTTGCTATAGCTACTTATATCATCTTCTACCAATTTTATAAGGAAAAGAAAGAAGAAACAAAACATTTTAAACCGTAACACCTTGCAATAAAGATTACCTTTTTAAAGACCAGGTAGCTAACGAAGCGTTTTTTGTTTACAACTGACTGGCACACTTCACTGCATCGCGATATGAATCAGCAAGCAAACACTTTAGGGGAATTAATTTAACAAAATAAAAAATTTAATACTTATTATTAACAGTCTCTTTTTTGTTATTATTTACACAATTACTTTACCAATTTGGTACGTATATAATTATATTTTGAACAAAACCAAATCTAAATCATGTCCATGGTTTCTTATCGTTCGGTTTCGTTCCCATTAGAGTGAAAACACAGGAAATAACTAGTATCGTATAATTTTAAACTTACCACAGAATAAAACTAAGATGTCCAGAGTAATCTTCCAAACGATTCTGTCCACTGCCATTGTTGAAAAAACCCAGGTGTTTCAGCTCCAATTATTCACAAAACACGACATCTCACGATAAAGTTAATTCTGTACTGATAAACTATCTGTGGGTAGGTGATATTCATTGTCCATACCGATGTACCGTTAAGCTACCATTGCATGTAACTACATTTTCGTTTTAGGTTTTATGTATATTTTTCTGTTAAAAACGGTTAGGTAATGTTAACAACTCGGTTGTTAAGTTGTGTTTAACAACATCTGCTCTTAGAAACATGTTTTGGAGGTTGTGATAAGAAAGTTGAGGATAGCGCCACCTGTGTCGGGTGGCGTGAAGCGTGTAGTAAAACTGAGGTTTAAGGGTTTTGACTTTGCGGATTGATAGTCGAGTTCTGTGAAAGTGATGTTTAGGTTATTTAATAGATGTCGCTAGCAGTCGTTTCTTTAGCAACTTCAGGCTGCGTTTTATAATTTGGCGGGAAACAAATAAAAACGGAAAATTATGATATTTACTAGTATGTACGTAATTCGATCTATAATTAATTGTTGTTTTGGCTAAATCTAACTTAAACCACATGAGTAGCTTAAACTTCGTTCTCGTCAAATTATTATGCTCTCCTAAGCGGAGAACTGCCTTCTTATTTTTAATTCTTTGGTGCAACCTGTACTTTTTAATACTACTAAAATATAGTGAAAAATTGCTGTAGGTAAGTGCTATATTGCATAAGGGTTAGGTTAAAGTTAACATAAAATAAACATTAAAATGTCTTAGTAATATTTTTATTATGCATTTAAAGTTTTTAACTTATGTTATAATTAAATAATAAATAATATTTATAGCTGCCACGAACTTAACTCTTACAATAGGGCAGTGCATTTAAGTTTGCTTGTGCAAGCAAGCAAATTTCGATAGCTACTAAATATTTTCTAATCTATACTTATAATATTACTAGCTGCCCTACGCGGTTTCACCCGCGTAACTCCCGATCCCGTGGGAATATCGGGATGTAAGTTATCCTATCTCTCAAGTTGGATAGAACTGCACATGGTGTGCGAATTTTATTATAATCGGTTAAGTGGTTTAGGAGTCCATTGAGGACAAACATTGTGACACGAGATTTATATATATTATAGCTGCCCTACGCGGTTTCACCCGCGTAACTCCCGATCCCGTGGGAATATCGGGATGTAAGCTATCCTATCTCTCAAGTTGGATCGAACTGCACATGGTGTGCGAATTTTATTATAATCGGTTAAGTGGCTTAGGAGTCCATTGAGGACAAACATTGTGACACGAGATTTATATATATTAAGATAAGAAAAGCTGAAGAGTTTGTTTGTTTGTTTGAACGCGCTAATCTCAGGAACTGCTGGTTCGAATTGAAAAATTATTTTTGTGTTGGATAGTCCATTTATCGAGGAAGGTTATAGGCTACTTTTTATCCCGATATTCCCACGGGATCGGGAGTTACGCGGGTGAAACCGCGGAGCGCTGCTATTGGCTTATAATGCTGGCACTTAGACCTCTGTTACTGACAACTTTGAAAAGGAATTTGCAACAGTGATTCACTTTTAAAAGTATTTTGCAATAGTGATTCACTTTTAAAAGTATTTTGCAATAGTGATTCACTTTTAAAAGTATTTTGCAATAGTGATTCACTTTTAAAAGTATTTTGCAATAGTGATTCACTTTTAAAAGTATTTTGCAATCGTGATTCACTTTAAAAAGTATTTTGCAATAGTGATTCACTTTTAAAAGTATTTTGCAATCGTGATTCACTTTAAAAAGTATTTTGCAATAGTGATTCACTTTTAAAAGTATTTTGCAATAGTGATTCACTTTTAAAAGTATTTTGCAATAGTGATTCACTTTTAAAAGTATTTTGCAATAGTGATTCACTTTTAAAAATATCACTTTCGTAAAACACTTTCATAATGAAACTGAAATCGTATATTAGTATCGTTATACATTTTTAGAGTAAATTGTAATAGTAATTCACTTTTAAAAGTAAATAATACCAGTGAATCACTTTTAAAATTAAACTACAATAATAGTAAAACATTAAGTAAGTAAACTGTAATTTTAAATAACTATAAAAGTAATTCCAATAGACATTAACTTTTAAAAGTAAATTACACCAGTGAATCACATTTAGTGAAAAATAGTGATACTTATACTTTTGAAAGTAATTTTCTATTTTATTTATTGTCTGTCACCTGTCAATAAAATGGCCGAAATTTAAAAATCAAATCGTCCCTAATCTATAATCGTAACTTTGTACCAACATTTAGGCCTATACAAATCCAACAATTTTAATATAAATATACATTAATCTTATACTAACTAGCACCCAAAGAAAGGTTTTCACTAAACGAATGGCTCGTATTTATACAAGTCAACTCTCACGCTTAACGAGTTCATCATCATCACATAGTTTAGAACAAAATCACTTTCCGCTGTCTGTCCCTATGTATGCTTAGATCTTTAAAACTATGCAACAAAAGTAAGTACTTATGTTATCTGCTGTCTTAGTGACCCGAAATAGATTATTTTACACTTTTCAGTTATTTTTTGGTTTTTATTGTTCTCAGCTTTTTTTGAAGTCGGTTTTTAAAATTTTAATTTATTTTTTTATGTATGAAAACTAGCGACCCGCTCCGATTTCGCACGGCTATATTATGCATGTATTATACACATAAACCTTCCTCTTGAATCACTCTATCTATTAAAAAAACCGCATCAAACTCGGTTGCGTAGTTTTAAAGATCTAAGCATAAGTACATGAGGACAGACAGTGGAAAGTGACAGTTGTATTGGATGGGATCTTTCATCTGAGTTGTCCTAAACGTCTTGTTTAAAACTGAGGTGACTTGTAAGACAAATCGTATAGTGAAAACTCAGCTTAAGGATATTAACTTAAAATTAATAATAATAGAAGTAAAATCTGCAATATTATACAACACTATAAAATATCACAGAGTTTAAATACGATCCTCTGAACCTTATAGGCTTAGAGACTATACGATTGGCCACTTAAGCAATACCTCTACTGAGATACTACGTAACAGATCCGGAGGTCTAAAATGACTACTTTCGAAGTATCCGAATAATTTGCGAATTGGATTTTATTTTGTGTGTAATAAACTTAAGTTCAAATCATCAGATTTTCACAAAAAAAAATATGGGACCACACGTGTAATTCTCTTTCTAAAAAAAAGTGGCTGTGACATACGGTAGACAGACATGACGAATATATAAGGGTTCCGTTTTTTGCCATTTGGCTACGGAACCCTAAAAAGAAATCATATAAAGGGTGTTCCGTAATGAATGAATAAACAGGTACCTACGGATAGAAGACACTGTGCCGGCTTAGAAATTTTTATTTTTTTGAACCGGCACAGTGTCCTCTGCCGAATTGAGAACCTTCTCCTTTTTTCGGTAAAAAGGATTCAAAGTTGTTAAAATGACAAATGGTCATACAAAACTTGATGGTCGCGCTATGTTTTAATATAGGTTAAACCACACACAAAATAGATAAAATCCAATTCGTATCACGATTCGTCGAAAGTAGTCATAATAGACCCCCAGAAGGTAAGGATAACGCCTTTATTTGTCACCATTAAGTTCGATTTTAAGGCTTAAAATGCCGTGCCATGCCATCAGTTTAGGTGTGCCCTGGTCTATAGCTACCAGGAGTAATTGCTTATATGACCCTCAAAAAGTTAAAAGTAAGTAATAAATAATGAGCCAAAAGCCCAAATAATGTGTATAACATAAATAGAACCGTAATATAGCAATCGCTACTAATATTTGTTGGTTGGTTTTTTGTTTCTTTAAAGTCAAACGGAAGGACATATTTCAGGGGTAGTTCAATAAGTTGGTTCGAGATAGAAAGGTTTTCAAGAATAAACGAAAAAATTTAAAAAACACTCTCTAAAATCATACTTAGTTCATTACAGTACAAAAATACTTAAGACATTTAGACGTTAAAAATAAAATAATATCCAAAAAAATACGTAAGTAGGTTCATTCAGCAGCAATAGTAGCTGACAATTCAGGATTTTAAAACAAAAATACAGTGGGATTGTACCATATAATAAGCAAGTTTAGCAAAAAAGATGATTTATAAGTATTATGATGTGTCAGTAACTTTGGCTGCTGACAAATATACGTAAAAAAGGGTAAAAAGATCTAATGTATAGAAAAATTGCACTAAAATTGCTAAATTCATATTATTATACTAATAACTTAATTCTAATTACTTACCTACCTAAGTTAACTAAGGTCCGTATTAATAAACCGAACTCAATATCGATTTCAATCTTGAGTTTGCTCTTGAGTTGTTGCGCTGATTAATAAACCTATCTTAAGACGCGATTAAAGAGCGACGTATCACTTGAGTCATACCGTATTAATAAATCAAACTCAGCTCTCAAGATATGTCTCAAGATGTAGTTTCGTGAACTCAAGTCTGATTGCGGGCCATACAAATCTTACATTTTTTAAAATATTTTCACATTAAAAACAAGTTGACAGCAAAATATGACGACACTACCTACCATACGGTAAGAACATATCATTCAAGGTAAGAACAAAGCGGTATATTCAAAGTCGCTCTCAAGATCAGTCTCAAATCTCAAGAGCGATATCAGCCTGGTTTAAACTTGAGTTTTATCTATTAATTAACGCCTAACTTAAGATAGTGAACAAATCTCAAGACTCACTCGATTGATACGCACTCAAGATCGATATTGAGAGCGATTTATTAATACGGGCCTAAGACTTATGTCTAAGTTGTACTTTAAATAAAACTGCGGAATTAAATAAAAAATAAATAGTTTCAAATAAAAAATATAAGTTGAAAAGTTTAAGTAGAAAAATAAGCGTAGGATATTTTGTTAAGTTAGAATGAAAAGTGTATACAGTGCTTTTTATTCTAGTGCATTTTATACTAAGTTATTGAAAAAAATACAAGACTATAATGTTCAGTACTTTAACTTAGATATCAGTTAAACTACAATCTAAGTAATAAATCTGTGTACTTATGCTATTTTAATTTAAAAAAAAACTGACCATATTTTTAATTGTACCAAATCCCTTAGAATACTGGGGTGGATTGAAAAGTTCGAGGCCACATAAGTTGTCAGAATAAAAACTATCTTAATTCGATCCACCGATAGTTAAATTGTTAGATGAAAAACTTAATTTTTTTTTTATAAAAATCATTTAATAATACATTTACGTAATAAATGATTTTGTTTTGAGAGAAACAGTCAGAATAGCTTTTGTGCTAAGTGTCACAATTTTACAAAGTGACTAAAATAAATTCGCCGAGTATAGTTTACTCGGGGAATTTATTACCTAAATTTGTGTGAGAGCGCGAACTTTTCAATCGCCCCTAGTAAAATCTTAATTACTTAACTATACATTTTTTTTGCAAATTCTGTCTCCTGAGTGTAAATCAAATAAAGTCGGATGTAATATTTTTTTTTTTGCCGATATTTCGAACAAAAAACTTGGTAATGTTTTTCTTACCGTTTTTAATAACTTTAGTACTAAATAAAGCCTGCCAGAGGCTAGAAGGATATCAGTTTTTAAAGATTCAATAATTTAAATGCAAAATGTGCTAAAAATATTCCAGTTCATAAAAGCTCAAACTTTCACATGCGTTTCGTCATTTAACTTCATAAAATTTTTAACATTTTTTTTACAATCTTTCTTATAAAATCGCTTCTAAAAATATCAACTTTTACAATAACTACTTTCAAAGTCCAACAAATATTTAAAATAGCTTTAAGCTCCACTTTTAAACACCAATTGAAAATATTTCACTAATCGCACTTATAAAATAGCGTCACTTTTAATTGAAAGTACATCACATATTGCACTACTAGAATAAAAGCGCGTCACTGTCTTTTAAAAGCAGCTCACAAATTTCACTAATACAATTAAAGTGCACTTTCAACTGAAAGTAAACCACTAATTGCTGTAGTGTAATATAAATCTTTACTTTTAATTGAAAGTAGGTACATCACTAGTCATACTAATAAGACATCGATCATTTAACTGAATAGATACAACATCGCTTCGTTTTCGCTTAGGACGTAGTTCACCAAACCATGAGGTAGCGGGGGGCGTAACTGCCGACGTCTAGTGTTGGTAATAAGTAATTATTAAATATCGATACTATAGATTTTATCGATGTTTGTATTATAAAATTATTGAAAAAAAAAACTGCAACGAATGTATTATTTTCAAATAAATATAAATAATTAACCACTGAGCCGACTTACATAATTTATTTATGGACCCACCTTATCCTCAAGCTGTCTTCGAGTAATCGACGAATAAATATACGCAAGTCGAAAACTCTTTCTTTTTAAAGTCAGTTAAAATACTTTTTTACTTTTTGACAAATAAATTCATTAATTTAAAATACAAAACATGTCAGTTCTAAGTTTTATCGAATCGATATTAATTTTTCATTTTTACCCTGTTTATACCCACCACTACTTACACGTGCTTAATATTTTTGATAAAATAGCACAATTAGTTTTTCATTGAGTGAGGGCGCTGTATCGATATTTCAAACAAATTTGTTCCTTACCAATTAGTTTGCCTGTATACCGCATCAAAAAAATAAAATTGTTTTAAAACCAACTTATTTGTGCAGTTGAGTGGAGGCGCTAGTGTCTGTACTAAAACCGAATTTTCGCACCGAAATTTGGTTAGTTTTTGTTTTGTTACACGCAAAAAAATCTTGGTTTTACTGCAAAAAGACTTCAACGCGAGCCTGTATTTTTAGACGAACAAATTCTACCAAGATATCTTTTGCAGTTGGGACAGTCAAAATGAAAGTTTAAATCACTTGCTGATGGAAAGTTATCCCATCTTTCTAGTAGCTGGATGTTTTTTTTATTTTCCCCACACTATTTTATTGAACATGACACCATTTCTAAACCGATTCTCGCGACGACAACAGCAAAAAATAATAAAAACTGCGAGTAACGAACTTCACCACTCCTTGGTTTACACTAAAGTTGTATTCGAAAGGGCCCTTTGATATAGAGTCCAAATCTACTATGCGTGGTGAACATTAGAGATCCTTCATTAGGAGTCTATTGGTAGTGGTCGATGTAATAAGATAAAAAAGTGCATCACTTGCAATGAAAACTATATCTCGAATCATACTAATATAATAAAACTGCGTCACTTCTAATTAAAAGTACATCACTACTCGCTGTAATGTAATGAAAGTGCATCACTTTCAATTGAAAGCGCATCACAACTCGTTGTAATGTAATAAAAGCGCATCAGTATCAATTAAAAGTAATTAATATAATAAAACTGCATCACTTTCAATTAAAAGTACATCACTAATCGTTGTAATGTAATAAAAGCGAATCGGTATCAAATAAAAGTCACTAATATTGTAATAAAACTGCATCACTTTCAATTAAAAGTACATCACTAATCGTTGCAATGCAATAAAAGCGCATCGGTATCAATTAAAAGTCACAAATATTGTAATAAAACTTTCAATTAAAAGCGCATCACAAATCGTTGCAATGCAATAAAAGCGCGTCACTTGTAACACAAACAACACAAAGTCCTATAGAGTTCTACCGTCAACACCCGTATCGCATACATACTCGTGCGATATCCAGGATATGTTCGGTACGTATCAAGTCTCGTTGTCCGTGTCGGAACTGGGCGGTGTGTGTCAGACCTGGACGCGGGTGTGAGTGTTGCCATTCGTTGTGTGGAGCTCGTTCTCGTGGTGGTTTAGGTGTTGCCGGCGCGGTGACTTGCGTAGGTCCGATATGAACGAGAACTGGAATAATACGAGACAAATTTAAAAAAATGTATTAAATACATGCATATATGCACATACTGTAGCTGCGTCTCGTAACGGTGTCGCGAGAACGGAGATTTTATCTCATCTAAAAATAAGCGTACAGCGCTAAAATAAGTTTTCACTTTAAAATAAGCGGTGTGGTGGTGAGAAAACGAGTGCATTTTGGCCAGCTAGTTAGACCCCGTGGTTCACGTCTTTTGTTTTTTTTTCGATCGTCTTTTGTTTTGTATCGATCGTCTTTTGATTTTGTATTGATCGTCTTTTGTTGTTATTTCGATCATCTTTTGTTTCTTTTTTGGTAATCTTTTGATTTTTTATCGATCGTCTTTTGTTTCTCTTTCGCTAGTCTTTTGATTTTCTATCGATCCTCTTTTGTTTTCTTTTTTTTTATCGTCTTTTGTTTCTGTTTCAAAAATAGTTGGACCACAACCCTTGGGAATTCAACTAGAACTACTTGTACATATATATTTTGTGCTAGAACTGAAATATTAACACTAGCATTGCCCCGCGGTTTCATTCGCGTATATTTCCAATCCAGTTTGAATACAATAAGCTTATGTTACTCCCGAGGATTCAATGTATCAATGAAATCATCACATCGGGTTTTATCAAAATTAGTCCAGTAGTTTCAGAGCCTAGTCATTAAAATAACAAGTTATTAACAAAACAAATGCGTAGATAGGTAGGCAGGCAGACATTTATGAGCCAAACTTGTAAAAAATCTTTCCAATAATTTAAAATGGAGAAATTACGCAGTATTTTAAAATAATACTACACAAAAAAAAACAAGTTCAAGACTAATTTATAGTCTTAATATTCGCATCTGTGATCAAACACAAATCAAAATTAATATCACACAGGTGTGGCCAACAAACTGCCATAAGGATAATACAATATTTGTAAACTTTTAGCAATATTATCTTTATTTTTATATAAATGCTAACTAATATTATGAATCTGAAAGTTTGTTTATTGATTTTTTTTCCTTCACGGTCGAGCGATTGGATCGAAAAAGGCAGAGTGTTAGTTTAGGATACTTTTGAACCCGAAATTCCCGCGGGATCGGGACTTACGCAAGGGAAATCGCGGCACGCAGCGACTGTATTCAAAGTACAGACTGACTGTATCAACGCTCGCTTCAAACGAATGTACAATATGGGTCATAAGTAAATGATTAGTTTGCTCAATAATACTATCAACAAGTATTGGAGTTACGACCATCTTCTAATAGACGTTACACACAAACTTAAATACATACTTGAATTAAAAGTACTCAGAGTGATTATTATAAGCCGCCACCCGCTACACCAACCGACGTGGTTCGATCCACAGGTTACGTTGTTATAATGTTCAAATAGTGCTGCACAGGATTGGAAACGTTACGGTGGACAGAGATTTTTGACCGTGGATTGTACATACAAAATTTGGAAATGAGATGAACTTCCCCCATGGGATTCTTGCGCCTTTTCCGGGTTCTAAAGGCACACATCTTAACTAAATTTTTAAGACTCTTCAAAGTGATGTCATGCAAATTGTATGATTCAAATGAATAAAGATTTTTTATTTTAAAAATTATTTTGAATTCAAAACGTGCGATGTCGCGGGAAAAAAATTTATAGTTCAGTTGAGCCATAATTATAGCTAATATCATTGGATTACTTCGTTTAATTTTTTTTTCGTAGAAACATAACAATTTAAATGATAAATAAAGTGAATAGAATCAAGAGAAGGTCAATGAAAAATCCAGATGTTATAATATTAAACAGGTGTTTTTATTTCAAGATATACTCTAAATTCAATGTCATAATAATAAAATTTTAACGTTAAATAAAGTATGAACTCATTGTCTTGAGAGGTTTAATAGTGCGGGTTAAGCGACGCCTGCCTGCATTATTTCGATGGGTGACCGATTAACAGTAAGGAGAGTCCGCTCCATGCTTTGAAAGGAAATGGTTGATATCTTTGGTAGCAGTCGTTACATAAAGGTAGAGATCTTAAGGCGACCTGAACTGCATCATTATTTGAGGAAGAGGATAAAAAAAACACAGTAAAACGAAGCTTTAAGCCTATAGTTTTTATGGACTGTGAAATAGATAAATAAATATTAAATAAATCTATATTTCTATAAAATACAATGACTTGGGTAACAGCAAATAAAAACAAACAAATCAATACAGCTTTTGTCATGTATGATAACATGAGTATTGAGCAAGAACCCTTAGGGAACTCTAGAGACCTAGTGTGCCCGCTATACAGGCACACTAGGTCTCTAATGAGCCTGTATAGCGGGGTTACAGATGTCTTATAGTATACTAGCGACCCGCCCCGGCTTCGCACGGCTATATTATGCATGTATTATACATATAAACTTTCCTCTTGAATCACTCTATCTATTAAAAAAAAACTGCATCAAAATCCGTTGCGTAGTTTTAAAGATCTAAGCATACATAGGGAAATAGGGACAGAGAAAGCGACTTTGTTTTATACTATGTAGTGACTAGCAGCGCTCCGCAATTTCACTCGCGTAACTCCGATCCCGTGGGAATATCGGGATAAAAAGTAGCCTATGTTACTGTCAATGAATCAATGTATAGTCATACCAAGTTTTATCTAAATAGGTCCAGTAGTTTCGTAGCCTATTCGTTACAAACAAAAAAAACTTTTATCTTTATAATCATCACCATACGAGTATCAGGTACAGAACATAGGCGTCCCCCAAAAACTTCGATATTAGTAAGTATAGAAAAGTTTCTTACCACAATAATAGCAAAAAGCAAGCCGATGCTGAACCCAGCCAGCACGTCGCTCCAATGGTGCTTATAATCAGACACTCTGCTCAAGACTGTGTACCACGCCATCAGGATTAGGACGAACTGGATCCCGTGACGGAGCAGCTTCGAACCTCGCCATGTGAACCGTTTGTGGAGGTACATCTGTGGAAAAGATAATGTTAGTCTTGGTCAAGGCAATCTAGATATCCTCGAAGGCCCCTGATTATTGGGCTTTGAGTCACGAGCGTATAGCTATCTTCTAGGGGCGCGTGCTACATTTTAAGGTGGACGCAGATTGGTCAGAGCCGAAAGCATCTAATTTTTGCCGTCCACGGGAAAATGTACCTTATAGTAATAGACATAAGGTACATTTATATTTCAGAGTCGGCCGCCGCTGATGATGCGGTCGACTCTGATGACGTCATCTGTACCTTTCCCGTGGACGGCAAAAATTCGATTCTTTCGGTTCTGACCAATCTGCGTCCACCTTTAGACCGCATTGTCATTTATCATTTTATGAGATAGTGGTCAAAAACTCTATTATAAAAAAAAGTTTTCATTTAAAAAAATTAATTTCCTTTGAAATACTATTTCTATTGAGCTATTGCAAATTAAGGCGTTCAATTATACAATCCACCACGCACAGTATTTGATAGGTCACAAAAAAATTATCTATGCTGTTGTTTATCGCTTAGATATAATTTCAAATAGGTACTTTTTTTTTATAAAAAATAATTTATAATTTATAAAAAAAGGATTTGAAATTGACACGCAGGAGTTCTACTCTGGCATTTAAAATGCATTTCTTGATATATCAAATATGTACTTTTTTTTTTTAAATAATTTATTTTTTATAAAAAAAAGGATTTGAAATTAACACGCGGGTGTTCTACTCTGGCATTTAAAATGCATTTCTTGATATATCAAATACTTTTTTAATAAAAAATAATTTATTTTTTATAAAAAAAAAGGATTTGAAATTGACACGCGGGTGTTCTACTCTGGCATTTAAAATGCATTTCTTGATAAATCTAAGCAATAAACAGCATAGGGAATTTTTTTGAGACCTATCAAACACTGTGCCTCGTAACATGACAAAATATCATGCATGTCGCAAAATATGCATTACCGTAGAATATTTTCATGTCTCTAGGTTAACAGGGGATCAAGAGTACCTACTCAACTATTCCTTTAAATCATTTGTCTATATAGCTAAATTAATTCTTAGTAGCTAAAATACTCACAGCAAAGTACAGCATAGTATAAGCTGAGAAGGAGGAATGTCCGCTAGGGAATGACAACCTCATGGCCTTCAGTAGCTTCTCATCATCGCCAAGGCAATCGAACTTCTCAATGTACCGATACTTGTTTTCTGGAAGCGAGCAGTCGATGTTTGGTTTGCATACCTGGAGACAAGAAGAAGTAAGGCATATAACATAAAGACGTAAAAGATATAACCCCTCCTCGGTTAGCCATTTTTTCAGACCTTTAGGAGGCTGCCGACATCGGACTGGAAGGTGATTAAGTATAAGTAAACGAATTTCACAAGCTATTTTAGAATAAGTTCAGATCTCAAAATATATTCGGTTAAGATCTTATTATGGCTTTTAAAGTTACTTTTACTCTTAAATAAAGATACACAAAGAAATAACAATTTGCCTTAAAGTTATATTGCTTTTAATTATAAGCTTTAATACCAAAACAAAGTAATATTAACGATTACTAATCGACGGAAAATAACATATTTAATCAATTACGAGAACCCAATTAGCAATTGATATCAAATCGCAATATAAAAACTTAATTAGAACTCATAAAGATTTTACGCAGGATATGAGAAGAGAACCAGTCGAGTCGTCGCTAAATATAATACAAAAAATGATGTCATTTCAACCGTTCTCTCTTTTGTGTTTGTGACCTCTGAATCTAGATGTTGAGGTTTAAAATTGGACAAAAATAAGCGTAGGTGTTATATTTGTGGGAAGGTCTATAACGTCATCACACCAATTTTATTGCAAACAAAGAAATAGTATCGTGTTTTTTGCTTAAGCTTATGAAAGGAAAACAGAACAAATTACAGCTCTAAAAGTTAAGGTAATTCTAATCAATCAACAAGTTGAACCAACCAGTTACCGTATGATTAAACCACTCAAGCTTGTTTGTAAGCAAATGAAACTGATACAATTAATATTTTTTAGCTTTAAAAACAATCTCTTGATTGATGGTTGCCGCAGGGCTCTCTCGACTTTTAAGATACTTGACGTGTGATCTTTTATTTTCTCTTTAAACTGTTTGCATTCCGCTTCAGGCTTCGCGAATGAAATAACAAAGAATTTCCTTTTAATAAAATATTGTCTATCATTTATATCTCTAAAATTTATCAAATTACGATTGTTACTGGTTACAAATTAGATCATTTATCTTTAACAGCGACCGACGTGCAATTTTAATTTGTAGTTCTACCACTGTTTGATAAAACCGCTCTTTAAATTATATTTAATTAAGATACTGATGACTATGAATAATTAAACAGGCAAACTAATTAATTATTCTAGACAAGGCAAGAGGTAAAGCACACCATCTAGTATAATATAATTATCGATGAATATATTTGCATAACCCAGTCAACCTGTCCACGTAAATTGCCGGTATAAAATTTAATATTGTTTACAGAATTTACAGTCTCGATAACAAGTAGTTTGGTACGAGAGTGGAATAAATTAACATCGTATGGAGTGGTGTCAATCATCCAATCAACTTGGACTGCCTTTTTTTAGGTGAATACGAGATTGTGGACTTTTTAGAGATCCTTCGTGAGAAAGCGGATGTGGTAACTGGACTTTAATAAAATCTGTATCTCTCGCCTCTGGTTTATTTCTTATCTAAGACTAAGAATATATTTTATAATAATAAGAAATTTCTTTAGTTCGTGATCATTTAATTATTTTTAGCATATTGTTGCTCCAATAAGAGTAAGCTTCCAAGAAAAATATCCATGCGGGACCAGTTACCACAAGGGTAAAGTATTTATTCAGTAAACGTGCATTATGCATGGGTAATTTAGTGATTACGGCAACGAGGTGATGGGCGGCGACCGCCCGAGGCTGGGCGTGGAATACGGTGGATTGTTAACTTTATAATGGAAAAATGTAATTCTTTTGAAGTTTTAAAACCAATTTCAAGATCAAGCTGAAAAAACTATAAGAGAAAACAGAACCGAAGAAACTACAGCGTAGTAAGAACCAAAAGTAGAAGCAAATTATTGAAATGTAGTTGTTTGAAATTTAATTGTACATTTGTCTTTAAAAAAGTTATCATCGCATCATTCAGAATTGTAGATATAGAAACTACTTTAATAGCTACAGTAATAAAACGAAACGTGGTCTGAACAAAATAACAGACGTCTAACCCATAGGTTAGTAGGTAATAAATTCTAAATTCACAAATTACCCACGATTTTCGAATTAAAAAACCTAATTGTACGTAATTACTGATTCGCCGTCATCGATACAAACGATAGAGATGTGAAATGTAATTCGATACTTACTATAATAAAAGTTACATGAAACCGATTATTACAGCTTTCGTTTTTCGTACCGACAATAATACTAAGCAATTTCGTTACAATCATTCTGACTGAATGAGCTAAAATAACTGCTTTACCAGACGAAATGAATGGAAATGCTACTAAGCGACATCTTCACATTCTCTTGAAAAATTTATTGCAGTTATAAAAATATATTAAATTATATAACATGATGTTTTGAAAGCTTTTGTTAAATGTATTGTTAATAAAGTCGAAACTAGAGGTTAAGCAATATGCCGAAAGCTATAATGTGATTTGCTAAAAGCTTATTTAGCAATAACAGGACATTTAGATTAAGTGTAAAAGAAATAGCTCAATTTATACAGAGTGAGTAACGGATAAAGTCAATTGCATTTGGCGTTCCCAATTCATTGATTAATGCAAGTGTTATAACTGGTTATTATTAATGAGAACTAATACATCAAGTTAAGTGTGGGAAGCAATGTTAAAGACTATGATCAAAGTAAATTAATCGGTTTAATTTAAACTACGCATAATGTTTGTGATACGGTTTTGAAAGTGTACCAGATTGATGTTTCGTAGAGTGCTGGGTAGTGGTCTCACTATTATGTTCAACTAGTTGGATCACGGGGCCCGTAGTAAAGCTATCAACTCTTGAATCAGCACCCACGAAAATGTATTAAACAACGTCTTTTGTTTCTGTTTCGATCGTCTTTTATTGTAGTTCAGATGGTCTTTTTTATATTCTGATCGTCTTTTGTTTTAGATCATATCATCTTTTGTTTAACCGCGAGTCAATATTTTTGTAAGGTAATTGGACCATAGTTCTCTAACTACTTCTTCTTCTTGGACTTCTTGTCCATACAAAGGTTGCCTGGAAGAGATTGCTTTGAGCGATAAGGCCGCCCTTTGTAACACTTAGACTTAAGGTTTGTTTTTATTTTATTTAATGTAATTTAAAAATTGTGTTTACAATAAATAATTTATCTAGCTATCTAGTTATAACGCATTCGCAGTCGTTTTGTAGGCATCTAATAGGATTCGAGTAATTTTAATTTCTACCTACAACAAACAGCCGTTCAAAATTCAATATAAAAATATATTCCAGAGTCTATTTTCATATTCATTGCAATTTTAAATCACTTACGAGAGATCTCAACAAAAACGTGACTGGTTCTTTCCAGCGTTCAATTTGCGTATGAAATAGGTTCTATCATAATACTTGAAGGACCAGTTTTGACAGAACATTAACAGTCTATTTTGCACAAGAAAAGAATAAAACCAACTCTTGATGGGAAGCGTGTAATTTAAAATATAAACATTTTGTATATTATGGGTCCAAGAAGTTAACCTTGAGGTGTACTGGATGTCAAAGGATACACGTTAAAGTGATTTTTACCGAATAAAAGCTAAAAATTATAATCTGTATTCTCAAGTTTAAGGGAAAAATACATAGTAAATCGTCTACAAAATATATACCTACTTTAATAAGTAATATAAAATATACTATTGAATAAAACAACCCTGTCAAAAGCCTCATTGTGATCTAATTGCTCCTTTATTCCGAGCATCAGATCGTAATCGTCAGAATCGTTCGCTTCGTATCGATTCAATTATAAGAATCGATACGTTATAAATGCAGCACTGCACACTAATGTGGTCATTGACATTGTTATGACGAGAATTAAATATAATGTCCTGGGAATTTTAGATCAACAAAGATTAGGTAAGTATAACAAAATAATCTGTATCATTATTGCTTAAAAATACAAACTAGGTGTTTGCAATTTTATTAGTGAGTAAAACGTTTCCAATTCAATATTGTTGTTATGAAAATAATATTATCGTTGTCATTTTTTTGTTTTGTAACAAGGACAAAATTTATTTAAAACAGAGCGTTTTAATCCCACACTTTCCTATGCAGAATTGTTTTAGAAAAATTGCGAGTGATTGCGGCTTCGAATTTCGCTTGCAAAAAATCTATAAAAATGTATTTCCGAGGAAAAGAAAACTTTAGGCTAGTTATTTCATAATTGAGCGTGCAATCACGTCTCAATTCAAGAAACGAAGGCCCGATGAAGGTCCTGATAACTGATTGTTGCATTTTTGACGATCTTATCAGAACCTCCATTCATAATAAAGAACATGTCAACTGTACCGTTGATGCATTATGCATTATTGCAGAGCCGATCGGAATATTAACAACTCTTAATATACTTATATGAGAATTCGAGTAATTAGTTGTTATGAATGTATGGACTTTCCCAGGAGATCATTTCTGTTCTAGGAAGTATATAATGTATAAGAAAAACTACAGATTTTATCCTTGATTAAATAATAGGTACTGTAAGACCTACATCAGAGAGAAAAATAAAGGAACTACACAGATATTGATGCCATAATACAATTTAAAACAAAACAAGAACATTTCAACAAATAACTGTTATTTGAACGATGTCATAAAGTCCGATTGTGAGAGGACAGGAAATTGGATCAATTTAAAAGCATTGCAATTTTATGCATCAACGGCAATAATGAATCAAGATAATGGCAATTGGTTTCAAATACATACAATGAACTAATTTAAGCAACGGGAAGTTTTTAAAGTAAGCTTTCCAACTCGTAGTAGCACTAGCAATTTTACGGCACAACATTTAATCAAAAACAATTAACCATGGATATGAAAACCGACACAAAAAACATAACACTTGCAGATAAAACATGCTGTCGGACCAATTGAATAACCAAGAAACAGGCGTATCGAATCCAGATCTGAGATAGCAGACACGACCGCAGATTAACGTCCCATCAAGTCATTATGGACGCGTGCAGTATTCAGGTATATTCTATTACAATATGGAATGAAAATCTCAGGCCTACAGATACTATACAAACAGTTAATAAAAGGGCCATAAGTTTTCGGCCATGACAAAACGACAAAAAAGTCTGCATTATATAAGACCTTTAATAAATTATTTACAAAATATAATTAAGTAGCGACCCACACCGGCTTTAAAAAACCGCATCAAAATTCGTTGCGCGTTTAAAGATTTAAGCATACATAGGGACAGACAGCGGAAAGTGACTTTGTTCTACACTATGTAATGATGTTCAATCTATTGTAAGCTGCTATATTGCCTGGCACATGTATTAGATCAAATTTTAATAGGTTTACTTACCTTACTTTCATGCAACTACCGTATCTGTTTTCAGGTCGGAATGAGGATGCATCATCATGCTAATAGCATTGGAAAATTATAATTATAATCACGTCAATATTTCTAGTAAATTGTGTTTACGTTCTAAATAAACGGTGTGCTAACGATTTAAACGATAACTTAAAGTATTCACTCCATTAACTGAGCCATAACTTTTAGCTGCTAACTCTGTGGTAGGGAATAGGAATTACAGCGCAGAATGATGGTGTTTTTTAATTAGTGTACTTTATTTAGTAATGTAGATAGACATATAGATAAAAGATGAATTCAGTACAAAGGCACACGACAAACAAACTTAAGGTAGAAATAACAGTTAAAAGTTACATAAGAAACAAAAGTTTTATAAATATACGAAAACAAAACAAACCGAAGAATAAATATTATTTAAAAACACAGTAATTGTCCAAGAAGCTGAGTGGCTCCGTCTAATAGGTTTAAAACCTACAGATTACTTTAAAAAAGATAGTGTGAATAATGAAGCTTTTATCAACGTTTCAAAATTAATGGTTCAAAACAAGAACTCAAAGGTAAACTCACAAATCTCGACTACTTTACACTTATAAACGCCAAAAAGAGAGGATATAAACTTTACCAACACATTTACCGACGCGCTGCTCTGTGAAAATATTATGGCAGTTAATATTAACCGTAATGGTAATCGTTTAAAGTTAAGCGCACATTCAAAGCTACATTAAGACGTTTTATGAAAAAGATATACAAGATATAAAATATGTATCTTATAATAATCAAAATATTTATAAGGATATTATATAAATGCTGAGAAACTGATAAATAGAAAACAGGAGAAAGTAAAGACGAAATGACGTAAAAGGAAATAATTATCATTTAGGCAAAAATTAGAATGATAATTATTTGATTATATCATACGAATAATATTGCTTTTTTACGCAAAATAGGCTTGCATTTGACCTCATCGGACCTGATGGGAAGTGAAGATGAGTTCGAGGATCGTGCTCGCTTTGAAGGTTAGTCTGGACTTAAAAATGCAAAGGTTGTAGTTTTTTCGAAAGCTACATTCAGTAACGGTGCTGTCTAAGATGTAGCACGTACCATTTTAGAAGAGAAAGCGTCATATTATCTGTACCAAAACTACATCATATTTAGATAGATAGATAAACACTTTATTGCACCATAAAAACAAAACGCATGATTACTTTCAAAAGTATAAATAAAATAAAACAAAATTCTAACTTAATTCTAACTATATGCTAAAAGAAAATTAATATTTAATACCTTACAATATGGCACAATGGGTTTATCGCTAAAAGCGATCTTTTTCAGGCAACCCTTAGCTAGTAATTTAGCTTGCAGTGTGCCCAAACATTATAAGCCATTAAAATAGTAGTACTAAAACCGGTTCCCTTTGAAGATTAAATCTAGGCAGATACGATCTGAGCACTAGGTGAGAAACGTTCGTTTTATAAGGATTTACATTTAGATGTAAAACTAAGTAATGTTATTGAGGAAGACTTAGGAAACGACGACTTGGTTTGATATTATAAACCTTATGATTGTGACTAAAGTTAACATAAAGTGTTGAGTGTTATGGGAGATGTTGACTTTAATCCTAGGGTTATAGTATTTCTTTAAGCTAAAGAAGATAGTAATATTATACACATAAAGATATTTTAAAATATACGAAATAAAGATTTAAAAACAAATCTTTATGAATGGGTTGTTTTCGTTGCGGTAACTTTAGTTTTTTGTAAATAAAAATCTTATGGGAACAACGTATCTTACGTAGAGCTAAAAGCTTTTAGATATATAGTAGAAGTAGATACATAAAACTGTCGTACAAATATACAGTTGCATCAACAAATAACTATTTATTCAAAAATTTACTACAAAATGTTAGGACATTAAACATTTGAAGAACATTTCAATATTCAATGAGACATTTACGATTCTTGATGCTAGATTTGCATACCAGATTCAATAGTTTCTCACGTCGATTTAAACAATAATAAAATATACTAGCGACCCGCTTTGGCTTCACACGGCTATATTATGAATGTATTATACATATAAACCTTCCTCTTGAATCACTCTATCTATTAAAAAAAACCGCATCAAAATCCATTGCGTAGTTTTAAAGATTTAAGCATACATAGGGAAATAGAGATAGAGAAAGCGACTTTGTTTTATACTATGTAGTGATAACAATATTACTGAAGACATCGTTAACGGTATCTGAAGTATTCCGAAGTGATAACGGAGACAAATTAATTAAATTTTTAAAGTAAGTTCTCTTGAAAATGTAGCATTTTCACTTGCTTGAAACATTTGAATATCTATGTAGGAAGTAATAAGAACTAAGCAACAAATATTTTAAGAAAACAAATTCATGTTCGTCCCGATAGGGGTGGAGACTTTGGGATCTTGGGGTTCCGAAACCTCTGCATTTTTTAGGGACCTCGGCGCGCGTCTTGTCGAGGTGTCTGGTGATCGGAGGGCTGGTGACTTTTTCGCTCAAAGGGTCAGTCTGGTCATCCAGAGGGGAAATGTTGCCAGCCTTCTCGGAACGATGCCTCGGGGAGACGCGCTTGCGGATGTATTTTATTTGTAGGTTTATTTTAATATTCCATATTATAATGTATTTATAATGTATTAAGTAGTACTTTGTAATATTGAATTTGTATATTGTTACTTTGCCTAATAAAATTAAGAAAAAAAAGATATTGGAAATGATCAACTTAATGGGTTTTTTCGATCAAGTAATAAACAAAGAAAAAGCATACAAAAAATAAATTCAATTAGTCTTAGAAGATAATGTACTATAATGACTGTAGAATCTTTGTAGAGAAATTAACAAATAAGATCGAAAATACTTCGTGATATTTTCTATTAATGACTAATATATCTTAAGAATTTCCCAAGATCAACGGAAAGGCACACCTCGTTACACGCAACTGTCGATTAACATAGCTCCATTAATCAACATCTGAATATACAATGATATTATGAATATTCAAAGTGTTAAAATGAAGAATCGTGTTTATTAAGTCTTTAATATCCATAATTTACCTGTTAAGTTACGTGAATAAGTGACATAGCTGCAGAAAAAGATCTTTTTCGACAATTTAGTGGATATATGTGGAATTGTGTTCATGGATGGTTAATATACTGTTCAATTCCTCATCACGACATAGTATAAAACAAAGGCGTCTTTGTTCCCGCTGACTGTCCCTATGAATGCTTAGATCTTTAAAACTACGCAACGGATTTTGATGCGGTTTTTGTAATAGATAGAGTGATTCAAGATGAAGGTTTTGGTACATAAAACAAAACTACAATGAGTACGAAGTCGCGGGCAACAGCTAGTTTAACTATAAATATAAAATTCAAAGTCTTGACCAACTGATATATCAAGGCGCAGCTCAAACCAAAAAACAGATCGGGCAGAAGAAAATAGCATACTGATTGCTGTAACGTAGACATCAGCTAAGATAGGATTTGCTATGCGGACTAAATCGCAGGCACAAGCTAGTTTCAAATAATTGAAAATCCATAAAGTTTTAAAGTTATACAAAATAATTTAAAAAATTGGGGTAAAAAATAAATAAATTGTATATTGGTTAAAGAAAACATGTCTTGAGCAACCTGAATTAGTTCCCATAAAAATATCAAAGTTATATAACAAGGCAATATTAATTACACATAGTAAACACACGCGAAAGGAGGCAGTTGCTTTGCTTTCTAATATCGTTCGACACATTTTTTTCTTGTATGAAATTAAGCCAACAAAAAGACATGTGATCGACAAGAGTTTCATCTTACGTCAATTTCATACAATGCTTATGTCTTTTCATACAAAAAAAAATTGTCGATTGGCGATATCGCTAATAGAAAGTAATCTTGTCGGCTGACTCTGTCAAGACCCACCCGCAAACTCCATTAAACCTTGAAAATGTTGTTAAAAAACATCGAAACACAAAAACAGCTCCACAAAATAAAAATAATAAACATGGTAAATATTCCGTTTTAAATAACTTTAAAGTATGTACCAAAGTACCTAAGCGACATCAAACAATTTAATGTCCCACAGTTACAGACCCGAACGGTACTTTAAATATCTCTAAACACAACACAATTTACTAAATAAGTCAATGCTATACAATATAAACATAAAACCATGTTCCCAAGACAATGGAACAACAAACGTAAACTAACAATTTTCTTGATAATCCTAAGCCCAAGATCCCGCCTAGCGCCAGACCTTCGTGATTTTATAAAAGCTGAGAATTACTCAGCGCATGCCCCGAACACAGTTATGAATGCAATTATGAAGTTCAGACCATAGTGGCTTGAAGAGTTATCAGGTAGCAAAGCCAAGAATCGAACATAGTCATTTTGCAAAAATAAAATACACCTATATTTTTGTACCCATCGATAATGTTGCTATATGTGATTAATTCCTGGAAACAAACATACTATGTTAGTTATATACAACGTGTTTCAGCGAAGGTTTTAATACGAAAGGGGGTTGTTTTCGACGTCTAGGCGAACAACTTTTGTTCTACATCTTTTGGAAATTCCAACATTTCGTCCAACATCGTTTTTGTATAAAACAGCTGATTTTCAAGTAAAAAATCCCTCAGAATTATCGATAAAAAAGTGCGAATTTCCAAAAGTCGTAGAACAAAAGTTGTTCGCCTAGACGTCTACAACAACCCCCTTCACTGAAACACATTGTATACCTACACCTTTGTGGATCATCTGTGATCATCGGTGGTCTGGAAGGTGTTGGAACTATTGAAACTGTCTGGCTATTAGCAACATTATCGATTGGTATACAAAAAATAGTCGATTTTTTTAAAATTAACAGGTTTAATTCTTGACTCTGCTACCTGATAAATCTCCGAACCAGTATGGTTTCAACTTCGTAATTGCATGCGCTGAGGCATGCGCTAAGTAATCTTCAGCTTTTATAAAATCACGAAGGTCTAGCGGTTGGCGGGATCTTATTCTATATGTTATTGTTCGAGGAAACCCGTTAAACATCACATAATATATTTTACTATCGAATCCATTTACTTTTACAACGATGCTCGTGTGTAAACGGTACTTACGACCTGAAAGGTCGAATCTGTATTAAAAATGATATAAATAAACCTAGTCACTTTAAAAAATCTTTATGTGATCTTTTATATTAAAAGATTTTTTTAGAAGTGGTTGTAAAAATATGAGACTGTTTTATGATGATGATTGCCGATATATTTTATTACACCAACATCATTATTGAGTTTGTTTTTTGTAAATAAATACTTAAATTGAAGTGATTTTATGTTATCTTTCTAATAATGTTGGTTTTTACATTTAATAGATGATTTACACAGTGCCAGTAACTTTTGATCCATTACATTCACAGCGCTGTTAGTGCCTGGGATATCTGAACAGCGCTGTTCCTGCATATACTAATTACAGGTTATTTTATAACCTAGCAAGGGATGCAGACCAAAACCATAAATTGGTCTTTAAAGGCTACCCTAAACATGTAAGTGGTACTTCTTATAGTGTATAGTTACGTCCTAAATATTTCTTTTAGTTACCACCCACCTTCTTTACTTACTTAATTTTAATTTAAAGACTACTGTAAACTTTTTTTGATCAATAAATATTTATTATTATTTATCTATTAGATGGAGAAGCCTTGCCCAGAACTCACCCTCTCAACTCAGTGGACCGTGTCCAGAGGAAATAACTCAATCAATACTTCAGTATGCCTAGCATGAAGACCAAAACACGATACGATAAAGCGATATAACTACATCAACTCTCAAAATATGATAGATAAAGCCGCCATGTTGAATTTTTATCATAATTTTTATCGCAATTTATAATAAAAATTCAACACGGCGGCTTTATCTATCATATTTTGAGAGTTGATGTAGTTATATCGCGTGATATCGCTTTATCATATCGAGTTTTGGTCTTCATGCTAGGCAGGCTGGAGTTAACTAAGCCGCGGGCTAGTTCTTAATTATTTCTAATAAGCTTCCATAAATATTGTACCACAAACAATTTCATAGTTTTTCCACTGTCTTTATGCTTATGATTATATTGATGCTAGATGGCGATGTGTGGAATGTCCTACAATATTAATTTATATCTTTCTGCCCTTCTTTGCACTCTTACTTTAGTGTTTAAAAAAACAAGAAATATCTTTTTAAAATAGATAAACAATAGATATTGCGTAAGTTACTACCTCATAATATAGTTACTCGTAACGACCGTAAGGAATGAATGAAACATCCACATTCATTAGGCAATAAACCCTTTAACACCTCTATGACGTAAATTGTAAACAATACGCAATGATTGATACGCGTTCAATGGACCATCATTATAACGAGCTCGTTAAATCATATACGTACGTGTATTTTCATTTATATTTCCATTAATGAAGTGGCAGAGATAGTATTGAGTGTAAAGTATAAGTACCTGGGTTTTTTATTTTATTTAACGTTTTTGTTACCTCTCCCCCGAACTAAATTTCATGAAAATCGTTAGAGCCGTTTCCGAGATCCTGATTATAAAACAATAATTGCTCGTTTAAATAGTATAATGTATACATATATATCACTTCACTATCACTACATAGTATAAAACAAAGTCGCTTTCTCTGTCCCTATTCCCTATGTATGTTTAGATCTTTAATACTACGCAACGGATTTTGATGCGGTTTTTTTTAATAGATAGAGTGATTCAAGAGGATGGTTTATATGTATAATACATGCATAATATAGCCGTGCGAAGCCGGGGCGGGTTGCTAGTATACAATAATTGCTCGTTTATATACTGGGTTATTGGAAATTATACTAGCAAGCCGTTAAGGGCTGCTTCTGTGCACTTTAACAAACAACCTTTGTTCTACGACTTTTGGAAATTCGAAAAAACAAATTAAAATTTTGAGGTTATGTAAATACGAAAAACAGCTGATTTTTCAAAACAAAGGTCATTCAGACCAAGGACAGTAGATGAAACTTAAAAAATAAGTAAAATTTTAAGGTTACTGACCTCTCCGTGTAAGGAACAGCTGATTTTCAGGTAAACCTAACCTCAAAATTTTCGAAAAAATGTTTGAATTTCCAAAAGTCGTAGAACAAAAAGTTGTTTGTTAAGGTGCACAGAAGTAGCCCTCAACGGCTTGCTAGTATAATTTCCAATAACCTTGTATATTAGATAGATAGATACTTGAAAAGAGGTAATTTCTTCTGGCGTGATAAAGCAATGTGCCTTTGACATTAGTCCAGTTTAGAACCGAGATGGAAAGGTGTGAGGAAGACCTTTTCCCAGATGTGGGATAACATAGGTTACAAAACATGAAATTATCTCTCTGCCAAAGGGGCAAAAACACCCAATTATTAAGAATAAGTTTTAGCCTGTTTTTCTCTAACAATTTACCTTTCTATTGGTAAAATAATTTTTATAAATCGGTTCAGTGGTTTCGGAGATTACCCCCAACATACATACATACACATACATACTAACAAACAAACTAAGAAGATTCTATATATAAAATAAGAAGATTCTTAGTTCTGTTATCGCTATCAGCTTACAAAGAGTCAGTGGATAGTGTAATAGAGAGAGAAACTGATGTAGTGTAAAAATTGTACACAATCCTAATACAATTACAGTTCAATAAAAAAACAATAAAATCAAACAACATCATCTAATTGAATAAAATTTTAAAAGAACAAAACAAGAATAAGTTGACCAACTTTCGTTTCAAGTGACGATTGTTACACCTACGCCAGTAGAAGACGACAATTGACCAAAATATACCAATTGAATATTGAACATGAAAATGTAGGCGGGCGATACAATGGCAAGATGACAGTTTTACAGGGAAAAACTTGAGAAGAGGTAGTAATTGTTCGCTAGTATTCACACTATATATGACTAAGACGATGAAAAATGATAATGTGAATGATTTTAGGCAATAAAACATACATTTGATTAAATTTGAGGTACAACAAATATACTATGTGTTACACGGTCAAACAAGAAAAACCCAAAACTTTTAGGAAAAACAGAAAAAAAGTAATTAGTGGTGTAAAGTTGACTTTAGGTACAGATCAATGTTTCCCCTCAACATTTTTCCTCAATAATTCAAATGAATTTTATGCTTTAATCTGTTTTGTATAAAGGCCTTTTATATTTATAATAAAATTAATTTATTTAAAAAAAACTTAAATATTTTCTGCATGATGATGGCATGATGTTGGTAGGTATTTATAAACACTAAAACTTATTTTGCTATGAATACAAAAAATGTGAACGGCGAAGGATTTTCACAAATTTTTTACTTCGATTTATAAATAAAAAACCGACTGAACCGATTTTTTAAAAACATACTTAGCTAAAAACTGCAGACTAATTCACTTTTTAAATAATAGAAGCAACATCAAAATCGGTTCATTCGTTCGTGAGCTACGATGCCACAGACAGACAGACACACATACACACACAGACACGTCAAACTTATACCCAAAACCAAAAGATAGCTATATATACAGGGTTATTGGAAATTATACTAGCAAGCCGTTGAGGGCAACTTCTGTGCACCTAAACAAACAACTTTTGTTCTAAGACTTTTGGAAATTCGAAAAAAAAACTTGAAAATTAAGAGGTTATGTAAATTCGAAAAACAGCCGATTTTTTAGAACAAAGGTCATTCAGACTAAGAACAGTAGATAAAATTTTAAGGTTAATGACCTCTCCGTGTAAGGAACAGCTGATTTTCAGGTAAACCTAACCTCAAAATTTTTCGAAAAAATGTTCGAATTTTCAAAAGTCGTAGTACCAAAGTTGTTTGTTCAGGTGCACAGAAGTAGCCCTCAACGGCTTGCTAGTATAATTTCCAATAACCCTGTATATATATATAGATAGAAAGACAGAAAATATTATTGGTTTTGTGCGCATT
Source organism: Idaea aversata (assembly GCA_907269075.1). Classification (NCBI taxonomy): domain Eukaryota; kingdom Metazoa; phylum Arthropoda; class Insecta; order Lepidoptera; family Geometridae; genus Idaea; species Idaea aversata. The sequence continues at coordinate 11,434,754 of OU026101.1, forward strand.
GCTGTTAGTTTTGGCTTTAAGAAAGGTGCGTGTATGTATCATGTTCTATTTGTATGAAAACGATAAAAAACAACAGCTAGTGCTTCATAAAAAATATCATAATCTCTTTCTTTTATTAAAACATCAACGGAAACAATACCGTTCGTGAAACCGCAAACAAAAGCCACAAATATAGCTATTGTTTTCCGCCGTATCGATTACCGGCTCGTGATTCGGTACAAAACGTGCACCACCAAGCCAACAATGGTGTTTTAAAATGTTTATACGGAAAGAAAGTTTCTTTCGATGAAAGCTTACGAATTAATACATTAAAAAGAAAGAAAGGAGCGACAAGATTTATTATTAGTGTTTATTTTAACAGCCTCTTTAGGAATTTATGTTGCGTTTGTTGTTACTTTAGAAATAACTTGGTATCTAAATTGTTGGCACCGCTATTTGGCCTCAAACTTTACTAAAGGTTTAAAGCACTATCTACCTAAAGGAAATAGTGTTTATTTAAATTTTCGGAATAAAACGACTTGAACAAAAACAGAAAGGAACTCATTTTATAATTAACTAGCTGTCCCGGCAAACGTTGTTTTGCCATTTACAAAAAAAGGAATAAAAAAAAAGAGAAATAACTAGATATTGTTCGATTGTAAGACCTAACGAATATACACAAAACATTTCATAGAAATCGGTTCAGCCGTTTAGGTGGACATAGGTAACTTACACCGTGACACGACAATTTTATATATAAAGGACTAGCTGCGCCCCGCGGTTTCACCCGCGTAACTCCCGATCCCGTGGGAATATCGGGATAAAAAGTAGACTATAGCCTTCCTCGATAAATGGACTATCCAACACAAAAAGAATTTTTCAATTCGAACCAGTAGTTCCTGAGCGCGTTCAAACAAACAAACAAACTCTTCAGCTTTATAATATTAGTATAGATTGTGATAAAAACATGCTCTGGGAGAGGTAATTCTAAGAACATAGTTTTCTTTTAGAGTTTTGTTTTCTATCATAATATGTAACTCCCAGTGTCAAAACATCAGACTGTTAAAATGATTGATGACTCCGCCATAATAATACCAAATAAAGTACTTGTGTAACACATATTATGAATATGTCAAATGTACGAAGTGGTCCACGCGTATGCCCTAGTTATTTTACCAAAATAGCACTAGGTATAACGTATGTTAGCGGTTACTCCAATAAACTAAAAGGAAGTAATAAAATGAAATAAATTTTAGTACGTGTAATGCGAGGAAATCGTACCACCAATAAATATTAAAGGCGAGATATCGTAAACGTTATTTTAATAAACTGTTATGGGTTGAAATTAATAAATGTGTAACGGGTTACTTCTATGGCAATTACAGGTTAATTGATGTGAAAGGTGGGATGCTTAATTGAATATTACTCTCATATAACGATTAGCGGTTAGGGAGCCGACAATGATGCCCGACGGGTAAGTAGATGAGACGCCAACGCATAACTTTTCTAAAATATTTTGATTAAGTGCCCTGCAAGTCTAAACTTTATTAAACTAGCTTTTGCCCACGACCTCGTCCGCGTAGAAATCAAAAATGGTTCTAATTGGATTTTGTCCCATACAAACTTTCCCCCCTTTTTCACTTCCTAAGGGGAAGAATTTCTTAAAATCCTTTCTTATCGGATGCCTAAGTCATACAAAGAACACATCTTTCAAGTTTCAGGTCTCTACGATCAGCGGTTTAGGCTGCGCGTGAATCCGTCAGTCAGTCAGTCAGTCAGGACAAAGCATTTTATATGTGTAGATGATCATACAAAACGCAAAGGTTGCGTCGCGACGGATTTGTTTCTATGGAAAATGGTGCCAAATGGCAAAATTGAAAGATTAGCTTTGGATTAGCGTCGTTTGATTCTACCAATTGACAGTATTTCCCATTTATCATTTTCAAGATGGCGACCCGTCATGACCATCTCGATTTGTATCGCCATACAAATCGCAAGTTTTGCTTGAATGAAATACGTTTCATTAAAATTAGAAATAACATTTTGCACGGGTCAGGCGAGAGGTCAAAACTATTTCCTGCATTGAAATTACACGCCTATTCGTAGTTGAATGAAATTGTATTTCAAACTGAAATTATCCTTATCTTGGTAAACTAATAACCAATATAATATGGAGATCATTGGCCAATAATTATACCTATTCTAATTGGTTTCCCACGATAGTTAGCCAGTGTCAAGTAAATTTTAGCATTTTTTTTATATCTTTCATCTCATCTCTCATTCATCTTAATGTTTCGGATACTGACAATCTTTAATAAAACCTCGCCTTTAGTTCGCTTATAAAATAAATGTTACTATTAAAAGATCATTAAAAAGATCCCAATATAACTTTATTTCGCCAATTAAGAAACTCTACTTTCAGCAAATTTATGTCAAACTAATAAAAATTAAAGATATATCAACCGATAAGCTTTTTTACTCGTGTAGAGCTTTGATTTGATCAAAATTTTATGAGCAAATTATCAAGTCTTCACTACATAATTTGCTCATTAGATTAAATCATGTGCCTACTGGTGTGAAAATCTGAGCGACTTGATTGGTTATATGAGATTCTGATGTCTATCTAATAGTTAATTTGGCAAATAATATGGTAAACTTCCGTAAGAAGTGACTTTCTAATAGGTCGAATGTAATCTATAGTTTAAAGCGCCGCTTTAAATTCTGATGGTCTGAGAACTAATTTTAAAACCATAAATATGTGCCTACATCATCATGCCGTAAGTGATAGTTCTAAAGAGCAGTCTTTAAAGCTTATGATGTGTATCTGCTTAATATAGGTACATTTTTTATTATCGGAATCAGTTGTCAGGGGCGGGGTCTACGATTCGCGAGTTAATAACTATAAAAAATGACGAACGAGATATGGACCAGAATCTTAATTTAAATTAATTTTAATTGTCATTTTATGACTGTTTTTATTTTACTTTTATGTCTATTTTTCATTTGTATTTCTAGGCTGCATGATATGGGTTGTTTACCTGTAATAAAACAATTTTATTATTTTTATTTTCTAATTTAAATAAATTACGTGTTACGTCGTTTGTGCGCGATGGACTCCTAAACTACTTAAAAGATTTTAATCAAATTTGCACACCGTGTGCAGTTTGATCCAACTTGAAAGATAGGATAGCTTACATCTTAATTTATCCCGATATTCTCACGGGATCGGGAGTTACGCGGGTGAAACCGCGGAGCGCAGCAGTATTTTATATTCTCGTGCGTATTGACATAAAAGGGGTGCTCTTTGACCCGTATGTCTGTCTGATTGACTGTTTGTCTTTATTTGTATGTGGCATCGTTAACCGATTTGAATGCAGTTTTACCTTGTTTGACAAAATTCCATCCAGAATATATCGCTGGTCTACAGGTTGTGAAAAAACTGTTCACCTTAATCAAACATCTAATTTGTAAATCAAATCATACACAAAGAATTAAACTATGTTTGTTGAAAGCACTTCAGTATTTCGGTCTCAAACATAACCTCGTAATAATATTTGCACTCCGCTTTGTCAACAAAATGTACAGTAAGGGAATAAAACTCTTTCCGCGTAACTGTCTTTTAAGAGGATTTTTATGTTAGGCATCTTGTTTTGGTAAAAAGAAAATGAGGCTCCATAACGGTTTAGAAGTAATTGTCATAGAAGCTGATCTGATAGAATCTGAAGCTAAACTGAAAGGTACTTCAAAATATAGGCCAACTTTAAAAAGTAAGTATGTTCATGTAGATTTATTGTTCATTCTCGTATAAACTACTGAACAGAATTCCATGAATTTTGTTATGTGCATGAATACATATTATGCATGTTCCGTGAAATAACCCAAACGATACTTCTATCGCGATATATGGAATCGATAGTCACGCGGATAAAATCACGGGGGCGCGCGGTCGTAGTTATAAGGAAATGTAAGAAAAAGTATCGTGAAAGTTTTCCTCGACAGTACTTTTACGATGAGATCTTGTCACTATCAATTAGTAACCACTTTGAGTAGGCAACTACAGCGTAGAACTGTTAGATAATGACCGGCTAAACACTCCAGACGACTCGGGGGTAATTACTCATGAAATTGTACAAATAACTAGTCTTAACCACGTCGAGGGCAATTAAGCTTTGTTAACTTACGTATTATTACGAATTATAAGTGTAGATTGTGGTGGTTTAGCAACTAGTTGTACTGTAGTTTGACACTAGGCAGGATTGGAACTGAAAATGTTTGCAATAGCAAGATCTTTGGGGAAAGCCTATGTATGATTAGAATTAATATTTTAAAAAGGATTATACGATATACATAAATATAGATCTGCTGAAGATCTAAAAAACCACGGAAATTGAAGGGGTAGTTCGGTAGCTAAGTCATCATTTTTAATAAAGAAACTCGATGTTTAAAAGTTCGTAAAGCTACCATACTACTAGCCGATGCTGTGTAAACATTTACTGCATTGATTTATAACAACAAACAGTACCCGACATGCCGACAGCCGCCTTCCTATTCAAAAGTCACTCAAACAATTTCATTATCACATAACATAAGTAATTTATTATTGTATTCCATTATTACATTTTCTCTTATCTATCAATTACACGCCAATATCTATTGTCACTTTCTCACAATTTGAACCCCCTTAATAAATGGACCGTATTAATTAAAAGTTATGACTCTTATGATCATCGCCCCTATAAAATGTGAGTTGTTTTCCATTCAACGCGTTGATTTGTTAGCGTGCGTTCTATGTTCCCCCGTTTTGACCTATATCGACCATAATACTAAGAGCTATCGTTTCCATCGCTGCAACATTACATTCAGCCGGTTCTAATAGATCTTCAACATTAAATTGTCCAATGTAATCTGAGCTTTCCTCTTTTACAGAACCGTCAACATTTCTTTCAATGTAAAAGGTCTTTGTTATTCGGTTTTCTGGTGTATTGAGAACTGTAGCTACCTTAACAGAAGCGTTAACATGGACAATTGATATGGGTCGTATTTTTCTAGTTTTTTTCGTGACAATGTGTTCGGTGTCCCTTGCAGCTATTGTGCGGAGTGTCACGGCGGTTACCTACAGGATTAGCGATATCGTTTCCAAATCTTTCTGTCATACAGAATTTAGTTTAAAAAATTGTATTACCTGTTACGGTTTGGATGTTTCTTTTGTAATGATAGTCTCTATGGTGTCTCTTTAATGTAAAGTTGCATCCGGCTTAACTTAAGACGCGAATGGTATTTCTTAATTATGGACAGGAATATTGTAAGGATGAGTGTAATTTTATGAACATATTATTTATACATATACACAACCCCGTAAAATATTAAGTTGTTTATTAATGACATGGATTAGGACAAATTTAAGACAGATCCTGGACAAAAAACAGATTGGCCATCAATCACAGTAGATCGCGAATTATGGAAGAAGAGTTAGAGAACTTTGACCTGAAGTGGGATACTACAGGCTCTTAATAATAATAAATTTTACTGGCTACTGACTGACTGACCAGGATCATTCTCAGAAGATCCATGGGCCAGATCCAAAATGGATCTTATAATATAACATATTATGTCAACACACAGCTCAAGTTCAATAGACGGATCGGGGTAAAATTTGGTCCACAGATGGCTATTTTAACGTAGCTATCCGCTAAGAAATTCAAAAATTCAACCCCCACGCGGACGAAGACGCGTTAGAAACCATAGGTATAATCATGATCTCGTGAGAACTTGAAGTCTTTAAAACGATTCTCGGGAGACCTCTTTCTTTTAATGATGTCAATAATTTAAATTGGAATAAGAAGTTTGACATTAAATCCGAGACGCAGCTGTCTTGACGTTCGATTGATCGTTGCATTTTCATTGAAGACAATTGGTGGTGATCATTTTAAGGGGAGTGTGTCAGTCTTAATGGTTGGATATCTAATAATATGTTTGAATGGAATTGTATGGTAGAGTCGTCATATATTTGTTTGGTTAGGTTAGGGTAAGGTTAAATTAAGGGTTTTAAATTTAAATGAAAAGGGATTTGTTTGAACATTAATAAGTCAGCGATCGATCAGTAAATCCAATCTGATGGTAAGTTTTCTATTCTTTGGAATGTGGAATTATGTTTTAAAAAGATAGAATTTAATTTAGTTATTTGTTATATTATGTTGTTATACGTTTTATAGTAGGAAAAGCCTCGGTCTGTTACCACGCAATTGGAATGCCCAGCAGGGTTTATACGTAAACTTACCTACGTACCTATTACGCTATTTTTATAACTTACTTACGTACCTATTGTAACATCTATTAATATACATATAAATGCTAATAAATTAAATGAATAATGTCACTTTTTGTTACGGGACGCCATAGAATTGGCTAAAATAATTAATTAAATATTGCAGGACATTCCACACATCGCCATCTAGCCCCAAGTTAAATCACTAAACTTGTGTTATGGGTGCTAGATAACGGATATAATAATATGCGTTTCTTTTGTAAATATATACTTTTATTACATACAAACAACCAGACCACAGACAAATATCTAAGCATAAATACTTGCCTGAGGTGGGAATCGAACCAGCAACCCTGTGTTTGGCAGTCTGGCATTGTGACCATTGCGTCAACTGGGTCGGCTAAAGATATGGTTTAAGTGAGTGCTAAAACTAAAACACCCCAACACAGCCGCAGTAGAGAAGTAAAAATAAATAGGCGGAGTGGGGGGTGTTAGGTTTTATTTTCGTTACGGAATTTCTTGATTAGGTCGCCGCGGTCAAAGCCCGCGATAAAAGCTATGGAATAGCTTAAAATCTTGGTAATTGGCAATATTGGCTCCTTAGTAAAACTGAAATTTTCTTTTAACGACCAATTGCAAACTCACGTAATAAACTTAAGTAGGTAGTTAAGTAAATTAAAGACAGCAAGCGAAATAACCTTATTTAAAATTACGTAGACTAGCGGCTTAGGGTAACCACTAATAGGATTAAATACCAGTTGCAACACCAGCCTGGGATATATGGAGTGAAATATTATGAGAGTTGCGACATTGCAAATTAATACTTGCAATGCTGTTAAGTAAATTAACTAAATTCCAATAAAGCTTAGCTCTAAAATGGTCTCCTCAATTGTTAATGCAAAGGCGACCTTCAAATAAAGCGTAACTTTAAGTTTCTTAAAGTTCTCAAAAACAGCATTCATTAAAAATATCAATTTGATTTGGTAAACAAATTGACAACATCATAAGGAGATTCTTGAACTTTTTACATTAAATCTCAAATTTACTTTAATCTTATCGATTATTACCACAAAATATGTATTTTACGTAAATATGAATCAATATGATATGACAAATAACGGAAAGACACTTGATATGTTTAATTCTGACCCAATAATATCAAATTTCATGAAAGCCAACGTAGATATGACTAATATTGGAGCTGTTACTAGTTCTATTATCATAATTTTAACTCAGTTTGGTATATTATGTATATGTATATACTATTATAGTATGTGTATAAGTATAACGAAAGAACAGTAAACGATAATATTCTTTTTCAGAAGATTCCTCTTGCCGAGACGTGGCGGTCTTTTGGGTTTAGGGTTTTTATAATAATTTACATTGAAATTTCATTTTTTCTGTTTATTTGTACAAAATTTATACGTTATTTTGAATATTTGTAAATTTACTTGGTCCCTGGTCAATTTATGTAGGCACCTAGGTACTTGGATATACTTATGTATTACTAGCGACCCGCTCCGGCTTCGCACGGCTATATTATGCATGTATTATATATATAAACCTTCCTCTTGAATCACTCTATCTATTAAAAAAAAAAACCGCATCAAAATCCGTTGCGTAGTTTTAAAGATCTAAGCGTACAAAGGGATATAGGGACAGAGAAAGCGACTTTGTTTTATACTATGTAGTGATTTACTTGGTACCTAGTCAATTTATGTAGGCACCTAGGTACTTGGATATACTTATGTATTTACTATTTTGTATTCAGTTTGTTTTCATAAAAATATATTTATAAGAAAACTAATAAATGTAAGATAAATATTGTAGGACATTTCCCACAGCGGCATCTAACCCCTAAATTGTTTAAAGTACCGCACTTTAGGAACTATTTTGTAACACGTTTAATCAATTTTATTCCCATTCTTGCACCATAAATTATGCATGAATCGAATACAACAACTCTATTACTAAGAATGAGTACTAAAAATTTAACAATCCCATCAAAATTCTATTTTAAAACTCATAATGGGGAAAATGGTGAAATCATTAAACTAAGTTTTGGATGGTAAAGAAATGCCTCAAATGCTATAAAGAACTTTACGAGGAGATAGTAAAAATGCGATGACATGAATGATGTAAGAATGGGACACAGTCGCAGTGGAGTACGTGAAAACTTCTTGTGTTTTTGTAAATAAAACTGTAGTAACCAAAGAGTTTTTATTTTAATGTTATAAACATCACTACATAGTATAAAACAAAGTCACTTCCCGCTGTCTGTTCCATCCAATGTATGCTTAGATCTTTAAAACTACACAACTTTTTTAGTAGATAGGGTGTTTCAAGAGGAATGTTTATATATATGTATATAGTACATAAATAATATAGCCGTGCGAATACCGGGGCGGGACGCTAGTTTGTAAATAAAATATACTAACCAAAGAGTTCTAATATTAATGTTATAAACATAAACCCCCTTATTCCAAAACGAAGTCTAAAAATTAAACTACGTTTTAGTGAGATTAAAACCATGGACTTAGATAAACGTTATTACAAAAAGAAGTTTACCGCTAAAACCAGGTTTGTCTGTCCTGTCAAAGATAAACTAGCGAGCACCCTAGTTTAAGTGTACTTAGACCGAAGTTTATAACCTCAAAAAATTAAATTCTGACGTTCACCTTTTCCTCGTTACTCCAATTCTCGCTCCTTTTTAGGGTACCATACCCAAAGGGTAAAAACGGGGCCCTCTTACTAAGACTTCGCTATCCGTCCGTCTTCTGTCCGTCACCAAGCTCTATCTCAAGAACCGTGATAGCTAGAGAGTTGAAATTTTCACAGATTTTAACAACATATTACCTAAACCTACTAAAAACATAAATAAGTAAATATTTTTAGTACGTACTTATGTTCAAAGAGGATATAATCACTACGTTTTCTTATGTTTTTGAGAAATTTAGGTTATTTTCATGTTTACTATTTTTTAGGTAATATTTTTTTTCATACTTCTAAAGGGGCAGGCAAAAGGCTTAAAGGCTTAACTCGAGCCGCGTTCCGATATACGCTACATAAATTGATGTATTTAAATACAACAACGTAATCGCGAACATAGAATAACAAATACAAGTCACACTATTTCACAATAATTGAACACACAATTTATATTTTTATCACTTTAGTATTCGATTTCTTAAATAAGTTTTTAATATTTACTCACTTACCACCATTTTGTGAAAAGGAACGGTGTTTCGAACGCTGAACGAACAAAATAATGGTTTGTTTCGAGTTTGCTATCTATTGTCTATGGTTGCGACTAAAACCAGGGATCTTCTGGTCCTTGGTCTATTTACTTTTTGTAATAAGAATCAATTTTAAACCAAAACTAACACAAAAACCTAGATCTTTTAGTACAGGTTTAAACTATGGTTTTGCAGTTTTTTTGTAATAAGAGGGAAAATGACTCAAAGTTGGATTAGCTAAACCCGTTACACGCACAAGAGGTTAGATTATAAATTAGCCGGTCCACGTTCAAGGAAGTTGGATTAGGTACACCCGTACACGTTATGATGTTATATCTGTTAGAAGTACATATTTGACTTTATAAAATGATTCAAAACGGTTGGATTAGCTAAACCCGTTATACGCACGAAGAGGTTGGATTAGTTACACCTGTAGACGTTATATCTGTTAAACATATTTGATTTTTACAGAAGTGCAAAGACCTTTTGAATACAAATTTCACGTTAATATCACATGAACATAAGGCTTTGTGAAACAGCATTTGCCTTGACGAGCTCTTGGAACCAGGCTGGGCTGCGTCCGAGACGACAATAATCTATCAACCATGCACTAACTAAACGCACTCGGGACTCGGTTGAATGTTAAGTTTCCCGCATAGCTAAAACGTCAAAGGTCGCAGAGCACAAAACGATGAATTGTTGTGTAGCTGCTGTACTCGAGAAAATGCTTACGAAAACAAATGACATGAGTTTTTACGAGTTCCTAAGGTATGTTCTTCAGTATAAATTACAAATACCGTTAGTAAGAACGAATTTCCTTTTGTAAGAAAATTATAAAATAAACGAATATATGCATACTAAACTCCTTATCACTACATAGTATAAAACAAAGTCGCTTTCTCTGTCCCTATATCCCTATGTATGCTTAAATCTTTAGAACTACGCAACGGATGATGATGCGGTTTTTTTTTAAAGATAGAGTGATTCAAGAGGAAGGTTTATATGTATAATACATGCATAATATAGCCGTGCGAAGCCGGAGCGGGTCGCTAGTTTTGTATAAAATGAAAGGCGTTGCCGTTGTGGACTTACAAAAAAAAATTAATAAGTTATACTTCTAGAAGTTATGCGTCCGTCTGTCTGTCTGTCCGTCCGTCCGTCCGTCCATCCGTCCGTCCATCAGTCCGTCCGTCCGTCTAATATTTATTTTCCGGGCAGCTTCAACCTGTTACTTTTCTGTTAGGCAGCTTCAACCTGTGACTTTTGTGTTACAGTGATGCGCGCACATCTTAAAATGTCGCTCTCATATTTTTTCATAACGCGCCTAAAGAAGTGTAACTTAAAAAATGACAAATTGGTTAAATAATATTAACTTGTGCCAGGTACTTAATTAAAAATAATTAAATTTTATATTAACCGTTAAATGCATTCAGCTAGAATTTAGTTAATTTATTTCAGCACAATGTCACGCAAGCCGCCTTTAATAAGCCTTATTTAGTTAAAATTGATTAAAAAATGTTTTGACACTGTCGGTCACCTGTTATCTGTAAAAGTGCGATAGTGACACAAAACAAACTAAAGATGGCTTAAATAGTTTTTTTATGAATAAACATGTTTTCTATGCAGCTGGAGTTATGGGTGCTAAATTGATTTGATGATCTTGAACCTATACGGTAGTTCGCATTTATAGATTTACTTACAATGTACGTAGCAGTAAAAATATTCATTAAGTGGGAGCTAAAACGATGAAAGTATAAATAGAAATTACTACATGGTATTTAACAAAGTCGCTTCCCGCTGATGTCTGTCTTTGTGTGCTTAGATCTTTAAAACTGCGCAACGGATATTGATGCGGTTTTTTTTAATAAATAGAGTGATTCAAGAGGAAGGTTTATATGTATAGTACATGCATAATATAGCCCGGGGCGAGTCGCTAGGCAAAAATAAAATAAAAATTACCCAAGTATTGCTTACAATTTTGATTCTATACTTTTAGGTTAGGGAAAAAACATTATCACAAATAGAGTAGTTACAGCGCAAAAGATAGAGCTTGATAAAGTCAAACAACCTGGGTGATGAAAATATTTACTGACAGTATTTTTACCTACATAGTAGATACACTCGTAGACTATATTATTTTATGTAGGTAAATAATATCGTAAAGGCCGATCGAACATACAACTAAGCAAATAAAATCAAGCAATAAAATGAGATATAAAGATTTTCTCACGTATCAAGGAACTAGGAAAAAAGTTATTCGAAGTTAAACGAACACAACATTTCCGCTGTTAATTTAATGGTACATTAAAAAGCGCCAAGTTCTTTTACGGCATCAATAATAGAAAGAGAAATGTCGCTGTAAATTACTTTTAATTTACATGAAACATCTTTATGAAACAGTTTATCGATAGTTAAGTTTCTAAAACTAGAGAATTTGAAACAAGAAAATACAAAGTTTTATTCAATTACAAAATCGTGTTCGGGAACAAATTGAGTGGCTGTGGTTAAAGTAAATGATAGAGAATAAGACATCACAGAAAGTAATCAATCTTTAATAATCCAACTGTGACATTAGCCACCATTAGCCACATTAGACACCAATCTTCTACGGTGTAAAGGTGACTTGCAAGCGTGACTAAATTTGTTCCCCGTCAAATTTGTTTGATTTTGAAATCTATTATTTTCAAAATATAACTTTGTTGATATATTTTTAGATTCGTCTTTTACTTTAACTTTAAAATACAATGTGTTTAGACGTAAGGGCAAACATCTTTTAAAATTCTTACTTTTTTGAAAATGTTGAGGTTATATTTACTAAAAAAACACGTGTTTCTTAGACTAAGACCTTTGCGTGAGTTTCGACTACTATTTTAAACATTAGTGGTCTAATTGCCCAAAACAGCTGATTTTCCAGTTATCTACATAATCTCAAAATATTAAAAAAAAGTTCTAATTCCAAAAGTCATAGAACAAAAGTTGTTTATATTAGAAACCCTTCGTCCAAATACGTTGTACAATTAGCATATACTTTTACATATTGTTTATTTGAATAACCTAAGCTCAAGATAGGAAACAGATGATTCAACTCAAACTGCACGCAATCAAAAGAATCAATAGAATGGTTTTGCAAAATCTCGTTTTAAGGGAACCTTCCCACCAATACTCAGGAGCAATGAATTCATAAATATGTCGTATGAAGTTTCAATTCAATCTGTCGCAGTACCGATACGACTAATTGGTAGTTTGAAACGCGCCGCTAATGCGCCAGCGCACTAAATCCGATCGATGACCCGCAACACTCACACGTTCAAGTTCAAAGATAATAACGATCGTGGGCGATGAATGATAGAATATAAATATATAGTGGAAACTCGAAACACTATACTTTTCATTTCACGACACGAATACATTATACTAATGAATAAATGTCAGGAGATAAATCATAGACAGATAAACGTGATTTTATTAATGACGTTCATGTTCACAATGGATGTTTTGAAATTTTCGGTGTTTTAGATGGAGCGTTGAACTTTGAGGTTATTGTAATAGAAAAAAATTAGGACGATGAACGGGTAGAGCTGATTCTAAAAGCGATGGACAAATCTATCAATCCCGTCAGTATAGGACGATAGATTCAGGAAGGCCACAATCCAATTAATCATTCTCCGGATAACCTTGTAGCTTCCGTAAACTTAACTAAGCGAAATACAAATAATATTACCGACTTACTTTAATTTTCCTAAAAGAACAATTTTTACTAATCGTAATTTTCATTCTGTTTATAATAATATTATGTTTATGTCTCGTTATCTAAATCAATATACTCGTACTCATCCAATTTGTAAGATACGAATTACATGAGAGGTTATCAATCACTTTAGCGCTAGAGCTACAAACGAATTATCTTTTCACAACCATTATAAATGTCCCATTTAACTTGACCCTAATAAAGGTTAGGTATTTTATAGCCTGACAAGTGATATGCATAAATGAATCTACGTCAGAAATCTCCATAACAACATAAGTTACGTGACAATTGTCTTGTACGTAACGTAGAATTTACAAATATCAGTTTTTATTTCATGATAACAAGACACAAAAATAACTCTATGATTGTGATGATGACGATGAAGTAGGTACTTAGGTAGATTAAAGACTGGGGCAATATAGCAAAACACTAAGCCAAGTCAAAGTTAATTCGCAAAGTGGTTTATATCGATCCCCAGGTGTTGACGGTGACCTTATACCTAAAACTTTACAGTTAGAAACCATGAAAAAAATGAAATCAATGAATTTGCAAAAATTCAATAAGTATAATCTAAAATGACATTTCTGTGAATTTAGGTCAGGTGAGGGCCTACGCCAATCCAAAAAAACAAGAGGTCTACGAGGTAAACGAGTTTGGGTACCACTGCACTATGCAATGCATACACTACATACTATTGAGACAATCAAGATCTTATTTCTGTCACTACAAAGCAGTTAACCGCTAACTTAAAAGAACGAAACAAACAAATACAATAAAGAGAAACAATCTGGAATGAAACGATATAAAGTAGCTTGGCAAGATCTTCAAACGGACATCATTTGTCAAACTGCAAGGAGCAAATCAAAACAAGGATGATGAGAAATGAATGATGACTGAGAAAAATCCTTTTTCTGATGTCGTTAATGAGCAATGAATCTTTATTTATTGTTAAGTTTTAATTTACTAAACAAAACTGTAATTTGATCGAAAATATTTTAAATAATATTGCATTTATAATTTGTTGAATTTTATGATTTGTTGTTGAATTTGTGTGATATCCTTAAGGAATAGATCGACATACTTTTGAACTCATTTTTAAGCGATAATAAAATACAAATGTTACTATTTAAAAGTAAACCATCATATCGGTACTTACTATAAAAACGTGAGCCAACAAAAACATCGCAACTGGCAGATGTCACTTAATACAGAAGCATTTTACCGAATCATTTCGGTTCTAAAATAAAATAAAAAATCTACGCAAAATGAAGAGTGACATCGAGTATTTAATACAAAAGAAATGGAAACTTGGAACTATTTCAAAACACAAAGGATACTTTATACAAAGTTAAAGTATTAACTTTACTTTATACAAAGTTAAAGTAGTATTATATTATACGAGTTTGTTATGATAATATTGGTAATAAAAATTATGATTAAGACGTCAAAATCGCTCGTGAAGACGAGACAAGATAATTTCGAAAAATGACGAAAATAAATAAAAGAGTAAACTTCATACATACTAAACATATGCCCGGCATCTCCTCATTGAAATTATCAAGTGGGTGATGCGGTGTTATGAGAATAAGCTCTTATGATCCATTCATTTACGCATGGAATGCTGTAGGGGTTCGTCTCTACGTGACAGAATATTAAAAATTATATCTAAAAGGAATTTAATAACAATGGTATTAAACCAGTTACTGATCACGATGACAATAAATATATTTTTTTATAAAATAATAATCAACGCATGAGTAATCGTTTTCAATAAAGTGTCTTGCAAGGAGGTGTTTTTGGTCCTTTGTTGTACTACATAGTTACGTATGAATCGGTGCATGACGAAACTTTTTGTATTAAAATTTAGAATTTGAATAACGGTCAAGTCGGTTACGTTTTTACTTTAAACGAATTAGTAAACACGGGTTCTATAATTAATACCATTTTACATACTTAATTGCGATTAGAAAGTATACAGATGAACTTACAAATTAGTATAGACGGGAATAATTTTTGTTCAGTAGTTGTAATCAAAATTATCAAGACATTGAAAGATTACTTACAATAACGATTGTCTGTAAAAATAAACTGATAATCATTGGTAATTTTGCATAACGACATTGCATCGTCTCGCATCGCTGAACAACAGGCATCATTTTGAATAAGCCATTGTTTGGATGAATCTGATTATGTTGTCCGTAATAATAAGCGAATGTAGGTAGTTTTATATTTACTTATAAGACAAGAGATTATGGCTGGTTAGGTAGGTGTAGCAAATAATAAACCAAACAGGAGCTCCTGTACACAGTAGCTACTTACTTTTATTTTATTGTGATTCAAAAAGAAACACGTAAGTTGACAGAGCCGTTTGATGGCAATGATTCAAATCTACAGGACTGTGGGCGGCGAAGCGAATCGCCCGCGACTTAAATAATTCATACCGGCTGCAACTATTCAAACTCTGAATATATGGGACGATATTGTTACAGGATACGCGAACGTATTCAATCCTATTTAGAATTGAGAGCAATGATTCAAGACGACGAATAAGTCAAGTATAACATCTTATGACAAGTAAGTCGGTTTTAAGACTCAGCTCCCGAAATTAGTTTGAGAAGTTGTTAGGCATATTAGAGAAGTAGTTGGTGTCATTTGTGTAAAGAGTAGGTGATCACTGCACTTTTATGATTAGCCATGTAAAGAATTACAAAGACATGATGATCTACCTAAAGAGAGATAAAAAACCAAAATATAATCAGATAAATATTTTTATTTATCATTTGTATTAATATGCATTAATTTTCATAATTAGTTTAGAGGTAATAATATCAAAAGTTTCCGCTGTAAAACGCCAATGATGCGACACTAAATAAATTAAACTAGAGACCTTTCTCTACACTTAAACTTTATTGTAAAGGAGAATCAACAACGATTAATTACAAACATAATACCTATAAAATCGAATAAATGGATCATTAAAATACTAATATATCCGATAAAGTGCCAACATCAAAGCCAACGGAGATTTCCAAAAACGCTATAGTGAAAACATGGCCGTAAAACGATCATCACGAATGTTTTCGTATAACATATTTCCCTCGGTTGATACTAATGAGACTCTGTGACGGATTTATACACAAAATTCTCCTGTATGTTTACAAGTTTACATTGATGGTTAAGCCGAGCCACCCAGACAGTAAAAAGTCACTTAGGACAAGGGGTGTAAATATAGATCAAGATTGGCAGACACTTCGAAACCAACTTCGGGGGTTTATTTGTTTGGTTTGAGAACTGGAAGCTACTTTTAGTCTACGTTATTGGAATTAATTTGTTTACAGTGGTCAAGTTAAGGCTTTTTTGAGAAATTTATAGCGATTGAATCCGAGTATTCAAGGTTGAGTACTTTATGTTTCTGAATGTTCGTATCATTACTAATTCTAATGTTATCATTATGTTTACACTGTTTGTAGGTATACATGTCTAAATCATGCGTGTGCGCATCGTTGAAACTTTAAAACGTACTACATTAGGTATTTTTGTGTATTATTCGGGTTTTTTCGAATTTATTATGAGTAAAAGTTTTCGCAAGGTAATTTTACAGTAAATTTACTCATTATTAAACGGGGTTTTTTGTGTTTATCATGAGTAACAGTCTTCCTGAGGTAAATTTACTATAAATTTACTCATAATAAACACGAAAAACCCCGTATTATACACAAAAAGTGAAAATCGTGCTACTAGTATTAGGTAAGTGTGATGTATTAAAAGAAAATGTTTTACAAACATCAGCAAAGGAAATATCACGAAGAACGATCTAAGAAGTTCTGTCTTTTATTGTGCCAATTAGATAAGTGGATTGGTCCATTGAATTTATGCAGAATTATTCAAAATGAATTGAAGATTATCAAATCCTGTACGAAAACGTACGTTTTCCGTTCAGCGGTTATGATTGTTCGTTGTCTATTAGTAAGCAGACAATATTTTAAGATAATATTAACTTATTTACTTTAACTATGTCATAGTATCAGCTAAATAAACAGAAATGGCGTATTGCGGCAAACGGTAGGTCAATTGACTTCGGTATTCACCTTGTGTTGACATTTCCAATTTCCCTTAGGTCGCAAAAATAAATTCACCTTTACTTGTATATATTAAGGCGTAACTAGCTAAAATCAATGTTTACAAAGGGATTTTTTCCATTTGCGTAGCAATACAAAGAAAATGTATTCATCTAACTCAATTAGCAAACAAAACGATAATATTAATTGCCTTGTTAGTATTATTTGCAGTGTTGAAGACCGTACGTGGTAATTGGCACGTATAACCGTTATACAGGTGTTTTATACGTAATCAAGTCATTGACGAAGCAAAACATTGCAACTAGTGCGTGTTTAATGAAGATAAGTTTACTTTGCAGCGAGGCGCCATCACATGAGAAGATTTTCACTTAAACAATGAAAATCATTCTTTTAAATATAGACATGCAAATGTCATTAAAAACCGTATATTTAATAATACAGTGGGACTTGCCATGGGAATATAATTAACCCATTAGCATGAACTAGATCAGGTGTGAAATAGTTTTAATAGCCTAACCAGTTTAATAGAGTCAACTTTGTCAGTTACCAACATTAATATTAATGGTACTTACATCAAAGAAGTGCGGCCTTAATCTTCCTATAGTATACTTGGCGACGTCGGTGGTCAGCTGCTGGCAGGCACACCCGAATAGGAAGACTCCTACAACTCGATAGGCTTCCCACACCCAGGCAGGGATCTCCCGGCCGAGGACAGTGCGCGAACGTCCGCCTTTGTAGTCACGTAGTCTGAGCCATTCCGTGAGGGACATCTAATGAAAGAAGATAAATATTTTTAGGAAAGAATTCTTCTAGAAACTTGAATCTAAGCTGGATTGGAAGTGACAGATATAAAACATGGAACACTAATGACAACAAGATAGCTGCAATTCAGATAATAAATAAATATTACAAGACATTCCACACATAGCCATCTGGCCCCAAGTTAAGTAACTAGACTTGTGTTATGGGTGCTAGACAACGGATATACTACTTATATACTTTTCTTTTATAAATATATACTTATACTACATAAGAGACAACCAGACCACAGACAAATATC
The DNA here is from genome assembly GCA_907269075.1 of Idaea aversata. Lineage (NCBI taxonomy): Eukaryota > Metazoa > Arthropoda > Insecta > Lepidoptera > Geometridae > Idaea > Idaea aversata. The sequence continues at coordinate 11,453,121 of OU026101.1, forward strand.
CAAGCATAAATGGAACACAGGGTTGCGGGAATCGAACCCGCTACCCTGTGTTTCGCAGTCCGGCATGGTGACTATTGTGCCAACTGGGTCGTCAAATTTGAATTTCATTGTTTCCAAAACGATATTTAGACTATCTACTTGGATTTTATGCGGCTTCGTCTGTCAAGTCCAATGGTAACAAATTAGCCAGCTTGTGGTGAAACGTTAAACGACCAATAATGTGCAAGTTAATTTCTGTGAAATGCCACATACCAATAATGTTTGGAGCAGTTAGTAATTATCTGCTAGTATTTAGGTTAGAAGATATAGAAAAGCAAGATATTTGCCATGTTTAGATGTAGCACCTGAGACAATAAGTGAGTTGAGTAGTAATAAGAATAGATAACAAGATATTATTAAGATTTTATCTTAGTCTTTTGGAGAACCAATAGATATAAATACAATGTTATGTAATTAATTAGCAATATTATTAAATTAGGTAAAATAGTATATTATCAAAGTCAGAGAAAGAGTTTTCGAATTATTTTGGAATGAATCTCTTAAAAAAGACGCATTAAGTGGAAGTATACAAATAAGGGTTAAGATTTAATTGTCTGACTTTAATTTCCTTAAAACAGCCAAAGCCCTTAAACAAATTGGAGTCAAGGTTCGAAGACGCATTTTTCCTTTAACATATTCACAAACAGCCCAGTGCAGGCCAAGTATAAAATAAAAATCAAGGATTGTCACCAGTTAAAATAATCACGTAGGGCTATGATAATGAAATTACTATAATGTCGCAATTTGCAGCGACCTTGCAGAGTGCGTATTCTGCGCAGAACCTTCATTGCAAATACATATAAACTGTCCTACTGTGGTGCTGTGTTTGTATAGAATATTTTCTTAAGCTGTTTATTGAGTCAGAAGCATATTAGTATTGCTTAATGGAATAAATATTGAGTTAATACGAGGGAAATATGAATTGGGTTTCCCATCTTGAGCCATTTCATTTACGTGGTTAATACCATTAACCCAATTAGGAAAATACAATTGATATTTTCATTTGTACTTATTTCACCTAATACGAAGTAATATTAATTACTTATTTGTTAATTTATAACAACTGGGTATGTTATTTATAATAGGTATACGGCACTAGCTTTATTATTTGACGACCCAGTTACTACAGGTCATTGGTCACCATGCCGGACTGCCAAACACTAGTCTAGGTTGCGGGTTCGATTTCCGCCCCAGATAAGTATTTGTGCTTAGATTTTTTGAAGTGAAAACTTCTTTAGCGGCGTTGAGCACTTTTTCTGTAATGGGTATAAAATCTTAAACTCGCGTCAGGACACGTGACCTGATCGAAAAAGCGTAAGACGGATGGAGAGTAGACAGCTATCCCCTCTCTACGGCGCGGCGAAAATGTATGCCTGGGCCTACTGTTTTTAATTTGTCTGTGAGTGTATTAAGACGTACATATGGTATTTTTTAACGGACGACTATTGACGGACGACAAATGTCGGACGACTATTTGTCGGACGACTATTGACGGACGACAAATGTCCGACGACTATTGACGGACGACTATTTGTCGGACGACTATTGACGGACGACAAATGTCGGACGCCAATGTCGGACGACAATTTGTTGGACGACAAATGTCGGACGACAAATGTCGGACGACAAATGTCGGACGACATTGGCGTCCGACTATTTTTTTTTTTTCATCTAAAACTCTTTTTGCGTATGTTCTCGCGACATGAGATTTTATTTTTTGCAGGACATTCCACACATCGTCATTTAGCCCTAAGTTAAGTAACTAAACTTGTGTTTTAGATATTTGTCTGTAGTCTGGTTCTTTCTTTGTATTATAAGTATAATATTTACAAAAGAAAAGTATATAAGTAGTATATCCATTGTCTAGTACCCATAACACAAGTCTAGTAACTTAGCTAGGGGCTAGATGGCGATGTGCGAGAATATTCTGCAATATTTATTTATTTTATTATGAGCTTTTTTTGTTATCTTTATTGACTTATTGAGGAGTATTTTTCTCTAGATACGGACGACTAAAATATTCTAGGCTCTGGGCAAGCCCACTCCATCTGATACATGTTCCAGGCTCTGAATAGCAGGAAAGTTGCTGCTTCAGCGCTAAATCATCTAAACTTCACTTTTGTTTCAATATATACTAAACTAGCGACCCGCCCCGGCTTCGCACGGCTATATTATGCATGTATTATACATATAAACCTTCGTCTTGAATCACTCTATCTATTAAAAAAACCGCATCAAAATCCGTTGCGTAGTTTTAAAGATTTAAGCATACAAAGGAATATAGGGACAGAGAAAGCGACTTTGTTTTATACTATGTAGTGATTTTCATATTTTATGGTCTACCTGAAAATTTGTCATCTTGGGAGGTATAGTCAACTTTTTCCTGAATCGAAAGTTACAAGGGATTTTCTGAAGAAAAGTTGACTAGCATTAATGAGTCGAGTCAAAGATGCAATGCAAATCTTGTTAAACCTTAACAATATGGTTATCTTTTGTTGCATAACTTGTGTTGCCTTTCTCTTGGAAGTCCGGGTTCATATTACACATTTAGGAAAGCATTTTAATGTTATTTAATAAGGTAGTATTCAAAAAATTTACACGACATAGACAATAGAGCGCCCGATAAAGGAGGTCCACGATAATGACTACTCACGAGGTGCTAATGTACGTGATAAGTAAAACAAATGAGATTCCTAGCTGGTTAGCATTGTGTGAACGAAGTTACAACCTATGGTTTTTAGGATTCCGTACCCTTTTACTGAGACTCCAGTGTCCGTCTCATTAACCGTTATTTTATAGCTAGTCCGATGAAATTTTCACAGATGATGATTTCTGTTGCCGCTATAATAAGAAATACTAAAAACAGAATAAAATTGTTCGGAACCCTTGGTGCGCGAGTTCGAATCGAACTTGGCCGGCTTTTACTATGAATGTGGCGTCAGAATGGAAGAAAATGAGAAAATACCCCTACATCGGGGGTAAAACTGCCAAACTTAAATAGGATGCGGGTCACGTAAGTCGAATGCATCTCGACAAATGGGTAAGGTCGTCACTACTCATCACACATTGGGTGCCAGAAAACGGACGTAAAGATAGACTTCGAAAACGGTGGCGTGATGATCTGAGATCTGAGACTGGCTAAACATAGCCCGAGACCGAACTGCTTGGAAAGATGTTAGGGAGGCTTTTGTCAAGAAATGTTAGCAACGAGAGACCCAAGATCACGGAAGAGTCCTGAATATCTTTATTGGTCGCAAAGATGTTTTATTTTATTCTCAAAGAAAAACAAACAGTTCCATAATTAGGTACGAGTACTAACATGATGTCATATACCTTAATGAGAACAAAATAAGTTACAAAGCAGACAGTTATAAGAAAACGTAACATATTCTTAAAATTAAAACTGTCTGTCTATAACGACAATTCAGGAATCAACCTAAATAGGTAGGTATAGCAGAAATCTTGCAGAAATAGTATTCTATCCTACAGAATCGAAACTTACGCGGATAAAATCGCGAGGCGTATATAATCTCAGGAGAATCTTATCAATTCACTGATGGATCCATATTTTTTGTGCAAAATGTCTAGTGATCAATAGACCAAATAGAGATAAGAGACACGCTTTCTATGCAACACGGTTGCTGTTGTTTGATTCATGAGATATAGATACATCTATTTTATAGCCTATTCATCGAGGAATATGAAAATTTGATTTATTGGTTGTAAGGTGAAAAACAAGTGTTTTTGTCAGGTGGAGCGGAACTATTTTTATTATTGTACCTACCATTAGAATCAACAATACCAACACGACACATCTATTCAATAGTCTCCAATTAATAATTAATTTTGAGTTTATTTATAAATATAAATTTCAAAATCAAAAAATATCAACGTACAGCTCAATCTAATAAACATATAGATTATGACGTCGGCTTCCGCGAAGAAAGGGTTTTGGAAAATTCAAAACAGGTATATTTTCAAAACAGGTAAGGTGAGGTTAGCATAGCAAAGGTTAGGTTCAATGATTTTTTTTAATAGTGCGTGGCAAGCATTGGGCTATCTGAAAACATGTTATAAACGTTAGGTTTTTATATAGGTAGTTAAGTTTTAAGAGGAAAGGGTACCGGGCGCTCTCTCCATACAAACGTAGTCGACTGTTTCCTCCCTGGATAATGACATTAGAGCAAATATTTTTGTTGCATAAAACTTATAACTGCTATGACCATGCCCTTATGTTTTGTTTTATTTTTTTGTTTTTTAAATTTTATTTTCTATGATAATTAGAAAATGAAAAAAACCAAGACATAGGGACATAGTCATGGCAGTTATGTTTTATGCAACAAAAATATTTACTCTAGTGTCATTATTCAGGTAGGAAACAGTCGACTACGTTTGTATGGAGAGAACCCTTTCACCTTAAAGTACGTAGGCCAGCAACTCACTATTTTGGTCTCTAATTAGTGAAAATAAGTACGCAAAAATTGTAGCTCATTAATCTAAAAGAAAATCGATTCCCTCATGATCAGACCATCCCAAATATCAAGTAATACCCAATCAGGCAGTTAAATCAATTCCTTCGCAGAATTATTACATTCTTCTGCTGATTTTCTCTTAATTGCCGTCATTATTTGTCATAATAACTCCGATGTTATTTAATTTAACGTATCAAGGGCAGTAGGACGATAATCATGCAATTATAATGTCAACTTGTCTCAAGTGAGTTGATGTTAACGATCTGAGAACGGGTTCTGTTAATCGTGAAGACTTGGCAAGCAGGACGAAAGGAAGTACGTATAGGTACCTACTTGATTTAAATACATTGAATGTTAAAGTTACTGTACCGTTAAGAGATCAGCAGGTATAAGATTTTACATGGTAATTTTACTATCAAAGTTACTAGGTAGTTTTTAAAACGGGATATTTACAAAGTGTGCCGAAATATCGAAATCTACAATAAAAGAAACAACTTGTAAAATATGAAATACCTATTATATCACATTTATAACGACGACCCAGTTGGCACAATGGTCACCATGCCGGACTGCCAAACACAGGGTTGCGGGTTCGATTCCCGCCTCAGACAATTATTTATGCTTAGATATTTGTCTGGGGTCTGGTTGTTTCTATGTATTATAAGTATATATTTCAAAAAGAAAAGTATATAAGTAGTATATCCGTTGTCTAGCACCCATAACACAAGTGTAGTTACTTAGCTTGGGGCTAGATAGCGATGTGTGGAATGTCCTGCAATATTTATTATTATTTATTTATTATTTATAAACATTATCAGTAACTGAAGTTAAGGTCTGAGTGCAATTATCAATCAAATAAATACTCAACTTAGTATCATAAAGTTAATTTGTAAAAAAAAGTTTTCAGAGAACTTGTATCTTCCTTGCTTAAAGTTATCAACGACAGATATCTATACATATAATAAAATACTAGCTGCCCTACGCGGTTTCACCCGCGTAACTTCCGATCCCGTGGGAATATCGGGACGTAAGCTATCCTATCTCTCAAGTTGGATCGAACTGCACATGGTGTGCGAATTTTATTATAATCGGTTAAGTGGTTTAGGAGTCCATTGAGGACAAACATTGTGACACGAGATTTATATATATTAAGATGTAGACATAAAAAAATCTGTAATTGTAAAATATCCAGAAAAAAAATACACAGGTCATCTTAGAACCGTTAGCTGAACACGAAAGGGTAGTTTTTAGAATTTTTGTTTGTCTAATAGGTATAAAGCATTACCTTGCGGATTCAATACCGCGTAAGTTCCGATCCCGTAGGAATATCGGGATGAAAAGTAGCCTATGACAATCTTAATGAATCAATGTATCTTCATACCAAGTTTTATCAAAATCGGTCCAGCAGTAGCCTATTCAATTCAAACAAACAATCAAATCTATTCTCTTTATAATTTTACTAGCGACCCGACTTCGCACGGCTATATTATGCATGTATTATACATATAAACCTTCCTCTTGAATCACTCTATCTATTAAAAAAAACCGCATCAAAATCCGTAGCGTAGTTTTAAAGATTTAAGCATACATAGGGATATAGGGACATAGGGACGGAGAAAGCGACTTTGTTTTATACTATGTAGTGATAGTGAAGTATAGACTAGGTTGTCATTGACTTCATTTCGTGTCCGCTAAAAGACTTGTTCATCCCCCCCCCCTGCTGAATAGTTGGCCATAATGGCCACTGCAATTGAGGCAGCGCAGCAGTGTTGGCTTCAATTTGGTGTTATGCGTAGTTGGTATTTTGCTAATATCAAAGTTGGTGTTGTGCTTAGTTGGTATATTGCGTAAGTTGTATTTTGCGAGTTATGCGTTTTGCGTGAAGGTGGTGTTTTGCGTATGTGGTGTTTTTCGTCTAAAGGTCAATGTGTAGTGTACTAATGTGCAAGCCACAATAGGCATTGAAGTATTAATGAGGCTCAAACCCACAAATGCCCACAATCGTCTTACTCCAACTAACTCAAGCCAACTAGGAAGTAAGGTTTTATTACCCCACAGATACCAAACCACATTTTATATGTTAACATTCTTCAGTTATCACCTAAAATTCCTAAACAAATCCTAAACCAGAAGGATTACTGACAACATACAGACAGACTTATTGAGCTATTCCCGTAGTATTAACATACCGACAAATAAAGGACAGTTTAGTTGTACGAGTTTTATGGATGCCATGAATGATGTACAGTAGTACGATGTTAAGAATGCATTTCGGGATTTTTCAAAATCAAAATCAATCGGTGCTTATAATGCCCCATCTTCCCACGACTTGTCTGCCACAAAGTCACTAAAGAACCCCAAATGGGGTAAGAAAAAACTGCAAAGTGCTGTCAAATATTTTACCATAAACTAGCGACCCGCCCCGGCTTCGCACGGCTGTATTATGCATGTATTACATCTAAAAATCTTCCTCTTTAATCACTCTATCTATTAAAAAAACGCATCAAAATCCGTTGCGTAGTTTTAAAGACCTAAGCATACATAGGGACGGCGAAAAGTGACTTTATTTTATACTATGTAGTGATAAATAATAAAAACTAAGGTAATTTTTTCTAGCTAATATTTTGTGTAAATCGTGTTTTTCCTTCCTGTGCTGTACAAATAATGTTATCTATCTATCTACTCACTAAATTTAATTTAAAATGATTGTAACTGTTCCGGAATTAATATCTTTATAGTGGTTTAAGATAGATAGGTGAAAGACCCCGAAACGCAATATCAACATCGGGCTGACACCGGTGACACTAATCGGATTGATATTTTTGGAGCTATAAACGAAATGTCAGACAACATCCTCGTTATAAGGTAGGTCACGCCCAGTTTTGTACCATAATTGTCTCTAGGGGGAGATAAAATGTCGAAAAGTATACGATTGATGGATGAAACGGTCATAAATCTGGAAATAATTAACATTAATTCAAACACATGTTGTTGTGTTTAAATGTGGCTGGAATTAGCTGAAGATTTTAATAAACTTAGTGAAGAATAACGTAAGATAGTAATTCAAGTCGCTAGTGAATAGGTAATTGGGAAAGCGTGACCTGCCATCAAGCGGGTGTGATAGATAGTGGTCAAACGCTGACCTATCATAATATGTAAAAGAAAAAGATAGTACCTAATTTTTGACTGTGACCCTACAGCGATCTGAAGACTCTAACAATAAGTAAGTCACCAAGACAAGATAAGAATCTTAATAGCTATGCCCATTATACAGAAGCAGATAAACAAAATGTAATCAAAATTGAAATTGGGAGTCTCGAAGACGGGTACCTTGGGGATAAATAGATAGATAAATTCTAAAAAGTTATTAAAAATTTATTAGATAAATTCTTTATTGAAAATAGCATTTTTAATTTACATCACTACATAGTATAAAATAAAGTCGCTTTCTCTGTCCCTATATCCCTATGTATGCCCAAATCTTTAAAACTACGGAACGGATTTTGATGCGGTTTTTAATAGATAGAATGATTCAAGAGGAAGGTTTAATAATATGTAAAATACATGCATAATATAGGCGTGCGAAGCCGGGGCGGGTCGTCAAATATAAAAAAAGCTTAAATCTAAGTGTTACAAAGGGCAGGCTTATCGCTCAAAGCGATCGAAATACTAACCCATAAAAAAGACAATGCCAATAAACAAGTTGGCAGACAAAACAAAATTAACCCTAGACCATCTTGACACTAATAGATTCGTATCTATGAAACAATGTCATGAACAACACCATATTTGGATCTATTTATAGTGCAATTAATAACAAGAACTTCTAAAACAGTTGTATCAGAAGACCCGCATGCTATATTTAGACATCAATGACGACGTGACGTGGTTACTTTAACTTCCGAATTAGAGTTGAAATCCAGTTGAATTGAACAGAGATATGAATCTCTATATCTTACCAAATATGGGTTAGTATATGAAAGAAAGGAGAAAGAAAGACAACTACACGAAAAGTATAAGAAAACAATGAGAAAAAATTATAAGTATTTTAGTATTTACCTATAAGTTATTGGAGAAATAGAAGACATAGGTAAAATATATAAACAGGCATTTAAAGGAGCCTTGTGCTGTCCCAATGAATGAGTCGACGACATCAGCAAAAAGCTTTGATAACTTGTCTTTACATTTATATATAGTTGCCAAAGCTTTCAAATAATATAATCTTAGGCAAAATACTTCGGAGACCTTTGAAATCAAATCCCATAAAACTTTTATTACTTACATTTTCTGAAGATATGGCCGATCGATCTATTAAAATACTTAGTTCAGTTAGTGTCAGTCTATTTCTACGAATAGATCTTAGTTTCTTTCTTCTAGTGGATTATGGGTTTATTAATTTATTGCCAACATAATTAATATAGGTATGTATTAATATTACAGAACGTGCGGCAACGGGCGGACAATAAAAATTGGATAACAATAGTCGTGACTAATTTGCAACAAAAACTGCGTCAGTTAAACAAACATATGTAACACCAACAGATAATGCTCAAAGAATTCATAGGCTGGTATCATAATCACAAATTCCGACATTAAATTACCCTGTATACTAGACTTCCACGAAATTAAACCACAGAACTCTACACAAGTGGCAGATTGAAACGGTCTTTTGTGGTGAAAGGACATTTTAATCGGATGATAGCTCGCCGATCGTATTTGATAGTTCTTTTTTTTTTCATTTATGCGTGGGAGATATATAAACGTGTGGGAGATTCGTTTCTGTTTAAGTCGTATGCAATAATGTCAGATAAGTTTTAATTGTTTTTACCTAGATGGCGCAACAGGTAAAATTAAATCGCGAAAGCATTGTGTTTTTAATTGATAGATTTTTGAAATACACGAGCTTTTCGGATATCCAGTCCTTGGTTTTAATAGTACAAACCTTTACAGTTTATATTACGGTTTTTCGTTTAATATTTTTTACGTAACGCATTACATTTTTCTGGGCTAGGTCTCCTCGCCAACCTGCTAAACGAATTTGACCGTGCCTTCAAATAAGACGGTCGGCGAGCTAATAGGTCGATCTAAGTCTGTAGTTTGCTGTTACCTTTACCTTGATCTATTATAGATAAGGTAAAATATACAAATAGAACTATCAGTAAGACATTAATGCCAAATCTAACAGTACGAACAATGAGGACTAACAATGCCGAAAACAAACATTGCGTCAAGATAATTATCGCAGCGTAAAGGTTATGAAGATACGGGTACTAAATTTAGACTGAAATGTTTGGTGAAAATAGAATTAAGGTTCACAAAAGTTGAGGTAAATGTTCTAAATATGTACGTTGGAAAATAACTGACGAAAATATAAAAGATTGACAGATTTGGATCGTAAATAGTGAAACACTGTGATTAGTGATAGTGGGATCAAAATCTTGGAAAATCAGATAATTAATCTCCTTGTAACATTTCCTGATATCTTATCAAGACATGTACAAGACTCAAAGGAGGTTTTACAATGCCAAGCCTTACGTCTTACTTACCTTGCAGAATAAATTACCAACTAATTATACAGCTTTCTGGCTCATTTTACTTACTGCTGATTATGGAAATTGCATTGACAACTATTGCAGTTAATAACTGCAATAGTGCCATTTTTGTAAATGTATAATTTACTTGCATTTTTACAAATATTCATTATTGTCATGGCATGTACTTTAATTCAGAGGCCAATTTTATCACTTGCATCATTTTCAATTCGATTGTCTTTTATATTGCGTGAGAATGACATATTAAATATGATTTTTTGATAAGGTCAAACGCAATGTGACCTTCATTATCAGTTTATTACGATAGCGTTTAAAATAAAATAATGCTTTAAAGTGGTCTGTTACTTGTCAAAATATCTCGTGAAAAGAATATAAGAGAAAATGAACAGAATAAAATATTAACTAGACAGTCATCATCATATTGATAATTTTGTTAAGACAGGCGAAAGAAGTTATTGGCAAAACATTAGGACGTTGGCAGAATTCCAGTTTTTTGACGGCCAAGAGCAATAAAGCGAAGGAAAATAATAATAAATACAATCACGTACGAATTTACGTATCAGCAAGTGTCAAGAAGTTTTAATTTTTCAGATACATTGCGCGAGCGCTGATTTCATTCATATATTCGGCGAATTTATTTGGTACGAATAAATTTTAACGGATTTATCTGGCTCATATACTCGTAATTCTTTTAACTACGTATTCGATAAAATAATTAATTGAAAATTATTTGGCAATAAAGTTCATTGATCTTTAAATTTGGCAATTGGAAGAATAGATCAGACAATGATCGATTGCAAACTATCTATGTCACTGTGCGGGCTTTCCAGTAACAAATTTTATGGATTTGAGTCAAATCTAAAAATACAGTGTAAAAACTGCTAAGTAAATTCATTGTAGACGAGGAAAACAATAACACTCTGCAATTTTCAAAGGTTTACAAGATCACGACATGAAAATTATCTACAGTACTTAAATAATTATGTTTTGAAGTGAGATGTAAGACAATGAAAGCCAACAATACATAATTAGATTTTACAAATTAAAACGACCATGACCAAGAAACTAAAGCAATTACAAAAGAAAACTGCAATGACAAGTAGACTCACGAAAGCGTATCCACAAGCTTTTCTGCTACATAACCATCAATCAGAAACAATTACACAACAGTGATACAGATATAAAAACCGTTATAGAAAGCTGAACAGATAAAGAAATCACTAAAATCAACGTCAAGACCAAGGTCAAACCAATTATTATTATCCAAGCAAATATTACTGTCATATTACATGTAATAAACCTTACAGATAATATCCAAAACATTAGGGAAACCATAATTTTAGTAATCAAAGTCAATATACAGTCAATCCAATTATCGATTTGAATTCAAAGCTCGTGTTCAATCGAATAGAATTAATGAAGATATTTGAAACTGGCTTCAGAAAGTAGTTCGAGCGCATTAGATATTTTTTGTTGACATTAAGTATACGCTACTGGTTCGGACAAAAGATAGACTTGCCACTGCAGTGTAAGAATATAAAATATCGGTTTAATACCGCTTAATCGATTTATTAGACGTGTATCGTTCGATTAAAATGCCTCTGATTTACGAGTATCCGCTTGTTTTACGTTCATGAGAATCTTTATGACTTTGTTGATATTTCAAGTGGTTTGATTTTGAAGAAATCGTGTATGCACTTCAATAATGATAGTGAATATTGCGGTCAAGATGCTTTAGTACCGAATAATGAACTTGTTCTCATTGACACAATTGTTGATTGCTCGCTATGTCAATCTTACACAAACGAAGAGACTGGACTAAAAGGGCTTATAGACATCAATAACTTTGAGTCATAGTGTCTTCCCTTTAAAATGTATTACTATTAATGTATTAAATGTATTACTAGTATTACTATTACAAACATCAATATGCAATATTTCACCCTACAAAATAAATATTTAAGAAACATAATTTTGGTCAACACCATCGATGCTATTTAAACAGTGACCCCTTTAGATCTAATCTAAACAACGGTGAATGCACCTATTTGAAAGATGATCTTAAACCAATACCAGATAACGTACCCAGTTATAAGTCATTGGTAAACGTAATCGATGGGAAACGAGACTAATATTTACCTTCGATAGTAAACTGAAGAAATTTCTTTATATTTTTTTTAAGAAATATGACTTTCGTTCGGTCATCGACATTTGTAAATGGATCAACGGTATGGTGAGTACTTACTCTTATGATGATAGGTAATGCAGCTGTGATTTTAAAAGTGTTTGTTCGTACTTGTTAATGGGACATTTTTGTTATTGGTACACTTCGATGGAGGTTTAAGATGGCGTTTATTTTTACGCCAACTCTCTCTCTTTATCCAAATCTAATCAAATCTCTTTTTTTTAAAGGACAAAAGTAAGTGATGTTGTACAAAAAATAAGGAAACTTAAATAGAACTGGATTGGTCACATCATGAGAACAAGTAGAGAAAAATGGACAAAAGATATAATAGAGTGTTATCCTAGAAGTGGGAAAAGACAAAAAGGACGTCAAATCAAAAGATGGGAGGATGAATTGCCAAAAGTATGGAGAAGGTTAGCTCGAGACAGAGAGAAGTGGAAAATACTGGGGGAGGCCTATGTCCAAGGACAACCTGACCAAAAAACTGGTTGCTGAAGAAACCTACTAATATTAGATTTAAAAATTACTAACACCATGATTCTAAGGTAAAAATTGTATTTACAAACTAGGTCAGTGAATAAAGGCTATTTTTATTTTATTTTATTTATTTTATAATCAAATCTCTTTATCAAAGCTTTTGGGGTCTCTGGACTTTTTGTCTATATGATTTTCATTGCCTACAATTAAAATCTTTCGTAGCTGAGCAACACAATATACTACTAAAATTAGTAAAGAAAGTTAGGAACTAAAATTAGTTGTCCAAATAAACACAAATGGTTTTAAAAATAATCTTACCGTAAACACAGGAAGACCAAGGCCAACGATGTATAGCATTACATTGGTGACTGTAGATTCTTTAAAGGGGTGTTTCAATGATTCATCGTCGCAGAAGAACCCTCGTTCGTATGGCGTCCCCCAGAGGTAGAACACCAAGATGAGGAAACCGACTGTAAAGATAGAGAAGTATTTTTAGAAGAAATTATAACAGGCTTAGCGGGTTCTTAAATATTTGTAAGCACGTAGTTAAATGTAACAATTCCTATGCATCTGATATCTATTAAAAAACTATAAATGTTAAACAAATGACACAGATTTGAGACATACAATTAATTGCTGCTTTTATCGCTTGTTTTCATTATGAAGTTACTTTGAAAATTCAAATTATTTCATGTTTAGAATCAAGAATTTCCTATTAGCTGACAAAACCACACACGTTCTTAATCGTCTTCTATGTTGTTTATAGATCTCAAATTTGAATAATCGTCCACTTAAAATGTTCATCTAAACTTAACCAAGAAGTTAAATTAAAGCTATGTTTAAAATGCACATCAAGATATTAAAACATTCCACTCCGAAACATGTAGTTTCCAAACGGCAGGTGCATTAACAATAAGCCATAAAATGTATTAAACCACAACATAAATTAATAGAGCATCACACAATAAATCACTGACCGTAATTAAAGCTCTTCCACGAAAAAAAAATCGAAATCCAGACGCTACACGTCAAAATGGAATTTAAATTGTGAACTAACCCCATTTTCTTAAACATAATAATGTATTGTTTCACGGATTGTTTCTTGTCCAAACACATCGAGGGATTGACAAAAAACATCAGGTACTCGGGAAGGAGATAGTGATCAATGGATGCGGTAGAGTTTAGAGTAAACAAGATGGTTAAGATAAAAACGGCTTTTTGGGGACAGGTGTTAATTGGTTTTTAAGATAAATGGCCACGGTGTTGACACTAATTTCAATTATGTTTTATTCATGTTCTATCTTAGCTGTTTAATTTAATTAGTTAACGGCAAAGTGTCACAACATACATTATTTCTAATAAATTTTAAGTTGAGAGAATTTTAATTGGTCGAATTTGAGTTATTAAACGTATGCAAAAATGTCACATCCAGTGCATAAGAACACAACACGAGACCAAAAGTAGTTTGTTATCGATCTGGAATAGAAATAACAAACAGTTTTATGACTGAACCATTATCGAGTTCTGTCGTTCTGCCGCTCCCAAATTGGTCACGGTCAAAATAGACTCAGTCATGAACTTCGTTTTTGGAATAGCTTTTTGCTATCAATATTAATTAGAAACAAAATTATGATGATATTGCACGCCATGACTTTGGAATAAAACCAATATTTACATTCAGACGTTTTGACCTTTTAGTAAAGTATATCTATTTTCAGGTATTGATAACGTTCTAGATGATTTATATTTTATTTATTTATAAGGTTATAAGAATTTAGTCCTTTATCCAGAGGATTCCCCAGACTAAGTTCTTATAACCATTATCCCAAAAAGGATGTATAGTTTATCTAACAACTTATTCAAGATACTAAAACGTCCAATTGTAACAAGGGTTCAAATATGAGAGCCTCTAAGTACATCAAATGATGTTCATCTAACAATTTGTTTAAAATACTAAAACGTCCAATTGTATAATAACAAGGGTTCAAATATCACTGTAAATCATGTAGAGAGACTAAGTTAGTAGAGACTAAGTACATCAACTTTACTTGCATAAGCGTGAGTCTATTAATAAGGTTAGTGAAGTATCATTAACTGTCGCACGTGTAAAGCAAATCGGGAAAGTCGATAGTTATCGTAGCAATGGCATTCTGCTCTAACCTCGTTCGGTAATCTCTTTTACCAGCTGTGTACATAAATATAACTGTCACTTAGTCTACAATTTGTGTATCTATCTATAAGTACAGAAGTATTAGAATCTGAGGCCGTGAACATTAAATTACGTAATTAAATACAATTTGAATTATAACAGTTTAAATTCTGTAAAAGAAAATTTGGATAGATAAACGTCATATATTTATACTAGCGACCCGTCCCGGCTTCGCACGGCTATATTATGCATGTATTATACACATAAACCTTCCTCTTGAATCACTCTATCTATTAAAAAAACCGCATCAAAATCCGTTGCGTAGATTTAAAGATCTAAGCATACAAAGGGAAATAGGGACAGAAAAAGCGACATTTTATTTTATACTATGTAGTGAAAACACATAAGAAACATTAAAAATAATCAATAGACGAAAGCTTATTAACTAAAACAATTTACAAATAGGCGACCTTATCTCTTATAGATTTAAATATTTATAAAACTTTAAGATACAACCACGGTTTTACTTAAATAGATAAATGATAGACAAGGTAGCAATCAAGCTTTTCAATATCGGATCATTGATGCTCAGCCATCTAAGCATGTTCAAATTCCATTCGACTTAAATTGACACCAGATCCGTGGAAGTCACTCAAAAGTTACTCATGCGTTGATATTTATTCCAAAGCATTTTAAGTGCTAGAATGTCATTTAACTTGGCAAAGTTTTGATGGTATTTTTATTGTACCAATAAACTGATCGTACGTAGGAACTAGACAAAATAATAGAGATTCATAATGGCGTTTGTTTGGAATATAATCAAGGGAAACACTAACGTTGATATAACAGTTACATTATTGTTTATGAATACAACGTTATTAACACAATTTATAGTATAAAACAACTTAATCAAATAGTTTTCTAGCAGGTGGCGGAACTATAAACATAGATATCTGTATTATTAACAAAAAAATAGCAACTAAGCAGCTGCTCGCGATTTCCTTCAAAGAGATACAAGTAAAAAGCTCAACCATTCTAAAGAATTTATTACTCAATATAGACGCAAAAACGATAACATCTTCTGCCGTTTGAAGTTAAAACATCTGCAAAAAGAAATCAATACGAGTATTCCAAGTATTTAGCGATCAATAAATATTTTCCCTCGGGCAGTAAACGAAATAATAATAAAGCTATTTAATTGCAAATCGATGCAATGACACTGACAATAAAACATTTTATGCTAATTCTTGCACTAAATTTGTGTCAGTGGTGTCTTGGTAAAATGTTCGAGGCTGAAAACATAAATATTGATATGGCATTTAATTTCGTATTAAATGGTCGTACTCATAAATATTTTAAACAAACTTATCTTGATAAAACAGTATTTTAATAAAAGAAAACTATAACTTGAAGTACGCGTATTTACTTACTGCATAATGCATAATATTATCAAAATAACGCGAATCCGAGATTCGTAATGGCCAGTGTTTGATATTTAAACATTAGTGAGATACAGTAGATCAAGTGGGTACTTAATTACTTGCTTGCATAAAAGATACCAATACACTGACTTGTCAACGTCAGGAATTTCACTAAGAAAACTAATGCAAATTAGAAATGAGAAGGAGACTTATGATTATGACTCAGTATGAAGAGTAATCAAGCAAATTTTTAAAATCCTCAAATATTTGAACAAAACTATTTCCAATGGAACTGAATGGCATGTATCTTAACAATAATCACCATGAAACCACAACTACGCGTGATATGATGTGATGAATCATCAACTAGGACCGCCTAAGAATTGGGCCAATGACCCTTACATAATCTAGCAGTAGTATCAGATTGCTTGTGTACATTACACACTACACTTGGGGCCCATTCTATGACTACAGAACACATTTTTCATTAGGCCTACTGTTTTTGAAACATGTCTTTATGGGCCTAGAGTTGTATATTCGTTACATGGAAAAGGGCCGTGGTAATTTACACCTTTAGTTACTGCATTTGAGGTAATGTTGGTTGAACATCATGTTTCATTACTTTCGAAGGTGTACAAAGATCTCATGGGAGTTAGATAACAGCTGCATACGCTTTACAATGTAAATAAGGAACTACGAAATTATAATGTTATAATAACAGATATCTTTGTACAATTATTTGAAGAGACTTAGAAAAGGAGAAACGGCTGTCTAAAATAAGAGTCTTTTAATAAAAAATGGAAATTTATTAACTGAGTTTAAAAAAATAAGGATTCTGTATAAAAAATATATGAACTCTACTGAGTCTATAAAAGAAAATAATTTCGAAAGGCTACTTTATGTAATAAATGTTAACAAACAACGATGAAAAGAAAGTTTAAATTAAACAGGAAACCACTAAAAGTGACTTCAAAGCGTCTCTTAGCTCCTCCGTCGATAATGTAAACGCAACGCACATAAAATTTGAGTATCGATCTAATAGATAAATGGCATGGGTATTGATTTAGACAGTTCTTACTGCTTCCTAATGAATAATTCACAAGACACAGGCTCTTAGAGGTATGTAAACAATCTTTTAAAAATGTAGAGTTGATTAGAATTGATGATAATGTTTTTTATAACTTTTTAACACGAAACCGTTTAAGAAAGTTTTAAAAACGAATTTTCTCCATCAGATGCCATTTATCTCGTATGTAAAATAGACAAATTAATCTTATTTCCATCTACAAGCTTCCCGTGTGCATAATTACATATAATTAATTAACTCTACAGGGTACTATCTATCATGTTATAGAAATAAAAATCAGTGCCGTTTTTTTACAGGACACTTTATAACGTAAAATTGCGCGTAAATTCAAAGTACAAGAAAAGTAAATAAAATGTGAGACAAGTATTCAACATCGTAAAGATTCGCCATCTTATCCCGGAAGAGACAGATTTACTGCTTTTGAAACGCAGCCATAAAATACAGTAACTGCGACAGAGACCCGATCAAGAGTAATCTGATAAGAAAGGCCACATCAAACAGGTAAACTGTGCCATATGATGCAACTACAAAAAATAGTATACTCTTAAGAAAACTGAATAAGGTTGAAGTTCCAGTAAAATTTCAAGATAATTTAGTGCAACAGCACGTAATCTAAAAAAATGAGTGCCAGTGCCAAACCGAGGTCAATGACACTTTGAGCCTATTGAAAAAAACTTGTGAAAAGGACTCGTAAGGATGTCTCTGAACCGTAATTACAAAGATTTATTATACTTTTTGTAAACACAAAAGTGAACAAAAAAGATGTAAGTAATGTTACAAATGACTTCGCTGATTTATTCTTTTTGGGACCGTAAGTTGTATTTAAAACCATTGGACATTCAGATTGCGATAAGTATCATTTATTACGGGATCTCTGAATCGAATTAAACTAAAGTCAAGAAATAAACTGTATTTTTTCAGTTTAATTCTTTGACCCCCTCTTGAGGTTTATAATGTCCAGACAAAAAGGTATAAAACAAAGTGTCGAAAGCCGCAGCAAAACAATTGTGTACTCCAATTACTAAGCACAATATGTGGGTAATTCTATATAATATGTTATGTGTCGGTTTCAAATAAAAACATTACCGCATGAATGGTAGCGCTGTACTCAACTTCGTCTCGGTTATTACGTGTTGGTTTAGTTTTATTAGAGTCGTTGAATATTTCGTATAGTTTGTAGTAGACTGAAAACCCGCCGAGTTCCAGTCGGACTCTCGCACGAAAGGTTTCGTACCATTATATTCTGTTGTTATAGCGGCAACAGAAATACATCATCTGTGAACATTTCAAGTGTCTAGCTATCACGGTTCATGAGATACAGACAGACAGACAGTGGAGTCTTAGTAATAGGGTCCCGCTTTTAACCTTTGGGTACGGAATCCTAAAAATCAGAATATATAAGACACTGTACGCTAAATTCAGTTGACGTTTACGTAAATGTATTGTATACTAACATTATGGCCTTGTTTGTATTTGAATTTTTGAATTTTACTCCATGTTAACGTAAAATATATTCGCAAATACTCAACACTATGATTTCAGATTTTAAAGTTGCTATGTCAATGCGTTTCCCCTTAAAAGTTCTTCGTTTATTAATAGTAATAAACTAAATAATGAGTTATAGCAATGCAATAGTCATAACAACACGTAATAGGTCCCAATGTTGGTCATTTAATGGTGATCGCTCAATGACCCCATCTGCTTCAGAGGCGAGCGAGGCCAAGTTTGTTTTGAATTCAATGTTACAATCTAAGGTTTATTTACGAAGCGGATTAAGTGTTTTGTAACTTTATGTTCCTTTACTTATCTAACTTTGTCGGCGGCAGAGATTTAGCATTATTTTAGCTTTACCATGAACTACAACATGTTTATTTATCTACATTGCTTAAAAGCTTTATGCGTGCCCAACCCTAACTAATCTTTAGAAGCATAAACGCAACTTAGCATTTGGGATAGGTACCTATTCTAAGTTTTGTTAAAAGCAAATCGTCATAAAAGCAAAAAAATCTTAGAAAAAATGTTAAGAAAAATTAACACTGCATTCTTAAATCTATTAACATTCTTTTCAAAAACGATATTATGTTTACATCGTTGAAATATACTAGTATTATTTATCAATAGCCAAATCTATGAGTAGACTCTGAAAGTGACTATTTTGGTTATACTTCTCAGAACTTAAACCTATCTTACTATAAGAACCGGATAACGGCTAATACGTATAACAATTATTATTAAAGTAATTAGAAATTATATAGTTACAGCAGCAGATATAATACCAAGAGCTTCTAATAATAGCGGCAGTAAAGTTACGTGACACAATTGGCAGCATTGAAAGTAGATTTCACATGCTGTAAAATGGACAGATTTAATTACGATTAGAACTACACGACTTTATTAATGAGACGTGGGAACTTAAAAAAAAAACTAAAAGTTTGATTCAAAACGTTACTTTCTTTTTGATTCTAATTCAGGGTATTTGATGTAAAATCAAGATTTTTCTACTAAAACCTCAAAAATATTCAAATAAAATATTTTTGTGAAGAAACGCCAAGACCAAATAGAAACCAAAATGAATGTTACAAATTCCAAATCACATAATTTCGAACAAATTATACGTTTTCGTTTTCAAATGAAACCATCCCATTTCTAATTGGTTAATGATCGAGCCACACAAACAGTCCCATTCACCCAAGGGCATAAAACTTCAAACATAATTACAGAGTCTCAAAAACAACAAAATTCAAGAACAAAAACGTTGAAATAACTCAAAATACAAAAGAGGTAAGAACATTAAAATTTACCGTGCCCGCAAACGCGAGCGATCTCGTTAAACATAATGCGATTAGCATAAATTATAATAACAATGGAGTTGTAGTTAAGCTAAGACATAACCAGTGAAAACTATTTGAATAATAACACGTTAAAAATGACTTTGAATAGAGCATAGGCCGTTTGTTTCACACAACTCACACCCACAGCGCTTTGGTTAAGTGTAGTTCATGAAAATCATCAATTAAGTAGATAAGTTTATTGCTTCATAAAAACGAGGCGATCTTTATCACACTTACCACGTAGAAAATAGACATTTGTGCAAACACTTTCTCATGAAAAGCTATTGTATATGATAGTTTGGCAGATATGCTTGTCAATGAGGCAGCAGTAGGTTGATGAAATGGTAGTGATGAAGAAGTATAAGAAATATTTTAGGGTATTATTTGACATTAAGAGCATGGTGAAATTGAACTGAATAATAAGAAATAGGTACCTAGAGTACGTACCTATCATAGTTTCGATGTAAACAAGAATGAGAATGTTTTAATAGGTATGTCTCAACACCTATCTTAATGCTTTCTCAACGTGTCACTCGTATCAAACAAAACTACACACTCTACGTTATTATAAATAGTTCCTTTGGAAATCATAATTTTGCCACAAGCAATAACAAATTGTTACGCGAACGAGAAAGTGTAGGCAAGTGCGTATATTTGATTTATGATGAATGGCGACGAAATTAGAATGGTGAAATAAGCTTAGGGGCATTAAACAACGACCTCATACATGATACCTCTCAATCTTGGATGGAAAATACTTCGGAAGATAATGGCGAATTCTATAGAGAAATGTAGCCGCTGGTATCTAACTTACAGATAGTTATAAATCATCTCTACACTAGAAATACGAACAAGATTGGTTGATAGTCATTACGAACGTGAATTAATCTTGTAGACAGAGCGAGATTGAGATTGAACATATTCTGCGGATATTATTAGTCATCCATCAATTATTGATAGATAAAATTTGCCTTAGTATCTACATTTGTAAAGTTATTCATTCATCAATCATCCATATATCTAAGCTACATTTTTATTAAGATATGTAGTCTGAAGTAAACTTAAACATATATCTTAATTAAGACTTGTCTTCGCAGAAACAACTTCTATAACAGTAAAAAATTAAATGCATCTTATTTGCCGAGTAATCGCTCTATTACTGAGGCAATTAAAGTAAACACGCTAGCTGCTAGAAGACGAGATGTGTAAGCAGTAAAGGCTAGGTTTATGCTCTTCGATGGGTAGTCTGCTAGATAACTACCAATATACTTATGACTTCGTTTTAGTTTTCAGCAATTCAATTTAATGTAAGTTACAGGTCTTAACAGAAGGTAAATGTTGATATTGACATGCAAGTATTAGTAAAAATATGTTGTTTCAATAATAATGGATGATTTGGTATAAAGGACAATAATATAAATACTAATTTAGCGAGTATTAAGTCTTCTTTATCTGATAGCCACGAAGATAAATTAAATTAAGAGCGTAGATCCTACCATTGAAGGAATTTAAAATTTCACACAATTAATAAATAACTTACCTACCTATTTACTAGAAAATTGTGCCTGTATACTGATTGGAAATGTTTTTCCTACAAAATAAACATAAAAACAAAAATAATACTTACATAACTAACAAATAAAATATCGCTAAAATAAACCTATTTACTTAAGAATAACACATTGCAATACAGAGAACCTCATTACAAAACGCTTAACTTGCCTATCAAGAATAACAAATAGACGCAATAACTCCCAAGACAACTACAGTAAATTGTACACAATAATTGTGGAATAATTCTACGGTTTGGAATTAATCAAGCAAGACCACACAGCCAATTTAACATTCTAATGAGAGGCTGTAGAGCTAGAGGAAATAATACGTATGTGATTTGTTTTTTAAAACTATCTAGCATGTGTATATATGAACTATAGGACAGCTTAGACATTGTGGCAGCGAGCACCAGACATAGATGTTTTTATATCATTTGTGAATATTTAGAAAAAATGACCAAGAGATTTACTATTCCAAGTCCAGAAATTCGAACAGGATGGAATAAAAAAGTTATTATTTTAGATGTAAGTATGTTAAAGTATTTATTCACCTAAAGAAATTATAAAAAAAATATATAATAAAAACAAGTTATAAAAAAAAGATAATAAAAACAAGTTGGTAACAATATTACGAGAGTAAGAGTTAATAAAAAGTAACAATGAGGTTAAAATACTACCTAGCTCAAACACATAAAAGTGCAAATGAAGTCGTGACTACATGAAATAGATACAATCTTTGAAGACGAAATAAATTTACTATTGCCTCATAAAGTACCTATATCTACAAAAAGTCATGATTAAAAACTAGATCCTGTAACAGTAACCTAAGGGCTAATTTTACCAGTGCCACGCTAATCGGAGATTGATAAAACGAAGATTACATTGATCGCGTTTTCGTATTGCGTTCGATCTCGGTTCAAGTACAAATGGATTTTACCGACTACATTTTGATCGCGTTCATGAAAACCAAACTTTCGCCAACCTAATAAAGTAAACTCGCAATTGATTGAAACAATCATAGACAAAACGATGATGAGCGAGGGCAAAATGGCTGCCACGCGATGCCAAATTTTAGAGGAAAAATAAGAATAGTTTGACAATTGCAATTTGTTACAAGGTCACAAAATTGTTCCACTACAAAATGGAAAATTGAATTTGTGTTATAATATTTTAAATTGTATTATTTTATTACTGCACTATAAATATATTTATTATTGTTAATAATAAACTATAATATACTTAAATATTATCAAAATAATGAAATTGATTGTAAATTAATGAAATCATATGTTTGTTGTGGATATTTCTATTCATAACTGGCAATACCAACGTAGCTATTTGGGAAATTTTAAATTCTGTCATAATTGCTGACCCGTGGTGTTGAATGTGAGATTGTGAGTGATTGTGCTTTCGGATTTGAATTTTTACAAACGAACTGCAAAGGAAGTGAAGTGAAAATGAAACGCAAACGAGAACCAACATTTGCCGCCAGTGAAAAAAATACTTTGATAGAGTTGGTGGAAAAGTATTTCGATATAATCGAAAATAAAAAGACGGACAACGTTACAATTCGAGCCAAAAATGAACAGTGGCAAAAAAGTGCCACTGAATTTAATTCTGCGTCGTATCTCCATCCCAGAGATTCAGTATCCCTGAAAACATGTTGGGAGAATTTAAAGAAAAGGGCGAAAAATTTAATAACCTTGCGTAATCAACATCATTTGGCTACAGGTGAGTACACTTAAAAAGTACCTACATAAAACCTTAGAAACTTTGAGTAATTCTAATTTCTTTTTATCCAATCTGTACCTACCTTCTTTTTTCTTTTTTACCTTCTCTAGTTACTTAGCTTGGGGCTAGATGGCGATGTGTGGAATGTCCTGCAATATTTATTTATATTTTATATTTTTTATGTAACAGGTGGAGGTCCCCCAAAAAATTTAATGAAGATCCGGTCATTGAACGTGTATCTGAGATAATACAAACAAGAGTGACCGGCTTCGTTAATCCATTTGATACCGATGGCGCTCATGTTCTAGGTGAGTATTATATTATCTATACAATAATATCATGCTTTGTCCTGAATTTTCGACTTCTACATAGACAAAGTCACGGGCAAAAGTTAGTATTAAATAAATGAGGTAATCAGTATGTAATGAGTAAAGAGTGCAGATGATGACGTAATGAGTAATGAGTGCAGCAGTAGCTCCCGGAGTCCCTCGCCTCGTATGCAGCCAGAGGCTCAGAATCCACTGCCCACTCCATTAAGGTTAGTAAATCTCTATCTCTACATGTTATAAAACAAAGTCCCCCGCCAAGTGTGTCTGTCTGTATTTATATGATTAAAAATTATTTTGTGTTGGATAGCGACAAAGGCAGTATTCTTATATTTTACCGGAACCGGAAATATTAAAACTGCAGTGCACTGCTAGTAGTAATAGTATATACAATTAAAGTTTTCACGCATACATGTCTGGTGATCTTAGATTAATTTATTCTGTTCTTTTCAGTGCAACTACTACCTCTGCCAGGGCCAGTCGTCGGAGGCCAGTTTTAAGAAGGGAGCAAAGTTTGAATGATGAGCGTATACAAACTTTGCTCACAACTAATGCCTTTGCGGAGGAGGAGCATCGACTTAATATGAGTATTTTAAAGGTTCAGGAGAAGGCGGAAAGAGAGAAACTAGAACAGGAAAAGCTCAAAACAGAGCAGGAAAAAATAAAGCTGGAAATATTAAAAATACAGCTAAATAAATAAAAAGACTAGATTTTTACAAAATAATGTTGTTTTATTAATATTTTACAATCACAATTATTATTGATCTTTATTTAACATTCATAAACACATTGATATATTTCATTGATATTTATAGATAAGTACTTTTATTTAAATTTATAACATGCTCAGAATCTATACTTATAATATAAAGCTAAAGAGTTTGTTTGTTTGAACGCGCTCATCTCAGGAACTACTGGTTCGAATTGAAAAAATCTTTTTGTGTTGGATAGTACATTTATCGAGGAAGGCTCTATGCTACTTTTCATTTTGATATTCCCACGGGATCGGGTAAAACCGTGGAGCGCAGCTAGTTTATACATAAAGCTGTACCCTTATATTGTGTTCTGAGCATGTTATTTAATTTCATATAAATTTTTAGTGATTGTACCTAGCTGAGACTTAAAATAAGTAAGCAAAAGGTGGAATAGTCAACCTTCTCCCTCAATTATCTTGGTAATCTGAAAAGATACAAAATAGGAATTACTTTCTACTTTTCTAGGAGTATAAATATTGAAATAAAAATAATTAGTTCATGTGCCTTGAAAAACAAAAGCTTTCCCTGACTAGACTGAGCTTGAAGGAAGGTCTTAAGAGGCGAGTCCCTAAAAACGTCATTTACTATTTTAAAAATATTGAAGAACTCCCTGCATTGTAAGACACTAAAAAGAATTCTCGATAGCTTATTAGATGAGTCTACAGTTTCACTGTCAGCTATTTGGAAAATAATCCATAGTTTTTGAAAAAACAATTATTAACTTTGATGAAAAACATCGAAATCGACCTTTTCTATTTTAAGTATCTGTGCTACTTCGTTGTTATATTTGAAAATATTTTTGGTTAAATTGTGAGACAAAAGTATAGAGAATGCATTCATCATTGCAGTTTTTTACTTATTGAAACCAAATAATAATAATCAATGCCGAAACATAGATATTTTTTTTGGTTAAAATCATTCCTCGCTGCCCATACATTTTAGTATGAAGCCGTAGCTCGTGACATTTCGCTTTATATTAGATGTCGCGGCGCGCAAAAGTGACAGTGTCATCTCAGTATTCAAGGTGAGAGCACGTCCATTTGTTTCCCGACATTTATTGTTTGACCTGGCATAAGGGTGGGGTGCGAGTGTTGCACACGACAACTAATTTGTAATTGTACCTATTCTTCGAGCAAGGAGTCGAAACTAGGTATAATCCGCGCACAATGAGAATAGGATGGAACCTTGTCAAAGTAAATCGAAAATGACAGTTTATAAATACATATATAAATAAATATTGCAGGACATTCCACACATCGCCATCTAGCCCCAAGCTAAGTAACTAGACTTGTGTTATGCGTGCTAGCCAACGGATATACTACATATACTGGGTTATTGGAAATTATACTAGCAAGCCGTTGAGGGCTACTTCTGTGCACCCAAACCAACAACTTTTGTTCTACGACTTTTAGAAATTCGAACTTTTTTTCGAAAATTTTGAGGTTAGGTTTACCTGAAAATCAGCTGTTCCTTACACGGAGAGGTCAGTAACCTTAAAATTTGACTTATTTTTTAAGTTTCATGTACTGTTTTTGGTCTGAATGACCTTTGTTTTATAAAATCAGCAAATACCTACCTACTTATAAAAATTTGTAAATATATACTTATAATACATAGAAATAACCAGACCACAGACAAATATTTAAGCATAAATACTTGTCTGAGGCGGGAATCGTACCTGTGTGGCAGTCCGGCATGGTGACCATTGTGCCAACTGGGTCGTCTTCAAGTAGCGTTAGCATAAAAGTTCTGAATAATGGGTAATTCGTTTTGTTGTAATTAGTTATTTTTTATTTATTCATATTTAGTGTAGCTACATATATAGTATTAGGCATTTCTACTGTATGTGAAGACTTCACGGACAAACATACATACTGACACATATACGGGTCAAATTGAGAACCGCCTTTTTTTGAAGTCTGTTAAAAATACACAAAAATGTTTCATGGTTGCAATCCTTTCAATAATAATGTTTAGGAATATTTTTTTTAGTTATTCCAATTATTATTCCCCAATGCCACTCATATGTGCTTCATGGGAATCATCATCAGAGCTTTGACTTTCTTCAGAAGTATCGCTTTCTGAAAAAAATGAAGTTGATGCAGCCAAAGTTCCCTCACCTCGGATGCGTGACACCGTGTTTTAGATATGCTTGTTGCTCGTTCGGTTATTGAAGTGAAAACTTCTTATGGCGCGTTGGGCACTTTTGTGGGTGAGCATTTTCAGCCGTTCTCGCGACAGATGAGATTTTGACAGATGAGATTTTAACAGTTATTGTGCTTCTACTACTATGCAATATTGAAAACAGTGCCATCTCTGTGCAAACGGCCGAACTACGATACTCACTTCTGTACAACAGTGTTAACAGCGACATCTCTCGGTGGATGGTGCAGGTTCGCAGCAAGCTGCCGTACGCAGTTCGCGTCGCACGCTACCGCCATCACTGATACACGAGTGAGCATTTTCAGCCGTTCTCGCGACAGATGAGATTTCGACAGATGAGATTTTACACAGATATACAGTTTTCACTTCTGCCTGCACTCCCGGAGTGCGCTGTTTTTTTTTTTGTATTTTTGAACAAACCCATAGGTTCGTCAAAAAGATCTCTTGACAATGTAATTCCCGAATTACTAGATTCGTGATCCACAGCCAACTATGTCATCATTTTCAATGCGTTAGAAAAACCGACTTCGTTCCTGATCGAAATATCTATCGACTGCCAGAACTATTTGAGGTGGTTGACTATTCAAAGTTTTACCCCATTTTCCACTCATTATCACTAAATCACTAAAATAATCACACAATAATTAATTACATAAATCTAGCATTTATAATAAAACAAACCACAATTTATAACAACACAAACCACGGTCGGAATTTATTATTTGTTTATTTAATCACTTTAATAAGCACAGTCCTTATGTGCTCGTTTTATTTATAATTTTGGAGAAAACATTTTTTTAAATGAAATCGCCATTGCTCCATAGACAATCTACCACAGACAATAATAATTTTTCTTTAAATCAATGGGTCTGTTTCAAATCCGCGACACTATGACCGTGCAAATAACTAATTTATACCTAATTATTATTCAGAACTTTTTTTCTAACGCTACTTTTCTGTCATTTTCGATTTACTTTGACAAGGTTCCATCCCATTCTCATTGCGCGCGGGTTATAATGTGATATTGATTATTTATTTTAACCTAAGAAATAACTGTTTCTATATTTCATTTTAATTTTTGACATAATTATGACAGGCAAACATAGACAAAAAATTAAATACTTCATGGACTGTGGTTTTTTACCTTTCGATATAGGGCATTACAACAAACAAATAATGCCTTCACACCAAACCTCTAAAGCGTCTCGGAAATGGGATATTTGAAGAAACGTTTATCCTACGATTTTATAAAAGTTCGCGGTGCACTTTGAGACCCATACCCTTCGATAGAGGGCATTACAGCAAAAAAATTATGCCTACACAACAAACCTCAAAAGTGTCACGGAAAAGGACGCGGTGATACGTCTTGTAGAAATACTTGGTCATTGTGACCAAGTATTTCTACAAGACGCTTTTATTTGAATATCCCGTTTCTGAGCTGTTTTAGAGGTTTGGTGTAAAGACATTATTTTTTTATTGTAATGCCTTTTATCAATAGGTATGGGTATCAAACTGCACAGCGGCATTTTAAATTACTATGCCGGTTGTGTCCAAAGATCTTTACATTTCGATCTCTAATTGGATATGTTTTACAAACAATTTGCGGGAAAGAAAAACTCAACTAGTATTTGACGTTCCTGCCTTTTGCAGGACTTTTTTTTTTTTTTGTTTTCTCTAAAGAAATTAAAATAGGAATTTATTGAGCTGTCAAAAATTAAATAAAAATATGGAAAAGGTATGATTTAGGTAGGTAGGATGTATTAAAATTGTAGCTTATTTTTATATTTTAATACTATATATCGTAACTTATTTTTATTCAAGGTTAATAATAATGGGAAAAGTAAAAGGAAATTACTATAAATCCCAAAAAAATAAAGGAAGATTTAAGACAAACCAGTAACTATAATGTACTCATCTTTTTACCCAACTATATCGAATATTATAAAGATTGGTAGGTGTTTTGCCTGAATATTTATATAATAATATATGATGCCGATACCGACACGTTTTAACCTGTTTCTTAGTAGGGCACATAGGTACATACGAACGTTTATGTGTGAATTTTCAATATATAGAGACGGATGTAATAATTATTTCGCATAATTATTATTATAAAAATATATAAATATAAAAATTATTATAGTACAGAACATTTACTTATTGACAATTTCGTTATCAAACAAAATACCCAAAAAACGTACACTCTGACCCCACCCTTTCCCGCCAGCTATTTACTACCGGACTGCAGTTTTGCGATGTGACAAGTTAAATACTACATACATTGCGTGTTTTCTATGATATTCATAAACATCCTACAAAGACGAACGCTTGATGAATATGTAACTTGTACAAAATGTACGATGCATCGAAAGTAGATTTATTTGTTTCCAGGGTGCGTAATTTTAATACTGCGTTGCACCTGTGTGGCTAGAAAATATCAATGTGTGTGTTCTATCAGAAGTTCCCACGGTCAAGGATTACAGGCTTAACATTGATCTCTACATAGTATAAAAAAGTAGCTTTCCTCTGTCCGTACACATAGCATAGCATTTTTTTTTAAAATATAATTAAAAGAAAATCTTGCTAGTCACTACATAGTATAAAACAAAGTAGTTTTCTCTGTCCCTATATCCCTTTGTACGCTTAGATCTTAAGAACTACGCAACGGATTTTGATGTGGTTTTTTAAATAGATAGAGTGATTCAAGAGGAAGGTTTATATGTATAATACATGCATAATATAGCCGTGCGAAGCCGGGGCGGGTCGCTAGTTATTGATAAATTCAAAAAGGTGTAGACTTACCGTGCAAAATAGTTTGTTACAAATTCATTACGCCTTCTATGATTTGGATTAGTCCTTTGTAGTCTTCCATCTCCACTTCCAGTATTTATATTTCCTTGATTTAAAATAGCCTCCCAAGATGCTGGATTTATTACTTCATTATCATTAGGTGGTGCCTCTTCACCACTTCTTCTGGCTATGTTGTGTAAAACAGTTGTGGCAATGATTATTGGAAATGAATTTTTTACTGACACTCCTAAGCCAATGGCCATGGCTGGAAAACGCCTTTTCCAGACTCCAAAAAGCCGCTCTACACAATTTCTGGTTCGGATATGAGATTCATTATACAAGTTTTCAGCATCAGTATTGCACTGTTCTAATGGTGTCATCATGTATTTGTTACAAGCATAGCCTGCATCTCCAACAAGAACAGCATTACCATACTGTCCTTGTTCAAACATAGCTCTTCTATAACAGTTGTTAAAAATGTATGAGTCATGGGTGCTTCCTGGCCATCGTGCAACCACATCAGTGAATTCCAGTTTGGCATTACAGATCGCTTGTACATTTAAAGAAAAATATTGTTTTCTGTTTCGAAAAATCTCCGGGTGATCTCCACCTGAAAAAAAAAGTAGTATAAGTAAGTATATTTCATAGTGCACTTCAATATTTTAAGAAACTCATGAAAATTAAAAAAGCAATGCATAACCTGGTGATTTTATAAATTTCACATGAGTGCAATCTATAGCACCTATAACATTCGGAAATTTAGCTCTCTTATAAAATTCTATTTGTGTCTGGCGGATCTCTTCTGGTAATTCAGGAAAATAAATGTGGCGAGGTCGCAGTGTAGCAATAGCGGCGCTGACTTTGAGCACAAATCTATGGGCAGTAGAAGTGCTAAACCCACATAAATCTGCTGCAGTCATTTGATAACATCTGTTGCGTAGAAGCGTAGGGCACACAGCAATTGATTGATGGGTGATACACTGTTGTTTCTAAAAAAAGAACAAACACATAAGTATAGGTTCAACCGCATACCGGGGTAGTGAGAACTAACAAACTACAAAAGGGAACTTACATATTTGTAGGAAACTCTAGTTTATCTTCAATTGACTCCAATAAGTTTAGAACTGTGTGTTTCGTGAGACGAAATCTTGTAACAAAATCCTTATCATCAAGGGTGTCAAAATGTTCTTCACGTTCACGGATCCATCTTGGACGGCGAGCTATATTCATCATAGGTTTCATCAAATGCGAGCGCTAAAGCCCTTTTCATGCTATTACTTTAATAAAAATGACGATGTTTTCGAAAATACGTAATTAATGTTAGATACCTATATAACCTAACAACACGATGACAGTTCATTTGATCGTGTTCAACGCGCTAAACGTCCAAAATTGGGCGTTCAGAAATTAAACGCGTTCTAGCTCTAATCGTGATCAGTTTTCGTTGTTAAAATCCAATTTGGAGTTTTGAACGAGATGAAGGCCTAAAACGGAGATTAGCTTGAAGTAATCGCGTTCAAATATGAATGGTAAAATCCAACCTAAGTCTAAGAAACGCTATAGCCACGGACTAAAGACGATAAATTAAATGAAGTGGGTTACGTGTCCAAAGAAGGAGTCTGTCTTGTTTTAACTTGGATATCAGGAACTGGAAACACATAGACGTAGATAACCTAAAGACCTACCTACATTCTAACATTCCGAAATGTTCTATTAACTGAAAAAGCACACGTCTAGAAAATGTAATAAAAAACCTGCAAATTGGTAATTTTAGATATCTGGGAATCGTAGCGCGAATGGCGTCCTCGTTAAAAGCCAGACAGTGTGTTCCAAAATCGTTAAAAAAAACCGGTCAAGTGCGAGTCGGACTCACGCACGAAGTGTTCCGTGCCATTATATTCTGTTTTTAGTATTCGTTATTATAGCGGCCACAGAAATACATTTGTAAAATGTTCAACTGTCTAGCTATCACGGTTCATGAGATTCAGCTTGGTGACAGACAGACAGTGGTAATAGGGTCCCGTTTTTACCTTTTGAGTACGGAACCCTAAGATGTTTAGTTAGGTCACTAGAAAGTAGCTACTGATTCCACCTTCCTTCTAGCAGTATCAGAGCCACTTCGTCCCTTTTTAACCAATCCAAAATATCTTTCACACTGTAATAAAAACCATCGTAAATCTAATAGCCCTACATACTCGGAGTTAGTTAAAATACAACATTAATGGTAGAATGTTTCTTGTTACTTAGCACTGAAGGGAAACATGATAGTTATTTTAGAGATGGCCATAATTTATTAAGGGCAGAGATGGTAGCAAGATAGCTTCCTTTTGATACAATAGATTTAACTTAATTTTAAAGAAGCCATAGAAACAAAAAAAGAAAAGCAACAAGTAGATTTCAATTGATTACAGAGTCTAGAACCTACACGTAGTTTTGATGTAGTTTTGCTGAGTTAGGGGGAGGGGTTTCTTACTGAGCTTAATTCTCTCCGCAAGGGATTGGAATTAGTTGATTTTACAGTCGTTTACAATTTGGAGGTCTTATTGCCTTTACTCAGACAGGGTACAATTTAGGTACCGTATAGTCCTTAATCATCAGGTGAGATAGAAATCGAACGATTTCCTATTAAAACATCCAAGTAAGCAAAGAGTAACAAAGTACAGATAAAGCTTAATTAGAAACATATAAAAGTCCTATTGAAATAATCTAATTAAATATTAATAAAGAATAATTAAATTGAAGTAAATAATAAATACACGACATCACCCGCCGACATTAACGGTATGATCAAAGAGAAACTTCAGTTTTTACTATTACTACCGATACTTTAATCAACTATAAACAAAACTTTAATTACAAAACATATTTATATATGGCCGTATTTATAGACTTACTAGCTGTCCCGGCAAACGTTGTTTTGCCATTTAAAAAAAAACTAAAGGAAACAAAATAAAAAATAGATGTTGGCCGATTCTCAGACCTACTGAATATGCTCACAAAAATTCATGAGAATCGGTCGAGCCGTTTCGGAGGAGTTCAAGTTCGAACCCCGTGACACGAGAATTTTATATATATAGAAGATCGCTTTACGTAAAAAAATAAAGCTATTCGATATGACGTCAAATGTGTTATTTTGCTAACGATTCTTGAATTCATCTTTTAAAGGCCAAAGGTCAATAATTTAAAATAAAATAAAAATAGGATTAAGAGTAAGATTTTTCGTGAAGTTTGGAGTTTGAGCAATTGAAGGCAAGGGTGGACCCATTTTTAAGTCTACGTAGCAAATAAGGAGGACTAAGAATAGGTAAATATAATGGCCAAAATAAACAGAAATCGTTTACCTCAAGATATTTCTGTATTGAGAAAAAAATAGTAAGAACTATAAATTCGGCTCATAGACACGACATTGACATTGGTATTAATGAGTCATACAACGTGCGCTCGCGCCGGTGAATGAACGATTAAATTATAATAAACTTTAACAGGTTCCTTGGAGTTTAATTATTATGGGATTAATGAATATGGATGAGATTGCATACCTAGTTAGATAAGAAAATGTACTTATTGAACAACCAGCGGTTTCACCGGCCCGATCGGGAGGGAATTTCGGGATCAATAGTATCATATGTCCTTCTCTATTCCCATACCACTATGCTAATTTTCATTCAAATCAGTTTGACCGTGAAAAGGAAACAAATAAACAAACTTTCTTTTGAAAGAGCCAAGACCTAAATTCTTGCAGATAAATCTAAAGACAATGCTTAAATAAAACCTGCATCAATTAACGTCAGTATTAATTATTACTGCTGATATGAATAAAAATCTCTCCACAACACGAATAATACAATAAACTCTTACAAACGCGTCATTACAGCGTCTATACTTCAATTCATGTCTCAGAAGCGGTGCGCGAGCGCAGCCCAACCATTTATAACCAGCTCGAGGTATCAGATAGCATCGTCGCTATTGTTTAAATTCAATACACTAGATGTAATTACAGGATGGAGTGGCATTTTATCGTCGATAGCGACTGTCGAGTTATATTCATTATGGCTCGCTTTTAGTGTCTACTTTACTTTTTTTTAAAGGTTTTGATTTCATATAGTATGTCTCTACCACCTCAGGTTCAACACCGGCTCAAGTAATAAGCTTAGAAAATCTGAGTTTCGGTATAAATTATCTTCGTTTTTATTGACGTCTTTGGGGAAGGCCTATGTTCAGCAGTGGACGTCCTATGGCTGATATGATATTCTTATCTATTACAAGCTTTAAACGTGTATTTAACAATTGACAGGCTGCTAAATAATATTACTAAAATACTAACAATTAAGAAAATATCAATCTTTCTCGCCAACATTTCAACATCACCAAAATGACAGATCGCAGCTGGAAGACATCCAAAGAAATATGAATATACGAGCATGATTTATGGGCACTTAATTTCATCCATTTACAGAATCAATAACGCCAGACTGTTTACTTAATGTTACAGGTGTATATCAGTCAACATACTGCTTCAAAAATGAACCATCAACAACGTGTAAAAGTAAAGAAAGTTTAAGAAATCCTGAATAGCACAATTGGGTATTGCGTAGAGAGAGTATGTAGCTTACGATGAGAAACTTCTATTGGTAAGTAAAAGTATTTCTCTAAGTATAAGAAGATTACGTGCACAATTGCATCCACATTCAACTTATAGCCAGTGAGTATGTTATGTATGTAGACATTTTAAAAAGAATTCAGTTAACAAATGCCCATCATTACTAAGGGTCATTTATTAAAACACAATTTTAATAAGCAAATGAATCATTCCCGACAAGACTAAAGAATCGCGAAGGAGTATTAATGCTCGTACATCTTACATATTCTGCTCATTGTCATATTTCATGCAATGCCGCTGGATATTGCCATTGAAGTTTTGACCTTATCCAGGCGGGTTTAATGTCGATTTGGCTGCAATGGGATTGATTCTATGATACCTGTCACTGTAGAGATATGAAACTGTGGGTGTAACATTAAGGAGTCGTAAATCCTTTCGGAGCATTAATTATTTGAAGCAAAGGCGTGTGAGTTTTATTTCATTAGACGGAGAGATAAGGTTTGAAGTTGATTTATTAGTGTTGATCAACCCTCGTGTTGTGGCGATTAAGGGAGACACTTCCTCTGTAAAATTTTATGGAGGAAGTGTTGATCATATTGATTGCGATGACATTTATGATATCGTCCCAAATTTTCAATAATTTACCGCTTATTTGTCCATAATAAACAAGGTATCCGAACATCAAGAAACTCATTGCTTTAATACAGAAAAAGTATCAGAATCAGCAATTTACAAGAGCGGAGAAACTAGCAAACTACATCGCTCAATTGCCTTTATTCATAGATATCAAAAATTAGAATCTAGTAACGGATGCAGTAATTTCGTTACTTCCTCCGAGCTAAGTGGCAAAGTATTAAGGGTAATCAAACTAGGTAGATGATGCACTGCGAAAAGTACAACGTAATATCGAAACTGGCGGTTAGAAATAGAGTGCTAAAAGGATGAGAGAGAATGCAAGGATTGTGTGTTATTAGAAGATGAATCAACCAGTAACAAGGCAGTTACCGTACCTCATGATTGGCAATTTTAAATTGTATTAAATCATAGAGTCGTTGTTGTTAATGTGGGAGAGCAGAATCCTAGAAAATTATCAATATGAGAAAGATTTCTTTGTAGCTAAAGTTTCTTCTAAAGATGTATCATTTTAAATCAGTTCCTCAGTAAGTGGGGATTAAACTTTAATGACAAAGAGCATTAAACGATAAGAAAAGTTGGTTGCTCAACTAGCTTCCATAGTCATATACATTTTTCGAAGGTACTGCCTAGTATTAGGAGTGTATAAAATGTTGACTCCAGATATTTCAAAGTGATTCACATCGTTTAAAGTTCACATAGTAAGTACTTGTGAGTCTACTGTCTATGTTTACCTCCCAACACCTCTTGTTTGGAAACTAATGAGTTTGTTTGTGTATTTGTTTCACAAGAGAGTGTCATAGGGCGGTCTGTTAGTTCCTGGGAGTTTTCTGGACTATATTTTATGACCTGTTTAAGTGATTCTAGTCCTTTCAATGAGTTTGCTTTTTCATATTTAGTATTATTTCTATTTCTAATGCATAATGGAGCATCTGAGGATATTAGCATGATTATCTTGTATCTTGAAAGTTTTACTTTGTTACTGTTTCTTCTGCCAAATTTTACTGAAAGCATACATTCGCTGACCAGGAATGCACTCTTGTAGTTTCCTTGCCATAAAAGCTCTCATCTTTCTAGAAGTAGCCGTAACCTTAAAGTGGGACATATTACTGGACAAAAGCTCACTGCAACTTGACAAATCTAACGACTAAAATAGTTTCTCAATATAGACACGCAAATTGCAAAATAACATTAAAGTGGCTAAATCCTTTTGAATATCTACGTACTTTACACCAGATCTCATTCAAAAACATCACTTTAAATGTAAATGTCCATTTCAGGACTGTCGCAGTTGATTTAGCTGTTCGAACATAATCAGTTTACGAGTTTACTTGTCGTATAGGAGTTTCCGCACCGATTTGTGTGACTGATTTATTCAGCGCAACTGTCTAGGGTGAGGATTAAAGTGGTATAACAAGTTTCAAATGTATACAAGTGACTTGAATTACTTCAAAGTTATGTAAGTACTAGGTCATTTTTAACTGCAGCTTTGTTTTTAATCAAATTGTATCTAAATAGGTATCAATTTCAATTTTTCAAAGTTAATTTGTTTTATTCAATAGGATTTATGCAAAGCATTAAGTAGGTATATCACTTTGAAGCGTATTAAAAATTAAGTTAGGATGTGTGCCTTTGGAACGATGAGAAGAAGGCACAAGAAATTCAAGGGTTTTTTTTCTTTTTTGTGATCATGCTCACAAAGGTCAATGTGACAAATATTTAAAAGTATTATTTTAAATGGAAGAATTATTATCATTAAGGTACGCCGAAGTATAATTGTACGCCTTACCGCTCAATTTAGGCTTTATAAAAACTTTGAATTTGTTAATGGACATATCATATCAGTCATCTTATCGTATATGTAGGTACTTACTTATATTAAACAGTGAGGATATCCTACGCGCTGCATCTCTGAATGCTCTAATCAGGTCAAAGAGCAACTAACAGTCAACTCCCCTAACAATGCAAACTGCATAAGTGTACTCTATTTGCACTAATCGTTGCTTCGCTTCGAGACAAATTGGGGCAATCATGCACATTATTCCTCCATCCCGGAAAGTGGGCGTTGTTAGATCATGTTTCCTTGTAGAAAGTGAAAGGATACACCGTTTGGCAAATTTGCAAGGTTTAATTGGGAATTTCCTCAAAACTAGAAACTGAATATCATTTTGGCAAAAATGAAATTCAAATGTGACGACCCAGTGGGTATAATGGTCACCATGCCGGACTGCCAAACACAGGGTTGCGGCGATTCCCGCCTAATGCCGGCGCCTCACATGGGCTATGTTAGAGCCAACATAGCCAATGTGAGGCGCCGGCATCAGTCATGTATTTATGCTTAAATATTTGTCTGTGGTCTGGTGGTTTCTATTTATTATAAGTATATAATTAGCATTTTACCAGATCTTTATCAATCTATTAAAGATGTTAACAAACCAAATTTCACACCCCATTAACTAAATAAAACAAAGAAAACAATCGAATAAACCAGTTAAATCGAATCGATACAATTAAATTGCGAATCGATAAGAGAAAACAAACTACCATTGTATTGGCAATACCTAATTAAATAGGTGAATGCTATTCGAAATGTTAATCTGATACCAATCATTCGTATACTGTAATGTGGCTTTGGTTAAATTCAAAGAAATATCTAGTTATATCCTAAATTCCTAATCCTAGCTAATCACATCACTACATAGTATAAAATAAAGTCACTTTTCGCCGTCCCTATTTCCCTTTGTATGCTTAGATCTTTAAAACTACGCAACGGATTTTGATGCGGATTTTTTTCATGGATAGAGTGGTACAAGAGGAAGGTTTATATGTATAATACATGCATAATATAGCCGTGCGAAGCCGGAGCGGGTCGCTAGTATTATAATATTTAGATTTATCGGGCAAACGATTGGAGCGATTTGGCTGAAAATCATCATAGTAAATAAATAAATATTGCAGGACATTCCACACATCGCCATCTAGCCCCAAGCTAAGTAACTAGACCTGTGATATGATTGCTAGACAACGGATAATACTTATATACTTTTCTTAAATATAACTACATAGTATAAAACAAAGTCGCTTTCTCTGTCCCCATATCCCTATATGTATGCTTAAATCTTTAAAACTACGCAACGGATTTTGATACTATTTTTAATAAATAAAGAGTGATTTAAGAGGAAGGTTTCTATGTATAATAGGTACCTACATGCATAATATAGCCGTGCGAAGCCGGGAAGCCGGGGGAAGTACTTATGATATTTACATAGAAACTACCAGACCACAGACAAATATTAAATCATACATACTTGTCTGAGGCGGGAATCGAACCCGCAACCCTGTGATTGGCAGTCCGGCATGGTGACCATAGTATTAGTTTAGAGTTTAGGAATGGAGAAGAACATAGGATATTTATATTATTTTATTTTAATTTCCCCGGTATTTTAGAAATCTTACCACAAATGAATCAGTTAGAAATCGAAATGCAAATTTATTTTGTAATCTCTATCAGAATTCTGAGTAAATTTTGAAAACAAACAAAATCCAAAAGATATTTTTATTAAATGAGAATGTGTTGAAATCGATTGACGTCAATACAAAGTGTAGGTCATAGAATCAATAGTAAATTGAATATTAAAACATTATTGTAAATCACCTCTACTATTACTACGCAAATAGTATCTCATTTGTCAAGAAGATATAACTTAGATTGTAGAGCCGGTTATTTTACCTAACAAATATTGCTTACTTATTGGACAAGGATCGCTTTGGTAGGTATTTTAAGACCTATCGGTAGCGAGGGATTCATACAAACCGATTCCTTCCTTCCGGATATACTACTTTTCTTTTGTACATACAAACCACCAGACTCCAGACAAATATCTAAGCATAAATGCTTGTCTGAGGCGGGAATCGAACCCGCAACCCTGTGTTTGGCAGTCCGGCATGGAGATCATTTCAACTGGGTCATTTACGGATTCAATCATAGGTATTTTCCTAGACCTATCAATTTTAACACTTAGATCTGTCCCCTGATTCACAAACCGTCGCACAGTGAGGCAGAAACCCAATCTAGGTCGACAAAACGGTCATCTCATTTCTTTTATTCTTCTAGTAAAAACGATAGCTAATAAAATAAACCAGAGATAACGATACAGTCATTATTTTTAACAACTACCCCCTGAGAAATTATTATTAATTTACAACGTTTCAATAAGTGGGATGCTTACGATGAAATCATTCACTTTCTTACGTTTAATGTGGCAGTGTCTAATTAATAATACTGATAAAACTCTGAAATTTTTAGTGATGGATCGTGAAGTAGAAGGCTTATTTTATATATTTGATCATAAATTTATTCCGAAAACCTATAACATACCTAAGATATATGTCGTTAAATAAAAAGTTTACACATTTTTAAGGTTTTTATGTATTTCATAGACTAGAAACTACCGGGCCCCTCGTATCCCCCGGCAATTTTTTTTATATGTAGTAGCCACATTTATGTATTTCAAAAAATAGTAATTTAAAAGTACCTCACGAATGCACAACTTTGTTTTTTTTCCTAGAAAACATAGTGAAGGTAACGCGAAGGGAATTCTTCGATAAATAAAAAAGTTCTGGACTATGGAACTATTTCTTAGTGAGATTCGATTTAAAAGATGCTACGGAGAATTGTGTAAAAGAATTAAAAAGATAATTAGCCGAATTAGCTCAAAACTAGCCGAAAAGTGGTTACCTTAATTTTCAACTTTTTTATATTTCGGAATTTTCCCTTTACTTGTGCTGTAAGACCTTGCTTTTAACCAAAATTGACCATTCCAGGTCAGCCGGAAGTACACTATAGGTTTTGGGCCGAAAACCTATATGGTAGTTCCCGTTGACCTACAATTAGGATTTTTTTTTTTATATATATCTAAACAAATTATAGCATTCTAAGACGTTTAAAACCTATTACAAGCCTTAAATAATATTGTCGAGCTAGATTGGGTTTCTGCCTCACTGTGCGTCGGAAAGCAACAGAAACGAAAAAAAATTGCTGCTCTTTCACTCCCGCGACTTTTGACGTGTTGCCATCCTTGTCTATTCAGTTTTATTCGTTTCGGTAGCCTTCCGATGGCTTGTGAATTAGCAAGCTGAGGCCTACCCTGTGACTCGTAAAAAACTGTCGAGTCGCTATAAACTAAGATTGAATGTAGTAAACAAACAGCAATTGTTATTTTATTATTAACCTACACCTGTGTGAGTAATAGGTAGCGTGGAAGCGATAAATCACGCAAGTTACTGAGCGATAAAGTATTGGAAGTGAACTTAGCAGCTTTGTTGTGGTTTTACATTTATGTGAAAGTTAGACCAATAATATATCCCAGAAGCAAGGGTCTCCATGATTTACATGGTTATAGGCATAAGGGTACCTACAAAGGGGAAGATGCATCGCACATAGCACGTCGCACAGGGATGATTTTTATTAGACCGGGCCGTGCCCCGGGCGTGCCGTGTAATGTGGCCCGGACGGAGCACAAAACTGAAGTTACATACATTCTGTATGAACCAATTTATATAACACCGTGCATGATCCTAGTCCCGTCCGTGCCCGGACGACGCCCGTCTACACCACGGATCCGCCCCATCTCCTCAGCGACTGATAACCCAATGTTATATAAACGTCCAGCACGGACGTTCGGACACGGCCCGGTCTAATGAGGTCACTAAAAAAACCGGAAAATAGAGGCGCACGCACATGTTGAAAGATACCTTACTGAGATAGATCTGACTAAATTTTTTTTTGGATGTGTTCAGAAAATAAATTTTTTTTTCATTCTTTCTAAATCAATGCAAGTTCATCGATATGCCCTGGCTCGTGATTGGGCCGCGCCTCTGCTTCGTATCCACTTGTGCGATATCTATATGCGATGCATCTTTGGCATAACCGTAAAATAAGACGCTGTGCCTATTCCGAATTGGCGGATGACCCATCCTTCAACCCGTGAAGAGTTTCAGGGTTAATCTCTTTGAATTATCTTCAAGAATTTGTAAGTCACAAAAGCTTCCATAAAAATGAATCTTCAAAATTCAGTCTATCAAAATCATTCAAAACTGTAAAACATGTCAACCAATAGACAAGTCAAATCCAAACAGATGCAAAGAATAAATAAATAAGAAACCTATTCGGCTTTTATACATAGACAGGTAGTAAAGAGGAGCAGAATGTTGGTGAACCTCGTGAGAATCCGTCTGTGCTTGCCGACAATAAAGATAAATATTTGATCAAAGAACAAACATTGTACCGACGTAGTTAATGTTAGCGTGAAATTGCCCACAAAACGTTTGAATAAAAAGGCTTAAATAAAATGTAATTATTTAAAACAACATCATGAGAAAAGCTTTAAAATTGCTATTATGTATGTGTAAATTATGAAATAATTAAACCGTTGGTTAATTAAGTGCCCTCCCCTCATAATAATATATTAATGCTTAAGCATCGACTTAAACTGCAATTTAGGTATTTATGGCGTATCAAATTAGACTCATTTGGCAATTTATCATGCTAATTACATTTCAAATGTGTTCGATTAGGTAAGTATTGTAAGGTTATGTTTGAATAGCCCAGGGTTTGCTAACACGATGTTAGTAGCATCAATTTTTGACACAATTGGCACTATATAATAAATAATTAATTAAAGCTAATAAATAATTACAAAGTTTATAGACATTGCCTACCTGCTGACCAGACCGTTTAATATCTTCACTAATATTATTTAAAGCAGCGCTCCGCGCTTTCACTCGCGTAAGTCCCGATCTCGTGGGAATATATCGGGATAAACCTACACTATATTATACAAAGAGGAAATATATTTTTGTTTGTTTTTATGTTTGTAACGAATAGAATCTGAAATTAATGGACCAATTTGATGAAACTTGGTATGAGGATACATGGATTCATTGAAAATAACATAGGCTACTTTTTATCCCGATATTCCCAAAGGCTCGGGAGTTACGCGGGTGAGACCGCGGAGCGCTGCTATGAATAATATTAGTGAAGATATTAAACGATCTGGTCAGCAGGTAGGCAGCAAAATGCTTATAACTAGCTAAATTAAAGTGCACTTTTGCACTTAAGCTAAATAAGCTAAAGTGCAAAAGTTTATATTAAAACGTCCCATCTGTTTCAATACCATAGTCTTTGGAATCGCGGCTCGGTTGAGAGATGCATACAGCATAATTATTGTGAACACAACATGCTTGTCGTTGAGATAAGGGTAAGGTTGCCATACTGCCACTTAAAACGTTAACTTAAGTAAAGTACAGATAATTATCAGTTGTCTTTCTTTTATTCACTGATAGCTGAGGTTTTAAGTTAATTATTTACAGGTGGTGTAAATACGGATTATTTGACATAGTTTGTGACAAATGCTTTATCATTTCACAATTTATTATAGGTAAGCAAATACCTAGTACCTACCTACTTACTTATCTGTAAAAAATAATGCAATTAAGTTATTTCGGGATATTTTATTTTCAAACATACTTGTACTTAAGTTTAAGTACAGTTTACCTAAGTTTTTCAAACTTTAAAAGGTTTTTATTTTACGAATACGAAGTTATTTTCAATTCCCGAAGAAGTTATTGAACTTTGACCTTACTTTGAACCAATTAAAATGACAAATCCGTCAAAATTGAAAGTAAATTATTGCAAACAATTAATTTCAACATTTCTTTCAATTACGATGACAGCTCTGAAATATTGCTTCCAATTCGGACGAAATATGGACGAAATGTGAAAAATGAGACTCTGAAATAAGTGTTTTTAACCCGGTTTTCGCAGATTACAAAATAACGTTACATTTTTAATTTCTAACGCGGCCATTTTATACCATGCCGGACAGCCAAACACAGGGTTGCGTTGCAGGTTCGACAAGTATTTATGCTTAAATATTTGTCTGTGGTCTGGTTGTTTCTATGTATTAGAAGTATATATTTACAAAAGAAGAGTATATTTGTATATCTGTTGTCTAGCACCCATAACACAAGCTTAGTTACTTAGCTCGGGGCTAGATAGCGATGTGTGGAAAGTCCTGCATTTTATTTAATTTTTTTTTTCACTCTCGCCACTCGCGTATCGCGGATAGCATTTTCCTTTCAAGAATCGGGATATATTGAGTTAAAAATGCGGGGTACGACTACGTAGATCAAAGACTACGCTCCCTGGATGGTAGATCACGATTCCTTGGAAATTTTGGAAATGAACAAAAAATCCTCAATTTTAGGGTTCCGTAGGAGGTCCTACCTCAAAGGTAAAAAAAAATCACTTTCTTGTCTGTCCCTGGGTAAGTATCCACCGATTTTTGAAAGCTGTTTTTAAGAAAAATAATAGTAAGTTAGTAGGTACTGAAAATTTCATTAGGTAACAAAATAGAATGTAGGCTAACAATTCAACCCGTATACGGCCTATTAGAACGGAAGTCTAAAACTAGATACATCGGAAACAATTCGCCTTGAACTGGTGAGTTAACTAACCAAAACTGATGAAAATAGGGCAGGCGATAGTAACATGGATAGGTTTGGCAAAGTTGGCACAAATGGTAAACCGAATTGTTGAATCATTGGCTCATAGTTGAGAGATAATGAAAAATAGTTATTTAGATATGCATAATTAACTACATATTTATCGCAAACGTCAAGGACACACAATCATAATGCATTGTGTGCGTGTTATTTTATAATTAACTAGCGACCCGCCCCGGCTTCGCACGGCTATATTATGCATGTATTATACAACAAACCTTCCTCTTGAATCACTCTATCTATTAAAAAAACCGCATCAAAATCCGTTGCGTAGTTTTAAAGATTTAAGCATACATAGGGATATAGGGACAGAAAAAGCGACTTTGTTTTATACTATGTAGTGATAGTGATGATAGTGATATCAACTAGGAGGAGGTACTTAACTTACCTACTAAATCGATTTCGACGTTTGATAGCAGTTAGAATTTGTACTAATATTATAAAGCTAAAGATTTTGTTTGTTTGAACGCGCTAATCTCAGGAACTACTGGTCCGAATTGAAAAAATATTTTTGTGTTGGATCTTAGTCCATTTATCGAGGAAGGCTATAGGCTACTTTAAATTTCGATATTCCCACGGGATCGGGAGTTACGCGGGTGAAACCGCGGAGCACTGCAAGTAATCTGTAAAGCCGTGTCCACCGTCAACTAAACTAAGTTAATTTAGCTGAGCTTGCATAGTTGAGAAAAAAATCATATACCTAATGCGTCTACCCCTAACTAGGTATGCTACGCTACGGAAAACTGAAAAACTGCGGCATAAGCTAAACTAACTTTTCTTAGTAGGCGGTGGACGGTCGGCTTAAGACTACCTTTGACTCTTTCCAACACAGAAGTTACGCCAAAAGCGGGTGGGATTTCCGCTGGTAAAACCAATGAAGTTTTAATCAGAAGTTTCTAAGGTATTTGGTTAATACAGAAGAGTAAAGTTTATCTATCTGACATCTATAAATCCCTATACAGGTTTATTTTTTTTAATGTGGGCCTTCAGGGCTATATCGTAAACCATAAGAGACAGCGAAAAATGCTGAAAGGAGTTGCGTGCCCGATTTTGATAAAAACTAAAACTGCATCATTCGTTTTTTTTAAAAGTCATTACCCTAGCCGGGAATCGAACCTG
Organism: Idaea aversata; assembly: GCA_907269075.1. NCBI lineage: Eukaryota > Metazoa > Arthropoda > Insecta > Lepidoptera > Geometridae > Idaea > Idaea aversata. Next base: position 11,497,569 of record OU026101.1, read on the forward strand.
TTCATTTTCCAAAATATTAATCAACTATATTTTTGTACTAATCGATAGTGTTGTTAATAGAGATCAATTCTTGGGAACAAACATAGTCTGGGAAATTAAAGGAAATAGCTCATTTTAGTAATCTTCTGTAATTTTCATACAACCATCCCTGAAAAAAATGTAGTGAGGAGGTAAGGCTAATGACGTAACAAACTGCTGCACTAAAAATATGAACTGTTTTTACAAATTTTATGTAAAGAACTTCATTTAGAACTTATTTTATAATATTTAGAATAATATCACTTGTCCTCTATGTCTCACACTATTGTTTTGCCAGAGACAGAAAGGTGAAAATTACAGAAAACTACAAAATACAGCTATTTCCTTTGTGTTGCCATACTATGTTTGTTTCCACGAATTGATCTCTATCAGCAACACTATCGATTGGTTTAAAAATATAGCACGATTATTATTTTGGAAAATAAACAGGTTCGATTCCCGGCTAGGGAAATGACTTTTTCAAAAATATAATGATGCAGTTTTAATTTTTGTCAAAATCGGGCACGCAACTCCTTTCAGCATTTTTCGCTATCTCTCATAGTTTAGGATATAGCCCTGAAGGCCCACATAAAAAATTCACCCTGTATACTTATATATAAAATTCTCGTGTCGCGGTGTTAGTTGTTAAAATCCACCTAAACGGCTGAACCGATTTGTATGAAATTTTTTGTGCAGCTATATTCGTTACCTAGGTCTGAGAATCGAACAACATCTAATTTTTTTGGCTTTTTCATATAAGTATGGCAAAACTAAGTTTGCCTGGACAGCTAGTCCCTATACTTATATAAAATTCTCGTGTCGTGGTGTTAGTTGCCAAACTCCACCTACTTTGTGGCTTGGTGGTTTTGAGCGCTACTTAACACTTGTATGAATGTTTAGGTTCCCCTTAGGGGGAATGCCCCTGGTTCGAATCTCACCAAACACTTCAGTTATTGCTTGAATATTTGATTTCGTATTTTTTTTTAATTATAGTAGCCGTCTCGGCAAAGCTAGTGTATTAATACAGGTAACAAATTGACAATCAAGCCCTCGATCAGTCCATGCCCCAGGTAATTGAGGTCTCAGGTCAGGAGCGGCAGGATGTTCCACGCTAATCTGGCTGCCAATTGGCCGTTGTCATAACATCCGACAGGGGCTTCCAGTTGAATATCCGTTAAGTTCTGACGCGTTTCACTTATCATTGTTAATTTATGACGGAACAAAGTGTAAAAGGGATCTGGTTTAAAATAGATCTTTGTTAAAGAAAGGAAGGTGGTAGCATTTTTAAACTGCGTAATCTTAATAGCGCGTAGCTTCTGTCAAAAAGAACACTACTTCACTACATAGTACAAAACAGAGTCGCTTCCCGCTGTCTGTCTGTGCTTAGATCTCTAAAACTACGCAACGGATTTTGATGCGGTTTTTTTAGATAGTGATTCAAGAGTAAGGTTTTTGCATATAAAATAAAACTACCACGCGTACCTACAAAGTCGCGGGCAATAGCTAGATTCTAGAATTACGCAGGTTAAACCGCGGGGTATACTTAACGCAGAAGGCTTGCGTAAGAAGTATACGTCGAATCAGGGGTAGGTAAACCGCTGACCGCCTGCCAACCCCAGGCCGGAGGGAGCCCTACATCGGACCTCCCTCAGGGCAGTAATACATTTTCCCATAGTTAAAGAAAGGTACTAAGCAAGATCAATTATAATCCTAATTCTATCAAAATCTAGTTCCAATTGACAGTAGTAATTGTAAGTAAGTTAGTATCTACTTATATAATATCGAACTGTGACAATGATGATTATTTGTTGCAATAAATGATTAATAATATTATATGCAAATTCCTATTTTTGAGAGGGATTTGAGGTCCATCCAGTTCAAGCAACTTATATTTTACCTGATTACCAGGTCCTCTATCGTCTGGGACTTCTTCGGAGAATCTTATTTATAATTTTAATATTTTAACTAGCTATAACACATGGTTTACCCTTATAAGTTTATTTAGAGGTCGTTTTATATAGGGATGTCTGTTCTTATTGTTAACTTTGTACCTGAAATAAATAAGTTAATAATAATAAAGTAGTTTAAGTATGTCTGTCTCCTACACATTTTTTATTGAAATAGGTTGAATACTCTGGCTGTCAAAAAAGAGAAACTATAAAACACTTTCACACAATTATTTTGGATGTGTTAATCAATATAGGTACCTACTTACAGTTCAGCGAATTAAAATTATTATTAAACTCCGAATGAAAGCATCAAACAAATACCAACAAAGTCAGCAGGGTCTGCTATCTGGCCCGTCAACTGCAACATTCGATGGACAATGCAGTCTCTGTGCTCGTGAGAACGACCCCCGACCATGTGTTAATGTGTAAATTTTGTTCGGTACAACATTTCAAAACTTACTGAGTAAGAATTAAATTTATTAACATGTAGATTAGTAACCTATGCTTAGACCTGGATACTGAGGTTTAGAAGTTCAAATAAAGGCAGGTTTATATCTAGAATTGACAGGGACAAATATTACTGGACACCTCCAGATGACTTTGCCAATGAAGTTGACTTTCACTAAAGTGTCACCAAGACAATGTACTTGTACTTGTATACGGGCTGTTTTCCGCGATTAGACCCTTTTTAATTGGGTCCTTTTTGCGTGAAGATGGAGTAGGCTTGCCCAGCACCTACTATCCTCTCAGCTTAGTCGACCATGTCCAGAGGAGAGAACTTGTCAATACTTCTGGAGCCAACTAAGCTGCGGGTTTCATCACGATGTTTTCCTTCACCGTAAGAGCAATGTCAATTAGCGCACATAATTTTATCTTAAGAAAAATACATTGGTGCACGGCCGGCCTGGATTCGAACCCACGACCTTCAGAATGAAAGTCGAGGTATCTACCACTAGGCCAACACCGCTCTTCTCACCAAGATAATTTTAACTGCATCAAGCCAGCTCGGCAAGAGACGACCAGAACTGCATCTAGGAGGATGATCTTTACCCAATAATTGAACAGTAGTCATAAAAATTAAACTATTACATAGTAGAATGTATAGGTTTAAATTATACTTAGAAAGCTTAGAGAAGAGTTAGTCCTTGTAACGGACTTAGGTAAATAAGTAATTATTGATTTTATAGGTTACTAAACTTTAGGTGATTGTTATCAGTAATTTGACTTAATTACAACTTGGTAGACGGGTACTTCCAGAAGGGATCTTTAAGCAGAAGTCACTTGTGTGTTTAGGTAAATAGTTGGCTCTAGTCAGCTGTTTTATTGTTACTAGGTACAATAATTATAATTAATGACTAAAAGTTAAGTTAATTTAAGCTTATGGATCTTTTATTTGTACATTTTAAAGGTAATTAATTAAGTATACTGAGGTATGTACTTAAATATTGACTACCTAGTTAATTTTAAATTACTTATCTCTATCATTTTACCTTGTTTTTTAATTATGACGAACTCAGTTTTTACCAAAATCAGATTAGGTACTTTAATTGTGCTTTGAATAAGTGATTAAAGTTCATGGTTTCCTTCCTTGATTGAATAAAACTTGCGCGAAAATATTCAAGAATAATACGGAAGAGCGCATATTACGTAAATTGTAATTTAAGTATTAAAATAACGGCTAGGTATAAAATAAAATAATAGGAGGTGGGTAGATAAAGGCCAAAACTTACGAAATAAATAGGTAGGTAAGTATCAAATTATACTTTTTTGCACTCACCGATAAACAGTATCGCGAAATCCATGAAGATTTTTCGCAAAATAAACCTTGACTCCCGGTCCATAGTGATGGTATGATTTCTCGAGTTTGTTTTACGATCGTTTCTGTCCATTGTTCACTAATTTAAGGATTTTAAATATGAAAAAATAGCACTTTCACTACAATACCGGTTACGAGAAAAATTCAGAATGATTTTGACATTAACAACACGTCGAACACAGAGCGCATGCGCGCTCGGACTGGCGGAGAAATCGAAACGAAAACAACATTGTCAACAGAGATTGGCGTGGGGATGTTTGTTTTTAACCGACCGGAAAATATGGGTTAGGTTTTTCGCGCTTATCAATCTTAAGTTTATGTAAATATAATATTATTTGTTATAGTATGGGTGAGAACATTATTAGGATTAATTCAGAGCAAGAATTAATTATTTTAAGTACCTACCTATCTCGATTTTTTTCAATTTTGAATGCATTCTAATCTCATTTTAGGTAAAACGACAAAATATTAAGATTTTCTAGGGGAAATATCTTCGACCATTGGAAATATACAACAGTCTTCCTGATAGTCCCTGAATAATTTTAAAACCAACCTGACAGTTATTGAAAACAGCGCCATCTACAAGAAGGTACCACCACGGCTATGAGCATCTATGAGCAATCAATGGTATCAATTTAAGTGTTTTAAAAACAGCGCCATCTATGAGCATTCAATGGAACTAATTTGAAGTTCTACAATAAGCGCCATCTATGTTAAAATCTATGTACTACGTGAAAACTCAAGAAATTATCGTAAAAAAGGTTCCAAAAAGACTAGAGAATTAGTTTACTTCATTGTTAAAAGATGGCGCTATTTTAAATCCTTTTTGATTCGTTGTGAAAAAGCTAGATAGCGCTACTGTATAGTTTAGCAGTAATAAATGATTTTTAGAAATTCAACCTAGGGGCTAGGGATAAAAAAGGACGTGAATATCATTCACGTCCTTTTTTATCCCTGGAATGATATAGTAACTATGATGTGTTTTGAAATTACCTATCCAATACAAAATGTTAAAGCTAAAGTAGCTTTTTATTTTTATTGAAAGCTTATATTTAACTTTGGAACATAGAACACGATATCCACAAAGCAAAGTAATAGCTAGAAAGTACAAGTTGCACTAATGAGTAGATTTCTACTAAGCCATAAATAGGAAAGGGTACCGCGGGCTCTCGACTACGTTTGTAATAGTTTGTATGGAGAGCCATACAAACTATTACAAACGTAGTCGACTGTTTTCTCCCTGGATAATGACACTAGAGCAAATATTTTTTTGAGCATAAAACTTATACTTAACTGCCATGACCATGCCCCTATTTTTTGTTTTTTATTTTTATTTTTTGAATCCTAATTTCTATGATAATTATAAAATGAAAAAAATAGGGGCATAGTCATGGCAGTTATATGTTTTATGGCACAAAAATATTTGTGCTAGTGTCATTATCCAGGGAGGAAACAGTCGACTACGTTTGTATGGAGAGAGCGCAGGTAAGTACCCTTTCACCTTAAAAGCTGAAATTTAATTATTTGAAAACATTGGGTACCTACATAGTAAGAAATAATTTTCATAAATTCCAACTTTAAAAGGGGGAAAGGGGGGAAATGGCGACAGTTTGTATCGAGGTATAGATTATTTTAAAAGTAGTAACTTGAATTACTGTAATTCTATCTAGGTACTTAGCTACTTATCGTTAAAAATTGGGGTCGCATTGCAGGAAAAGTCGTTGGACGCTCAGAAGGCCAATTCTCGTAAATAATATTGTTCAAATTACATTTCAATATCATTTCGATTGCATTTCGATCATAAATAATACCCTCAAAGTAGCTCAAAATACCCTCAAAGTTAGCTTTTTGTAAAAATAGTGACTTTGAGTAATACATCTTTTGCAATCGAAATGCAATCGGGATGATATTGAAATGTAATTTAAACAATGTTATTTACGAGAATTGGCCTTCTGGATGTGTTTGCGGGAGGCCTATGGTCAGCGACAGATGCCCTGTGGCTGATATGGTGATAATGATGAAGATCGTAAATCAGTATAACTTCACTACATCACTATCACTTCATCACTTCACTATCACTACATCACTTCACTATCACTATCATTACATAGTATAAAATAAAGTCACTTTTCGCCGTCACTATGTCCATATGTACCTATTCCCTTTGTATGCTTAGATCTTTAAAACTACGCAACGGATTTTGATGCGGTTTTTGAAGTTATACTTCTTTAGGCGCGTTATGAAAAAATGATGAGAGTGAAATTTTACAAAAGCGAGACACAAAATTCTCACGTCACACAAAATTCTCACGGGAGAAGTTGAATTTAAATCTAAATTGAACTTTATTGATTGTGTTGACAATCCTTTTCCAGTCCAGAGTTTTTTGTCGGACGAGTATTTTGCCGGACGAGTTTTTTGTCGGACGAGTTTTTTGTCGGACGAGTTTTTTGTCGGACGAGTTTTTTTTAATAGATAGAGTGATTCAAGAGGAAGGTTTATATGTATAATACATGCATAATATAGCCGTGCGAAGCCGAAGCGGGTCGCTAGTATTCACTACATAGTATAAAACAAAGTCGCTTTCTCTGTCCCTATATCCCTATCTACGCAACGGATTTTGATGCGGTTTTTTTTAGATAGAGTGATTCAAGCGGAAGGTTTATATGTATAATACATGCATAATATAGCCGTGCGAAGCCGGGGCGGGTCGCTAGTATATAATAAATAAATAAATATTGCAGGAAATTCCACACATCGCCATCTAGCCCCAAGCTAAGTAACTAAACTTGTGTTATGGCTGCTATATATGTATAATACATAGAAACAACCAGACCCCAGACAAATATCTAAGCATAAATACACGTCTGAGGCGGGAATCGAAACCGCAACCCTGTGTTTGGCAGTCCAGCATGGTGACCATTGTGCCAACTGGGTCGTTATAATGATGACGTGTTTAAAAAACTTAAGGTTTTTACATTTTATATGATACTTAGTCATTTTTTAAAGATAGTAACTTTAATAGTACATTGTTATCCTAGGTGTGAAAGTCACTCATTATAAGTCCCGAGACGGAGTTTGGCGCCCGAGCGTAGCGAGGGCGCTAATAGTTCGAGGGACTTAATGAGTCTTTCACCCGAGGTAAACACTGTGCTTTTCATTACGAATAATACATAAAATTCTTCCTAACAACGAGATTGGATGAGAGACTCCATACTACCTGATCCTCTTACAAGGTTGGGACCAAAGAGGTTATATACATATAGTGTCATTCTTTGGTTCTACCTAAAGCAAGGAGGTTAGGTTTTGAAGTTCCTAATGTATAATGATACTGATACTGGCTATATGCACATTGCACAAGTCGTGCGAAGCCATAATTTGACATGACAGCTGTCAGTGAAAGCGAAAAGCCCTAGGGCTGGAAGTTTTATTTTCTACACGCTCTTCAGGCATATTGAGACCTACTTTCGGAGTATGAGTAATGAAAAATAATAATTGTAATACTTAGAGAAATAACGATAAGGTGTTCCAGGTATTTTTGGTTTTGACATTTTAATTGGGGTGAAATCGGCGGTAAACGCTTGATAATCATACAGTTTAGGGACTTCTGCAGGTGAAACATAGGTACTTGGAGAGTGAAACAGCGGGGGCAGCTAGTAGGTATAATATAAATAATATAAAACGAACTACATTCTACTATAAAACTTAGGTACTGCGTAATTTCGTTATGCCGTCGGCCAGTTGTGCCGACGAATACTTTTAAATTAAGGATACCTACTTGAATGAATACTACGCCCCGCAGTTTTATACTAGAGTAAATACTTATTTCGATTTCTACTTGGTGATTTTTACGAAAGATATAAAGGCGGGCCGTTACTTCGACATCACCTTTTTGACGTGATAACGTCTATTAAATTGATGAACACCGGCAAAAAAGTGTAACGTCATCGCTCACGTTTGTTTACGAAAAATTGGTTGCTATGGCAACCAATGTTTCGTAAAATTACCGTCCGTATAATAATAATATCGCTCATCTGGGCTGGTGTTATGGTGACGAGTGACGAATAGAAGACTTTTATAAAGGTAAAAAATATATACTTACATAAAGGATAAAAAGGAATTGCTGGCCACTTAAAAAGCAGCACGAAAATCAATTACACTGCGCAGAGATGAAGATGCTCAGGTGGGCGTCATGTCAAAAACACACACATAAGAAGCACCTTCAAAGTGAGACCCATCCCAGATAAAATACAGGAAAGCCGTCTGCGGTGGTACGGTCACGTGATGAGGCGACCGTCAGACCACATGACCAGAAAAGTACTAGATATCCAAACTAAACCCCGAGGACGGGGAAGACCCCGAATCACATGGATGTCAGGAGTAAATAATAACCTCAAAGAAGCCCAAATCAACAAAGAGACGACCCAGGACCGAGCGGCCTGGAGACGCATGATACGGAGGGCCGACCCCAAATAAAATGGGAAAGGGCTAGGCAAAGAAGAAGATAAAGGATAAAAAGGAAAAAAAAGAAAAAAGGAAAAAAGTACCTAAGTATATAGAAAGGAAAAAACAAAAATATCTCAATTTTTTTTCGTTTTCCTCTGACGTTATCACGTAAAATTATCGTCCGTAAACCGACTTTACAGATAACCATTTTTTAACAGACTTCAAGAAAAGAGGTAGGTGCCCAATTCGATTGTATTTTTATTTAAAAAAAACGTAGATTACTATCATAATAACTTACCGCGTAAGCTCTCATTCATACAAAAAGAAGTAGGTATAGCACTTTGCTCCGCTTAATATTATCCAATTTCAGTGTTTCCACACATCGCCATCTAGTCCCAAGCTAAGTAACTAGACTTGTATTATGGGTGCTAGACAACGGATATACTACTTATATACTTTTCTTTTGTAAATATATACTTATAATACATAGAAACAACCAGACCACAGACAAATATCTAAGCATAAATACTTGTCTGTTGCGGGAATCGAACCCGCAACCCTTTGTTTGGCAGTCCGGCATGGTGACCATTGTGCCAACTGGGTCGTCAATTAATTCTGTATTTCTTCTTTATTAATTTACTTTGAAAGTTTTAAGTTAAAATAACACTCATTTAAAAATAAAACCTAAATAAGCCTAGATAACAAACTATTCAAGCGATTGTTATCAATCAAATAACGTTTTGTTGCAATTTAAGGGATAAAAACAAGGACTTATAAGTACAACCTCGGAACGAAAATTCCATCAAAAAATGTCACTATGAAACCCTCTTAAAAACTACCTACCGTAGCGTAGGCATCTCGTAGCCTATTTCGCGTAGCGCATGCTTCTATGAAAAGTTTTTTTACTGCACATTTTTTTTTTCAGTTCATGTAAATAATTATTGAGATTAGATAGAGCGCAATTTTTTTTGGACCAAATTTAATGTGAATGAATATCAGGTATTTTGTAATGCTTAGTTTTTTGTAGGTAATATGTATAGAGATACCCCATTAACGAGAAAAATGAAACGGAACTTTTAAGATAATACCTAGGGTACCTACTTCACTTCACTATCACTACATAGTATAAAACAAAGTCGCTTTCTCTGTCCCTATATCCCTTTGTAAGCTTAAATCTTTAAAACTACGCAATGGATTATGATGCGGTTTTTTTAATAGATAGAGTGATTCAAGATGAAGGTTTATATGTATAATACATGCATAATATAGCCGTGCGAAGCCGGGGAGGGTATAAAATAATAATAAAATAAATATAAAAGTAGGTAGGTCCTGTACTTATGACATTTCATAGAGACAATCTAGCCTTAAGTTGTGCAGCTAGGCTTGATCATATTTCCGTCTAACTTAAAGTTTTTAAATGTTCAGAAACATTAGTAAGACTAATGAAGAAAAATGAGTAAAATATAGAACGCAACTGAAAATATCTTACGTACGAAACCAATGAAACGGATTAAGCTCTGTCGTGAGGTGAGTCACTCACGTATGTAACTATTATACACAACACACCCAATAAGCTTTAGGTAGAATATTTTTAAGAAGACAGAGCTATTATTGAAAGCCAAGCCTTATTTGAAAAGCTTAAAACTATTCTTTATCACAAACTTAATCGCACACAACATAAATAATAAATCCCTTTCAGAGAAACAATACAAAAGGTCTAAAAACGTCGAATATAACCACAATATTCCAATATTACAACAAACAAAACCGTAAATTCTTTCATCAGCGACACAATAAACTACATAGCTATACATCAACAGGGAGTCCAATTTAAATAACAAGCTCGCAAAGCTGAAAAACAAGCCGTAACCGAAGTTGGGAATAAATTAGCAACCACCCTGTACCCCCCCTTTAGCCAATGTGTACATTGTGCAAAATATTATTTGCCTTGCCAGACAATAATAGGATCTAATGCCACGCCCTGACATGTTAGCTTTACCAGACTCCGCCCAAACCACCGCCGTTTACCATTGGACGAGCTTATTTCCTCTCTTTGTCTTTAAGTTTTTTGTTTCATTCCATCGCATAGCTTTTCCCCTAACGCCTGAGGGGTAAATGTTATGGTAGGCAACATATACGAGGGCTCCTCTCGCTTCACGTTCGCATTGTCAAGTCACAAATATTTTTTACCATCGTTTTTATTTGAAGATCTACCTGAATAAAGTACTAGTATATCTTTATGAGATTTTTTCTCAATAGAAGTCTTTTAGGCTGGGATTAAGGGATGGCTGTTGGATATCTGTAAACAGTTTGCCTTTGCGAGATGTGTTGGAGTTTTATTACTTTTTCTTTTGATATTTCTTTCGTTTTAGGTTGAAAGCTCATTTGGGTGAATTGCGTAATCTTTTTATATTGAGTTGATATGTTTCTTATCTGTATTAATTTCTTACCTATTTAAGAAGGTGGATATGTTATTCAGTATGAAAAGGCAAATTGCCTAAGTAGATAAATATTTTGTTTGATCTGTTTTCAAGACAATGTGTTGTAATAGCACAAAAGTTTTCATTTTCCATAAGAAAAAAAATCACGCATGATAAAAAGTGGCATTAAAAAGCTAAATAAGAAAAAGCTAATACCTATTAATACCTACTAAGGTAAAAAAAGGTATAAAAAGTAGGTATAGAAAGGTGGATAAATAACCATCCTGATAACAATTTAAATCATGTAGGTAAGTTACCTACTACATTAAATATTAACAGACACGACATGACCCTAAAACTTTCACAAAATTCAAAATTATAACTGAAAACTCAAAATAAATACCGCAACAAAGTTGAATCGATCGCGATGAGTTGGCAGCAGCCTAATAATTATTAGTAGACGACTACGGCCTGAAATTCATGCACAAAGCTCCGACCCGCAGTAATAATAACGACAATTGTTGTGTTTACTGGAACGTAAACGCAGGCCCGAGGCGGGCGAGCGAGGCAGGCAGTGGGCGGGCCCGGGACGGGGGCAGAGCCTCCGCCAGCCGGCGGGGCCGCGGTCGCAGTCCGCGTCGCGCCACGCGCCACAACGCACCTCTGACATGTGACCGCACAGTATGGAGGAATGCGATCTCGCCCAGTACCGCGACATGATCATAGAGGGCGAATTGCCTTTAGACCTACGTCCACCGCCGCGACTTTACCTGCCGCACTACCTCAGGACCGTTACCGACCCGGAGCCCGACTTCCCGCCTGACGATACATACGTCTCCGTCGACGAGGATCCGTCCGACCTACCACCGCCGCCCGGCTCCGACTCCGATCGCTACGAAGCCTCGAGCCCAACAGACACCAAGCCTTCATCGCCTAAGAAACACAAACAGAAGTCATCTTCGCAGCTCATCAAACCGCCTTACTCTTACATCGCTCTCATCACGATGGCTATCCTCCAATCCCCGCACAAAAAGCTGACATTGAGCGGTATATGTGAGTTTATCATGACCAGATTCCCGTACTATAGAGAAAAGTTTCCAGCGTGGCAGAACTCCATCAGACATAACCTCAGTTTGAATGACTGTTTTATAAAAATTCCGAGGGAACCGGGAAATCCGGGTAAGGGGAATTATTGGACGTTAGATCCTTTGGCAGAGGATATGTTTGATAATGGAAGCTTTTTGAGGAGACGGAAGAGGTACAAGCGTCCGGCGCCGTCGCTGCAGCACGCGCATGCTGTGGTTGCTATGTTGGCTCGGGAGGCGTACGCCCCGTTGCTTCCGCTGCCGTGTTACCTGCCGCCGGGACCGCTGCTGGCTCTACCACGTCCACCGCCAGCGACACTAAGACCCGTGCCGCTACCACCGCGATTATCGGAAACCACGGAACCGAGATGCAAACGATCCCGGAACGGGTTCTCAATCGAATCTATAATAGGTTCTCAGGAGTCTTCCTCGGAGCCTCGGAGAAGTGCGTTTTCACCTCTCCACGCGGGTAACAGCCCTCCGGACGATTGGGCTAGGTGAATGTACCTAAACGGGAGCGTTTCCACGCCATCCCCGTTTTAAAACGTCCGACGGAATCCATCCTCGCTAACATCGACTGAAGTGTTAGAAATGTGTTGAATAGATGGTGACTTTTAATAACGATTTAAGGTAAAATGGACCTACTTACTGTTAATATAAAATAATATATTCAAAAATGATTTGCTATAGCTTCAAATAGAAGAGAATTGAATTATGATCAAATCAATCTACAACGACATTTATTTTTAATAGCGAACTGTAAATAAATAACATTTAATTATTTATTTCGCTAAAAACATTCGTCCGTAGTTAAAATGCTAAAGTAGATAACGTATTTTAGTTATTTATTTTCAAATATCGTTTTCCTTATCGAATTTAAGAACAAATCACTATCACTATATATTTGATCTTAAAATCTCCAATAGACTCTAAAAAGGGTTCATCTTTTTGGACCATAAATAAAATAAATTGCAATTATTTTTATTGTATTTAAATGCGTTCATTTGTTATTATTGTATTATTGTCAATTTTGTACTTGTTATTATTTATTATTTTAAGAGGAATAGGTACCGGGGGCTTTCTCCATACAAACTATTACAAACGTAGTCGACTGTTTTCTCCCTGTATAATGACACTAGAGCAAATATTTTTGGTGCATAAAACTTATAACTGCCATGATCATGCCCCTATTCTTTGTTATTTTTTACTCTTTTATTTTTTTAATTTTAATTTCTATAATTATTAGAAAATAAAAATAAAAGAAAACATAGGGGCATAGTCATGGCAGTTATAGGTTTTATGGCACAAAAATATTTGTGCTAGTGTCATTATCCAGGGAGGAAACAGTCGACTACGTTTGTATGGAGAGCGCGCAGGTACCCTTTCACCTTAACTTTGGTGTCTGTTTTTTCCAGTTGGTTTTTTAAAAGCACTACTTCTATCTATCTTTTCAAATAATCTTATCGAATAATGTCTAGTCATCTGGTGTACAAAGTAGTTATGTAATATTTATTGTAAATAATTTTGTGTAGGTACTTACTTTGGACTAAGTATTTAAATAAAAAAATATTTGTAAAATAATAAGAAGGCTTTTTATAATTTTTGTAATGTTGTATGTCTGGGATGATTGTTAGAACTACTGAGCCGATTTTTATTAAGTACAATAGGTAAAAAAGTGGGGACCCACCGTAGAATTTTAAAATTGCTATAATAAGAATGATTTAACTCAAAACAGGGCTTTAACTTAAACCCCTTATTCCAAAACGAGGTTCAAGTCCGAGACGTGGATTTAAACCTTAAATTTAGACACAGATTTTCTCGTGAACTATAGTCTAAACACTATGTCTATATAATCTATACTAGCTGCGCCCCGCGGTTTCACCCGCGTAACTCCCGATCCCGTGAGAATATCGGGATAAAAAGTAGCCTATAGTCTTCCTCGATAAATGGACTATCCAACACAAAAATATTTTTTCAATTCGAACCAGTAGTTTCTGAGATTAGCGCGTTCAAACAAACAAACAAACAAACTCTTCAGCTTTATAATATTAAGTATAGATTAGGAACTATAGTCTATGCACTATCCCTATAGATTATATAGGGATAGTGTTTAGACTATACGAGAAAATCTGTGTCTAAATCTAAGGTTTGAATCCACATGTCGGACTATCCTTAAACCTCGTTTTGGAATAAGGGGGAAAGACTTTAAAATAAAATAAAATCTTAAAAAGTAAAAACAATAAAATTATAATAGTACTAAATTTATTGCAATTTTAGAACTCTACAGTTAGTCTCGTATTTTAACCGACTTCAAAAAAGGAGGAGGTTCTCAATTCGTCTGTATGTTGTTGTTTTTTTTATTGTCTAACTATGGATAGATTATGGACAAAAGCCTGTGAGAAATTTATTCTCCTTCTAAAATTTTGATTAAGTATAAAAAGTGTTTCATATCCTAAATAATACTGATTGTGTATAATAATTACTTAACCTAAAATTGTAAATATATCTACTAAGTAGTTTAAAATTTTGTGTAATTAATTGTAAGGAAGGAATAAAATCACAATGCCTAAGTCTATTTTTTCTTATTTTATTTTCCAACCCAAAAAAATATTGCAACTGATAGATGTGACAGCTGAAATATCTGATTCTGAAAGATAATTGATTGGTAAAAAATGTTTAAAGCTTTTGGAAATAAAATGCTTTTTATCGCCTGACAACTGTAGGAGAATCGCGGCAGCAGCGGCATACTGTTCATAAAATTTTCTGTTATTAATTTTTTTTTTTTTTTTGAAGAGGTTGCAATTAGGTTTATTTAGCAGAAATGAAAAAATAAAATAATATTAAGTATTCATTACATGAAGAATACTCGTATCTTATGTAAGGTAAATGTAAATTTAACTTAAAATAAAGAAAATGAGAGATTTATTAGTTATCTATTAAAACTGAACTTGCTCAATCGAAAAATTATGTTAAAATTATGTTTATTAATTATTAAAATTAAGTTAATCATTTTGATGATACTTTATACAATGAAAGATAAAGAAAATGGGCAAGAGATTAAAAACACTTTACCACATTTGTTAGGCAATGCTGTATAAACTAAAATATATTTGCTTTTAGAACAAACTAGTCCTCCTTTGTAGATTTTCTTATTTAAACACATTTTTCCAATTAAACAACCAATACTGCATATTAATAAAACGTTTTTGGAAGCCTAATAGCGTGCGTGCTAGTGAGCGTAGACCTTTAGTAAAGGTTCATCCAAATATCTATTTACTTGTTAGTTTTTTACCTACTTTTTATTCAGAATGAATTTCGTAGCAAGTGCTACGAAAATACAAAATTAAATAACCAAGTAATAAATGGACGAATGATGAATATATCATGTCGAATGGTCGGGCAGCTATTTAGTCCTAACGCGATGTACCTAGTCATATCGAGACTTAGTCTTATAGTAATCTAGTCGTAGCTACTATCTAGTCGTATCGAGATGTAGTGATAAAGCTTCTAACCCAATCTAGATTAAGTACTTTCTATGCGCTATGTCCCGTAGCTCAGTTGGTAAAGATGATTACTAGAGAACCTACTAGAGCCTACTAGAGAATACCTATATAATAAGGTACGGTCGGTTGCATAATTGCAGACCCACCGTAGAGCTCCAAAACGGCTGTTCTAAGAAAGTTTTCAACACAAGCAAGATTGTAGGCACCTGCTTTAGTTGAAGTTTAAAGTTCTAACTCATGGATTTATCAAACAAAAATATTAAAATGAAAACATTCCAATAATAGTAATTTTTGAACACTAACGGGGGCTGCAATTATGCAGACGACTGTATCTGCGAGTAATAAAAGCTACGTACCTTTAATGAAAACTAAATATTTCTAAAAATGCTTAAAAATCCGTCATTAGATAAATATTTGTTTTATTATCAATCTGAAAAATAATTAATTTTTATTTTCTTTTTATATGTTTTTTTTGTTATTTTGTCACTAATAGGTATCAGGGTTTTAAAAATCTTTCAGTAGCCCTTATTACAGTATGCGTCATTAGTCCAATATCGTTCGCTACAATAATACTACCAACAAGTATTGAACTTACGCCATTCTTCTGATAGATGTTACACACAAACATAAATACTTGAATTAAAAGTACCTACTCAGTGTAATTATTATTTTCAACGTGTTAGCTATGTCTTTAGTTTTAGGAGTCGTATAAGCTGTAACCTGCTACTACCTACCTGCTACCAACCGACCGACGACGTAGGTTCGATCCCCAGGGTTCGTTGTTATGTTTATATAGTACTGCACAGGATTGTAAGCGTTACGGTGGCGGTGGACTTCTTAGCACCGATTGTACATTACTAATACCTACCTACGTAAAGACTGCGGAAATATTTTCCTTCACTTCTAATACTTACTCCTGACGACTAATGCATCATGAAGGGCACTTAAATCTCAACCTGTCACTCAAAGAGACCACCCAAAATCCATATACCTACCTACAATAGGTAAGTACCTACGTTAGTATGTCACCTAATTCGCTTGTTTATCAAGATACCAACGTAATCCCACTGCACCGACAGTGACAATGTTTGTCTAACTCGCCTCACACGCTTCTAATCTGTTTGTATACAAAACTTTCAAGAATCTGATGCCTTTCAAGGTAGATTTTAGGACTTAAGAGTTCTTTTGTAAAAGAAAATCCTCTAGATATACTTGTACTTGTATACCTACAGGCGGTTTTCTGCAGATCCTTTTTTAGAATTTTGTAGTATCGTCTCCTTATAATGTTTTTAATAAATCTTTGTTACATTTTCATTGTTTTATCCCTTTTTTTCTATAAATAGCGACCCGCCCCTGCGTCGCACGGCTATATCATGCATGTATCACTATCATTATCACTTCACTATCACTACATATCACTATCACTACATAGTATAAAATAAAGTCACTTTTCGCCGTCCCTATGTCCCTTTGTATGCTTAGATCTTTAAAACTACGCAACGGATTTTTTTGCGGTTTTTTTTAATAGATAGAATGATTAACGAGGAAGGCTTTTAGATATAATACATGCATAATACAGCCGCGCGAAGCCGGGGCGGGTCGCTAGTTACATATAAAATTCTAATAAACCCTGCCTGACTGACTGATTGATATTTTAACCCACAGTTCAAACCAATGGACAATAAAATTTAGGCTAAAGGCTAGGTTTCGTATGGTACAGATAGCTATGATGACAAGGGCATCTTTTAAAATTCTACTAAATTTCTCAAATAAATGCTTAAATCAATCTATATACTCGTACCTATATATAATCAATGCCACTTTTCGTTGTAATGTTATAACTCAAGAACGGGCTCAACTATCCAAACCAAATGTTTAAGCTTTGTTCGGACTATTTGGAGATGGTTTATGTGAAGTTTGCACAAAATGGACCGAGCGGTTCTTTTGTCACAGTTTTTTTATATGGCAAAACAACGTTTGCCGGGACGGCTAGTTTATTATAAGAAAGTCAGCTTATTATCATGGCCAGCCAATTGCAGTCGGTTGATAATTCGACTGTCTGAGTTTACGATTTAATATCGTCTAAAAGAAAATTCATACTGCTAACTGCTATCTTATTTGAAATGTCAATTGACAACATAACTACCCGATAGATATAACCTCTTTGCAACAAACTAAACAATTGTTTGCAAATTCATTATTATGTGTGTTTTATAACATTGTAACAAGGTCTTGTCTGGTGTACTTATTCACTTTGCAATTTAATGTTGCTGTTATTTGTATAAAACATTAATAAATATAGGTATAATATTATTATACTATAATTATGATACTAAAGTTATTTCTATTACAAGTCAGTAAGTATATCTATAATATAAAACGAATACTCTCAACAGAAAACTCCTAACAGTAGACTTACTTTAAATAATCTATACATATAAAATGCTTTGTCCTAAATTACTGACTGAGTTTAACCGGCATTTTGGGGTCGCAAATGACACCAGTCACCTCACGCCACTTGGCCCAAGCCGCTGAAATGCGTGACTTGACATCGCAATCGATGTCGCCGGACGCGTGAAGCACAGATCCCAAGTACTTAAACTGGTCTGTCCGCTCGACCATATGACCGTCTACGCAGACAGGTGTGGGATCTGTGGTATTGCAAGCCAAGTACTCTGTCTTCGCTGACAGTCAGTTGCAAACCGCCGTTCTCAAGCGACTCCTTCCACGTGTGTACACGTTGGACCAGCCGCCCCTTATCCGAATCCGCCAGCGCAATATCATCAGCGTACATGAGCAGCCATGGAGGCTGCTCGTGTGCATCCCTGATGGCAACGGACAGTGCATCCAATATTACGCTGAACAGGAACGGGCTTAGGACGGAACCCTGGTGAACTCCAACGGTAACAGGGAAGGGCTTAGTGTCGCCAACAGCAGTTCGCACCACAGAATCAGAATTTCGGTACATGTCTCTGATGATTTCAACATATGCTTCCGGAACCCCTTTGGACCGCAGCGCCCACCAGATCATCATGCGAGGAACACAGTCGAAGGCCTTCTGCAAATCTAGGAATAGAAAATGCAGAGGCGTATTCTTCGTCCTGTATTTCTCCATAACGATCCTTAGGGCGAAAACAGGGTCCATGGTGCCATGCCCGGGGCGGAAACCATATTGACACCCAGAGACAGTGCACTCCTGTCGGATCCGAGAGTCCACTATTCGCTCGTAGAGCTTCATGTTGTGGGACATGACCTTTATACCTCGATAACTGCCACACTCCTGCACCGATCCCTTGCCCTTGAAAACTGGGGTAATAACACTCAATCGCCATTGGGCACGGATCTCGCCGGTCTCGAGTATGCGGTTAAAGAGGTTAGTCAAGATGCCCACACCACGAGGACCCATCGCCTTCCACACTTCGATAGGGACTCCATCGGCTCCGACAGCTTTCCGATTCTTAATGCGGCGAAGAGCCTTGCGGACTTCGTCAGGCGTAATCGGTGGCACAAGTCCTTGATTCGGAGGGAGTTCCGGCGGCTGCACCTCTTTGTACTGCTTATTCAGCAGCTCGTGGAAATAAGAGCGCCATCTCTCCTTCACCGCGAGGTCCTCGCAAAGCAGGTTACCATCAGACGTTTCCAACTTATCGTACAGTGACTGTAAGTGGTTCTGTCTGGCTCTGGCTACTGCTCTTTTGGCGGCTTTATACGAGTCGCGATCTTCAGGAGAGCTGGACGCTTGCCACTTTTTAAAGAGGGCTTTCTTCGCCTTAGTCTCCCTCTGGACTGTGTCGTCCCACCACCAGGTCTCCCTGTCACATTTGCGTCCACCTTTAGACATGCCAAGCACTGCCTTCGCCGCACCAGTGATCGATGCCTGAATCTTATCCCAGTGGTCCTGGACTAGTTCGTCTTCGGCACCAGTGCACTTGTCACCGATAGCCGAGACAAGCTTCTGGGATTTGGTTTCATCCAGCATCCACCATCTGATTTGGCGACGACATTGCTCAGGGTGTTTGTCTTTGGGTTTCACACAGAGATCCATGACAAGAAGACGGTGTTGATCAGTAAGACTCTCACCGGGTATGACTTTGCAGTTAGCTACGTTGCCGATATGGTGTCTCCTGGTGATTAGAAAATCGATTTGGGTAGCGTGCCTTCCACTCTTGTAGGTGATCAAGTGGTCGGGTTTCTTTTTGAAGTAAGTGTTCACGAGGGCCAGGTCGGCAGTGGCACACGTACGTAGGATTTCTTCCCCTTCCGCATTCCGACTGCCGTACCCGTAGCCTCCGTGAACACGCTCAAATTCCACCCCCATCTCGCCAACATGACCGTTCAGATCACCACCCAAAACGATCCCCTGTGACAACGGGATGGCTCCAAGGACCTCACCGAGTTTGTTCCAAAACAGTATCTTATCAGCGTCGCTACAACCAACCTGCGGCGCATAGGCACTTATTAAGTGGGTTACAATTCCCTCAATAAGCACCTTCACGGCCATAAGTCGGTCGCTAAAGCGTTTTACATTCAAGATACAATCATGAAACCCCTCAGCGAGTACCACAGCCACCCCGTTCTCTCCACCAGGTGCACCCGTGTAGATCAGCTTGTAGCCGTTCCCAATGTGCCGGGATCTGCTGCCTTTCCATCGAGTCTCCTGCAGGAACGCCACGGCCACTTTTCGCCTGGAAAGTACGTCGGTTAGCTCCCTCGCGCGTCCGGTTAGCGTGCCAATGTTCCACGTTGCGAAGTGGAGTTTCTTTTTGTGAGTTGGGGCTCGCGTCTTTGGCCGTGCCCGCCCATGGCACGGTAGCCCTCGTCCACTTCCCACAGGAGTCGGGCGAGGCTCCTGCGCGCCGTTATGCGGCGGCGCCCTATCTGTGGGACAACTTCTTTCTAGACTTTCCATATCTGATGTGGCTTTAACTTGACTTTAACGGGGGCGACTGCCGTCTGACCCCCCAACCCCAGAGAGGAAAAGTCAGCGCCAGAGCCTCGTCCGTCTCTCAGCAGGTGCACCAGCTTGCAGGTGAGGTTGACTTGGGCCCAAAGATCTTAGCGGGCCCCATACACACACATTAGGAATGATTTCATGCCTCCAAAAAATGGTATCATGCCTCCACAGAAAAACAATATAGGTAATTATTTATTCAATATTTAATTTATGTCTAATGCCTCCAAAATACAAGATGGTATCTAGGTCGAAGATATAAATAGCCAGCAAATTTCATCTATGCTTCTTCTTCCTCTTCTCGTATAGTGGTGTGGCTCACCTATTGTTAGAGTTTTCAGATCGCCTTAAGGCCTCTAACTTGACCTAACGACTGCTACTAGAGGTAGCGACCGAGACCAACGGCCTTACGTGCATTCTGAAGCACGGAAGAGCTCACGAAAACACATTTTTGCCACACTACTAATTGGCCACCCATCGAAGTAATGACCGCGCCAGGCGTCGCTTAACCCGCACGACCGTGAACGATCAGCGAGCGTCGCTTAGCTGTGAGCCTCCTCATCTATGCTATTCATGGCACTGTAGTGCCTGGGACATGTTTAAGATAGAGTAGACTTACTCAGAACTAAAGCTGAGGACACATTGCAAGTCGCGGCTGTTGGACGCGTCCGTAAGCCGCGTCCGACAGCCGCGACTTAAGGCATCTGTGTAATATAAAATGTATGTAACTGTGCACACTATCGGACGTAAGTCGCGGACGTGCTAGAGCGATCTGGGCCGCTGGATGGAAAACGACCGTGCACACTTATCAGTCGCGGCTGTCGGACGCGTCCGTAAGCCGCGTCCGATAATATGTCCCCAGCTTTATACCACTGCTTGTGCCTTCGTCTTCGATAGAGTAAAAAACACTATTTTTACTCTATCGTCATTTCACTATTCGTGTTTTTTTTGGCGGGGTGGCAATAGTTTTTAATAGTCTTGTTCGCAAGAATCACGAATCGACCTAATTACCGACCGTATTTTGAACAAGTTCGTTCAAAAACACGAATCGTTAAAAACTGATCCCGTGTGAATGAACCGTACCCTTTTTTCATTCAGACGTAAAAAAACCTTAAAAAATATAACTGAAAACAAAAGAATCTTATCACAATGATCCCATTTCAGAATCTACAGCTAAACTTCACAGTAAATAAATCCTATTTTTTGTGCAATCACTCACAAATAACAATTAAAAATGTGGCAATTTCTGTTTGTTTTCTCTCGAGCTGTTCATCTCGTTATCAGACATCGCTCCGGTGTTGGGCAATTCACAAAAAACAATATAAACTCCGTTAAACTAACATGGAATTGAGAAATGTGTGCGACCGAGATAAATTTTGTTTTTAATATTGTAATTTGGAGATGTTTTTTTCGTGTTTGGAGATAGTGCCTTCGCAAATAATATAGACTTGTTTGCGACCTATTATTAGCAGACAGTTGATATGATGATATAATCGGGCGATAGAATTTAATAAATTGAAAACAAAATATAGTTTTTTACAAAGGTTTTCTTTGGAAAATTTGTTACTGATTCAATCGTATTTTGTTTTTTTTTTATAGTCCTTTTTCGATCGTCTGTTTTTTAGTTATCAAACATGGCACCACGGTTAAAAAGCCGTTTTGTTATATAATTTACCTGTAGACCTATTAAAACCTTTAATAAGCATTCGCCAATACGTCTGGAGCCAATTAAGCTGCGAGTTTTATCACGATGTTTTAATTATGTACTTTTTTATCGTTTTATTAAAAATTAAATAATTCTGCCGAAATATCCCTTTGAGTTTTTAATAGAAGACATCTGCCCCGCTACTCTTAACTGGTTCGGACGAATCTACCCATACATTTATTTAAAAGTGGACTTTTGGACCGCAGACCAGTTTTTCTGAGGGCGAGATGTACCCTAACCCGTTTTCCTTCATCGTACGAGCAATGTGTATTAGAGCAAATAGCAAAGAGCCTTTTTTGTAAGAAAAATCCATTGATGCAGCCGGCCTACAAATATGCCAAGAATACCTATAGGTACCTACAAATAATGTCAAGAATCAAAGTAACGATCATCATCACACCAAACATTTGTTCAGCAATAAAGTATATCTACTCAAAGTAATGCTAATTTAATTATTATTCTAGCAACATTGTTGCAGATATTAGCGTTTGTTTTTAACGATATCATTCAATATTTATATTGCAAATAGAGAAATTATAAAGCTAAATATTGAATGCAGACTTTTTAATCGGCAGATAGTTCACCAGTCAACAGCTCCTTGGTGCTTAATAATGCTAATATAAATTAGCAGATGATCATTAGATCAAAAATAAATAATGGAGTCGCCCTTGAGGCCTTGATTGCCTAAATTATATCATAGGTCCAAAAAGTTCAATGACAATTTTCTTTTACTTAAGAATATAAGCAGTCTAAAAACGTTTGCCCTAACCGGCTATGTTTTGATAGTAGGATTGATAAGCGAGAAAGTAGTCTGCTGTTATCTACCTTGATAAAGATACATTGAATAGGTATACTTCTACGTAATATCCATGATCTAGTGCTGTTTCAAGCGATGTCTATGAAAGTCGACCACTTCTACTGGGTCAAAAGAGTTGCGACAGTCCGGTAATCGAACTAGCAACCGATTTATTGGTACAAAGTTAAAATTTTACATCTTAACAAATTGATTTTACTGGTCATGGACATCTTATTTTTTAACCAGTAGCTAGAGGTGTTTAAGTCGCAAATTACCTACTGAGCTGAGTTGAGCAGTGGGGCATAGATTGTATTATTACTGAACATTTTATGCCTCATATTGCTCAACGAATATATTGCTTAACAGTTGATCAGTAGGTCATCCTAAACTTTTTAAACTCAACTCAACTCTCTTTTTTAACTTTTTTTGAGTCTCCTCGCGACCATGACTATTGTAACATAATCGAAACGTCGAGGTAAGCGAAATAAAAAAAAATACGCGATTAAGACCTGGGAAAATGAGTAGGTATATGAGCTATGAGTAAGTCATCCTGTTTTTAAATCAAACTTATTACATACTACTCAACTGCTCTTGAAATGAAGAAGTGTTGCTGCCATCTATTGAGGAATAAGGAACTGGTCCTTTTTTAAAGTATGCCTTATCTATCTACAAAAAATATAATTGTGAAGAGATAAAGTTCAGATGGAACTCAGTCTTAGGAACTGCTGCTGCTCACTCTCCCGAAATGTGCACCACTTTCCGCAAAAATTGAAACAACATTCGAAGGTGGTATTTACAGCATATTTTATTCAATAAGTTCCACATCGAACTTTCATAAATATTGAAAAATATTATCTCATGGGCCTATATCCAAAAATTCTCAATTTAATTCAAGCAAACCTAATCAAAATCTTCCAAAAACAATCCCGCATATTTTCCCCTCTCTTGATTTTTTCTTTTCTTTCCCACTCACAATCCGCGTTGACAAAAACCATTTTTTTCATACAGCCTTTTCTTTTAGAAGCTCAGAAGTATCCATAAATTGTCCAACAAGTTCTATAACTCAGTAGGAAACAAGGATAAGAAAGGCCACACGCTGTTTTGTGTCAAACATTGCTAAACTATCGATTTCTGTACAAAGTGTCCACTTCATTTGTTATGCGTATTATGAAATTACAAGCGCGATTGAGTGTACACCATGCTTTGGTTGATTTTAACAATGACCATGGTTTTGCCACTCAAAAGTTATGGACAAAGATTAAAAAGTTCTATAATTGTAGAGAGGATATTGCAGTTCATTAATTGACGAGCTAATTGGCACAATGGACAATGGTCACCATGCCGGACTGCTAAACACAAGGTTGCGGGTTCTATTCCCGCCTCATACATGTATTTATGCTTAGATATTTGTCTGTGGTCTGGTTATTTCTATGTATTATAAGTATATATTATTTACAAAGGAAAAGTATATAAGTAGTTGTTATATCCATGCTTATTACTTTCAAGAACGTTTACTCTACAAACAGTAAAATGCTGTATACCTCTACAATTTACTCTTTGTCAAACCCCTATAATTCCATACCAATTACACAACTGTGCAAATTGTAACATCTCAATTTTTATGACGTGTGCATTGAAGTGAAGTGTGCACTTGAACACATGGGTACCGGGTTCGATTCTCATTCACTGTTTTTGTGGGGATACGAGTGAGATTTAAATAGTTCCTTAGAATTGTAGATTGGAGATTTAATATTATTATGTTATGTTGAGAAGTGGTTGTATTGCTTAGGGCTATATTAAACAAATATAGCAGGACTTTCCAATCGCCATCTAGCCCCAAGCAAAGTAACTACACTTGTGTTATGGGTGCTAGACAACGGATAATACTTTTTATTATAAACTTTTATTTTCGTAAATATATACTTATAATACATATAAACAACTAGACCATAGACAAATATCCAAGCAGAAATAATAATAATAAATATCTTTATTTGTTTCTCCACAGTAAAAAATACAAGTAGGTACAGTTGGTTGGTGTTTTGCATAAAGGAAATATTATTGTTAGGTACATAATAAGAATAAGAATAAGAATAAGAATAAGAATAAGAATAAGAATTTTTATTGCATAAATTGTGTACAATGGATGGTAGGTAGTTTTAAAATTAAGTAACAACAATTTACCCATTGCGGGCATGCAATAAGTACTTATTAAAAGTACTAAAATAAAATTTCAGAAGAATAACATCTTATACTTAATTCTATAATTAAATTATAGTGTTTGATAATATTCTATTTTTAAAATTTTATTACAATAGAGGTAGGTACTATGTACCTAGTTAAAGCTTCAAGCTAATCTTTATAAAATAATGCCCTTTTACTTATTTATCCCTATCACTATCAAAGTACTCATTCAGATTGTAAAAAGATCTACTGATAAGCCAGGACTTTAAATTAGTTTTAAATTCAGATAACCTTTGGGGTAATTTAAATTCCAAAGGTAGTGCATTATAGATTTTAATCGCATTTACAAATGAACTTTTCTGATATAAAGCATTATTAACTTGTGGTTGACATATATTGTATTTATGTTTAAGGCGAAGACTTTCGGTTCTACAAGATACACTAGCGAAAAAGTAGTCTGGATTATTTTTTATAAATAAGCAAATTTCAAATATATAAATACTAGTTAAAGTTAGAAAATTATGCGTTTTGAATATAGAGCGTAGAGAATCAGATTTTTTTAAATTAAAAATGGCCCTGAGACATTTTTTCTGTAGACGGAATGTAGAGTTAATTTCTACGGAATTCCCCCAGAAAATAATGCCATAACTTAACTGAGAGTAGACATATCCATAGTAGGCACTAATAGCTATCTTTTTTGAAGAAATATTTGACAAAACAGACAATGCAAAACAATATTTGGAAATCTTACCGTTTACTTTGTTTATATGTTCCTTCCAATTAAGATGACTATCTATTATAACTCCTAAAAAGTTCGTTTTTATTTCTTCTTTAACTTCAACTTCATTACTCAAAATTTTTAAACCTAGAGGAGGTGTTTTATTATTTCTAAATTGGATATATTTAGTTTTGTCCAAATTCACTTTGAGCCCTGCTTGATTTAGCCAATTAATTACAGTTTCTATTGTATTTTCAATTTCTAGTTTAAACTCATAATAAGATAATTTGTTTTTTGGAATAAATATTGTTGCATCATCTGCAAACATTACTGTTAAGTGTTTGGCAACATCTGGTAACTGATTAATGTAAATTAGAAAAAGAATAGGACCAAGAATAGATCCTTGCGGCACACCTAAACCAATTAATTTAAAATCTGAAAATGTTTTTTCAATGTGTTTACTGTTTTTATTATATACCTCTATTAATACTGATTGCTGTCTATTTTGTAAATATGATTCAAATAGTTTTAATGCGACCTCTCTTACGCCTATATTTTCTAGTTTATCTAGTAATAAATCATGTCTTACACAATCGAATGCTTTCGATAAGTCAATAAAAAGTGCTATACCTCTATTTTTGGTATTTATGCCGTTCCAAACTTCTTTGAGCATCTTAAAAATAGCTAAAGAAGTATTTTTATTTTTCCGAAATCCAAACTGATTATTATGTAATATTTTATTAGTATCTAAAAAGGAAAACAATCTAACATAAATTATTTTTCAAATATCTTAGAAAAACTTGTGAGAAGAGCTACAGGCCTGTAGTTGTTTAGTTCACTTTTTGAGCCTTTCTTATGAAGAGGTTTGATTATAGCTTTTTTGTTATTGTTATTGCGGAGACTGGAGCCTGCACTTAAGTTTTATACAAATCCTATTTTACAGGACTCCAGGCTTCCACCTTACAGATCCAGGTCATACAGTAACAATGGTATATTACAAAAGTAAATTTAGTAATTGACCAAGTATTATGATTTGAAAAAAAATAAAAGAAAAAGAGACAAACAATTAAGCCGTAGAAGTAGAAATACTTACTTGCCTGAGGCGGGAATCGAACCCGCAACTCTGTGTTTGGCAGTCCGGCATGGAGACCATTGTGCCAACTGGGTCGTCTATGTATTCTAAATATTCATAACAAGCTGCACCCAGCGGTTTCACTCTTTATCCCGTTTCCGTGTTGTTCCGGGTTTCAGAATAATAGCTGTGCTTTAAAGTTTTTGTTCCAAAATCAGAGAGACATCATTTATTTTTTATTGTCATTCATTTAAGATACTATGTTATGTACCTACTAATTAAATATTGTTCTCTACACTTATTATGATCACGTCTTACCTAATCGTTTAACGTCGTTTTGCCTCATGGTATATAGGTTTGATAATTGATAATTATTATTGATATATATAGAAGAGCCGAAGATCGGGCTCAGTGGCGTATCTTGGGAGAGGCCTACGTCCAGCAGTGGACTGATACCGGCTGATGATGATGATGATGATTGATATATTAGTTTTTCTATCTAAAAGTACTAGGCGCCTATAAAGGAAGAATGAAAAGTCTGTATTTATAAGCAAGTTAAAATTTCAAGTCTTAAATCTTTGAACACTATTTCTTAGTTTTTTTATGTTATATCTGTCTAGTTTTCTTTGTATTACTTATGCAATTAAAACTACTGAACCGATTGAAATATGATTTATTTATTTGAAATAAATTAAAATCGGATATTTTCTGGAAAGGCCGTTGAAAAGAAACTGAACTATTATAAAAAAACTGAAGTCGTTTAATAAAAATGCGCATATACTTATATTAAATGGTTAATATAAGTATTTTATCTGTTGTCTGGTCACCATAACACAAGCCTAGTTGTGTGAAATGTCCCACAATATTTATTTTTTTTACTTCACTACATAGTATAAAATAAAGTCGCTTTTTCTGTCCCTATTTCCCTTTGCATGCTTAAATCTTTAAAACTACGCAACGGATTTTGATGCAGTTTTTTAATAGATAGAGTGATTCAAGAGGAAGGTTTATATGTATAATACATGCATAATATAGCCGTGCGAAGCCGGGGCGGGTCGCTAGTTTACAGTAAAATGAACCTACTTTCAATAACCTATAGGTACCTATACCTAAACATCGTTTTCAGTGACTGAGATACGTTTATCCCTAGAACCCTATAAATATTACAAAGGGATGGAAGCCCGGGCAAATCTAATAAACATCCCCTGTGGACATTTGCTAAACAATTTGCGATCGAGTTGATATCATTCCGAGGACGATTCCTGAAAATTCTATCGTTTGTTTATTGATTACTAGCTGTTGCCCGCGACTTTGTCTACTACTTTTCTAAAACCTTCCCCTTGAATCACTCTATCTATTTAAAAAACCGCATCAATATCCGTTGCGTAGTTTTAAAGATCTAAGCATACAAATGGAAATAGGGACGGCGAAAAGTGACTTTATTTTATACTATGTAGTGATGAACCTTCCCCTTGAATCACTCTATCTATTTAAAAAACCGCATCCAAATCCGTTGCGTAGTTTTAAAGATTTAAGCATACATATGG
This sequence comes from Idaea aversata, assembly GCA_907269075.1. Classification (NCBI taxonomy): domain Eukaryota; kingdom Metazoa; phylum Arthropoda; class Insecta; order Lepidoptera; family Geometridae; genus Idaea; species Idaea aversata. The sequence goes on from OU026101.1 coordinate 11,525,776, forward strand.
ACAGACAGCGGAAAGTGACTTTGTTTTATACTATGTATTGAAGCTTCCCCTTGAATCACTCTATCTATTTAAAAAACCTCATCCAAATCCGTTGCGTAGTTTTAAAGATCTAAGCATACATTAGGACAGACAGCAAGAATGACTTTTTTATACTATGTAGTGACTAGCAGAGTCCCGCGGTTACGATAATTTGGGTAGGTACCTATATCGAGATCAAAAGTTACCTAGCTTATGTTAATAATTTCTAACATTTCATGTTTCCTCTTACTAATGCAATTAAAATCGGTTTTTTTGTGTAATCTAACACCTCCGTTAGTAGGTGTCATGTCGTTAGTATAGACTACTTTTCTTTAGTAGATAAAATAAAATAGTTGTTTAATTTGAGACTAGATGGCGCTATGCTAAGTTTTGGAAGTCATATTAAATCTTTAATCAACAAATTCTTCCTTAATAGTTACACCATCAAAATTAAACACTCCTTGCCACTGTCTACACGAATTAAATTAATATTACCCCTTATTCAATAGAAAACTAAAGAAATTCCTACCCTAAATTAGTAAAAATAGAGTTCAATTTAAAAAATAACTTCCTCGTGACAATTGAGATGCGTTTGATCGTAGCATTATCCTCACAATAGTGTTCTACTAAAGTCTTGTTGACAAATTATTGCCATTGCATTTTGACGCTTATTCCTATGTAGCTACGGTTGTTTAATAGTAGGGGTTGATGACAATACCACCACAGGGGTCGCAAAAATCCTACCCTCTGCGACGCCCCGCGAAGTAAGCTATGATCTGTTTCTCTGCTGTTTATTGTTACTGGGATGTTGAAAACTGGGGTTTTTGCAAAGAGACTAGATTAGCCCAGATATAATAGTCAATCAAAGTCATGGTGCCAAGTGATTCATCGCGTTTGTCCAGGCATGCTATTCTCTTTCTAGGCGAGTATGCTACATCCTCGACCTTATCGTCGTTTTCTATTAGGTCAAAAACAATCCTATTTTGTCTAAAAAAGATCTTTTTCTTCCAATTTATAGGTATGGGGTCGACGCAGTACATCTTTTTGTCTTCCATTGTTCTCTATTAGTCGTTATTTACCCGATTACGGTGCAGCCAAAAAGGAGGATTATGTTTTACAGTAAACATCCATCTCTCTCGTATCTCATCTCACATACCTAGTCCATCCGTATTTTCTTCCGAGACGGCCCGTCTGAAATATATCGAATTAAATATTACTTACATAATATTGATGTTTTTACCCGATATTAAGACAATTTGAAATCTATTTAAACAAGCTTAATGATAATTTTAACCCGACTGCGAGGGTTTGATTTTTAGATTTTCGTAATACTATTTATTACTTACATCATTTTGCCCAAACCACTGGACAAATTTCCATAATTAATTAATTATGACACTTAGAAATCTAGCCAATCTTCAAATTTCCCGAAATAAAACTTTATCCACAACACAGATTAGAGCCCATGAATAGGAGTAATGAAATAAATATTTTGTCGGTGAGGGGCAAATTCGATAACGCCCGGTTGCCCAAACCCCAATCTAAAGCACTATGATTGTCATCGAGTAAGCACCGTAAAATGATCATGATTTTACGACAAGGAACTTAATAAATGTCACCAAAAAATTATCGAAATTTGAGACCAAAAACTAACTAATTTTAATTGAGTTGGCAGTTGTTGAAATGCCCTAAAACTCTACAACACACCGTGGTAACGTAAAACCTTACAAAAAGGTAAAAGGCCTTTTTAATGAAGTTATCACGTTGGTCATTAGGTCATTCCTTTATTTCGTTTCAACACTTTACTTCATAAGGTTTTCCTAAAGTAGCCTGGAAGAAATCGCTTTAAGCGATAAGGTCGCCTTTTTATACAATCTAATAAGCTTTCTTGTCCTTTTTGATATTTTTTAATGTTTTGTGTGTTGTACAAATAACGTGTCTATCTATCTATCTCAGTATCTTCATTTGAAAATTGAAACATTTTTGGTCTATTTTGGGCTTCCATTTTGATGTAAGAAAATATTTTTTGTATTTATGCAATTTCATTAATTTTAATTTTTAACTATAAATATAAATTGGCCATATTATGTTATTATTAATTGCTTAATTAATTAATCACTACATAGAATAATACAAAGCTCTTCCCGCTGTCTGTCCCTATGTATGCTTAGATCTTTAAAACTACGCAACTGATTTTGTTGCCGTTTTTTGAATAGATAGAGTGATTCTAGAGAAAGGTTTTCAAACATAAAATAAAACTACCATGCGTTCGAAGTCGCGGGTAACAGCTAGTAATAAATAAATAAAACAAGTAGTTTATAAATATCATTACATTGTATAAAACAAAGTCACTTTCCGCTGTCTGTCCATCAGTATGCTTAGATCTTTAAAACTACGCAACGTATTTTAATTCGTTTTTTTTTAAATAGATAGAGTGAATCAAAAGGCAGGTTTATATTGTACTAGCTGTTGCCCGCGACTTCGTTTGCGATGTGGTTTTGGTTTATATAGAATGCCTAGCATTTTCCCGCATAGATACTATTTAACGTTCGGTGTAAGTTATAATAACAAAATAGATACATTGTTTTTAAGCTATATTTTTTGATTGATTTGGCAAAGGCACTTATGTAGGTAAGTAATATTTATATTTATTTATTTCACTCAAATAGACATAATACACAACAATATAATCATGCAAATAATAATCTATTTTGGTGCAAATAAAATTTTGTTTTTTATTTCAAATATTATTAATGATTAAATATGAAAGGCCATTGGACAGAACAGATACTTATACATAAAATAACGTCCTTACCTATTGATAGTGGGCATTACGTTGAACAAAAATTGCTTTCACACCAAACATCTAAAACGTCTCGGAAACGGGGTATTTGAAGGAACGTGATGTCCTATGATTTTACAAAAGTGCACGATGCCCTTAGAGACCTATACCTATCGATAGAGGACATCGAAGAAAACAAATAATGCCTTCACACCAAACTTCTAAAGCGTATTTGATACAGGGTTTTTGAAGAAACGTGATGTTCCATGATTTTCCAAAAGTGCGCGGTGACTTTATGCCAATAATAATTGTGTAAAATTACGGTATGCCTAGGGTTATTTTATTATGCTAAAACGTTTATGCCAAACTACAAAAGGACATTTTGTTTATGCCAAAAGTGTGGTTCCCATCTAAAACCTCTAAGCCAATCTCCAACTACTAAAGCGTCTGGGAAATGGAATATTTAAAGAAAAATGATGTCCTATGATTTTTCAAAAGTGTGCGGTTCACTTTGAGACCCATACCCGCCTAAATGAACAAAAAATGCCCTCATACAAAACCTATAAAGCGTAAGGGCATTATTTATCCATCGGGTCTAAAATCACAGCGCAAAAAACATAACACTGCCACGCTCCCATCCTGAATGTCCAGACCCTTTTTGCAATTTTCTGAATTCTAGACCAAATTGCCCAGATTTTCTTTATTAGGTAGCTACGTAATTTTGGGGAAAACAAAATAAAAAAGTAGCTGTGACATACGGCAGACAGACAGACATGACGAATCTATAAGGGTTCCGTTTTTTGCCATTTGGCTACGGAACCCTAAAAATTGATTTTTACAAACATACCTTATCTATTATTCACTTCAAAAACTTCAAAAAAGGAGGAGGTTCTCAATTGGTCGCGTATATTTTTTTTATGTATTTTCGCCGATTACTTACTCGAAAACGCTTGAACCGATTTGGAAAATTCTTTTTAGGGTTTCGTACCTCAAAAGGTAACAAAGGAACCCTTATAATATCACTTTCTTGTCTGTCTGTCTTTCTGTCCGTGTGTCACCACCGATTATCTCAGGAACGGTTGGACTTAGCAAGTTGAAATTACTGAAGTCTATGGGACCATAGACTTCAGTAATTTCAACTTGGTATTAGGTGTATAAAAATCAAGGTGTATAAAAACTAATGTACGGAACCCTCGGCGCGCGAGTACGACTCGCACTTGGCCGGTTTTTTTATTTTGTTTTTATTTTCTAAGGTGTCCGCGACTTAAATAAATTAGTTGAGCGCGATATAAGTGTAACATCGAGGAGGTCTTTGGTAAAGGACCTCTTTGTACTAACCTCATTTTCAGTTTCACGTAGGTAGTAGATATATGCAAACTATTTGGTTTTATGACAACTGTCATCTTGAGCGGAAGCATGTACCTGTACGCCTAGTATGACTTGTTGAAGCACTCGAAAATAAGGAACCCTTATAAGGTCACTCTCTTGTCCGTCTGTCTGTCGGTGTGTCACTACCGATATTCTCAGAGACGGGTGGATCTAGTAAGTTGATTTTTAGGAAGTTTCATAGTAAATACTCAATATAGTATGTTTGATCGAATACGTAAAAAAGTAGTGCTAAGCGTACTGTTCCTTTTTGACGTTTGATTACGTTTTACACGGAAAAATATTTCGATTTCCCATTTTTTTAATGTTTTTTTATCAAATATCATAATTATTGTATTAAAGTTAAATTGAAAAATACCCTAAATGTTAATCTGGTATTTTCTAAACATATTGGTGTGGACCTCATTGAAATCTGTTCTCTAGTTTATGAGATTACCTGGTTCAAACAAACAGACAAACAGACAAACAGACAAACAGACAAACAGACAAACAAAAATTCTAAAAACTACCCTATCGTGTTCAGCTAACGATTCTAAGACGACCTCTGTATTTTTTTTCTGGATATTTTACAATTACAGATTTTTTTATGTCTACAGATTTATTATATGTATAGATAATATATGCACAATTTAATTCAATTCAATTCATTTATTTCAGTCTTTTACATCCATAGTGTTGTTAGTATGACTTATAAACTATAAGAAGTTAGTAAAAAACAAAGACATACAAGATATTTAATTAATTGGGCCGATATTTATGATTAAATAGTGCGACTCTAGACCGCTTGTGTACTGCTGTGTTGTGTTGCTGTACAATATAGTCGTGCGAAGCCGGAGCGGGTCGCTAGTTTTATTTACCAGTGTGAGGCTGTAAATTTCCATACAAAAAGCGGTAACGTTTTCCCCCCATAAACGAAGTCCGATTTTGATAATTTTTGAAAATGTTCTAGATCTAATGGAAAACTAGGTTTAACCGTTTTTATTATAAAGAAATATTGCAAATTAGTACTTATCTGAATATCTATATTTTTGACTTAAAAACTTCATCGAGCGTTTCAATTGTTTTTTAATAAACTAAAGAGAATTACCAAAAAAAAGAAAAACGTATAAACCTAGAATAAGATGCAGTGAATTAAATGAAACCAAATTTATTTCATTTTGTGAAGGATAAAGGGGGTAAAAACGTTACGGCCCGCAACATTATTTGAAAGCCAAATGAAGGCAATTACGTCCGAACTTAAACTCTCTCTATCACACGATACGGGTCATTTTTGAAAATACCTACTCGCGCCGTGTATCGAAAACTCATGATTCTCATAAGTCGTACAAGGTTGGCTATGAACCCCTCTCTGCTGATAGAGGGTATTAAAGGCGCTAGTGCCCTTACTTACCCACGTTCATAACCATCATTGTCGCAGTGAATGATCTCAATGACAGTGTCTGATTGCTCGGAAACTAACTACCGGTGCGTTTTGTCACTGTTTTTTGGAGCGTTTGTGTATGAATGGTTCATCCAACCACAAATACACATAATAGCATTGTTATATCGAGCACTGGTAGCAGTATCATTGTGCTGCTTTTTGGCCAATTGCATGAGTTCTAAGTCAAGTACTTTGAAGGTTTTAACCTAAAAGTTATGGAGTACTTTCTGTTGAACTTACCTATATCTTTTTAAATAAAGGTAGCTTTAGAGGTCTACCTAGTATTTTAATTGGTTAAGAATAATCAATTACAGACTTAAACCGACTAGTAAGTACACTTATTTTTAAAATGTGTCAATCGGCGAGCTACCAATCGACGAACAGTTTTATCTAAAAACCTTACTATGATTTGTGTTCACGGAACTATAATATTAGAGGTTGTGTTAGTATTCGATTTACGGTATGAGCCAGTTCCATTGCATCCATGTGCGGTCAGTGACAGTCGTTAGATCTATTTAGAATTAGGATTATGCTGCCCATAGTGCTAGTACGCTTAACAGGCGACAGAATGAAATGCTTCCGTATGGTTTTTGCCATCTTGACGCTAAGAGCAGTAGTGAAGGGTATAGATACTTGGAACTACAGCAAATTACTTTTGATATCAAAAAATAGATACTAGGGGGCGCTTTGATTAGGCACAAAATGACTGACATTTTGCATGGAATATCAAATCTGGCGTACTTGTTGTGCTTGTATCACATGATTAAAGAAAGCTTGTATTGTAGGTTGTAGGATATTATTGATACTGCCAGATAAACTTCCTTGAATCTATCAGATGCTAGTAAAAGTCTCAGATATTTTCACCATAGAAATAGGACATGCAATTTCTATGATTTTCACAGACCTAGTAAAGTCTTTAAACCCCATTGCATATTTGTCTACAGTGAGATCCTAATCACTTTTGTTACACAGTGTTGTGCATTTGTCCTCATTCATAATCCTCTTCGGACCTCTCCAAATCTCAAACGAAAAAATAGCTAAACTGTTGACTTTGTAAACTAAAAAGTACAAATAAGATTTAAATGAGAACCGCGGGCGACAAGCGACAAGGGTAGTTTATAGGGGTCGAATTAAGAGGGTAGAATTTAATAAAGTGTTCGGTAATTTCACACTGTACGCCTTTTAATTTTGTCATTAGTATGACGTTTATTGCAATAGTTTCTCTTTATTGGGTAGAGATAGATAATGAAGGACGGTTTATTGGATTTAAGGTATTATTGGACTTTAAAACTTGATCCTAACTTGCTCCATCAAGCATCAAGCCTCAAGCAGTTGTACGTGCAGAGTGACATTTTGCTACTGTTTTCAATAAAAAAGAGACAAAAGCTTGCGCAGCTTTTGACGTGTTTTTAAAATCAGTCAGAAGAGCTGTAGTTTATTTGCAAACACCAAAATAACGGATGTTACGATATTAAATATGACGTAATTTTTTGTAATGAAAGTTGCTAATCGAACTGGAAAGTTGCTAGCTTGCTGAAATAAACTTAGTAACCCATACTAAGTTTATTTCAGTAAAACGAGAAATTTTTAGTTTTTATACAGGACTTTTTTAAAACAGATAACCTGGGGCCTTATTCTGCTATTTGACCAACCATTGTCATTATATCGAGACTCTATTGATATTATATCGAGATTGTGACTTTATTTGGTATTCTGCTAAAGTTTTAATAACATCGCAATATAATCACTATGGAGTCTCAATGGTATGGTAATATTTACCTTGCAGGTGTTGCCTAGCAACATGGTATATGTTGCTAAGCAATATACCGTTTTGACAACTATCGAGATTCCATTAAGCCACGATTGTAGAGCAGAATAAAAAAGTGAGTCAGTGGTGTGTCAGTGGTGTCTCGATAGAATAGTCAACGTTAGCAGAATACCAATTTCACATGTAATGTCATATTTTTGACATTAAATTTCTATTACGATTATATCGACACACTATTCAAACACGATTGTATTAGCAGACTTAGGCCCCAGATATATTTTAAAACGTTTTATTGCTAAAAGTCAGTATAGACTTAGAGTATTTCCTCGAGCTTTTCAATGTAATGTAACGTTCTTACGAATGATACAATACAGGCAAAGGCAAGACAAATGTTCCAAATGTGGTTCGAGTTAATTTAAAAATATCGATTACTTGATGTTCTGTTACTGGTAAATGCTCTGGTTTAACTTTATAGGTACTCATAATGAGAAATTTTAAAGAGATATAAATTTCAGAAATACTTATAAACTTACTAGCTGCGCCCCGCGGTTTCACCCGCGTAAGTCCGATCTTTAAATTCTCACCGTTTAAACCTTCCCTAGACCTCCACGAATAAATCCGTTCAGCCGTTCTCGAGTTTTAGCGAGACTAACGAACAGCAATTGATTTTTATATATATTATATATATAGATATATATATATATATATACTAGCGACCCGCCCCGGCTTCGCACGGCTATATTATGCATGTATTATACATCCTTCCTTTTGAATCACTCTATCTATTAAAAAAACTGCATCAAAATCCGTTGCGTAGTTTTAAAGATTTAAACGTTTAAGAAAAATAGGGACAGAGAAAGCGACTTTGTTTTATACTATGTAGTAATAGTGATATAGATTAAACCTACACGACTTGTATTCATAGTGATTATTTTCCTGTTATTACGCAAAATTATAGTCCGTAAAACGACTTTTCGGAGAAAAATTTTTTTCTTACCTCGAACGTTTCGATTATTTTACAATAGTCATGATCGCGAGGAGACACGTGATACGCCATCAAGACCTTAAGTCTTACGAATACTCATAGTTAGAAATCAATAATTTTTCCTCAATAATTACCGTTGTATTTAAATATCCATTAAAAGCCCCCAGATATCTGAATAGCCCCACATGTGGCCCTCACGGCCCTCGTTTGCTGTTCTGCTTACTGCGCAGTCATCTGGCGGTTCTCATAGTGAATCGGTAAAGTAAACAAATCTCTCGTATTTTGTAATCATTACATCAAATTCAGTTAAGCAGTAAAATGTTTGATGGTTTTTTAATAAACATTTCAATCAATGTGAGTTAAGTCTACTTACCTATTAGGTAGGTATTAAAAAATCAAAAAGGAAAAAAAACAAATTTGGTTACAAAGATGGTGGCATCCATTTTGAACCCCCATTTTCAACCCGCAAATATTTTTTCCATGTTCTACCTAAAATGTGTTCCATTTTCTACCCCCAAAAATTTAAAGATTTTAGAGTAATGGTAAATACTTAGGTATTTTCACGACCTTAGGGTCGTGGGTTCGATTCCCGGCCGGCCGTACACCAATGGATAAAAATATTTTGTCCGCTAATTGACATTGCTCTTACGGTGAAGGAAAACATCGTGATGAAACCCGTGACTCAATTGAGGTATTCTCTCTATCCTCAAAATGCTATCCCCAAAATGGGGGATAGTGGGAATCTCCCACAAATTGATAATCTAGCCATTTTGGAGGATAAAGGGGATTGTAATTGGCTCCAGACGTATGATAAGTTATTTCCTCTAGACATGGTCGACTAAGCTGTAGGTATAGGTGCTGAGCATGTCTACTCCATCCTCACGCAAAAAGGACCCAACTAAACAGGTAAATAAATAAATAAATAAATATTGCAGGACATTCCACACATCGCCATCTAGCCCCAAGCTAAGTAACTAGACTTGTGTTAGGGGTGCTAGACAATGGATATACTACTTATATACTTTTTTTTTGTAAATATATACTTATATAACAACCAGACCACAGACAAATATCTAAGCATAAATACTTGTCTGTGGCGGGAATCGAACCCGCAACCCTGTGCTTGGCAGGCCGGCATGGTAACCATTGTGCCAACTGGGTCGTCGGGAAGTCTAGTTAGGAAAGCAAGGAAGTTTTAGATAATCAAATGATAGTCAAAAATATAACTGACTGTTTGTATGGAATATTAAATCGAACGTATTTGTATCAGAGACGTAACGCGGCCAGTATTCACAGCTACTTTGCACCGGGTGCGGATAAAGGTGGTCGCAGCGCAGATTGATCAGAGCCGAACGAATCGAAGTTTTGCCGTCCACGGGAAAATGTACCTTCATCACTACATAGTATAAAATAAAGTCACTTTTCGCCGTCCCTATGTCCCTTTGTATGCTTAGATCTTTAAAACTACGCAACGGATTTTGATGAGGTTTTTTTTAAAAGATAGAGTGATTAACGAGGAAGGTTTTAAGATATAATACATGCATAATACAGCCGTGTGAAACCGGGGCGGGTCGCTAGTATTGTTATAGAGATAAGGCCTACATAGAGATGAGACCTACATTTATATTTCCGATGACGTCATCAGAGTGAAGTGAAATATAAATGTACCTTATCTCTATTAAGGCTGATTATGCTGCCAAATGCAACGTGCCAGAAAAAACCGTCGCTTACAACTAATATTGTTGATTGTAACGAATGTGTTTTGTTTTTCTCAAAAGGGGTGAGATGGAATTGTAGGTGAAATTTTTACCGATATTTTGGAGTAATTTTGAGGCGAAAATTCTTTGTCGTTTCAAAGCTAGACTAGTTTTAATTCTTAATTTAAGGAAAGCTTCAAAACTATAGGAATAGTTTGGATCAAAATCACACCAAAATGTCGGTAATCTTTTTTAACTACAATTCCATCTCAGCACTTTTGAGAAAAACAAAACACATTCGTAACAATCAACAATTTTCACCAACGAAGGCGACCGGTGCCAATAGTAACTATTTAGTAGGCTGTGTACCACGGTCGTTGGCGTATGGACCCCCCTTAATATAAGGTACTTTTTCCCGTGGACGGCAAAACTTCGATTCGTTCGGCTCTGATCAATCTGCGACCACCTTAAGGGTTTAATTTTTAACCGACGAAAACAGAGGAAGGTCTCAATTCGACGTGGATTTAAAAAAAAATGTATGTACACCTCTTACTCGAACACGACTCAGCCGATTGATATGACTATTTTTGTGATAGGCGATGCCTCAGGGGTGGCCTCATAAAACTTAGTGAGGATCTGATAAGGATCTTCGGATTGATGAACAGAAATGCACGTCGAGTGAGCAACAAACTGCTCAATTTGTAAGATCTCCAGTAGAACCAACCCTTTAGCTAATTGGTTAAGATTGATGGATCACCTGGAACCACCTTCTCATCACAAAATTCCTCAACAAATCACGATTACGCGTTCCAATTTAAAGAATTTAGTAGCTTTTGAATTTCATTATTTTAAATTTTAATAATTTGTAATATTGAATATTAACGATTGAATACAAAACAAAGTATAACATAGATATCATGACGTGCTACCTTCACATTCCGTAAGAGGCAACACAACACGCGGAGGCTTCAGACTGAGTTAATCTCGCGCTTCTGTTCCGTACCTACCTACTTCAAACGTGTCATCACTCTGAAAGGCACTATTTTCATACGGATGTACTGTGAGTAACATGTTTTAATACTTTAGTTTCTTGTGAATAACAATCAAATTAATATGTATTACTATTATTTTATATTAATGTGTAAAGTAGATGCGATCCGCGGTTTCGTCCGCGTAAGTCCCGATTTGGCGGGAATTTCGGGATCAAAAGTAGAATGTCATTCCCCATACTCTAAACTACCATTATGACGAATTTCATCTAAATCGGTCCAGTCGTTTGTAGTCCATTGAAATGTTACATTTTTTGGACTTAGCGTGCATTTGTCGGAGGACGCAATTTTATTTTTTAGATATCAAGAGGGGGTTGGTCTAAGCTTAAATCCAAGTTTGAGGGATTGTAGCTCTTGTCCCACGGCAGCCATCTTAGAAAAAGGGATTTTAACGGTTTTTATGGTTTATCTGACAAACTATAGGTCTTACAAAAAATATTACTTAACATTTTTTGTTGCAAATATGATTATCTACAACTTTTGTCAAGTAATTTTTAGTCGTAAACGAATCCCTCAAATCTCTCAAACTTGGATTTAAGGTTAGACTAACCCCCTCTTGATATCTAAAAAATAAAATTGCGTCCTCTGACAAATGCAACCCCAAATGTAAATTTTCAATTGACTATTGAGGGAAGACCGTGAAGAGGGAACAAACAAACGAATAACTAAACTAAATTCCGGATTTATGAATTACTTAGGATGTGTGGGTTTGATCTTTCAGTCCCAGGCACTAAAGCTGCTGACGCTATACAGGGTTATTGGTAACTAGGCTAGGAGGGCTACTTCTGTGGACCTTATCAAACAACCTTTGTTCTAGTACCTACTACTTTTGGAAATTCGAAAAAAAAATTGAAAATTCTGAGGTTATGTTAATTCGGAAAACAGCAGATTCTTTTTTTTTACATATGATAGGTCAGCGTTTGACCACTATCACACCTGCCTGATGGTAGGTGACGATGCGGCCTAAGATGTAGCACGCCTTCCTAGAAGATTTTTTTAAACAATGGTCATTAAGACTAAGAACAGTAGATAAAACTTAAAAAACAAGTCAAATTTTAAGGTTAATGACCTCTCCGTGTATGGAACAGCTGATTTTCAGATAAACCTATCCTCAAAATTTTCAAAAAAATGTTCGATTTTCTTAAAGTCATAGATGTGGTCATAGAGCAAAAGTTGTTTGTTTAGGTGTGCACAGAAGTACCCCTCATCGGCTTGCTAGTATAATTACCAATAACCTTGTATAAATCAAATCATCTTGATTAAATGCACAAGTCAATATTATTAATTATTCAGAGCTCTCGGGATGAATGTATGAAAAAACAAAAAATTTAGAGCGCATGGGATAGAGCCGCCTTTTTGATCATTATCAGTCACTAGCTGCGCTCCGCGGTTTCACCCGCGTAACTCCCGATCCCGTGGGAATATCGGGATAAAAAGTAGCCTATAACCTTCCTCGATAAATGAACTATCCAACACAAAAATAATTTTTCAATTCGAACCAGCAGTTCCTGAGATTAGCGAGTTCAAACAAACAAACAAACTCTTCAGCTTTATAATATTAAGTATAGATTAAATCTATCAAATTCAAAAGCGAAACGAGGCTTTTGACCGAGTGAATGCCTACTAATATTAGTTCATATGAAACCAATCGACCATAAAATATGCTAGGAGCAGCCATCGACCAAATAAAATGCTAGGAGCCATTTTTCCATGCTTTATGCTGAGTTGAGGCCGGTTTGCAACAAAATTCTTTGGATTATTTTCAACCATTCGTTTGTTTGCTGTATTTTTTTGTTGTGAATAATTATAATTGCTGTAAATGCAAATTACGTTCTACGTTCTTTGATTGATATATTTTATTCAAAGCAGAAATAAAGACATGAAAAGTATCAAAACCTCCGTTGTGTAGTACAAAAATCTTGGTATATCCGTACTTGGCTGAAGCACTGAAGAACCGGTTTATTTGCGCTTATATTGTGTGGACACAATACTTCAGAGGGATCATGTCGCCCGCGCCGGCGACTCCGGATAAAGAACAGTTTGCTTATATTCGTATATAATATCTGTAGCTTTTCAGAGGTATTACCTACCTACGTCTGTTTAAGTAAATATCTACTGCACAATATGAACATATTTGTATGAAATATCACTATCACTACATAGTATAAAACAAAGTCGCTTTCTCTGTCCCTATGTCCCTATATCCCTATGTATGCTTAAATCTTTAAAACTACGCAACGGATTTTGATGCGGTTTTTTTAATAGATAGAGAAAAGAGGAAGGTTTATATGTATAATACATGCATAATACAGCCGTGCGGGCGGGTCGCTAGTACGATATTAAAAAAACCAAATAGGTAAATACTACATTTTTACAGATGTGCTAATGAGATGATAATCTGGGTCACATGGAGTTCAGCTAATTGGTATTTCAACTGCACATATTTGTATGAAAATATGCATATAATAAACAACATTGTCATCCAAGTATCTGTGTAAGAAGACAAAATAATAAAATATTCTTTAAAACAAAAATAAAAAATTTACGAATTTGAATTTATTAAATACTTAACCCACCTACTTCCATTTAATAAAATTTATAAGTCCAAATGGGAGTGTGCCCAAAAGACTAACTGCGTTACCTCGTTGGATGGCGATGATTATACGCTGCCTAAGGAGCTTGGCCTTTGGTACGCGAAGCTAAAACTAGTAATTTTGAAATCTGTTTAAGTAAATATCTGTGTATTTGACTGCTACTTCATGGCTGCCTTCTTGTTTAGTTTAACAAGGGAAACAGGTAGGATTCTACTTAGTATATTTCATTAGATTAAAGGTCGTAGCACATATATTAACTCGGAAACGGATCGTCACCGCATCGCCTCGCCGTCAACCTATATAACGTAAACGTGTTGCCAAGCGATCGGCAGCTCCGAATCAACTCGGCTACGGCTAGGCGGGGTGCCGAAACACGGTTAGTCAGTATCCGAACGTGAAGTTTAGACGAAGAAACGCAAGCTAGGGTACGGAGAGTCGTAAGATAGCTTACGGTGAGACGTAAGCGCGGGTACGGCAAGTCGACCACGCACCGTACCGCGGTTCGTGAGCTTGTCCCGAAGCGAGGTGATAACGTTACGATTCTGTTGCAGTAGGGAGATTTATACAAAGAATACTGAACTGCTCGAGTTGATACGTTTACGAGTTGATATGTGTGCTACGACCTTGTTAGTAATATGTGAGCGCGTCTATCTATAACAAGTATAATATCGTTATCGATTTCGTCTCTTATATAATCGAAACAAGAAGGTAAAACTGAGGGGTGCAGCTAGTAAAGTATAAACATTATAACGACAGCAATTAAGGTACCTAATCCACGAGGGATTGTCAATAAATATCAACAAATGAAGCAAATAATGGTTAATATTTACATTCATAGTTAATGGTATGGTATTGCCGCGAGGGTGTTTGCAGTTCGCACTGTGACGACGCGTGCGCATACTGTCATGGAATAGATAATAGTCCTACGGATACTGCGCAGGGGTGATGTGGGATTTAATATGTCATAATGTTCATATGTCACTGAGATAAATATTAAACCAAAACTGCTGCTCGGAAGATTTTATTGTTTTACATTTATACTCAGTGCTTCGTGGATTATTATCCTTAAATACCTTTAACTTAGAGCGGTGTTGGACTAGTAGATACCTCGACTTTCATTCTGAAGGTCATAGGTTCAATTCCCGGCCGGTCGTGCACCAATGGATTTTTCTAATAAAAAAAGTGCGCTAATTGACATTGCTTACGGCGTAGGAAAACATTGTGATGAAATGAAGTTAGTCGACTAAGCTGAGAAGGTTAGTTTCGACCACCAGTGCCGCTAGCGTGCCTGAAGTGACTGAGTTGGATGCTCAGGCCCTCCACGGACAGGTTCGAAACTGGGCGGCGGTGGTGAAGAATGTGGCCGCCAAGTCAAAGAATCTGAAGGGCACGATGCAGAAGGCCCTCAAGGATGCGGCAAGCTTCATTGAAGAGGCTGCCGGCGAGTTGAGTCTCAGGAACATCTCCGACGAGACTGCAGCACTTCAGGCGCGCTGCGAAGCACAAGCCGCTCAAATTGAGCGACAAGCAGCGCAAATTACAGCGCTCGAGAAGGAAATGGCGGAGCTCAGGAGCTTGCTCCTGAACCCTCAGTCTCAACCCGTCGACTTTGTGGTGCCGGATGAAGTGTCCATGGCATTGGAACTTCCGGAGGTGCTTGTCCGGAAGACCACCCCGGCAAAGAAGACTGCGGCTGCCAGGAAGGCGGTTCAACAAGCCGCTCCTCTAACACCAGAGGATCTTCAGGCGTCGCTGCTTCGACAAATCGGCGACATGGTGAACGCCCGAATGGCAGCCCTCGAGGACAGGCTTCTTCCGGAGAAGCGTTTCAGGCCGCCGCTTGCGGCAGATATGATGACCGCGGAAGACAAACCTGTTGCTGGCCCCAGCAAAAGCCAGGAGACAGCCCCGCCTCTAGAAGACCAACCCACGCCTCAGCCCAACGCCCAGAAAGGGAAAGGTAAAGGCAAGGGTAAGAAGACCTTAGCGGCCAAAGAGGCAGCTGAGGCACACGGTCAGACATCGGTCGAGCCGCAAGTGCCGCAGCAGCCTCCAAAGGAATCGTGGGCAACGGTGGCCAAAAGGAAAGCGACTGTCTCCAAAGACACTAAACGTCAGTCGGCACCAAAGCCAAAGACGGTTAAGAAGAAGAAGGCGGCAGCACTCAAAGAGCCAAAAACGGCGGCCGTCGTCATAACCTTGCGGCCAGAAGCGGAGCAGCGTGGCGTCACTTACAGCGACGTCATCGACAAGGCAATCGCGGGCGTCCGTCTCGAAGACCACGGAATTGAGAAGGTCAAGTTCCACCCGGGAATCACTGGGGCGCGTATCTACAAAGTTCCCGGAGCGGACAGTGGGCCAAAGGCGGACGCCCTGGCTCGTAACATTCGTGAGGTACTGGGCTCGGATGACGTCGTTGTGACGCGGCCGACAAAGACCGTCGCAATGCGTCTAGTGGGACTGGACGACTCGGCCACTGCTGAAAAGATCGCAGCGGCAGTCGCTAAGGTCGGCGGCTGCTCCGCCGAAGACGTGAAAGTTGGGGAAGTGCGTCGCAGCCCCTACCGGAGTTGGCAATGCCTTTGTCCGCTGCCCTGTCAAGGTGGCAAAGGCGGCTTCCGAAGGTGGCCGACTAATCGTTGGCTGGGTGTCGGTGGGAGTGAAAGTCCTTGAGGCAAGGCCTCTTCACTGCTACCGATGCCTCGGCCGCGGCCACGTCGGCTGTAAGTGTGAGGCGGAGGTGGAAGCGGGCGGTCTGTGCTTCAGGTGCAGCAAGCACGGGCACAAGGCCGCCCAGTGCGACGCTAAACCGCACTGCCGACTATGTGCAGCAGCGAACAAGCCCGCCGATCATCGGGCGGGCTCTGCAGCCTGCCATCCATCTCAAGGCAAGAAGAAGCCCGGCACCAAGACAGCTGGGCAAGCGGCCAAAACTACACCTGCAAAACAGTGATGGCTGTAGGAATAGTGCAGGTGAACCTCAACCACTGTACCGACGCTCAACATCTGCTTTCGCAGAGCATGGCACAGTGGTCGAGCTCAGTGGCTATAGTCAGCGAACCGCTGTGGATCCCACGATCCAACGAGTGGGTGGCGGACGCTGACGGGGTGGCGGCCCTGTACTCTCGCGGCGCGGCTGGCTCTCCGCCTCCCCGGCAGGTGGTGAAGGGAAACGGGTTCGTCGCAGCACTGGTGGGCGACCTGTACATTGTGAGTGCATATTACTCTCCCAACAGGGACATTCCGGGCCTAGAGCGACTGCTGTCTCGCATCGAGACAGTGGTTGCCCAGAACAGGTCCTACAATGTGTTAGTCGCGGGGGACTTCAACGCCAAACACCCGGCTTGGGGTTCCCCAGTGACGAACCCGCGGGGCACGCTCCTAGCACAGTGGGCGTCCGACTTGGGCCTCATGGTCCTCAACCGAGGAACCACACAAACGTGCGTGCGGCAAGAGGGTGGCTCGGTCATTGACGTGACCCTCGGCTGCCCGGGAGCTGCAGTACGTGTGGTGGGCTGGCGGACCGTTGAGGAGGAGGAGTCGCTTTCTGATCACCGGTACGTCCGGTTTCGCGTCTTCCCTCAGCACTCCGCTCCCCAGCCCGAGGCCCAGCGCCGTCGCGACGGACCGAGGTGGGTCCTGCGTAAGTTGGACCGCCAACTGTTGGACGAAGCGCTGGCAGTGGAGACCTGGTCCGAAACGGCGGATACGGTCGACGACGTCGATTTAGAGGCGGCGAGAATACGGGAGGCGATGACAAATGTCTGCGACGTTGCCATGCCCCGGTCCGGCCCTCGCCCTCCAAAACGGCAGGTGTACTGGTGGAGCGAGGACATTGCGCAGCTCCGCAGGACTTGCGTTGCCTCGCGCCGCCAGTACACTAGGTATCGCAGGAGACGCCGCCACCGAGTCAATGAAGCGGAGGTAGAGGCCCAACTCTACGAAGCCTACCGCGCTGCCAAAAAGGTGCTAAAGATCGCCATACGGCAGGCAAAGGAGAGGGCTCGGGAGGAGTTTCTGAGGACTCTGAGTGAGGATCCATGGGGCCGGCCTTACCGCATGGTTCGTGGCAAGCTGCGAACATACGCCGCCCCTCTCACTCAGTCCCTCAACCCGGAGCTCCTCACGAGGGTAGTCGCAGGCCTATTTCCGGCAGCAGCGCCAGAATTTGTACCACCACTGATGCCACCACCGAGGGAGTCAATGGAAGTAGCCGTCGAAGAGGAGGACCCACGAGTCACCGTCGTCGAACTGCGGATGGCCGTCAGGAAGATGCAGGCGAAGAACACCGCGCCTGGCCTGGACGGCATTCCGGGCAAAGTGTGGGCATTCGCCATGCCGGCAATGAAAGACAGGCTATTGAGACTCTTCAGTGCCTGTCTGGAGAGAGGTCAGTTCCCTTGCCTCTGGCGGGAGGGGAGACTGGTTCTTCTCCAAAAAGAGGGACGCCCACCAGACTCGCCATCCTCCTACCGGCCGATAGTCCTGCTTGACGAGGTGTGCAAGCTCTTTGAGCGCATCCTTGCTGCACGCCTCGTCAGGCACCTGAGTGCCGTGGGTCCGGACTTGTCCGACGATCAATTCGGCTTCCGCCATAGCCGCTCCACGACGCACGCCATCTTGCGCGTCAAGGCGCTGGCCGAGGAGGCGGTTGGGCGTGGGGAGTGCGTCTTGGCGGTGTCCTTGGACATCGCCAACGCATTCAACTCGCTTCCCTGGAGTGTGGTAAGAGAGGCGCTCATCCATCATCGTGTTCCTCCCTGCCTCCGCCGCGTCATAGTCGCGTACCTGCGCGAGAGGCGTGTCGTGTACCCGACGTCAGCAGGAAGCGCCAGCTACCGTGTCGAGTGCGGTGTTCCACAGGGGTCGGTCCTTGGGCCGGTCCTGTGGAACATTGGATACGACTGGGCGCTGCGCGGCTGTAACCTCCCGGGTGTGAGTGTCGTGTGTTACGCCGACGACACCCTCGTCACCGCCCGGGGGAAAGACTACCGAGAGGCCGCCCTGCTGGCGACTGCCGGAGTGGCCCATATCGTGTGGCGGATCAGAAGCCTCGGACTGAAGGTCGCCCTGGAGAAGTCGGAGGCCCTTTGCTTCCATGGGCCCCGACGAGCCCCGCCCCCGAACGCCCATATAATCGTGGGTGGCGTCAGGATAGCCGTCCAGGGTACAATGAGGTACCTGGGTCTTACCCTGGACAGCCGCTGGTCGTTCGACGCACACTTCGTGCGTCTCGGCCCACGGCTTAAAGCAGCGGCTCTGGAGTTGTCCCGACTACTCCCGAACCTCGGAGGCCCGGCTGCCTCGTGCAGGCGGCTCTATACGGGAGTAGTACGGTCGATGGCGTTGTATGGCGCTCCCGTGTGGGCGGGGACGCTGACTCGCCGGTCGCTCACCATCTTGCGACAGTCTCAAAGAGTAATGGCGATCAGGGTAATCCGGGGCTACCGAACGGTGGCGGTTGAGGTGGCCTGTGTCCTGGCCGAGGAGGTCCCCTGGGACTTGGCTGCGAGAGCTCTTGCAGCCATGTTCGTCTGGCGGGAGGAAATGTTGGACCACGGAGAGCGGCCTGCGCAGCGAGAGATCGACGGTCGCCGGTCGGAGCTGCACCGGGTTGCGCTCGCTAGGTGGGCCGATCGGCTGCGAACTCCTGCGGCCGGTCGGCAGGTGTTGGAGGCATTCCGGCCAATTTTGGAGGAATGGGTGGGCCGACCACACGGCCGCCTGACGTTCAGGCTGACACAGGTGCTGACCGGGCACGGATGCTTCGGTCAGTACCTGTGCCACGTTGCGGTGCGAGAACCTGACGAGCGGTGTCACCACTGTCATGCGATGGTGGACACCGCTCGTCATACTCTTGAAGAGTGCCCTGCGTGGGCTGCCCAGCGACGGGAGCTGGTTGGCGTTGTGGGGCGGGACTTGTCCCTACCCGCATTAGTTCGGGCCATGCTCCAAGATGAGGCCTCCTGGAGCGCCGCTCTCCACTTCGCCGAGGTGGTCATGGCGACGAAGGAGTCTGCGGAGAGAGAGCGCGACCTACTCGCCTCCGCGGAGTACCCTCTCCGCGCTCCAAGACCTGGGCGCAACGGTCGTCATCGCCGTCGGCGCGACGACCTGATGCCGTCATAGGTGGGTCCTTGGCAGTGAGTGCGGGGGCACTCATTGCCATGTTTTGGACCCGGGTAGCGGGCGCACCCAGTGCTCAGGTGCGCCCCACTCTGAGGTCTGTTTGGGTTTTCTCAAACTTGCGGGCCGGGGTCGAAGAAGAATATTAACGTGTCGCCTTCACCCCGGCATCATGCGCGTGCGGAGCACCCCGGTGGTTTAGTCGGTCGGCCGCCCCGCCTTACATCTCAGGGGCTGTGCCAACCCGACACTCCCTGCCGCCTCCCCCCGGGGGCGGCAGGCGTTCCTTGGGGAATTCCACCGGGTCAAAAAAAAAAAAAAAAGGTAATGGTATGCCTATTCTATCCTGATGCAAAAAGGACATATAGTTAAGTTTTTTAGGTGATTCTGTGTGTATGTGTATGTTTTTTTCTGGCACGAATAAATTTCTATTTCAATTAAAGCACATACTTAGCATACGTCTTTCTTTCTCATTCCCACTACAACTCTCCAAAACAAACTAATCAAAAGGGTGTAAATTACATATTACATACCAAAATCAACATACCACTCGTCAAATCATCGACGTGTAAATGTAATCTCGAACCGTTTGATGTCTCAATACTGTACGACACTTGCCGGCACTCGCCGACACGTGCGCCTTATCTATTCACGCCTTTTTATTAAATAGCAAACATATTGGAATCTTTGTTTGTTGGTACAGAATATAATGTTTTTTAGGATGTTGCAAACAACAAATATTACCTACTAGATGGGGTTTTACTTCATAGATAGATGCATACTTCGGTATGATCGATGGATGTCAAATTCAGTGCGGCTTCGGAACTCTCGAGCAAACTTTGCTGCAAAGTCAAAGTAAATAAAATATTCGATTGGATGTACAGTCGGCTGCATAACTGCAGCCCTTGGTAGAGTTCAAAAATTACTATTATTGGAATGTTGGCATTCTAATAATTTTTGTTTGATAAATTGATGAGTTAGAAGACTTTAAACTTTACCTAAAGCAGGTGCCTAGAAATGAAGCTCGTGTTCATTCTTATAACAGCCGTTTTGGAGCTCTACGGTGGGTCTGCAATTATGCAGCCGACCGTATGTATACTGACAGTTTGTACGAAGATCACATAGAAACGTCTTAGAAACTAAATTAAGATGTGTGCCGTCGGAACGCGGCCATCAATGAGAAGAAGGCACAAGAAACTCATGGGTTTTTTTCATGTGATCACACTCATAAAGGTCAATATTACAAATATTTGAAGGTATTATTTTAAATGAGGCAATAAAAGTCACATCCATGGGTTCTTATCATTAAGGTACGACGAAGTATCATAGTACGCCTTACCGCTGTACAATTTCCCCCTTATTCCATAAAGAGGTTTAAGGATAGTCCGAGATTTAGATTTAAACCTTAGATTTAGATTTACTCGTGAACTATAGTCTAAACACTATCCCTATATAATCTATAGGGAAAGTGTTTAGACTATAGTGCCCTATATAAGTGTCTAAATCTAAGGTTTAAATCCACATCTCGGATTATCCTTAAACCTTGTTTTGGAATAAGGGGTTTATGTTTTATAAAAATTTTGAACTTGTAAATGTCCATTAACAAGTTCAAAATTTGTAAATGACATGTCCATGTCATTTACATTTTTACCGTTTTTAGTAACTTACCTTCTCTAACCTAATAGCTGTAATTACATATAAGTATTATTCTTCCACAAATCATCAAAGAAAAAAATACCTAAACGAAAAAGAAAATGCCAAATTAAAAGACTCAGTCAGATTATTGCGAGAGTGATAAATGTTAACTCTTAAATAATGAATATTATTTCCTCCCTCGCTGTTAAGGCGAGGTCACACTGAGACACTTAAAAAAGTTGTAAAATATTTTTTTATTTGTACTATGCCAGGTTATTATTTATGGTTTAAAACTAAGATGATTTTAACTACTAAAGTTATTAAAATGGGATATTTGCCATGTTTTTTGTGGAGCTAGATTTTTCGATGCTGTTCCACTCACCATTTTCACGAGACTTCGAGCATCGAGCTTCCCAAAAAAAACATGGTTATACGTTTTAAATAACTTTTTAAAAAAAAGTTTAAAAATGTAGCTTTAAGTACAAAATTTCAGTTTGTTTTCTAATAATTAACCAATGTTTTATTTTAAACTAGCGACCCGCCCCGGCTTCATACAGCTATAATATAGCTGTATGAAGCCGGGGCGGGTAATATTATAATATTATTATGCATGTATTATACCTATTTATCCTTCTCTTGAATGACACTATCTAATTTAAAAAACCGCATCAAAATCCGTTGCGTAGTTTTAAAGATCTAAGCATACTAAGTGACAGACAGCGGAAAGCGACTTTGTTTTATATGAGGTATTAGTGATAGCATTCAAATAATATGAATCTACATATTATAGACAGCTTATTATCAACAAGGCAACGAAAACATATTTTGTAAAGAAATTTTTTGTTCCTTTAACTTTAACTTTTTTTCACTAATTTATTTTATTAGTTTTAAGAAAACCTTTTTACTTGTTTCTGTGAGAACTTATTCGAAAGCTGACGAAAATATTTTAGTTCAAATATCTCTCAGTGTGAACAGGATGAATTTAAATAGACCAGGGATTCCGTCTGGTTTTTAATTGAAATATTTATAATTGCGCTGAAGCTTTCAGAGACGTAAGCTTTGGACACACTGCCACGACAAGTAGGTAACTAGTACTTACCACGAATTGAGAATACCTAATATATATTATCTATATCAATAAAGCTCTTATATTATTGTTAGTATATAGTATAGCTTGTATTGTTGCAAATATCTTTGAACAAAAATAAAATAGTTGATTCTTTCCGTTGAAGAACACCTCAAAAGATGTTTTTTTTTTGGAAAATTTACGATAGTTTAAGATACTTTTTTTTTACAACAGCAATTTACATAAATTTACTAACTTTTTTATTCATTCTATTAAGGATAAGTGGGTATGTTCTATATTATATTCATAGTAATTCTGAACGACTTTTGCTTCCGAAAGTACCTGAATATATCATTTTGATTATACATATATCGGGACGAGTTGGTGAATGGAAATTGTTTAATTTTTTGACTCCACGTATCCGGCGCATTTGGGCCGTAGGTTTAAGGGACGAGAGTATGAATCACTAGTATTTGTGAGGTCGAATCCATTAATTACCCACCGCACTACCAGTCGACACTACCGGTAGTGTCTTAGAGAATTTTTTTTCCCTTCTACACTACTCGCCAGTAGTGTTAACAACTCCGTGCATATAATACCAGCTTAGTCAACTATTTGTCAGTAACAAAACGAAAACGACTGAAGGAAGTCAACAATACAGTGCTTCATTTGATGTATACGTCAGGGCGCCGCCATCTTGACTACTGTTTTGTGTCTATAAATAGGAATAAAATGACGGAACGTGGTTCATTCTGTCGCTGTAGCTTCATGATGTCCGAACCTTTTTATGGTCGTACCATTTATTTGAGTTAATTAGTTTAAATACCGTTCAGTGAGTGGATTAAGCGTTGTGGTAAAATAATGCCGATGGGTATGTAATTTATATGATTAAAATATGTTCTGATGATAAGTGCCTTTATATTTACGTAACCTACAATCAGATTTGCCTAAAATACCTGGTCCTTTATATATTTGATCTATAAAAATAGTCGTTGGTCTGTGAAAAGTACTAGGCAATTAGAAGTTAGTAGAAGATAGGTAGTGCGGTGGGTAATGAATGGTGGAATCGTCCAAAATTGTTCGATTTGAGAACTCAATCATCTTAAGCGGGTGAAACAACTAACAAAAGAAAGACGTTTCTATGAGCCCGCACCTTAACGCTCTTGTAGTATGAACACTGAGCCTCTAATGTAATTATTGTTTTGCCTTTCTCTACTTAATGGAGTTTTACAGTGGAAACGAAATACATTTATATAGGTCAATCATTTATGGACGAAAGACGTTTATTGGTAAGAAAATGGTAGAAAATAACCTTTCACATTGGCAACTGAAATTCACAACCAGTTGCCAAAGAAGATCCGAACATTCTTGCTATTTAACCAGTTGCCAAAGACGATAGAAAACATAATCGCGAGTCGCGAGTGAACAGGTATCCGTAACAGGTAGCCGCATCGTCACCTACCTTATGGCAGGTGTGATAACAAAAATTTCTTTACATTTTAGTATTAATTTCAACTTGCTTGGTCCACCCGTTCCCGAGAAAATCGGTGGTGACACACACACAGACAGACGGACAAGAAAGTGATAGTATAAAGGTTCCTTTCTTTACCTTATGAGGTACTGAACTCTAAAAAGATTTAACCAGGAACACGGTTATTAAACTAGTGCTTAGTTTCCACAGAGGTCGTTCAAACCTGGGAAGACTTAAGCTGGTTAAACGGAGAGTCGTTACTAGTTCTAAAATTATTATTTTTATACTTAGCCTGTCGTGTCCCACTGCTGGGCAATTTTCCTCCATGTGTCCAGATCTTCAGCTAATTTTGGCGACGCTGCGTCGAATGCACCCAGAAGGCCAATTCTCGTAAATAACATTATTTAAATAACATTTCAAAATCATTTCGATTGTATTTCGATCACAAATAATACCCTCAAAGTCGCACAAAATATCCCCAAAGTCAGCTTTTTGTAAAAAAAACTGACTTTGAGGGTATCTTTTGCAATCAAAATGCAATTGGAATAAAAATAAATAAAATAAATAAATAAATATTTCAGGACATATTACACATCGCCATCCAGCCCCAAGCTAAGCAACTTAATGCTTGTGTTATGGGTAAACTACTTATATACTTTTTTTTGTAAATATATACATATTATACATATAGGAAACACCCAGAACCAGAAACAAGAATTTATGGTCAGCGTAAATACTTGTTCCCGGCGGGAATCGAACCCGCAACCTTCTGCGTCGCAGTCGGGTGTTCGCCCGACGCGCCACAGAGGCCGTCGCCGTGGAATGATATTGAAATGTAATTTAAACAATGTTATTTACGAGAATTGGCCTTTAGTTCGTCGCGCCATCGTTTGTTGGGTCTACCTCGAAGACGCCTGCCGTGCTAGTTCTAAAATATGTTTGCTATTAATTAAAATTCTGCAACAAGACTGTGAAAAAAAAAACAAACACTAAAATCCTTTACCAAACATGCGGACCCATCAAAAAGTGCAAACCGTGGAAAATTTAAAAACATAATACGATTTCTATGGGAACAGGCCCACATACTCAAATAGTCATTCAATGAGTAGGTACACTAATATCCGTTGAGCAAACTAACTACAAGCATATTTTCAACTACCCTCCAAAAAAACGAAGGCAATCTTATCATGCCGAAATAAAGTCTATTTTCAAATACGTTTTGTGTTTCAACGGTGAATAGTAAGTTTGTATGAAACTATTGAAACATGTTGACAAGTTTTAAGGGGAGGAGACAAATAAAAAAGCAATATCGGTGTTTGGCCACGTGGCGAGTTGTAGGTAGGTAATTTGAGATGGTGTTGGGATAATTTCAGTTCAATTTGCTATTAAGATGAGGGGTAACTACGAGTAAATATTGTGCTACGAAATGCTACGAAGATAAAATATGTGCTACGGGATGGCTACGACAATAAATGGTTTTCTCTTTCTAGTCAAACTTGACAGTGTAACGGGAAAAAATCCTTGTTTTCAAAGGCAATCGAAACAGAAACAAAAGACGATCGAAAAAACCAAAAACAAAAGACGATCGTAAATAAAAAACAAAGGACTATCGAAAATAAAAAAACAACAAGTTATTTGTTTCATCTTTATATCAATGTTTTTTTTTTTCGATCGTCTTTTTAATTTGTTGGCAATAAAGGCCTTTTACACTGTGTGCTACTAAGACTAACGTAATGCAATAAGGGTCAAATGTATATAAAATCGCTATAAATATAAAATTCTCATGTCCCAGTGTTAGTTACCTATGTCCACCTAAACGGCTGAACCAATTTCTATGAATTTTTTATGTATATTCTTTAGGTCTAAAAAACGAACTGCATCATTTTTTTTCCCTTTTTTTATATGGCAAAACAACGTTTGCCGGGACAGCTATTATACCTATAAAAAAATCAGTTTCTTGGCAAAAATGGTTATTGAATTATTAGGTACCTACTAGCGACCCGCCCCGGCTTCGCACGGTTGTATTATGCATGTATTACATCTAAAAACCTTCCTCTTTAACCACTCTATCTATTAAAAAAAAACCACATCAAAATCCGTTGCGTAGTTTTAAAGATCTAAGCATACATAGGGACATAGGGAAATAGGGACATAGGGGAAAAGTGACTTTATTTTATACCATGTAGTGATAGTGATAGTGATGATGCTCCTAAGTACCCACCCCCTGCTACCACTTGGTCAACACCACTCTTAAAAAAAAGTCAACATAATATCATGCAGTCTTCTAAGAACTATTTCGGGATACCAACCTACTTACTTTATTTTTACACGTACCTAAGTTTATATACCTAAGTTTTTTAGGATGAAACATGTTTTCATTTTACGAATGACAAGCAAGTAAATGGAGGACATTTCGATAATGGGACGTTTTGCTGCCAGGCCATTTTGATTTGTAGGATAATTTGTTTTTAGGCCCTTCTAATAAGTAAGGCTATTTTCAATTTCCCAAAAAGTTATTGATTAATTTTCACATTACTTTTAATAACGATGACAGCTCTGAAATATTGCATAGCTGTATCTACACTACAGTCTACACACCGCGTGAAAAAGGCAAAAAAAAAATCGCGGAAAACAAAAAGGCGCAAGAATTTAAGACAAACGTTCTTAAATGGACATTCTTCATTACAAAAGACGGACGGAATGTGAGGTCTATTCTTTCAACTCGCCATCGGGATAAAGCGTTAATGAAATACCGCCTTGATGAAGCTGAAGCTCTCGGTACGTTTTTTTTAAAGGGAATTTAAATGTCGCGACGACTTTATTCAGCTTTTATTGCTTGGTCGCTTTAATTTTGCTGTGAATTTTAATGGTCGTATTATTGTTATGAGTGAATTTAATTAAAAATTCAGTTTGATATATTTTTCATTTTTAGGGTTCCGA
This sequence comes from Idaea aversata, assembly GCA_907269075.1. Classification (NCBI taxonomy): domain Eukaryota; kingdom Metazoa; phylum Arthropoda; class Insecta; order Lepidoptera; family Geometridae; genus Idaea; species Idaea aversata. The sequence goes on from OU026101.1 coordinate 11,552,713, forward strand.
AAGTACCCAGAAGATAAATTGGGACCACATTACTAAGACTTCACAGTCAGACAGACAGTTTGTCTGTCTGTCATCAGGCTATGAAGTGTGACAGCTAGACAGTTGAAATTTTTACAGGTGATGTATTTCTTTTCCTGCTATACCTAACAACAAATTACAAAAAACAGGAAAAAAATGTTCTGTGGTGTACATTTATTCTAGCCCAGCAGAACCCATAAGAGGTCTAAAATTCATATCTCGTCGGAGATAACTTAAATTGTATTCTTGGATGCCATTTCTAGGTAAGTATTTTTCTTTGTTTTAAAGTTAATAGCGAAAAATAATGTTACAACTCGATCGGACTAACACACGTAAAACCGTGGGGCGCCGTCAGTTTAATAAAACTCAACATAGCCAATGAATACATAACCGCAATATAAATAAATAATCATTCAATCAGTAGAATAATGTAGGTATATATACATCTATATCCCTCGATATCGACCCACTAAGTGATATGTCCGCTTACGTGCATTATTGATGTGCACCCGGTGGAATTCCCAATCCACTGCAAACTCTGCCGTCTATACTGTAGGCACAAATACCTAGAGGTATAGATAGATATCTGTACGTCTTTGTTTATAGATTGACTAGCTTGTGCTCCCGACTTAGTCCGCGTAGAAGTCGAAAACGGTTTAAGGATTGGACCAAGGAATCACTTTGTCCCATACAAACTTTGCCCCCTTTTTCGTAGAATTTAGGACTTTTTCCCTTATCGGATGTCTACGTCAATAAAAACAACACACCCTCCAAGTTTCAGGTCTCTACGATAAGCGGTTTAGGCTGTGCGTTGATCCGTTATTCAGGACAAAGCATTTTAAATGTATAGATATACCTACTAGGGTAAGATCTACCGTCAGACCTTCGTGATTTTATAAAAGTTGAGAATTACTCAGCGTATTCCTCCAACACGGTTATAAACGATGTGTTATTATGAAGTTCAGACCATAGTTGCTACCATAGCAAAGCTACCATACATTGACGACCCAGTTGGCACAATGGTCACCACGCCGGACTGCCAACACAGGGTTGCGGGTTCGATTCCCGCCTCAGACAAGTATTTATGCTTAGATATTTCTCTGAGGTCTGGTTGTTTCTATGTATTATAAGTATATATTTACAAAAGAAAAGTATATAAGTATAGTATATCCGTTGTCTAGCACCCATAACACAAGTCTAGTTACTTAGCTTGGGGCTAGATGGCGATGTGTGGAATGTCCTGCAATATTTATTCATTTATTTATTATATACCATAGCAAAGCCAAGAATCTAACCTGTAAATTTTGCAAAAAAATTGCCTATTTATGTACCAATCGAAAATATCGGTAAGAAATCGGTTAAGGGCTACTTTTATGCACCTAAAATCAACTTTTGTTCTACGACTTTAGGAAATTCGAACAGTTTTTGGAAATTGTTGAGGTTATGTCAATTCGAAAATCAGCTAATTTGTTTAATTAAAGGTCATTCAGACTTCTATTCAGAAGGTAAATGACCAACGCGTAAGTAAAAGTTGATTTTCAGAAAAACATAACCTCATTTTTTGTTTCTAATTTCCAAAAGTCGATAAACAAAAGTAGACTGTTAAAGGTGTATAAAAATATCACTCAACCGCTTTCTTATTGGCATAAAATTACATTAGAAAAAGCAGCGCCATTTTACAGACCAGTCTTTAGAAGAGAAAGGTGTCAAACGTTAAAAAAACATGTAAAAGTTGAAAGTTGAACCGCGAGAAGTGACCCAGCAGCCAGCGCGCGAACATCGTGAAATCTTTCCAAGTGTAAAAGTTGCGGCCGCGGCTGGCACAAGCCGAAGCACCGACTATGTAGTGACGAACATTGCGGTTCCATCTTCCTTGACATACGGAATCTTTTAGTGGAAATGTTGCTCTACTTTGTTAATAAAAACATTGAAAAAAAAATATCAGGCACCCACAAACAGAGCATTAGGTTTTTGCGTCGGGGGTTAATAGAGGAAGAGAGAAATAATAATATTCTGGGCTGAAATTTTTAGGCAACCCATTTGCAATATTTTTATTGACCTATTTAATCACTACATAGTATAAAATAAAGTCACTTTTCGCCGTCCCTATGTCCCTTTGTATGCTTAGATCTTTAAAACTACGCAACGGATTTTGATGCGGTTTTTTTAATAGATAGAGTGATTCAAGAGGAAGGTTTATATGTATAATACATGCATAATATAGTCGTGCGAAGCCGGAGCGGGTCGCTAGTTTGTTATAAAATAAGTACTTCTCATCCATTAAACAGCTCGATGAAGGTCGTCCTTTAAGGGATCTCCGACTATAATACCACGTTTTGTAAATAAATCAGCTTGTGTGTGATATTAAAAAACTCAAGAATACCTATTTTAAAGTTCTAATAGCGCTATAAAATAAATAAGACTTGTAGTTTATTGTCTACAATCTGCATGTTATTGCTAATGTGAAATGCAATGTGATGGTAGGTATGTGCTCTATTCTTTTCTATATCTAGTTTTATAGTGGCCTGAATCTCGTACCCACGCAAAAGTTACCAAAATCTTTAAATTTTTTATGATTTTGACCAGCTTTTGCCCGCGACTTAGTCCATGTAGAAATCGAAAATGGACCAAGGAATCATGTTGTGCCATACAAACTTTGCCCCCCCCCCCTTTTTACCCCTAAGAGGTAGAATTTCGGAAAACCCTTTTCTTATCGGTTACCTACGTCATTCAAAGATCACATCCTCCAAGTTTCAGGTCTCTACGATCAGCGGTTTAGGCTGTGCGTGGATCCGTCAGTTAGGACAAAGCAAAAGATTTTTAATTCATTAAATTAGAATTTATAACCTGTATTCTGTATATTTCTCATTGGATTATTATTATAGACGACCCAGTTGGCACAATGGTTACCACGCCGGACTGCCAAACATAGGGTAGCGGGTTCGATTCCCGCCTCAGACATGTATTTATGCTTAGATATTTGTCTGTGGTCTGGTTCTTTCTAAGATGTATTATATGTAAGTATATATTTACAAAGCATATCCGTTGTCTAGCACCCATAACAAAAGTCTAGTCTACTTAGCTTGGGGCTAGATGGCGATGTGTGAAATGTCCTGCAATATTTATTTTTTATTTTATTATTCTTTTTACTCGAAATAAAGCCCCCTTCAGACCGTACCACGAAGCAGGTGTGAATCGAACACGATTTAGCCATCAGCGCGTCGCGCGTCGTCAGTCGCGACTTGCCTCCCCTCAGAATTGAATAGTCTAGTTGCAGCTATTGTGTGCGAGCAATTGGGCGTATGTGGCTTCCGTAAGACAATGGGTGGTGGGGAGGTTTCCGATCGATAGTAGACTTAGTTTTGGAAACTTAATCATTCGTTGTTGTCGTTTGTTATTGTTCATAGGTTCGATTAAACGTAAGACGTTTCTGAGAAAATAATCTTCTTTTTTTTAAATTTAGTAAAATACTGAATAAGGCTATTCCGCCATTATTAAAATTGTATCATAGCCTGTCATAGTCTATAGTTTATCATAGACAAAAGAGTTAATTGTGAACATTTACATTTTTGACATTCGTAGTTATAGATAGGTAATTTTATTAGTACTTACAACACAAGAAAGAATATAGAACACATCGGTATATACACCAAGTAAAGTAACAGCTAGAAGGTATAAGTTACACAAATGGGTGACCTTATCGCTGATATTTTCGATTTCTTCCAGACAACCTTGAAACCTTTGCCATATACCTAGTTCTAAAAGATTTACGAATCAGAAATTATTGGTGCTGGGCAAACCTACTCTATCTTCAAACAAAAAGGATTCAACTAAACAGGTCGGTCTAGTTGCGGGAAACGGTCTCTATACAAGTACAAGTGCTATTAATAGAAAATGTTTTTGGCGGCCGCGGCCGTGCGCTGCTTGTATGAAAAACAAAAAATATTCTACCTACTATTTCTAAGTAGGCGGTTCGTAAGCATACCTAATTATCACTACATAGTATAAAATAAAGTCACTTTTCGCCGTCCCTATGTCCCTTTGTATGCTTAGATCTTTAAAACTACGCAACGGATTTTGATGCGGTTTTTTTTTAATAGATAGAGTGATTCAAGAGGAAGGTTTATAATGTATATTACATGCATAATATATAGCCGTGCGAAGCCGGAGCGGGTCGCTTGTTTATTTTATAAATTGGATTTAAATTAAAAAATAAGTCAGCCGAACAATTTATTTTTTATCACAGTTGCTCATAAAGTGAATCTTATTAAACCGCTTTTAGGCTCATAATGCAACGTAATACACGCGTGCGATAAAAAAAAATCCAACTAGTGTTGGAAAATAATACGTCATCCCGATATGTCAAATACGTATCTTACTGCTAATGACATATAGTAGATGAAACATTCTTAAGGACATCGTTCAAATCGTACCCAAAAATTAACGTGCCGGCCACAAAAAAAAATGTTTCTATCTTGTAGAGAATAACATTTTAAATAATGTTTAATAAGGCAACAAAGAGCTACGATGAACCATCGTTGAGTTATTTTACATTGAAAACCCAAAAAAATGCATTTTGTAGAGATCCGTTTGACCACTTCTAAGATATTACTACAGAAAAAATATAAAAATAAGTAGTAAATGGATAAGTTTTGTCTGTTTTTATTATATTTATATACATAGGTATATCCAATAACCCTTTCAGAAGTTATAGTGGGATCTTAAAAGTGGTCAAACGGATCCCTATAAAATGCATTTTTTGGGTTTTCAATGTAAAATAACTTAACGATTTTTGATCGTAGCTCTTTGTGGCCTTAGTAAACATTGTTTAAAATGTTATTCTCTACAAGATACAAATAATTTTTATTACTGGCCGGCATTTTTTTTGTGGGTATTTTTTGTTAGAAACATGAATGATCTCCTTTATCTGGGTTATACTGTTTTGATGTATAGAAAAAGGTACCATCCAAAGAGTTTTTAAGCCTTGCTGGCTTAAAACTCTTTGTTGGTACCTTTTTTCTTCTTTTCAAAAGGTTGTCTCTAAAGTCTGCGAACGATAATATTACGTAATGACGTCTTTGAAAATAATTAAAAATTGAGTTTTGTTTTTATTTTGTTTTTTCTTTAGGTACATAAATATATTTTTTTTATATATTCTGTTTTTAATGAAACCCGGAACTAATATATTCTGTTTTTAACCGCCGACGCAAAAACAAATGAAAAAAACCCTAAAAAAATATTGTATGTCAGACGCTGTATAGGTTAAAAGTCTTTTGCCTAGCCTTTCGGGAGTGTAATTAACAAAAAATAGTAAACATAACCTAAAATTCTTTAAAACTTTTTATTATTAAAATTTTAACAAGTCTTTTTTTTTTATTCGCAACTGTGATAAAAAACGTCGTACGATACACGTGTGAATTGATCATTCCATCTCGGCTTTTGCCACGCTCGCGTACCGCTCGCGCGTCATAAACCGCCTCTATGGAATGATCAACTTTCCACACTTGTATCGCAATGTACTATTAACGTGACTCACATTAATTTATCTAGATTTGTTATTTTTACCATAAAAGTAACTACAAAAATATTAGTACTTACCTACCTATGATCCAATCATTAATCAAATGAACTAAAGTGGTCGGAAAACTGTCCATTTCACCGAGGATTCTAAATACTTTTATACATAATAATTGAATTTTAGTCCATTTGAGTAATTAATTAGTCATAGTAGGTAGAGTACACCCATCGGCTTAAAATGAAATCTAAATTCACCCCATAAACTCGTTACCAAACGAAAATTAAATTTAGTCCCATATTATTTTGTTCGTTAAATTCATTATCCATTTACGGTTTCGCAGGCAATTGTTTTAATCCGATACCGAGCGTGGCCCGATGTGGAATGAAATAATTTAATAGTCCCCCTGTGGACCCTCTCTCGGATTCAAGATGGCGGCGCGGGGCGGAGCGAAGGGTGGGGCCTGCCGCCTCATTTGAATTTCGAACTCGAGCTTTCCGAACGTGTGTTCGAACCGGTTTTCGGCCAATTAATTTCTGTATAATTCGGTTTCTGCATTCTGTCTGTACAGGGCTTAATTGGTGGTGTGTTGTAGGGCTGCCGTATGAATTGATTTAATTATTTTAATTTTGATATTAATTGCGGACAATTAAAGCCCTTTGTAAATAATTTTGAATACAAACAGATAAGTTCTTAATCTTAGTACGAAAAGAGGTGTAAATTTTGCTCAGATACTCAGTGTAGTTTTATTTATTGGAGCAATTATTTGAGTTTTATTTCAAAAAACAGGCATAATTTTATTACTCACATTAAGTTTGTATAATAGAAAATATAGTCGTTGCTTATCTAAAGACAAGTTTTATAAATATACTGCAGGAAATTTCACACATCGCCATCTAGCCCCAAGCTAAGCAGTAAGCAAATAAGCTTGTATTATGGTGTCCAGACAACGGATATAATGCTTATATATGTTTTTCTTTTGTAAATCTAAAATTATTCTTAATATTATTTAATATACCTACAGACCAGCAAAAAATATAATTAAGTACAAAAATATGAAACTATATAGTCCCGTGTGTCCCGTAATGAATGGCCAAGCGGGCACTTACGGATAGAGGACACTGTGCCGGATCAGAAAAACGAAAGTTATGTTCTATGAAAGTCTCTCGGTTTCCGAGATATCCGCCATTTTAAAAAAATTAAAAATTTCACTCCGTTCTCTATGTTTTGTGATGCCAAAACTGCAAATAAAGGAATTATCCCAATCTGTTTTTTGGATAGTATTCCAGGATAAATGTGCTATCGAATGCAAATAATATTTTTATGACACATTGAAAGTCTTTTTTAAACTAAGATTTAACTCAAACTTCATGGTTTTTAATTTTTTAACCTGAACTTGATCTTTCCCGGTGTAAAAAAAATGTATGGTTACCTAGTGCCAAAAAAAAACTTGCCTATTTCATTGAGATTATGAAAAAGTATAATAGGTATAGGTATATAGAAAAAAATAGGAAATAAAATTAAAAAGAAAAGAAATAACAAAAAGAAATCTCAAATGTTCATCGTTTTCACAAATGATGTTATAACGTAAAATTATCGTCCGTAAACTGACTTTACAGACAATATTTTTTTTGATAAAAACAAACAAAAACAATTCAATTACATCACTCCTCCCCCGCGCCTCACACAAAATGGGACGCAATTTTTCCAACAAAAAGTCTTTAATATTACCAAGCTCGCAAACACTGTATTCAGAAGTTTCACAATATTATGTAGAGTGGTGTAATGCCGACACAAAGGCTCTCTCACTCTGTAAATAACGCTTTGTTCTACGAAGCCAAATTTTGACAATCACTAGCGTACTCTGTCGCGTCGACGATCGTCGTCTCTACTTGTGCTTGTGTGGGTTTGGCATAGATTAAAATAAAAAGTAATGGGAACATAAATCAACTTCCCAGCTCCACTCGTTCCTGAAAAAAGTACGTCGTGACACACACGGAAAGACCGACGGACAGACGGAAAAAACGGAAAAGAGCTCAGTTGTGTTAAAAAAAGGTAATTATTATATAAAAATTCCGTTGAGAGCTACTTCTGTGCATCCTAACAATCAACTTTTGTTTTATGACTTTTGGAAATTTTAATTTACTTAATTTTAATTGCTCTTAAGCCTAGTTCGCATTAAGTTAGTATTTTAGTCGAGTAGCGAGTAATTTAGTAGCTAAAATACTCGCTACTGCCCAAAAACCGTTCGCAGTACAGTTTACATGTTAGTGGTGTATTTCAAGATGACCACCTACAAAACAATGCAACGATAAGGCGGCAACTAATCAACTCGACTCATTCGACAGGTTCGAACTTGTTTAGCTGGTGAGCCAGTGAGGGACGCGTGGGGGGAGGGCTGCTACTCGCTACTCGCCTAAGAAAAATAGAATTAAATGGATCGACTCGACTAAATTACTTACTAACCTACTCGACTAAATTTCAGATGTTCAGACACGTTTAGGTACTAAATTACTCAATACTCGACTAAAATACTAGCCTAATGCGAACTAGGCATAAAGCTAGTATTTTAGTCGAGTAACGAGTAATTTAATAGCTAAAATACTCGCTACTGGTACTCGCTCCTCTACAAGGTAGAAAATCCAAAATAGTTTTTGGCGTGCGCTGTGAAAACTATTGATGATAGAATATTAGTCAGGATTTCTTGCCTAATAAATACATTTTGTATTTGTCTAAATACTAGTTTGGATTAACGAATAAGTTATGTTAGTCAAGCTAGCTTTCAGTTTCTTTTAACTAAAACTGCACCACTATCCACTCTAAGTATTGCCTATTGTTCAATGTCCAAATTGAAAATCGAACCTCTCATCTACCAGCACTTAATCTTTGACAGTTGCGTCTGTGTGCGTGAGGGGGCGATCAGGGGTAGTGTCAGTGTGTGAGTGTAAAGATACGTACACGTCTGTGTGAGTGTATACTGATAGACTGGTAGGGTTGTATGTGTGTGAGTTTGTCTACGTATAGGGATGTGCTTTTTTAGTTCAAGAGGCCGATGTAAAAAGGGTTAGCAAAATTTACTTTTTAAATCTTATTTTTTACGCGATAATAAAAGTTAATTTTTTAAACACGGGTCTATGAGTCCATGTTATTTTAAAATTTACGTTTCGATCGTGGTGCCCCGATCATGGTAGCGGAAATGGATTTGAATGGGTTAGATGGATAGATAACTTTATTTGTACAACATAGAAAGGAACATAGAACACGATATTTATAAAGTTATGTAATAGCTAGAAATTATAAATTGCACAAATGGGAGTTTCTTTAGACAAATTTTTATTTTTATTTATTATTTTAATTATCAACGCACAACTCAAGGATTGATTGGGGTAAAATTCGGCAACAAATGGCTGTTCCGAAGGCACACATCCCAACTTAATATTTAAGATGCTTCAATGTATGTCATACAAATTGTATGATTCCTAATGAATAAAGAATTTTGACTTAGATTTTTTAAATTGATTTTGATTTTGTAATTGTTAAGGAATTCCGAAAAGTAACGCCTGACGCAATCAATTATTTTACACTTTTTTACAGCGACCGCTCCGTCTACACCCCGAAGTAGCAGTAGGGACGCTACCCCAGTCCAATGTTGACAATTGATGGATATCCCGTGTCTTCAAAAGGCAGGATTAATGCCAGTCTTGTTCACTAACAATGGACTATTCAAGATGGATTCATCTTGAAACGCGTCTATCTCGTATTTGACTTCGTACTTTTGTACTTTTGCCACTTTTTAGATGTTAGAGGATGGTAGGTACTAGGTATCTACTTGAATGGATTAGTCGGTTTGGGATAAAGCAAGGAATCTGTAGGTTTACAGTGTTTGAAGAAATTTTTTAAATTCATCTTCGGTACTTTTTAGGGGGTTCACTTTAGGTACTTAGGTACTCTTTGTTATAAAAACCGGCCAAGCGCGAGTCAGACTATCACACGAAGGGTTCCCAGGTACCATGATCTATGAACTCAATGGCTTTCTTGCTGAGAAATCTTATTATGACATTAGAGAATTTTTCAACAGTGACATCATAATTTTATCTTTTGGTTTTCGTTTTGACATTATTTTTATTATTTTATGTTACTATTGTGGTTTTTATTTTTAATCTATTTAAGTAATTTTTTACTTGATATTTTGACATTTTAATTAACTATTCACTCTTTTAATTTGAAGTTAATTTTATAACTAACGTTCACATGTCAATAGGCGAAACATAGCTGTACCATATTTTAATTAGTAAGACCATTGTAATTACCTACGTTTATGGAAGAATAAATTAATATGAAAATGTATAGGAGCCTCACTTAAATACATTTTTTTTCTATTTTTAGTATTTGTTGTTATAGCGGCAACAAAAATACATCTGTGACAATTTCAACTAGACAGACAGTAAAGTCTTAAAAATAGGGTTCCGTTTTCACCTTTTGGGTACGGAACCCTAAACTGTCCTAGTTTGTCCGATGACGATTCTTTTTCAAAATAAAATGGGAACCACATAGCTACAATAACACCAGCGTGGCAGATCAACGGGCTCGGTGTCTTCAATCGCCGACATCTCTTCCGGAAGCCTGTAGCAACCTGAAAAGGCTGCTAGCCTTCTGGAAGGACCTGGGATGGTTGAAGCATGGAGGTAGGGTTGAAGTGACAAGTAGGATATTCTCACACGCTCACACGCCAAATAATGAGGCTAAGTGCGGAAACAGCCCCGTAAAACTAAACTAAACTAGCTACAATAACATCTCAAAAGTCAATTTTTTTTATTTCTTTGTAAGCTTATACATTAAAATTTGAATAAAGACCACATAAAATCGTCTTAAAAACTAAGTTAAGATGTGTGCCTTCGGAACACGCCCACCAATGAGAAGAAGGCACAAGAAACTCATGGGGTTTTTTTTTCATGTGATCACGCTCACAAAGGTCAATATTACAAATATTTGAAACTATTATTTGAAATGGAGCAACTAAAGTTACGTTCATGGGTTCTTATCATTAAGGTAAGACGAAGTATCATAATACGCCTTACTGCACAATTTATGCTTTATAAAAGTTTTGAACCTGTTAATGAACATGTCGTATTACATCTTGTAGTAATGCTGTGGTATTGCTACGAGTGGTTGCTACGGCGAGTGCTACGAAATATGAATTCAATTAGGCAAAGGTTATTTATTATTATTAATTTTGGTTTTGAAAAATTATGAGAGTTCAGGAGAAAATATTAACAAAAATAAGATCCGGACTTACGCGGGTGGCGCGGGGTGCAGCTAGTTTTACAATAAATTGAAAGCTCTATCTATAAGGAAACACATAACATAAATATTAAAAATCATATTAAACTAAAACTTTCTCCAAGTAAATTCAAGACGAAGTATAGCCCGGGAATAATTATTGACTCGACCAATAATCTAAACAGATAAAACCGTATTAAACTAAAACATTCTCCAAGTAAATTCAAGACGAATTAGATCTACAGATGTCCTTTGCCCGGGAATAATTATTGACTCGACCAATAATCTAAACTGATAAAACCATATAAAACTTAAACATTCTCCAAGTAAATTCAAGACGAATTAGATCTACAGATGTCCCTTGCCTGGGACCAATTATTGACTCGACCAATAATCTAAACAGATGAAACCAGATAAAACTAAAACATTATCCAAGTAAATTCAAGACGAAGTATATCTACAGATGTCCCTTGCCCGGGAATAATTATTGACTCGACCAATAATCTAAACAGATAAAACCGTATTAAACTAAAACATTCTCCAAGTAAATTCAAGACGAAGTATATCTACAGATGTCCCTTGCCCGGGAATAATTATTAACTCGACCAATAATCTAAACAGATAAAACCATATAAAACTAAAACATTCTCCAAGTAAATTCAAGACGAAGTATATCTACAGATGTCCCTTGCCCGGTACATTATTGACTCGACCAATAATCTAAACAGATAAAACCATATAAAACTTAAACATTCTCCAAGTAAATTCAAGACGAAGTATATCTACAGATGTCCCTTGCCCGGGACTAATTATTAACTCGACCAATAATCTAAACAGATGAAACCAGATAAAACTAAAACATTCTCCAAGTAAATTCAAGACGCACAAAACAGAAATCAGAGACTACAAGGAAATTATCGTAGACAACGGTTTATTGCGCTATCTCCACTTGTAATATGTACCAACTAACTATACCTACTATATATCTACAGATGTCCCTTGCCCGGTACATTATTGACTCGACCAATAATCGTGCGAGTCCGCGCGCCTTTTCCACGTTCTTGGGCATGTTTGAGTGGAGATAGGTTTTTTATTACAATATTTTCTGATAACAGTTTTTTTAAACGGGATATTCGTCATGCTTTTGTTGTTTATACTTTGTAGAGTTTAATATTCTTGTCTCGTGAATATCAAGCTTGTAACAAAATATATCGAGCTCCACAAAATAAAAATAAAAACGTGTAATAGCTTAAAAACGTAGTAAATAGATTTAAATAACTCTAGTAGTGAAAAAAATCCTATTTTTTAGTTTAAAATACAATGATTTCTGGTATCAGTAGTTGACTTTCGAACCCACTACGTTCAGAATGACGTCAAAGTATCTACCACTAGATCAACATTCCGGCTGTGCACTAATAAGTTTTTGCAGTTAAAAATCTTACGGTAAAGGAAAACATCGTGATGAAATCCGCAGCTTAATTCTCTTCAGACCTATTCTTGAGAATTTGAGGTGGTGACTTGAGGTGGTGGTTCTGGGATTGTGATAACAATCATAAGGTCAAAGTCCTACAGTCTAGGACCTGAACCTTATGATTGTTATGTGGTTCCTAACCTTTTCAAAGTTGGCACCCCTACGATTTAGCTAGGGAATCTCATTTACCCAATCCAATCACATTACCTCAATATTTGTACTTATCAGTGATCAACTTATTACTCTCGCAAAGTTACATTTACCCCTTACCCTTGTAGGGGTAAATGCAACTTTGCGAGCGAGAACTTTGCGATCACCCCCAATTAAGAAACCGTAATCCTCGCACATGAAGAAATCTATTGTCTGTATAAAAAGAGTATCTCTCTCTACATTATCTCGTCTCGATCGTAGTTCTTATCCCCACAAATTCCGTCGCGTGATTAAATGAGCCGCCAGCCATTGCTATATTGCTGTTCGACGCGTAATGTCCCACCTAACGGCTAACCCCCTCGCTCGGACACTCGTGACTTGCAAGCTATTGTTTTCAGTAGCATATACCTACCCACTTATATAAATGGCGCTTTTCTAGAAGGTTCCTTGGATTTATCATCATCTGGTGGAGAATGTTTTAGTTAATGTAAAAAATAATTCAACAATATTTACCCAATCAAAAGACCATTTCTCTGTCCCCCGTAACTTAAGACATAAAAATAGACTAGCCTTACCTAATTCAAATTTAGCCTTACACTCTTCGGGTCCTTATGTAATGTGTGTAAAAATATATAATAAAATTCCAGTAAACATTAAGAATGAAAATAGAATTCACATATTTAAAAAACTATTGCAGCGATATTTAGTAAATAAGGCTTACTACACAATACAAGAATTTATAGATGATAACTCTTATAGTAAGCATAAATAAATTAAATATGTTTTGTAATATAGTATGTAAGTAAACCTATATTGTAGTGCCCAACCGGGTTCATGTTGTGTCTAAATTGAATTTATGTAAACATCTATACCTACTTACACATGAAACAATAAATGATGATTAAAATCGTTTACTTAATATTATAATTAATCCATTACTAGCAGCGCTACGCGGTTTCATCCGCGTAACTCTCGATTCCGTGAAAATATCGGGATAAAAGTAGCCTATGTAATTCCCAATGAATCAATGTTATACTAAGTTAACCTCATACGAAGTTTCACCAAAATTGGTCCAGTAGTTTCGGAGCCTATTTGTTACAAACAAGAAAACAAAAAAATCTTTCCTATTTCAAATATACAGGCTGATCTTTTAATGTGGGCCTTCAGGGCTATATCCTAAACTATGAGAGATAGCGAAAAACGCTGAAAGGCCCCACTGTAAAAGTGCACTTAACTAACTAAGCTGCGTGGACCACGTTCCAACCGAGTCGAAATTGCAGATATCTTTTTCGGTTAGTTCAAAGCCAAAATACGTTTTGGAGAGCCATTCAATTTCCCAACTTATTCATTTAAGTACACTTCCTATCATTAATCAAAACATTTGTTCTTCAATCCCCTGCTTCTACCATCAATCTTTATAGGACATCCCATTCTACCAAATTGTTGACAAAATTCTACCAATTTCTACCAACCCTACCAATCTTGACCGGACGTTAAGCCAGTCATTTATACCCTAATATCGTCCGCCTAAATTCATTACATGGCTTCTTAGATTGCTTTTGGGAAAAAATATTTCTTTGGGTCCAAGTCGTTGACACGGAGTAGTTATGTTAGATATGGCCTTGGAATTTTCGGTATATTCTCACTAGTACGTTAAGTACAAAACTGTTCTTTAAGGAGCTAGCGAGACTTTTGTACTCACTATAAGTACAAAATAAGTGCAACTGTTTTTTGTCATAGTTTTGTTCAAATGACCATCGGAACCGAAACAAAAGGCGATTGAAACTAGACATGGGGCGGGTAGTAGAACGGGTACTCGCTGAACGGGTACCTACCCGACACATTCTGCGCCGGGTACTCGTGGGTACCCGGAAGACAATCGAAACGTAAGTAAACAAAAAACGATCCATGCCATAGTAAAAGACGATCATAAACGGAAACAAATTACCATCGAACTATAACAAAAGACGATCCACAATGGATTTTCCTTAGTAAAAAATGATGAGCGCTAATTGACTTTGCTCTTTTAGTGAAGGAAAACATCGTGATGAAACTGAGAGAGTATTATAGGTGGTAAGCAAGCGTAGGTACTCCATTCTCACTTAAAAAAGGACCCGTCTAAAAAGGTTTAGTTGCGGAAAAAAGGCTTTAAACATGTAATACAAGTACAAATAGTTTCTATATATAACCATTGAATACTAGGTATTTATAGGAAGGCAAACATTTGGTGGATGTGTAATAGGTAGCTGTGCCGACGACAACGTTGGAACATTTTTCAATGTAACAAAGCGAATATTGGAGAGCCTCACAAAGGCCACGAGTAGGAAGGGCTTAGTGAAGGGAATGTATCGACACAATCCGGGGAAGAAAATACCTTCTAAAAATACCAAGAGATAAAAATAAAGCACCTACTCACCTACTTATTTCCTTCCTATTTCAGGAGAAAACCTTTAGAAAAACCTTTACCTTTAGAACGCCTGTGAGACATGTAATTGTAGGCGTCATTCAGCCAGATGGGCTGATACGCCGTTGACTACTTATGGCGTCAAAATTTTATTGTCTTTACACTATGTTTTTTTTTTTTTTTTTTTGTAAAACGGAACGGATTAAAAGTACTAATTTAATTAGACTACCAATACCAACTTTTACTTGGGTTGGCGTCTGTGGTAAGTTTTATTAAAAAATTACTTAGTTTTAGTTAGTTTAAGCTATAAATAAAATAAAACTTTAAAACTAAAAGTTAGAGAATTCCTTTCAGCAAAAGTGATCACCCTAACTTTCTTTAAACTTAATTGTTTGTAATAAACTGATACCTAACAGATTGGAACAGTACCCTTCCTAACGGTCAGGCGAAGACGGCCTATGATGGCTTTCAAATCTAATCTGGCCAAGATTTGGCATGTACACATGATAGAAGTTAAATTTTGCCAAAAGCCAGCCAGGACTTTGAATTTAAGATTGGGATACTAACAAAACCGACTGAGATATTAAGTCTGAAGTAGTATGATTCAGATTCAAGTCATTTTAGGTTAAAGTGAGTCCCTTTTTGCCTGAGACACAGAAATCTACTAGTTCAGGCATATGTGTTTATATTGTTTTCTTGTATTGGTTCTTAGTTTAGGTACTATGTAAAATATTTTTTGGTTAAACAGGCAAACTTAACCTTTTTATTAATTTTAAGTAGACGTAGTTTGACAGCATTTCACATAATATTTATTAGACAAATGTCATCTCAGTCTGCCTGTGACCATGGGATCTGCAAAGTTCCCGAAACGTCAGGTTTAAAACAAAAATAAAAATGCGAATATATCCGTTCAAATATAATTATATTTATAAATAGGCAAGTCTTTTTCTGAGATGGTCAGATTTTTAATAGAGCTATGATTGGATCGATTAGTAATAGGTTGATTTCAGTGAAATACAGTACTAGCTTAACAATTGACGACCTCTGTGGCGCGTCGGGCGAACACCCGACTGCGACGCAGAAGGTTGCGGGTTCGATTCCCGCCGGGAACAAGTATTTATGCTGACCATAAATTCTTGTTTCTGGTTCTGGGTGTTTCCTATATGTATAATATGTATATATTTACAAAAAAAAAAAAAAGTATATAAGTAGTTTATCCGTTATCTGGCACCCATAACACAAGCATTAAGTTGCTTAGCTTGGGGCTGGATGGCGATGTGTAATATGTCCTGAAATATTTTATTTAATTTAGATGCTAATAAATAAAAAAACCCATTAAAACATAAAAAAAAACTTTCCTATTTATAATTTTAGTGTAGACATTATTGGTAGCTTTTTATCCCGAATCAGGAGTTACACAGGTGAAATCACTACATAGTATAAAACAAAGTCGCTTTCTCTGTCCCTATATCCCTTTGTATGCTTAAATCTTTAAAACTATGCAACGGATTTTGATGCGGTTTTTTTTAATAGACAGAGTGATTCAAGAGAAAGGTTTATATGTATAATACATGCATAATATAGCCGTGCGAAGCCGGGGCGGGTCGCTAGTATTAAATATTTTATCGATAAGGTAAATAATGCCCCATCCCTATAATCTGAGTCAGCTCCCCACCAAGTGGCCTATACAACCATACGTAGGTGTAATTGTCTATAAGTACATTTTTCTTTGAGGTTACTCTGTATTAAAGACTCATGTTAAATAGTACGCAATGTGAACCACAAAGGTGTACGACATGAAAGGACCAACTTAATTGTTCCTCAAATTATTATGAAATTTGATACAAAGTCAAAGGGCAAAGGGAATTTTCGTATGAGTTGGGGGTTGTCTTGTTTACAGGGCTACGTTTTGCCTGTGACTTCTTGCGCGTAGTGTTGCAATATCCTTTAAGGCTATTTATGCTGTCAAATGCAACGCCCCAGAAATACCCGTCGCTTACAACTACCATTGTTGATTGTAACGAATGTGTTTTGTTTTTCTCAAAAGTGCTGAGATAAAAATTGCAGGTGATATCTTTACTGATATTTTGGGGTAATGCGAGACGAAAATTCCTTGCCATTTCAAAGTTATACTAGTCTAAATTCTTAATTTTAGGATAGCTTCAAAACTATAGGAATTTTTGGGTCAAAGTCACACCGAAATGTCGGTAAAATCTTACCTACAAATTCCATCTCAGCACTTTTGAGAAAAACAAAACACATTCGTAACAATCAACAATTTTCACCAACGAAGGGGACCGGTATCGGTAGTAACTATTTAGTAGTCTGTGTATCATGGTCGTTGGCGTATGGATGGACCCCTCTTATGAGTTAGAGTGTGAGTTGTGCTTTGATATGTTAGTCAGTCAGGACTTCAAATTTTATATTTATACCTATAGATGGTATATAAAACTGTATAAAAATCTCGCTGGATCCCGAGCTGGTTTCAATTACTGAAAAATAAATAGTCATAGTAAGATTTGTGTTAATTTCTGTTTTAATTTGTAAATAGGCTTTTAAAATTATTGGTGCGATTTTGTTGAGATTCGGTGTGTATTCACTGAATGACATTTTTTTTATCTCGAACTTCCAACAAGATCGGAAATCAAGGGACGCTTCTAAAATAAGAAATACCTACTATTAACAGATTGTAGTACAAATCATCATCATTAACTACGAATATTTTGATCACTGTATAAAACTCGCAAAAATGTTACTTTCTTAGTGCAATTTACGAGACGAGATAATTTTCAATACAAAACACATCTTTTAGCTGTTGGCACCACAGGATTTGGACATACCATGCAACATAAAGTTTGAATCTTAGCACAACTTTTATAATTTTATTATTTAACAACACAAACAATCTCATCTAACTATAATATTTATAAACTCAACGATTCCCCAGTTAATAAAAAGCAAGTTTCTCATAACAAAACATTAATAATCCTTTAAGAAGAGCGAACTACGCTTGCTTTAATGTAAATATTTACACAACTTCATACGCTAGGTAGGTTGCTTAAAAGATTGTCGGATTAGGAAGATTTTTGTGTATTTAGTTGGGAAAAAGAGTTCTTTAACGATATACTAGCAATGCTTCGTGGTTTCGCTCGTTTAAGTCACGATTGAGTAGGAATATACGGATAAAAAGTTGCTTAATCTACTCCCAAGGATTTAATGTATCTTTGTACTATTGAAATTGGTGTAGTAGTTTCTGAGCATATTAGTTTTAAACAAAAAAGCAAAAATCTCTCTTTTTCATAATAATACTTATAGCTATGTGCTCTATTATAATAAATTACCTAAAGATGTATATGACATGTCCATTAACAAATTCAAAACTTTTATAAAGCATAAATTGTGTGGTAAGGCATACTATGATACCTCTTCGTACCTTAATGATAAGAATCCATGGATGTGACTTTAATTGCTCCATTTCAAATAATACCTTCAAATACTTGTAATATTGACCTTTGTGAGCGTGATCACATAAAAAAAAACCCCATGAGTTTCTTGTGCCTTCTTCTCATTGGTGGGCGCGTTCCGAAGGCACACATCCTAACTTAGTTTTTAAGACGATTTCAAGTGATCATTGTATATACAGGGTTATTGGAAATTAATTGACACGGCGTTAAGGGCTTCTTCTGTGCACCTTTACGACTTTTGGAAATTCGAAAAAAAAATGATAATTTTGAGGTCATGTAAATTCGAAAAATAGCTGATTTTTTAAAACAAAGGTCATTCACACCAAGAACAGTAGATGAAACTTAAAAAATTAATAAAATTTTAAGGTTACTGACCTCTCCGTGTAAGGAACAGCTGATTTTCAGGTAAACCTAACCTCAAAATTTTCAAAAAAATGTTCGAATTTCCAAAAGTCGTAGAACAAAAGTTGTTTGTTAAGGTGCACAGAAGAAGCCCTTAACGCCGTGTCAATTAATTTCCAATAACCCTGTATACATAAGCATCGAAAGAAATAAAGAAATTTGACTATTGACTTTGACTTTGCTGCGCTTCGCGGTTTTACCGCTAGTCCAGATCCAGGGGGAATTTCAGGATCAATGTATCCTATGTTCTTGTCCATTCCCTAAACTACCATATTGTGACAAAGGTTTTAGTTTAATTAATGTCAATAGGTATCTTTGGTATAGATAAATAGGTAGTCTAGATTTACTCTTACTCTAGACTGCAAAGCCACCTTACTGCTGAAAGCGGTCTCTTCCACGTAACCTAAAATACGAAGTTTAAGCTACTTAACTACCATAGAAATCGCATGTTGAAAATAAAAAAAACAGCGCACTCCGGGAGTGCAGGTAGAAGTGATAACAATAAACTTGTTATTTCTCATAGAATATTTCTTGAAACGATCTGCTACTGCCATCTATTAGCACTCACTTAAACAAATATAGTTTATTTTTTATTCGCTAGATGGCAGTAAAAAATTTAAATCAGCGCCATCTACATTCGAATAGCGGTCTTTCTAGAAACTAAGTTTCTCAATTTGTGTAATAGATGGCAGTATAAGTTAAACAAAAAGACTAACACAAATAAAATCTCATCTGTCGCGTCAAAATCTGTCGCGAGAACGGCTGAAAATGCTCACCCACAAAAGTGCCCAACGCGCCATAAGAAGTTTTCACTTCAAAAAATGGTTGTCTGTAAAGTTGGTCTACGGACGATAATTTTACGTGATAACGTCAATAAGAAAACGATGATACCTAAATTGATATATTTTTTTGTTTTTCCTTTTTTTTCCTTTAGCGATATTATTATTGAATACGGACGATAATTTTACGAAACATTGGTTGCTATGGAACGTGAGCGGAACGCAAAACATTGATTGCTAGAAATCGAAGTTATACCATTAAAATCTCTTGCTTTTAAAATTACATATACTACGCTAACGCTACGTTACGGTGCGATTTAGATTATTTTATTTGTCAATTTTTCCTCGACAATAGTTTTGCAAAGACCAGTGTACGAATAGAGAGTCAAAGTACTATGGAAATTAAAAAATATTAATTTAATTAGTCCAGTGTACCTACGTATAGCGGGTAGGAGTGTACCAATCGGCAGTAACCCGCTATGAAACATGAGCGGAACGCGATGACGTCACACTTTTTTGTCGGTGTTCATCAATTTAATAGACGTTATCACGTCAAAAAATGTATTTGTTATACTTCTAAGATCTTTACCAAAGAGCTACCGCTTTGTAATTACAATTATTATTTCCACTTGGCACAGACTTCCCAATAAAACATGTGCACAAATAATTTATGATACATGATCTGTGCTAACTATTGATTTTATGATCTGAACTGAACCTTAACTTTAACCCAACATAAGTATGGGCCGTTTGTGGTATTATAGTCTTAAGCCCCATCTGTTGGCGAGAGGAACACCCATCACGAATACGGTATAAGGGGAAAATTGACTCCAGACTTTTGATCGGCTGATGCATTGATATTCAATAATACCTACAAGGACGCTATACAATTTGTTTCAGCGAAGGGGTTGCTTTAGACGTCCAGGCGAATCACTTTTGTTCTACGACTTTTGGAAATTCGAACATTTCGTTCGAAGTTTTTGTTATGAAACAGCTAATTTTCAAGTAAAAATTCCCTCAGCGTTATCGAAAAAAAAGTTTGAATTTCCAAAAGTCGTAGAACAAAAGTTGTTCGCCTAGACGTCTAGAACAACTCCCTTTCGTATTAAAAATTCGCTGAAACACATTGTATATGTAGATAGATTAATCATTTGAACAACACAAAAAATGTCAAGTAACACCCTACCTGCGCGCTAGTAAAAAGGCTATTAAAATGTTTTTTAAACCTTGATATTAGTGACAAAATAACAATAAAATAAACAAATTAATGCACTATGCAAAAATCGCGCTATCAAGATGTTACATAGAATAGTAGGTATTGGCATATCGTCAATGATCCTTTGTCTTTTGTTAGGGACTGTGAGGAGCATTCCACTAGTGAATCCACCTAGTCTAAGATCCGGCTGCTGGACTACTACGCTCATCTGTTTTTTGAGAAAAACCACATTTTTATGTATATTTATAATTAGGAGAATATATCTACCTGAAGGCCAATTCTCGTAAATAACATTGTTCAAATCACATTTCAATATCATTTCGATTGCATTTCGATTGCAAAAAATACCCGCAAAGTCAGTTTTTTTTTTGCAAAAAGGTGACTTTAAGGTTGTTTTGAGCTACTTTGAGGGTATTATTTGTGATCGAAATGCAATCGAAATTATATTGAAATGTAATTTCAACAATGATTTTTACTAGAATTGGCCTTCAGGTTGCAAAAAACAGATGAGCGTAGTAATCCTGCAGCCGGATCTCGTACTAACCATTGTTGGGACACTCAGCCCCAGCAGAAACTCAGCACACTAGCACCACCTACCTAGGAGCTCGCTCGTTCGGAAACGAATCCTGCTAACTGGGATCGTCTCTGACTTGGGGCTTCTGAATTAGTTGATTACGAATAAAGTAAATACTGTACGACTGATCCTTATAAAAAAATTGTCAAAGTCCACCATCGTTTTACTTCGCCGCTGTCCAAACGTCGTCGTCGTCAGCTCCCCCACAGTTGGCTGTTATTACCCGCAGCTACTTTTTAAAATATTTTTTTGGAAAACCAACCGCATTAAGTTAATATTGGATAAAAAATAAAAAAAACAGGCAGCCAATTATAGGTTTTCACGAATAGAAAGGTAAATGGGTATAAGATGCAAAACAATTTGTCTAGCTACCACAACACAAGCCTAGTTTCTTAGTTTATTGCTCGGTTTGCGCTTTTTACAATGTCCTGTTAAATTTATTTAAAGAGTAAGCATGGTAGTTTTGTTTGTTTTTGAATCTATAATTTTATTTATAAAGCTGAAGAGTTTGTTTGTTTCATTGTTTCTTTGTTTGAACGCGCTAATCTCAGGAACTACTCGTTCAAATTGAAAAAATTTTTTTGTGTTGGATAGTCCATTTATCGAGAAAGGCTATAGGCTACTTTTTATTTCGATAATTTCACGGGATCGAGAGTTACGCGGGTGAAACCGAGGAGCGCTGCTAGTAATTAATAGTTTACGTTCTATTCTCAGACCTACCGAATATACACAAAAAAAATTATAGGAATCTGTCAAGCCGTTTCGGAGGAGTTTTTTTATGAACACTGTGATACGAGAAATGTATATATTATTAGATGTATTATAAGTTAACAAAGCGTCATTTGATCACCCTTTAAATGCAAAATCAAGAATCAAATCCACTATAATCCGTTTCATTAAACACTTGCACTGAACAAGTGTCTTACTAATCCGATTATTTTTATTGGAATCGATACTGAACTGCTGTTCATCGAAAGTACCGAATATCCATTGAGGTATTAAGTGTACGTAGTACTTAATACCTCAATGCGAATAACCCGTGAATTTATGTATATTATTGCCGTTTTTTTTAATGTCATGAATCGGTAACTATCGGTTTTCTCGGTTTCCGGTTTTTCCAGTTTTCTAAAGATGCTGCTTAAAAACAATAAATAAATACTAGCTGCGCCCGCGGTTTCACCCTCGTAAGTCCGGGTCCTGTGGGAATATGGGGATAAAAAGTAGCCTATATGTTAATACAGGTCTCTAGCTATCTAGATATCGAGTTTCATCGCAATCGATCCAGCAGTTTTTGCGTGAAAGAGTAACAAACATACATACCTACACACAAACTTTCACATTTATAATATTAGTAGGATAGGATAGTAGGATTATATGTAGGTACAACGTAACATATATAGCACCATATCTAGCCTTAAACTAAACAACTAGGCTTGATATATGGTGACAAGACAACGGATATAGTAATTTACACTAATTGACTAAGGAATACTTATTTATTTACCGAAACTAAAGTTAAAAGATGATATTTTAGGTGTTTTAACGAAAATGATTTGATACCTATCTACTGGAAAGATTTTGATAAAACTTTGAATGACTACTTACCTATAGACATAGACTGAGTTCTTGGGAGTCCAATAGGCTACTTTTTAATCCGATAATCCCACGGGATTGTAAGTACATAGGTAAGTATTATTTATATCTAGACTAGCGACCCGCCCCAACTTCGCACGGCTATATTATAAATAAATAAATATAAATATTTCAGGACATATTACACATCGCCATCCAGCCCCAAGCTAAGCAACTTAATGCTTGTGTTATGGGTGCCAGATAACTACTTATACTTATACACTTTTTTTTTTTTTTTGTAAATATATACATATTATACATATAGGAAACACCCAGAACCAGAAACAAGAATTTATGGTCAACATAAATACTTGTTCCCGGCGGGAATCGAACCCGCAACCTTCTGCGTCGCAGTCGGGTGTTCGCCCGACGCGCCACAGAGGTCATATTATGCATGTATTATACATATAAACATTCCTCTTGAATCACTCTATCTATTAATAAAACCGAATCAAAATCCGTTTCGTAGTTTTAAAGATATAAGCATGCATACCTATGCATGCTAGGTACATAGGGACATAGGGACAGAGAAAGCGACTGTGTTTTATACTATGTAGTGATACATAAGGTAACACCCAGAACTAGAAACAAATATCGATAGATCAAAGAACTAACCAGCATCCTTCTCTGTCGCAACCCAAAGAGGTTCTCAAACAATTGATTCACTAACGTAAACAACAATTAAAATTGAATTTACCTTCCTAATCTCCCATATTTCTGCACTATCACGCCCTAATAATTTCCTCTTTCTCTCCCCTTTAAGTAATAAATTATTGTATTAGTAATAAATCTTTATTGTTATAATTTGTTATGAATATTGTCACATATGGTCGAACGGCGGGCTTATGAGATAAATTCTAAATCTTTCTAAATGATTATTGTGGTTTGGAAACTTTTGTTAGAAAATCAAAAATTTTATATGGCGGTTGATTTATATTAGGTTTTATTTTACAGAATTAGAGTTTTTGAGAATTACTTACTTATGAATACATTACTTTAATTTCTCTTATTATTTTAACTCACCCCGTGAGAAATTACTGAAGCGATTATGATAAAGTTTGATGTTCGTCGGCTTTGAAGTAAGTATCATTCGATTTCCTAAAACAAAAAACTTTTTTACATAAACACATTTGATGAAAATAGGTTTTATTCATAATGTAATTTAATACTGGCCGTATTTTCCTGTAAAAATGTATTTAAAAAGAAAATAATCTTAAAAGAGGATGAGGTTCATCGTCTTGAGGTAGGTAAAATTTTACTGGCCACATGCAGTAGGTACAAAAAATTCCGTTTAAAAAAATGTCGAATAAGTTTCTTATGAAGAGGTTTTATTCATTCTGTGTTCAAAATGAGATTGTATCTAATTAGGATCATAGTGGAGTGATCTGTGTCTAGAACAAAAAACTTCTTTCATAAACTCAATTTTGATGAAAATAGGTTTTATTCATCATATTAATAAGATGATCATAAGTAATTATATATCATAAGTATTTTTCAGGAAAATACTGGCCGTTTTTTTTGGCCGTAATTTTCCTGAAAAACTGTAAATAAAACGAAAATAATCTCAAAAGAGGATGAGGCTCAGCGTCTGGCTCAATTTTACTGGCCACATGCAGTCGAAAAAATTCGGCTTAAAAAGAAAAAATGTCGAATAAGTATGTTTCATAGGAAGAGGTTTTATTCATTCTGTGCCCAAAAATTAAGCCTCCTAAAATACTGAGGATGAGGTATGGCAGCCGATGCATGTAATCATCTCATTACTTATGCTCGAGTAAGTACGGCACAAGTGGTACAAATCGGCACAACTAAATGGCATAAAATTAAATAAAATACAGTGGTGTACAAATAAAGATTTATACGCGCCACTTGAAATAAACAATGGATCACGTTTGGCGCTAGAATCAATGCGCCCCGCCACTTGAACATCTGTGATTTTTTTATGGACGGAGGGCAAAGGTTTTAAATCTGTTGCATGCATATTTTCTTTGTGTTTCTTCTTTGTAGGTAGAATCATGCGTATTGCGCAATGATGGTGCATAGTGTCATGAGGTTATAAGCTGTACCTACCTATGTTAACAAAACCTTCTTTCAACTTGCTTCGCCAAAATATTAGGACGACGACGCAAAGCAAAAAAACTTCATGCGTTAGTCAGGATTTCTAACCGACTTTTTAAAATTAAAAAGGAGGACGTTTTTAATTTGTCTAGTAGGTCTACTATTATACGAATTATAAACGTTTTTTTTATTATGGCGGGAACACAATTTTTGCACCAACAAAAATTCGTGTTATAAATAAGGTCGTAGACCGAAGATAAAAAAAAATGTGACGTTGACAATGACGTTTTATTTAACTTGACATGACATTGAAAGAACATCAATCGATTTTGAGGTTACCTATGTTACGGAAGACCACTTCATGAATTTTCATTCAAAATAATACAAAAAAAGAAACTATGAATAAATCAAATGTTTAATGAATAATAAATTAATGTTTTAATAGTCAGTTACAATGTGGCAATTACTTCAAACAAATTCATGCCATTTAATGCGGCAGAGGTAAGCTTTCATTTAGAAACGTTAATATTATCTATTTTCAATGAAAACCTTAACGAAACTTCTATAAAACCATTATTTACAGATTGCTGACTTCAAAAACTAATGTAATATTCTCAAATGTTGTACAAAATAAACCATCTAATGTGCTAAAACGTTACATAAATCAAGGTAAACCATCGCTGGATAAAAACGTTAAAAATGGTATATTCTTGATCTGTAGTCCTTGGAAACTGTGTACAGGTGTTAGTTTAGGACTCACAGCTCGTCTGTTATATAACAGTCCAGTGTTTTGTAAAGCAAACCAGTCTAGGATAATACAAAGAAGGCTGAATATTGAAGATGATAGTGCTAAGTTTGATTGGAAGAAATTATTCGAGTATTTGAAGCCTCATAAGTGGTTATTAGCGGCTGCTGTTGCTGTAAGTAAAATAATACCAGTATTGATTAAGTATAGTCGTAGGCAGAGTGCTCCAATTTTCTCGTACGATGCGAATTGTCCAGCCGCCAGCAACCAGAAGTGCAGAATTTTTCTAGGGACTGCCTGCACACACATCTCGGAGTGTTGTAGAGTTACCAACTATGTTAAACCAGTATGTGGCCAAACTTTTACACTCTGGTTTTGTAACTGTAGGTTAGAATATTATGTTTAATAAGTGAACAGTGGCCAATGCCACAAATACTTGTGTATACAGATATTGGTTCCTAATCGTGGTGTTTCTGTATTTATAACAAGTATGTTTTTACAATAGAAAACTATATGCATTCAATACGTTATCTGGTATTCATTAATTTCTCTTGAAATAATGTAATTTTGTTATTAAAATATTTTAATCATTAATTTTTCTACCATTCCAGTCAGCTCTGGCCGTTGCATTTCTAAACGTATACATCCCTGCAATGCTAGGGGTGGTAGTTAATGTACTCGCAAGTCTGAAACACAACCCTTCAATGGACTTTGTCGACGAGATCAAGGTGCCAGCTATGAAGCTCATTTCATTCTATATCGGACAGGTAATTAAGTAGTTATTGAAGTAAAATATTTGCAAATAGGTTGTATATGTCTTCAATCATCTCTTCTCTTAGATTGCATCCAATGCAATGCAAAATCATTATCAGTCATCAAAGTTGACATCATCCTACTTAATATTATGTGAGAAAGTTTGTTTGCTAGTTTGTTACCTTTTTACGCAAAAACTACTCAACCAATCGCAATTAAACTTGGTATGTGAATAGCCGGAGTCCTGGAATAACAAAAACCACTTTTTATTCTGATATTCGTGATTGAGACTAACATGGACGCCATCGCAGGCGCAGTGGACATTTTCATAATATAATAGCAGTGCTCCGCAGTTTCACCCGCTTAACTCCCGATCCCATGGGAATATCGGGATGAAAAGTACCCCATGTCACTCCCAATTAATCAATGTATTCTCATACTAAGTTTTATCTATATCGGTCCAGTAGTTTTGGCGCCTTTTCAAATCAAACAAACAATCAAATCTTTATAATATAAGTATAGATATTTGGAGGTACGTTGGAGGCCCAACGATGTTTCGTTGGAACTTGTATATGAGCTTAATATCTTCAGAAAAACTTCGCTTGCGCGATCTAGGATCTCCGATCGGCTTAGTGGCGCCATCT
Organism: Idaea aversata; assembly: GCA_907269075.1. Lineage (NCBI taxonomy): Eukaryota > Metazoa > Arthropoda > Insecta > Lepidoptera > Geometridae > Idaea > Idaea aversata. The sequence goes on from OU026101.1 coordinate 11,579,815, forward strand.
GTTGGTGGCGATGTGAAGCGTCGCCACAGATACACCTATTTTAGAGTCACCTTATTTCAGGCAGCTTTCACATTCTTCTACATCCATTTACTATCGCAAGTGGGCGAGCGGGTTGCTTGTCAAATGAAGCAGGATTTGTTCGAGGCAATATTGAGACAGGATATGGAATTCTTTGATAGAGAGAGGACGGGAGAATTAGTTAATAGGTAATGTAAAGTTTTTAGTTTTCTATTTGAATGTGTATATTTTCTTTAAAAAAACTACTAAATGTAATAAGATTTAAAAGTAACATGAAATATTCGGTTTTAAACTACATAAGCAAGCTACAAAATGGTGTATTTTACAAAACAAAACAATTACCTTTGCTAAAATCGGACCGCTTCTTTTGCTTTTGCAACCTTGATTCTGAACACTTAGAAGACCTATTTCAAACACACACTTTAATTCCTATCTTTACCTAAATAAGTTGTAAAAAGATAAGAGTTTGAATCGTCCCAAACAGTTTTTCAAACATGCATCGAATTTAGTCATAATAATTTTCAAATCACATTTTACTATTGGTGATAATTGGTGTTATTGTAGGGCTAAAAACGGGACCCTATTTCTAAAACTGCACAGTCTGTCTGTCACCAGGCTGTATCTCATGAACCGTGATAGCTAGACAGTTTTAATTTTCACAGATGATGTATTTCTGTTGCCGCTGTAACAACAAATACTATAACAGAATATTATGGTATGGAACCTAATATAGTTCTGTGTACGGAACCCTTCGTGCGCAAGTCGCACTTGGTTGGTTTTTTTTGCCTATTCATTTTAGTTCTTTAATTTACCAGGTTAACAGTAGACGTACAAGACTTTAAGAGTTCATTCAAACAGACAATATCTGGCGGTCTCAGAGCTATGACTCAAGTAGTAGGCTCAGCTATCAGCCTGCTCGTCATATCACCTCACTTGACCGGCTTGACGCTGGTCTGTGTGCCTTCAGTCGTTGTCGGAGGGACCTTTATTGGGTCTCTGTTGAGGAAACTGTCAAAGGAGGTTCAATCACAGGTAAATATACAGAATCACTACATAGTATAAAACAAAGTCGCTTTCTCTGTCCCTATTTCCCTTTGACCGCTTAAATCTTTAAAACTACGCAACGGATTTTGATGCGGTTTTTTTTATTAGATAAAGTGATTCAAGAGGAAGGTTTATATGTATAATACATGCATAATATAGCCGTGCGAAGCCGGGGCGGGTCGCTAGTTAATGATAAAGAATCAATGTTAAATAGAAAAACACCGCCTATACAACATACGTACGTGCGTTTTAGTAACACGAGCTGTTAAATTTTAATGATATCTACAAACTTTGAAAATGAGTCGCACAGTTGACTTTGGAATAATGAAAAAGAGCTTTAAGATGTTTTTTCCCATTAGAAGCGAGTTATCTCAGTTTAAAATTAGTATTTTAACTTAAATATTAACTAATGTGAACATTATTTTATTTTATCATAAACAAAATAAAATTAAACTCTATCTTAATTACTTAAAATAAAAATTGCGGTGGCGCTATCTAGGTGTATAAAGAGAAGTCGTTAGAGGAATTGAGTAGTAAGTATACTTCGAGTCTATATTAGATATTCATACTATTTTTTATTATATTTTTCAGATAGAAAAAGCAACTCTAGTAGCGGAAGAAGCGATATCAAACATGCGTACGGTTCGAGCGTTTGCTGGCGAAGAAAACGAAGCGGAGATGTTCGCGAACGAATGCGAAGCTGCGGCACAACTTAGTATGGAGTTGGGGATGGGTGTGGGTTTGTTTCAAGCTGGGACTAATCTATTTTTGAATGGGTAAGCAAATCTATTAATCAGTTCCTGAGCCCCGCGGTTTTACCCGCGTAAGTCCCGATCCCGTGGGAATATCGGGATAAAAAGTAGCCTATGTGTTAATCCAGGTCTCCAGCTATCTAGATTCCAAGTTTCATCGCAATCGGTTTAGTAGTTTTTCCGAGAATTGGTAACAACATACATACACACACTAACTTTCACATTTATAATAATACTAGCTGCGACCCGCGTAAGTCCCGATCCTGTGGGAATATCGGGATAAAAAAAGCCTATGTGTTAATCCAGGTCTCCAGCTATCTATATACCGAGTTTCATTGCAATCGGTTCAGTAGTTTTTCCATGAAGGAGTAACAAACATACATACACACACATTAACTTTCACATTTATAATATTAGTAGGATTAGGGGTGCCTTGCTTTAGATTGTGCTTAAATATATTTAGCCAAATATTAGCGAAATACTTTTAACGGATAATCTGAAATTAAATTCTATTTCAATATACACAAGGTTGATATTATTTAATTTGTTGTAATTTTTTTGTTGTTATTAGTAAACAGTTGGTTAATCATTTTTAATGGTCTTAAACGTATTTTTTTATTGTACAAGTGAATCGCATGCGCAAACAACGCCATGTCTTTTTACTCACCATCGTGTCGTCTATTGGTATAAAAAACACATTATGAGCAAGATGGGTATATAGAGAAATGTTTACGATAGAAAGAGATGGGAATATTGGCAATTGCATTTTTCGCCCGAACAGTATCCAGACTTTCGTTTTTAGAATTGTTTAAGCTATTGCATAGCTTTTATCGCGGGCTTTGAGCGCAGCGACCGAATCAAGAAATTCCGTAACGAAAATAAAATCTAACACCCCCTACTCCGCCTACCATGTAGCTCGGCCGAGCGTTGTATTTGGTACGACAGTACGTAATGTTATAAAAAATGCTGTGCAATATTGTTTTCTTTAGTGTTCGGTAATGTAAAACGTCCGTTCAACATTAATGTCTCCCATATTTGTGATTTGATTCCAGTATGGTACTAGGCACTATGTTCCTAGGTGGTCACCTTATGTCCTCCGGTCAGATGTCCGCCGGGGACGTGATGGCGTTCTTGGTGAACGCTCAGACTGTGCAGCGGTCGGTCGCGCAACTCTCGCTACTCTTCGGGGCTGTTGTTAAGGGTGTTAGCGCTGGGGGGAGGATTTTTGAGGTAAATCTACTAAGGGGCTGTTCATTAATCGCGTGATGTTTTTTTTGGCATTTTTAACACCCCTTCCCCCTTGGTGATACATGGTGAGGTTTAAGACTACCCCCTCCCCCCTATATCACGTGTATTTTTAGTACCTACAAAGAATCTTATTTTTTTTTTAATATTTATATAATACAGGTACTTAACATCTAATTTAATTATAGAAAATTTATCGCCGCTTTTCGGTTGAGTATGGCGCTTTTGCCGAAAAAATAAATACACGTGTTATTTCTACACCCCCCCTCTCCCCTTGTGATATTTCGTGATTTTTATGAGCTTTCGAGCCCTCCTTTCGAGCCTCACTGGATAATGGACAGCCCGTAATCTATACATATAAAATGCTAAGCCTAAACCGCTGATCGTAGAGGTCTGAAACTTGTCTATGTATAAAAACTGGCCAAATGCGATTCGGACTCGAAGACAAAGGATGCCGTAACATTATATGTATTAGTATTTGTTGTTATAAGGCAACAGAAATACATACCCCTAGGGAACCCTAAAAATGAATACTTACCTCTTTCCCTTGGCCATAACTTGAGAACGACTTTACCGAATTCCATCATTTTTAACCGACTTCAAAAAAGGAGGAGGTTCTCAATTCGGTTGTATGTACTTTTTTTTTAAGTTTTCCAATACTATGTAGGTAGAGGTTTCTTAATGAAAGTCGGCATAAAGTTTTAGTAGTAAAACTTTGCGGTGCAGCCAATTATAAATAAAAAACCGGTCAAGTGCGAGTCGGACTCTCGCACGAAGGGTCCCGTACAATTATATTGTTTTTAGTATTTGTTGTTATAGCGGCAACAGAAATAGAATCTGTGAAAATTTCAATCACAATTCATGAGATACAGCCTGACTTACGGCCGGAGAGTAGAGTTTTAGAAATATGGTCCCGTTCTTACCCATCCCAGGAGTCAAGCTACAAGTATTTGAAAAATCTTTTAAATTATCAATTTTTTTATATTTCAGTACATAAACATGGAACCTAAAATGGACAATTCCGGTACAAAAGTTATAAAGTACCACGAATTCCACGGCGATATTGAATTCAAAGACGTAACGTTTGCGTATCCAACAAGACCTCAAGTTGTAAGTAAAATAAACCTTAGGCTATTTTAATTAGAGTATATAATTGTTAAACTCAAAAGAGCAGAATGGGTGTCGTTACCGTGGTTTTCAATAAAGTCAAAGTAATTTTTTATTTGTTTTTTGGATGCCTAATTCATTTTGTACACAGATCTCATAGAAACATCTTAAAAACTAAGTTAGGATGTGTGCCTTCGGAACGCGCCCACCAATGAGAAAAGAGACGAGAAACTCATGGGGAGAATAGAAAACCATGATAACGACACCCATTTTGTTTTTATTGTTTTTCTATGTTAATAATCTTCTAATTTTCAGGCCGTGTTAAAGAATTTTAATTTGAAAATACCGGCCGGTAAAACGATTGCTATCGTTGGTACATCGGGTAACGGAAAATCAACGATTGCCGCCTTATTAGAAAGGTAAATAATTAGTTACCTAATACGGTTTTGATTGACTTTGGTAAGGTAGATAATTAGTTACCTAATACGGTTTTGATTGACTTTGGTAAGGTAGATAATTAGTTACCTAATACGGTTTTGAAGACACTTACCTAAAAGACATGGTTTTAGATCCACCAAGATTACCTACCTAAAATTCTATCTAAATATCACTGACAAATCGATGCATAGCCCAAGCTAATGAAAATATCGGGCTAAAATTTGGCAAACACATAGGTATAGGTAGACCTAGACATCCACTAAGTTTAAAAAAAAAACTAAGAAATATATACTTACTTACAATGTGTTTCAGCAAAGGGGTTTAGGCGAACAACTTAATAATGTTCTACGGCTTTTAAAAATTCGAACATTTTGTTTGAAGTTTTTGTATGAAACAGCTGATTTTCAAGTTAAATTTCTCTCAGAATCATCGAAAAAAAAATTTGAATTTCCAAAAGTCGTAGAACAAAAGTTTTTCGCCGAGCATCTAGAATAACCGTTTGGTATTAAACCCCCTTCGCTAAAACACATTGTATACCAAGACATCCACCAATGATTTCGGAAAATTTAAAGCGGCATGGTCGTGGCAGTTATAAGTTTTATGGAACAATAATATTTGCTATATTACCCAGGGAGGAAACAGTCGACTATGTTTGTATGGAGAGAGCGTCGGTACCTTTTCCTCTTAAAAACTAAGTTAGGGTGTGTCTGCCTTCGAAACTCAGAACATTGGCGGCCACCAATGAGAAGACGGCACAAGAAACTCATTTCTTATATTCCCACAGGGTAAACCGCCGGGCGCAGCTAATAATATACGAAGCCCGACTCACCCTTGACCGATTTTTTTTCTTTCTCAGATTCTACGACGTGAACAGTGGTGAGATCACAATAGACGGTGTAAATATAAGAGAGATGGATAGCAAGTGGGTCCGCGGGCGGGCGCTAGGTCTTATAGGTCAGGAGCCAGTGTTGTTCGCGACAACTGTTAAAGAGAATATACGATATGGGAGACCTGATGCTACTGACGCTGAGGTAAAAACAGCAAAAATAAGGCTTTATTTACCAATACCAATAATTAAGGAATATTGCATTACAATCCACATAGCGCCATCTAGTCTCAAGCTATGCAACTATAATCGTAAACCCCACAGATATAGATATATACATAGATAACGCGAGTATCACAATTTGTATTAAAACCAAGCGTGCCGACTTTTTAACACCTACTGTGACGTCACAGCTGAAATTTAGTGATGGGAAATCCAAACCGATTCCTATAAAAAATATTACTCGATTAATATGAATGATATCGATATTATGATATCGATTTTCTAACAGACGAATGATTAAGACTGACGAATGATATATGTGAATAGGTGAGCTTCGAGGAGTTACCAGTACACATTCTAGATGGCGTTTCATCTCTGAGGTAGCCAACTTTTTTCACAAATTAAGGCAAAGGATCCTATGAATAGGTAAAGCAAATTAGTCAAGTTGGACGTCTGTACTAAAATTTGCTTTTTTCTAATACCATTCGTCTGTCCAAAATCGATTAAAATCGATTATTGATATAGTTGTAGAACGAACAACACTAGTCGCTAGATTTGACAGACGAATGAGAAATGAGAGAAGTGATGCGCGACAGTATCGCTTGTTCCGATATTCATCGTCTCCTAACACACAAAGTCAGATCAAACGTCCAAAGGAAAAGCGGCAACGTAATATGAATATAGTTTACTTAACGTTAATTTATAGTTAGGTATATTATGGGACTCACACAGATTGGAATACTTAAAAAAACAGTTGTAATATGAATTTACGCATAATATAATTTAAAAATAACTTACCTGTGATAGGAAATATGTTCCTGCCTCTGGTAGCTCGAAATTTTTGCGCTATTGCAGTTAATTATCACGTAATGAGGCATTTTTCTAGTTTTTGCGGCCGTCCGGCTGCTGTAACGAACGCGTGAGGACTAAAGTTAGCGGCGACCAACCTTGAATCTTGTTCGGGGTTTGGACACGCGAAGTACATGCATTTGCGTTATGTATATCTATATCTGTGGTAAACCCCCACGCAAAGCATTTTAGTTACGCCATCTGTTATAAATCGAATGAACTTACAAACTTTTAAAAATTAATCACCCAGGTGGCGTAATGTGTAAATGATGCAATAATAAGTTGTCCACGTAGCTTGGTTGATAAGAACACTGCCATGGTGAAGCCCCTAGCTTCTAGGTTAAAATCTCACCGTATAACAAACTTTTAGAAAACGTTTCAATATCAGAATTCCCTCTTTGGTGCCACCTTCTCAATTAAAAATAATTTGAATATCAAGAACCATCGAAAATTAAAATTAATCTAGTAGCGAGACGCTCTGTCGTCGTTTGTATCGTGGCTACGATCTTCATGGTTTTTGGTATGCAAGTAGCTGAAATCTATAGAATTTTCAAGTTCGAACATAAGTGGAATCGGTCGAAGGCTCATGGAGATAGGGGGTTCAAGAGGGGATATACCCCCTCTTGAACCCCTGTGGTAGGAAAACTATAGGGGCAATCATATGGCTTTGTTGACAATAATAAGGTAACATAGAACTGATCTGATGATGGAACTGAAAGTTCAAAATATAAATCGCTAAAAAACCTGAGGTCTCAGTTCTAGTATATTTAACATTTAGTAATAATTTTCAATATATATTTTCAGATATACCAAGCAGCTAAAACAGCAAACGCCCACGATTTCATCCTAAGCTTCCCAGCTGGATACAACACTTTAGTCGGTGAACGAGGACTCGCTCTCAGTGGGGGACAGAAGCAGAGGATCGCTATAGCTAGGGCTGTGTTGAAGAACCCGCCTGTGTTGATACTTGACGAGGCTACCAGGTAACGCATCAGGATAGATAGATATAGCGTTTATACGGAACAAAAACCCATTTAACAAAATAAAGATAAAGAAAATGGCAATAAGTACTTCACTATCACTATCACTACATAGTATAAAACAAAGTCGCTTTCTCTGTCCCTATATCCCTATGTATGCTTAAATCTTTAAAACTACGCAACGGATTTTGATGCGATTTTTTTTAATAGATAGAGTGATTCAAGAGGAAGGTTTATATGTATAATACATGCATAATATAGCCGTGCGAAGCCGGGGCGGGTCGCTAGTGTAAAAATAAGCGTGTGTTGAACCAGTCTGAGTAGGCCATAGCTCAGTGGTTAGGCTGCCTGTACACTTCGCGTGCGAAGTTTATATGCAATTCTATTGGTGGAAACGTCGCTCCATTGGTGGGGAATTTTTCTTTATTTTAGTAATTTATAATGCATTTTAAACTCACACAATTTGTATTCCCAGTAAAATTTTTTCTGGGTGTAAATTGCGTATTTATTATTTCCCTACAAAGTACAACTAAATAAATACATATAAAATGAAAAATAAAAATAAAACTACAAATAAAATACATCCCCATACCTCTACGTTTCGACTATGTTATGTTTCAATAGTTATGATCGCTATGAGACCATACTATGCCATAAAAAAATGAACATGCCGCGGCACACGCGTTTGGAACGAAGTCCCTTTATTTTTTTTTCATACATGAATGATGTGGGATATTGGTTTCTTTTACGGTTTTTCATTGACGACCCAGTTGGCACAATGGTCACCATGCCGAACTGCCAAACACGGGGTTGCGGGTTCGATTTCCGCCTCAGACAAGTATTTATGCTTAGATATTTGTCTGTGGTCTGGTTGTTTCTATGTATTATAAGTATATATTTACAAAAGAAAAGGATATAAGTAGTATATCCGTTGTCTAGCACCCATAACACAAGTCTAGTTACTACTAGAATATATATTTTAAAAAAAAGAGTATTTTTGTAGTATTACCGTTGTCTATACGTGTACAACGGATATACAACATAAATACTTTTCTTTTGTAAATATCTTAATATATATAAATCTCGTGTCACAATGTTTGTCCTCAATGGACTCCTAAACCACTTAACCGATTATAATAAAATTCGCACACCATGTGCAGTTCGATCCAACTTGAGAGATAGGATAGCTTACATCCCGATATTCCCACGGGATCGGGAGTTACGCGGGTGAAACCGCGTAGGGCAGCTAGTATACTTATAATACATAGAAACAACCAGACCACAGACAAATATCTAAGCATAAATACTTGCCTGAGGCGGAAATCTAACCCGCGACCCTGTGTTTGGCAGGCCGGCATAGTGACCATTGTGCCAACTGGGTCGTCAATAATATAATGGATTAACTCTTCGTAACCAATTGTAAATTATTCCACAGTGCGTTAGACTCAGCGAGTGAGAAAGTGGTACAGACCGCTCTAGAGACGGCCGCCAAAGGACGTACAGTGTTGGTCATTGCTCACAGGCTCTCAACTGTTATGAACGCTGATATCATTGTTGTCTTGAATAAGGGAAAGATTGTTGAGGTAATTATTAATACTACTAGATTTTTTTTCTTATTTTCATCATTCGTATTGAGTATGTACAGTATGCGTCATGAGTCCACTATCAGTGCGCTACAATGTTACTATAAACTATTATTGAACTTACGACCTTCTTCTAATAGACACTGTGCTACTGAGCTATTTAAAATGAAGTTGTAAATTACTGGCTACATGATTCCTCTGAATGGGTAGTATTGGGTCGTAGGTATGACCACATTTTACTTCAGTAGTAAGTCTAATTATATACAGGGTTATTGGAAATTATATTAGCTAGCCGTTGAGGACTTCTTCTGTGCACATAAACAAACAACTTTTGTTCTACGACTTTTGGAAATTCGAAAAAAGAAATGATAATTTTGAGGTTATGTAAATTCAAAAACCAGCAGATTTTTCAAAACAAAGGTCATTCAGACTAAGAACAGTAAATGAAACTTAAAAAATAAGTAAAATTTTAATGTTAATGACCTCTCCGTGCAAGAAACAGCTGATTTTCAGATAAACCTAACCTCTAAATTTTCGAAAAAATGTTAGAATTTCCAAAAGTGGTAGAACAAAAGTTGTGTGTTTAGATGCACAGAAGTAGCCCTCGGCTTGCTAGTATAATTTCCAATAACCCTGTATAAACGGAGAGACGAATACACGTACTAATGGCCCACCTTGTCCCAAGACAGAAGGGAACAGAAAGGAGGGGGAAAAGGGGGGAGGCCTCTGAAATGTAGTGGGACAAAATAGGTTATATGCAAATAATTGAGAACCTACTCCTATTCTTTTTTTATATGGCAAAACAACGTTTGCCGAGACAGTTTCTCAATTACATCATTATTTTTTCTTAACAGATGGGAACCCACGATCAACTAAAGAAACAGAAAGGTTTCTACTGGAACCTTATTAAGCAACAAGACCAAGACCCAGAGGCGTTATGAAAATAAACATAGAAAAAATATAGATAATAATCAGGTAAGCTTTTACCTACAGAAAAATGTTACAAAAATTAAGCCCAAAATCTGTATTTAATATTCTTTTAGTGGCATAATCTGGAACCCAATAAGAAAAAATAGCATAATTTGTATAATATATCAAACAGCCAATTGTTTAATGAAGAATGTTAACTAATTTTGAATATTAGCTCTCAATATTCTTTGTCAAAAATAAAAAATTCAAGTGAAAGAATTATTTTTATACGTCAAAATTAGTTTCCGATTTATAGAAATAAACTAAGCGGATCGATGTAAAATGATGTCACATGCGGTCACCTGACTGTTCAGTTAGCGGGACTCGAAAATCGTAAGAGTCACCTGTAAAATCAAAACTAATAGGTATTTTTGACTGCAACAAAAACCAGTTTGGCATACCTATTAACATTCTTCATTAAAGCAAATAGCCATAATTTGTATAATATATCAAACAGCCAATTGTATAATGAAGAATGTTAACTAATTTTGAATATTAGCTCTCCATATCTTTGTCAAAAATAAAAAATACAAGTGAAAGAATTATTTCGATACGTCAATTAGTTTCCGATTTATAGAAATAAACCGATCGATGTAAAATGACGTCACACGCGGTCACCTGACTGTTAGCGGGACTCGAAAATCGTAACTTAAGAGGAAAGTGTACAGGGGGCTTTCTCCATACAAACTATTACAAACGTAGTCGACTGTTTTCTCCCTGGATAATGACACTAGAGCAAATATTTTTGGTGCATAAAACTTATAACTGCCATGACCATGCCCCTATTTTTTGTTTTTTCTTATTTTTTTAATTTTAATTTCTTTGATAATTTGAAAATGAAAAAAACCAAAACATAGGGGCATAGTCATGGCAGTTACAGGTTTTATGGCACAAAAATATTTGTGCCAGTGTCATTATCCAGGGAGGAAGCAGTCGACTACGTTTGTATGGAGAGCGCGCAGGTACCCTTTCACCTTAATCGCCTGTAAAATCAAAACTAATAGGTATTATTGACTAGAACAAAACTAGTGTATTTGTATACATGCAACCTTTACTGTAACAAACTTTCAACAGATTTTGCATACCTATTAACATTCTTCATTCGGAATATAGTCTGCAATATAATTGTAGACCAAATTGATTTTATCATCGTCAATAATAATAATAATTTTGTAACTCTACAATGAATCTGTAGTTTTGTTGACGACCCAGTTGGCACAATGGTCAACCACAATGGTCAAACACAGGGTTGCGGGTTCGATTCCCGCTTCAGACAAGTATTAATGCTTAAATATTTGTCTGTTGTCTGGTTGTTTCTTTGTATTTTAAGTATATATTTACAAAGGAAAAAGTATATAAGTAGTATATCCATTGTCTAGAACCCATAACACAAGTCTAGTTACTTAGCTTGGGGCTAGATGACGAGGTGTGGAATGTCCTGTAAAATTTATTATTATTTATTATTTGTTGCTAGATTGTATCTGTACTGCATTTTCACTTTTTCTAGTTTATTAAACGTACAATCAGAAGGCCAATTCTCGTAAATAACATTGTTTAATAGTACATTGCGATACAAGTGTGGAAAGTTGATCATTCCATAGAGGCGGTTTATGACGCGCGAGCGGAACGCGAGCGTGGCAAAAGCCGAGATGGAATGATCAATTCACACGTGTATCGTACGACGTTTTTTATCACAGTTGCGAATAAAAAAAAAGACTTGTTAAAATTTTAATAATAAAAAGTTTTTAAGAATTTTAGGTTATGTTTACTATTTTTGTTAATTACACTCCCGAAAGGCTAGGCAAAAGACTTTTAACCTATACAGCGTCTGACATACAATATTTTTTTAGGGTTTTTTTCATTTGTTTTTGCGTCGGCGGTTAAAAACAGAATATAATGCTTACCATTATATTCTATATAATGGTAAGCATTATTAGTTCCGGGTTTCATTAAAAACAGAATATATAGAAAAAATATATTTATGTACTTACCTAAAGAAAAAACAAAACTCAATTTTTAATTATTTTCAAAGACGTCATCACGTAATATTATCGTTCGTTATCAGACTTTAAAGACAACCTTTTGAAAAGAAGAAAAAAGGTACCAACAAAGAGTTTTAAGCCAGCAAGGCTTAAAAACTCTTTGGATGGTACCTTTTTCTATACATCAAAACAGTATAACCCAGATAAAGGAGATCATACATGTTTCTAACAAAAAATACCCACATGCATTTTTTGGGTTTTCAATGTAAAATAACTCAACGATTTTTGATCGTAGCTCTTTGTTGCCTTAGTAAACATTATTTAAAATGTTATTCTCTACTAGATAGAAACATTTTTTTTTCTGGCCGGCACCTTAAATTTTGGGTACGATTTGAATGATGTCCTTAAGAATGTTTCATCTACTAATGTCATTAGCAGTAAGATACGTATTTGACATATCGGGATGACGTATTATTTTAGCACTAGTTGGATTTTTTTTATCGCACACGTGTATAATACGTTGCATTATGAGCCTAAAAGCGGTTTAATAAGATCCAATTTATGAGCAACTGTGATAAAAATTACATTTCAATATCATTCCGATTGCATTTCGATTGCAAAAGATACCCTCAAAGTCAGTTTTTTTTTTGCATAAAGTTGACTTTAGGGTTGTTTTGAGCTACTTTGAGGGTATTATTTGTGATCGAAATGCAATCGAAATGATATTGAAATGTAATTTGATGAATTTTATTTACGAGAATTGGCCTTCAGGTAACAAAAATTGCAGACCCACTTAAGAGCTCCATAACTATGGTAATTATAACTAGTAATTTAATTAGTATCTTAGTTCTAAGTATAAAAATGCCTTAAAAGTGAATAGGTATAAACTGTCAATAGAATGGGGCTTTCTTAATATGAATATAAATAGTTCAATGTGCTCCGTTAGATGGCGCTACTCGGAGAGAGACGAAGAAAAAAATTTAAATAAATCCATGACAAGATTGTGAGTACATACTTTCTCTGTCGAAAAATATTTGTTTGTGGCGGGGATTGAACCCGTGTTCGCCGAACGCGTTGTAAGATTCAAGAAAATTATAAGGGACATCTATGAATTTTCCATAAAAAACCCCAGATAGAAACCGAAGTGATGCCCATAATTTTCTATATTTTTAACGAATGCAAAAAAATTGCAATATTTGGCCGCAAGAAAGTTTGGCATACTTGGGTGCAAGGAAGTTTTGCATACTTGGCCGCAAGAAAGTTTGGCATACTTGGCCGCAAAGAAGTTTGGCATACTTGGCCGCAGGAAGTTTGGCATACTTGGCCGCAAGAAAGTTTGGCCGGTACTCGGCTAGAGACAATACTCAGATAGCGCCATCTAAAGCGATTCAGAACTAGAAAAAAAAAGAATTAGACGGAAAAATACATACTTACTAAAAGGTGACAAAACTTTTTTCACTTCCATTTGGGTTACGGTTATTTTGCTATTTATGATTTTTTGTAAACCAGATGTAAAATATAAAAGATCCAACCGGGGCAACCGGGGCAATCGCGTCTGGCGGGGCAAATGCATCTTTTCAAATTTATTCAGAACCTGTACTACAACGCCATCTGTACTAACCGCGGGTAAAATATTTAGTTTAAGCAAATTGCAACTAGATGTCAGCAGTTTACATAGATTCAACAGTTCTTGAATAAATTTGAAAAGATGCATTTGCCCAGCTAGACGCGATTGCCCCGGTTGACCCTATTTGATTCGAAAGAGGCTTTTTATCGTTGTATCATTTTGTCTTAGTAAATGGTCAGCAATTATTGTTTTTTGTTGCGCGACCTCCTTATAAACTTTGTTGTTTGTATAAATGTATATTTATTAAATTATATAATACATTAATACAAATAACAATCTTATATTTGACTCTCGGTACACCTTATATGTAAAAAATGCAATTATTGTACATTATAATAACTTTGGTAGGCATTTTTGAGTGATATTAGTAAATAGATACTCAATATTTTATAGAAATGTGTTGGTTATTGTTTTGCTAATTTATATTGTATTTAATAAAATTATTGTTACCTAGTTGGAGTATTTATTTCTCACCTTATTTCATAGAAATCTTTTTTACGGATACAAAATTTTCTTAGAAACCAATTACTACCATAAAACTCGCGCAGTTGGGAACGGAAAGTCATGGTGTGTTGTGGTTTACTCTCATACGAATCAGGTATACCTCTTACATAGTTCTTACACCCTGGTACAAACCTCCTATTATGTGCAAAGTTTGATAAAAGTACTAGGCAATCAGAAGTCAGTAGAAGGTATAAATCACACTTATTACATTATCTCTCTCTTTGATTGTTTTTCTGTATGTGTAAGTGATGGCCTTGAATGTATTGAAGGAGCTCAAAAAATAATTCAAATATATCGACCATGATTCTACTAACCTTCTACTTAGTTCTGATAGCCTAGTACCTACTTACAAACCAATTACTATCATACAATTCACGCAGTAGGGAACGGAAAGTCATGGTGTGTTGTGGTTTGCTCTCATACGAATCAGGTATACCTCCTACATAGTTCTTACACCCTGGTACAAACCTCCTATTATCTGCAAAGTTTGATAAAAGTACTAGGCAATTAGAAGTCAGTAGACGGTATAAATCACACTTATTACATTATCTCTCTTTGATTGTTTTTCTGTATGTGTAAGTGATGGCCTTGAGTGTATTGAAGGAGCTCAAAAAATAATTCAAATATATCGACCATGATTCTACTAACCTTCTACTTAGTTCTGATAGCCTAGTACCTACTTACAAACCAATTACTATCATACAATTCACGCAGTAGGGAACGGAAAGTGGTGGTGTGTAGTGGTTGCTCTCATACGAATCAGTATACCTCCTACATAGTTCTTACACCCTGGTACAAACCTCCTATTATCTGCAAAGTTTGATAAAAGTACTAGGCAATCAGAAGTCAGTAGAAGGTTTAAAATCACATTTATAACGCTATCTCTCTCTTTCTTCAACTGCTCTCTTTCCGTTACTGTGTAAATTGTTTGATAGTAATTTGGTCTGTAAGTACTAGGCAATCAGAAGTCAGTAGAAGGTATAAAATCACATTTATAACGCTATCTCTCTCTTTCTTTAACTGCTCTCTTTCCGTTACCGTGTAAATTGTTTGATAGTAATTTGGTCTGTAAGTACCAGGCAATCAGAAATCAGTAGAGGGTATCTACAAAAAAACTGTCAGATATCTAATGTGAAATCATGCTCGAGTTAATTGAATTATTTTTCCAGTTTTATTAGGATTCCGTACCTAAAGGGTAAAAACGGGAACCTATTACTAAGACTTCGCTGTCCGTCCGTCCGTCTGTCACCAGGCTGGATCGCATCAACCATGATAGCTAGAAAGTTGAAATTTTCACAGATGATGTATTTCTGTTGCCGCTATAACAACAAATACCAAAAACAGAAAAACTAATTATTTTCTGAGCATGTTTTTAAGAATTTTTGATAATTTTCATGTATTTTTAGGCAATATTTTTTCGTTAATATACTCCCAAAAGGGCAGACAAGACTTTCCAATGTTCGCTGTGACGTTGACTGTCAATTGACAATCTATAATGCGAATGCGCCGACATGACTGAGATATTTCACTACATAGTCACTACATAGTATAAAACAAAGTCGCTTTCTCTGTCCCTATTTCCCTTTGACCGCTTAAATCTTTAAAACTAAGCAACGGATTTTGATGCGGTTTTTTTTAATAGATAGAGTGATTCAAGAGGAAGGTTTATATGTATAAAACATGCATAATATAGCCGTGCGAAGCCGGAGCGGTTCGCTAGTTATACTTTAAAGTACAAAAATGTTAGGTTTTAAGTTTGTTACTGTTATCCGGTCTCGAACTGGTCATATTACATGTAATTGAAAGTCTTTATAAAAGATAAGGTTTATTGAAAGAAACGTCAAGGAAAATTTATTTATTGCATATTTATAATAATGATCACCAAAATTGTATTTACACTGAAATTTCGATAACACTGGAGATTTATTTACACTTGTCAATTATTTCTATCTACTTTAATGTACTAAAATGACGTATTTACACAAAAAAAATCAACCTTTAACCACTGAGGTACTTGACCACTGAGTGGATGACTAGACGAAGAAAAAGGGTTATTGATGATTAAATTTATTGACGATTTCATGCAAACTGAATGATTCCAAATGAATAAAGTTGACTTTGGTTGCTCAGAACTGAATTGGGAGAGCGGGTTCCGCGCACATTAATACTTTTTTTAGTATAAATGTTGGTTTTGTGTTAGTAATGCAATGTTTATGTGATTTGCTTACCTAACTTTCATAATAAAATAGACAGATATTTTGCGTCATGGAGGAAGAATCTATCGACTGAGATACATGTTTGGCCTAGTTCAGTTGGTAGTTCTAAGTACCTACTTAAACATAAGTTATAATAATCAGGTAGGTAAATATTTAGATCATTTTTTTTAAGTTCTTTACTACTGTTTACTTATTATACTTAGGTATAAGTTTTTGTATGAACCTTATGCAAATAAAGATTTTTTTATTATTATAAACAGTCAGCCATTTTTATAACTTTTTAGTTGCGATATCACCTATGGAAATGTATATTAAAATGTCGGTTTTCCTGTTATGTAGCAAATAAGAAAAACAATCTTCTTATATATTTTTTAACATTAAAGTTGTTACAGGCAAATTCGATATTTTACGAGATTTTGATATATCGCCTTAATTGTTGTTTATATTAATGTCTTTTATACTTTGCTTTATGTTTGAAAGGTGACCCCGTAAAACAAAAGATTGAGGCGACTCCTATGCCAGTTTCCATACTTACTTATTATCTTACTACCCCTTTTTCTTCATCTTTTCATCTCCAGTCAAACGTAATAACTCAGTGCCTTTTACTTTAAAGTTTGGACAAATCAATGCGCTATTAATTTTATAGTTCGTGGAAAAATGTTTAAATTAAATAACGACTCTAACTACAACGTAATAAAGATAAATTAAGCTCTTAGTTAGGACTATATTGATTTCTTTGAAGGGCGAAAACTCGCCTACGACGCTGAAGGTTGTGGGTTCGATTCAAGCCGTAAAACAAACGTATGAAATTTGGTTCTAGTCTATGTATTTATAAAATAACCAGCTGCGCCCCGCGGTTTCACCCGCGTAAGTCCCGATACCGTGGGAATATCAAAATGAAAAGTAGCCTAAAGCCTTGCTCGATAAATGGACTATATAACACAAAAATAATTTATCATTTCGAACTAAAAGTTCCTGAGATTAGCGCGTTCAAACAAACAAACAAACAAACTCTTCTGCCCGCCTAGCATGAAGAACAAAACACGATACGATAAAGCGATATAACTACATCAACTCTCAAAATATGATAGATAAAGTCGCCATGTTGAATTTTTATCATAAATTTTATCGCAATTTTAGATAAAAATTCAACATGGCGGCTTTATTGATCATATTTTGAGAGTTGATGTAGTTATATCGCTTTATCGTATCGGGTTTTGCTATTCATGCTAGGCAGGCAGCCTTATAATATTAGTATAGATTATTATTCTATCCGTTATCTGGTCACCGTATTACAAGCTTAGTCGGTTAAGTTTGGCGTTTGATGCGCTGTATGCAATGCCATTTATGCTTACCTACTGTCGCGGCATGTTCCGCGAATAGACAATAATGATACTAGCAACACTTTGAGAGCGCCATCTCGCGCTACTTCAGGTAAGCAAGTGACAGATGTTTGTAATATCAGTTTAAATATTTTCTTCATACGACAAAGTGAAAATATAACCAGTTGGGGAATTGTGACTTGTGCTTCTACATTGTTAAAGCTAAGTAGCCATATTATAAGTAGTTATTCACTATGGACCCTTGCAGATTTACCTGAATCTGCTGCCTGTTGGTATGTATACCATGACACACTGTTGTACTGTCAGTTGCATAGGCCCTCAAGTAACGGTAAGGAAGTAAGTTAAATCATTGATCTGTTATCACTACGGGAGGCGACCGACCTACCACAGCAAGGCCGGTCGATTGGCAGTCTACAAAGGTCGCCTCCTTCCGAAGGCCAGTCGATCGGCATGAATGTTGGTTTAATGATATCTGTGTGAAGTGTAACTAAACTGATTCAAGTAGTTGGGGCCCCCTAACTGTATTTGCTAGGAGGCACGCTCATTCTAAGTGCAAAGCCGTTCGATTGGTATTCTCCGTATAAGGAGCGTGCCTCAGCTTCGTTAAAAGCCAATCGTTCGGTACCTGGTGTCTCAGTACCTGGTGACTCAGGAAAGCTGAAACCTGAGGGTCTAACAACTTTAACTATCTCCGCTAAAATATAATTATCTTATATTCGAATTATAGGTCGGCACTGGCCGATGATAAGATTTAGATTTGAGCAGTTGTGCAGATCTTCAAGGGTCAATGGCAACTTAGTTTATTATATCTCTAATTCTACAGAAGGAGGACGGGGAGGTAGAGAGACGAAGCTTACTTAGGACATAGTAATTACCAGGACAAGACAATAAGGAAGCAGAGAGAGAGAAAGAGCATATGGTATTCAACGAAGGAAATTATTAAGAATCCAGGTATGTGCACATGCTACTAAATCCTAAAATATTAGCGTTGCTGGGCCTCTAGATAATTACCTAAAGGAATACAAGTTACATACCCCGGAAATATAATATGATTGTATATCTATTAGAGTGACCCATCTCGCTACATGGTGGAGAATGCTGTGATATAATACCTTTGTGATGACAATCGAATAATAATGAATACCCTGTGCTTAGAAGAGAGATAAATCAAATTAAATCATTATAATGCTGCAAAGAACCTTCTAGAAAAATGGATTCAAAGATTTACATCAAAAATAATTAGTAATTCTACTCGGCGACAGATGGCATTAGTTGTAATTATAGTAAAATATAAAAGGAAAATACATGGAAAAAAAAAAAAATCAAACAGAGTTGAGACAGAACCAGTAATTTTCTTGTTGAAATTACGTAAATTAATAACTGTACGAATTTATTACAGTTATATTTTAGCCGTTTATTGTAATTATTAATGATTTATTATTGATTTTTATATTTGGTGTTGTGTTGGTACTGTTGGTAGAACGTTGCATAGTGGTGACCGAATGAATACGTTTTAGAATCTTTTTATTTATTGCATAGAGAAGTAAACATCCGAACTGTTTTACGAAGATAAATTTCGAATATTTTCAAATGGAAGTGTCATTTTACTAGAGAACGGTCATCCAAATTCCAAATTGAAAATGTCGGCAAAGAAAATTTTGTTGCAATTTTAAATTTATTAAAAATAGTCTCCAGTGAGATATTTTCGTTCAGATTTAGTTAAACAATAGTGTTCTACGCATTATAAAGAGGATAATATTTGGATAAAAGTTTTTTAGCCATAATTAATGACCGACACGCGACTATTCGCCGCGTTCTTGTCGCTGTCGAGAAATTTGTATACATTCTTCATAAATTACATGTGTTTTCTATTCGGTGAGTTTTGATTAATAATCTTAGTACATGATATAACTTTCAACAAAGTACTTATATAAGTAATTTCTTTTCAGAAAGTAGGTAAAATTCTGTGTTCCATTCCAACAAAACTTTTCAAATATGGCGGTCAGTTGAAAAAATGTACAGTTTTGCAATTAATTACAGTCATGACTTAATTAAATATCAAACGTATTCTACCCCTTGCCTCACCAGGTATTTTACTTCAAACAATTTTCTAATTAATTAACATTGATCGAAATCCATAAAATCAACGAGGTTATATTATAAGGTGTAGGCGTAAGTACTGTCGCATGAGGGAGGGAGTATGAGTTGAGAGTTAAAGATCCTAATCCTAGTCTTAGACCAATTAAAGGAAGATAAGACAGTGTGAAACAGTTCCTAGGTATAAACAGGTATAAATACAAACTTAGAAAATATCCATAGGTGCTAATATTATAAAGCTGAAGAGTTTGTTTGTTTAAACGCGCTAATCTCAGGAACTACAGGTTTGGATTGAAAAATGATTTTGTGTTAAATAGGTATTCCAATTGTCGATATTCCGATATTCCCAGGGGATTGGGACTCCGCGGGACAAAATAGTTGAATCTGAAAAAGGATTATAAAAAGTGAAGCTACTTTAAGTTTGTTGTTTTGAGATAGGTACAATACACATACAAAAGTCCAATATTGGTTTATGCTATCATTGTAGCGGACTGTCAGTGCACTTATTGTACTATACAAGTGAGCTTATATAAGTTTTGGAGATTCATATTAGAGCTATGAAGAGAGCCTTGAGATTTTCAGAAAAAGGGAGCGAGATTTTCTATATAGATATGGTGAAAATTAGTTCCTAGGTTGGATAGTTAGTTTTACCTACTTACATGAAAGTGGAAGGATATCGTAGACACTTGCCTAGCTACACGCCTGGCTTTAAATACTTAGTTTGGTGTAGTTTTAAGGGGCTGTCTCTACTCTTACCCTCTTTATTTGGGCTTCAACAACATAGAGTGGAATAAAATAATTTCGAGACAGCTTATTGTAAATCTGATATTAAATAAACTAGACATGAAATAAACTTCTAAAATAATTGTTATTTGCTGTGAGGCAAGGAGGTGACTTCGTGTCTCCGTGAATTGTTAATTTCTTAGGGTACCATACTAAAACCATATTACAGAGACGTCGCTGTATGTCTGTCTGTTTGTCCGTATGTCATCATACTGTATCTTATGTATTAACAGCTAAACTATTAACTAATAAGTATTTGAGTAGGTACACATTGAAATACCATATTTTATTAAAGGAACTAAGCTCTTTATGTAAAATTGAGACATGATTCTAATCTTTTGAATGAAAGTATAATTTAGTGGTTTAATAAAAATTGGATGTATCTACTTATCATGTAGGCGTGCATATTTTGCTACATGCTATATTTATATTTTGAACTATTCCAGAACAAAATGGAACAAATTTTAAAGCAAAGGCTAGAAACAGTGCACAACCAAATAAGAGTCAACATAGCTAAACTCAAGACGCTTCCACAAGTTCCACAAGCCTTCTCTTCTGAAAATATAAATGACGCACGAATTATAAAGAGTAAATTATCTAGTAACATCAGAATCTTCCGCGAAGAACTCACTGAATACTTCAAATTTAACAACACCTCAGACATTGAAGAAATCTCAAGAATGTCTGAGACGCAACTGATGGCTGAAGAAGAATTAGCTTGTCTTACAGCAAGGTTAGATATGTTAAATACAAAAAGACAAGATAACGTTCAGACCACAATTAATACAGACTCAGCGGTTAGGCTACCCAGGCTAGACCTGCCCATATTTGATGGCAATATATTACACTGGCATTCCTTCTTTGATCAATACAAGTCGAGTATCCATACCAGAAACATTCCTGATGTAGACAAGCTAAATTATCTAAAAGCATCAATACAAGGTGAAGCCAAGAAAGCAATAGATGGGTTAGAAACCACGAATAAGAATTATATGATTGCCCTAAAAACTCTCGAAGATAGATATGGGAAACCACAATACCTAATTGATGCCCACTACTCTGCGTTATATAAAATAGAGACAGCCGACAATAGTCTTCTTAGTTGTAGAAAAACGTACGATGAATTAGAAAGGCATTTGAGAATTTTGGAAACTTTAGGCGAAGATATAAACCATAACCATTTGAGGTTCCTTATAATGGAAAAATTCCCTTCAGATTTAATCTACGAACTAAAAATAAAAATGAACACAGATTCTATAAAAGTAATAAGAAAACAGCTTGATGCAATGATAACCGCCAGAGAAGATGCTAATAGAATTGCTCAGAAGAAAAGTTCTGATGGTGCGGATACATTCACCACGGAAACACTTCACATCCGTGAAGTTCATATGCCGGCACAGAAATATATTGGAAACAGAGAAAATAAAATTAAAAATAATACTTACGTTCAGAATGATAATAAATACCAGAAACGAGTGATGAGTTATGACAGAGAAGGAGCCCAGAATGAGCCTGATAGAAAGATACCGAGAATATTGTGTATCTTCTGTAACAACGATCATTACAACGATGAATGTAACAGATATAAGACATTACAGGAAAGAAGATCGAAGCTCAGAGGACGATGTTTTAATTGTTTAATGCCAGGCCATCGTCAACAAATATGCTCAGAAAGGAGAACATGCTTTTACTGTAAAAAAATGGGAGTCCATCATAGATCATTGTGTCCCAATAAATTTGGAACATACTCTAGCAAACCTGAGACTACTATGGCAGCATAGAGGTGGTTTCAAATATTAAGGGAGACTTAACTACTAACATTATCCACTATCTACCTCATCATGGTGTCCAACAGAAAGGGAAGAACTTAAGAATTGTGTATGATGCAAGCTCAAAACTCGGTGATAATAAAAGCTTGAATCAATGTCTGTACTGTGGTCCCCTTCTACTCGAAGATCTTACGGGAATATTGATAAAATTTAGATGCTATCCAATCGGTTTGACTTCAGACGTGGAGAAAGCATTCTTATAAATTGCTTTACATGAAAAGGACAGAGATGTTACGAGGTTTATATGGCTAAAAGACATCACTCGTCCTATCACTCCAGATAATCTTCTCTATTTAAGATTTTGTAGGGTACCCTTCGGCGTTATATCAAGTCCATTTCTTCTGAACGCGACCATTAAACATCATCTTTCTAATTCCAACGACCAACAGATCCAAGAGTTAGCGAAAGACATATATGTAGATAATTTGGTGACTAAGAAAACTAAAGAAGTATTTCATACCATATCTATGAACATCCGAGAGTGGAGCTCCAATTCACAGGAATTCATGAACACAGTTAATGATATATGTGAACAAGAAGTTATTAAGGTACTTGGTCTTAACTAGAACGTAAAGAATGATACACTGCAACTACGAGTCAAGGATATAAATGACTCTATTCAGTCAAATACAAAAAGAGGTGTCTTGAAAACCATCGCTGCAATATATGACCCATGTGGTTACGCAGCACCCTTGTTAGTTGCAGCTAAACTCTTTTTACAAGAATTATGGAAAAACAAAACTAAATGGGATGATGCATTCCCTAATGAACTGATTGATAAATGGTCACACATTAAAGAAAAGATTGACAATATAAAAGAAATAAAATTAAGTCGGTATTATTTTAGTGGAAGTTATAAAGAATACTATGATCTACATTGTTTCACTGATGCATCTCTAAAGGCGTATGCAGCGGTAATATATCCTGTGAACGGGAAAGAAAAGAATTTTGTTATTGGGAAATCGCGTTTAGTACCATTAAAAGACCAAGATAACTTAAAAATTCCACGTTTAGAATTGATGGCAGTCCTGATCGGAACACGTTTGATTAATTTTACACTTAAGTTTCTAGTAGGAAAAATAAGAAGGCAAATTTTATGGACAGACAGTCAAATTGTAACAGAATGGATTAAATCAACAAAGTTACTCCCGCCCTTTGTGTCTAGGAGAATCGAAGAGATAAAAATGAACAGGGATTTAGAGTTTCGCTACGTTCCCTCTATACTCAACCCAGCAGATGTAGCTACGAGGCCTCAAAACACAAATACAGACATACATGAATGGTTAGAAGGCCCGCAGTTCTTGATAAGAGGTTCGAAGTATTGGCCACCTAATAGTTCCGGTACTACGTCTTGTTCCTTTTTGTCGGGGGAGGGTCTGATCGCGCCCACTCAGAAAGAAAATCTAGAAAGAAAAGAAAACAATGAAGAAACGATTAATACCGATACTCAAATACTTACAATTAGTAAAGAAATTGAAGCTGTAGTAAATATGCGACCCCTGACTAGCGTCGATTCGGAACTAGAACACGTATAAAGACCTTCCGACTTTCTAACTTTAGGAAAATGCATAAGTGTAGACACATCAGAAGACACTATCATCGTACAAGGCACCGTAACCAAGTCTCATCTTATTGAAGGCTGGAAGAAAGCACTTGTGATACTTGAAGAATTTAAACAGATGTTCTCAAACCGTTATCTACCTTGCTTGCGAGAAAGGTATTGGCACTCTCACAAAAACCCTAGAGTGACATCGAAACTCCTACCAGTTGTTGGACAAATTGTACAAATTAAGGAAGACAATAAGAACAGAACGAATTGGAAAGTTGGGAAAATTATTTCCTTGATTGAAGGATCAGAAGGGTTTTGTAGGATTGCTAAGGTTCAAGTGGGTAACAACGTCTTTACTCGGTCTATCGCCCATCTTTATCCTCTCGAGATAGAAGATGGTGAGGAAAATTGCCAGAAAGAAGCTAAGAACTTACCAACAGATGACTTCAACATAACGTTAGCACCTCAACCAATAAGTGAAGTAACTGGTGAAACAATTAGAGGAAGAAAAGAAGACATAAATATGGATATTGAATTTCACAAAGATATTGCTCAGAGTAAGAACATTATCACAGAAGAGAAGGAAATGAGTACGGATGGACGCTCGGAAAATGAGAGTGTGGCAGACAGTCTAACTGATGATGTTGAGATATCGAATCAGGACACTAGAAACTAATCTGATGATAGACCTCCGCAACGTAGTGCTGCAATTAAAGCCCTAGAGAAAATTAAAGAATGGACGCAGAGTTTGGCAACGGTTCTTCTTCCCTTCGCGGGCAGTGTCGCGGCATGTTCCGCGAATAGACAATAATGATACTAGCAACACTTTGAGAGCGCCATCTCGCGCTACTTCAGGTAAGCAAGTGACAGATGTTTGTAATATCAGTTTAAATATTTTCTTCATACGACAAAGTGAAAATATAACCAGTTGGGGAATTGTGACTTGTGCTTCTACATTGTTAAAGCTAAGTAGCCATATTATAAGTAGTTATTCACTATGGACCCTTGCAGATTTACCTGAATCTGCTGCCTGTTGGTATGTATACCATGACACACTGTTGTACTGTCAGTTGCATAGGCCCTCAAGTAACGGTAAGGAAGTAAGTTAAATCATTGATCTGTTATCACTACGGGAGGCGACCGACCTACCACAGCAAGGCCGGTCGATTGGCAGTCTACAAAGGTCGCCTCCTTCCGAAGGCCAGTCGATCGGCATGAATGTTGGTTTAATGATATCTGTGTGAAGTGTAACTAAACTGATTCAAGTAGTTGGGGCCCCCTAACTGTATTTGCTAGGAGGCACGCTCATTCTAAGTGCAAAGCCGTTCGATTGGTATTCTCCGTATAAGGAGCGTGCCTCAGCTTCGTTAAAAGCCAATCGTTCGGTACCTGGTGTCTCAGTACCTGGTGACTCAGGAAAGCTGAAACCTGAGGGTCTAACAACTTTAACTATCTCCGCTAAAATATAATTATCTTATATTCGAATTATAGGTCGGCACTGGCCGATGATAAGATTTAGATTTGAGCAGTTGTGCAGATCTTCAAGGGTCAATGGCAACTTAGTTTATTATATCTCTAATTCTACAGAAGGAGGACGGGGAGGTAGAGAGACGAAGCTTACTTAGGACATAGTAATTACCAGGACAAGACAATAAGGAAGCAGAGAGAGAGAAAGAGCATATGGTATTCAACGAAGGAAATTATTAAGAATCCAGGTATGTGCACATGCTACTAAATCCTAAAATATTAGCGTTGCTGGGCCTCTAGATAATTACCTAAAGGAATACAAGTTACATACCCCGGAAATATAATATGATTGTATATCTATTAGAGTGACCCATCTCGCTACACCTACTCTTTGCTAAGGTTTGCATTTAATGAAATGGTGCGACAAGCTATGACCTCTCCATGTACAATCAGGCAACAAAAGTACAGACCCACTGTAGAGTTCTAAAATAGCTATTATTCAAATGTTTTGAACTCAAGTAGGACCTTAAGTTTAAAGTCCTTCAACTCAAGCAGGACCTTAAGGTGAGAGGGTACCTGCGCTCTCTCCATACAAACGTAGTCGACTGTTTCCTCCCTGGATAATGATACCAGCACAAATATTTTTGTTGCATAAAAATAACAGCCATGACTATGCCCCTACAGCTTTGGTTTTTTCATTTTCTAATTATAGAAATTAAGATTAAAAAAATAAAAAAACAAAACATAGGGGCATGGTCATGGCAGTTATAAGTTTTATGCAACAAAAATATTAGCTCTAGTGTGATTATCCAGGGAGAAAACAGTCGACTACGTTTGTTTGGAGAGAGCGTTCGGTCCCTTTCCTCTTAAAGACCTGCTTGAGTTAAAAAACCTTCTAATAATTGTGTTTCGGCAATTATGTTTCCGACTGTACCATAAACTCATTGATTTGACCAAGCTTATGTATAATATTTAAATAATCTCTAAAATATAGAAGATGATTTTATTATTTTATCTTTATGACTCGTTTACACTATGTTAAGTGCAAGTGGCAAGTGAACTTGCAACAGTAACTGGCAGTAGATTACTCTTGATTAAGTATTATTTGAGCTTTGACCTAGGCTTTTATTATGGGCAAATTATATTGCTCAATTTATTCGACCATCTTGGTAAATTATTTTGATTAATTATATTGGTTGGAAGTTAGTTGAATTTATAATTTACTTCTTTTTATAAGACCTACCCTTTACTCAATGATGTTACTAAGCGAATCATTAGTTATTCAATGTATTGTCTAATTTTTTTGACATTTTATATCAGGGACAATTTGATAACGCGTTGATTAACAAATTATTCGCTTTGTAATGTTATTCAGTATAAAAACGATTAACGGCCGTACTCAAAAACGCTCCTAAGTGAATGTTAAGTTAAGACTTTGTGACTTTTTCACTGACGAATAACACGAGAGCGAGACAAAGCATTCTAACTTATGTTTCACTTAGAAACGATTCTGAGTGCGACCGTAACTTATAATACTTATTGTTTACTTACACATCTATCATTCATTATACAACGGAAGTTAGGTATGGGAAATGATTATTTAAAATAATTTATCTTTAACTTATGTCTGGAAAACATGAAGGTGAAAAATACAATTTACTTAATTGAAATGAATTGAAAGTGTTTTAGACAAGTATTTTTTTTACAATTTCAAAATGAGAAAATTTCTTTATTAAGATGGTCCTTTATGACTTTCGGCATCTTTTGTGCAAAATTGACTTTCAAAACTTCATCTGTTCCGTACTCTAAAAGAAAGACACAATATCAGTGTGCCCTTTCCTCTACGCAGTTTACAAGATAGCTAATAAGCTCTAAACTTATAGAAAATTCTAACCCAGTGTTCAAAATGCAACTAACACGGTGTTAGAAAACCCGGGTTAACCAAATATTATGTTTGAAAGTGGACATTTGTAGGAAATTTACTTATTCGCTATCCGACTGTCAAACATGTTTCTATACTAATATTATAAAGAGGAAAGATTTTGTTTTTTTTTTGGTTTGTAACAAATAAGCTCCAAACCCACTAGACCGTTTTGATGAAACTTGATAAGAGGATACATTGATTCATTGGGAGTAATACGGGTGGCTTTTTATCCCGATACTCCCACGGAATCAGGAGATACGCGGCTAAAACCGCGGAGCGCTGCTAGTATTAAATGTAAAAAAAACCTAAATATGCAGATAACCTACACCCAAGCTCATTTGTCAACCGTATCGAAAGTCATGAAGAGACCTCTTAATAAATTGCACAGGTTAACTTTATCATAGTTTTTTTTAGCAAGTTTTTATAATAATTGACTTAAAATCTACTGAAAATGACGGTGCTTTACGTAAATGTTAGTGATATTGTTACAATTTGATTTAAAACAGAAAAAACGTTTTTATGGTTTCATAGTTAATATACATAAAACTGTACAAATTACTAATCTAAAGATAACATTTATTTCTATTTTGGTTACATATTTGAGTATGTTGCAGGTTGTTAATTTTAATTGCTATCATATTGATTCAATCAAAAATGATACAGCAAATTCATAGTTTTACATAATGTAGGTACCTAGTTACTTAATTTCCATCTTTTTTCTATTTCCATAGTCCCAGAATAACTAGAAATATTGATGAAAATTTTGGAAATGTAATCTTAAACTAATGACTTTATTTTCCTAATTTTAAATCTAGGTTAATTTATTTTGAGTTTAATATTTGCAACGGGCGTATCTTAAAATTATAGGTATCTTAAAAAAATAATGAAATCAAAAATCTTAAATGATCTCTGAATACAGCTTGAAAAGGATTTAACTGAAAGGATCCTAGCAGCCTCACTAATATTCACAACTAATCCAACAATCTAATCTGAACCTTATGCAATAGAAGCCCAGAGCCCCATGTTCAAAAACATCCTTATTAAGCTATATTGTTACTCGACGTTAATCTGACTATTAAGTTTTAAAACGCCTGCGCTGATTGGTTACAAGCTAAAGCTACGCTTGTTAACTAATCAGCGCTTACAAAAAGCACCAATCAGCGCCTTTAGGAATGATCAGACTAACGGTGATTGGTTAAATTTTGTGGTCACGAGATCGTACGCTGGAAATTATGACGTTATGCCCGCTTATCCTATTTTTTTTTTAAAGAATATTACCTCAAGTAAACTATAAGTAGACAATTTGGTTAACTTACTTTCTACATTGGAATTTTTTACGAACCTATTTGGAGTTGCATTTAATTACATTATACAGTTTCGTATTAATTTCCAAGAAATGTTTTTCTATTGGTAGTATTCCGAAATTGGCGGTCGCGACCCAGGCGTACTAGACGTCATAGCAACATGAAATCAAATAAATTGTAATCAGCAAAAAAACAGATAAGTAAAAAGGTAACACTGTGATTGTGAGAATGAGTTGCTTTTTATAAGTTTTAAAATTAATGCAGCAACTTATGCAAACTTACAACAGGGTTTGCCAATTTTACCCACATAAAATGGTATGGCATAATATAACATGTCATCATGAGGGCTATGGAGATAACGGACATACTTATTTCAATTAATCGCGCGACTAATGATCGTGCAATAAATGCGGAAGTCTTGTAACGAACATATTATTATGCCGCTCATCAGGTCACGAATACCATGTTCAGAACACCACCATTTTAGATGAATCTGATTAGGTTCAGAGACTATTTGACCTAATCATTTTCATCAAAATACCCAGTAACTTGATAGTAGAACTTACGTCTACCAAACGAGGCTCCATAAACCTACTCTAAGGGACTAATTCTAGTACAAATGAGCTATCTGACGTCATCGTAGACCGAAGTGTATCATCACTGATGCGAGGAGCAAAAGGCAGGTCACGCTGGATGTGATGCCGTGGATAGCGCTCGTGTTGCGGCGGAGAATCGCGGCCATTTTGTTGCCTGGAATTGGAGGAAATTAGGGCATTAGAAAAATTCTCAAAAGACTTTTACGTTTACAATATTTTTTGGCAGAGGATAAATAGACAGTCGCGCCATGTGCGCATTATTTAATAATATTTTACCGCCGTTTTTCTCGCGTTCAGTCCCGATTACATGGGGTTCCCATCCTATCACCTTCCTATCTTCACACCAAAGATAGTACAATTACCATGGTTCAGTATTTCTTGCTTGTAAAGGTAACTAAACTGATAAATTAGCGAATTACCTCATACCAAAGATAGCACGATTACCATGGTTCAGTAATTTTTGCGTCGAAAGGTAACTAAACTGATATTAGTAGCGAATTACCTCATACCAAAGATAGCACAATTACCATGGTATAGTAATTTTTGCGTGTAAAGGCTACTAAACTGATATTAGTAGCGAATTACCTTATACCAAAGATAGCACAATTACCATGGTTCAGTAATTTTGCGTGTAAAAGTACCTAAACTGATATTAGTAGCGAATTACCGCATACCAGAGATATCACAATTACCATGGTATAGTAATTTTTGCGTGTAAAGGCTACTAAACTGATATTAGTAGCGAATTACCTTATACCAAAGATAGCACAATTACCATGGTTCAGTAATTTTGCGTGTAAAAGTACCTAAACTGATATTAGTAGCGAATTACCGCATACCAGAGATATCACAATTACCATGGTATAGTAATTTTTGCGTGTAAAGGCTACTAAACTGATATTAGTAGCGAATTACCTTATACCAAAGATAGCACAATTACCATGGTTCAGTAATTTTGCGTGTAAAAGTACCTAAACTGATATTAGTAGCGAATTACCGCATACCAGAGATATCACAATTACCATGTTTCAGTAATTTTTGCGCGTAAAGATAACCGAATCATACCCATATACAAAGTTTAAATTAGTAGAACTTACTCCCTTCCGAGACGAAGACATGTATCGAAGCGGGCTCTGTGTTACTCGCACTGCAAGTATAATTGCCAGAGTCTTTCAGCGTTGCTCCTCTCACAGTTAACCGGGACTGCGTCCGAGCTCCCGGCTCCGTCTCCACCGTGATGCCTCCACGAGTCGCATCGTAGTTTATCATTCGATCATTGTGGTACCAGAATACGTATTGAGGTGGTGTTGGACTCTGAAAATGATAAGAATTCACATTTAATTTTTGGTAGCATGTTGTGCTGGTTACTAAGATGCCTAATTAGTGTCAGGCTGTTTCACCCGCGTATATTTCGAAAAAAAAAAAGAAACCACTATAAAACACCAACCAAACCTACAACTTACAGACAATAAAAGTGGAGACTCATTTATACATATACTAGCGACCCGCCCCGGCTTCGCACGGCTGTATTATGTATGTATTATAATATCTAAAAACCTTCCTCTTTAATCACTCTATCTATTAAAAAAACCGCATCAAAATCCGTTGCGTAGTTTTAAAGATCTAAGCGTAGGTACTTAGGGACATAGGGACGGCGAAAAGTGACTTTATTTTATACTATGTAGTGATAAAAACTCGTAGAATTTTAATTACTATTATTTTACTTATTAATAATGTTTTATATCAGTTATTCGTATAGTTTAGTTAAGTTTAAGGTCCTTCACAGCTCAGTTGAAAACATTCTAATAAATAATAGCAAGTTTGGAACTGTACGGTACGGGCCTCCATTTGGTTGCCTACGAAAATTAAGCTTCAAAACATTGACACATCTAGCCTATTTTGACCTTACACTGAGCAACGAGCGAGTACTGCGAGAACTAATATCGGTCATACAAGCTAAGGCGGCTACCATGCAATTAGTGATTTTGTGACACCTAGATGTAGCAAATATGTTACCTCAACGCTCTTTATAAGCTGAATTGCACTTTATTGCGTCCTACCCCCATAAACAAGATTACTTTCTATTAGCGATGTAGCCAATCGATAGATTTAATTGTATGAAATTGACTTAAGATGAAACTTGTCTACCATTTTTTTATCTCTAACGTAAAACCACGTGACTTTTCGTTGGCTGTCAATTTCATACAAAAAAAAATCTCTGTCGATTGGCGATATCGCTCATAGAAAGCAATCGAGCTGGAAAGAGCCTCTATTTATTTAGGATTAGTAGCAACTCGTCATAAACGTAAACTCGTCACTCATGCGCAACTCGTCATTTTCGCAACTCGTCATTTTCGCGACTCGTTATTTTCTCAACTCGTCATTTTCGCAACTCGTCACACGAACCTCATGATGTTCTTATAGATCAGCAATAGTCAGCATATCATGTCCAGGATATTTTCTACCAATCTTCGTTATTATTGCTGCAAATATTGTTTGCATTAAACGAAAATACAGGGTTGAATTGTAAATCAGCCTCCTGATGCGTTCGCGAGTACGCATGCTTTGTGCGTTTGTGAGAGAAGAAAACTAAGAGAGAAGAAAACTTTAAAGATAGGTACTAATCCTTTATTTAGTTAGGTATTTTTATCGAATTCTTCTGTAGAGACCTACCAACCATTATTTATTTATGTAAGTACACGTGTACCTAGATATTTCGTAGCAGACGGCTACAAAATGCGTACAAACGTACAAATATTAGCCAATATTTCACGCGGGAAGGCATGTTGATTAATTATTTCTAATTATGTGAAACCTTGCTTACACAACAAATAAGGTTTATTACTTATTTGAGGAAAGGAGAAATAAATCTTACTTCCTTTGACCAGTGTTTCGTTAAATGTGTACCTACCTTTTGCTTTATTTTCTTGTCTAGATTAGTACAATACTTGGTTCACTTTAGCTCCTTTATTAGTGCCAATCAAGCTTTTACGTAACGGTTTTGTCAATAAATTGTCCTAGGTTTTGGGGGTTCAAACTTTCGCTCCTTCACGAAATTTGTTTTCGGGAAACAAGGAGAATTTGCAAGTGGCAATTTTTTCCACATTTTTTATTACTTGCTTGTATTTGGATATTTGGATTTTTTAATTTCTGCTACTACTATCTTGAATATCACATCAGAGAAGTACCTTGATTATAATCCTGACCGTTGTGAAATTGACCACAGAAAAACAAAAGTTTTTTGTCTTCTCATAGGAAGTTGCGTTCCGAAGACACCTTACTTAGTTTTTGCTTTCCTGCTCATCGTGCCCTATATTCTACACAATTGATGACCTGATGGGAGCCAAAGATGCCGTTTTATTGTGCCTAGTTCCTGCTATGAAAAAAAGGTACTAAAAAGGAAAAGACATTTTTAAGACGTTTACAAGTAGTCAATTGTTTTTACATACGGAGAAGCCACAGGAATCTAAAATACCATAATTATGGTATTTTTTTAAATCTGATCTATGGGGTCTGATCAGTCTCCTCGCGACCATGGCTATTGTAACATAGTCGAAACGTCGAGGTAAGAGAAAAAAAATACGCGATTAAAACCCCGGGAAAATAATTACATGAATACAAATCGTATGAGTTTAAAAAGTTTATGATCTATGGGGATCAAAAACCAAGGTTATGAACATGTCAATGCGACTTTATGCAACAAAGGACAATGTACACTTCCATAGAAGATGTGGCTTGCACTATTTTTTTTATAGCGTAATTATCATTAGGATTCAATAACTAGTACCTACAGCAAGGATCATAACAGTAACATATTGAAGTGCTAAGTACTTTCATGAGCTATAATCTAAGGTCCTAATCGGTCAGGTTTATTGACTAAACTTGGAAAACTTTTTTTTTAATTTATTTATTCTGATTCTTATTGTAGAATGTCGGCAGTACCTACCTAGGTACGGTCGGCTGCATAATTGCAGACCCACCGTAGAGCTCCAAGTCAGCTGTTACAAGAATGTTCAACACAAGCAAGATACTAGACACCTGCTTTAGTTGAAGTTTAAAGTCTTCTAACTCATCAATTTATCAATCAAAAAATATTAGAATGAAAACATTCCAATAATAGTAATTTTAGAACACTACCGGGAGCTGCAATTATGCAGCCGACTGTACATAGAAACCATTTAGTCTTTCTGTCAGTCCACATTCGAAGAATAGCAATTAGCTATTCACAAAAAAAGATTAATTCATTACCCCAAAACAACGACGAGGTAGTATTAAAAAAAAACTTAATTTATGATAAAAAAATATCCTTAAGAAGACTTTGTTTTCGGAAAAGCCCATTACGGATGTTGTCCTTTATTTTGAATTTTAATCATTTATTTTCAACAAACTTTTGTCTGTATACGAAGTCACCTAGAAACTTACATTACATGGAACATAAGTATAGTAACTAGGTATACCTAGAAAAACCTAAATTACATAGAACATATAAGTAGTACTAAGTAGGTATATATACCTACCTATATTTTACGAATACACCTACCTATTACCTACATAGGTAGATTAATCACATGTTTTACGTACAACACCTGTTTCCAAAGCTCATCAGTACGCTACGCATACCTTCCTCAAACCAGATTCAATTAAAGGAATTTACATCAGAAATCTAATTAGCCGGTGGAATGTAACTATACCTGCCTAGGTATAGTACATCTACGTTCTATTAACGCGGGGTCTCCTAACTTCGTATAAAAAAACGAGGCTCGAGGAATATAAGGCCCATCTCACCGAGACGTCATGGAGACTGCGTCGCCGCACAATGGTCGGAATTTTGAGCCTGACTTTCATAGAAATTTCGAAAAATAAAGTAAACAGTTTGTAATGTTTTGATGTCCCCGACAATCCTGCATACTTAAAACACACGAAAAAACAACTCAATTTTTTAAATGTTCTATGCGCCGGCTACGTATACCTACAATTAATTCGTACAGAAGTCAACGTCGCCACACCGTCGTGGCCAGGTGAGATACCATCTATATTCATATCTATACCAATATTTGTAATATTGACCTTTGTGAGCGTGATCACATAAAAAAAAACCCCATGAGTTTCTTGTGCCTTTTTCTCATTGGTGGGCGCGTTCCGAAGGCACACATCCTAACTTAGTTTTTAAGACTATTTCAAGTGATCATGTGTATACCAATACATAAGCATCGAAAGAAATAAAGAAATTTGAATTTGAATTTATACATTTCAATACGAAATTAGTTGGATACGTAGCCGACAATGGCGTCCTGGTGAGGTAGGGCCCTTAGTAAGGCAGCCGAAGTTGAGTTCGTTCATGAATTCAATTCTGTCGGACGTAGCTAATTACGCGGCTTAGTTGGTTCCAGACGTATTGACTAGTTCTTTCCCCTGGCTACGGTCGACTAAGCTGAGGGGTGGTATTGATGCTGGGAAAGCTTTTTTCACATGTTCCAAGCACTGCTGGCGCTGCAGGTATAAATCTTCTATATTAGATGTTAATACCTACCTATTATTAGCTAATCATCTTTGTTAGATGGTTAAGGTAAGGAGCCTCGCTAAATATCAACTCTTCTGACCAAATTTAAAGAAGTTTTACGTAAAAAATACTGTATAAATAGGCACTTAAGATAAATAAAAGAAACTGTCCTACCTTTCAGAAAATCAGATAATAAATGCGTAAAACATTGTATAATGGTTGCACTTATGTTCTAATATCAATGTATCCAGTTACAAAAATAAATGAAAGAAAATAAATTGCAATCACGCACTGTATTAATGCGGTCGTACTATACCGAAACGTTTAGGCGTGCCGTAAAATATAATCACCTCATAAACTCTGGAACTAGACTCAGGTATTCGGCAAATTACTGTCATTTCAGTTGTAGAT
Organism: Idaea aversata; assembly: GCA_907269075.1. Lineage (NCBI taxonomy): Eukaryota > Metazoa > Arthropoda > Insecta > Lepidoptera > Geometridae > Idaea > Idaea aversata. The sequence goes on from OU026101.1 coordinate 11,614,980, forward strand.
ATAGCTTTACATAAACTTGTATAACACGGTTTTTTTCAGGCGTGCTATTGTTAGTAATAGGACTCAAGGACCATAGGTTTAAAATAGTCTAAAGACTCTTCCTCTTATTCCAAAACGAGGTATAAAAATAATTCAAATTTTTGAGGGTTAAAAACCATTGTTAAAATACTATACCTACTTCAAAATAAACTTTAGATGACGTACCTAGGTATATGTTAAAACTTCGATAGGTGTGATAGTGGTCAAACGCTGACCTATCATATGTAAAAAAATAGCTTTAAGAAAGGAGGTTATATTTTTAGTTATCCAGCGTGATATTCTTACGTCCCACGTGAAACCTTCAGGGCGTGTTCAGATGACACGCGTCAACCACGCGCCCGCCACGCGCATCACAAGCGTTGAACACGCTTTGAACACGCTTTGAAATTTGTTCTATATATAATTTGAGTCTTATAACACATCAATAGATCTCAAATTGCATTTCTGCAAGCGGGCGCGGGGCGTGAGCGGGGCGGGCGCTGGGCGTGAGCGGGTGGACTTGCATAAATGCAATTTGAGATCAATATAAGACTCAAATTATATATAGAACAAATATTATAGCGTATTCAACGGGTGTGATGCGCGTGGCGGGCGCGTGGTCGAGGCGTGTCAACTGAACACGCCCTTAGGCACAGTTAGTTTACCATAATAAATGTGAAATCAAATAAATAAATGCAATTTATTTTTAACATGCGAGCGAATCTAAAGCGAATCTAATTTAATCAATAGACCATGATAAAATTATACCTAATTAATGAATAATCGTATAAATAAAAAAAAATCAGGGTAAAAAATATATTCTACATTTAAGTACCTAAGTAATATTGTGTTGTTTCGAAAAAAGTAAATTTATTTGCGTTAACAATGAAGATCTATCTATTGGCTGTTTTGGTTCTATGTGTTATTTTGAATACTGTCCAATCAAGTAACTATTCTTTTTTTTTAATAAGAAGGTACCTGCAGGTGTCTGTCTATAGCATTGTAGCTCCCGAACGGATGAACCGATTTTGATTTTGTTTATTTTGTTTGAAAGATGAATTAATCGGGAGTGTTCTTAGCTATGTTTGATCGAAATCGGTTTAGCCGTCTGAAAGTTATAGGCGATAAAAGCCGGGGGGTTTTTAAAATCTTAATTGTGTTTATAATCAATACAATGTTTTTAACAATAAACTTAATAAATTTAAATAATGCTCATTGCTTATATTGTCTTTTTAAGTATACTGTTTACTGCATACTAAAAAATAAATTAATAGACTCCAAATTAAATACGTGCTGCTGCTAACTGCTTAACAAGAAATAACCATGCTGAGTAGGTACACATATTTTAGGATTATAGTCTAGCTTAAAATTATTTGTTATATTTATCTTAAGTACCTACTTGATATGGCTGTATTCTGTTTTGTGTTCCATTAAATAAATAAATGCATCTAATTTTTCAGTTCCCTTCATAAAATGTGCAACTGACGAGGAATGTGATATTCCAAGTACCCGAGAAGCATTATATTGTCCTTATACAGACAAATACAGGATATTTTGCGATGAAGAATACTGCCTATGTTTCCATAAAATAACTTAAATCTAATAAAAAGGATTACTTTGGAGGTGATTTTGATTCTTACATGTCGTTCCTCAAAATTTAATGAATTTATAATTATAATTTAAGAGGAAACCAAAACATAGGGGCATAGTCATGGCAGTTATAGGTTTTATGGCACAAAAATATTTGTGCTAGTGTCATTATCCAGGGAGGAAACAGTCGACTACGTTTGTATAGAGAGAGCGTCGGTACCCTTTCACCTTAATAAACTTTTAAAACTTTTGTATTCGTAGTAACTATTTTCCCGGGTTTTAATCACGTATTTTATTTATTTCTTTTGACGACCCAGTTGGCACAATGGTCACCATGCCGGACTGCCAAACACAGGGTTGCGGGTTCGATTCCCGCAACCCTTAGACAAGTACATTATTGCTTACATTATTGCCTTAGACAAGTATTTATGCTTGGATATTTGTCTGTGGTCCTGTTGTTTTTATGTATTATAAATGATTGTTCTTATCGCGTTTGCAAACGCGTTAGGCATAGGTATCTTGTTTAGAAAATGAGTTCCATAGCCTAATTTTCTTGGTCTCAATCACTTATAATACATAGAAACAACAGGACCACAGACAAATATCCAAGCATAAATACTTGTCTAAGGCGGGAATCGAACCCACAACCCTGTGTTGGATTCGTTGAAAGTATCTGTGTTAAAAGTATAATAGAGCCAGCGATGTCCAGGGTCTGATGATAGCGATACTAGGCACCTATCATTTAAATAAGATACACCGAAGTATTTGGAGTCTTTCGTAGTTATATCATACTTTACGCTAAAAACAAAAAATCGGTAAAAAAAAAACTCGTGAGGTCTCAGTTCGGGGCGAACTACTAGTAAGTATATATTTAAAAAAGAAAAGTACATATATAAGTAGTATATCTGTTAAATAGCACCCGTATAAGACAAGTCTAGTTGCTTAGCTTGGGTCTAGATGTGAGATGTGAGGAATGTCCTGCAATATTTATTTATTATTTATTGCTCTTACTTCGGCGTTTCGACTATGTTACAATAGTCATGGTCGCGAGGAGACTGGAGCAGTGACGAGGGTCCAATATGTTCACATTGTTCACCCTTAGTGAGCATTTATGACATCGTGATTTACGGAAGTGGAACCGGGCGACGTAGTTAGTTATTAATTCTCAATCAAAGTTAATATTACCTAAATTAAGTGCAAGGTTGAAAAAATCGTGTTTTATACCAAATTTTTATTAGTCCACGAAATTTTTACGAGAATGAGTGGTAATCGTAAAAATCCGGCTGCTTTTATTGCGAGCGGGATCATCAATGGTTCAAGGAATTTACGATTTTACTGTCTTTTGATTTTCGTTTTGTGAAGTTATTTGTTTCAGTTTTAGCTCTAACAAGGATTTATTTTTAACCCCTGAATGATGGAGGAATGGTGGTATTACCTTGACCTATAGATATATAAATAATCAGTAAGTTTCTTGACCTTTTTTTTTATCGATGGGAAAATGCATAATTGCATCCTCCCGCCACCCTGAGGGGGAGGGGGCGACGGAAGTATGTGGGGCTGCCTCCGGCCTGAGGATGGTAGGCGGCCGGAGGCTTACCCACTAAAAACCCATCGGTGTTCCGCCAACAGTCGAGGTCCGACAGAGTACAGGGGCCTTATTCTGCTATTTGGCCAACCATTGTCATTATATCGAGACTTTATTGATATTATATCGAGATTGTGACTTTATTTGGTATTCTGCTAAAGTTTTAATAACATCGCAATATAATCACTATGGAGTCTCAATGGTATGGTAATATTTACCTTGCAGGTGTTGCCTAGCAACATGGTATATGTTGCTAAGCAATATACCGTTTTGACAACTATCGAGATTCCATTAAGCCACGATTGTAGAGCAGAATACAAAAGTGAGTCAGTGGTGTGTCAGTGCTGTTTCGATAGAATAGTTAACGTTAGGAAAATACCAATTTGACATGTAATGTCATATTTTTGACATTAAATTTCTATTACGATTATATCGACACTCTAATGAAACACAATTGTGTTAGCAGACTTAGGCCCCAGGTATGCTTGCGCAGGACTTCTGTGACTCCATCGGCGAAGTTTCTTGACCTATGTCTGTTGGTTTGTCTACCTGTTTACGCAGCTTGCGAAGTTGCGAGTAAATAGGTATGGCGTGCTACATCTTACGCCGCATCGTCACTACCATCAGGCAGGTATGATAGTGGTTAAACACTGACTTATCTTATCTATACTTAATATTATAAAGCTGAAGAGTTTGTTTGTTTGTTTGTTTGAACGGGCTAATCTAGAACTATTTTTTCGAATTGAAAAATTAATTTGGTGTTGGATAGTTCATTTATCGAGGAAGGCTATAGGTTACTTTTAATTTTGATATTCCCACGGGATCAGGACTTCCGCGAGTGAAACTGCCGAGCGCAACTAGTAATATTTTAAAGCTGACGAGTTTGTTTGATTGAACGCGCTAATCTCAGGAATTACTGGTTCGATTTGAAAAATCTTTTTGTTTTGGATAGTCCATTTATCGAGGAAGGCTATAGGCTACTTTTAATTTTGATATTCCCACGGGATCGGGACTTACGCGGGTCGCAGCTAGTGTAAAATAAAAAGAAGCCCCAGCAACGTATTTATCTGAAAGCTAAAACCCGTCATAGCTGCTAGTTTAGATTTATTTTAAGACCTCTTTATTATCTTTTCTTCAGGAACTGAATAAATAAAATGAGAAACGATAAAAATAGAAACGATAACAATGATTATTAAACCTAATTGCAATTCGTTTTTAATAAGCGATAAATTAGTTTACCTAAGCAGGTAGAAACATTGATTAATTACTAAGTACTTTTGATAAAATTAAACTAAGTCAGAAGGCTAAGAGAAAGATGGCGACGAACGTCAATTTTTGGTAGACTCAATAGAATCCTGGTTAATAGGAATAATCTTTGAAAAAGGTATTACTTTCAAAAATTCGTGTCAGAATTAAATCTAGTTTAGAAATTAACTAGCGATTCGCTCCGGCTTCTCACGGCTATATTATGCATGTATTATACATACGAGTATCAACCTTCCTCTTGAATCACTGTATCTATTAAAAAAAAATGGGTGCGTGTACTTATGTACGCGCGTGAGAAGTTATACTTCTTTGGCATTATTAAAAAAAAAAAAAAAAAAAAAAAAAAAAAAAAAAAAAAAAAAAAAAAAAATGGGTGCGTGTACTTATGTACGCGCGTGAGAAGTTACTCGTCCGACAAAAAACTCGTCCGACAAAAAACTCGTCCGGCAAAAAACTCGTCCGACAAAAAACTCGTCCGACGAAAAACTCGTCCGACAAAAAACTCGTCCGACAAAATACTCGTCCGACAAAAAACTCGTCCGACAAAAAACTCTGGACTGGAAAAGGATTGTCAACACAATCAATAAAGTTCAATTTAGATTTAAACAACTTCTCCCGTGAGAATTTTGTGTGACGTGAGAATTTTGTGTGACGTGAGAATTTTGTGTGACGCTTTTGTAAAATTTCACTCTCATCATTTTTTCATAACGCGCCTAAAGAAGTATAACTTCAAAAATCGCATCAAAATCCGTTGCGTACTTTTAAAGATTTAAGCATACTTAAGGAATAGGGATAGAGAAAGCGATTTTGTTTTATAATATGTAGTGATAGTGATTAGCAGCAACTATGCAATTAACACCATGTGTCACCTACCTAACAACACGTTGACTATACTTAAAAGAAGTAGGTACCTACTCTAGGAATATTAAAAAATTTGCTGGCCCACTGACCAAAAATTTAATAAAATATTGAAAAAGGATTTAAAACAAAGTTATTTATAACGGTGTCACGTTATAATGATGCTTGTAACAAAAACATTCCGATTTAAATAATCATTAGTAGTAAAAATATTGATATACAAATGACTGGTGGGAGGTGAGGACCAGTGGATAGCCAAATATGCCTGATAAAATAAATAAATATAGCAGAACATTCTACACATCGCCATCTAGCCCTAAGCTAAGTAACTAGACTGGTGTTAAGGGTGCTACCAACGGATATACTACGGATCTCTATCAGCAAGACTATCCATTGGCATAAAAATATAGGATGTTTTTTTTTGCATAATCAACAGGTTCGATTCCTGGGTAATGATTTTTCCAAAAATCTAATGATGCTGTTTGAAATTTTGTCAAAATCAGGCACGCAACTCTTTTCAGCATTTTTCGCTAATTCTTATAGTTTAGGATATAGCCCTAAAGAGCCACATAAAAAAATTTACCCTGTATACTTTTCTTCTGTAAATATATAACTTATAATACATACTTAGAAACAACCAGACCACAGACAAATAACTAAGCATAAATACATGTCTAAGGCGGGAATCGAAACCGTAACTCTGCGTTGCAGTCCGGCATAGTGACTGTTGTGCCAACTGAGTCGTTCCAAAACACCAAATAAATTAAAGCATACCTTTTCCACGATACAGATGAGATGTATCACACTCCCGAGATCAACATGGTGTTCTCCCGAGCCCAGGATGAAGGCTTCTGGCACCACGATCTGGAGTCGAACGTAATGTGACACTATGCCCGTTCTCGTCGATACCTGAAATGTTAAAAAGGGTAGATGTTAGATTTAGTTTACAAACGTCAGCGTTAGACTACCATCACACTGATGGTAAGTGGGGTACCTAAGAGCGGTGTTAGTCTAGTGGTAGATATACTCCACTTTCATTCCGAAGGTTGTGGGTTCAAATCCTGGCCGGCCGTATACCGATAAATTTTTCTTAAGAAAAAATTATGTGCGCTAATTGACATTGATTCATCTTACGGAGAAGGAAAACATCGTGATGAAACCCGCGGCTTAGTTTTCTCCAGAAGTATTGATAAGTCCTTTCTGGACAGGGTCGACTAAGCTGTAAGCGTAGTAGGTGCTGGGCAAGCCTACTCAATTCTCACGCAAAAAGGACCAAACTAAAGAAATCTAATTGCGGAAAACAGCCAGTATACCAGTACAAGTACCAAGTACCTATGCACTCATGACTTAAAGATTCTTAAATTATACACTTTAGAAAAGTCAGACGCAGGCAACTGATTCAATTCCCTTGCAGTATGAGGAAGAAATGACGAAGAAAAATGCTTAGTATCTAGAATTTCCACCGTGAACCGTAGAGATGACACACGCCTTAACTTAGATTTAAGGTTGGGCCTATTATAGGTATACAATCAATTTTAGTTTTTTTTGACATTGGAAAATTATCATCTAGGCCTAGAAAGGCACAAGCAGCAGTTCTGTAGATCGAAGGGCGGAAATGTTTGATTTGTAAAAAAGGTTATCTAACTTTAAACCATTTAAACCATTTATTTTCCATTACACAACACATATACATAAATAAATTAAAATACATAAGTCCTTAAATATTAAACAACAAGATATGTGTGTGCAATGGAGGGTGCAGTCTCAGCAATATGCTGTGAGATGTGTGACCATCTTACCGCTACTGATTTTCAGCCTGCCCCTCACAAGAGCCTTACATAGCGTTATACTTTTTCCCAAGGGGTTTACTTTTCTAAAATCCTTCTTAGCAGATGCCTTCCCATACGTCATAATAGTCACCTGTATGCTAAATAGTCATTGGTCTAAACTATGCCAGTAAGGACTTTGAATTTATATAGAAAATCTCAACTTATGTAGGTACATAAGTTGAGAAGTTAAAAGTAGATAAAAATTCTGATATTACTTCACAACAGGCAGCGTACAGAATTACAAACATACGATCAGCATGAACACGTCATAGTGCACCGCAGTCTGCATTGCACAATCACAATAAAATCGAATTACAAAAAAACTGTTATCCAGTTTTCGTTAAAAAACGCTACAAAACAATATAAACGTTTGGAATTTTTACTCTCGTGTGATTGAAGAGAAGTGAGTGCTTTAAAGCTCTGTTAAAACCAGCACGAATAGTCGCGCAACATAGGCGACGAAATTTTCGAAAAATTGTAATCAAGCATTATTCTTTATACTATACGTTTGAGTGTATGTTTGTTACTCCTTCATGTAAAAACTGCAAAACCGATTGCTATGAAACTCGGTATGTAGACAGCTGGAGACCTGGATTAACACAGGCTTAGTTTTTATTTTGATATTCCCACGGGATCGAGACTTACGCGATAGAGTCTATATCTATAAAAAGTTATAAAGAGGAAGGATTTTTTTCGTTTTTATGTTTGTAACGAATAGGCTTCGAAACTACTAAACCGATTTTGATGAAACTTGATATGAGGATATATTGATTCATTAGGAATAACATAGGATAATTTTTATCTCGATATTTCAACGTAATCGGGAGTTACGCGGCCAAACCCGCGAGGTGATGCTAGTAAATTTTAAAGCGAAAAATGTTTTTTTTATTTTCTTTATAATGAAAAACCTCTTTTAAACTGGACCAATTGGTATGAGAAAACAGATATACTAGATAGATATATATAAACTTTGTTGATAAATTGACGAAAAGCTAAAATCGTTTTTCAAATGGTGGTTCGAAATCGTTCAAAATCGAGATTTTTCAATTTTGCTACAAGAGACTGTAGTACTTTAATATTAAGAACCCTTTAATTTTATTGAAAATACTACTTAGTAAGTCCATATATTTTGCTATTATTTTGCAACTATACGTCCTGTGGTTTTAGCCCCAGGTGAAACTGTATTTACTCACGCTTACGCGACTAGCCGAGCTCTTTTGTCTAAGGCTTAAAAACAAAAGCTTAGTAGATACCTACGTTGTATGTTGTATGTAGATAATATTACCTCATTTACATAGTCGAAATGATTTTCCGTATCTTTCGAGAAGGTTCGAGAATGTTCCAAAGGCAGTGTTGCCATACTTAGCGATCTAATGGTATAATGAAGTTTAGTGTTGGTAATTTGGAAGTCAATAGCTGGCTGGATATTTTGGTTGCGATATGTACTGTTTTTGGCGAAGTTATCGCCCCCTAGAAGGATTGTTACTTGAATTTTAAATAAAAAAAGATTCAATATATTTAGTAAGTATAGGCACTGTTGTATTTACTTGTTTATTTAGTGTTGTATTTATTTCTTGACCAACTTTAATTTGTGTATAAATTAGCGATGTCTACAGTTTTTGACGAAGTTATCGGCAGTAGAAGGATTGTTTCTTGAATTTTAAATAGAAAAAGAATCTATACATTTAGTAAGTATGCACTGTTGTATTAACTTGTTTATTTAGTGTTGTATTTATTCAACTTTAATTTGTGTAAATATTTGCGATATCTACAGTTTTTTTGGCGATATTATCGGCTTTAGAAGAATTGTTTCTTGAATTTTAAATAGAAAAAGAAGCTATACATTTAGTAAGTAGGCACTGTTGTATTTACTTGTTTATTTATTGCTGTATATATTTCTTGACCAACTTTAATTTGTGTAACAAAAAATAAGAACAATCTCGATTAGGTTTATTTTATCTAGGTACCTATACTAATATTATAAAGAAGAAAGATTTCATTGTTTGTTTGTAACGAATAGGCTCCGAAAATAGCTAAACGACAAGGACAAAATTTAGTATGACAATACTAAATTCATTGGGAATAATATGGGCTACTTTTTATCCCGATATTCTCACGGGATCGGGAGTTATCACTACATAGTATAAAACAAAGTCGCTTTTTCTGTCCCTATGTTCCTATATCCCTTTGTATGCTTAAATCTTTAAAACTACGCAACGGATTTTGATGCGGTTTTTTTAAATAGATAAAGTAATTCAAGAGGTTTATATGAATAATACATGCATAATATAGCCGTGCGAAGCCGGGGCGGGTCGCTAGTTTATTATAAAGCACAACAACATAACACAAATCAAAACACAGATACATAAAGAGCGTACTTATCAATAACTAATTATATTCATGCTCTGTTAAGAGTTATGTACAACATTCATGTGACAAATACTGGAAATTTTAATCCTAACTTACTAATAAATTACATTTTTGTGATACTGTTGCAAATTGTAGAATATACGTAAGTTATCTTTCAATACAAAAAAAATCTTGTAAAATCGGTTTATCCGTAGGTGTAAAAGAAAGAAAGAAAAAGCATTTATTAAGTACAAACACACGACAAACACAGGAACGAAGAAATAACACGAATAAAAGCTACGATGTCACAGCTCTATTTGGGTTAAAAGTCAAAAATACAACCTAAAGGTATTCTTTTTTTGTAAACCAACTACGAGAAAGTTTTCAGCCTTAAATGCATAAAATTTACTGTGCAACGTAAAATAGCAAAGTTTTCTTTCATAAACATACTTGGTTTAGGTATTATGATAATATCCCGGGTTCTCATAATAAATAATGAAAATGCGGATGTGAGACGAGCGGCCACATCCGGTTGCTAATTAAATGAAAATTACACAGGGAAATATTTAGCTATGAAAATACTAAAGTTTAAAGGACTACAAACTTTTTAAATTAGGTCAAATGTGTACACAAACAATATACTCAGGGTCTTATTATCAGCTGCACCATGATACGCCTGCAATTCAGAAATTCACGAATACCTTGAAATTCCAACCATCACAGACGAAGCAAAACGCTATACAGCTACCTATAGGGATACCGATAAGCACGAGCTGTGGTTGGTGCCCTGACAGGACACTACGGAACCAATGACATACTTTTTAAAAATGAAGGTAACTTCAAATAATGAATGCAGCAGAGCCTGCGGTGATGTCAGGGAAACTATGGAGCACATACTGTGTGAATGCGACGTCTTAGCAGCGAAGCGCTTGAGCCTCCTTGGGAATGCGTATCCCAAACCGGAGAAATATAGGTTTCTTCCTCTTAGTGGGATCACCGCGTTAGTCGACCACTTCTTCAAAGAGTAAGAAACATTAAGGTAGGGGTAAAAACAAAAGATCCCAATGGGTCGAAGTGTTGCTGGCTATTTGTCATCCTTCGATATACAAGATAAGATACCTATAGGCATCGCCTGACATCGCATCCAAATCCACTGTCACACACGTTGCTACAGCCTCCCTCAAAAGAGCCTGAAAAGAGCCGATGTGCTTCATTATTAAGGGGGCACTGGTCCTAAGTTCTCCCAAACATTCTGATACTTCAACTCAACTGTTTATAGTCTGAGAGACTGATTGCAGATTTAGAAAAAAAGGTTAAATGTGTGCCATGTTTCTCTCGCAGACGTCATAAACGACCAATAAAAAAAACATAGTTGATATCCGTTTTCAAATAACATTAGGTCTAAAAAGACGAGTATATCTTACTACTAGCAGCGCTTCACGGTCCCACCCGCGCAGCTCCCGATCCTGTGGAAATATCGGGATAAAAAGTAGCCTATGGTACCGCCAATGAATCAATGTATCTTCATACCAAGTTTCATCAAAATCAGTCCAGTAGTTTCGGAGCCTATACGTTACAAACAAACCAAAAAATCTTTCTTCATTATAATATTAACTAGCGACCCGCCCCGGCTTCGCACGGCTATATTATGCATGTATTATACATATAAACCTTCCTCTTGAATTACTCTATCTATTAAAAAAAACCGCATCAAAATCCGTTGCGCAGTTTTAAAGATTTAAGCATACATATGGATATAGGGACAGAGAAAGCGACTTTGTTTTATACTATGTAGTCATATAGATAGATAGTATAGAAGTCTAAATAAGTATTCTATCCGTTGTTTAGCTACCATAACACAAGCCTTGAGGCTAGAAGGCGCTGCGTGAATTGTCCTGTCCAATATTTATTTATTTATTCGAGCCAAATAAATAAATAAATATTCAAGATTTATTTATCCCAATTTCCTCCAATCCATTAAAATGGTAATGCTTATTGGTTAGTGAAAGGCACGATTCTACTAAAAATATGAGTATTGATGTAACTTATTTGTCATCATCACATTCCCCAAACACTGGCTCAGCCAACCTAATCGGGATCCATGTTACAATTTCATTCCTTCCTATGTAGATTACGGCAGCGCAAAGAACATTTACCCTTACAGTGTTGTAAAAAGGCTGAAAATAGAGTATCAGATAAAGTGTTTGAAGCAAACAGCTTGTAAGAAACAATACGTTATACACGAGAGCCTACAAAACAATCACGGATATACGTGCGTTGACTAGAGATGGTCGCTGGTAGAGTTGCCATGTGATTCTTAATCTTGCTACAACGGATTTAGGCTCAGATTGCAATGAGAAGATGAACATGTGTTTTTCATACTTCATACCAGGGTTTCAGTATGATAATTTGAAAGAAAGCTTGATTACAAGTGTTAAGGTGAAAAGGTACCTGCGCTCTCTCAATACAAACGTAGTCGACTGTTTCCTCCCTGGAAAATGACACTAGCACAAATATTTTTGTGCCATGAAACCTATTTACTGCCATGACTGTGCCCCTTTGTTTTGTTTTTTTTTCATTTTCTAATTATCATAGAAATTAAGATTTAAAAAATAAAAAAAATAAACAAAAAAATAGGGGCATGATCATGGCAGTTATAAGTTTTATGCACCAAAAATATTTGCTCTAGTGTCATTATCCAGGGAGAAAACAGTCGACTACATTTGTAATAGTTTGTATGGAGAAAGCCCCCGGTACCCTTTCCTCTTAAGTTCTCTCTGTTGAATGAAATGAATGAACGTTAAAGTAGGATTAAAGATAAATATTCAGGAGGTTCATTTTAAGAACGTCAATGGGTTGCAAATTATTTTAATTCCAATTTGGAAAACGGAGTAAACATTTCCATCGGATTAATTTAAATTTCGAACGCACGCCTCGCGCTACAGATAATTAATTTCTCTTTAAAAAAGGCGATGACGGAAGAGGTCTATCTAGGTATCAGCGTTAATTGAAATTTTCATATTGAATTTCGTCAGAATCACGTTTCAGCTCAACGAATCGGATCTGTGTAAACAAAAGTAAGCCGAAGAGCTATTCATTCGTAAAGTTTCATAGTAAAACTCGCTATTCTATTTTTGTGTCAAATGTCAGAAATAAAACCACAATTTGTTGATATAATGGTTCTCGTCGAATTGTAAAAATAATATTTTACGTTATTCGAGTTTTGTTTTTGTGAATTTTTATTCAATTCGTTTTAGATTTGAATTTGTGTGTGTTTTTTAGCTGACAGGTGTAGGTTAAACGAGGTCAGAGGCAGTAAAACACTAAAGTAACGTAGGTATGAGACAGTTTGGGTGCACGCAAAATTTATGAGTTCAACCTTGTATAGATATGGGAAGGTTGCTATCAGCGGACCTCCTAAATTTTCGACCTTACTTTGCCGTGCTAGTTTTTGATCAAAGAGGTACTTCGCACTTAGGCATTAAATATAAGTAGGTACTTACCTACTTATATTTAATGCCTAAGTGCGTACATAACAAATGTTACGACACAAAATTATTAAATTACTAGCGACCCGCTCCGGCTTCGCACGGCTATATTATGCATGTATTATACATATAAACCTTCCTCTTGAATCACTCTATCTATTAAAAAAAACCGCATCAAAATCCGTTGCGTAGTTTTAAAGATCTAAGCGGTCAAAGGGAAATAGGGACAGAAAAGCGACTTTGTTTTATACTATGTAGTGATAGTGATATAATAAAAAATAATAATAACCCCAAACAACACATCAATTATTAACAACGAAGTCATGCCCATAATAAAAAAAATATTTAAACACGTGAATGTAGAAAATAAAAATTGAACAAAAATTTTGACATTACGTCTTGTAAATCGAATTATACACTGGCATTCACAAAAAAGTGTGACGTCATGCGTTACATAGAAACGTTATTGACAAGTAACCATAGCAACGGATTGAAGTATGCAAAATGTCAACGGTACAAAAGAGTTCTTTTGACGTTATCACGTAAAATTATCATCAGTAAACCGACTTTACAGAAAACCAATTTTTATTTTTTGTTGTAAAACCCTTAACTATTTTGATACCCATGGTAGTTAATACAATATAGTAGATTGTAGTTAAAATAAAGAGCAATCGAACGTTTCTAGTTGCCTGGAGAATTTTTAATATAAAGTGTTTACAGCAGTATAATAGCTTGGTCTCGAGAGCCTGGAGCTGACTTTAAGTGTCGTTTTAAATTTTAGAATTCCATTGTTCTCTTTTTGATTTTAAACTTTAATCGTTTTTCAAATAATTGAATTTCGATTCGGTTTTGTTTTTGTTTTCGTTTTATTTAATTCTGTATTGGTAATGGCCGCTCCACACTTACCCCGCGAATCGCGCGGCGAGAAAGATAGCGCGAACACAGCGCGACATGGACAAGGCTCCACATTTGCAATATTCGCATAGTTTTCACAGTCACGCGCGCTGGCCCTTTGTCGCGGGTTAAAAAACCGACAAAAATCGGAGAACAAGGCGCGAAGCTGCGAAAAAGATGCGACTCGGCTCCACACTACGTGTTCTCGCACCTTTCACGCCTTCTCGCGCGATTCGCGGGGTAAGTGTGGAGCGGCCATAAGATTAATATTAATTGACCTGTCAAATAACGTTGTTATGTCTAGAATTTTGACTTTCATTGTTATAATATTATTGTTTACGTCCTGTATTGTTTATTGTTTATATTATTAGGAACTATCGTTCCATCCGGGTGTCCCTTGACACCTCTCAAGTTTTTTTATCTCGTTCATTTCCCACTCAAGACATTATAATTTGTCACATTTGGACATTTTAACATGCCGACGTTCTGTCAAAGACGTCATTTTCTCCGATAAACCTTCTGATACGGAGCCATATTATTTAGTAGTACATATAATTATTAATCTACACATATAAAATGCTTTGTCCTGGCTGACTGACTAACTGACAGACTGACGGATCAACGCACAGCCAAAACCACCGATCTCACAGATCTGAAACTTGTAACCCTTGAGAAGGGTGTGTTCTTTGAATGACGTAGGCGTCCGATAGGAAAGGATTTTCCAAAATACTAATCATTTAGGGGTGAAAAAGGGTGGGACAATGTAATTTTTCGTCAATCTTATTTGTTTTTAAATTTCTTTTTAGTCCATTAAAATGTTACATTTTTTTGGGCTTAGCGTGCATTTGTCAGAGGACGCAATTTTATTTTTTAGATATCAAGAGGGGGTTAGTCTAATCTTAAATACAAGTTTGAGGGATTGTAGCTCTTGTCCCACGGCCGCCATCTTGAAAAAAGGGATTTAAACGGTTTTTATGGTTTATCTGACAAACTATAGGTCTTACAAAAAATATTACTGAACATTTTTTGTTGCAAATATGATTATCTACAACTTTTGTAAAGTAACTTTTAGTCGTATCCATGAAAAATTGAGTTTTTATTATTACTAAGCATACTGATTTCGTAGCACCATGGGAGTAACCCAGGGTTTTCAAGGATGTAAACTTAGGTAAAGACTACTCTCGGATGGTTTAAAATCGTATAAAAATGATTACATGCGCTTTTTCGATGTTTACCTTTTTGTGTTAATTTTCAGTAGAAGAAAAGTACGCAAATTTTGAAAATTATAAGTCCTATCAACATATTTTGAAGACAATGATTGTAGAAAATTTAATGAAGAACATATCGGTCATTAACAGTTTTGTTATAGCTTTAACTGTTTTTATGATAAAATAAAAAAACTGTAAGGCTGATACAAAACAGGGTCGATGGGGCGTAAAAATCACTTTACAGCTTTTAAACTATAAGTCCGATCTACATACTTCTGAGGTAAATGTTGTAGTAAATTTGATGAAAATTATATTGCTCATTGGCAATTTGGTTATAGCTTTAACCGTTTTCATAAAAAATGCAAAAAACTCAAAATTGGCACACAAAAGGGGGAGAAAGGGGGGAAACAATCGCCATACGACTTATTTCTACTTCTATATCTTATTATCTATGAAAAAGCTACCTGCATGCCAAGTTTCATGCTTTCAGCCTGATGGGACCGTAAAAAGAGCTAAGAAATCTGAGTAATGGATTTTCGCTTATAACTTTTTTATTTTTGGTTTACGACTAAAAGTTACTTAATAACAGTTGTAGATAATGTTATTTGCAACAAAAAATGTTAAGTAATATTTTTTGTGAGACCTATAGTTTGTCAGATAAACCATAGAAACCATTTAAATCCCTTTTTCCAAGATGGCGGCCGTGGGACAAGAGCTACAATCCCTCAAACTTGGATTTAAGCTTAGACTAATCCCCTTTTGATATTTAAAAAATAAAATTGCGTCCTCAGACAAATGCAACCCCAAATGTAACTTTTCAATGGACTATTTGTATTCTCTTACCTATTTATTTTTTCGTTTTTATTTTTTATTTTATACTTTTGTTTTATGTCAGTGCTTTTATGTTTGTTATTACTTTTCTGATTGTCTTGTGTCGTGTATCCAAATAAATCGTTTCTTTCTTTCTTTCTTCTTTAATGCCTTAATCCAATCCTATTTGTAACATTTTCGACTTATACGCGGACAAAGTCGCGGGCAAAAGCAAGTCAATATAAAATTAAAAATTAACCGTTCTGCTCGCCAATTCAATGTTTTAAATCACCTATTAAATCGCGCCAAATATTAAAAAAAATAACGGTTTTATTCATTAATTTCAGTAATTAATTAAATTTATATTATTTACGAATTATATTATTGTATTGATACGCAAATATCAAAAGAAAAATATATTTCTTATTAGAATCTTATACAGGCATTATTTATTATTTTTTAGTTTTTACACAATAATGTTGCGAAATATGCTCTCGGAGAAAGTACTTTCTCTTTCACCTTTTCAAAGTTTATAAATTATTGAATTGCTTTAGATGGATTACCTGCGCGAATTTATATTATAAAATAACCACTATTTCCGAAAAAAAATCGAGTTTCACTTGTTCAGTACTAAAAATAAAAGTTATTTGCAACGAAACCAAGGAGAAAGTTCTAAGAGAAAGTAATGTACCGGCAAAAAAAAAATCTTAAAATAAATTACTTACGTTCGAGTTCAAAACTTTATGTCACACTGATCGATTATTTATCTAACTCCAATTATCATTTAATTGAAAACACTTTTGTGCTAAATATTGAAAGAAATACACGAAAACCTAAAACACTAACCTCAAAACAACACACTCACTGGTAGGCCTGATATAAACTAAACGGAAATCACTATCTATTAGGGGTGTTCATTCCAGCATAGAATAAACAATACGAAAATAGTTCAACAACTTCAAACTTAAAAAAAACTAAAATTACTTAAACCTTACCTTATACTTACACAATTTTAACCAATAATTTATTAATTGACTGTTTCAAAAGAACTTACCTGACACTCGTATGTGCCATTGTCTCTTTTCTGAACGAACTTTATCTGAAGCGTCCAGTCTTCAGATCCTTCACCGTGTAAAACCTGTAACAAATATACGAGCAGAAACTTTAGAGTTTTGAAACATTTCAGCGATTCGTAGATTCTAAGAAAGGACAAAAATGTCAAAAGTAGGTTCTAGCAGCTAAACTGACACCATTTTTCTTTTAGAACGCAGTGCCTTATCGCGGTTTGGCGACCTAGCCGAACAGATCAGCGATTCGTAGTTTCTCGTAGCACCCTCTACGAAAGGAAAAAAATGTAAAAACTAGGTTCTAACAGCTAAACTGACACCATTTTGCTTTTAGAACGCAGTGCTTTATCGCGGTTTGGCGACCTAGCCGAACAGATCAGCGATTCGTAGTTTCTCGTAGCACCCTCTACGAAAGAACAAAAATGTCAAAATGTCGGGTTGGCGAGGGGACCTAACCGAGAAAAAACGTTACGCGTAACGAAAAAGTGAAACGAAAATCTTCCACATTTTTTTAACTCCCATGTAAGAAAAAAGATAAAAGGGACTTTATTCTCAACTCGTTTATTTCTTGGGTTCCGTAACTCAAACAGTATAAAAAAGGAACCCTTATAAGATCACTTCCTTGTCAGTCTGTCTGTCTGTTTATTATGTAAATGGTACAAGTTGACAATAATAAAAAAATAACAAGATAAAACGAGCCTCAGGGACGGGTATCTCGGGGATCAGGGCTTTCAGGTACTAACCCTACAATTTTGATTTCTTTGATTTTAAATTCTTCCTATCTACTTACTTCTTTCTATTTATTTTACGTAGGTATTTATTAATTTATGTGTTTCTTACACCACACGACCTACCAGCTAAGCTAAACAGACCTTCTCCATCCTAAGGTTGCCTGGAAGAAATCGCTTTAAGCGATAAGGTCGCCTGTTTGTACAATTTCGTAGTTAATAAGCTTTCTCGTCATATTTGTTATTTTTAATGTTTTGTGTGTTGTACAAATAAAGTGTTTATCTATCTATCTATCTCCACAACTTCATGTCAATTTACGGAATAAAGATCATGATTGGATCAAGTTAGCATTAAGGAACAATTTTTGGAACGAAGTTTCTTACCGCGGGTCAGCGACCTAGCCAAAAAAAAAAGTTACGCGTTACGAAAAGTGAAACAAAAAATGGTTGTCTGTAAAGTCTGTTTCCGAACGATAATTTTACGTGATAACGTCATAAGAAAACATTGATGGTAACCATGGCAACGATAAAACGTTGCTATAGTTACCTTGTCAATAACATGAGGCGTTCCAGTAACGACGCGTGACGTCACCCTTTTTTGAGATTGCAGGTGTTCACCAATTTATAAAACGTTATCACGTCAAAACCGTAAGAAAAACTAATCATCCATTGTAAAAAATAAATAAAAAGAAGGTAAAGGTTTGTTCAACCCGCGTGTTTTTTTAAATTTAGAAATGAAGATCCGCCTATTTGAACAAATTTTGCTATGAAACTTCAGGTCGAGACAAATTTTTTTATAAACACAGATAAAGTTTCAATCTAGCCCCGAATGTGGTCTGGGCTCGGTTACCAGTTCGAATCACCTTGTCCCATTAGCCAAATCCTTTTACGTGAGCCCCTTCGTGCTTCGGAAGGCACGTTAAACCGTTGGTCCCGGTTGCTACCTCTAGTAGTAGTCGTTAGGTCAAGTTAGAGGCCTTAAAGCGATCTGAAAACTCTAACAATAGGTGAGCCAAGGTCAAGTTAGAGGCCTTGGCTGGCCTTGGCCTTGGGCGATCTGAAAAATAGGTGAGCCACACCACTTTATGAGAAGAAGAAGAAAAAGTTCTTTTACGAAATAAAATTGTGTTTTTTCCAAACTGAAATGCGAAATTGTCTCTAAAACATTGAAATGAGCAATTCATTATCTCAAATAGCCAGTAGTTACCGATGAAATATCGCTTTTATTACTGAACAATTCCAATATTTACCTCCCACGTCTCCGATATGCATTAAGTATCTACCTCTATTATTATGTTAATAGTGCTCTATATAACTAATTCGAATTGTATGAAATATCACCACAAATTTTCGCTATTTTTTGTCATATTAGCACATTTTCAAAGCCTTTTCCATATAAAGTTGAATCGTATTATGATCTTAATCCGTCATTTAATGGACTCCGGGCCCAAGTAGGTTGCTGCAGATAAAATATAATGAGTGGATGGGGATCCACTTCGATTGGGCATCGTTTTTTTAATAGGTCAGCGTTTGACCACTATCTCACACGATGGTAAGTGACGATGCGGTGTAAGATATAGCACGCTTTTCTAGAAGATACTTATACGCTCGTGACTCAAAGACTCCCAAATAAACGTGAGTGAAGGTAGGAAGACAGTAGTGAAACAATAGTACATTGTTACCCTAGGTGTGAAAGTAACTCATTAAAGTCCCGAGACGGAGTTTGGCGCCCGAGCGTAGCGAGGGCGCTAATAGTTCGAGGGACTTAATGAGTCTTTCACCCGAGATAAACACTGTGCTTTTCATTACGAATAATACTTAAAATTCTTCCTAACAACGAGAGTGAATAAGAGACTCCATACTACCTGATCCTCTTACAAGGTTGGAACCAAAGAGGTTATATACATGTAGGGTTATTCTTTGGTGTTACTTAAAGCAAGGAGGTTAGGTTTTTGAAGTTCCTATTGCGTAATGATACTGATACTGGCTACATGCACATTGCACAAGCCGTCAGAGAAAGCGATTCTCCCTAGGGCTGAAAGTTTTATTTTCAACACGCTCCTCAGACACCTTTAGACCTACTTTCGGAGTTTGAGTACTGAAAAAATCTTTTTTACAGGTCCTCCTTTTGTAGTTGCACCGGGCTACGTATCAGAACATGGACAATTCCACTTGGCCATATGACTTAGGCTTTTGGATGGTAACAAGTGGCCGAAGCTTTTCATCAGGAGATTGGGAATGTGGGGCCACAACGCAGTCTATGGAACACCTTTACTGGCACAAAAGGCTTATATCATCACGTTATTACTATCACTACATAGTATAAAACAAAGTCGCTTTTTCTGTCCCTAAGTCCCCATAATCCTTATGTATGCTTAAATCTTTAAAACTACGCAACGGATTTTGATGCGGTTTTTTTAAATAGATAGAGTGATTTAAGGGGAAGGTTTATATGTATAATACATGCATAATATAGCCGTGCGAAGCCGGGGCGGGTCGCTAGTTTATAACTATTTGATAACTCGTTTGTGAGTAAATAACTTCATGTTTTAAAATGTAAGTAAACATTATTTAACTTTAGTTATTAAGAGAATTATGGAAGTGTTTTAGCCTGATTAGTCATTACTTAAGAGGAAAGGGTACCTGGGGCTTTCTCCATACAAACTATTACAAACGTAGTCGACTGTTTTCTCCCTGGATAATGACACTAGAGCAAATATTTTTGGTGCATAAAACTTATAACTGCCATGACCATGCCCCTATTTGTTGTTATTTTTTATTCTTTTATTTCTATAATAATTAGAAAATTAAAAAAACCAAAACATAGGGGCATAGTCATGGCAGTTATAGGTGTTATGGCACAAAAATATTTGTGCTAGTGTCATTATCCAGGGAGGAAACAGTCGACTACGTTTGTATGGAGAGCGCGCAGGTACCCTTTCACCTTAATTAGGATACCTACAATTGGACTGTGTCTGAATTGTGTAGGATTAGGTTTTTTATAATTGATAAATAAAGATATTTGAAAACGAAAACGATGTTGCCATCGCTGTTGCAAGCTATTTGTCAGACAATATTTAATTTAGCTGAACCTGTGACAAGAAAATAACATATTTTCATGCTGCACCAAGTCAATATTTTTATGATGTTAACATACAATATTTAAGTATAATAAATGCTAGGCAGATGCAATCCGTTCTATCAGCGTACCAAATAAATTTAAATCAAATTTCACCAATATCAAATAAAGTTTACCTACACAGCGTTTTACGTCATTTTAGCCAATAAAATAGATCTACACTGCATGATAGTCAAACGCTGTGTGAATTATGTAGTACATTCAGCAAAGACATAAAACATTTACTGTAAATAGAGGGCACTCCAAAAAATTTTTCTTTACACAATTTTGACGTTTACTCGGCGAGCAAATTGTTACATTATAATCAGCTGTTAAAAAAATATGAGCAAAAATTGAGAGAAAGAAAGCAAGAAAGAGTTCTTTACTGTAGGGATGTCATTCGTCGGAGAAATAGATAGATAGATAAACTCTTTATTCTAACACAAATTCGTGATAAAAAAAGGTATAAACCAAAGAACATGGCACGATGGGCAGCTTTATCGCTAAAAGCAATCTGTTCAGCAAGAAATCGCTTCGCAGATTGCAGAGAGGGAGAGATTTTAAGAAAGAGAGTGTCGATTTAAATCGTTTCTTTCTTCTTCTATCTGACGAGTTACTCGTGATGGCTTGTCTATTACTAGTAAATGTTAAATGTCTTTGCAATTCAGCTATCTATAAACTACTCTGTATGAACCATTTGTATCTGAAAATAATATTCTTTATTACAACATAAATCGGTCTGGAGATGTCAATTACATGCTGTTTCAAATATATACAGTATCAGATCTTGAAAAATAAGTTTTTATTATAAGAGATTACCTAAATACTAAAGGCATTTGCTGTCGCATTTGTATATTTTCAGAGTCTTTCCAGTGCCTATTATGCGTGACGAATTAAGAACCTCAACCTTTTTATGATGACGTTAAAAACAGTCAAGAAACCAATATCTATAATATAAAAATCAATTGCTGTTCGTTAGTCTGGCTAAAACTCGAGAACGGCTGGACCGATTTGGCCAATTCTTTTTTTGTTGTGTTTGTTGTAGTCCAGGGAAGGTTTAAACGGTGAGAATTTAAAGATCGGACTTACGCGGGTGAAACCGCGGGGCGCAGCTAGTCTATCTATATAAATAAGAATTGATTGCTGTTCGTTAGTCTCGCTAAAACTCGAGAATGGCTGAATCGATTTAGATGATTTCAGTTTTAAGATGTTTGTCGTAGTCCAGGGAAGGTTTGAAAGGTGAGAAACATCGGACTTTCGTGGGCTAAACCGCGGGGCGCAGCTAGTCTAATATAAAATTCTTGTGTCACAATGTTAGTTACCATACTCCTCCGAAACGGCTTGACCGATTTTTATGAAATTTTATATGCATAATAATATTAAGTAGGTCTAAGAATCGGCTACTATCTATTTTTATTTTATTTCCTTTAGTTTTTTTTAAATGGCAAATGAACGTTTGCCAGTACAGCTAGTCATTATATATCATTTCCAAAGGCTATTAATAGACAAACTGAATCAAACTAAATACCTAAATCACAGTATATGGTAAATTGTATGACGATGAAAATACACCCTAAATATTCGAAGCTTAATTTAATATCTAAACGAGGTATTGTGCTGCTCTTGTGGTCGTACCGTTATCGATCAAAATGTTCAATTTACTACGCAATTTACACGTTTATCAATCAATACAGTTAGCTAGTGTTACATACAGGCTTTGAAGCGGGCTTTAAGTCGACTACAGACTTTTATCGGGCGATATCTCGTAAGGAGGTATCGGAAGACACCTTTTTATGCAAATGCATAATAAGGTTATCTTCTATCTATATCTTTACTCTATACTACGTTTGCAAAAATCCTAATATTTTTCGCAAAAATAGCGATAGGAAGTATTCGTATTTAATATTTTTAATTATTTTATATTATATTATTTATAAATAAAAATATTTTTAATTTTTTTTTAATTCATTCAACTTATTAAGAAATAAGGATGATCTGACCGTGCCCGGTAGTAGGCTCCGGAAAATAGACAGGTCTTATAGCACATGTGTGCTCTAAGTTGCCTAAAAATATTGTATATGACATGTCCATTAACAGGTTTAACATTTTTATAAAGCATAAATTGTGTAAGGCGTACTATGATACTTCTTCTTACCTTAATGATAAGGACGTGAATTTAGTTGCTCCATTTCACTCCAAAGTATTTGTAATATCATGACCTTTGTGAGTATAATTATAAAAAAAAACCTATGAGTTTCTTGTGCCCTCTTCTCATTGGTGGGTGCGTTCCGAAGGCACACAACCTAACTTAGTTTTTAGGCGATTTAAATAAACCCGTGCAATTGTGTGATTCCGAATGGAAAAAAGAATTTTGACTTTAACTACTTATAATAAAGGAAAAGAGAACTACGAGCTTGAAACTTTGCATATTAGAGGAAAGATTTTTGGATCCACCGATGATTTTGACTGTCGGCAGACAGAAAAGTCGATAGTTTGATTTTACCTTAAACCTTTCAAAGTAATTACATTCAGCACTATCTATCCAAGTGAATTCGAGCTAACTAAACATCCGCTGGATTCACTAAACAGCTACTGAATTGCTGTATTCGCAAACACCTCACTATTGGCTGCAATCATTGATGGAATGGCAACTAGATTGGTCTTATTATGGCTTGATCTCATGCCGCCAAAAATATTATTGTCTAATGCCTCCACAAAAACATTATATTATTTATTTAATGCGTGGTAATATCAAAATAAAGAGTAGCCTATAGCCTTCATGGATAAATTGACTATCCAACACAAAAATAATTTTTCATTTCAAACCCGCCTGAGATTAGCGCCTTCCAACAAACAAACTCTTCAGCTTTGTAATATTAGTATAGATTTAATTTAAGTATTTTACGGTAATAACAATTAAAAATTCAAATAAAACAAAGTTCATTTTTCTGAAAAGTTTTCAAAACTTCAGGTTTTTATATTAAAACAAAATAATCGCGAAATTATCCGTAGTATCTATTTTATTATTATAAAGTCGCGATATCTTTTAAAAATCCTATGGCATTTTTTTGTTTCTAACGAATAGGCTCCGAAATTACTGGACCAATTTTCATGAAACTTGGTAAGAGGAAACATTGAATCTATGGGAGTAACATAGGCTACTTTTTATTCCAGTATTCCCACGGGAACGAGACTTACGTGGGTAAAACCACGGACCTCGGATGATCATATTGTAAAGAAGAAAGATTTGATTGTTTGTTTGTTTAAATAGAATAGACTCCGAATTTTTTTATAAATGTACTAGCGACCCGCCCCGGCTTCGCACGGCTATATTATGCATGTGTTATATGCATGTATTATACATATAAACCTTCCTCTTGAATCACTCTATCTATTAAAAAAACGGCATCAAAATCCGTTGCGTAGTTTAAAAGATCTAAGCATACAAAGGGACATATAGGGACGGCGAAAAGTGACTTTATTTTATACTATGTAGTGATAGGTCAGCGTTTGACCATTATCCCATGATGGTAACTTTAAGTTAAAAATCGGCAGTGGAATAAGAACTATCCTACATAGTATAAACATGAAAGTTTGTATGTATGGATGTATGGATGTTTGTTACTCTTTAACGGAAAAACTACTGAATGGATTTTAATGAAACTTTACAATAATATAGTTTATACATCAGAATAGAACATAGGCTATAATTTATAAAGATATTGTGGGAATTGTCCAAAATATAACGAAAAGTGTCGAAAAATTTACACTTTGGCAACTGTCAAATGCCACTTTGACATCTGTTAAATGGCACTGACATCTGTCAAATGTCACTGATTTTTTGACATCTGAGAAATTGCTCAGCGTTATGTTTTCACATATGTGCTGATTAAAATTATGATAAAGAAAATTATATTAAGTTATAATATTTCACGGGATCGGGACTAACGCGGGTGAAACCGTGGGGCGCAGCTAGTCTCTTATAAGTGTTTTTGTTTGAATAAATATTTCATTTATCTATCTATCACATATGTGCTATTGTAATAATGGTAATTTCGTGCTTATCCATCTAAATAAACGTGTTGCGTCATCGTTGGTTCGTTAGCATTTGAGACCGAGTTTAATTTTGCGGATGACCAAAATTCAGGGTAATTTACGAGCAACGGTATATTTTAACAAGCATTGTTGGTTTATTTTATACGATATTTTGACTGTGGCTCGAATTAGGGTTATTTGTTATTAATTAAATCGAGATTAGTAAAGTTGGTTCCTACCTAAAGTTGTTACATATTTATGACAACGCTGTCGCTTGCCGCTAACTTGGAAAACATAAATTTTGTTGGAGGCCTAGTTTGATACATCGTCTTAGCGTTCATGATAATAACGAATGGACATGACTTCAAATATCTTTTTACCTTTAAATAATATTGTAATCTTGACCTTTATGACAATCAAAACTAAAGAAAAAAGGTTGTCTGTAAAGTCGGTTTACGGACGATAATTTTACGTGATAACGTCATAAGAAAAAGTTTAAAAATTTAGTTTTTTTTGTTTTCATTTAAATATAAATAAATAATAAATATTGCAGGACATTCCACACATCGCCATTTAGCCCCAAGTTAAGTAACTAGACTTGTGTTATGGGTGCTAGACAACGGATATACTACTTATATACTTTTCTTTTGTAAATATATACTTTTAATACATAGAAATAACCAGACCACAGACAAATATGTAAGCATAAATACTTGTCTGAGGGGGGAATCGAACCCGCAACCCTATGATTGGCTGTCCGGCATGATGACCATTGTGCCAACTGGGTCGTCGAAATATATATATTTTTGCCTTTTTATTCTTTTCCTTTAAGTATAGTTTTTATTCCTTTTTTTCTTCTTTATTTTTCCCTTATATTCGTCACTATGACACAAGCCCAGATGAGCGATATTATTAATTAACAATATAAAACAAACACGAGACGCGTGACGTTTACCGGTCGCATCGCCTTGTTCCCGGAACATGACGCCGTCATAGTACGGGAACATGACGCATGACGTCACACTTTTTTTGTGAATCATCAATTTATTAGACGTTATCACGTCAAAAATGAGTTATGAGATAATGAGTTCACCCCATGAGTTTCCTGTGTCTTCTTTAGGAGACTGAGTTCACCCCATAGGCGCGTTCTGAATACACACATCCTAAATTACTTTTCAAGACGATTCAAATGACAGTAAATATATTACCTAAACTTGTATTTAAAAGTGTTAAAATTACATCTAAGGGATTTTCTACTCGACTCCTAAAATGTTTTTTCCGGGCAAGAATTGAACTTGCAACCTCTACTTCAGGCCTTTCAATGATTTCTAGGGTCTATTGGCTAGATTATCAATTTGGGGGATAGTGGGAATACCCCATTTATCATAGTGGTTAGAGGTACAGTCAGGGTGAAAATTATGAACGCTTGCGTGCACGTGACATATGCGTCAACTGGACATGCACTCGACTAATGCGTCATAAGTTACGGAGATTGGGGAGCAGGCACCTTTCTACCTAAAATTAGTCTCTGTTTCTGAAACCTAATTATAATTTCAATCAATATTGTTACGAAGTAGAGCTTCAAGCTGCACTTGACATGGCTTAGGTACCAATATAAAGCCTATATTAGTCGGTTGGGACGAGAGCTCATTCCATTTTCAAATTTATTTTGGGCGGGAATTTCTGTGAGACGTAGACGGAATCCTGAATACGTAACGATATTTTCACCGTGAGTTTAGGGTGGGTGGCCTTACGTTATTTATACGTAAGCTAGAATGTTATTATAATTATTCATTTATTTTTAGTCTCCCCACTAGTTTACTCAGTTTGCTTGACTAGTTAGTCAGATCTATAAATTAGTTAGTACTTAACCACATTTATCTGTGTTAGTGAAAAATGAAAATGTAAATAAAAATCAAACAAAAGAATAAAATGGTCAAAATTAACCTATCAAATATGTATATGAACAAGCTGTGATCAGTTTATTGAGATCAGTAGCATGCGACATTGCGAACTGCACGTCATGTAAAACAACATTGTATGAATACCATACGACTTGGCTTGGCATGGAAACCACAAGCAACCTGCCAAAAAATAATTCAGTTGGTTAGGCTTTTTTGTAACTGTTATCCTGTGGCAGTATTCTAACATGTTCCGGGCGGTCTGAAGGTGAAACGTACCACCTACTTATAAGCCACTTTTCAAAACACTTGGACGCAAGCTAGGTATTTTTATTAAAATAACGTTGCCCACAGGCCAGGCCACTAGTGTGATTATATCTGTTTTCGAATAACCACTTACTATAATAATTTTTGGTACATAAATTTATTTTACTAATTCAGACACCAGCTTCCTCTACATATTATTATTGCAACGTACTTAATGATCGGTGTATCTATATTTAAGAGGAGGAAATAAATATCAATTATTATTATTATTATTATTATTTATTTACGTAGGTCTGACTATCATAGACTTACGGTCTCGTTAAATGTCACTCGAAACCTAGGTTATTTATACAAGTTAGGGGCCGTAATGAAAATTTACAAGCTTTTAATTTAAATAAGTGTCTATTGTGTTTTGTGTTCAGTTCAATTTGAATAATAAAGGTCGTTGAGACGTCGTGTCGGTAGATAAGTACCTAAATACCTACTAAATACCTATTTATAAGATTAAGGCTTTTTCAAAATGTGTTCTGTTGACATTTATCACTCATTAACATTTGTGGCTTGGCTTGGTTCGGGTTAGTAACTTAATGACTAGGTACAGTGGGAGTCAGAATTCCAGACCCACCGTAGAGTTTTAAAATTACTATTAAGTATCAGAATGTTTTAAGCTATTGCATAGATTTTATCGCGGGCCTTGGGGGGAGAATCAAGAAAAAACCTAAGTTGTCCGATTATTAACGGACGAGTATTGACGGACGACAAAAGTCGGACGACAATTTTTTTTTATTTTTCTATTTTCATTTTATATATATATATTTATTATTTTATAAGAACATTTACTAAGACAAGAAATTATTCTCGATATAGCAATAGCTTTACCGCGGCAGTCCCCGAGTGCCACACGTTTTTTTTTATTCTAATAATTACCTACTAATAATTACCCTAATAATTAATAAATTCATGAGTTGAAAGAATTCAAACTTGAACTAGAGCAAGTAGTATTTTTAGTGGTTTTCATAGTAGTTGTGGCGCTCTACGGTGGGTCTGCAATTCTGACTCCGATCGTAAGTACATTTTGACTGGCTTGCTCGATGTTGGGTTACAACGGACAAGTCGCTGACTGATTCCCAAAGGGCTGGAGGTTAAGCCTATAAGTTTTATTCTCTCTTCTTCTCATTGGTTGGCGCGTTCTTAAGACAC
Source organism: Idaea aversata (assembly GCA_907269075.1). Lineage (NCBI taxonomy): Eukaryota > Metazoa > Arthropoda > Insecta > Lepidoptera > Geometridae > Idaea > Idaea aversata. Next base: position 11,643,191 of record OU026101.1, read on the forward strand.
TTAAGGTGAGCGCACACCTAGCCACACCGCACGCGCCGTAGTCGCCGCAGCGAAGGAAATCCCCAAGGCCGATGCTGATGACGTCACCAACCTGGCGCTGTGCGCATACAAACGGTGACTGCGGCGCGTGCGGTGCGGCTAGGTGTGCGATCACCAATATCCTATTTTAATTTTGAAGACGATACAATGTGATCTCATGTGAATGATTCCGACGTTAACAGCCTTTCAAACTTCATCATAAAACTACATCTGGTGGCATTTATGGAAAAACTGGGCTACTTTTCCCCTACCAAGTAGACTAAAACCTTACGCAAAAAGGACCCAATTAAAGTTGCTAAAGTTTAGTTGTGGAAAACAGCCCGTAGTCAAATAGTTGTTACTTACTTGAAACCGCTCATCGTTTGTGTAGGTGAATTTCCCAGAGCTCAATATGTGCCAGTCGCGTTTTCTAATCCACGATACTTGCTGCAACAAAAAACAATCAAAGTTTAGCATCTTAAGGCTGCTTATGCTTACAAACGCAACGCGCTAGAAATACCCGTCGCTTTATTGTTGATTGTAACGAATGTGTTTTGTTTTTCTCAAAAGTGCTGAGATGGAATTGTAGGAGAAATTTTTACCGATATTTTGGGGTAATTTCGAGACGAAAATTCTTAATCATTTCAAAGCTAGACTTGTTTTAATTCTTAATTTTAGGATACCTTCAAAACTATAGGAAATGTTTGGCTCAAAATCACACCACAATGTTCGTAAAAATCTCACCTACAATTCCTTCTCAGCACTTTTGAGAAAAACAAAACACACTCGTAACAATCAACAATTTTTACCAACGAAGGTGCCAGTAGTAACTATTTAGTAGGCTGTGTACCAAGGTCGTTGGCGTATGGCCCTTAAGATGATTTAAAGTTTACTATTATGCCTCGTTGTTTTACTAACGTAAGTCTAGATCCCTTCGAAATTTCGAAAGCTATTTATGTATAAAGTTTTATTGCAATTAGTTCAGCAGTTTTTGTGTAAAGATATCTGCGTACTTTATCTGCGTAAAAGCTGAAATTTTTTTCTAACAGTATTTCAAAATTTATTTTTTACAAAACATACAAACTTTGTCCCCTTTTTCACTCCTTAAAGAAAATTCTTTCTTATAGGATGCCTACGTCATACAAAAACTCTCTTCAACTATAGTTAGAGGTTCACGCTGTGCGTTGATACGTCAATCAGTCAGTCCATCAGGACAAAGCATTTTACTAATATGTAAATAAAATAAATAAATAAATATTTCAAGACATTCCACACATCGCTATCTAGCCCTAACCGAAGTGACTAAACTTGTGTTATGGGTGCTAGACAACGGATATCCTACTTATATACTTTTCTTTTGTAAATATATACTTATAATACATAGAGACAAGCAGACCACAGACAAATATCCAAGCATAAATACTTGTCTGAGACGGGAATCGAACCCGCAACTCTGTGTTCGGCAGTCCGGCATGGTGACAATTGTGCCAACTGGTTTATCAAAATCAGTCCAGTAGTTTCGGAGCCTATTCGTTACAAACAAACAAAAACAGTCTTTCCTCTGTATAATATTAGTGTAGAAAGTGTTGATAAATGCCTACTTTACTACATAGTATAAAACAAAGTCGCTTTCTCTGTCCCTATGTCCCTATATCCCTTTGTATGCTTAAATCTTTAAAACTACGCAACGGATTTTGATGCGGTGTTTTTTAATAGATAGAGTGATTCAAGAGGAAGGTTTATATGTCGCTAGTAATACATATTTGATACAAATTGTTATTATAAACCTCGGCAACATAAGCGAAACCTCATAAAATTATAGTAATTGTCGCATTTACAATGAAATAATTAACATGTCAACATTATTGCTGTCACTTTACTACTGTATGGTATGTTATTATTATAATTAAGCTTTATGTAAAGTTATTAAAGCTTGTACATTAAAAGCTGTGCCAAATTTTATGATGCTCATGAAGTTTGGATAATGTGATAGGTTTGTAAAAAGCTTTTTTATTACATTGTTGGTGGATGTGATTTAGGAGGGTAGGTAGGTACAGTCGGCTGCATAATTGCAGCCCTCGGTAGAGTTCGAAAATTACTATTATTGGAATGTTTGCATTCTAATATGTTTTGTTGGATTAATTGATGAGTTAGAAGACTTTAAACTTCACCTAAAGCAGGTGTCTAGAATTTTGCTTGTATTAAAAACATTCTTATAACAACCGTTTTGGAGCTCCACGGTGGGTCTGCAATTATGTAGCCGACCGTACATACATATCTACTAGAGTATATAACAGTACCTACGAAGTATATAAACAAAGTATTTATTTTCAAGCTACAAGTACTCAACATCCTTGCCATTCAACCCGTAGAGACATAGAGATTAAATACCTATATTACTACCATAGAGAGTTAACATCAGAACATTTGAATTAGCAACGAAAGCTGCGCTCCGTAGTTCTACCCGCGTAATTTCCCATTCCGTGAAAATATTAGGATATAAAGCACCTGCGCTTCAGCTGTTAACCTACATACTCGTAAAATCATAGCAACACATTCAGTCCTTTATTTTAAGAAATGACAATAAAAATGTTCAACTATGGTCTACTGGAGAGACTTCAAGTTGATCACGAGCCGCGCGTGAAGTCGAGAATATTTTTGATGTGATAACATCTATTTAATTGGTGGAACATCTGCATTCATACAAAAGTGTCATGGTAATATTGTGTGACGTCATGCGTCCCGTTCCCGATGTGTGACGTCATGCGCAATGAACCGGTAACATGACACGTCCATTCCCGTTAGGAAACAAGAGTATTTAATAATAACATCGCTCATCTGGGCTTGTGTTATGGGGACAAGTGACAAATATAAAACTTATGTGAAGGAAAAAAAAGACAAAATTGATAATGATAGGAATAACAAAAAAATACGTTTTCTTATGCCCTTATCACGTAAAATTCGTCCGTAAACAGACTTTACAGTCAACCAATTTTTTCTACATTTAATATTAATCACGAAACGCGCAAATTGATTGTCTTCAAACTAGAAACCCATCCTTTCGTTTTTATCTACTCGACCAGTTGGTTCGTTTGAAAAAATATCCTTTATTAGTTCCATTCGGCACAAATAGTCTGTGTCTTTGAAGTACTGATTCTGATGCACACTGTCTATTGAAGTATAATATGTATTGTATATCTATACCTAGAGTAGATACAAGACTACGCAACTCCGAGATGTATAGCAACATGACGGTACACAATACAAGTGAAGCAACGCGTTGTAATTACTCCTAACTACCGTTCCCTCTCATCAAGGGAGGTTTCAGTCTGGATCCGTTGAAAGGCTATGGCTTTACGTAAACAGTACTGTGGTTGAATCATTCATTAAGAAGATAAACTCTTCGGAAATTTATCTTTACTCGACCCCCCTGGCTTCGCACGGCTGTATTATGCATGTATTATATCTAAAAACCTTCCTCTTTAATCACTCTATCTATCTAAAAAAACCGCATCAAAATCCGTTGCGTAGTTTTAAAGATCTAAGCATACAAATGGAAATAGGGACGGCGAAAAGTGACTATATTTTATACTATGTAGTGATAGTGATATAAAATGCTTTGTCCTGACTGACTGACGGATTAACGCACAGCCTAAACCGTTGATCGTAGAGACCTGAAACTTGGAGGGGGTGTTATTTTTATGACGTAGGCATCCGATAAGAAAAGATTTTGCGATATTCTACCCCTTAGGGGGTAAAAAGGGGGGGCAAAGTTTGTATGCGACAACGTGATTCCTTGGTCCATTTTCGACTTCTACGCGGACGAAGTCGCGGGCATAAGCTAGTCTATACATATAAAATGCTTTGTCCTGACTGACTGACGGATCGACGTACAGCCAAAACCAATGGACAGATCGGACTAATACATAGCTCGAAAAACCTACCATAACGTAGGTTTTTCAAGGTTTTCGAAATTCCACCCCTAAGGGCGCGTTCAGATGACACGTGTTGACCACGCGCCCACCACGCGCTTCACACGCGTTGACCACGCGTTGAACACTCGTTGAAATTTGTTCTATACATAATTTGAGTCTTATGACACATCAATAGATCTTAAATTGCATTTATGCAAGCGGGCGCGGGGCATGCGCGGGGCGTGCGCGAGGCGTGCGTGGGGCGGGCGCGGGGCGGGCGCGTGGCTTGAGCGGGCGACATGGATAAATGCAATTTAAGATCTATTGATGTGTCATAAGACTCAAAAAATGTATAGAACAAATTTCAACGCGTGTTCAACGCGTGGTCAACGCGTGTGATGCGCGTGGTGGGCGCGTGGTCAACGCGTGTCATCTGAACAGGCCCTAAGAGGTTAAAATAGCAGGCAATGCCGCGTGCTAAAGTAGTAGAGACGTGACACCGTTTGTTAAACCAAAGATTTCTCAACAAACAAATTAACAATAAATAACCCAAAAATATTTGATTAGATATATCTATTACAAATTATGACATCTATACTGACATCAAATCTGTTGTTTGGTACTTGCAAGTGATTCTTCTGACTGATTTTAAATACGTTTTCACGTCAAACAAAATATTTTTAGAAAGTTAACTACAAAACGTCACTACAAATTCAATATAAAGTCCACACCAGGAAAATCAGCGTTCAAAACGATGTGTAAAATTGTCACAGAATCGAATAAATCGACAACTCAATACAAAATATTGGGAACAGTTCAAAAATATTTTTGACTTACCAATGTCGTTTTGAAGTCGAATATTTTAGACGAATTTTTAAGACTATTCAAAGTGACCCCATGCAAATTGTATGATTCCAAATGAATATTAAGCTATTGCATCGACCGAAACGAAAATAAAACCTAACACCCCCCACTCCGCCTACCATGTAGCTCGGCCGAGCGTTTGGTACGACTGTACGAAGCTTGCACGATGCAATAGCTTTACCGCGGCAGTTCCGAGTGCCACACGCACACGTTTTCAAGCTATTGCATAGCTTTTAAGCCCGCGGGCTTTGAGCGCGCCGACCGAATCAAGAAATTCCGTAACGAAAATAAAACCTCACACTCCCCACTCCGCTTACTATGTAGCTCGGCCGAGCGTTCGCTTAACGTTTATGTATATGGTACGACTGTACGAAGCTCGCACGATGCAATAGCTTTACCGCGGCAGTCCCGAGTGCCACACGCACACGTTTTTTTTTACTTTTGGTTATTTTTGTAAATCACGTCACACATTTTACTTACTCCTCTCTCACTGAGATGCCCAACGAGGCAATGTAGGTACGCTGTCCCGCCCAGCTGGGCAGTTATATTGCTGACTGAGTTGTTAGCTGTGACGTCAGAGGCTGCCTGCAGACCTCCTCGCCAGCCCCGAGATCGAGATGTACCGTGGTGACCTGGTGATGGAAAAATGTTACATTTAGTCCATGAATTTGTTCACTTATAGGTAAAGGGTCTATTGTCCAGAGCTAAGCAAATCCAGAGCTTTGCAGGGCTTTGACGTACCAGGACACTTTTATTAAAAATAAACCATTTTTTTTTTGTTAGCCTCGTATCGCCTATATCGTCCCACTGCTGGGCAAAGGCCTCCCTAACATCTTTCCAAGCATTTCGGTCCGGGGCATGGTTTATTCATGCAGTCTATGAAAAAAGACGTACACCTGTCTTTTTCAAAACATACTGAAAATAAGATATCCATGTATTTTTTAATTTTTGTACGCGTGGTTCGAGAACCACTCAATCCTTTAGTGAAAACATCATTAAAATCTGTGCAGTGGTTTCTGAGTTTACAGCGAACATACAAATAGACAGACGCGGCGGAGGATTTGATTTTATATTATAATATATAGTGATTCTTAACCTGACCCGAAAACGTAAACCGTTAACGGGTTAGGTTAGAAATAATAAAAATATGATTATAAACCCTTACTTATTTTATCAGTAGTAAGTACTGATTTATGTCAAAAACATTATAGAATAATGTTTAACGGAAAAATGAAAATAACAAAAACATTGTAATCCATTCTAACAAAATAGAAATCAACGTCACCCTCAGAGAAGAAGCGAACAGGAAATTAGAAAGAGCTCCGATATCAGTACCTTAATAAGATCAAATATATGGAACTCCTCCAATGTCGATGACAGTCCTGATATTGAAGGCACTATTCAAAGAATACACAGAATTACGGTACCTATTTCAATAGGTAGTCATCATTTTTTAACTAATAATTTTGACGAATAAATTGATGGAACACCTGCATTCATTAAAAAGTGTCCGACGAAATATTGTGTGCCGTCATTCGTCCATTCCCGTTAGGAAACAGAGTAATACTATTGACTATTTAATAATAATATCGCTCATCTGGGTTTGTGTTATGGTGACGAGTGACGAATAGAAGACTTATAGGAAAAAAATATGTAAAGAAAAAAGAAACAAGACAAAAAAAAGGAAAAAAAATTGTAAAGATGTATGATATGACGTTATCACGTCAAATTATTACAGAAAACCATTTTTGTTTATTATGTTAAACGATTAATCAGCAATTCCAAAAGAAATTTGATTTCGAAACCCGCCCCGGTTTCGCACGGCTATATTATGCATGTATTATACATATAAACCTTTCTCTTGAATCACTCTATCTATAAAAAAGACCGCATCAAAATCCGTTGCGTAGTTTTAAAGATTTAAGCATACATAGGGATATAGGGACAGAGAAAGCGACTTTGTTTTATACTATGTAGTGATAGTGATGAATTGGGTAAGTATGACTATATCTTTCTCCAAGGTCCGATCTGTCCCAAAAATCTTTATAATTGTTTCAGTGTTACGGGCGTGAAAATGTTACAGACAAACAGACATAGGTAATGGGCTTCATAGAGAGAATTCATTAAGTCTGTCATGGTATGTATCTTCCAAATAGTTGAACTGATTTTTTACTGAACACAAAATTTTCTACTTGTTATATTTCTTTCCCATGTTGTGGACTACACAATCGGCTCTTTAATCTATCCAACTTGTTTTTCTAGTTCTTTAATCAAATGACATTTCAAATAATTCAGCGGCAAATCCTAAAAATATCTACTTTTCGTTGGTATTACGTGATTCCTAGTTTCCTACATTGAAATCAGATCTGACTGGATTCTAAATCCGAGTCTACGTCAAGTATAATATAGGTATACGACGAATAGATATAGTTAATCCTATCATGTAGACTTGAACAGGATCCAAAAAGCTTTTGTCGCCAGAGAATACAGACTTTTTGTCGGCCGATAGAACAAATAATAATCTCTTTTTCTCTTTATCACTACATAGTATAAAATAAAGTCACTTTTCGCCGTCCCTATGTCCCTTTGTATGCTTTTGCTTAGATCTTTAAAACTACGCAACGGATTTTGATGCGGTTTTTTTTAAATAGATAGAGTGATTCAAGAGGAAGTTTTATATTTAAAATACATGCATAATATAGCCGTGCGAAGCCGGAGCGGGTCGTTAGTCTATCTTCTTCTTCTTCTTATATATAAAAATGAATCGCAAAATGTGTTGGTAAGCGCATAACTCAACAACGCCTGGACCAATTTGGCCAATTCTTTTTTTGTTGTGTTTATTATTGTCAGGAGAAGGTTCTTATGAAAGAAAAAATTAAGTAAGTTGCGTAGTAAATTATCACGCGGGTGAAACCGCGGGGCGCAGCTAGTTTATAAAAAAAAAATCAATGCCACTTTTCGTTGTAATTCCATTGCTCAAGAACGGCTGGTCCGATTTAGATGATTTCGGTTTTGTAATGTTTGTTGTAGTCCAGGGAAGGTTTAAACGGTGAGAAAGATAGGATTTACGCAAGTGAAACCGCGGGGCGCAGCTAGTAATAAATAAATATTGCAGTACATTCCATACCTCGCCATCTAGCCTCAAGCTAACTAGACTTGTGTTATGGGTGCTAGACAACGGATATAACAACTTATACACTTTTCTTTTGTAAATATATACTTATAACACATAGAAACAACCAGACCACAGACAAATATCTATAAGCATAAATACTTGTCTGAGGCGGGAATCGCACCCGCAACCCTGTGTTTGGCAGTTCGGCATGGTGACCATTGTGCCAACTGGGTCGTCAAAGACCAAGAACAGTTGGCTAGAACTGTTGGTTAAAACAGAGAGCGATGTTGGCCTAGTGTTAGATGCTACGACTTTCATTCCGAAGGTCATGGGTTCTAATCCCGCGGCCGGTCGTGTAAAATTCACGTGCGCTAAATAGACATTGCTCTTATACGGTGAAGACAACATCGTGATGAAAACCGTGGCTTAGTTGTCTCCAAACGTATTGATGAGATTTCCTTTTAGATACGGTCAAGTAAACTAAGGAATATTATAGACTAGCGACCCGCTCCGGCTTCGCACGGCTATATTATGCATGTATCACTACATAGTATAAAACAAAGTCGCTTTTTCTGTCCCTATTTCCCTTTGACTGCTTAAATCTTTAAAACTACGCAATGGATTTTGATAGGGTTTTTTTTAATAGATAGAGTGATTCAAGAGGAAGGTTTATATGTATAATACATGCATAATATAGCCGTGCGAAGCCGGGATACATATAAACCTTCCTCTTGAATCACTCTATCTATTAAAAAAACCGCATCAAAATCCGTTGCGTAGTTTTAAAGATCTAAGCATACAAAGGGAAATAGGGACATAGGGATATGGGGACGGCGAAAAGTGACTTTATTCTAAACTATGTAGTGATGCTTGGTAAGCCCCATCACCGTGGTACTCCATCTTCACGCAAAAAGAGGTCTAAATGCGGAAAACAGCCCATAAAAGTAGAACAGTTAAAATTTGAAGGCATCCCTGCCTGCCTAGCATGAGGATCAAAACACGATACGATAAAGCGATATAACTACATCAACTCTCAAAATATGATGGATAAAGCCGCCATTTTCAATTTTTATCATTAATTTTATCGCAATTTTCGATAAAAATTCAACATGGCGACTTTATTGATCATATTTTGAGAGTTGATGTAGTTATATCGCTTTATCGTATCGTGTTTTGGTCTTCATGCTAGGCAGGCTGGAATTGGCATCACAGACTGTGGAGGCTCTAAAAGTTACTCTCTAAAAAATATTTCCAAAAAAATCTTATCATTTCAGTAACGTTCGTAAATGCCTTTATCTCTGTGCGCGAGTCCAATTTTTTACAATTTTATTAGAGACGTCGAATAATTTGAATATCTTAGGAAAAAAGGAAAATGGCTTTCTTCACTGTAATACGTAGTTTTCGCGGGAAAATTTGTACTTAGTTCTCCGTCTATCTTTTCTCTTATTCCAAAAGTAGGTGGTAATGTTACCCAATGATTATAATAGAATACCGCTTTATCTCTCGTTTTGTCTCAAATTTTCTACAGGATAACTTTTGGAGTTTTAGTTTTTGCGTTATTTAAACTTTTCATGGAAGCAATAACATTTTTTATGCAAAAATGCTTGCATTTGATCTCATCTCACTTGATGGGAAGCAGCGATGCGGTTGACGATATAATAAATCAAAACATATTATAAAACAAAGTATAGCTTCCCACTTTCTGTCTGTACCATGTAGGCTTAAATTTTTAAAACTACGCAAAATAATGATATAAAAGGAAGGTGTTAGTATACAAAACAAACTACCACGCGTATACGAAGTCACGGGCAACAACTAGTAGATTATAATAAACTAGCGACCCGCTCCGGCTTCGCACGGCTATATTATGCATGTATTATACATATAAACCTTCCTCTTGAATCACTCTATCTATTAAAAAAACCGCATCAAAATCCGTTGCGTAGTTTTAAAGATTTAAACATACCTACAAAGGGAAATTGGGACAGAGAAAGCGACTTTATTTTATACTATGTAGTGACGACTGGCCGATTGGTTGAGTTCCATTTGCCATTGCTTTCGGGGGTTTTTTAAAAGTCTGCGATAAAAACCAACCTGATAAGAATCATTTTGAATGTGGCTAAAAAGGCAACTATAGTTTTTGTAGGCATGTACCTAAACTTACTCAGTCAAATTTTTGTAGGATTAAGAAAATAAGCGTTCTCCGAGATTACTAGTCTATTTATCTCAAGTTCACAAGTATACTCTTGTCAAGATATGTGGTTACTAGCTGCGGCCCGCGGTTTCACCCGTGTAAGTCCTGATTCCGTGGGAATTTCGGGATAAAAAGTAGCCTATCTGTTAATCCAGGTCTACAGACATCTACGTACCGATTTTCATCGCAATCGGTCCAGTTTTTTTTAGCGTGAAGGAGTAACAATCAAACATTCACATACACACACAAAGTTTCACATTTATAATATTAGTAGGATACGCATTCACATTTATAATATTAGCAGGATAAGTAGGATACTCACGTATATCCCCTGTGGAAGACGTAAAGAGCGGCAGCATGCAAAATACAGCGGCTGCTAACTGGATGCCCATCCCGCCACCAACTCGCCATCTCATCTGGAACAAACCGATACAATTTTACATTTATTTGATCGGATATACCTAATCACGTTTTTGAAGTTATACTTCTATGGGCGTGTTATGAAAAAAACGATGAGAGTGAAATTTTAAGATGCGCGCGCATCTTTAACACAAAATTCACATGTTGCAGCTGCGTAGCCCAAAAGGAAAACAGGTTGAAACTGCGAAAGTGAAATATTAAAATGCGCGCGCATCACTGCACTTAAGTAACAGGTTGAAGCTGCCAGGACCAGGTTGTGCAAAGGACGGACGGATGGATGGACGGACGGACAAACAGACAGACGGACGTATAACTTTTCACGCGCTTGATGGGACGCGCAAAATAGGTACACGCACCCATTTTTAAATTAATTTGTTAAAACCTGACGTTTCGAGAACTATTTGGTCCCAATGTCACATGCAGACTGAGATGACAAATTCGTTTTACAAAAAATATGTGTATACCCTCTACTTGAATTAATAAAAAGTTAATAACCAACGCAGAATACTGTGTCCCGAGCTCTTGCAGCTGGTGGTTGCTTGGCTTGAGACCTAAATAAAGAGTCTTTCTTGACTTGGTACAAGTCGCGAAAACCTTAGAAAATACGACACAATTTTGTTAGCTTTCAGATTCAAAAGTAGCGACATTAAATTTTATGTATTTAGACACGACAAAAACTTAATAACTTTAAATTGCACTTTGATACACAACCTATCGATAGAGGGTTTTACGGTGAACAAATAATGCCTTCATGCTAGAGCTTCTCAAAAACAGGATATTTAAATTATCGTGGAATACATTTCGAAAAAAATAAAACCTTGAACATCCTAAATCGATTTTTTATGAGCATTATTAGGTAATATTTCTCGCTCATGTTCTAGGTTGTATTATGAATATAATGAACCAACAATATAACAATCAGAAGCTACAGGATGTGAATATTACATTGTAGTCGAGGCGGTGTTTGCGCAAAATTGACGACCACTGTGGCGCGTCGGGCGAACACCCGACTGCGACGCAGAAGTTTGCGGGTTCGATTCCCGCCGGGAACAAGTATTTATGCTGACCATAAATTCTTGTTTCTGGTTCTGGGTGTTTCCTATATGTATAATATGTAAATATTTACAAAAAAAAAAGTATATAAGTAGTTTATCCGTTATCTGGCACCCATAACACAAGCATTAAGTTGCTTAGCTTGGGGCTGGATGGCGATGTGTAATATGTCCTGAAAAAAAAAAAAAAATTTATAAAATTACTAATATCAATAAATAAATAAATAAAAAGACTAATATCAACGCATAGCTCAAGCCCATGGACGGATCGAAGTATTTGACACACACATAGCTATTATGGCTTAGACATCTACTAATTTTTATGAACTTATATATCGGCGCAATTATGATTATTGACCTAAACTTTGATTGGTAAACTAACTTTCATCTAGAATTCATGAAATTATTGATTATTCAAAACAATATTGTTGTTTTGCAACAACATGTTTTCATTTCGTTGTAATAATTCTTGAAACTAACGGTTAATTTAAACTACAATAATAAACAGTTAAGAATTTAATTGATAGATCGATTTACATTGAATTTAACTATTAAAAACAAGATTCTAGTGTTTGAAAACCATTCAATTGACTTAAACACAAAATCACTATAAATACAGCCGCAAAACAGTAGGAAAGCCATTCCAGCGCCAGACTTCAGACCGAGCGGACCTCCCTACAACCTGCGGTTTCTACTCAGCACCATCGAAGCTACTATTTGAAGACGAAGCTCCTAATCGAAGATTGGTCTACCTGATGACGTCGGCTTCACTGACGTCATTAATATTTCTAACCAAAAACTACTAACCGAAGAGTCGTCAAGTGGACGATGAGATTGGTGACGTCAGCTTTGCTGATGTCACCGATATTCTTTAAGTCCATGGAACACCTCCTCCGTCATATATAATATGAAGAATTTGTTAGGTTTATCTTTATGCATTTTCGCCGTGAATACGTCTTTAAAATTGCTTCCAAATGTACGCAATTCAAAAAACGATTGATATTAAAATCGAGGGATACAGAGTAGTGTTGCAGCTCCATATCTATTATCCCCATTTAAATTTCAATTACACCACTGAATAACTAAAGAATCAAAGAATTTATTACGCTAAGGACTGTAAGACAATAACGCGCGCGCGCGAAGGCGGAAGCCCCGCCATTTTGAAGGTAATTTTACTGCGTATCGAGATTTACATTAAGTATTTTTATTTTATTTTACCTATATAACACTGATAATGTTTAAATATTATGGAACAGAATTGTTACGTGTTTGAAAATTGAAACAGAAACTGACAAGAAAGTTAGTACCTACGTTGTAACTTATTGAATTGAAACGAAATGAACTCACATACAAGTTTACTTAAGTTGTATAACTTAGTAAATTAGGCATCAACCTCTGAGCCTATCGTTGATAAGATAAAATCCCCGGGTGGTGTCTGTAACTAAGTCCAAAATCAGTTTCCGCTCCATTTGTATTGCCAATCAGTTTCTCAGACGATCAGGGACGTACTCAGAACTGAAGTACGACTGTTTTTCGTAGCACGAAATGGCTAAGTAGAATCTGATCTAATTCGTCCTTGATTTTGCTCCATAATTGGTTTGGTCGTATGAATATCTAAATATCTTCTCTTTCATGGCGGTTTTTTTTTCAACCAAAAAATCTAAAACATAATTTTATTATACAGCCTTTTATGCAAAGCATTTTTAGAGGCTGAAGAGTCGGCCACACATGTCCTCCTAGACGGTATAGTACTAGCGGAAATAAGACTAAACTGACTAGACTGTGGTGCAAGACTTAACTTTTGTAAATTAGACGATAGTTTAAGGTGAAAGGGAACCTGCGCGCTCTCCATACAAACGTAGTCGACTGTTTCCTCCCTGGATAATGACACCAGCACAAATATTTTTGTGCCATAAAACCTATAACTGCTATGACTATGCCCCTATGCTTTGGTTTTTTTTCATTGTTTACATGGTTCATTTTCTAATTATCATAGAAATTAAAATTATAAAAAAATAAAAATAAATAAAAAAGGTCATGACAGTTATCAGTTTTATGCACCAAAAATATTTGCTCTAGTGTCATTATCCAGGGAGAAAACAGGCGACTACGTTTGTAATAGTTTGTATGGAAAAATCCCCCGGTTCCCTTTCCTCTTAATAAAAACCAAATAATCTTGTAAAACTAATGTCACCTCAGTCTACCCGTGACCATAGGTGCTGTAAAGCTCTCGGAACGACAAACTTAGCTGTTCCGAAAAGAATGTTATTTTTGTGGAGTTCGATATTTCGATGCTGTTATAAGTACCATCACAAAACATGGTAAATGTCCCATTTTATATTACTTTAGTAGTGAAAATATCCAACAACGACAGTTCAAAATCTTAATACAACCAATTAAAAATAATAATAACTAAATACAACAACTATAATAATAAAAATCAAGTAAATAAATAAGATTTTTAATTGGTTTATTTTATTGACATTTAATCAACCCTTTTTATATTTTTTATAACAATGATTAAATAATAAAAATTAAATTAATTTAATCAATTAAATCAACTGCCTACTACCGTTAAATAAAACTTAAAAGTCCAAATGATGGTAGTAGGAAGTGTGCCCAAAAGACTGAAAATAAATAAAATAATAAAGTTTTAATGAATCTTGTCCTGAGTACGTTACAACATGAGTTGTAACAACATCACAACTTTGATGAGTTGCTTCTCTACACCAATTTTCTTACAAAGTTGATAAGATTGTGTATTTTACTCGTATTTCTATTTTCTTTTCATCCAATATATCTGGCAAACATTTCTAAATTAAAGTCTATTTTCACGCCTTACTTTATCGGTGCGTGCATATTCCGTTGTTGATAATGTTAATAACCCATAATAAGATACTAATAAAGATTAAATGTGACCCACCCGCCTGCGGTTTTTAAGGTTCCGGGTTTGACTCCTGCCATCGAACAAGTATTTCTGTACTTAGGTACATACTAAGTAGAGAAATAGTATTTAAATGAAATGAAATAGTTTATTTTCCAGACTACTGTCCACTCAAATTACATATGTACTTATTTTTATAATATGTGGACAAAAAATTTAATTCTAATTAAGTATACTAATTGTTTTATTAGACTATAAAACTATCAAGACCTTACTTCATAGGATCATTTCTATAGTAAGCTCTTAAAAAAAAAAAACTATCATAGCTCAAATTAGTGATATCCTGTGGCGAAAATGGTGACACACAGATGGCTGTTAGACAGTAGACATCAGCTAAGAAAGTAATTTGAAAAATTCAAACCTTACACGGACGAAGGAAGTCACGGGCAAAGGCTAGTCGTTATTAATGAATTCATTAGAAAACTAAATAAAAATATTTCGGAAATGAAAATGATTAAGTATATTTTTGTAAGAGACCATAATTATCAAATTCTTTTACCAAAACAACTTCATCAAAAGGAAGTTTCATAGCTGCTTCCGGAACCCGTAAATCTTTAGTAACACGAATATACAATAGAGAAATCATAAATTACAAGCATCCAGGTTAAAAGGTGCTCTTTCGAATAATTTATTGTTTCAAATTGCCTACGATTCAACCGTTTCAGCTATGTTTCAGCTGCTCTCTTCAGTTTCACTAAATCAGAATGAAAAATTATAGGTAGGTTTATTTGAACTTAACTTTGCTCTGCCTTAGGCTGCTTTTTCACCAGAGATGTGCTAGAATGCTGATCGGTGTTCGAGGAAAAATCCACCTATGTATCACGTTATTTTCCTCGCTTAGCGCATGCAGCTCTAGTGGAAAAGGTTTAGCGAAGCGAGGTGTTTTTATATACAAAACTAGCGACCCGCCCCGGCTTCGCACGGCTATATTATGCATGTATTATACATATAAACCTTCCTCTTGAATCACGATCTGTTAACAAAAACCGCATCAAAATCCGTTGCGTAGTTTTAAAGATTTAAGCATACATAGGGATATAGGGACAGAGAAAGCGACTTTGTTTTATAGTATGTAGTGATAGTGAAGCTTAGAGATTATGTGCGAGGGATGCGAGCGTTGAATGTGAGCGGCGTGGTGTAATGCACTACCAGTCAACAGACGATGTTTGTTAGAGGTAGATGTGAAAAGAGTCCGATACACATCCTCGCACTCCTCATCTGCGCACGCACCGTTTCAAAGCTTCGTCATATGAGTAACTAGCGACCCGCCCCGGCTTCGCACGGCTGTATTATGCATGTATTATATCTAAAAACCTTACTCTTTAATCACTCTATCTATTAAAAAAACCCGCATCAAAATCCGTTGCGTAGTTTTAAAGATCTACGCATACAAAGGGACATAGGAAAATAGGGACATAGGGACGGCGAAAAGTGACTTTATTTTATACTATGTAGTGATGAATATCTACTCATGTGGCTTCGTTTACGCTGTGTTCTACGTTGGCGATGTAACGCAAAGCGATTGCGCAGCGAAGCGGCATGAATGGAATAAACAATGGTACTGTATTGCGATGTCATAAGTGACCAACTGCACGTAGGTGTGGTACGGTGACAGGCGAAGCGAAGCGGTCGCGATCAGGGGCCTAAGTCTGCTAACACAATTGTGTTTCAATAGTGTGTCGATATAATTGTGACGACCTCTGTGGCGCGTCGGGCGAACACTCGACTGCGACGCAGAAGGTTGCGGGTTCGATTCCCGCCGGGAACAAGTATTTATGCTGACCATAAATTCTTGTTTCTGGTTCTGGGTGTTTCCTATATGTATAATATGTATATATTTACAAAAAAAAAAAAAAAAGTATATAAGTAGTTTATCCGTTATCTGGCACCCATAACACAAGCATTAAGTTGCTTAGCTTGGGGCTGGATGGCGATGTGTAATATGTCCTGAAATATTTATTAAAAGAATTTATTAAAAAGAATAATCGTAATAGAAATTTAATGTCAAAAAAAAAAAAATTAAAATTTAAAAAACCGACTTCAAAAAACCTGAAAACAAAAACTAAAAAAAACTTGAAAAAAAATCCTGGTAACAAAAACTAAAAAAAACCTGAAAAAGAAACCTGAAAACAAAAACTAGAAAAAAACTGAAAAAAAAAAACTAAAAAGTGAAAAATAATCCATTTCGGGTCACTAAAACAGCAGATAACATAAACATACTTGGAAGTCGGACTGGGTTAGTTTGAATGTTGAGGGGTATTATAGGAAACATGGTGTCACCCAGTCCGACTTCCAAGTATGTTTATGTTATCTGCTGTTTTAGTGACCCGAAATGGATTATTTTTCACTTTTTAGTTTTTTTTTTTCAGTCTTTTTCTAGTTTTTGTTTTCAGGTTTCTTTTTCAGGTTTTTTTTAGTTTTTGTTACCAGGATTTTTTTTCAAGTTTTTTTTAGTTTTTGTTTTCAGGTTTTTTGAAGTCGGTTTTTTAAATTTTAATTTATTTTTTTATTTAACCATTTTTAGTGCCGCTGACACTGAAAATTCTACTCCATGAGGCGAAAGCGACTATTTCTTAAAATTGCAACCTGTACCTAATCGTAACTCATTGAAGGGTTTGGTGATGAGAAGGTTCAGATGCTCCATTCGTCGATAGGTAAATATTAGTGCATGGGCCAATTCTACTAGTGGTAATGGAAAATTGAGCAATTTGCTGAACCTCGCTGTGCAGATCTGTTCATCACTCCAAAGATCCTCATCATATCTTCATTTAGGATAGGGTTCTCTATCAACATTCATACAAGTCCAGTCCGGCGACTAAATTCGACTAAATTCTTCAAATTGTAACCTGTGATCGTAACCGATTGAAGAGTTGTCTGATGAGAAGGTGGGTTTAGATATTCCATTTATCGGTAACTATTAGTTTATGGGCCAATTCTACTGGTGGAAATCGAAAATAGAGCAATTTGCTGCACTCTCGAGGTGCAATGCTGTTCATCCCTCCGAAGAGGAGTGCTTAGTGGTTGACCTCCTCGTGTGGGCCGTGGGTGGGGAATGGGGGCGGTTGCGACCCCCCTAGCACTCCACTCAAGGCCCCTGGTGTACTCTGGGCAACGGCATTAGTCAAAAACAGTGCTTCGGCGCTGTCTTGGGCTAATGACGGCCGACCATCCACTCGGCGTCACTGGGGAGGGTGGACGTACCCAGTGACCCACCTAGTCCACCTGCGTGTGTCCTGCGCAGTTGAGCGCCGTACGTTGGGAAGACGGGATCCTGGAGGGTTGAGCCAAGCGCTAGCTGGGGTTAATGCAGCGTAAGGCAACACGCCCTCTTTGGCCCTTATTTCCAACTAAACGGTAGCCTCGGGAAGTAGCCGATCCCGAGGCAATCCCGCGGACAGTTTCGGTACCGTCGGAGGAAGCTACGGGTAGCAATATGTCAACCGGGGCTATCTCTGACGGGGAGGAGCTCTCCGGGCGGATGTCGCTCGGACTCAGCCTGGACGAAGAGGAGGGACAATACCACAATGCTGTCCCCTTCAACGCCCCCCGCCTTTAAAATCATCGCAGCCAACCTCCACCACAGCACCACCGCGACGGCTCAATTGCGACGATGGATGGTTGGCCAACCCACTGCAGCCGCGCTGATCCAGGAGCCGTGGATCAGTGGCGGCCATATACGAGGACTCTCAAATACAGGAGGTAAGTTGTTCTATTTCTCGGAACACGACACTCCAAGAGCATGCATTTTAGTATCCAAAAACGTAGAAGCGCAGCCACTAACAGAATTCTGTTCCAGAGATCTGTGTGCGGTGCGTATACAGGCACTAAAAACATCAGGAAGTTGGGAGGTCGTCCTAGCATCAGTCTACATGGACAATAACGACGACCCACCACCGCAAGAAATGCAAAACCTGATCAACTACTGCGAAAGAGTTGGGCTGGAGGTGATTGTTTGCACCGACTCAAACGCACATCACCCCCTGTGGGGAATGAAAAACAGCAACCAAAGAGGTGAGTCCCTAGTGGAATATTTGCTAACTACAAACCTAAATATAATCAATATAGGTTCCGAACCGACTTACGTCACTTCGCGATACAAAACGATCATAGACTTAACTCTGGCCTCCGACAAGGCTGCCGCACTCATAGAGGGCTGGCATGTCTCGAAAGAGGCCTCATGCTCCGACCATAAGTGGATCCGGTTCGATTTGAATATGACGTTTCCTACAATTACTCCCAGACGGTACCCACGCAAAACGGACAAAGCTAAGTACGTGAAACTACTCGCTAAACGCCTAAGTACACAGCATTGCCCAGAGTACCTGCTGGGGACTACAGTAATAGACCAACAGGTAACTGCACTTACTAAAATAATAGTAGATAGTTACCACGATGCATGCCCTATCAAACCCAACGTGCGAACCAACGTTAAAGGTCAGCCATGGTGGGGACCGGACCTGGAGAGATGTCGCACCCAGGTCAGAAGACGTCTGAATAGGGCAATGAATACAAACAACCAACAAGATTGGGACGAATACAAGAGGGTCAAGACCCAATACAAAAAACAACTAAGGTTCAAAAAATCTAGAGGATGGAGGGACTTCTGCGACAGCATTGAAACCTTAGACAAAGCAAATCGAGTTAGGAAGGTCCTGGCTATGCAGTCTACTGCGCAGCTCGGATCTCTCCGTAAACCCGACGGTACGTATACATCCTCCTCTGAGGAGACCCAAAAGCTGCTCCTGGAATCTCACTTCCCGGGCTGCAAAGAGGTAACAAACTCAGAAGAACAGGAGGAAGAGACAACTACCTATGAGGACGGGTGGACTCTAGCAGGTAAAATCATAACGGAGGAAAAACTCAAATGGGCTATCAGCAGCTTTCAACCCTTCAAATCTGCCGGGCCTGATGAGATATTCCCCGCCCTTTTGCAATGGGGTTTAGACCAACTCTCCAGCACACTCACCAAGGTAATGAGAGCATGCCTCCACCATGGGTACATCCCACGTAAATGGAGAGAGGTAAACGTCGTCTTCATACCTAAACCTGGTAAGAGTGACTACACTAACACTAAATCCTTCAGGCCGATCAGTCTCACCTCCTTCCTGTTAAAAACAATGGAGAGGCTGTGTGACAGGGAGCTGAGGGATGGACCGCTCTACAATTTGCCCATGCACAGTAACCAACACGCGTACAGTGCCGGGAAATCTACAGAATCAGCACTTCACACTGTGGTAAGTTGTATTGAGGAAGCCATTGGGCAGAAGGGGATCTGTCTTGGGACCTTCATTGACGTGGAGGGAGCCTTCGACAGGACCCACTTCTGTAGCATAATGGCTGCTCTGCACAGACATGGTGTACACCCGACTATCATCAGCTGGGTGAACAGCATGTTAAACAAGAGAAAAGTGCGCTTTGCAGGTGAGTCAGCGGCGGCGACAGTAGTAAGGGGCTGTCCCCAAGGGGGAGTTCTGTCGCCACTGCTGTGGAACTTGGTCATCAACGATCTAATCACCAAACTAAACAACAATCGCTACTTTACAGTGGGGTATGCTGACGATCTAGTCATACTCATCTCAGGTAAATTTGCCAGCACTGTCTGCGACCTCACCAGATCTGCACTTAGACTGGTCGAGAGATGGTGCAAGGAGTATGACCTTTCAGTCAACCCCACAAAAACAGAACTAGTTATGTTCACAAACAAGCGGGCCCTGGGCGAATACAGGCTACCAAAGCTCTGCCAGACTGAACTACAGCTATCTCAGGAGGTAAAATATCTTGGCATCATACTAGATAGCAAACTCAATTGGAGCAGCCACCTAAGCAGCAGAATCGACAAGGCTAGTATAGCCCTATGGCATTGTCGAAGAATGCTAGGTAAGAAATGGGGCCTCTCCCCCAAAATCATCCTCTGGCTCTACAAAACAGTAATTCGACCTATACTCTGCTACGGTGCGTTGGTATGGTGGCCAAGAACCAGACTGACCACGGTAGTAGATCAACTTACAAAATTTCAACGGATGGCTTGTAGGGCGACCACAGGATGTCTTAAAACGGCACCAACGGCTGCTCTGGAAGTCATGCTTGATCTGCCACCGCTGCATCTCCATATCAGGCAAGAAGCCGCCCTCTCTGCGGTAAGGCTAAAAGCTCTGGACCTATGGAGAACTGACAGGGGCCCACACTCCCAGATACTCAGGGAGGCCTGTGAGGATTTTCCTATCCTCAGAGCTCGCAACGACCGGGTCCCCAGGAGGTATGTATTTGATAAAAAATACAAAATTCAACTACATGAGGACGACAACTACGAAGGTCTCAATCCTAAGGAGCTGAGGATCTTCACAGATGGGTCCAAGACAAATACAGGTGCGGGCTCCGGAGTTTTCTCTGAAGACCTGAACATCAAAATTTCAGCTTCGCTAGACTCCCACAATACCGTCTTCCAGGCGGAGTGTGTCGGAATCATAAAAGCGGCGCAAGCCATTGCCGTCAGGGAAGTAAGTGACCTATCCATCCGCATACTTTCCGACAGCAAATCGGTATTACAAGCTCTAGACAGTCACATTTTAAACTCAGAGCTAATCTACAAATGTCATAAACAGCTAATGATGGTAAGCAAGAACAACCAATTGACGCTGCAGTGGATCAAGGGACACAGCGGCTCGAGAGGTAACGATGCAGCGGATGAGCTGGCGCGTAGAGGGTCAGAGGTAAGTACACCTTCAGGGTTGGACGTGCCGCTACCCTTCAGCAAAGCAAGCTCTCTGATCAAGGAGCGTACCAGGCTGCAGCATGGTACTATGTGGACAAACCATGAGGGCTGCAGGCAGGCCAAGGAAGCCATGCCTGCGATCAACCCCAAACTGACTAGGACTCTGCTAAATCTGAAGAAACCCCATCTTCGGATGGTGACAGGGGCCCTAACGGGTCATGGTTCCTTTAACAAACACCTGTTTACTCTAGGTGTTACAGACAGCCCCCTCTGCCGTGGATGCTTGGAGGAGGACGAGACAGCCGCGCATGTGATCCTTCGATGTAACAGTGTGGCACAATACAGGGCGACTCACCTCGGCTCGCCGAGGTCTCTTCTCGAGGTAACAAAGAACATTAAAGGTCTTTTGGCTTTCCTCGGGGAGTTGGGATGGCTCGAGTAGCAGGATGAGGCTAAACTCCCACCCGGACGCAAAATAGGCGCTCAGACGTCGAGTTGCGGAAAACAGCCCGACAACAAATACAAATACAAATACAATCCCTCCGAAGACCCTCATCAGATCTTCATTGAAGATAGGGTTTTCTGTCAACATTCATACAAACCCAGTCCGGCGACTAAATTCGACTAAATTCTTCAAATTGTAACCTGTAATCGTAACCGATTGAAGAGTTTTCTGATGAGAAGGTGGTTTCAGATATTCCATTTATCGGTAACTATTAGTTTATGGCCCAATTCTACTGGTGGAAAACGAAAACTGAGCAATTTGCTGCACTCTCGAGGTGCAATTCTGTTCATCACTCCGAAGATCCTCATCAGATCTTCATTCAATTTTTATGGGACCACCTCTGAGTTATCCCCTTTCATACAAAAAAAGATTTTTCCAAATCGGTCCAGGCGTTTTCGAGTAATCGGCGAACATACATAAAAAAAAAAAAAAAAAAAAATATATACGCGACGAATTGAGAACCTCCTCCTTTTTTGAAGTCGGTTAAAAATATGTAATGTCATATTATGTCAAATTGGTATTCTCCTAACGTTAACTATTCTATCGAAACACCACTGACTCACTTCGGTATTCTGATCTACAATCGTGGCTTAATGGAATCTCGATAGTTGTCAAAACGGTATATCGCTTAGCAACACATACCATGTTGCTAGGCAACACCTGCAAGGTAAATATTACCATACCATTGAGACTCCATAGTGATTATATTGCGATGTTATTAAAACTTTAGCAGAATACCAAATAAAGTCACAATCTCGATATAATATCAATAGAGTCTCGATATAATGACAATGGTTAGCCAAATAGCAGAATAAGGCCCCCTGTTGGTTTAATATTTTCGCGCGAACTCTTGTGCGGTGACTTGAAAAATATATAATAGGATCGACTGAAGCTGCGAGTTCGCACGCACATAGGATAATAGCGCTAACTCATTCTCACACATTTTGGATAAGGAGCCTTAAGCTACAGTCACACCCACCCAGTACTCGCTGCAAGCATAACGATAAAACCACACTGTAAAAAATTATGTACTTAGATCTATTTAAAAAGATAGAACATTATTATCCAAAATTATACCGCTGTGGTTTAGCCTTATTATCCAAAGCCTAACTCTTTAAACCAACCTACTTCGTTGAAAATCGATTGAATTATTCGTAGAATGCATAAACAATGATTCGCTGAATTCTGTCTGCTTTACCATCACGCAACGGACGTTGAACTGTTACGTGTATAACGTACCAGCTACCATGACTTTTCAATTTATTTTTTACTGAAAATGTTTTTAATGTTGCGATAGTTCATTTCATTAGAAGATTACATAGGTACTTATGTTTGACATTTTTATTGAATCTTCGTTTCAATGCCATGGCAGAAAAACAGAGTTCCTTCCCAAATTTATTTATATATTTATGTTATTCACTCCGCTTGCTTATATACTAATAACCCTGTATATGTGGGAGGTTAGTTTCTCTTACGGTTTTTCGTTTCACGTTTTCGTTACTTGTGACTTTTTTTGGCTAGGTCCCCTCGCTAACCCGCGAAATGTAACTTCGTTACAAAAAATGGATCATGTAACACTTGCCTACTTGCACACGAACTACAGTCTAAATGTAGATAAACCAGATCTAGCGCAGCGCCGCGTGCTATACCGTGACGAAGTTTTACTTTACTACCGACTTCTACCTAAAGCAACTTGCAATATATAAACTTCAGTGTGCCAGAAACCAAAATTTAGAACGTTGGCAACACTACTGCCGAACTCAAATGGAACTGGGCTGGACATATCTGCCGCATGTCCGATCAGATGTGGGCAAAAACCACCACGGACTAGTTCCCGAACAGCATCAACCCCCGCGGCAGGCCCAGAAGGAGATGGCGGGACGAGTTAGACTCGCATCATAGGGACTGGACCCAGCCGGCACTAGGCAGGCAACAGTGGAAGGATAGGAGGAAAGCCTTTGCCCTGCAATGGGACGGAAAAAGGCAAAATAAAATAAATAAATTGTGCCAGAAAAAGAACCGATTTTCCATTATGCTGGTATTCTACCTGACAACATTTAAATTACAGAAGAACGGCGGAATTACTTTGTTATGTTTTCATTTTGGTTTTGCTATGAAGACCGTACTTTGGGACTTAAAGCCGATCCGCACAGAACAGTGCCGGCACAGCGGCTATCCGTACTCGTCAGTGATAGTGCATCACTGACATCACTGAACGTCACTGTCACTGACGAGTACAAAAAGTATGCGACAATATTATTTTTCACTGACACTGATGAATACGTTACTGAACAGCACGTGCCGGCACTGTTCTGTGCTAATCGACCTTTATTTGTTAAAATTATTTTCTTCTAAACCTATCTTTAAATTGAGTACCTATAGTATCAAAAAATACAAGGAAGCGTCTAAAAACTCTAACATTAAAATAAGTAAAACTAATTATAAAAATAAATAGAAGAACGGTAGCAGCATCAGTGTCGACCGCCACCTGACCCCCTGAAACTCAGTGAGCGATTAGGCAGGCTTTGATCATTTGGATGCGGTCAGCCGAGATAATCCCAGTACCTACCTATACATACATTTTAACCACTTAACCCTCGCAGTTAACAATATACGAGGCAAAAACAATATACTTTTTAAGATGGTTTTTCTACTATTTATAAGATAAATAAAGGAAATAAAATAAATAAATAAATATTGCAGGACATTCCACACATCGCCATCTAGCCCCAAGCTAAGTAACTAGACTTGTGTTATGGGTGCTAGACAACGGATATACTACAAATAAAGTTAGACTGTAAAAAATCTCCTATCCAGAAAAAAGGTTTTTTGAAGTAAGAAATAATCTTTTCCCTCTTGACGCAAGGAAATTATTTCTTGGTTTTCTAGCGTCTATATAGGGGTCTATTTACGTGCTTCAAGATTTTTTTTTTCTGTGTATTAAATAGTCTTCTCCCTGTAAACGCTAGGGAATAATTTCTTGGTTTTCTTGCGTCTACAGGAGGATGATTATTTTTTGCCAACCGACCTTTTTTTCCCACAATAATTAAAATTCGTGATAAGTCGTATGATATAATAATTCATATCATCATATAATATGCTAATAAAAATATATTTTCTTTTTATAAATTTGAGTAAAAGTTTATCAAAGTGTCATTATTTATTTGTTAGGTACACCAACAGTAAATCACAATAGAGACATACCTACATTACTGAAATTATATTCAAGTGTGTTTACCCAGAAACACAAAAATCAGTATAATATATACAATTAAAATTATCTACGATAGTAAGTACTAATATGGCTTCTAAACCGACTCATTTTCAAAAAATATATAATAATATCCCTACTAAGAATCACAATATTAAACGATAGCCAAGTAAAATAACAGCTAAAAAGTACAACTCTAAAACGTTGGAATTGGATTGTGCGAGCCGGTTGTAACGTTTCCCAATTGAATTTGTACACTTACCAACTTCCTGCTTACAAAGGAACCTTGCTCTTTGATACATTTCTCGTAGTACATTAATAATTTAAAATGGACTGCCATTTTGTAGAGCTTAAGGGTATATGCACCGAGAGAAATGTTTGCTAAGAAAAAGCTAAAGTGGTTAAGCACGAGCGCACGCAAATGGGTTTCTGCGCATATAAATTGTATTAGAATTCCTTTTTTTAATCAAGTCGTATTATTTAAGATTTTTCGAGATAACATATATGAATAAAGTAGATTATGTAGGTACTTAAATCTTAAATGTAATAGTTCGAACTCAATTATTTACAACATCACCTCGCGGTTCACCCGTGTGAGGCCCGAACCCGAAGGAATATCGGTATAAAAAGTAGCTTATGTGTTAATCCAGGTCTCCAGCTGTCTTCATACTGAGTTTCATCGCAATAGAGTCAGTAGTTTTTGCGTAAAATAGTAACAAACACACACACACACACAAACTTTCGCATCGTCACTACATAGATAAAACAAAGTCGCTTTCCGCTGTCTGTCCCTATGTATGCTTAGATCTTTGAAACTACGCAACGGATTTTAATGCGGTTTTTCTAATAGATAGAGTGATTCAAGACTAAGGTTTATCTTATGTATTATACATGCATAATATAGCCGTGCGATGCCAGGGTGGATCGCTAGTTTCTAATATTAATAGAATTTTCCAAGACAACCCTCCTGTTATTACCACAAACCGCAATCGCTAAATCTTTACTTTTAGCTTGATTGAATGGTAGGTAAGCATTTCAAAATATATTAATATCTTTAATTTTCTATCTACCCTTTAAATGTTCAAACAATCTTAGGCCGTTACAGCTTTACGGCCTACGCAAACTAATTTCTGAACATTCAATTACATAACCGCAAATTAACTGCCAAACTCTGCGTTCCCTTTCTTGGTAGAAACAATAAATAGGTACCTATACTAATATGAAGAGCTTAGTTTAAAATACAAAAAAAGGTTTTCACACAATCAATTCAGTTAATTTCTATCGGGTTAATCGCGAACTTTACACAGTCTTTTTTTCTTTTTAACCTTTAACTTAACTTTAAATAAGGAGGAGGTTCTCAGTTCGTCGGGATGTTTTTTTCTTTTGCAATCTTTTATTTACTTTCTGTGCTGATATTTGTCATCAAATCTTGCAAGTTTAATTAGAACCACTTCCCTTTAGGCTTAAGAGGCTACTCACCTAATCATAATCTCACACGTAAGTGAGTTGACTATGACCCTAATTCCTTTTATCCTACGGATTTGATTTTTTATATATAAATAAAGCTAAGTATCTCACACGATGGTAAGTGACGATGTGGTCTAAGAGCCAGTTCAGACACGGCGGAAACCGCGCGGACGCAATATTATAGTGGAAAATTTCTAGATCGTTCACACTACACCGCGCGGACCATGCATCGCGGATTGGAACCGCGCGGTTTCCGCCGTGTCTGAACTGGCTCTAAGATGTAGCACACATTTCTAGAAGATACAGCTCGTGACTCAAATACCTCTAAATTAATGGAGATAGTGAAGGTAGGAAGATAGCAGTGGAACAAAAAACTTTCCCGACCCTACCTCCTTTTGTGGCTGCACCGGCTTACGTGTCGGACCACTAACAAATCCGCTCGTGAGAATTTTGTAGTGCAAAATCCGTGAATACCCTTCATCGACAGCTGGTGATTGCGAACGACAAGCAGTGATGGTATCCGACCTAGAAATACCGAAACCGGCTGTATATCGGGGACGCCTTATAAATAAATCAATACATACTCAATAATTCATCCATGCTCAATTGGAAATAATAAAGTAGCGTGTAACATTCGGCATTCGTAAATACAGTAAATCTTTGTGTATACGTAAGGCTGAACGCAGACTTCAAACTTAACATTTTACCATTTTTTTTAAACTATTCAGCACGTTTGGTGCTTATAATAGCCAGTGTCAAGCAATAATTATCAAGTTCAGTCCAAATGGGCAAAAAAGTATCAAATTGTTCTAGTATCCGTCAGTTAGCCTTATTGATACGAAAAATTTGGTGGTTATTCTATACAAAACATCAACGCCTCCGTTAATACTGCAAAATTTTTAAAATATAGGTAATTTATCAGTGCCTTAAGATTTTTTGTTTTTGACACTAATAAACTGAAATAGAGCATGTTATGTTGTCTTCTCAATCTCGCAAAAAATCCCACTTGTTTTTTCTTTGTCTCCATAGTTTTTCGGCGAAAGTCTATAGACTGCTTTCGCCCTAAGACTGAACAAATGTATTTCGTCGTTTAGATTGATCGACGTTAGTTTTTTTGTCTTGTTACGAACGCTGGAGTGATTACATCGAGTCTACCGTCCAGTTCTGTGAGTGTTCCACTTAAAGATATACGATATTTTTATGATATCCGGTCATAAATATAAAATGGACTACAATCCAGGAGTCATATATAAGAAAGTCCTATTTGCTTTCAAACAATTTGTTAAAACCTCAATGAGTAACTTTGCGTTAAAATTGAAATTTGAAATACTGGCTTAGGAGTTTTCTTTGTGTTGTTTTTTTATTTTGTTGACTGAACATCGACAAATTGTTATCGCAAAATTTTGTCCTTACTGTATTAAATTGCTCACCTTAGAGTGAAGTTTGTGTTCAGTGCAGAACATATAAACAACTAAAATATTTTTAGTATGAAAAATGTTCTAAAGTAATCTCTATTATAATTTCAATGTCTCTTAATTATAATAAATGTTATTTGAAATACAAAAACGTATCTATTTCTCTTTATTGAGAAACGCTTTTGTCAGCGTAGATCTTAAGAATTACGAGCACCTTCGTCTATAAAGAGTCTGATTGATATTAAAGTTCAGGAAAAGTAACGATAGATCCAAACCAATTTAGGGTAATAGTTTGATGGATAGTGATTTTCTGTTGCGGTAGAGTTTTATTGTAGTAGGCATTGTAACGTTATTTTTCTTTTTCGTCGTAACTCGAATGAAGGCACTATATATTATTAGCTGCATTCCGAGATTTCAACCGCGTTAGCCTAAGTGTCATCCAAGGACATATAAGCTATCAAAATACTAAGTTAAAACGCAATCGGTTCAGTAGTTTAAGTGGCGTAACAAATATACACACACATCCTTAAGATATAAACTCTTCCATCTAAAATGGTTATCAAAAGTACTCTTATAATTATTATTTTTTTAATTTATTTATCATACTAGCTTTTGCCCGCGACTTCGTCCGCGTAGAAGTCAAAAATGGCGTTAACAGGATTTTTAATTGGTTTTATCACTAATATATTTCTGTGGATTTTAATATTACTAAAATCGGTAGGTTATTTTAAACATTCTTTTATTTATATTTGTATTTTACATGTTTTCTCTATACTCATAATAAAGAAAGAAAGGACAAAAAGTCTGTACTTAAAAAAAATGGGTCTGTGGGACTTATAAAAAGTAGTAGAACGAAAATATATCGTTTTTAAATTTCATGTCTGTCTGTTTGTTTGTTACTTATACAATTAAAATCTGGTTTTCAATATTAGATAGCTCTATTTTGAGGAAGGTCGTGGTATACTTTACATCAAAATCCAATTAGTAGGTCCTGAGTAATCAACAAAAAAAACCCCAGCCGAACGTCAGCAGAACGAACAGCAAATACGAACGTCACAGAATACATAATAGTGTAGCATACATTTTATCCCCATATTCCCGCGGTATCGGGACTTACGCGGGTTTGTTTAGGGAATAATTCGTCAACATAACCAAAATGTTCTAGTCCTTACCATTTTAAATTTCGAATACTACGTTCCTATGAGGCCGTGTCCTAAAAGTGCAACCTCTTTTGAATAAAACAGGATTGTGTTTTCAAACATGTAACTTGTAAAATAACTTCCTACCCCTTTTTAACCCCGTTAGGGGATGAATTTCAATAAAATACGAAACACGTGTTTCATTAATTATGTTAAAGAATGTTTATGCAAAATTTGAAGTAGATTGGACCAAGGAATCACGTTGTCACATACAAACTTCGGCCCCCTTTTTCACCCCCTTAGGGGTAGAATTTAGGAAAATCCTTTCTTATCGGGTGCCTACGTCATACAAAAAACACACCCTCCAAGTTTCACGATCAGCGGTTTAGGCTGTGCGTTGATCCGTCAGTCAGTCATTCAGGACAAAGCATTTTATATGTATAGAAGATTAACAATCATACACAAACATAGGTCTCTTAATATATAAAAACCACGGAGGTTTGACTTAATGCTAAGTAACAAATAAGTTAACGTATTAACGTAACGTTAACGTAACAAATAGTTTATTAAAATAACTATGATATTAAATTGCATTTATTTTGTGTTATGGACTCTGTTTTTATTCTAATTGTATCGCAAGCTATAGTTTTATATTGAGTATTTCTTTGGAAAACAAACTTAAAAACTAATACCGTTATCAAGACCTTTTAGTTGTATGTACGTGCTTACCCTTAACTTATTTATTTCTTTTACTTTGAGACAGTTTTTTCCTTGACTGATTTTGGGATACTATTAATTCAACCCACGTTTGCCATAAGGCCTTCTAGATCTAAATTTAAGTCTCATTTTCTTCGTAAATGAAGTTAAATTGGAATTGAAAGGTTTATCTTTTCATAATGGCTGATGAAAAACAGAAAATTTGTTTAGTTTAGTTGCGACTGAATTTGAAATTTCGTTAATTTAAAAGGTTAAGTTATAAGTTTAAACAGAGTTCGTTAAATTAAATGAGAATGTAAAGAAACACCCGAGGATCGCCATTGTCATAATAAGAACGCAGCTAAATTTAAAATTGGATATTTACAATATTTTTGATTATATTTTGGGGTACTTGATATTTACAATCTAACTTTAAAGATCTATTTGAATATTGAAACAATGAAAAATGAATGAACTGAAAAATATTGTTCATTAAGGAACTAATTTTAAGGTAAAGTTGGCATACCCAAAGATTCTCTTACATCAGTAGAAAGTTTTGTCAATTAGCCAGATTTTTCAGCGATTTAGCGATATTTTTGGTACGATTGACGTAGACTATTACTTCCCAATAATCGTCCAACATTTTACACATTCAATAACCCATAACACCACGAATCCATGTCAAAACACAAGTTATTTTCGTATACCTTTATTACCCCAATAAATACGGGAAACACCGCGAGAAAAGCAATAAAAATTTAATTACTTTCACTAATAATACCTCGAAAGAAAGGTAGGTATAAGAGTCGTTGTAGTCTACAGACTTTTTATCGGCAGATATAGTATAGCGGTTGCTTTTAATTGAAGGCAATCGTTTTAGGCCAGTGTGAGGCTGTAAATTTCCATACAAAAAGCGGTAACGTTTCCCCCCCCATAAACGAAGTCCGATTTTGAAAATTTTTGATAATATTCTAGATCTAATGGAAAACTAAGTTTAACCGTTTTTATTTTAAAGAAATATTGCCTAAGATAAAAGTAATTACTTAGTATCTGAATATCTATACTTTTGACTTAAAAACTTCATCAAGCGTTTCAATTGTATTGTTTAGTCTATTAATTGTTTTTTTAATACTTAGACTAAACTTTATAAATTACCAAAAAAGAAACGTATTAACCTAGAATAAGATGCAGTGAATTAAATGAGGAAAAATTTATTTCATTTTGTTAAGGATAAAGAGGGTAAAAAGTTAAAAACGTTACGGCCCGCAACATTATTTGAAAGCAAAATGAAGGCAATTAGGTACGTCCGAACTTAAACTCTCTCATCGCACGATACGGGTCATTTTTGAAAATACCTACTCGCGCCGCGTATCGAAAACTCATGATTCTCTTAAGTCGGTATGTTTTTTTAAAGAACGAAAATTAAAATCAAGTTTTGGTACTTGACCTTTGGGTACCTTCGCTTACTAGGTACCCTCAACCACATTCTTAACTATGAGATGACAACGCTCGCAACTGCGACCATATATATTGTAACATGGTTGAAACATTCAGGTAAGAGAAATAAAAATAAACATACTCGACTAGACCCAGGACAATAATTACTTTGAATACAAATCATGTCAGTTTAAAAAGTTTTTAGAAAAATATAGGTTCTAAAAATTATAAATTGTCGGGCGATAAAAAATATGTAGGCAATCTGCGAGGGCTCGTAGTATAATAGGTAGGTGTGTACATTCGATGAAGGTTGCGATGATCAAAGCCCTGGCACCTTTGTTGCAGCGATTGCCTATCAGAACCTCTTTCAAAGAGGTTTTATTATCGGCTGTACGTTGATATTAAGGTATTATGAGATTTTTGTGCGAGCGTAGGCATATGGATGGGTAGAGAAGCGTGGTTTTTCTTTATCACGTTAAGTTATATAGCATGACTAGTGACATGCCCCGGCTTCGCATGGACAACATATTTTACCTACGCTTACATTTTTGCCGTGATAACGTCTAATAAATTGATGGAACACCTGCATTCACAAAAAAGTGTCACGGTAATATCGTGTGACGTCATGCGTCATGGTAACATGACCATGACGCGTACGTTTCCGTTAGGAAACAGAGTATTTAATAATAATACCGCTCACCTGGGCTTGTGTTATGGTGACGAGTGACGAATAGAAAACTTAAAAGGAAAAAAATATATAAAGTAATAACAAAAAATATCTAAATTATTCGTTTTCTTATGACGTTAACACCCATTTGTTTTTTTTCTGTCACATTTACTCCGATCGATTTATCGATCGATAGAATGTCAGAAATCAAAAGAATAATATTTGATAACTATTCATCTGAGCTATTCATATATTTTCTTCAGAATTTTTTTGAGCTTTAGAAGTATTCGTTTGCTTTTGAATACTTTGTTAGCCTGTGGAGCATTTTGGTTATTTTAATGTTTTAGAGAAATAATACTTATTTTAAATATACTTTTTTTTTAGTGTACTTTATTTACATCATTATCAGCAGACGTTTCGTTACTAGACCACTTTGATCTTGTGTCGTTTTGATATATAGGATACTAGCGACCCGCTCTGGCTTCGCACGACTATATTATGCATGTATTTTACATATAAACCTTCCTCTTGAATCACTCTATCCATCAACAAAACTGCATCAAAATCCGTTGCGTAGTTTTAAAGATCTAAGCATACAAAGGGAAATAGGGACATAGGGACGGCGAAAAGTGACTTTATTTTATACTATGTAGTGATTTTGATTTTAGATTATTTTAGGATATGTAAGGAAACAAAATAACAATTGATTAATGTTGAGTTTCTTAAAATATAATAAATAAAAATAAAACAATCCAGTCAGTAGTTTTTGAGTTTATCGCGTTCATGCAGAATGACAGACGGAAGACTTTGTTTTCTATAAGTATAGATATAGTCGATTCTGTTTTTTTTTCGTCTGATAATTATACCTACCTGATGAAATTGCTATGTAATTTGGTCATTAAGGCCTCGAACTGAGGTTTGGTTAAACACGATTAATGCCGAGCAACCGAAACAACGCGTCATTTGGTTCATTTAGTCTTCTTCTATCATAGTGGTGTGTCTCACCAGCTATTATTTGAGTTTCGATCGAGTTGCACCGGTCGTTGTCACGTGGAGAATCTGCGAGAGCAGCCGTCTGTCACCCGTTTTTATGGAATGAATTTAATTACTTATTTAAATTTTTTAATAAAAAATAATTTAAAAGAAGTAGGTATATCTTTAAGTGATGCCACAGGTAATTAATGCATTTTCCTGCATAGTTTGGGAGATAGTCCATTGAAAAGTTACATTTGGGGTTGCATTTGCCAGAGGACGCAATTTTATTTTTTAGATATCATGAGGGGTTTAGTCTAAGCCTTAATCCAAGTTTGAGGGATTGTAGCTCTTGTCCCACGGCCACCATCTTGGAAAAAGGGATTTAAATGGTTTTTACGGTTTATCTGACAAACGATAGGTCTCACAAAAAATATTACTTAACACTTTTTGTTGCAAATCAAAAACTATTATTAAGTAACTTTTAGTTGTAAACCAAAAATAAAAAAGTTTTAAGCGAAAATCCATGAAAATTTGAGTTTTTATTTTTACTAAGAATACTCATTTCGTAGTATGGTGTATGAATGAATGAAAGAATGTATGGTCAAGTGTCTGCCTAGTGCCGAATGAAAAAATAGTTACGTATTTCATTGTGGTTCTTTATTTTTCTGGACGGGTATAGTTTTATCTCCATTCATTACTGAACACCCTGTTTGTAACAGAGATTCTACAGGTTAGATATACTTCGGTTGAAGTAATAACAAGGCGTTATCTATCTATTAATTGCTTTAACCAATCCATCTGCAACAGACCAATCAATGAGGTAGGTGTTCTATAATCGAATCTCCATTTGATCAACTGCATATAGATGTTAATCTTGCGAACTAAACCACAGAATAGATAATAGTAGAAGGCCTGACAAGGATCTTATTCATCTTATGAAACAAAAGTTACTATACTCTATGTGTCAATCTTAGATCAGAAATGTAAACAAAGAAATGTCAAATATTGTCAGAAACGCCATTTCGTAAAGGTTGAAAGTTGCTGTAATTGTTGCCAGTGTGTAAAAAAAACTACCATTCAAATTTGAATATTGTAATAACTTAAAAAAAAAAAATTTTATACAAAATAAACAATCATATTTCTAAATGATTTTATTTGCAATAATATTTTTTTAGAAATTGAGGTCATAGTTGTTTTCTTACCAAATTTCCACTACCCTAAAAAAAACTACCAAAGCTTAATGTATTTTTTACTCTAGTAACACCATTGTTTACATTTCTGATCTAAAATTTACACATAGAATATAGGTCTTTCTTTTAATAATAAGCCTTTCTTAATATAAAAAAAGTTATGAGGGATACATAAAAAATAATGAAATAGTAATATACGGTTGACTTATGAACCTAATCATTTTTTTACGTCTGTTAAAAATTACTTCTATCTGCCTCACAATCTTCTATACATATAAAATGCTTTGTCCTGAATGACTGACTGACGGATCAATGCACAGCCTAAACCGCTGTTCGTAGAGACCTGAAACTTGGAGGGTGTGTTCTTTGTAGGACGTAAGCATCCGATAAGAAAGGATTTTGAAAAATATAAACCTTACGCGGACAAAGTCGCGAGCGGAAGCTGGTCTTTATATTATTTTTTTAAATGTTGAGTTAATTTTCGATAAAAATTAACGATTTCGATAAATCTTTAAAATAATTTGACAAAATTGGAACTTTCTGAGATTCAATATTTAGGAATAGGATTCAATTTTTTTTTGATATCATCTTTTTGGACCTAAAGGCCGCTTGGGGGCTTGAAGATGGTGGTCAATATATAACAAAAACGTGTGGCACTCGGGGACTGCCGCGGTAAAGCTATTGCATCATGCGAGCTTCGTACAGTCGTACCATATACATACACGTTAAGCCCACGCTCGGCCGAGCTACTTGGTAGTACTTGGTAGGCGGAGTGGGGGGTGTTAGGTTTTATTTTCGTTACGGAATTTCTTGATTCGGTCGCCGCGCTCAAAGCCCGCGATAAAAGCTATGCAATAGCTTAACAGACGCCTTAAAAAAGTGTCCATTGAAGATATAATTAACGTTCTAATTTTAAAGGAAATCTCAGAGGAATTCCCAACATATGGGCCTAACTTCATGTAAACATATCTTGGCCACAAGGAACTTCGGACGGCTTTGCCTAAGTAGGTAACTGAATAACTTGTGGAAAGCGCCTTCCCCCTATTTCATTAGGACCCTTGTCAGGCTGAATAGAAAGCCCCTATTCAGTGTAGGTGAGTAACTACAGTTTCGAGTCTGCACAGTTTGTTTATGTAAGCTCAGTGTAGTGAAACCTATGGTATAACGTGTTGTTGAATTACTGAACCAATTTCTATGGTCTTGAGCTTGAGACCATAGAAAGCTCAAGCTCAAGAGCTTCAGGTATCACTGTAGGACACAGTGGAAGCTGTCCTGCGTAAACTACAAGTCAACAATTGGCAAGAAATAGAGCAGGACAGAGAGCGATGGAACACTCTAATTTCGGAGGGCAAGATCTACTTTGGGTTCCAGTGGAGTAAGTAAGTGAGTAAGTAATGTTGATGGTCAAAAGTACGCACTACGCAGCAATAAGGCTTACTTACTAAAAAAAATAATAGTTACAGATGCCTCGATAGATGGCAAAATTGACAAACCCAGTTTGCTATAAGATTAAATTTAAATATGACTATACCCCGTAAAAATTCATGAAACGTGTAAAGAGGTCGTATGGGCTAGTAATAAATCATTTGCGTTCCTTTATAAACAATAAAGAAGCAAAATGTAACATTCATTCATCAACATTCTGGGATTCAGATCTCAGAGACTTTACAATATTTGCATAGACTAGAAATATTACTTTGCACGACTTTAGTAACCAAAGAAAAATGTTCAATGGGTAAAAAATGTCCAATCAAACCTTTTGTCCAACCATAAAAATGTTCAACTGTAGTTTTAAAAATACTATGAAAATCTATATTAAAAAAAAACACCTAAATGAATGTACATCCATAACTTCCAAACAACTGAACCAAATTGGATAATATGTTTTTATGTTCGTTATTGTCAGGACAAGTTCGAAACCGCAGAGTGAAGCTAGTATAACCTAATAAATACTCAGATCCTTAGATCTTCTTAGTAGTCTGTGATACTCAGTTTACGTTCCAGAATAGTCGTCCTCAACTAAATACACCGTCAAATGTTTGTTTAAGCAAATTGGTTATAAACGCCAAGACGCGATGCACAGCACAAACACGACGTATTTACTGTGACAAACAATGCAATTAATTGAATCAAGATGGTTTCAGATTAACACACGTTATTAAGAGGTTTGTTAATAAATTGAGTTTACACCTACAACGAGAAATAACATACATTGGTAATAAAGTACCATTGAGTTTCACGACACAGGATTTTTCTTAATGTAATCAAGAGTATTTGGTACCAGGATTTCATATCGGGAAGTTGTTGGACGCAGAGGCAATGCATCAGATCGCTCTGAAAGTCTTTGGGGAGGCCTATCTTCAGTAGTAGACGTACTGTGGCAGATATGGTGATGATTTCGTACCAGATGCCTGTCTGTAAAATGTAGTCAATACCTTTTTAACCTCTCCCAAACCCAAGATTTAACGGTTTTTTTTTTCGCCGTTGATAACTGCATTCTGCGCATCTCGCGCGCATCTAGATGCAATTTCGCGAATAATTCGCACGTCAGCGAAATAGATATCAAAATTGATTTAGACTACCTATCTTATTTCCGTAAACACCACTAGCTAGCTAGATAATTTACCTATCCGATAGTGTATTGTAAATAGATATTTACGACTACGCAGCATATTTTCAATTATATTTAGCTAAATTTGTACGGAAATTGCATAAAAAATGCATGAAAATCCTTACCGACTTTCCATCATGAATGCAATAAAAATACAACGAAATTCACGTATCTGATTACGTAAATAGCTTTACCGTATCCCAAACACTACAAAACATATGATAAAACAATAAAATTACCTATAATTTCACAATTTTACACTTCCACAAACATAAACAATCAGCCATAAAAAATCACTTATAAAAAATGGCGACCTGTCATTTATTATTCATTTTTGTCAGTTTTTTGTTTCGACGTCAAGTCTTTTGAGTATTGTAAGCCATAGAGAATTTCAATGTGCTATTTACGGTAATACATTGTTCATAGGATTAAAGACTCTATTCTCATAGAAATAAAGGTTATAGTCGAGTGAAAACGCTGGTCCCCATATGGGGACTGCGCCATTTGACGGAAGTTTGACTTTTTTAAAGGCTGGTCCCCATATGGGGACTGCGCCGATAAAAAGGTAGCTACCATTTTCGAGTTAATAAAGAAGGGAGGAAGTTAGTAATCGAAATTAAAATATATATTTATAACCTACGCATTAAGAAGATAATTCTATAACTACTTAACTCTGTATTGGCCTTTGCAATTATCCCAAATTGATGATAAGGACAATTTTATTTTTTTCTTCATTCATTTATTTATTTATACTAAGGAAGGACCTTTTTTATGAAAAATTAAAAAACACGGTTATTGGTAATTACACTAGCAAGCCGTTGAGGGCTACTTCTGTGCACCTTAACAATCAAGTTTTGTTCCACGACTTTTGGAAATTCGAAAAAAAAAAACGAAAATTGTGATGTTAAATTTGAAAACAGTTGATTTTTTAAAACGTAGCTCATTCAGACTAAGAACAGTAGATAAAACTTAAAAAATAAGTAAAATTTTAAGGTTATTTTAATATTAATGACCTCTCCGTGTATGGAACAGCTGATTTACAGGTAAAGCTAACCTCAAAACTTTTAAATAAAAGTTCGAATTTCCAAAAGTCGTAGAACAAAAGTTGTTTATTTATGTGCACAGAAGTAGCTCTCAACGGCTTGCTAGTATAAATTAAAAACCTTTTAAAAAATACTTATAAGAAATATAAAGGTTTAAAAAATATAATAATAATACTCGGAATCGACTCGAAAAGAAGAACCTTTATAGATAAGAAGAACCTGTTTTCGGCATGTTTTCTGTTATAATACGCCACGGATACCTACCTAGATTGGCCAATGTTCCGTGTTCGAACCGAGGTGAGTAAATAAATATAATGTACCTTCACCTTAGTCTCAAAATAAACTTAATTTCAAAAGAAACTGGAAGGACGCAGGACGCTTAAAGAGTGCGGTGACCCAGAATAAACGAACCGAACACTTGAGGGCTTAATGAGGTCTTTGCAAATATGGGAAGTTATTGGGAGTTGAATTCATTTGATCAAACATTGCCGATAGCAGATATTTTAGACACTTCTACGCAGAGGATGGTGATAAATGTGGATTATGTCTGTAGTATATTAACTACTAGCGACCCGCCCCGGCTTTGCACGGCTTTATTATGCATGTATTATACATATAAACCTTCCTCTTGAATCACTCTATCTAATAAAAAAACCGCATCAAAATCCGTTGCGTAGTTTTAAAGATTTAAGCATACATAGGGATATAGGGACACAGAAAGCGACTTTGTTTTATACTATGCAGTGAAGAGAACCTCGCGTTTTCACTCGCGTAAATTTAGATCCCGTGGGAATACCGGGATGAAAACTAGCCAATGTTAATTCTTAGATTTTGATGTATGCTCTACCAAAAGAGCCAAAGAGCTATTAGGTAGGTACATAAAAACAAAAACAAGTAAAATAAAAAAAAATGAAAACAAAATATGAAATCCAATGTGCCATTTCAAGGTGCTAACAAAAACAGTCACAAGAAACTAAAATATTATGTTTACTTAGATGTTGTTGGTTTAAAAGCCAAAGTAGGTACATAACCAATTTAAAAAAAAATAAGACCAATCTTATATACATACTTTGAAAAACCTGCTGTTTTTAAAAGTCAGTTAAAATCAAATATTAACTCTTTAGAAATAAAATAAGTACTTACCTACGTTGATAAATTATTTATTGTAAAACCATTTTTAAATGACATTACAAAAAATACGTAATTAAAATACATACCTAGGTTCAAACTGTAAAAATACGCATAAGTACTAAAAATGTTTTTTAAGAATATGAATGAACATTAAAAACTAGGTTTATGAACATGACAAGTGAAACGACGAAGATAATACCGTCCGACTCAATTTACGTAAGTAAAGTAGATAAAATGTTTGAACTGAACTAATCTCAGTAAGTGGTTCCAGTTGTTAAAATTTATATAGAAAAATTATAGGGATCATTAATTTTTGAAGTGGTTTTTCTTTTGCTCAGTCTATTTTTATTAGGTTTTGAGGTTTCAAAACAATACAATCAAATTAAGGCACAAAAATTCAGAAGTGAAATGCCTTACTGTGACTAAAATAGTAATTTATTTTAATAGTGGAAAAAAATATAATATATTTGTAGGTGAGTTTTTTTCCTATTATTTGGTATAATATATAGATGAAAATCATTTTTCGGAATTTTCGTCTTTAATTATACCCATACCAAATTAGGCTATAAACTGTACACATATGAACACTAAACAACAATTTTCCATGCCATAGCCATATAAGGTTACTGATACAGTGATGGGTTCCTTTGCGCAGCGCCGACCGCGCCGATGCTGACTGCCGACTCGGGGCTGTTTGCTTGATTAAATTAGTATTTTCATTGTTAATTATTTCAGGTATTTTCGTGTTATATTAATATTTTAAATTTAGTTTATTTTGACAATTATTTTAATTATCATTTTTAGCTATCGGCGACAGGTATTTTGTTTGCGTTTAATATGCGGCTAACATACGGCCGTGTTAAGAATAGCAGGTTTTTTTAATAACTAGATGTATTTTAGAATCGGATGCAAACCTAATATGGAACTTTTATGTCGTTAAATTTGTGTACGAACCAGTCTTCCGTGTATTAGTGTAATCCACCTGCGATTTTGTCTGCATTTGTCCTCAAAGTCCTCTTTTATTACGGGGTGGCCATAATAGTAAATAGATTTAATTGATATTAGGTAATAAAGATTTCTGTCCGTTTCACCTACCTACAAACCCTTGGGGATGCAGATTACAGACTCGAAATCAGCCGACTACAAAACTGTAATTAGACTCTAATCCAATCCAACACGACTTAATTTCAAAATTAGTAGTGAGAAGTACTAAAAAGTAACTTAACTCCGGTACTACGGAAAAAACAAGGCCTGTCTTCGACATGACTTTACAATAAACCATGCGAGTTCGACAAAATTATTTTTCCAAATGAATGCTACTCCGATTGATTCAATTTCGACAGGACTCCTCTTCGACCCACTGTAAGTACGTCAAGAGAAACGCTACTCCGACCTAATCCAACACAACTTAATTTCATCATTACCTACTAGTGAAAAGTACTAAGAATAAGAATTAATTAACTTAACTCCGGTACTACGAAAAAAACAAGGCCTTTCTTCGACATGACTTTACAATAAACCACGCGAGTTCGACAAAATTAGTTTTGAAAATGAAGGCTACTCCGAATGATTTAATTTCGACAGGACTCTACTCCGACACACTGTACGTCAACAACAATGCTACTCCGACCTAATCCAATTTAAACAAGAGGTTCGAGTGTGAAACTTTGCATGGGGATTTCTTTTAGGACGTAAGAAAGGATTTTTGAACATTACTGCTACATGGCTAAAA
This sequence comes from Idaea aversata, assembly GCA_907269075.1. Taxonomy (NCBI): domain Eukaryota; kingdom Metazoa; phylum Arthropoda; class Insecta; order Lepidoptera; family Geometridae; genus Idaea; species Idaea aversata. Next base: position 11,683,643 of record OU026101.1, read on the forward strand.
AGAGCATTCGAGGGTGAAATCGCGGAGCGCAACTGGTACTGTATATTCGTGAATTCAAAACTTTTGTGTCTAAATCTGTCTTGTGTGCTAAAAGAAATAAAAAAAAAAACTTAAATTTAGAATTAAAAAAAAACTCAAACTTTTATCGCCTATAACTTTTAGAAATCCGAACCGACTTCGATCAAAAATACCTAAGAACACTCCCAACTTGTCACCTTTCAAACAAAAGAAATAAAATCAAAATCGGTTCAGTCGTTCGGTAGCTACGATGTCACAGAACAGACACACAGACAGACACGTCAAACTTATAACACCCCGTCGTTTTTGCGTCGGTTAAAAATTGTTCGGTCGACTTTATATCTGTAGTCTATTTGAGCCTTTAGAATTACAACATCGTTACCCCGTACAGTCCACAATTGAATTCATTAAGATAATTATCCATTGATATCCGAAACAATTCGACCTAAAGCGTTTTATTACTGTTGTTTAAACACAATGAAGTTATTTTATTTAATTTCTCTTAAAATCGATTAACGGTGTGTTTCTGACACGGTACTTTTAAATATCAATAGAAATTTTTAAAGTTTTATGTCTCAATCTGTTTTATGGGCTAATAACCCGATTATTTAAAACAATAGGCATTTTACATAAAAAATACTAATCTATACTTAAATATAAAATTTAAAGTCCTTACTGACTGGTTTATCGACGCACAGCTTAAATATAAAGACGAATTAGGCTAAAGTTTTCGTAAAATTAAAACAAATACCTAGTGGTTTTTTATAACGTAGGCATCCGCTAAAATATTAAAGATAGATAGATAAAACGTTTATACGTACGAACACACATAATATTTACAACAAAAAAAACTCACTGATACTGGCTTTATATTAAGTCAAAACTTAAAAGAAAAAAAAGGCTTTGGACTCGGAGGAAGTATTGGACCGCTACGAGATTTTTGCTCCGGTGCAACTGACGACCAAATCTCACCACCAATACAACTAGTAATTAGTTAGGATTTCCTAACTTGCTTGCATTTGCAAATTCACTTTCCTAATTCACCAATTAATCCAATTCAATTTTTCTTAACACCAAATAGGCCTCATTACACATGAGACCCCATTTCACCTGGTGGTGTCGTGACGATGAGGTAGAGGATGTAATATGCTCGCCTAGAAAGAGAACGGCTTGCTTGGACAACATAATGGAACGTGACGAGTCGTTTTGCACCATGACTTTGTCCAGGGGGTGGGATTTATTGTGATCTAGGAATATTTCTTCCAAAATTTTGTTTCTAATTTTAGGAGAAAATTTCAAATGAAGCAAAGTAAGTACCTACTCATAGAAAACGAAAATGATTTTACTCTGTCGTCAAGTTTTATTAAATCCACATGGAAGAAAACTAATTAAACGTTCCAAAGTTATTCCAAAGAGAAATGAAACATTTTTCGACTCAGAAACCACTTCTATAAGAATTCTTACAACACAAGAAAAAAGTCCATCTTAGCGATATCCGTTTGATTTCCCTTCATAAAGGAAAATATTTCTGAAAGTTCGGAAAATATAAGACTCAAGTTTTCTGGGACACTTTGATACCTATTACATACAGGGTCATTGGCACTCTGAGGGTTGTTCTACACGTGTTAGCGATCCATTTTGATTCTACGACTTTCGGAAATGGGACCTTTTTTGCATTTTGAGGTTAGATCTACAACATTTCGCAACTTATTGTTATAGTACAAACTACGCTACATTTGGTATTCCATGCAAAACATTAGTTAGAAAGAAATGTGGAAAAGTAAGCTTTTAAGGATACTTTATTAAAACAGTTAAGTATGTATAATATATATTTTTTTGTTTTATAAAATTAATTAACAAATTAATATGTACGTATGTAAGTTAGTGCACATCTATGTAAATAAATAACCGCGCACTCGCCAAAAAACTGCACTTTGGTGGGAAATTAGTTTGTAGATATATTTATGTTTACTTTTTTAGCTAAATAAATAAAAAAAATATGTATACCGTAGCAAAGTGTATATATCAAATGTCTATTATTGTACATGACTAGTAGGTATAAGTTACAATATTATGATAAAAATTCAACATGGCGGCTTTATCTATCATATTTTGAAAGTTGATGTAGTTATATCGCTTTATCGTATCGTGTTTTGGTCTTCATGCTAGGACAAGTATTTTCAACACCCTTCACTACTACTGCTCTCAGCGTTTATTGATGACTATATCTAAAAACCATCCTCGTTCATCACTCTATCTATTTAAAAAAACCGCATCAAAATCCGTTGCGTAGTTTTAAAGATCTAAGCATACAAAGGGACATAGGGACGGCGAAAAGTGACTTTATTTTATACTGTGTAGTGATAGTGATGGCTTTATTTCCTGCCATTTTTCCCGTCATATTCAATAAGGAGCATTGCTTTTGTAAAAGCTACATTTAAATAAATATACCTGCGCTGCAAACTTAATTGTTAATTTTCAAATTACTTCGCCTTTGTCCTTTTGAAGCGTATTTAACAAAGCACCTAATTAATAATAACGTTATAAAAGTAATTTTATATCCAGTACAGGGTCTTAGGAACATCACGGTCGTTTATCTCCACATTAGTAACGCTTTAACGGACTGAGACAAATTGTTTCTTTCTTTTGTGTAAATTCGTCGTAGGCACATTTATCTGAAAAAATAGTAAGATAGATAATCAATCTGATTCTTTTCAGCGAAAAACATAACCTACGTAAAGATTTTGTTTTAGAAAAACTCGACAAACAAAGAATAACCTAGATTTTTATTATAGCACCGGAGATACTCGTATTTTATCAGATAGCGTATACCATATCCAATTCATCTTCTGATACCGCTTTCATCAAACTTTTCATATAAAATGGCCACTAACGGTAGGAAACACTCACATTCGTCTGTAAGTACGATAAATCTACGTTAATTGTGTGTGTGAATAACACGAACTCAGTATGTATTTTGCTTTCTCAATACCCATTTATTAAGTTCAATCAGTGGACATTGGTAGGTTTTATCGATATAGTATCGATTTAAGTTATGAGATTTAGCGACGGAGTATTTTTAATACGTAACTTTTCACATTGAATTGTGACATTTATGACGTCACATAACCTAAAACCAGTGCTCCTCACTCTCAGATTTATTGTAGTCTGAGTCCTCACTATTGTTAGGAGCATATTGATCGTCCACTGGTTATAATTTGACAAAATGAGGTATTCCTTTTTTTGTCAAATTATAGCAAACACTATGTATGTACTTAGTTTAGAAGAAAATACAGAACTGATAAACGATACCCATCATAATTATATATACGTAGTAATTCGTACCTATATAATATGTTCCAATAATATACCTAACCCTCAATTTTACTATTGTATGGTATTGTAATTTAACTGTTGTATTATTGTAATTGTTTTATTATAAAATTCGTTTATAAACTTTAGGTGAATCCTTAACAATTAGTCACTAGATTTGACATGCAAATCTTTGATATGAAGTAAGTACAATTCATTTAGGCTTCACCGTAGTTGGGTAAAAAATGCTTTTGATTGAGACTGTAGTGACGTGTAATGTTTAATCTTAAATATATAGAGCCAAAGCCAAACATGGTTGATTGACAAAACATTTTATAGTCTTAATGAATATTTTAATTATAGATGACCAAATTCTTTCACTATTTTTGTATATTTTAGATTTTTTGGATTATTGTTTTATTCTTATTTATTTTTACCAATTTGACATTGCATGATAAACTGACCAACAAATGTAATTTAATGAATTTAATGATAATATGTATAAATTATTAATGTATCTAATCAGAATTAATTAGGCTATCGTTGAAACGAATTAATATGAATTTTAATAGTAAAACTATAGAATTAGGTCCAATTTTTACATTTCACAAAATATTGTATGCCCAGTGTGGTGAACTGTTGTGTCTACTACTTATAGCATTAATATCGGCTCATGTACACAGTTAAACAATAAATGATTTCTATTCTATTCTATTCTATTCTATTCTATTCTAAAAGGTCCTGTTTCATAAGGTCCTGTTTCAAGCAAATATTATTTCTAGAATACCCCGTTCAAGATTTTTCCTCACATTTTTCCGTACCGTAATCCGTACCGTGATTTCGGTCGAATTCCTCCAACTTAGACCACAACAGGCATCAAGCCAATATATCTTCATGAAATATTAAGGGAGGTTATCTTTTTCCCTCGATGTAATCTTTGGCTTACAATCATATGGGAAATAACTGTAAGTTAGCTGAACCGTGAAAATTTTAACAAAGAGGGTTAAAGAGCTTGCATAGACGAAAAAGAATAGCTCGGAGATATCGATCCATGACCTTCTTGATGACCTTCTCGATGAGTTTCTCGTGCGTTTTTCTCATTGGTGGGTGTTTCGAAGGCATACATCCTATCTTAGTTTGTAAGACGTTTCTTTGTACAAATTGTACGCATAGAAATTAATAACAATTTGACTTTGACCTAGGCAAAGCTTATTGACAAAGAATTAGTTATGCATGTGTCATTTATGTTCAAGTCAGATCGAGTGTGACTGCGGACACCCGATCAAACTATAAGCAGTACGTCTTAACTTAATCTGTCCCTGTAGTATCATTTGAATGAATGAACTATAGGCAAAATAAACCAGTAATAAAATGTAATTAGGTGAAATGAAGCATTGGTGCAATATAATTTGTCATAATGAAGCTTATTATAGTTCAATTTAGCTTATGGTGAGTCATCATAGTTAAAATGTAACAAGTGAAAACGTGTTTCGATGTGCCGTAGTGAACCCAGTCCTGGATGATCTGATATCAGTCAATAAAAATGCCAAAAACCTGGCAATATCCTGAAGTGATCTGATTTATGTATTTCATTGAACTTGTGCCAAAAACAATGAAAAACAGCAATTATTATGCCAACATTTCAAAATTATTATTTGGTAAACTGCGCACGCTCGAAGAGCTGTGGACAATACATTCAGCCTTGTCGCTTGCTATTGCGGCAGAATTGAGTGAATATTTTCAGCAGTTGAATCAAATATTCACACCTGTTCAGGTGAGTATCAGGATCCTGGACCATGATTGATTCTAATTTAAAAAAATCCCTTTTTTCACTACCTACGTGAGGTCGGCCACATTCTTCTTCATTCCACTCTCTATCTCGTCAAGTCCGCGTTTGATACTTTTCCCCCATAACCGCCTTAACACAATCTTTCCTCTCTTCCTTGGTCGTCCTTTTCCTCTATGATCATTTACTTCAAAGGCCAGTACTCTTCTGATGACATGAGTATCCTCTCTATCTTCCTTAAATCGCTTGTCATTTTTATTAAAAAAAAACTACCATCACCTTGCGTTTTCACCCGCGTAACTCTCGTGGGAATATCGAGATAAAAAGTATGGTTTATAACACTCCCAGCGAATCAATGTATTCCCATACCAAGTTTCATCAAAATCGGTCCAGTAGTTTCGGAGCCTTTTCAATGCAAACAAGCAATCAATCAATCCAACTGTCAGCGCTGAATCAGAATCGGTTTCATGCATACATTTTGGCGCTGCAGATAACTGTTTTCAGCGTCGGAGGTAAAAGGTCGGATTGGTTTCGTTATGCAATCGCCCAATTTTAACAAAGAGGGTTAAGTAATGAGACGGAGTATTCTTTTCGGGTATTTCTTCGGTATTGTATTTTTTATTTGATATATGGAGCATATTTTTTCATTCCCTTTGAATAATTTTGTTTACTGATAGTTTGTGATTTGATATTTATATCGAAAAACTAAGTATGCTCTTTAAAATGCGTATCTACTATAACGATTCTAATCCAGTGCCCCTGCTATTAGTGGCTAAAAGAGAATGAGGAGCAAGACTAGTGACCCTTAAAACTTTTAACAAATGTACCTAAGGGTGTAACTAAGTAAATACTTAGGTACACACTTCTGTTTCATGGGTTAAAGTGAAATAAGTATCTTATTCTATCTATACATATAAAATGCTTTGTCCTGAACGACTGACTGAATGACAGATCAACGCATAGCCTAAACTGCTGACCGTAGAAACCTGAAACTTGGAGGGTGTGTTCTTTGCATGATGTAAGCATGAGATAACAAAGGGTTTTACGAAATTCTACCCTTAAGGGGGTGGAAAAGGGGGGCAAAGTTTGTATCGGACAACGCGATTCCTTGGTCCAATCTACTTCTTTACATAAACATTCTTTCGACAAAAGCTAGAATAAAATATAAAATAAGTTTACAATTTTCAGTTCTTAACATAACTCAAAAATACTCCACATTAAAACTCTACGTCAACAAAACCGTTCCGACAAAAACAACACAAGAGTAAACGTCGTAGGAAGATCGATCGCATGACCCGGATACGAATCCTCATTTTGATAGCGTGCATTGATCCTAAAACTAATATATAAATTAAAGATCAGCCAGAACGTCCGTCTGCTACACAGATGATAACATCCGGCGCTCATCGAAGCCCACTTCCGAAATGCGGAAATCTCAAATCGATAGTGTGCGGTCATATTCCTGGTGACCGCAAACTGCCTTTTGAACTTCGGCTATATTTGCAACTACGCAGTTTCGTGTTTACTTACTTACGATACGAGGGTGTTAAGGGGTTTAGAAATAACCGCAAGACAAATTTAACTTTGTAGTATTAGCCTAAGTAAAATTCCACATTGTTTCCCTATTAGGTACAGTCAGGCAAGAAAGGGGCTCACAGTTATTTTTTTGACGTGACAACGTTTTATAAATTGGTTTGCCGGGTGACACTTCAAGAAACTGCGTTACGCTCCGCTGACGTTATGCGCTCACAATGAGAGCGAGTGAGAGGCACGCGGGCATGGTTAGCCCGCCTAAGAGCGAGAGAGACAGACATAAAAAGTGAAAGGCACGCGTCCCTTCCACTCGAGCACAGTTGTTGTCACGTAAAACTTTCGCCCGTATACCGACTTTACAGGAAACCAGTTTTTTTTATATTTAGCCCGTTCTATCCCACCGTAGGGCTCCCCTCTTTCCAGTTAGGTCCAGTCTTTAAGGTTCCCGTGGTGATTTTTTACCCCCGACGCAAAATCGACGGGGTGTTATAAGTTTGACGTGTCAGTGTCTGTGTATTAGAACTCTGCGGTAGTTTTCCACTGATGTTGACATCTGTACAAAAGTTATATAAGTTAGTAAACATGTTTAACTATAATTTGCTTTATTTGCTTGAAATATAAAGCTTTCAAACTACAGGATTGATTTAGATTTTTAGGACGACCTAAAAACTTTAACAATATTTAAGCCACACCTACTACCAGGAAAGAAAAAGAAGGCTAATAAGTATTTAGCCAAAATTTTTAAATTTACCGGTACTTAACTTTTAAAATAAAAAAATAGCAGCTTGTTTTATTTCTTAAAGCCACTTGAAAATTCAAGTGAAAGCTAACAACTTATAATCTTGCCGTACCATCGCATACATAGTACCCTACAGTAAGCTTAGAGCTTATTCCGCCGATGAAGCTTCACGTGAGTCGAGCGAGCTTATCCATCTAATGTAAGGGGACAAACGAAATGAACAAATCCCACAGATGGATACTACACGTACGTCATCATGTATCTATATACTTATGTACTTAGTTATGGTACATACTCGTAACTGTTATAATCACTACATAGTATAAAACAAAGTCGATTTTTCTGTCCCTATTTCCCTTTGACTGCTTAAATCTTTAAAACTACGCAACGGATTTTGATGGGTTTTTTTTTAATAGATAGAGTGATTCAAGAGGAAGGTTTATATGTATAATACATGCATAATAAAGTCGTGCGAAGCTGGGGCGGGTCGATAGTATATAATAATAATAATTAATTTATTTCAGATTAAATTACATTAAAATACAATTCAATTATAAATTAATCCATGATATGCTAATTAATATATAATAACTAAATAAACAAAGAATCTATACTAATAATATTATAAAGCTGAAGAGGTTGTTTGTTTGAACGCGCGAATCTCAGGAACTGCTGGTTCGAATTGAAAAATTCTTTTTGTGTTGGATAGTCCATTTATCAAGGAAGGTTATAGGCTACTTTTTATCCCGATATTCCCCCGGGATTAGGAGTTACGCGGGTGAAACCCCGGAGCGCAGCTATAATTAATAAATGAAGGAAATAAACAAAGTCAGAAATCTTACAAACTACAAACTTCGTAATGTTTTCTTAAAAGAGGATAAAATATATCAATGCTAAATGAAATATACATACAATCGAATAGAGGACCTCCTTTTTTAAAGTCGGAAAAAATTATTTGCTTAAATTTTGGTTTAAAAATATGGTCTTAAAATCTCCTAAATAAACTGTTTTTACTGAAAAATGGTAATTTAGAAATTCCCTACATCGCATCGATGGCGCTCGCAGTGTTTCTAATATTTCCGTGACCATGACCAGTGTTACCCGATCTAAACTTTTTATGTTCAAAACAAATTTAGGTAAGGTTACTAGGTAAGTGTATAAATATTTACATACAACATTTTCACTTCGTTCCAAAGCGGTTCTGGTACAGTCAACAAAAAAAAAATCTATAAAAAGTAAATTTAATTTAAATACAAACTGAAAAATTTGACATAATTAGTAATATTATGTTTTATTTTTGTTGTAACATATTTGGGATTAATGAAATACTAGACACCAAAATATATTGCGTAGTCGGCTACTTTAAAACATAATTTTCAATGATAAAAAAAAACCTTTAGTAGCTTTTTGGTAGAAATCTGTGATCAGTAAGCATGAAATCAGTAGCAGTACTAACGTATTATTTCAGTCTTTAACATCAAACGCCACCTAAGAAAAAAAGCTCAGAACTAATATCTAATCTGTAGGTACTAGAAATTTCTCATTGCTCGTGTGAGAGCTCTTTTAAAAGCCTCCTTTGTTCCTCATTCAATGGATTAACAGACGTCATCATGTATTTGCAGAGACATGGATGAAGTACGTGTTTGTATTGTGTTTGAAGACATGACAGTATTATCAAATGTTGGTACATATGCAGGTATTTCATTTTGTAGCTTGATAAAATATTTACTAAGATCTATTTCGGGGGTTACATATCATAATAACTAAGTTCATTATAACTATGTTCGAAATAACTACGGTCGATTCACATAAGTTCATAATACCTAACGGTCGATTCGGCTACACATTATAACAACTAAGTTCAATATAACTATGTTCGAAATAACTACGGTCAATTCACATATGTTCATAATACCTAACGGTCGATTGAACTACTGTTTAATATACCTAAGTTTGATTCAACTAAAATTGAGCTACCGAACGATTGATCTAATGTACGAAACACCTACGGTTAAAAACAAATCCAATTTTATAAAATAAACCCTCCCTAACCAAGTGAAATAGGTAGAATTCGTTTCAAGCACTCGCCGGCCGCTGCCGCGGCTACGCTCGCTACGCTCGCTCGGCTCGTGCGTTGTGGTCGCAGTTCTAACTCGAACCTAACCTATCCATGTCGGTTCTGGGTAGGGAGTATTCCGGGTGGACCTTTATATGCTGCCCTAACCAAGTCAAATAGGTAAAAATCGGGGCAACATAAAATACCTAATGAAAACTCCCTAGGAGCGTGTATTTTATAAATTTGATTATTTTTTACACCGTAGGTGAAAAACCATAGATGAATTAATTGTAGTTGAATAAACCGTAGGTGTTTCGTCCATTAGGTATTTTAAACAGTAGGTATTATGACTGTAGTTATTTCGAACATAGTTATAATGAACATAGTGAAATTAACCGTAGTTGTTTCGTACATTAGGTATTTCGTTCATTAGTTATTACAAAAATATGTGAAACAACCATTAGGTATTTTAAACAGTAGGTATTATGACCGTAGTGATTTTGAACATAGTTATATTGAATTTAGTTATTATGATATGTAACCATTTCGGGACTGGGATCGGGATAAAAAAGGCTATATTTTAAAATTAATAAATAAATCGTTTCGTAAAAAAAACAAAAAGTTCTTACCATATTAAGGTACGGACTACCTTTTAAGTATAAAAACACATGTGCTAGGTAGATTAGATCTTCTTCAACAATATTGCTAAATAAGCTAAGTAATATTACCAAAAATAGTACAATAAAATACACTAATACTTAATACCGTAAACATCATTAAGTATTATTTATCGTATGGCTAATTATGTTGCTCTACTTCAAAGCTTTACAGTTTTCAGGTACGCTATCGCGTCCTTAGTTAAGTTTGTAAAATCCTCCGCTTGCCCGTGGTATTTGGTTAGTGGACAGTCAAAAACCATGTGGTGTACAGTCTGTTCGAAAGCTCCACATTGGCATACTGGCGAATCGCACCAGTTCCATTTGTGCCATAAGTAAGCACAGTTCCCAACTCCTGTCCTTATCCTATTCAACATGCACCAAACGCGTCGGGGCTCCTCAAAGCCAGCAGGACGTGCCCCGAGATTAGGCTTGAAGACATCGTCACCTGGGAGAGATCTTAACTCCCATTCAGATGCCCAGACTTCCTGAAGGTTATGGGCTGGTTCAGGGTCATGGAGCCTCAGCGCTGGAGGGTGACGGGACTTTAGTCTTGGCTTTTCATAGTCGACTAGGTCTTCGTGGATGGGTAGAGTTGGGGACGCTCGCATTTTTTGTATTTCAAGACCAAGGCATCTTTCTCTCCGCATATGAGGAGGCAGTATATAGGCTAGAGCTGGTAGCCAGTAAGTTGGGGTAGGCTTAAGGCATCCAGAGATGAGGCGCATCGTGTGGCGGAGTTGGACGTCAACTAGAGATGTGTGGGCGCTGTTCAGCCAAACCGCAGAGCTGTATTCAGCCGTCGAATAGACCAGCGACAACGCCGAAGCTCGAAGTGTAGCTGCATTGGCACCCCAGCTAGTTCCTGTGAGTTTTTGAAGAATGCTGTTGCGGGTTTTCAGCTTTGCAGACACTTTCTCAAGATGTAGTTTGAAATTTAGGGTTCTGTCGAGGGTAACTCCTAGGTATTTGGGGGAGAAGTTATGTTTAAGACTGGTGTTTCTAAACTTCACCCCGAGCTCTTGGTTGGCCATTTTGTTGTTCAGGTGAAAGCAGGCTACCTCTGTTTTAGTAGGGTTAGGGCACAGGCGCCATTTAGTGAAATAGTTGTCCATGGTAGAGAGATCCCTTGCTAACGTTAATTCGGTAGCCGCCATGCTCGCATCCTGTGTTACCAGTGCCAAATCGTCCGCATATCCAAACTTCCGGCTGGTTGTCTCAGGCATATCGTGGATGTACACATTGAAGAGCACAGGTGCGAGGACTGACCCTTGAGGGAGGCCATTATTGAGCACTCTCACTCGGCTGGCACAGTCGCCAAGGTGGACGCGGTACGGTCTATTACTGAGTGCGTTTTCGAGCAGCCTATATATTTTCATACACGGCACTATTTTCACTAGTTTGAATAGCAATCCTTGGCGCCAGACGGTGTCATATGCTGCAGTGAGGTCGATGAATGCTGCTGATGCCTTCTTATTATGGTCGAAGCTCTTTTCGATGTGCGTTGTTAGTGCCAGGACCTGGTCCGTACAGTTTCTCTGGGGGCGGAAACCAGCCTGCTCCTGCGGGATAGCCTTATTGATCACACTAGAGATCCGGTTATATATAATACGTTCCAGGAGCTTATAAGTGACGCTAAGAAGAGCTATTGGTCGGTAGCTTTCTGCTTTATCGTCCTCTTTCCTGGGTTTTAGAATAGCCACGATTTTAGCTCTTTTTAAAAGTGGAGGGATTGTACCCGAGTTTATTATGGCGGTGTAAAACTTAGCGATCCAGTCCCGTGTGCGAGGGCCGCAGTATCTAATAAACTCTGGGAATATTTCATCTTCGCCACAGGCTTTATTTATAGAGGTTTCTTTTATAGCCATCGTCACTTCGTCAGTGGAAACTGGGCGCCCGAAGTCCTCATGCGGCGTTATTTCACTCTTGAGCTTTTGGAGCTTCTTACGGACCATGCGGGTATGAGCTTTGTCACAGGGTGCCTTTGACAGTTTGTGGATCCTGTGGGCGATTTCATTCGGATCCACTTTTGGTTTTTGTTTCTGGGAAGTGGCACCGGAAGATAGTCTGTTCAGAATGTGCCAAGCTTTACGGCTGGAGTGCTTAAAGCTCATAGTTTTTACTGTTTGTTCCCATTTTGTCCTACGAGCGTCATCCAGGGATCGCATTAGTTCGTGGGCCAGCTCCCTGTCTCCAGTCTCAGAGAATTCGTTCCACAGTTTCTCCGTCTCAGCATTCCACCCCGGAATGTAGTGTTTTCTGTATCCTCGGGGTACGTGCTTCTTGGCGATGCTTATGATTAATTTCCGAAATCTCTCGTAGTTGTTAGGCTCTGGAGGGATCCATCTCAAGCAGTCGTCAAGTTCAGCTGCATAAGCGGGCCAGTCAGCCTTTTGGAAGTTCCAGCGTGGTACAGGATACGATTCTATCATAGGTATTTTTAATCCAATTATTATAAGTACTGGCCTGTGTTGACTGTGTGGAAAATCTGCGAGAACTTGCCTATCCATTGGGACCGGAGTTCCATCGGCAGCCTTTGTTGTAAAGACGAGATCAGGGTTATAATCACGGCCCCAGCGAGCTGATCTAAAGGTACCCCTTCCCTTATTGGAGACTGCCAGAAAAGTGTTGGACCTATCCGCCCAGTCGATGAGCGCCTCGCCATTGGTGTCATTTTGTCTGTAGCCCCAGCTGGTATGGTGGCTGTTGAAGTCACCTATAAATAACGCGGGGTGTTCGAGGTTAGGCAGAGGCGGTGTGGGCCAGCAGGTGCTCGGCGGCTTATATATGTTGCAAAGTGTGGTTTCACCAAGCTGGACAGTCGTGGTAGCAATATTATTAGCATCGATGTTGTTCGAGAGCAGGTTGATTTGTTGGGATAGCGTTGTTCGGGCAAATGTAGCTGTTCCGTATTGTGCATGGTATGTTGCTGCGATGAGGTCGTAGCCTGGTATGTTACCTCTTCGGGCAAGTTGGGAGTCGTCAGAGGTATGCGTTTCTTGAAGTAGGACAATGTCGACGTCATTGGCATGCAGAATTTTGTGTAGGCACTCTGTCTTAGATTTACTAATGCTTTCTATGTTCAATTGCAAAACGCGAACTGATGGTCCGACGTTCCTTGTTTTTGGCCGTTTTTTAACGCATCCGGATTCATGTTGGTTGATTGAAGATTGAAGTAGTAGAGTAAGCTGCGAGACCTAGAGTAGGCAGTGCAGCTGCCAAAGTTGTTGCGCTCTTAGCACCACCCGGGGGCCACGTGTAGGGTTATTTAAGGTAGTTCCTACGGACGTGGAGCAACAACGACCCCCTGGAGCAACAACGACCCCCCATCATTAAGTTAAAATAATAAACAATGAAAATAATTAGGGTGGTTGTTTAAGTAAATACTATTTTATCCCAATAGGAAAAATTAACCCTATTAAAAGTAAAAAAAAGTTTTCCTCTCTATCCAGTAGGTATAATATATTACGTCCATGCTCTATCCAAAACTAATTTGAATTGGTTAGTAAAAGTAGCCATCTCACTTTTATACAGACAAAAATCAGACAAGTGACTGCCAAAAGAAATTCAAGTGTCATATCAAACAAGTCAAATTAAAATGATTTCGCTCACAGAACAAACAATATTAGATAAAAGCTCGTAAAAATCGTAAAACGTTTTATAAGTAAGTAGGAACGTAACCTTATATTTCTTATAACATTTTTATTAAATAAACAAACCTCCTTCTAATCTAATAACCATCTGACCGCTCCAGAAGCAAAAGTGTCATTTTTACCAAACGATCCCGCACAAAAATAAGCCAAGGTCGCTTCTCAAATACATGGGATCATTTAGGTATTTTAATAATCCCATGTCCTTATGCCTTAGATTTACGAGGAATTTGATTGATGAGGGAAATTTAGACGGTAATGTTACTCACTCTGGTCTCCGCATCGTCGTTTGTAATCGAACGAGACTTGTGCAAAGTATATCCGTTCGAAGAAAAGATATATATCTATAATAAACAGATGATTTTGGAACATCTAAGTATGTCTATATTATTTTTAAATAATTTAAATAAGTACCTATCTATAGAATAACAAACAACAAAAAAAAACATACATACATCCGAATTGAGAACCTCCTCCTTTTTTTGAAGTCGGTTAAAAATATTAAAATTTAAAATAAAATTCAATTGTTATTAATCAAATAAACCGCTCCTGATTGCACCCGGTGCAAAGAAACCGAGAATACCTACCTGGCCACATTAAATAAATAAATATTGCAGAACATTCCACAAATCACAATCTAGCCCCAAACTAAGTAACTAGACTTGTGTTATGGGTTTTAGACAACGGATATACTATTTAATATCTTTCTTTTGTAAATATATACCTATAATTCGTAGAAACAACAAGACCACAGACAAATATCTAAGCATAAATACTTGTCTGAGGCGGGAATCGAACCCAGGTGTTTGGCAGTCCAACATTGACCACTGTGCCAACTGGGTCGTCAAACATTACCTTACCAATAACAATCCGGAGCGGTAGTCCTCGGTCCCTTAGACGGCGGCCTATCTCCCTACATCTATCTAATAATTATAAGTTTGAACTAGCTATTACCCGTACCTTCGTCAATGTAGGAGCTGAATTTTCAGAAATATTTTCCTAACGTTATAATAGCTATCTGCATGCTAATATTAGCTCGATCCATCTTTTGGCTTTAGCTGTGGGTTAATTAATCAGAACTTGAAATTTAATATTTATAGAAGATTTAGACTTACTTACACATCTCACACAATTGCATCCCATAACAAAATTTCGATTCATCCCTAATAGATAGTGCTCGGTATTCAGCTTGATTAGTAATTCGTTAAAAAAATTGAGTTTAACACAAGGGGAAATAATTTTTTCAACACTAAAAGAAGGATACAACATACATTTCGGAAAATGATGAATTTGATTTCAGCTGGATTTATATCTTTAGATATATCAGGATTTACCCATCCCTATAATCGAATAATGTGAATTGACATTTGTGACCTTCTCGTTCTGAGACAGATGATGATGATATTCTTTTTTTGTAATTTTGTAAGATTAGTTGACTTTTTGTCATTTGTGCCGGAAGATAAGCTCGAACAAAGTGCTATATTTGTATTCTTTTCATTTCCTGAAACAGACTTGTAATTTTCCCTGATATTAACCAAAAGAGTCAATTTTAACTGGAATTTACCTCTATCACAGAAACCCTTAATCTATTCTAAATTAATATAAAAAAGAAAACATTGTTTTCATTTGTAATCAAGGCATATTTCATTTACTTACATCCAAAAATAAGGCATTTGTTCCATAAAAAAATACACTGTAATATTTAAGGTAGGTAATTTTGGGAATAAAAAATTCACCACGCTCCAATGATATTTAAAAAACAAGTACAGACAGCAAGAAAAATATATGATTTTGAATGAAGTATATTAAACTTAGTTGGAATGAGAATTATATTTATAGAATACTAGCGACCCGCCCCGGCTTCGCACGGCTATATTATGCATGTATTATACATATAAACCTTCTTCTTGAATCACTCTGTCTATAAAAACCGCATCAAAATCCGTTGCGTAGTTTTAAAGATCTAAGCATACAAAGGGATATAGGGACAGAGAAAGCGACTTTGTTTTATACTATGTAGTGATTGATGGCTTGCGAGGAACATACGCTTCATTTTATCCATCGAAATTTTCATCCCATCGCGTCGGGACTTACGCAAGTGTTACCGAGGGGTGCTGCTAGTCTTTATAATAGCCAAAACGGTCTAATAAATATACCTACAATAATTGCCGCCCACGAGAAGGTAAAAATACAAAGTAAACTAACAAATCACAGTAATTAGACTATGAATAAAGTATTCACGAAAATTTTATTGTCAACCTGTTTTATCGATGGTATAAAGGTTAATGTCATTAGATTGAGGCAAAATACTTATACGAAGTAAAATAAAACAAGAATCTAAGAATAAACACGCAAAGAATACCTACCATTTCATGAAATACATATATTTTTTTAATATATAATGTCATTTTATTTTTATTTTCATCGGTTTAAAAAACTGTAAACACAATAAATAAAATAAAAAAATTATAAACCTCAACTTAAATTATCACACAAATAAAGAAAAAAATATTTTTGCATGAAATAAAAGAATATAAAGTTCGGGAAAATTATCGTAATTCATTGAAAATTTAAAGAATATTACAAAGTGTAGCAATTAGTACTATTATTGACAGTGTTAGTCCTTAAGTAAAAAATGGTGTCGCATTTGAACATTTCACAAAATCGGTGTACAAATAAAGTTGATTTCCCCAAACATTTCATTTTTTTTGTTAGATTAGGGTGGACTTATCTCACTAATATTATCCTATTAATAATATAAATGTGAAAGTTATGTGTGTATTTGTGTGTATGTTTGTTTCTTCTTCAAGCAAAAACTCGTAGACCGATTAAAATGAAACTCGGTATGTAGATAGTTGGAAACCTGGACTAATATATAGGCTACTTTTATGCCTATATTCCCACGGGATGCGCGGATGAAACCGCGGGGCGCCTATAAGAGGGAATACAGGGCTTTTCTTACTCACTGTGTTTTATTTAAGTATCAACGTAAAAATAATAATTTCCTTGTCCTGCTATGCAAGCACCCATAATACAAATATTTTACTGTACATTTTACGACGCGGTCTCAGGTCAAACGATGACATTTCCCGATTCAATAAAATCAAGTAGGTAAGAAAAGTTAATATCGTAATTGTAGTAAATTTTATGAATAAAATGAATTAGGTATTTTTTGAAAGTAGGTAAATAAAAGTGGAATTGACTTTATTCCATGGTAAAATGAACATCGTGATCATAATGATATCTAATTTTTGTTTTGTTTTGCTGCCCTTACAATCGTAATCTATAATGTTCCTAGCTTGCTCTAGTCGGTCGTGGTTTTTTTTTGTCATTTTTACGTATCTTTGAAAGCTGTGGTCTCAATTGGACACACAGTGCTTACAGTGCTAATGATGAAATCTCCTGGACTAAAATTACTAAAAATACTTACGTAGCTTTGCACGGCTGCAGCGCACTAACCGTTCATTTCGGACCACAGACTGGAGAAAGTAAAGTTAGGTTATTGATTTTGCGCATAGAGAGTATTACTTCCTTACAAAATGCTACCTTCACTGATTGACGCCTTCATTGTATGACTTTCTCACTGTATTACGTCTTCATTGTGTGACGCACTTAGTATTACGTCATCAAAGTATGACGTCCTCAAATAACATCAGAATTAAAGTTAAAGCCCAATATACCGTAGCATCTTTGAACATAATCGGCCTAACATTTTTCACCATACCACATACCATACTCCATCGATCTTCATTTGTCGTTGATCGGCGAAGCTGGTTGTCATACAAATAGGCTGTGCCGGTGTGGGCAGGTGCCGAATTGGAAGTGGAACCAGTTACTTAATCGGGTGTTTTATGATGAATATTATTATGATGACGTAATACTGTGAGGGAGTCATTAAGTTTAACTGGATTAGAAAATTTGACATTATGGGTAGAGATCCTTTAGAATCGCAAATCTAATTTTACAGTTGGCAGTACTGATGGAATTGAATATGGAAATGAATGACAATTCATTTGTTTTATTCGGTTGGCATCAGATTAGTGTGTCTAGTCTAGACAGGCAGATTAGTTTTGGATCCAATAATCTTGGTTCTGATGATTTTAGATTTTCCTTGAATTGATAAAGCCTTATTCATGCCTTATTCATTAAAATCCTTGAATATGTTTGAAGATTCATTAAAATTTATCATTGAATAGTACTTTTGACAATAATTGTGAAATAATGGTTTGGTGAAATGGGCTGATAACGTCAATTTTATTTAGTTCATCAAGCAGGTTAAAGAATTTCAATATTATATATTTTCAGAAGTAGACCGAACAACAAACGCAATTACGTTATCACGTCATCATAAATTGTTGTATAAATTACAACAATTTATGATGACGTGATAACGTCGGTAGGTAGGTTAGTATTGCCATACCCACCGTAGAGTTCTAAAAGTATTGAAATGTTTTTATTTTAATAATATTTATCTAATATTATAATATTTAGTTCTAGGCATGACCGGGCGTGGTTCGACACCTTGGCGGCGAAGAGGCGCAAGAGACATGCGGGCGTGGACAATGACCAAGGCTCCTTTCCTTGTGCAAATTGCGGTCGCATCTGTCGATCGCGAATTGGTTTACTGAGCCACGAAAGAGCGTGTAGGCGCTGAGACGTAAATCGTCTGAAATAGACGAAAAGGCCAGAGATGATTTATCTAATAAACTCATGAGTTGAAAGACTTTCAACTTGAACTCGAGCAAGATCTAAGAATATTGCTTGAGTTGAAAACATTCTTATAATAGCAATTTTGAAGTTCTACAGTGAGTCTGCAATTCTGATTCCGACCATACGTAGGCGCTGGGCAAGCCTACTTCATCCCCAAGCAAAAAGGACGCCAATAAAGAGATTTTGTTGCGGAAAATAACCTATAAAAAGAACAAGAAAGCTACAAAAAGTATGAAGAAAATTATTTTTAAGTAATTATTAATTCTATAACCAACAATTTCCTCAAAAAGCAACATTATTCAGAAACTATTAACTACCTTGCACTACGTTGTTCCAAATCATTAAACACATGCATTGTACGAACCACCAACAAGTTGGCGCATAAATACTGATATCAGACGGCCAATCTAGCTTTCGGTACTAAATTATATTGAATTCATTTGGAAGCATTCAATTTTCGGTCTTATATAGGTAAAGTTAGAGTTTTTGAACACGGAATTAAACTTTTTAATATTTGTTTATTTTCTCTTTGCATATTTTGCTAACAAGTATTGTTGTACGGTGTGTCGTTTATCAAAACATAAAATGAGTGATTCAGTAGATCGTATGCGATAAGCTCGCCCGTTCGTATGAGAGGTGGCGTCCTCATCATCGTGCGCGCGTTCATCGTGCTAGCGATGCGTGCATGAAAATGAAAATTGTCGTACGATTGTGCGATCGAACACACTGGGCACATGATGATTGCATGATCTTGGCAATGCGACCAATTGTTTTATGAAATCGCAATTAAGACGGCGCTTGAACCCTCAAGCCTTCAAGCCGACAGCTATGCCGAAGATGCATCACAAATCGACATCACACAAGTAGATACGTACGAAGCAGTGCAGCGGGAGCGAGACAGGGCGCAGTGACCTTGATTTGACCAATCACAAGCTAGAGCACACATAAAAAGGGACAGGTCTATAAAACCATCATTAGACCTGTCCTTTTGTATGGTAGTGAGGCGTGGCCGGTGCTTGAGCGACATTAGCAGGAGCTGCGTGTCACGGACATGAAGATGTTGCGCTGGATGTGTGGAGTGACGCGAAAGGATCGCGTTAGGAACTCCCGCATCCGTGGCAGCCTTCATGTCCGAGAGATTGGAGATAAATTGCAAGAATGTTGTCTACGCTGATACGGTCACGTCTTGCGGAAACCGGCTAGTTACGTGGGAAACAAATGTCTTGCCATGGCGCCTCCGCCGGGTCGTGGCAGACTGGGTAGACCCAAGAAGTGCTGGCATGACGTCGTAAAGGGTGATATGCGCGCAAATGGCCTTACTAACCAGGATGCCGAAGATCGTGCGAAGTGGAGGCGTAAAAGTAGGAAAGCGGACCCCGGGCTCCCGAGAGGGATGCAACTGGGAACATCGCTCGGATGATGAGATGATGATGATGACAAGCCAGATGTGCTCTGGCTTGTCATCATCATCAGGTGCACTTCATCGATGCATCGCAGCGATATATAAGTATATAAGTAGTTTATCCGTTATCTGGCACCCATAACACAAGCATTAAGTTGCTTAGCTTGGGGCTGGATGGCGATGTGTAATATGTCCTGAAATATTTATTTATCTTTTGACACGTGCGGTCTCTATTTCCATGCATTTGTTTTAGATGAAGGTGACATCGATATGTGATGTGCGTTGTCTCTTCGGAATAGCCAGCCCCTTACTGACAATAGAAACAGATAATTTTTTAGGTTGTGTACCTCATAAGGTAAAAAAAGGAACCATTAAAAGATCACTATCTTGTCCGTCTTTTTTCTAGTACTTAGTATTTTCATGTTAAACTATCTGTACTCTGTAAATTTACTGAAAAAAATAAGATCTTTTTAAGTGTATAAAAACCAAAACATTACTATAATAATCTCTATATATATTAAATTCTCGTGTCACGGGGTTCGAACTTGAACTCCTCCGAAACGGCTCGACCGATTCTCATGAAATTTTGTGAGCATATTCAGTAGGTCTGAGAATTGGCCAACATCTATTTTTTTTTTGTTTTTTTTTGTAAATAGCAAAACAACGTTTGCCGGGACAGCTAGTATCAATATAATAATAAACATTTCACTCTAAAAGTCTTCCTATATTTTTAGCTAGAATAAATATAAAGTAGACTGGGGCGTCTTGAAGCTAGAGAACCCTCGAACACAAGAGTACAATCTGTCAAGCGAAAAATTACAAAGAAAATATTTCTCTATAACGGAAAATACTGTATTTTCTATAGGCAGATCATATAAAGCAAACAAAAACCCAAGTGAGCGTCTATCTTTAAATGGGGACAATCTGCGAGCTATCGACTGTTAGAAGCCTGCTTCACTCCAAATAATGAGTTAGTATCGAATAGTCGCAAACTCAGAACGTCTAATGTAGCAACTCGTCTAAGTAGCGGATGGTCTAAAGCTAATGTCGTTACAAATGCAGGTGGTCAAAACTTCAATTTGATCTAAATAGTCTAAGCAAGGTTTTCGTCATTTCAGGTCGTAAACAATTTTTATGCAACAAAAATATTTGCTATTTATTATATGTATAGATAATAGTGTCACTATCCAGGGAGGAAACAGTCGACTACGTTTGTATGGAGAGAGCCCCCGGTACCCTTTCCTCTTAAAAAACTAATTTAGCTTCGGAATGCGCTCACCAATGAAAAGAAGGCACAAGAAACTCATGGGGTTTTGTTTGTTATCATGCTCACAAAGGTCAAGAGTACAAATATTTGAAAGTATTATTATTTAAAATAAATTCACAGTGCCTACTGGGATATTCAATCCTTCTCGCTCACAGCATTGTGTTAGAAAGAGCAAAACAATAACCTATCCAACTTTGCGTATTTAGGTACGTGTAGAAAATCTACATGATATAAAACAAACTTTATTGTTAAGAATCTTCGCAGTTCGCACACTACATGTTTTCAGACTGAAGATTTTCTGTCGGCTGATACTATGCAGACCGTTTACATTTTGTAAGAAATTACATTCATTGTAGCTCAGTTGAGAAACGAAATTTCTCATAACGTCACATTTGCTAATTCCATAATTTCAATTACATATTAAGAGCTTCGCGGTTTCACCCGCGTAACTCCCGATCCAGTGGGAATATCGAAAAATAAAATACCTTATAGCCTTCCTCGATAAATTTTTCAATTTGAACCAGTAGTTCCTGAGATTAGCGCGTTCAAACAAACAAATAAACTCTTCAGCTTTATAATATTATTATAGTACAGATGATGTAAGTAGTAAATACTAGTAACATTTCGCGGTTTCACTCGCGTCAATCCTGTAGCAATATCGAGTTCCAATCTATGTTACTCCCAATCATTAAATGTACTTTTATACCAAGTTTCATCAGAATCGGTATAGCGGCTTCGAAGTATATTCGTTTGAAAATCATTCTTTGTTCGTGCTTGGTGCAATAACGTGTTTATCGATTTATCTACCAGAGTAGCTGCGCTTCGCGGTTTCACCCGCATAAGTCCCGATCCCGTGGGAATATCAAAATAAAAAGTAGCCCATAGCCTTCTTCGATTAATGAACTATCCAACAACATTTTTTTTTCAATTCGAACCATAGTTCCAGAGATCAGCGCGTTCAAACAAACAAACAAACTCTTTAGCTTTATAATATTATATAGTATAGATAGGGTGACTCAATCTGTCAGTTTAAACTAGGTCCACCCGTTCCTGATTTTAAAATCGGTTGTTACACACACACAGACAGACAGACGGACAAGAAAGTGATCTTAAAAGGGTTCCTTTTTTACCTTTTAAGATACGAAACCCTAAAAAGTGCATGTTTGAAGGCAAGTGAAGTTCTTTTTTATTTTGGTTATCGGCCGATCAAAAGTTTATAGTTTTGCAAAGTTTCTAAGGGGAATATACATTTGCGTAATAACCGCGCGATTTTACGACGCTTTTATTAGTTTGTTGTTGCGGTTTTGTCTTCGATTTTATACGTATCGTATCGCGTATTGGATGGGAAAATAATATATTGCTTGCGTAAGGTGGTTCTTAAGGAAGAATGAGTTGCTGATAGAATGTAGGGGCTCGATGTTTGTGGCCCATTGCGGGGAACACGTAACGTGGAAGTAATGCTTGCTGAAGTATTTTTAACCCCCGAACGAGGGGTGTTAAGAGAATCGTGAGCTCTCGATACGCGGCGCGAGTTGGTATTTTCAAAAATGACCCGTATCGTGGGATAGAGAGAGTTTAAGTTCGGACGTAATTGCCTACATTTTGCTTTTCTAATAATGTTGCGGGCCGTAACGTTTTTACCCCCTTTATCCTTCACAAAATGAAATAAATAATTTTTTTTTATATAATAGTAGTTTCAATAGCCTTTAGTTTTTGTTTTTATAGTTCATAATATAGTTCATAAGTTCACTGTGTTTTTGTTGCGAATAAATGTTTTTCTATTTCTTTCTAAATTTGGTCTCATTTAATTCACTGCATCTTATTCTAGGTTTATACGTTTTTCTTTTTTGGTAATTCAGTTTAGTCTATTAAAAAACAGTTGAAACGCTCGATGAAGTTTTTGAGTCAAAAATCTAGATATTCAGATACTAATAACTTTTATCTTAGGCAATATTTCTTTAAAATAAAAATGGTTAAACCTAGTTTTCCATTAGATTTAGAATATTTTCAAAAATTATCAAAATCGGACTTCGTTTATGGGGGGGGGGGAAACGTTACCGCTTTCTGTATGGAAATTTACAGCTTCACAGTGGTCTTAAAGTTTGACATTGCTCTTACGGTGAAGGAAAATATCGTGATGTAACCCGCAGCTTAGATGCATTGACAAGCTCTTTGTTTGGACACGGTCTGTTTATCGAGAAAAAAAACAAAACAAATGAAAATTTTAACGCTGAAAAATCGGCAGATTCTATAATACCTACACAGTTTTAATTTCTGCCCATTATTTGAGAAAAGTACTATTAGGTTGCCTTGGCCACAACTAGGCATTGACGGAATTACCAATGTAATACACTTTCGTCCATTAATGCTTCTTTTGCTGGCCGCTTCAGTAATGTACTTTAATTAGTCTTAAAATTTCAATTTTTTTACTTCAACTAAGAAATTATTCTCTAGCGTCTCTATGAAGAGGATTATTTATTGCTTTAAGAAACCTTAAAATTTACCAGATTTTTCTTATTTCCGGTTAATTTGTACTAGCTGCGCTCCGCGGTTTCACCCGCGTAAGTCCCGATCCCGTGTGAATATCAAAATGAAAAGGAGCCTATGGCTTTCCTCGATAAATGGACTATCCAACACAAAAATATTTTTTCAATTCAAACCAGTTGTTCCTGAGATTAGCGCGTTCAAACAAACAAACTCTCCAGCTTTATAATATTAGTATAGATAATTTATTAACTACTTAAAACTTATTAAAGTTATTCGAGGAGGCTCGCAGCTAAGCGACGTTCGCTGATCGTTCACGGTCGTGCGGGTTAAGCGACGCCTGGCGCGGTCATTACTTCAATGGGTGACCTATTAGTAGTGTGGCAAAAATGTGTTTTCTTGAGCCCCTCCGTGCTTCGGAAGGCACGTTAAGCCGTTGGTCCCGGTTGCTACTTCTAGTAGCAGTCGTTAGGTCAAGTAAGAGGCTTTAGGGCGATCTGAAAACTCTAACAATAGGTGAGCCACACCACTATACGAGAAGGAGAAGAGAAGATTAAAGTTATTTGAAACAGGATATTTATAAATTTTTTAATAAGTTTAATAGTGAAAATGACCATGGTTAGCACGAACTTACAGTAATATAATAGAACTGTAAATTAGACGGTAACCCTTATCCGTAGTTCCTGAAACTTGCTAAACTCACTGAATATTATATTCAAACTTGAATAATTACTTGTCTTTGAATTTGCTATTCGCAAAGTGCTCCTGTTTTGATTGGTGTATGAAACTTTTTGACTTTAATTAGGGCACCATTTGAAATGTTAATGCTGGCGTGAATTTTACGTCTTATAAAATAAATCAAAATCGATGTTGAGTTGGGTTAAATAAACCAAGGTGATTTTCGGGTAAAGATAATATCAAATTTTCGAAAAAAATATTAAAATGTCCAAAAGTCGTAGAACAAAAGTTGATTGTTTAGGTGCACAGAATATACCTCAACCGCTTTCTTATATAATTTTACTAGCGACCCGCCCCGGCTTCGCACGGCTATATTATGCATATATTATACATAAAAACCTTCCACTTGAATCACTCTATCTATTAAGAAAACCGCATCAAAATCCGTTGCGTAGTTTTAAAGATTTAAGCATACATAGGGTTATAGGAACAGAGAAAGCGACTTTGTTTTATACTATTTGTAGTGATAGTACCTGGGTGACCGAGCTTTGCTCAGTTATTTTACGTTTTCCTTTTACCTCGCCTCCCCCGCATACTAAATTTCATGAAAATCGTCTGAGCCGTTTCCGAGATCCTGATTATACAGGGTTATTGGAAATTAATTGACACGGCGTTAAGGGCTTCTTCTGTGCACCTTAACGATCAACTTTTGTTTTACGACTTTTGGAAATTCATTATAAAAATATTCCATACTTACAAAAATAAAAAATTAAATCCAACAGTTCAAATAATACTCAACTCTACGTCTACGTCACAGAATCAATCATAGTAGGTATGGTACAACCCGATCTGTATGGTGCCGATCGCGCGCGCGCACTTGCCGCATAGACATAGAAAATTACCAGACAGTACGAGAAACACTTAAATATTTTTTTTGGGATATGTATTAAGTTTCGACAAAAGTCGTAGAACAAAAGTTGTTTGTTAAGGTGCACAGAAGAAGCCCTTAACGCCGTGTCAATTAATTTCCAATAACCCTGTATAGGGTGTCTCGGTAAGCGTGCACTTTTTCATTTTAAAATAAAAACAAGTATTTTATGACAGAGTTGTGATAAGTTAAGACATGTTCCGATTAAGTATGGAATAAAATATCCGGCAAATGAATGACAGGCCATTACTCTTTTCATGAAATTTTCCATGACTTTTGCACAGAGATGTGGCTGTATCTCACCGATGACGCGTTGGATTTCCGATTTGAGCTCAGGAATTGTTTCGGGTTTATTTACATGCGCCGTCCTGCTGATTATAACGCGTTGTTCTTTCGAAAAGCGCTCCATTTTTAATAATCGGAATAAACAGAGGTGACAGCTGTCAAATTTCACAACTTGCATGAATAAAAAAATATTCCTATTTTAAAAAGTGCACTCTTACTGAGACACCCTATATATTTATAAGAATTGCTCGTTTAAATAATTATGTTAAATAATAATAGCCTGTACATGAAAAAAACCTTTTGTATGTTAATTATTTGTGTGTAGGTTTATAAAATAAAGCGGAAACAACGTTAACATACCTGACCAGTGGCTTGAATCCTAAATCTTCAATGAATGTAGGCATTCTCCTTTAGCACCTGTTTTCATCGAAGCAGCAATAACTTTTCATAAAGTCAACGTAAAGTTAAAGTTATTTTTCGAATTTGTTTTGAAAGTTAAATTATTTTATTTATTTGAACACGTGATTTTAATATAAAAGTTAATAGAAGTAAATGTACAAATAAAATCGGCCACTGCCTACAGACATTCCGTTGACGCATCCTTAAGCCGAAGTGGTAAGACCAGAAGCGCGATAGAAGTGACTTAGAAACAGTTTTGGGTATCAACCACTAAAATGTTATTCCTTTTGTCTTGAAGGTGAAGATATTATGCTTTGTATTGTTATGCACTTCTTGATTAGAGACACGATTATAGAGTGATTTGCCTCGATAGAAAAAAATCGTGAAAATCCTAAAAAAATATCATGTTTTTAAGCTTTTTCAATTTTAAGGCGATTGTAAAGAAAAAACCAGTTCAAAATATATATTCACAATACTTCACATCAAATCCCATAAGGTTGTAGAGATGGTTTTTCACTCAAATAGATGTGAGTCTTTTAATTACATAAAACAGTTAGCACGGCGCGCGGGGGAAAGGGATAGAGTAATCGCGCAGCGCGTGCGTGGGAAAGGGATGGGTGTTCTCAGGTCCTTCTTCATCTTAATAGAATCTGACTTTACGCCTGTTGACGCATCCTCAACAGCTCTTTTTATATAACTCCGTTAGATGTCGTATTTTCAAAAATCATTTCTTAGTGCTCGCCTACGTTCCAAAAGAAACCCCATGGGAGTTTTCAGACTCGTAGCTCTTGTACTTTCAGAAATTTCGTTATGAGTATTTTTATCTTTTATCTACAGTCTTACTCTGTTTGTTTAATACTTTATTTGTTTGAATTTGGTACGAGGATACATTGATTTAGTGGGAGTGTAATAGGCTACGTTATTTCCTGATATTCCCATAGGATCGGAAGTTACGCGCGTGATTATATTCATGAAAATATTTTACCATATCACCCGTAAGACACGTTAAGTGGGCCCTTAGGATACGCTTGAGGTTTGACGCTTGTACTTAAGTACCAAACTATTATGTATAATATGTGATTAACTGAACCCTTCTGTAAGTAATTGCTTAGACAATTTAACCCAAAAATACGTAGGTACAAATTCTACATCATTACCATCTTTTCCACAACATTAGCCAATAACTTTTTACAACTTATTTCGTAAATAAAAAGCTTCATTTTCTTTATTGTAGAAAAATGTCTGTCTTTAAAGAATAATCTAGCACAAAATGTGAGCGTGATCACATGAAAAAAAAAAAACCCCATGAGTTTCTTGTGCCTTCTTCTCATTGGTGGGCGCGTTCCGAAGGCACACATCCTAACTTAGTTTTTAAGACGTTTTTAAGTGGTCTATTATACTTTTAAGGTATTATGCATCCAAAGAAATAAAAAAATTTGATTTGATTTGAGAATCGAGGGAGTTGACGACCTTGCAATTCACCTTAAGCACACCATATTAACATAGTACCAAAAGTATCTAAGTACCTGCTAAAGCTCTTAAAACTCTGTTATTGCCATAAAAAACCCATAAAATCTTTTGCCTCCTAATTTTGTGGTGAGTTTGAATTCATTTCTGAATTTAAGTAGGCCACTGAAAGCCAGTGTCAGAATGGAATTAATTTGTCTTCGGGCCGTTACACAGTAAGCCTTCTCTATCACCAAATTAAGGAACAAACGTTTTTGGATTATTTGGGTATTAGACTTCATTGATGTAAATCTTTATTTTAAGGAAAATCTATGGTGTAGACTTTAAGTCCATTTCACTTTTCCGTTAATTGGGTTTCCTTACCTCGAATGGAAAAACGGAACCCTTATAGGATCACTTTGTTGTCCGTCCGTCCGTTTGTCTGTCTGTCAATACCCTTTTTTACAGGACCGCGTGGCGGTATCTAGCTGGAATATAGATCAAATACTCAGGTCTACTGTCCCTTAAATTGGATCTGTAAAAAAATTAAAATTTTAAAGATACGCAATCAAAAGATGCAGCCGTTTTTTTCGCAAATTTTCGTAGACTAAGAGAGTTGAAACTAATGTATGGGACCCTTGGCGCGCGAGTACGACTCGCACTTGACCGGTTTTTTTGGGTTTGTCACGAAACTATTTCTATCTCTAAACTGATTTTGATAAAACTTGATATAAAATACACTGAATCCTTAGAAGTAACTTCTCCCAATATTCTCATAGGGGACGGTTAAGCAGATGAAACAACAGTATGCTGCTAGTAATTAATATCCTGAAAAAAAAATCGCTTACGAAAATTACATAATAAGTAAATGAGTGATCCTTGAACTCGTCTTATTTACCTAGTTCCCAAATGTGTAGAATTAATAAGGGTTGCTATTTATAATTCTGCGCGCTTTATTTAAAGATTTCCCCGATTACTTTGACGTTTTCGTACTAATTAACTGTTTCCGTTTTTTAATTTTACAGCAACATAAATCCGACTCCCACGCAATTCCCCCGTTCAAGTTTCAAACTAAACCTAACGATATTACTATACCGTCTACTTCCTTAATAATCCTCTCAACGCTTCTGAAATTAATTTTAATGAGTGGAAACTTTGTTGAGAGAGAGCCCCGGAAAAAATGTTGGATTATGCATTTTGTAAAGTAGAAAGTTTTCGACTTTTAACGTGTTGCGGTAACGTTTCACCCGCGTAAATAAGGCGGAAAATACTTTTTTAAAACATTGTTTTTTGTTTACGCATGTCGTATAACATTTTTTCGGTAATGGAAAATTATGGTTGTCGTATTTAGAAGGTCTTTAATTTCCCAGTTGTGTTATAAATATGGTTTAATTATTATGTTTTGGTGGCAAACGAGATGTCCTTTAACGGACATAATTTGTTTAACTTTTCTGCCGGGTGTTTGGAAAAATGTGATTATGAAGGTCGTTTTATGTTGTTTTATTCAATTTAGTAGCGGAAAATATATTATAAGGTTCATTTTAACTTAAAGTTCGGGAAAATTGCCATACTTCGGTACTAAAAATTTTAAGAATATGCGAAATGTGGCCACACTGTTCAGTAGGCCTTTAGGTCTTGTAATGTTCAGGTTCCTATTATCTACAGTCGTTGTACCCGACTTTACACGCTCAATGATTTTATTTTTACTCACTCACACGTCCACTCGCTGCGCCTGCTACGACAAAACTGCCTATAAAGTCAATACAATAATAGCCTTTAGTCCGTACACTATATTACAACACAACTGCCTAGTCAATACAATTACTCCTTAGTCCATACACTATATTACCGCACAACTGCCTAGTCAACTCAATGACTTTTAATCCGTACACTACAGGTGTTTACGTAAATAATGGGGGTGGCGACATTTCCAAAATTATGCCAAAATTATACCTTAATTTGGGAAATATTTGGCAAATATGAAAAAATAAATTGTTCAGTTTTTTTGTTAATAGTCTGAGGTTACGTACTTACGTAAATATTCGTGTATTTCAGAATAATTATAGGATAAAGGTCTATATAATCACTATTATTAAACCTACCTCTCTAATTCCCTCAAATATATCTACTTACTTACCTATTACCACCTCTTAACAACTTAGGCAAAAATATTATATACAAAAGATTTTAATCTGCAATTCAGTTTCATGGCCGTTAATAAATTAACATGATTAAATGCGCCCCGCTAAAAATATTAAAAGCCAAAACTGTAAGAACGTTCATAAATTTTATGGTCTTCGCACTTAGTAATGCAAACGTTAGATTTCCGCAGGACGGCCATTGGGGCTGCAATAATGAGCTTTATCCCTAATGTCCCCTGTCTATAAAAATGCAAAAAAGCCTACTTGTTACAATTTATAAGCCTATTTTGATAATCTGAAGCCATAAAATCCACGTCGATGTATAAGGGCGTTGAAATTTTTTATTATGACCATAAATTGTTTTATTACTCTAATTTTATTAGTCATTAAACTAGATATAAATAACTTTTTAAAAGTCGACTTCCGAAGCCAAAAATACACTTCTGTAAAATAAATAAAAATAGGTCTATATACTACAGCTGGTAACAGACTCCACTGTGGTTCAGCAGATGTATAATAACATCCAGAAAATGCCGGGGCCAGATCCTGTATGATACCATGCAGCAGTAGCCTTTCGATTCAGTTCCAATTACCTTTTTGTTTCTGTTTAGATAGTCTTTTGCTTGTTTTTCGAGCGTCTTTTGCTTGTTTTTCGAGCGTCTTTTGCTTGTTTTTCGATCGTCCTTTGTTTTCGTTTCGACAGTCTTTTATTTTTGTTTCCATCGTCTTTTGTTCCTGTTTCAAAACTACAAAGACTCCAATGAGGAAATATAGTTGAACTAGTTCTGTCCCAGAATTGCATAGAAGTAGTGATATTTCATCTCACTAATCCATGAAATTTTGAAACGATGGAACTAGTGACAACATACCGGCGTAAACCCTATTTAACTTTACATCAAAATGCAACAAGAAGAAGCTTAGTCATTAAGGACAATCTTCAGCCGCGGGATGGGAGTGCATTTTCTCATCCCAATTTTACCACAAATTCGAGAGTAAAACCGCGTGTTCAGCTAGTTATTAATACAAAAAACAAACAAATCAAATGGCTCGTTTTCATTTGATAAATATCACAAAACGATCGACTTCCTGGTAACAAACATTAACAGCCCCTTTGTAGTATATCCTGAATGAGGGCTCTTGGTTTCGTTTATAACCAGAATTTAATTACGGCCAATGAAATAAACATTAAAGAACGTTCTCATTAGCAAACGGAGATGGATTTAGGACTTAATTAGGGGGCTTAGCTTAGTTAGATAGTTGTTTACATATCTACTGAGTAATGAGATTTCTTCGAGTTTAATTTTTTAGCCCATGACGAAAAAAGCCCCCACGTTACTTCTAAGGATGAGATTTCGAATCTGATTCGGTAGAAGACGAAAAAATTACAAAAGAGTCAGCTTTTGGCTTATGTCTCGATTCCGTTAAAATGTCGGGAAAGAACGTAACTCACGTTACTTCTAAGGATCTAAGTATTCTGATACTAAGTTTCATCAAAATAGGTTTAGTCGTTTTAGAGCTTTGCATTACGAATTACCAAAAATCTACAAAACAAAGAACAAAATTACTACTTCACTCTGAAACTTGATGATTTATCCCTTATGCTTGTTTCAGTGGCACAATTGTTTCTTCAGAAATGTCGCTAGTGGGGACAACTGAGATTGTTATAACAAATTAAAGTTCCAGCTATCACCAATCGCCACCAGTGACAAGTGGGTCAAACTCAGTGAACGGAAATAAACTCAATCGTTCCCATTAACTCCCAGAACATAACACAGCAGTTGACAGTAGAAATAGCTGTAGTATACTGACAGTAAACCAACTCTTGGATGTAACGTATTGCGTCGTCGGTTTATCAACGTAATTCAACTTGATTAAATAAGTTTTTCCTACTTTAAAAGCAACAAACAAAGTAACAAGCTCTAATCTTTACCCACAAAGTAGGTAGCACAAAAGAAACATTTTATTTTTTTCATCTCTTAAAGTTAAGGTAACTTGCTCCCGACCTTTCTTAGAACAAAAGATGATCTATGAAGTTTATCTTGCAAAAAGGGGGGAGGGATAATGAAGGATATTAACCCCAGTCCTGAATACGCCCCCAAATAACTCGGGGCCAGGGAATCTACGAAAGTCATAACTTACGAACGCAAAGAAAAATTCGACCCTTTGAACTTTTCGAGGTTTTTGTTTTTACAATGACGTATTGTGATAAAATGTGGACATTTTAGAGGTACCATGATTTTTTACTTAGAATAACAGATGGTAAAGCTTACATTGTTTTACAAGGATGGAAAATATTAAAATCTGGCTGCATGCACCAGGCGAAACTCGGCACAAACCACGCTATGAAAAACGAAGCCGTAGCCTACTAGAGTCAACAAATAACTTTAGATCGTGAATTTACAAAACCATAGGTTATATATCATTAAAATAACTCGATTTCTGTTGACCAATCAAAATAGTTCCTTTTGAGCAATATTTGCAGCACTCTCTAGCAACGATAACAGTCATACAAACCAAATTACTGCATAGTTTCTTGTTTAATCCCAAGTAAATAAGACCTAAGCTTACTACAGTACTACAGACGGAGTAAATATTGAGCAAACTGTAACTATGGAAACTCATTAGGTGACAGGCTTGGAGTCCGTTTTAATGAAACCTTATTTGACAAAATATGAATAAACGGTTATTTTATTTAATGTTTAGAATTTAATTAAGTTTTTTTTATATCTTTCTTTACTCACGCGATATTAACCACTATTCCTATCGCTGTCATAGGTATTGTACAGCGAGAAATGTTTTCCCGTTTTTGCTCATAGAAAAAAAATATCTAAATATTAAAAGAAAAAGGAAAGAAAAGAGAAAATAAAAAAACAGCGCACTCCGGGAGTGCAGGCAGAAGTGAAAACTGTATATCTGTGTAAAATCTCATATGTCGCGAGAACATACGCAAAAAGAGTTTTAGATGAAAAAAAAAAAAGTCGTCCAACAAATTGTCGTCCGACATTTGTCGTCCGTCAATAGTCGTCCGACAAATAGTCGTCCGACATTTGTCGTCCGTCAATAGTCGTCCGACATTTGTCGTCCGTCAATAGTCGTCCGACATTTGTCGTCCGACATTTGTCGTCCGTCAATAGTCGTCCGTTAAAAAATACCATATGTACGTCTTAATACACTCACAGCCAAATTAAAAACAGTAGGCCCAGGCATACATTTTCGCCGCGCCGTAGAGAGGGGATAGCTGTCTACTCTCCATCCGTCTTACGCTTTTTCGATCAGGTCACGTGTCCTGACGCGAGTTTAAGATTTTATACCCATTACAGAAAAAGTGCTCAACGCCGCTAAAGAAGTTTTCACTTCAACAAGAAAAGAAATAAACACTCTATCAATGACAGTTGCGAAAAACGAGCCAGAATTTGCGGCCCCAGACCGAAGGAAGAAACAAAATAATCTTAAACATAGTTTTTGTAGGAATGGGCCAACATAATGTTGTGCTGCAGTTTTGTATAGGTTTTACGGCTGAATCCGGATCTATATTTCTAGACCAGATAGGTCTAGGGAAGTTGTCTGAATTTTAAAGAATGTAGTTTATCGGCTTACCTTTCAATAAATTTCTCTCCTCGCTACTGTTAAGACATCCCTATATTTATAAAGGAGCAATTCTTGTATTTATAAAATCATGGTCTCAGAAACGGCTTCAATGATTTTCATGGGTTTCGCTAGCGAGTTATAAAACAATACGTTAATTAACCGAGCAAAGCTCAGTCACCCACCAGGTGCTTCTATTTATGAAAACAAATGCCTATCCATACATACACCTCAAAGACCATTTGAAATAATCATCACACTGTAGACGACACGTCCTTGTACTTACGTCCAACATCGAGGCAGGATTCCAATTCCTTTGATCACGAAACTCGAGTGGACTGAGCCGCAGGCGAGTTTCGAGTGAGTTTCAAGTGACTTCCCATAATAGGGGTTACGGAACTAATACTTAGTTTTGTTTGAATTAAATCTGGTGAAGGTAATACCAATTTAATCGTCGTTGTTAGATTCATGCTTATTATGATCCTAGAAAAAAAAGTATGGCTATCTGAGTTTATTTTTAGGAGAACACCAAGTGGCTCTGAAACTATTGGATCGATTTTGATGAAACTTAGTAAGTATATGGATACATTGCAGTTTTGGAAGTAACTAACTACTACTTTCCCACGGGATCAGGGTGATAATAACACCACAAAAAAACCTTATATAATATAAAATAGTAATTGAAAATCTATGTTGTTCTTTTTACATTTTATTTTGATAATAAATACCTATCTGTTTTTGTTACTGAGTATCCCTAACGTTTTATTTCGTTGACAATTGTACATTTTGTACGTTTCTAGTACTTTCTAGTAAGTCGTATTGCCACTCAAAACAGCATCTAGACGTTTTAATATGCCGACGTTCTGCAAACTACCTCATTTTCCTTGATATACCTTCTGATACGGAGCGAAATAATGTTTTAAAGTATATTATATAAAATCCGTCCAAAAGCGGAGCCTAAATTCTCAAGGGGTTGCAAAAATATACTCGAAATAAAATTTAAAATGTAAAAATAAAAGTAACTTTATGCTTATAACAATAGGAGTACTTCCTGCTTGCATTAAATAGTACTTTGTTCTTGCAAAGTTGCTAACTCCACTAGTAAATTTCACTGCGAAGAAAAAACGAGAAAGAAGTATTCAATGCTACTTTATTGGCTCTTCATAAAATTATTCTGCATTTTGTTCCCATAATTTACCTACCTACTATCTTCGTCGACGCACCATCGGTACTGTACTTGGTGGCAATGATATATGGGTCGTTAACAATTTGTCGTAAACTGGTTACAGTCGATAGGTCTAGATTTAAGGACAACGCAGAGCAGAAATTTTCTATAAAAAGGTGGTTTGCCAACTTGTTATGAAGAATATTATTCCTTTGTTATTATCAAGTATAGTCTATTAATTACACAAAAAATAAAAACTGTTTACCAACTAGCTGATGGAAAAGTCTGTGGACTGTGTTCACTCTTAGAATTCTTTTTATTTTTTGTTTCAGTAACGATAAGATTGTCGATAATATTAGTTTTGTATTGAGCCTAAATTTCGAAAATTTTGGATTTAACTTTTTTTTCGTCAGGAAGTGGGGGTATGTGGGGGGCTCCCTGGCCTAAGATGGTGGGCGGCCAGTGGCTTACCCACTAAAAACCTGACGGTGTCCCTTCTCTCCACCATGAGCCGAGTTTTGCGACCCTGTTTAACTGCACTCAAGTATACCCTGTCAGAGCTCCGATAATATTTATTTTCGTACCAAAATATCGATTCTGTGGCAGATAATAGAAAGGAAATACCAGTGACAATGGCTTATTTTGCTCGTTAACTAAACGACATAAAGGCATTTTTATAAACATAAATAACATTGTGGAAGAAGATTTGATGCTATCTACCATTTTAGGGTGAATAAAGACAGATTATTTTTCTATTTTTGAGGCCTTTTTGATGCTGACTTATTGGCGTGTATCCAGTACTAACCGCCGATTACAGTACAGTCTTTGTTCTTGTATACAGGCTGTTTTCCGTAATTAGGCCCTTTTTAATTGGGTCCTTTTTGCGTGAGGATGGAGTAGGCTTGCCCAGCACCTACTACCTACTCAGCTTCACTCAGCAGTCCAGAGGAGAGAACTTATCAATACTTCTGGACCCAACTTATTGTTAACTGATATTTTCCTTCACCGTAAGAACAATGTTAATAAATTTTTCTTAAGAAAATCCATCGGTGCACGGCCAGCCGGGATTCGAACTCACGACCTTCAGAATGAAAGTCGAGGTATCTACCACTAAGCCAACACCGCTCTGTACAGAAAAGTAAAAAAGGTTTCCAGAAACAAGACATAATCATCTCCCTATAAACGCTACAGAATCACTATCACTAGGTACATAGTATAAAACAAATTCGCTGTCTCTGTCCCTATATCCCTATGTATGCTTAAATCTTTAAAACTACGCAACGGATTTTGATGAGGTTTGTTTTTAATAGATAGAGTGATTCAAGAGGAAGGTTTATAATATGTATAATACATGCACAATATAGCCGTGCGAAGCCGGGACGGGTCGTAGTAAATATTCTTGAAAATAATAATAAGCAGTATTCTCAATTTAAGAATATTGTTTTTAATGTAGTTCTTATACAGGGCTATTTTCTTTCCTGTGCTAATATTAGAAGGTTTAGAATAATTCCAACGTAAAACATGTTCTTTTTCATTAATATTTCATGTTTTGTTTCTTGTTAAAGATTCCTCGGCTTTGGAACGAATCATTGAAAAAGATTTTTGTGAAACTTTTTGATATTATTTGCATCTGTTTATTTGTTCAATTTAATATAAATGACAAGGTTTTATTTTATTGTGAAGTGCATGTAAATCAGCTAGGTCTGTATCAACCTATACAAGTTTAAGACCACTGTGAAATTGTAAATTTCCATACAAAAAGCGGTAACGTTTTCCCCCATAAACGAAGTCCGATTTTGATAGTTTTTGAAAATGTTCTAGATCTAAGAGAAAACTAGGTTTTTATTTTAAAGAAATATTGCGATAAAAGTTATTAATATCTGAATATCTATATTTTTGACTTAAAAACTTCATCGAACGTTTTAATTGTATTACCAAAAATGAAAAACGTATAAACCTAGAATAAGATGCAGTGAATTAAATGAGACCAAATTTATTTCATTTTGTGAAGAATAAAGAGGGTAAAAACGTTACGGCCCGCAACATTATTTGGAAAGCAAAATGTAGGCAATTACGTCCGAACTTAAACTCTCACTATCGCACGATACGGGTCATTTTTGAAAAAACCTACTCGCGCCGCGTATCGAGAGCTCACGATTCTCTTTAGACACTTGTAATTGTTGGAAATACATGCACGACTTGATTTTGCTATCTCCAATCTTCCGTCATACTTGTGTAACCAGGCAAATTGATATACGGTACCGTTTAAATCCTAGAAACCCGCACTAAACGTTTTGCTTCGTCATTCCTTATTCGTACTGCGAGGGAATGAACACAGTTGCCTGCGTCTGTATTTCCTGACGTGTACAATTAGGGGGCCTTCAAGTGACGAGTAAACTTCATGAACATCTTACCTTTTCTAACGATTGGGCTCGACCTGCAACAATGAATAATTTCGTTAGTAAAATCAAATATAAGTATCTGTTTTGTTGGAAGTTTTGGCTTGGAACGTCTTGCGCATTTAGCCAGCTCGAGTCATTAGGGAGAGGATTGATTAATTTTTAGAGTTTGTTATTAAAAATATGCTTTTCCGTAGATAGTTATATACTTAAATGCTTTAATGTAAAAATATTTATTTATACATATATTCAATTATATAAAAAAGGGCGAAGAGAAATCCACCGACACATTAGTGTGTATTAAAAACTAGAAAAAGATCTTTCAATGAATTTGTTCACTGAATGAGAGAGTGTAACAAAATGTTTAGTCCAATCGCTCGACACTCAAAAAGTTATAATAAAAACATTTATTTCTTTACAACTATAAACCAAACATAGGTAATTACGTAGGTACCAAGAGTAAACTAAATTATACTTCGTAAACACACTAGAAGAAGCCGGTGCCAAAACTATGAGAATAAAGTTAGTCCACTTTGCCAAACTACCCCCAAGTAACCTTATTGTAGAGAAGTTCAGACGAAGCCAGCTGGTAAAGTAGTATAACTGCAATATTTTAGAGGCAATGCGGGGTTTTATTTGAGGGAGAGAGAATGGTTTGTTTTCTTAAATATGCTTTGGTAATAGAAATGAAAATATTTTTTCTGTTTTATATTGTAAATCTCTATGAACTCGTTCCATTTTGCCCTTTATTTCACAAGCTAAAGAGTTGCACGAATGATCGCCATCCACACATGGTAAAATTTCCGATTTTGCGTATAACAAATTTTGCGTATAACTTCACGTATCCCCCTTTGCAGTGCTCACTGCTAAGCAGTGGAACTCTGCTCGCGTTGCTGTTCTCTCAAAACTACATTCTTCGACTCTTCAAGAGTGACTAGGTACATTACCAATTAGCTAAACCCCACGTGACCCAGTGCTCATTCGCATATCTGTAAAAAATATAGTATTCACCTATTTTGTTATTTTTTTTTATTGTTCATGTAATGTATATTATACTAGCTGCGCCCCGCGGTTTCACCCGCGTTAGTCCGGATCCCGTAAGAATATCGGGATAAGAAGTAGCCTATGTGTTAATCCAGGTCTCCTGCTATGGTCCTCGCAATCGGTCCAGTAGTTTTTGCGTGAAAGAGTAACAAACAAACATACATACACACACACGCACGCACCCACAAACTTTCACATTTATAAATTAGTAGGATTGTTTAAAAAAACAGAATCTGGTAATATTACTTTATAACCTTACAGATTTGCGAGAGAGCTCTGGGTCACGTGGGGTTCAGCTAATTGGTAATGTAACTGTACCATCTAGGCAAGCATGCTACAATCTAGACCGCATCTTCGCTTCCCATCAGATGAGATGATGTACGAGCCATCGTACACATTCCATTCATTTTTACCTAACTAGCAAATTTAGTACAAAACTCACCAACTAAGGCAACGCACGTGCCGCGAGAGTCGCTTTACTTTACCTACTGTAACCTAATACTTTAATAAATCGGGATTTATATTTTAAAGTGTTTTGTGCTCATTACTTACTTACTTATTACTACTGAACGCTATCTACTACGCAACTTTAACTAGCATCTTGAAGCTGTGTGCCAACCCGACTGGACGGTACATAGTTTTTGGTCCTTCGAGCCGGATTCGTGTGAGAGCAACTCGCATCATCATCGCGTGCGGTGCGAATTTACGCCTCGCGCCGCCCGCCACACCAAGCATCGTCGCGGCCGATAGCTACAATCAAGGCTCGGTCGCGTCTACAAAACAAGCATCGCGTTGCGAGCGGGGCCAGCAAGAGTGCTCCGCCGCGCGCACAAACAAACTGGGGTTGGAGCCACACAGCGTTCCACCTCGCAAACAAGCATCGCGTTGCGAGCGGGGCCAGCAAGAGTGCTCCGCCGCGCGCACAAACAAACAAACTGGGGTTGGAGCCACACAGCGTTCCACCTCGCAAACAAGCATCGCGTTGCGAGCGGGGCCAGCAAGAGTGCTCCGCCGCGCGCACAAACAAACAAAGAAACAAACTGGGGTTGGAGCCACACAGCGTTCCACCTCGCCAACAAATCAACAGCGTTGCATACGGGGCCAGCAAGAGTGCCTCGCTGCGCGCACAAACATCGTCGTGACCGATGCCACAAGCAGGGCTCGGTCACGTCACTAACATCAGCGGGCGAATTTACGACTCGCCCGCCGCACTATCATAAGCGGTCAGCGCAAACAAGCGTCCACCGCACCAACAGCGCCGCGAGCGGAGCCAGCAAGACAGCTCCGTCGCGCGCACAACATCAAAAACATCGCGAGCGGAGTCAACAACAGAATTCCGCCGCACCTTAACATCATTTAGTCGAGGTCACAGAACTGCCTCGCACATCATCAAGAAGCCCACGCGTCACCAACATCAGCGGGCACACAGCTCGCTACAACAAGCAACTCGGCGCAGCATGGGTCATCTCATCAACATCAATCATTACTCAAGATACGAAACAATAAAAGTGCAGTGTATTGATTAATTTTACAATTTTATCATCAAACAGTTAAGTAGTTTATGTCCTTTTGTCTTTGTAAGCGGTGCCAGCATGTACAAGCCAACATGTACATCTTTTTATT
This sequence comes from Idaea aversata, assembly GCA_907269075.1. Classification (NCBI taxonomy): domain Eukaryota; kingdom Metazoa; phylum Arthropoda; class Insecta; order Lepidoptera; family Geometridae; genus Idaea; species Idaea aversata. Next base: position 11,722,949 of record OU026101.1, read on the forward strand.
TCATATTTTATCAAACATTTTCCTTTCCTTTTTAGTGGGCAGCATGTACGGGCCAAGCCGTACACTGTCACTAGTATCTAACAAACAACACCTACATGCTGACACCGCAATATACTCGTCACGTGGAGCGGCCACGGGACGACCTTTGTACTCACTGCATTCCTTTACCTTATTACAATATTTTAGTTTAAACAATCTATCAAAATTATAATCAGAATTAAAACATCCACGGAACACATCACTTGTGTCTTTGGTTTAATTTCTCCGGCCGGTCTGGCCGGGCCGGCCGTAACATCATCCTGTGGGAGTCGACCACCTGGCTCCTACAGATGAAGTCGAATGGAAGCCATTACCTACTATTTTGTGTAAAATAAAATGAAAAGTAAGATGCCAACCACATATTAATTACTTCGTACCAAGAGGCTTCGTAAACTGGTAGCAAAGTTCGCTTAAAGATGGCTGATAAGAAATTTAATTGATTTGTGAATGAAACTGTTTAACTTATGTAGACGCTTCCAATACTTTTTAATAAGAATCTCTCGATTTTTGATAAATAACGTAGTTAATTATTTAATTATTAATTATATACCTACGACACAGACTTATAAACGTTCGGTCGAACGAGTATTTGTGTAATTTTTTTATATGTACTTAAACAAAATATTTGTTGTGGTTGTGCTACTTACCTACGTATAATACAAAAAAATAATAATAAAAGCATTCTTTCTATTATCTGGCTACCATCACATAAGCCTAGTTGCTTAGCTTATAGGCCTGCAATATTCATTTATCTCTTAATAACTTCAGCGCCCCGCGGTTGTAGCCGCATAACTCCCGATCCCGTAGGAATATAATATCGGGATAAAAAGTATATTACTCTCAATGAATCAATCAACACGCAAAGAAGAAGTATGAATCAATGTAACCTCAAACCAAGTTGAACCAAAATCGGTCCTGTAGTTTCGGAGCATATTCGTTACAAACAAACAAAAAAATGATTCCTCTCTATTAGTGTAGACTAGCGACCCGCCCCGTCTTTACACGGCTATATTATGCATGTATTATACATATAAACCTTCCTCTTGAATCACTCTATCTATTCTTCTTTTTCTTTTCGAATCAGTGGCGTTCGACCAGTCAAATTTTTCCTGCCCAGTAGCTAGCCACTGCAACTGCAGCAGCGTTGGCCTCAACCAGGTCCTCCAATGTGCAGGAATTGGGGCACAATGGGCATTGGAGTAAGTGCACCATGGACTGCGACGGGGCTCCACACTCGCTATTAATCTATTAAAAAATACGCATCAAAATCCGTTGCGTAGTTTTAAAGATCTAAGCATACAAAGGGACATAGGGATATAGGGACGGCGACAAGTGGCTTTATTTTATACTATGTAGTGATTAGTATGGATATTTTAATTGAAAGTAATTAATCTGCATAAACTTTGATTACCTAATTGCCTACTTAAATAGATATTTAAGACTAAATTTCGCCCGCAGCTTGGTTCGTGTAGTCTTCATCAAAAATTTATTGTACTCTATTACTAACAAGATCAAGTTAATAACCAATTACAATTTAAATTGTATCTGAGCCTCGATTTAATTAATTTGCCCAGATAAGTACCGACATTTTGTTATACGATTCGCAACCAATATTTCTTGAACTTCACCATTTACTTAGCTACACCATTTTCCAGTGTTAGAATTTAACTACAGAGGTCTAGTTAAGTTGGCTGGGTAGGAAAAGTCATCAAGTGGTTTTCGAAACGTACGTGACGTCATCACGGTTTTGGGAAGTGTGTTTAGTAACAGGTCTTTTTAGTGCTTTTTGAGAGCACGATGACCTAATTACGTGACTAGCTATCACCCACGACCATGTGCCACGACTTTGTCCGCGTAGAGGTTTTTGCCAAAATCCTTTCTAAGCGGATGCTAAAGAGGGGAATTTTAGAAGAATCACGGGTAATTTTCTTTTTGTTTGCTTGTTTTGTTGGATGGTCATACCTATACTTAATTTTCATATACATACATCCCAATTTCGTACTTCGCTCCAGTGCACTTTCGAACTGACGTACATCGCACTTGTATACTTTAGATCTCACAAACTACGGAATTTCAAACTTCGCGACACTGTACTTTCGAACTAACGAACATCGTACTGATACACATTCGGCCTCACAAATTACGGAATTTCGTATTTCAAAATTCAGTAGCAGAGTCGCCTACGTCATAATAGCTAGGTGTGCATTATAGACTTTTTTTTTGCATTTGAGCGATTCGTTCATTGGTTCGAGATGACTGATGAGCGTTGATGACGTCAGTCAGAATTTTATTTTTATAGAAGTCTAGCTGCACCCCACAGTTTCACCCGCATAACACAAGAAGGCCAATTCTCGTAAATTAAAAATGTTCAAATTATATTGCAATATCATTCCGATTGCATTTCGATTACAAGAAATAGTCAATAAATAAAAAACTCAGCGTTCTTTATTCAAAAAGCTAACTTAGATGGTATTTTTGGCATTCAAAATTGTTTCGAAATGTAATTTGATCAATGTTATTTACGAGATTTTGCCTTCAGATCCTATAGAAATATCGGGTTAAAAATGATCCTCTATTTGTTATTCTAGGACCCTTAACCATCTATATAATAACAAATTAATTCACAACCAATTTAGTAGTTTTTCCGTGAAAAGGTAAAAAATATAACACACGAATTTTCACATTTATAGGGATGAATGTAATCTAAGTGCCAATATAGATTGACAGTCAATCCCTCAAGATCCATCGCGTCGTCTGTCTTACCGTACATTATGATTGAAATTGATCAATTTGCTAATGGATGTGGCCGATCTAAGATTGTTCGATTTGTGCCTAATCGTGATATTACTAATAGAGCCGCAGGTGATGCTAAATACAAATTGGAGATAGGGGTGGTCTAAAATTGCGTCGCCGCGCGCTGTGTCGTAATTCTGATTTTACAGTTTTATTTTCGTTTTTCTGTTAGACAGTTTGTATTTGCCGGTTTTATATATAATTACATAATACTATTAGAGCCTTAAGTGATGCCAACTTCCAAATACGACCTGGAGAAAGGGGTGGCCTAAAATTGAAACGCAAAAACTGCGCAAATCTGATTTTAAAGTTATATATTTCCATTCTTGTGATAGACAAATATAATTTGTAGGTTTTGAAAAGTTACGTTTTGATTTTAGGAAAAAATCTTAAAAAGATAAAGTATTCATAATTTAAAAGTAATATTCTGTCGAAGTTCAGAAGTACTCTTATTTTTTTACTAAAAACTTTTTATTTTTCCATGTATTTATGTTACAATAATATTATGAATCATGCCAGATCCACATAATATGAATCATTAGTACTTTATTTAAAATCACATTGATTCATTTTGAAATATTCTAACCACAAAATTATGAGTAATATAACAATAATGGAATTGTGGTTCGGTTAATCTGAATTCAATAGAATTAAAATAATATAAAGATGTTAGAAAAAAAATTAAGTATCTAAATATAAAACCTACCTTTGTACTTCTGATAAGAAAAAGATTAAAAATATGTGACAATTTTTTAAACCTTTTTCGAGACTTGAAGTCTATCCAAAATATTCAATAATGTATAATATAAAACTATATACCTAAGCATTCTATCCTTCGTCCGGCCACCATAAAACAAGCCTTAGATTTTTTGCACAGAAATAAAATATAAGAAAAACAAACATACATCACTACATAGTATAAAACAAAGTCGCTTTTTCTGTCCCTATTTCCATTTGACTGCTTAAATCTTTAAAACTACGCAACGGATTTTGATGGGGTTTTTTTTAATATATAGAGTGATTCAAGAGGAAGGTTTATATGTATAATACATGCATAATATAGCCGTGCGAAGCCGGGGCGGGTCGCTAGTAATACTATAAATGTTAATTGCCTGATGGCGGTCTCTTCCAGGCAACTATAATCGATCGGGCTAAAATCTGACATACCTATCTACGATAGCTGTTATAATAAAGACATCCAATAAGAAAATATTTGGAAACATTAAAATTCTCTACGGACGTAGTCGCAGGCAAAAGCTGATTAGGGTTCCGTGCCCAAAGGGTAAAAACGGGCCCCTTTTACTGAGACTCCACTGTTCATAATATGTCTGTCTGTCACAAGGATGTATCTCATTTACCGTGATAGCTAGACAGTTGACATTTTCACAGATGATGTAGGTATTTATGTTGCCGCTATAACAACAAATACTGAAACCAGAATATAATGGTCCTAAAACCTTCGTTCGCAAGTCCGACTCACACTTGGCCGGTTTTTTTATGTTAATCGAGAATAAGTATTAAGTCTAATACGAAACAAATCTTAACTCAAAAGTTACATAATAAATGTATTAAAAAACCAAGCGTGTTTCAAGCTGAAAAACAAATCTTAACTCAAAAGTTACATAAATAAATGTATTAAAAAACCAAGCGTGTTTCAAGCTGAAAAACAAATCTTAACTCAAAAGTTACATAAATAAATGTATTAAAAAACCAAGCGTGTTTCAAGCTGAAAAACAAATCTTAACTCAAAAGTTACATAAATAAATGTATTAAAAAAACCAAGCGTGTTTCAAGGTTGCTTTTATAACCATCGATCCGTAATAGAGTTTTCTCAATTTTCTTCCCTTTACTGTTTTATGATAGGATTGAAGAGGTCGCGAATAGTTGTGATAAGAAACAAGTTGAACTGAAGACATGGGTGCTTTCATAGTTAGGTAGGGCTGCGATTCATGAAATACAGTTGTTTTAACTATCGGACTAGTTAACTGTGTTTAGCAAACGTAACTCTGAAATGAAATAAAACTACTACTACTTTTTCAGAACAGTATTATGTCGAAGATCTTCTGTCGAAAAAATTATCTGTCGAACAAGTGCATGTCGAGGATCTGTCGAAGAAGTAATCTTGAAGGTTTTGTTGTCGAACTAATACTTGAATTATGTTCAGTCGAAACAATGATCTGTCTAACTATATTTTTAGAAAATGTCGTGTCGACATAAAGAACTGTCGAAGTTCAGAAGTACAGTCAAGTAAAACAGCTAATCGCTAACGGGAGGAGGCAGACCCCAATAGACGGTGTCAATACCGAGAGAGACATCCCGTCTAGTGGAACCCTGTAGAAGGACCTGTCTATGGTAGCCCTTGCCCATCGTAAAAGGCAACCAAAAGAGGATTTGGTACGTTGAGCGATCAGAAGGCCAATTCTCGTAAATAACATCGTTTTAATTACATTTCAATATCATTCCGATTGCATTTCGATTACAAAAGTCAGTTCTTTTTTACAAAAAGCTAACTTTAGGGGGTATTTTAAGCTACTTTGAGGGTATGATTTGTGATCGAAATGCAATCGAAATGATATTGAAATGTAATTTGAACAATGTTATCTACGAGAATTGGCCTTCAGAGCGCTCGAGCGGGAGCTTTAATCTTTCGAAGAAATTGTACCTGGGACTAGCTGCGGTATGGGCCCGCGCCACCCTTCGTGGAAACAGGGGGAAGATTTCCCTGAGATGAACGCGGTGCAGGGAAGCTCCGGAGAGTTCAAATGAGACCCTGGGCCTCCGGAGAGTAGTTAGTCGGTTTCACTTAACCTGTCCTCCCCAGCGAGATGGCGAGTGAGGATATTATCTCCTTCCAAAATAAAAATAGACGCATCTTCTTCTTCTTCTCGTATAGTGGTATGGCTCACCTATTGTTAGAGTTTTCAGATCGCCCTAAGGCCTCTAACTTGACCTAACGACTGCTACTAGAGGTAGCAACCGAGACCAACCGCTTAACGTGACTTCCGAAGCACGGAGAGGCTCACGAAAACACATTTTTGTCACACTACTAATTGGCCACCCATCGAAGTAATGACCGGGCCAGGCGTCGCTTTACCCGCACGACCGTGAACGATCAGCGAGCGTCGCTTAGCTGTGAGCCTCCTCAAAAATAGACTCATGTATTTATTTATTTATTTATTAGGTACACCAACAGTAACACACACTAATACTAAGAATAAAGAAAAACATTACCGAAATAAGAATAGAGTGTGTTTACCAATAATAGGTATACACAACTTTGCCTTAACAGATTCTAGTTTCTGGTTAAGATAACAAATTTTAAGGCTTAACCTAGGGACAATATTAAATTAAAGTAAGTAGAAGACTAGGACTAACCAAAACTTTTCAGTACTTTGCTTCTGTAACCAGCCATTGAGTCATTGAAGATGTCAATGTCGGAATTTCTAGCTATCTCGTTGTATTTTGAGCAAGCCCTTGTGACAAAATACTGTATTCGATGTTACCGACAATCTGCCTAACTATGAAAGCACCAGCTACCTTCGGGAATGAGGATCGAGATCGGCCGATACCGTTTCACTTACGATCTCAACTTTGGAACTTATCTAATTAGTTGATAGAGGAATCTCTTAGCTGATTGAAATGTGCTCGGCGAACCTCGAAACTCAATGCGTTGCTAATTAACGAACGTTAGAGAATAATTGGTTTTTAATTAACTTAATTTTGTGAATTTAGCTCTAGTTTTAATTGGTTTAGGTTCACTGTTTAACAAAAAAATAACATGATAACCTAATGTCAAACTAATTAATAATATTCACCTTGTGATTACTGAAATTGAGTTGAATTTAAGATTATCAGTTTTTAAATATTGAAATTGTATTGAATCTAAGATAATATGCATTTCACAATCATACGAGCCGCCCTTGCAACATGAGTCCGGTTGGGTACATATTATAAATATTAATCATTTTCCCGGGTATTTATTTTACATGTAAAAATACGCGATTAAGACCCGGGAAAATAATTATTATGAATAAAAATCGTGTGAGTTTAAATTAAAAATATTTCGTATAAAAAAATATTTTTTCAAATTTAAATAACTGTCTAGGTCACTGCAAACCAGCGTGGGATTAATTGGACACGATGTAAGAAAATATTTCTACATAAAATTTTTCTCAGCCCGGTTAGACATACTTGTATGAACTTCAAAACTTTAGAGATTTGTAGATATTTTGAGCTTTTTCGGAATAAACTTAACGTTAGATGAGTAAACTACAAAACTTCTCATAACTTTAACTCCGAAAGTTTTGACACTTCACATACGAAATAAGACAAGTCATTCACAACAGCGAATAATTCTCCTCTCCGTATATCAACCGCAAACAGCTACGGTCGAATGTGCCCGATTCACCCCTCAAGACTAATAACGTTCTGGAATTGCTCTAACAGCAATATATTGTGGTTAAACTTGTATAAAGTACCTACCAGTTTAGTTTCTACTGCGATACCATGAGTTTCTTCTCATTGGTGGGCGCGTTCCGAAGGCACACATCTTAACTTAGTTTTTAAGAGAATCATGAGTTTACGATACGCGGCGCGAGTAGGTATTTTCAAAGATGTCCGTATCGTGCGATACAGAGAGTTTAGGTTCGGACGTAATTGCCTTCATTTTGCTTTCAAATAATGTTGCGGGCCGTAACGTTTTTACCCCCTTTATCCTTCACAAAATGAAATAAATTTGGTCTCTTTTAATTCATTGCATCTTATTTTAGGTTTATACGTTTTTCTTTTTTGGTAATTTAGTTTAGTCTAATAAAAAACAATTGAAACGCTCGATGAAGTTTTTAAGTCAAAAATATAAATATTGGTTTTTTTTTTTTAAATATTTAATCGAGATCGGGATTTACGCGGGTGTAATTAAATATACGAACTATATAAGCCCGCATTAGTCCCGATCCCGTGGGAATATCTATATATATAAAAGAAAGTGTGTTAGTTACACTTTTTATAACTCGAGAACGGCTGAACCGATTTGGCTGGAAATTGATGGAGAGGTAGCTCAGAACCAGGAGAAGGACATAGGATACTTACTTTTTTTTTAATATTTAATCGAGATCGGGATTTACGCGGGTGTAATTAAATATACGAACTATATAAGCCCGCATAAGTCCCGATCCCGTGGGAATATCGGGATAAAAGTATGCTACACTATGTATTTTGTGACGTTCGTCTTTGTTGTAAGGCGTTCGACCGGGGGGTTTTCTCGAGCGGCTGCAGTTTTTTTGTTGATTACTCAGCACCTACTAATTGGATTTTAATGTAAAGTATACCACGACTTTCCTCAGATTTCACTTGGTTAATTGTATATTGATTTGCTGTATTATATAAAAATCTATGCCACTTTTCGTTGAAATTTTATAACTCAAGAACGGGCTCACCTATCCAAACCAAATGTTTAAGCTTTGTTCGGACTATTTAGTAGATGATTTATGTGAAGTTTGCACAAAATCGGTCGAGCCGTTCTTCAGTTATCTCAATTTTTTTTATATGGCAAAACAACGTTTGCCGGGACAGCTAGTTTATAATAAAAACGGTTTAACCTAGTTTTCCATTAGATCTAGAATTATTTTAAAAAAATATTAAAATCGGACTTCGTTTATGGAAAACGTTACCGCTTTTTGTATGGAAAACAGCCTCACACTGGTCTTTAGACGTTTCTGTGTGATCTGTGTTCAAAATATAGATAAGCATCCAAATGAATAAATAACAAAAAACCCGGTCCGGTAGAAGCGGTGTTGGACTAGTAGTAGACACCCTAGAATTACATTCTAAAAGTCGTGGGTTCGAAACCCGGCCGGCACTAATTGATTTTGTCTTAGGAAAATTTATATGCGCTCATTGACATTGCTTTTACGGTGAAGGAAAACATCGTGATGAAAGCCGCGGCTCAGTTAGCTCCAGGCGTATCGACGAGTTATTTCCTTAGGATACGGTCGACTAAGCTGAGCCTGAAAACCAACCTCACGCAAAAATAACCCAATTACAGAGGTTTAGTTACGAAAAAACAGCCCTAAACAAGTACAAAAGACGGTACCGTTCCAGCAACAACGGCGGCGCGCGACACGAGCGATAAACATAGCTTGTATGAAAACCGGCAAATTTCCCTCCCCTCTTTCTACTGTAAAACAAATAAATACTCATAATTAAAATATAATTTAAATTTCCGGATACTTAATTACCCTAATTTACTGAAAATTCAAGGTATTTTCAAGATGTGGCAACTTAAGCGGGCTCTTTGGTAAATAATGGATAAAATTAAAACCCTAATAGAGCTAATAATTCTATATGCTGTAGGCTATGGTAGTGCCCTTACATCTCGTCTTCTTTTTAACACGCTTTTATTAGTTTCACCTGTATGTTTGCTTGCTTGTATGTAACCGACTCTTTTGGGCTTGATTTTTCATTAATTTACTCTATCTTTTTACTTTATGATATTTTCAATGCCCTTCTATAGTTACGCAAAGTGTGAGATCTGTAGATTTTTGGCTAGTTGTGTAATGTTTCTTCATCCCTTACAGCCATACCTCTATCTTTATTACCTACTCCAGTAGAGGTGCCACAGATCAGATCGTTGTAGTGGTATTCCATTTATCGTCCTAACAAACATACAAATGACCGAGTGTCTCACCACCTAGAACTTTACACCATTGCTCGCTTGGTCAATCCTACTAATATTATAAATGTGAAAGTTTGTGTGTGTGTGTATGTATGTTTGTTACTCCTTCACGCAAAAACTACTGAACCGATTGCGATGAAACTCGGTATCTAGATAGCTGGAGACCTGGATTAACACATAGGCTACTTTTTATCCCGATATTCCCACGGGATCAAGACTTACGCGAGTGAAACCGCGGGGCGCAGCTAGTATATTATATTTTTTATAATAATACTAGCTGCCCTACGCGGTTTCACCCGCGTAACTCCCGATCCCGTGGAAATATCGGGATGTAAGCTATCCTATCTCTCAAGTTGGATCGAACTGCACATGGTGTGCGAATTTTATTATAATCGGTTAAGTGGTTTAGGAGTCCATTGAGGACAAACATTGTGACACGAGATTTATATATATTAAGATTTAGACAAGTTTCGCAGACGTAGTCCAAAAGACCGATCGACTTAAGAAGGAAATAGGGGGGGGCTTTGTCAGCAGTGGGACACAACAGGATAAGTAAAAAAAAAATATAGGTCAGCGTTTGACCACTATATTATACGATGGTTAGTGACGATGCAGTACGCTTTTTTAAAAGATTAGTGACTCTTTTCTAATAAACAAGAGCTTTCGAGAGACAGCAGTGGAACATAAACTTTTTCGACCTGTTCTCCTTTTGTGATTGCACAGTCTATGTATAGGAACACGGATAAGTCCGCTAGGCGATACGACTTGGCCGGTGGGTGGTAACAAATGCCGATGCCATCCAATTTTACCAGGAAAATTAATAGTTATCCAAAGCTAAAATATAAACTTTGATCATCCAATGTTGACACCATAATTGTTTTATCGTACACAAAGAAATGTAATATGCAACTTAACTGGAATGGTCATTGGAGTTTGGAAGGATGCGATAATGGTTTCCGGAACAAAAATCTATGGAGACAGTTCTCTACATTTATATGTAAGTTTTTAGGTACTTAGCTAGATGACAAATACTCACTAAAAATGCTATATACCTACTACTTTTTCTTTTTATAGGTGTAGGCATATATCTTCTTATGTTAATGTGATTACTTTTACATTTTACAGTTTAGATAAAAAAATCTTTTTTTCTTTCTATATAAACAAATGTCAAAGTACAAAAGTACATGTCAAAGTAATGAGGATTACATTTCCTAAAGCGTATCTCACCCGATTGTTATTTCTATCAAGACAATAACATACATAAATAAATATTGCACAGCAGGACATTCCACACATCGCCACTAGCCCCAAGTGACTTACAACGGATATACTACTTATATATTTTTTTTTGTAAATATATACATATAATATATGGAAACAACCAGACCACAGACAAGTATCTAAGCATAAATAGGTACTTACTTATCTGAGGCGGGAATCGAACCCGCGTGTGGCAGTCCGGCATGGTGATCATTGTGCCAACTGGGTTGTCGACAATCTTTGTTTATTGAATCGTTAAAATGACAGAAATGCCACCCGCTTGAAGCAGATTTTAGCAAGTAAAAGTATGTTATTGATCATGCGCTTATACTTATGTTGTATCACATAACTTGGTTAGTTTAATAATACGCTGCGGTGTGCGGGAAGAGTTACCTAACATCTGACTGAGATAATGAATAAGCCAAGTTTTGCTTCTTAGAACTTAGGTTCTTACACTTGTCTCATACCCTACCAACGTGATGCACTAAGCAGCTACTGCCACCTTAATTAAAAACTAACTATTTCATAAAACAACTAACTTAAAAACAGGTAATTATATCATCTTACAGGTCAGGTCATTTGACGTCCTTTGTGGCGTGTTGGGCGAACTCGCAGAAGATTGTGGCTTCGATTTCCGCTTCAAACAAATATGTATGTACAGTATTTGTTTTTGCTCTGGGTGTTTCTGTATTTATGTATATTAAAGCATATATTTTCAAAGGTTTAGTATACCTAGTAGGTAGTAGGTAAAGTAAAGTATAATACAAGCTTATATAATTGCTTAACTTGAGGCTACATGGCGCTGTGTGAATTATGCTGCAATATTTATTAGTTTTTTATTATTATTAGATACTATTTGCTTTATTATCAATCGAAAAAATAACTCATTTGTTTATTTTCTTGTTATTTGGTCACTAATTTCAAGGTTTAAGAAAAACATTTAAGTACCCGCAAATACATTCTTATTTAAGCTTTTCAAGCAATTTTTATATCAAAAATGAAAATAAATAATAGCAAAATATTTATTTTTTAAAAGCATTTCTTTATTAACCACTTTAAACTCTACGAACAAAAAAAACTAAACTGCGAAAAAATCAAGTGGTTACCTAATTAAGAAAATAAATAATACTAATGATGCTCTAAGTATTTCTTGTTCTATTTATAACAATAATAACATTAGTCTTTATTATCCATCGGTTCTGTGTCAGTTAATTGTGGCACGCATTTAGAGATGGGTTGAGAAGTATTTCTGTATGGATTTGCAGTGATTTGAAACAAAATGTTTTTAAAAATATTTCTATGTAAGTTACTATTTTTGAAGTGAAAACTTCTTTTAGCGCGGTACGCATATTTTTAGATGAGATAAAATCTCTGAACCTGCGACACTGTTATGAGACGCTATTTATTATTTACTAGCTGCGCTCCGCGGTTTCACCCGCGTAACTCCCGTGGAAATATCGGGATAAAAAGTAGCCTATAACCTTCCTCGATAAATGGACTATCCAACACAAAAAGAATTTTTCAATTCGAACCAGCAGATCCTGAGATTAGCGCGTTCAAACAAACAAACTCTTCAGCTTTATAATATTAGTATAGATTTATTTATTTTAAATTGTATTTGTTTAGTAAATAAGTTTAAATTTTATGAAGTTTTAAGTTTAAAGGTTTTTTTATAAGGTTTCGCTTCTGTTTTATTTGTTTACAAGCAAATAAAAATAACTGCGTAGCAATGGCAATGCTGAGTGGTAAAAAATATTTAGTCAAAGATTAGCTATAGATTTTCCTACCTATAAATTATTATAGGGATAGAAAAAGAAACAAAGGAGTAAATAACTATAAAGTTTGCTACTATCCCTATATTTATAAAATTCTTGTGTCGTGGTGTTAGTTGCCAAATTCCACCTAAACGGCTGAACCTATTTGTATTATCTAAGAATCATCTATTTTTTATTATCTTCTTTGATATTTTTTTAATGGCAAAACAACGTTTGCCGGACAGCTAATATTAATATAATATTTCCAATCCTCTGTGACATATCAATATGTGTTCTGTGTCAATAAATACTTCAGAGTTGCAATTTCAGAGCCTAAAGAAAATTGTTATTCTAAAAGCGATTTTTTCCTGTTTAGGTTACTAGGTATAAACATGTTAGTAAAGTAATAAGCAAGAAAACTATGTTTAATTTTTTTGTTATTCTATTAGCAAAACTAAAATAACAAGAACTCCATGTTCAAGTTATTACATGAAACTTCATAAGCGTAATGATGAAAACAGACACTGACTTTTCAATCGGCTGATTCGCCTGCCTATGACCGTCTGCAATCGCCCAAGATAAAATAAAAATTCTGAAACCTCCAAGATAACATTGATACAATAAAATTCTTGGCATATAATACGGGAATAAAACAGAAAATCTAGTAAAATATGTTGAAATGGGTCGACAATATGTTACAGTATAATTTAACCAAAGCAAAATGTATGTCAATTTCGCTGGATCCTCAGTTATGGTGATATAGCCATGATTTCCCTTGGCCATCCGGAAAAAAATAAGCGCCCTTTGTGTTTCGAATGAAATTGTACGGGATAAACATTTATATTATTTATTTGAAGCTTTTCTTTAAAAAAATGCACGCAATTTTTGTGTGAATATAGAATAAAGGTGAATCCTTTAGTACGAACGCAGATTAGAGAGTTTTCGGTCGACCGATGGATCGCCAATAGTTTAATTTGAAGGGAAACAAATCATGTAACTATCCATCCTTTAAAATATCGGAAAAACTATGTAGTCTGCACAGTTTGCACCCTACTACTTTTAGGAAACAGATCGCACATTCACAAAAACATTACAGATTCGACGGCAAAAATCTCTAGTCTGCTCTATTGTTATTACTAAATTCTATATAATTTTAATTCCAGGTACATTCGTCGCTGTCTTCACCTCCTACAGCATCGCAGCCACTATTTGCGAGTTGTCCGATCAGTATAAATGCCAATACACGATGACGTGCAAGTTCCACGCCGGAAGCGGTCCCAACCCGTCCTGCAGCGGGGAACCTAATGTTACCTTCATTATTACTTTATCCACCTTGGACCGCCTAACTACTAGTTTCTTTGGAGCTACCAACTTCGATTCTCGAGTACGGACCATCAAAGCTGTTAACAATAGCTGGAATTCAATAGAAAAACGAGCCCTCAGCTATTTTGCCAAGACTATAAAATTAGAACTTTCTGGCAATAATATTCGCTATATTAGAGATGAGGCGTTTAGTTCTATGCTAGCTGTATCTTACATAGATCTTTCAAGCAATGTTATAGATGATCTATTCCCGTATTCTTTTTTAATATCGGATACACAACAAAGTAAAGTTAAATATTTAGATCTCTCCTATAATTTACTCACTTCTTTTGTTGATGATGTGTTTAGTCCTTTGTCATATTTAGTTGAATTGTACCTAAAGGGAAATAGATTGAAAGTTTTATCGGATAACTGCTTTGGAAATCTGAAATTTTTAACAACCCTTGATTTACATTACAATCATTTAGAATCTCTGAATATGACATTGGTTAATTTGAAAAGTCTAAAGTTTGTAGATCTTTCTTTCAATGAATTGCATAGAATTTTGGGTTATGAAACCAACAGACTCAAATCATTAGAAAGTATTAATATATCTCATAATGCTATAGAAAGTTTTGACAAAGATTGCTTTGTACAATCAACTGAATTAAAAATTGCAGACATGAGTTATAATTTGATAAACTGTAAAATAGAAAATGTGATGTTTTCTAGCAACACAAAGCTCGCTAACTTAAATTTATTTTATAATCGTATTACTACTATTGAAGAAAATAGTTTCAAATATAATAATTTAACAGAACTTAATTTAGAAAACAACACGATAAGTGGTGATATAAAAACTTCAACATTTGCTGGCTTAGAATGTATAACAAAATTAGATTTGTCCAAACAAAATATAACGACTCTGCGAGATAGAGCGTTTTCTGAAATGAAAAGTTTAACATTCCTTAACTTAAGCAGAAATTCCATAAATGTAATCGAGAATTCTACGTTTCATAATAATAATTCTTCAATTTATATTCTTGACTTGTCGCGAAATAACATAACCCAACTTAATTTTTTATACGACTGTCTTAAAAATGCTACGGAGTTATATTTGCAGTACAATAATATACGATTTATATACAAAAACTCCTTCGCTAGTCAGAAAATGCTGAGTAAATTAGATTTATCTATGAACAAAATCGCCAAAATTGAACAAAAC
The DNA here is from genome assembly GCA_907269075.1 of Idaea aversata. Taxonomy (NCBI): domain Eukaryota; kingdom Metazoa; phylum Arthropoda; class Insecta; order Lepidoptera; family Geometridae; genus Idaea; species Idaea aversata. The sequence goes on from OU026101.1 coordinate 11,737,995, forward strand.
GCTTTACCTTTGTCAAAATTACAATATTTGAATATAACTTCCAATTTCTTAAGTGGTAATATAAGTGCTAATGTTTTTAGTCCAGCGCCAAACTTGAGATACTTAGATTTAAATAATTTCAACTTAAGTAGAATAGAGCGTTTCGCTTTTAACGAAATGCCTGTTGTAGCTCGATTAAACCTTTCACACAATGCAATTGAATACATAGATAAAGATAACTTTTTTGATATGGGTAACATGTATAGCCTCGACATTTCTTTTAACAAACTTGTAGAAATACACTTCAATGTAAATGTAACGAACAATTTAAAATCAGCTTATCTGAACAATAATAAACTGGTCAATATAGCAGGGATTTTTTCAACTCCAACAAAACTTATTTATTTAGATATTTCAGACAATGGCCTGACAGATATTTCCAGTGTCAGTTTTAAAACATTTCCTGAATTACAAGTTTTACATCTGAGTAATAACAACATAGTCGATTTTAACAATCCAAATGTCAATACTCTAAACAATTTAGTAGATCTAAAATTATCTTCGAATAAAATAAGAAATATTGATCTAAGTTATTTCAAAGACTTAATGATGGTCGACCTAAACAATAATAGTATTCCGTTTATTAACAACACTTTCTTTAAGAACATTGACTTCCTTCATTATTTAGATTTGAGTCAAAATCAAATTTCGGATGTTCCCCCTGGCACATTTCAAAATATGAAGAATCTGAAATTACTTAATTTATCATGTAATTCGATATCGATATTACGTTATGGGAGTTTGAAAGGTTTACACAAAACCGAGTTATTGGATCTGTCATATAACAATATAGAATATATAGACGTATACGTGTTCCATGAATGTGTTGAACTTACTACATTGATTATTGATTACAACCGGATAAAGACCCTTGATATGGATAGATTAATAATTGTCACTGATAGTAAATTGAAAAGATTAAGCTTAGGCGGTAACCCTATATCTTGTCAGGAGATTATAAGAAATGTAACACTCAGAACCTTGCATCCATATAGCGCATTACAAGTTGAAATAACTTCAATCCACAAAATATACCATGAGGACAATGTACACGGAATACGATGCGGTGAAAATATTTTAACAAGTACAATTAAAACTGAAATAAAAGTAAACGGTGGCGATTCTAGTACAAGCGTTATAGTGTTCTGTGTACTAAGTTTGGTTATAATTATATTAGTCGGTTTCGGTGCCGTATATTTTGTGAAAAGTAAGAGAAGGGACGGTGTTGTAATTTACAGGGACTCGAGGGCACAATTGAGGAATTCTTTAGAACTAAGCACTTCCGATTTTGCAATGGATGGTTGAATTTTGTTTACTTGGGTATAGCTGTGGATAGCGAAAAAGGAGTTTCAAGGACGTTTGAAATTGGTTTAAGTATTAATTTGTTAGCTCTGATAGCTTTTAAATATTGTATTAAATAATTCCTTAGTTATTATTTTGTATTATTAAAAAGTTATATTTTACTTTTAAAGTAATATTGTAAGTACTGAAAAAGTTTTTCAGGTTTGATTAGCGTTGTTCAAAATGTGAGAATGTATTTTTCTGTGATTTAATTAGTGAAATAAAGGCAATGATTTGAAACAGATATTTTAATAATCATTACACAAACCCAGATATATAAAGATAAATAGGTAAATGAAGATTTTAGGCATAAAATATGATTTAAAATCTTTTGAAAATATATAGGAATACAAAAAAAATGTACTAGGTATACAAGCCAATATTTAAGTTGAAGAACCAGCCCTATCCCAAAAAATAACCTACCCACCTAATTATGTTCTATTTGAAACAGAAACACGTCGACTCAAATGAAAATAAATTATACCCCAATAAATATAATGTGAGTTAATTTGCATAATTTTCGCATAATTTCCTTCCCTTTTAGGAATATGGCATGGCAAGGCAACGCTTTGGAAATTCTTTGATATTGTTGTATTTTATGGTCTAAAATTTTGGGTATGACATTTCGGCATTTGACAATTATTATCTCAACATTAGAACGAACAAAAAGGCACTAATGTTCACTTTATTATGCATAGAATAAAGGTTTCTCGAGCAAGTACCTAATAATCTAAATAAAATAGACATTAGAGAATGAATTTCTTGGTTCGTAAAAAATCTTAGAAAGATAAACAGTATTATAAAATTAAAAGCAATATTCTCTAAATAAAGAATAACTATAATAAATAAATATAATAAATATTGCAGGACATTCCACACATCGCCATCTAGCCCCAAGCTAAGTAACTAGTCTTGTATTATGGGTGCTAAACAACGGATATACTACTTATATACTTTTCTTTTGTAAATATATACTTATAATACATAGAAACAACCAGACCACAGACAAATATCTAAGCATAAATACTTGTCTGAGGCGGGAATCGAACCCGCAACCCTGTGTTTGGCAGTCCGGGATGGTGACCATTGTGCCAACTGGGTCGTCAAACTGTTATTATTTTTTACAAGAAATTCTTTATAATACTTATTAATTAAATAAGTATGTGAGAAATTAATGACATTAAATTTCATAATATTATGACGACCCAGTTGGCACAATGGTCACCATGCCGGTCTACCAAACACAGGGTTGCGGGTTCGATTCCCGCCTCAGACAAGTATTTATGCTTAGATATTTGTATGTGGTCTGGTTGTTTCTATGTATAATATTTACAATAGAAAAGTATATAAGTAGTATATCCGTTGTCTAGCACCCATAACACAAGTCTAGTTAGATTGGGGAATGTCCTGCAATATTTATATATTAATGTTTATAATTATCATCATCTAGATAAATATTACATGCCAGCCTGCCTAGCATGAAGACCAAAACACGATACGATAAAGCGATATCACGCGATATAACTACATCAACTCTCAAAATATGATAGATAAAGCCGCCGTGTTGAATTTTTATTATAAATTGCGATTAAAAATATGATAAAAATTCAACATGGCGGCTTTATCTATCATATTTTGAGAGTTGATGTAGTTATATCGCTTTATCGTATCGTGTTTTGGTCTTCATGCTAGGCTAGCTGAGCTTAAACTTGAAGATATTTTGTATTTTATCTTTAAACGAATGAATTATCTACCAGTCCCGAGTAATGTAAAGGGAAGGTATACAGACCTACTTAATCCTCACTAATCCGATCTTAATATATTTTTGTAGGATTTGTAGGCTTGTTTGATGTGGCATACTTTTAAGAGGATTATCTTATTTGGAGTTTCCGAAAAACATCAACGTTAACACACTAAAGAAAGCTTCTGAAATATTGATATAGGTATTTGTTTACGGGCCTCTTTAATTGGATTCTTCTTGCTTGAGGTTTAGGTTTTACTTGTTGTTAGGGAGAACCAATCCAGCTCTTCCATTTTACCATTAGATATTTGGACTCATCTTTAATATTATTATATAATTTTGTACATGTGTATGTCAGTGAACTCCTCCTAAACGGCTGGACCGATTTTAATGATTTTTTTGTATGCGTTTGGGTGGCGCCCTTGATGGGTTTAGATTCATAAATCGACCCGTTTTTTTTTAAATGGCAAAACAACGTCTGACACCTAGTTAAATGTAATTTTAGAACGAAACTTACTAATTTATGATTTGCTTTAAACTGCTATTTATTTTATACTAAACATGATATTTTCTGTTTTATATAGAAAATGCTTTATTTAAACCAGTAAACCATTTTCAGCTACAGCGAAATAAAAATGACTCCCAAAGGATTCTCTGAAAGACTAGACTAGCCAAAGTGCTTGCCATTTCTACAATGTTTTACCTCTTTGTCAATTCTACTTTGTCACGGGAAATGGGAAAAGTGTAAGGGAAATCTATTTTAAGGAATAGCGAGGATAAAAATCTGTTTAATTTAAAAGTTGCTTATTTTTGTAGTATATTCATATGGTTGCAAATTGATATAAAACATGATTTCTAAACAAATTCTTTAGAGAAGGGATGGACTCCTAAACTACTTAACCGATTTTATTTAAAGTTGCACACCGTGTGCAGTTTGATCCAACTTGAAAGATAGGATAGCTTACATCTTAATTTATCCCGATATTATCACGGGATTGGGGGTTACGCGGGTGAAACCGCGGAGCGCAGCTAGTATGTTATATGATTGTCATACTGAAACTCTAAACATTTTAAGCGTGCTAAAACTTATAAAATCTTATATTGTACTTATGTCCGCAGTATACTTGAATATGCGTCGCAAATATGGAACCCTTGCTATGATAAGTATATTTCACGGCTTGAAAAAATCCAGAAAAAAATTTCTTAAGTATCTTTGTTTTCGTATAGGTGTAACTTATGATTCATCTCAGTATGAGCACTTATGCAGGAAATTTCATTTTCTCCCATTAGTCAAACGGCGTGAAATAGCGGATATGGTGTTTCTTTTTAAGGTAACTTCAAATCAAATTGATTGTCCGAACTTATTGAGTATGATCAATCTGAGAGTTCCTTCATTACTACCCACAAGATCCTTTCAACCAATTTATGTATCTAAAGTAGGTACCAATTATAGTCAGAATGCGTACCTGTGGCGGGCCTGCAACGGTTTCAATGGGCTGGTGGATAAAATTGACAAAGATCTGGACTTGTTCAGTACTAGTGCTGAGACGGTGAGGCGGCGGTTGGCTAAGCATTTCTTTGCTGGTGAATGATGTCTATTATTTTCTTTTTCGTTTTTAATTTCTGTCATAATGACTTGTAGGAGGTATAGTTGAAGGAGATCGCTCACTCCTTATCTTATTATATTATTCTATTTTTTATTCGTGAGATCCTGTAATTGGCTTTCTATTGTTATACTGTTGTTAAATCTTTATAATAGCTGTTGGATTTCCAAATAAATAAATAAATACTGCTGGGAAATTGCTACTTTACTCCCTTTTAAATTACACTGTCCTAACGCTTTGCTTTTGGAGCTAGGCATATTTTAACTTCTTATCTATACCTTATCTAATGTAAAAAGTTTCTATAAGTGAAACTATCCTAAACTAATTTAATAAATGAAAAATGGATGTCACGCTATACCGCCAACTGATAATAATTGTTGACACGACAATTTAGTTATAAATTATTCACAAAACAGTAAATTTATAACAATAAACGGCAATTTGTCATATTAAACCTAATGACTACCAGCCATAAATTATATTTCGTATTACTTTACTTGATGGAGAAAGTAATTGCTTAATATTAATTTTGTCAATTTTAAAACGGACGCACCGACATATTTTATGTGATTCTCATATTTAATTGAACAAATTGAAGCATTATTAAATCGTTTTCGGAAATATCTTGCCGCAAATACCTATACTTTGCCTGGAATTATTCCATAAATGCCGGCCAGTATACGCAATATTGAAATAAAAATAATTTCAAAAAAAACTGGTTGCCTGTAAAGTCGGTATACGGGCGAAAGTTTTACGTGACAACAACTGTGCTCGAGTGGAAGGGACGCGTGCCTTTCACTTTTTATGTTTGTCTCTCTCGCTCTTAGGCGGGCTAACCATGCCCGCGTGCCTCTCACTCGCTCTCATTGTGAGCGCATAACGTCAGCGGAGCGTAACGCAGTTTCTTGAAGTGTCACCCGGCAAACCAATTTATAAGACGTTGTCACGTCAAAACTATAAAAAAACCTATAAAAATATCTCCACAAAGTCAAAGTAAAATTATTTATTCATCCAAATGATGATTCATTTGCGGTATTTGCGGCGAGATATTTCTGAAAACTTTTTTACTTTATTTATGGTTCCAAAACCATACGATTTGCTGAAATCACATTGAAATGTCTTAAAAACTAAGTTAGGATGTGTGCCTTCTGAACACACCCATCAATATGAAAAATGCACAAGAAAATCATGGGTTTTTTGTGCTAATGCTCACAAAGGTTGAGATTACAAATATTTGAAGGTATTATTTGAAATGGAGCAATTAAAGTCACATCCAAATTCGAACAGAAGAAATATTTGAAGATAAAGAATACAAATGACCGTGTTGAAAATCAGATAAAATTATAGTAGATTTTTCTTTGATCTCTAGGCACATTAAAAAACCTTAGGCAAAACCTTTCAGTTGAGTAGGTAACAAAACTAAAAGCTGTCCACAGTCAAGGGAAATGTTCCCTGCAGATCATCAATCATCTTAGGAACAAACGGTACCACAATAATTCCTCGAGTACACGCCACTTTGAAATATTATGTTTGGATAGTCCCGCATAAAAAGAAGGGAAGACGGCAAATAGAATTTATATGTATTTCGTATAAAAATATTAATGCGTAACTTTTGTAATCCAAATGGCATGTGGGAAGTCTTTTATCAATGTTTTTTATGCAATATAAATCATACGAAGATTTTATTAGATTTTTCCCTCTTTTAAAAAGGTCTACGCCCAGTAAGGAGTATATTATACAGACGGTATCCGGTTTTGGATCAACATTTTACACATACACTGAAAGCTTTAAGTTTTCCGTCAGTAGGTACGGTCGGCTGCATAATTGCAGCCCCACCGTAGAGCTCTGAAATGGCTGTTATAAGAATGTTTTTAACACAAGCAAGATTCAAGGCCGCTTCTTTAGTTAAAGTTTAAAGTCTTCTAACAAATGAATTTATCAAAAAAAAAATTAGAATGAAAACATGTCAATAATAGTAAATATTTGAACTCTACCGGGGGCTGTAATTATGCAGCCGACTGTACACCTAACGAATAAGTTGAAGCTAAAGAGGACTGTTGATTGACCATCCGTGTGTCTTTTCTCATTGTTGTGCCGAAGACACATGTCAAAAAATTTGTATTTACGACAATTTATGTGATCTCACAAATGAATATAGAAATTTCTACTTTGACAGTGAACTCTCTAGGTTATAACTTTAGAAAGTAACCGCATTTATAGAAAGAAAAAAACGAAAAGTTTTTAGTCTGCGTTGACGAGAAAAAGAGGTTCTGCCTGCAACAGACCGCATCAGCAAATTTAAAAATCATAACTAGTATGAAAACTTCACAGAATAGCCTATCAACACTATTCAACACTCGCATGTTTATACCATGGATCAATCGTCCACTTAAACTTTAATCACATGTTGCCACCCCATTTTTTCACAAGGGGTGGTTATGGGATTCAGAAGTTGTTTTACTTTTATTTCGTTTGTCAACTGTTGTTTATACTTTATAATGTTTTCATCAAGTTTATTTATAAGGTGCTACTCGTTTCTAATCGTCATCGGTTCTTGTTGGATTGAATAGAAATAATTGAGATGCGAAATAGTCCGTAATTATTCGAATTTTTTAGAATTTTTTGAAACATCAGTATAAAGGTAAATTATTGAGCAAGCCATTACCCTTTATAAAATTGTGTAGTCTAGATATGTTTATGGGCATTTATTTTACGTGTGACCTAAATTTGCAAAAAAAAGTAGATTCGCGAAATACGCGGGGTGGCAATTCGTCATTGCGAAAAATAGACAGTTGACATTTTTGGTAAGAGGAAGGTATTTTACACAAAAAGAAAGGAATAGAAAATATCATTACAGATTGTATTGTGGCAATATTTTTGAACGAAACTAAATAAAGTTGATTCTTTCCGTCGACCGCCTCAAGTTTTTTTTGGATAAAATTACGAAACGTTTAAGATTGATTTCAATCGAATTAACTTTTTCTGATCGTGTTTCGGTTTCCATAAAATAATAGAATGTTGTCAACATTTACTAGATTTTATTTTCTGATTATAACTATAGCGGTTTATAGGTGTATTTTTTAATCAAACTCAGTCTTTCAAAATAGTTTGATTTGGAACTCACTTCATCTTAAGTGTAGATCTTAAGGGTAGACAAGCTGTCGGTCAATAGAAAGTATGTCTGTCTGCAAACTCTTAGGAAGCAAAAGCTAACAAACTGAAATATTTACTCACCGATTACGTTACTCATACCGAATTCAAAGTAACTCACAACTGGCAACTCTCAAAGCGCTTCGAAGTAAGTTTTAACAGTTGGCTAATTCTGCCAGTATCTTTGTGCATTTAAAATGATGGATGGTTCAGTTCAAGAAATGTTATTGCGAAGCTGAATGTACTCTATTTTATGAAGTATAAGGTTCAAGTTAATAAAACAACATCTTGGCAGGTGATGAGTCTATTAGTTAGAAAGTCGACTTCAAACTCGAATAATTTATTTCACAATTAAAGCATTTTGAATGGTTTATTTATTTGTTGTTTTAGGTTTTGAGAAATATTCGGTTTTGAAACTTGAAACGAACGTATAGCCTACTCAAACGATCTGCCATAACCAGCTCAACTTTTCGCATGCATCAAAAATAAGCGTTTTTATTATCTCGCTAAATACTTATTCATATTGTAGGACATTGTACCATCTAGCCCCGAGCTAAGCAATGAAGCACGTTTCATGGTGGCCATAGACAACAGATAAAAACACTTACCATCTTAAACACAACTTGTAAAAAAAACCAAGTCTCGCAATTTAGTTCTTCCACCATAAAAAGTTATGAGATCCATGCAATACGAAGTCGGGTAATCTTTTGTCAGTTCCTACTTAAGAAACCTTCTATCTTAAGTTATTACGTAATTACCTAACCTAACAACAACTTATTCTTCTTCTTCATCTTTTGTTTTAAATAAATTTATATCAACGCACCAATGGACGGGTGGGGTTAAAAATTTTGATACAGATATGACGTAGGCATCCGCTAAGAAACGATTGCGAAACTTCTACGCGGATGAAGTCGAAGGCAAAAGATAGTTTTAGATATATACGAAAGGCATTTTGCTTTAGGATTCTATTGGCGCCTTAAGTTGATCCTGATTAAAAGCTTGATAAACAGTTTCTGCGGTTGTAACAAATCAAATAATGTGGACTTCTGAGCATCGCGTGCGGAACTATATTAAAGCTTTATTTGATTCGTGTCGTTTTGGAGGGAAAACCGAACTGTCAATGCGTGTCTTTTAGGGGTTATTTCCCCTATTTTTTTTACCTATCTACATGTTTTTATTAAACTGTGAACAAAATAATGTTAATAATGAACATTAATAAAATGAATGGTTCCATTTTATCAACGTTTTTTTTGGTTTTTAGACGATCATATTTCCTATGCTAATTAGTTGTTAGAATAATGGAAAGCAAAGGGGAATGTGTACAGAAAACTAAGGTTTAATAAAAATAATTAATCTAGAGTTTTATTATTCAAGGAACACATTGATATGGAAAAAGCAATACCCCCTAAACCCTACAACAATAAATTATAATTATGTCGCAGGATGATTTGATAAACTAAATTTTCTCGAAAATTCTAGGAATAACTCGAAAACTTTTTTTAAACAGGGTTTGTTGGTGATATTAATAAATAAGTAGCAGGGTTGGGTTGGTTGGTTGGGTGGTGGTAGTAGGTTTGTGGTCGTAGTTCTAATCTAACCTAAACCTAGCCATTTCTGTTCAATTGACCTACCAAACTAATGACTGATGATTAATGTTACTAAGATATCCCTGCAGTGGGCTACTTACGTACATACTGCTGAAGAAGAGAGCAGAAGAAGAAATCCCTAGAATTTTGCAAATATTCCGTTTATCAAATCATCCTACGATATAATATACAAAACAATATTTTCGTCAATGTTTGTACGCTGAAAACGTCTTTGTACATTTGTCAATTTCCCTCTGATTCCATAAAGCTCCAATTTTTCTTCCTTAACTGAACAATTCCTATTCCCTTCTATTCAAACCTGCAATTTACAAACACGTCGAATAAAAGCGGCTCTTTCTAAAACCACCCTAAAATATGTCACATTTCTTCGAAAGCGTTCCGCCCCCCTGCGCTCGCGTAAAGATATTCACTATAACAGCTGATGTCCTGCGGTTTCACTCGTGAAAAAATCTAATACAATATTCGTCGAAATCAATAACCAATCTTTCGGCTAATGGGGTGAAAATAACATTTTTCTGATCTCTATTCTAAGGGAAACGGTCAAAAAAAGCTTGTCTCCGATTTCTTTTTTGATGACTATAATTCCCTTAGAAAATCGATATAATAAGTAGCAGGTTAATCCATAGAATTCAAAGCATTTTCACTACATAGTTTAAAACAAAGTCGCTTTTTCTGTCCCTATTTCCCTTTGACCGCTTAGATCTTTAAAACTACGCAACGGATTTTGATGCGGTTTTTTTTAATAGATATAATGATTCAAGAGAAAGGTTTATATGTATAATACATGCATAATATAGCCGTGCGAAGCCGGAGCGGGTCGCTAGTTTAAAATAAATTTCAAAAGCAAAAATATCACTAGTCCAACAATTGCTTCAAATCTCAACGATCAGTGAGCTATCGGCGTATAAAGCTTACCCAGAACTTCTTTAAATCATGTAATACTATGTAAATGCAAGTGTAAAACCATATTTCAAATTACTCTCCATATCGCCAAGAAAACCTCAATGCGAACGAAATTCAAATAACTCTGGCATTTTTCTTTGATATGGTAGCTCTTTTCTTGGCAGTTTGCCAGTGCTAATATAGCCATATCTCAGAACTAAGAGATTCAACATACCAAGAGTGTTGGAACTAAGTGAACGAATCCGTCATAATCTCAGCATTTCTACCACCAAGGAAAATTTATTTATTTAAATCCTAAACAGACTAACAAATAAAAGAAAAGACGTCTATTGTATAAATTGTGCAGCAAGGCGTACTATGAACACACTATGATACTTTATCCTTAACTAGCGACCCGCTCCGGCTTCGCACGGCTATATTATGCATGTATTATACATATAAACCTTCCTCTTGAATAACTCTATCTATTAAAAAAACCGCATCAAAATCCGTTGCGTAGTTTTAAAGATCTAAGCGTACAAAGGGAAATAGGGACAGAGAAAGCGACTTTGTTTTATACTATGTAGTGATGATAAGAATCCATGGATGTGACTTTAATTGCTCCATTTCAAATAATACCTTTAAATAATATTGACCTTTGTGAGCGTGATCACATGAAAAAAAACGATGATTATCTTGTGCCTTCTTCTCATTGGTTGGTTCCGAAGGGACACATCTTAACTTAGTTTTTAAGACGTTTCTGTGATCTTCGTACAGATTAAACCTATGCATCCAAATGAATAAAGATTTTTGATTTTGACTTTGACTTATTCAGCCAAGTACCATAGACAGACATACAAAAGGGTAGTAAAGTATAAATATTGTAGAATAAATAAATATAAATAAATATTGTAGGGCATTCCACACATCGCCATCTAGCCCCAAGCTAAGTAAAGACTTGTGTTATGGGTGCAAGACAACGGATATACTACTTATATAAGTACTTTTCTTTTGTAAATATATACTTATAATACATAGAAACAACCAGACCACAGACAAATATCTAAGCATAAATACTTGTCTGAGGCGGGAATCGAACCCGCAACCCTGTGTTTGGCAGTCCGGCATGGTGACCATTGTGCCAACTGGGTCGTCAATTAGTCATAAATAAATAATACTAAGTAAAATAAATAAAAAAATAAAATAAATATTTCAGGACATATTACACATCGCCATCCAGCCCCAAGCTAAGCAACTTAATGCTTGTGTTATGGGTGCCAGATAACGGATATTGTGACCATTGTGCCAACTGGGTCGTATAAGTGTGTAGACTGGCAAGTCGCACTAATATTTAATTTTTTCGCCACCTTTCAATCTTTTTGCAAGAAATAAAGGACATTAATACAAACAGCAAAATATTTTATTTAACAAAATCTCGGCAGTTATTAGACGTTAAAAAAATTAAGAAGGTTTTTTATCTGACACATATCAGGAAAACCTGACATTTATGAGATTTTGTCACAAGACATTTGATGTTTGTTTTAATGTTCTTTAAACATTGCCTGAAACAAAGTGGTTGACCGTTTACTATGCCAAAATGATACAAAGCCCTTAATATATTTCAATTTCTCTCACTACCACACAAATCCATAAAATTAATTCCTACCACTTCGATCATCTTTTCTCTGCACCTTTCCAGCAGTCTCCAGAAACATTGCCATATTCATAGATATTCAGAATGTGACACAAATACAACCTCTAAAGTCATATATTTTATTGGTAGAAGATAGAATGGTAGATGATTACATAGAAGATAGCTCATATAGCCCTGATGTATAGATTTACAGTGGAAAGATTCTACCTTATCCAGTGTCAGCTTGCCTAGCATGAAGAGTTGAAGACTAAAACACAATACGATAAAGCAATATAACTATATCAACTCTGAAAATATGATAGATAAAGCCGGCATGTTGAATTTTTATCATAATTTTTATCGCAATTTATAATAAGAATTCAACATGGCGGCTTTATCTATCATATTTTGAGAGTTGATGTAGTCATATCGCTTTATCGTATCGTGTTTTGGTCTTCATGCTAGGCAGGCTGAACATATCTGACACCAGGAGATGAAGCGTCTAAACTCTACATACAATTCCTTTTCAGCATGAGCAAAACCAAAGTTATCTTCAAACCCTAGGAGCATAGATGTGCATTACCCCCTGTAGGGGTATGCTGACACAGCGCTGGTAGCGATAGGTACTGCGAACGAGGCGCAGCGAGCTCAGTCAGTTACCCCGCGCCCGCCACTAAGTTAAGACATATAGATTTTCTGAGATCAGTTTCCGTAGTATAAGACAAAAATAAATTAAAAACAGTTTTTTTTTGGTGAATTTTGACTTTTATTGATATTCCGTCAGGGGACACAGTGCTAGGAGTCTTTCGGGTATTAGGTAGATAGCTAGCTCACCCAATCGATAGTAGTAGATACCCTTAAAACCCCGAAAGTGGTGACCCGATACGTGGCCTGACGGAAAACAAAAATTAAAACAGTAACGTGAAAAGTGACTTTAACAAAATTTTGAACAGTAACGTGAAGTCAACAGTGACTTTTCAAACGGCGGGCAGTGCGATATATAACGGGTAACTCCGGAAATCGATCTCGTCGGAAACCGATAAGACATTTTAAGAACTTATACGATAACAAGTGAGAACTTTTAGTGACCGTCACGATGAATCCTGCACCTCCACCTCAACCTCCGCAACCAACTACCATAGTGAAGTGCGAGGACGTGGGGCTGGCAGCGATTTCACTATCTTCAAGAATACCTGAATTCTGGACCCACATGCCACGTTTATGGTTCTATCAGTTCGAGTCCACTATAAAAACTCAGAAATTGGGTGACGCCGCCAAAGCAGATCTAGTGACATCAAAGCTAGGTTGCGAAGCTTTGCAACAAGTCAGCGACATACTATTCCAGACCCAAGAAGGCAACAGGTATGACCAGCTGAAGGAAAGGTTAATGCAAGTCTACGAGGAGAGCGCCGACCAGCAATTCCAAAAGCTAGTAGGAGGCATGGAGCTGGGAACACAGAAACCCACTTTCTTACTGAGACGGATGAAGGAGCTCGGAAGGAGCACACAGGTATCAGATAAAACAATACATAGCCTGTGGTTACAGAGATTGCCAGCAGGTGTGAGAGCTGTATTAACCGTCAGCAACGACCAGAACCTGGACAACTTGGCGAACATGGCGGACAAAATTATCGAGACCATGCAGGGCGGAGAAGTTGCAGCAGTCAGCGGATCTGGCACTTCCAGCAGCAACGCGACAGGATCACCGATCGGAGAGATCGTGACACAGATGGCGAAGATGAACCTGGAGTTGGCATCCCTTCGTGAGGAAGTTCAACAGCAGAGAAACCGGCGTAGCCCGTACCGAGGGCGCGGCCGAGGTCAAGGTTACAGGAACAACTCACGGCAGAGATCGCATTCCAGATCAAGGATGACGCCGGAGGATCCGAACTGGTTGTGCAGACATCACTACCGCTATCGCGAGAACGCAAGATCGTGCGAGAAGCCTTGTGCTTGGAAAACCTCACCAGCTAGGTCACATCCGGAAAACTAAGAGAGATGCAGGTTTCGCCGGTGGGTTCCTGCGTCGTCGATACAAACCATCGTCTGTGCGTAACGGATAAACAGAGCGGTATTCGTTATCTAATCGATTCAGGTGCTAATATTAGTGTATTACCGAAAGTGCATAAATCAGTGCGATATAGTAGTGAAATTAGTAAATATAGACTTTACGCCGCGAACGGCACGGAAATAAAAACTTACGGTACAAAAACCATAGTGTTAAACTTAAATTTAAGACGTGCATTTAAATGGACTTTTGTAATTGCTGACGTCAGCCAACCTATCCTTGGAGCAGACTTTCTTAGTTATTATAATTTGTTAGTAGATTTAAAAGGGAAAAGATTGATCGATCAACACACCAAATTACACGTCATTTCCTCAGTTGTAAATGTACATCATGTGTCAGTGGTAACCGCTGCTGAATCTCATCCATGTTATCATCTGTTAAGCAGGTTTCCCGATTTAACCAAGCCGGTGTCGTTCAAGGAGCCACCGTCACATAACGTAAGGCATTATATAGAGACAACAGGTCCACCAGTACATGCAAAAGCAAGACCTCTACCTCCAGAGCGATACAATAAGGTAAGAGAAGAATTTAGGTTAATGCAGGAAATGGGAATCTGTCGTCCTTCAAAGAGTGCGTGGGCAAGCCCGTTGCATATAGTGCCTAAGAAAGATGGAAATTTACGACCCTGTGGTGATTATAGAGCGTTAAATTCAATAACTAAGCCCGACAGATATCCAATTCCACATATTAGAGATTTTACCTGTATTTTAGCTGACAAGAAGGTGTTTTCCCGGATCGACATAAATCGTGCATATCATTTTATACCTATAGCAGCAGAGGACGTGGAAAAAACGGCAATAATAACGAGCTTTGGATTATTTGAATGGCCATGTATGTCTTTTGGTTTAAAAAACGCAGCGCAAACGTTCCAGCGTTTTATGAATAATTGCGTATTACAAGACCTTGAATCGGATTTTCGTAAATGTAACCCGGAATTATCAGAGTTTAGGCAAGAATTCGTATTTTCATATCTCGATGACGTAATTATCGCTAGCGAAAATAGAGACGTTCACGAGAAGCATTTAGAGGCGGTATTCGAAAGACTGCAAAAAGTAGGTTTAACTATAAACTTAGCTAAGTGTTCGTTTTCTCAGGATAAAATTGAATTTTTAGGACACGAAGTTTCAGCTCACGGCTTAAAACCGTTGCCTAGCAAGGTTCAAGCCATCATAGATTATCCTAGACCGAAAACAGTAGCTGAGTTGAGAAGATTCCTAGGTATGGTTAATTTTTATAGGACACATATGCCTCAGGCAGCGATTTATCAGGCTGAATTAAATAGTTATTTGCACGGGGCCAAGAAACGTGACAAAAGTACCATTGTGTGGACAGAAAACGCTACACAAGCATTCGAGCAATGCAAGGTTAATTTACAAAACGCAGCACTGTTAGCTTATCCGTTACCAGGCAGCCCGCTAGCAATAACCGCTGACGCGTCGAGTAATTGTGTGGGCGCAACTTTGCAACAGCAGGTAAATAATGAATGGGTTCCGTTGGGTTATTTTTCAAAGAGACTTACTGATACGCAGCAAAAGTATAGTACCTACGATAGGGAGTTACTAGCGATTTATTTATCAGTTCAATATTTTAGAAATATGGTAGAAGCCCAACAACTGATTATATTTACTGACCATAAGCCTCTCTGTTTCGCTTTCAAGAAGTTTGCAAGTAGCAAAGAGACGCCACGACGTACTCGTCAGCTACTCTTTATTAGTGAATTTTCCACAGACATTCGACATCTGAGCGGGGCAGAAAACATTCCAGCCGACACACTATCGCGAATTCATGTCGACACGATCTCATGTCCAACCGTGCTCGATTTCGCAGAAGTTGCGCGTAGGCAAGCAACCGATAAAGAGCTAGCAGAGTTGCAGGCAGGAAATTGTAATTCGAAACTTATAAATCTAAACATACCTACATGTAGCGAGTCTATTGTTTGTCACGTAGGTAATGGTAAAGCGAGACCGTATTTACCTAAAGAATTTAGACGTTTAGCGTATGAAACAATTCACAATCTTAGCCATCCTGGAATTAGGACAACTAGGAAGTTAGTGACTAGTAAGTACTTTTGGCATGGTATGAACAAAGATATCGCGATATGGGCTAGGGCATGTTTACAGTGTCAAAGATCTAAGATTCACAGACACACTATGTCAGCACTAGGTGAATTTGCTAAAGTAGATAGAATGTGCCATCTACATATAGATATTACAGGACCTTTTTCGACTACGGAAGACGGATATAGGTACTGTCTAACTATGATAGATAGGCAGACAGGTTGGCCAGAAGCTTTCGCGATTAAAGACATTTGCGCTAAAACCGTAGCTAAACTTTTATATGAAGGGTGGATTACTAGACATGGTTGCCCAATTTATATAACTAGCGACCAAGGTAAACAATTCGAAAGTAGTTTATTCAGTAATTTAACAAAGTATCTAGGTATTCATAAGATTAGGACCACGCCGTACCATCCGCAGGCCAACGGAATGATAGAACGTTGGCACCGTAGCTTCAAAGCATCACTCACAGCAAGGTTAGTAGACAACAGATCATGGGTCGATGAGATGCACACCGTAATGTTTGGGTTGAGAGCAGCACCTAGGAGCGATACAGGTGTAACACCAGCAGAGCTAACATATGGCAGAACCCTGAGGTTGCCAGGTGAGTTTTTCGAGGCTACAAACGCAAATTTGGCCGACGGAGAGGGGTACGTAAGCGAACTCAAAAAGGTAATAAACAGCCTGCGTCCCAAACCTATGACACACAGAGACTCTCGTACAATTTTCGTACATCCTGAGTTAAAAACGTGTAAAAAAGTTTTTGTAAGAAATGACGTAATGCGTAAATCCCTCCAACCGCCTTATGACGGACCATATCCGGTAATAAAGCGGTTGGACAAAGGTTTCATTGTCCAACTTCCAAACAGACAGTCGCTAATATCGATAGATCGTCTCAAACCCGCATTTATATATAATGACAATAACATTTGTGATAACACCAGTTTCAACGATCATTCTACTGTTTCAATTAGCGAATCGCCAAAAGCGAATACAACGTCCAACAGTGGGCTAGTAGATAGTGATCGAGAAACTATTGTTAAAAAAACACGTTCAGGACGCGTAGTTAGGTTCCCAACTAAATATTTAAGTTAAAGTATGAAGCTATTGTCAGTTAAGAGTTGCGACACGATGCAAGAATAATCGTAGCGCATCGCTTAGCGTAGCATCCACTACGGCAAAATATTAAGTTAAGATTTAGGTATGTACCTACGAAGTCAATACACTAACAGTCTTGTAATAATTTAGTAGTGTTTAAAACTCAAAATTGACACAAATAAATTAGATGACTAATGTAATATTTTTTTTTTGTAAAAGAGTAAAGGTACCTACATTGTTAGTTATAAATTTAATGTTAATTACACAAGTAAACGTAACGGGTGCACAGATCCAAGTAGCAAATTTTAAATTGTAAAAATTTTTTATATCCTTCCAACATGGGAAATTATAAAAGTGTAGAAGAAAAGAAAGAGGAGCAAATCGTCATAGCCCAAAACGGGGCGAACGATGCCAGTAATTCGCATTGGGAGCAGAAAATAGAGATGTACGGTATAGCGACAATCAGCCTCATTGTGATTATGATTGTTATAAGCGTATTCGTAATGTACAAACGCTGTAACAGAAGCGTCAAAAAGTGGGCCAGGAGAGAACTCAGTTCAGTAGTGGTTCAACCGCTACCCCAGTCCACTCCAGCACCAGCTGCTCCAGCTCCACAAGTAGTGCAGTTTCAGTAACATCGTAACGTGTACTTGTGTATATTTAAATATGTGTAAAAAAGTGTATTTAAACAAATAGTGTTTTAAGCGTAACATCGTATAGTTAGCCACCCATCTATAATAACTAGTCCTTGATTGCATTGTATAACTACCTACGTAGAGCGTAATGAGGTCAGCGAGCGCGGAACGCGCTCACGCAGCGAATTCCACGCAGCGACACAGTGCCTTCTGCACATTAGAATGGTTTTATTTAACCGACTTGTAAAGATGGGTTATTAATTTGTCAAATTTTTTTGTTAAATAAAATTTTTGGGGTGGTGTAGTGTAGGGGTATGCTGACACAGCGCTGGTAGCGATAGGTACTGCGAACGAGGCGCAGCGAGCTCAGTCAGTTACCCCGCGCCCGCCACTAAGTTAAGACATATAGATTTTCTGAGATCAGTTTCCGTAGTATAAGACAAAAATAAATTAAAAACAGTTTTTTTTTGGTGAATTTTGACTTTTATTGATATTCCGTCAGGGGACACAGTGCTAGGAGTCTTTCGGGTATTAGGTAGATAGCTAGCTCACCCAATCGATAGTAGTAGATACCCTTAAAACCCCGAAACCCCCTATTTCCGTCCTGAATAATTCTTCTAGAGAACAAGTAAAACCGGCCTAAGTTCCCACCGCCCAATAATTGCATTGAAGTCTTGCAATTACTATAACGGGAATATGGTTATTATCTAAACTATAATATTGTAAAGCTGAAGAGTTTGTATGTTTGTTTGAACGCGCTAATCTCAGGAACTACTGGTCCATATTGAAAAATTATTTTTTTGTTAGATAATTCATTTTTCGAGGAAGGCTATTAGGCTTTTTATTTTGATATTTTCACGGGATCGAGACTTACGCGAGTGAAACCGCGGGGCGTAGCTAGTAAGTAATCATTATGATTAATGATGCAAATAAGTCAGTTAACGAAAAAGATAAAATGTCTTGAGCTGCAGTACACATACCCTAAAAGAAAAGGTTGTCATATAAGAAAAGCTTTATAAGGCTAATAATGACAGTGTTCTTACTTAATATTCCCCAATAAACTTAGAACAAAACACAAAATGAAGATAAAATACAGGGCGAGCAAAGTATTTTGTTACGACGAATGACGTAAGTGACGTGACGATAAAGCGTGACGTAATCTATCTAATGACAACAAAAGACAATCGATAAAGTTAAACGTTACTTCAACGTAGGTTTTTCATTTTAATTTAAGTTAATTTAATTTCGGGTAACCTCAACATTTCCGAAAAAAATGGTTGTCTGTAAAGTTGGTTTACGGATGATTCTTAATATTACGTGATAGCGTCATAAGAAAACGATGAAAAAATTGATATTTTTTTTGTTATTCCTTTATATATTTTTTTCCTTCCTTTTCTCTTTTGTTCCTTTTATTCTTCCTTCGTTTTTTTTTCTTATTTTTTTTTTCCTTTATATTTTTTTCCTATTAATAAGTCTTCTATTCGTCACTCGTCACCATAACACAAGCCCAATAGAGCGATATTATTATTAAATACTCTTGTTTCCTAACAGTAACATGACACTTTTGTGTGAATACAGGTGTTCCATGAATTTATTCATTGTTAAAGTGCACAGAAGTAAGCCTAAGTCCTTAACCGCAAATTACAAATAACCCTATATTATACTTATATTTATATGCCATTAGCCTAAGGTCAGTAATTTAGTATTTACATCGTCAACAGTCGGTCGATTTAACCGATAGATATCTATGAATTTATGGCCGCCCGTGGTCGGACCTTCTCGAGTGGAAGTTTCGCAGTGCTAGTGTTGCTAATTCGTAGTTAGTTAGTTAGCTTGGAAATGTTATTTGTAACTGTTTTTGGCATGTTGTAGATAATTATAATAGAGAGTGTTATTTTGGTGCTTAATTTGCTTTTATCCTTATGAGCTACGACTTTTTATAAATAATAAATAAATTATTAATTCAGACAGAAGTCAGAACTCATATACAACTCCATACATAATTTTATTATAATTATACTGATGTTAGGATGTCATTTTAATAGGTAGGTAAGTACATAATTTGGTGTTTAAATTTAAAGATCAAATAAAAAGTCAAAACTAGATTAAGTAAAAAATAAAATGTCGGAATCAATTAGTTATACATCTAATAAGTCAAAATAAAAGGAAAGATATACATTTTTTGAAAATATAGGGGAAATTATAGGTACGTTTAATAATATCTAAAACCCACGCGAAGGGAGGTAGTCCAATACGGTCGAGTCTCGTGAAGACGATGCTTGTAACAGCATCGAAATATTGAGCTCCACATATTAAAAACATGGTTAATATTTATTTATTATTATTTTTTATTTTCACTGAAACACAGTTTCAGTAAAATAACATGAAAGCAGAGTCACCTAAGTTTATATTTTAGTATTTGTTATTATAGCGGCAACAAAAATACATAAGCAGCCTGGTCACAGACAGACGGACTGGATAGGGTCCTATTTTTACCTTTTGGATACGGAACCCTAAAAACACCTATTTTTATCATGACCTACCTATTTTATAATGACACTTTTGACCTAAAAACACGTTTCATACATCCATTAGGCGAGGTAAGTCCATAAAATGCTCGATGACTGCTGAACATTCCCACAGACCAACAGGGAATACCTTTACGTATAAATTACATACGCTAATTAATTTTAAATTCGAAATATTTAATTAATCCAGCCCTCGTTGTTAAATAAACGATGTTTACTAACAATGTTTTCAAATAGGAGCATTTATTCGATGAATCGAATATCCGTGAAACTACGATTGAATGCTAGTAGCACAAAAGTTTTTAGACTATACGTTTGGTTTAAGCCCTGACGAATATACCTGTGACACAAACAAAGCGACATACATGAAACACTGCTAATTGCACACCATCTCGCACATCACTCATTTCTGTGAATTTCAAGAGTGGTCGACTATTAGCCTTAGTAAGCCTTAAATGATATAGCGTAATATATGCCTACAAAATATCGTTATTTCTAACCTGTTATAATCAGTTATGAATATTTTTATTCCTAACATAAAGCTCTTTTTGAACTGACCATTTGTGTTCCTAGCTCAAAGTGGAAACAAAATGGGATCAAAGTAGAAACACAAGATTATCTAAATGGAAGCAAAATACTATACAAGTAGAGAAGCAAAAGGGGTCAAAATAGAAACAATAACGATCTAAATGGAAGCAAAATACTATAAAAGTGTAAAGGCGAAAAAGATCAAAGTAGAAACAAAATACGATCGAAATGGAAAGAAAAGACTATACAAGTGGAAAGACAAAAGGGGATCAAAGTGGAAGCAAAAGACGATCGCAATGGAAGCAAAATACTATAAAAGTGGAGAGGCAAAAGAGGTCAAAATAGAAACAAACGACGATCTAAATGGAAGCAAATTACTATAAAAGTGCAGAGGCAAAAGGGGTCAAAGTCGAAACAAAAGACGATCGAAATTTAAAGAAAACACTTTATGTACTTACAAGTTTAAAGACAAAAACGGATTAAAGTGGAAATAAAAGACGATCGAAGATAATATCTACTTAATTAAGTACCTGCCTATCTACACTGCAAAAGAAGCTAACGTTCTTTTCCAACATGTGCATTGTGGCGTTATTTATTGCTCTCGTGCGGAATCAGCGCCTGCTGCGTGAAAGAATCTGCCTGAATTCCAGACACACGCGTGATATGCGGTACGCACATTCTCAGGGTGTTGACGCTTTGCTTGAGGATGTATTCAAGGATGTTGACGGAGTATAATCCCAATCCTTTAGATGTATTAAGCCTACATTTCATACAAGGAACGGTAACCAGATCGGAATATTTAGCTGTGTTTTGCTGATCTTCTTTATCGTTGACTAGGTATATACGTTACGCGAATCATCTCTAATCCCATAATAAGATCGGAATAAAAAGTATAGCAAATGTGTTTTCCTACTTGTTCCCAGTCTTAGCAACGCTTCCACTTCATTGAAAGATTAAGTAATATGAAGTTGATGTACTAGGCGTCCATAGGTTATAAGGAGATCTCACGATATTTAGTATTTGAAAGACATTGATCACAGTTGCAAAAATCTAAATATCAGTGAACAGGCGGGATAAAATACCCGATTCTATATATACAAACTAATGATATTTGTACAAATTTTTAGTTTTCATAGGCATATTATTTTGATACCTATTTAAATTTATTATAAGACGTCCTTGGGCGTCTTATAATAAATTTATCCTGGTATTAACCCCAAGGGCCAGGTAAATTATCTGGCCCTTGGGGTCCAGACGCCTTTTACAAAGATGTTTCAAAATTACTAGTTTTAGCTTCGGTCGGGTGACCAAAGGGGCTGGTTCCTACCTCGGACAGCAGAAAAAAATCAGTATCCAACGAGATAACGCAGCCAGCGTTTTGGGAACACTTCCTAGGGACCTAGGAACCATTTGAACTCTTAATTTTCATTTTTAAACTAGCTGTCCCAGCAAACGTTGTTTTGCATTTGAAAAAAAGGCCTGATGTGTGAATCTAAACTATCCAGGGCGCCACCCAAACACATCAGTAGGTACATAGTATAAAACAAAGTCGCTTTCTCTGTCCCTATATCCCTATGTATGCTTAAATCTTTAAAACTACGCAACGGATTTTGATGCGGTTTTTTTAATACATGGAGTGATTAAAGAGGAAGGTTTATATGTATAATATATGCACAATATAGCCGTGGGAAGCCGGGGCGGGTCGCTAGTACAAAAATAAATCCAAATCGAGGAGTTCAGTGACGTACACACGTACAGTAGAATTATAATAATATATGTAAAGATGTACCTAAGTAGGTAGTTTAGTAATTAATTTTAGCCTTTTTTTATTATGTAATTGTTATGAAGAATATTTATTTCTTTGTTTATTTTCTGATTAAATTAAATCAATACAATACAAATAAAGTGTTTATCTATCTATAATATTTTGTTTAAAATGATGTTGCTATTATCAAAAAAAAATCAAATCTATTAATTGCTCAATTGAAACCAGAGTGTAAGGTAACCTAAGGTTGTTGTTTTTCCTTTGTTTCTAATAGAATGCCTTTGGGCGCCACCCTTGAAATATTTGCAAGTTTATATTAAGGTGTATTTCTATTGGTGCCTACATAAATTGTTCTGAGAAAATGAATCATGTTACTCATAATAAATCGTCTAAGGTCTATGTTAGCATGTTATTGAGTTTCAATATTTATTAAGACTCTTTTTTCACTAAGATAATTCATTTTACCTTGATATAATTCTTGTAACTCCTCATCAGAATATAGATATATATTTTTACACCTATTAAAAAAAGATTTCTAGAAACCCTAAGAGCTTAATAGCTATGGCTATGGCCACATTCTCCTATTTCCTTCCTAAATAACTCTAGTGTTATTTAATTATTATATTTATTTGATTGTATTTTGTAATAATAATTCTACTTAATGCTGACTAGACGGGACTAAAATTATTAGACTGGGATAACGGAGTGTCCCTTCTGATTAAGATTCTTATAGATTTTTTCAGTATACTCTCATTTCTGTTTATTGTATTTTATTTGCTTTGTTTATTTAAGGACACCAGCTAGCCTAGCATGAAGACCAAAACACGATACGATAAAGCGATATAACTACATCAACTCTCAAAATATGATAGATAAAGCCGCCATGTTGAATTTTTATCATAACTTTTATCGCAATTTATAATAAAAATTCAACACGGCGGCTTTATCTATCATATTTTGAGAGTTGATGTAGTTATATCGCTTTATCGTATCGTGTTTTGGTCTTCATGCTAGGCAGGCTGGTTTAATTAAGTAGGTATATTACCTTTTGAAAATTGTTCCAAATATTTACAAATAAATTCATAGAATCATTGATTTCTAGACACAGGCAATAGCCTAGTGTAGGTATCATTATCTATGATTTATCTAGCTTTTTCTATTATTGTGAACTATTTATTAAGTCCACAATTTTTAAAGTATACTTAATTAATGTTAAGCTATGTTACAGTTTATATATGTACAGTCGGCTGCATAATTGCAGACTCACCGTAGAGCTCCAAAACGGATGTTATAAGAATGTTTTCAACACGAGCAACATTCTAGGCACCTGCTTTAGTCGAAGTTTAAAGTCTTTTAACTCATCAATTTATCAAACAAAAATTATTAGATTGAAATCATTCCAATAATAGTAATTTTAGAACTCTACCGGGGGCTGCAATTATACAGCCGACTGTACATACTTATGTCCCTACTAACTATGCCCAAATAAACAGCTAAGAACAAAATAACAAATGAAGATGGAATACAGGGTGAGCAAAGTTTACGAATTCCTGTCCTCGTCAGACTGTCCCACGTCCCGTTCTGTCCAAACTAAGATAAATACTTTATTTTGGGACGAAGATGTCAATAAATAAATAGGCTTGTTTATTTATAGGCAACAGATAGGTGATCGTTTGTCAATGGGCTGCGATCAAGGATAAATACTTAAGGAAACCGTTAATAAATAAAACCGGTCAAGTGTGAGTTGGATGCGCACGTAAGGTTCCGTACCATGTTGTATGAGAGGCCTACTTATTTTTTTCAATTATATTTATTCGGAGATCCAACAGCTATTAAATACTTATAAAACATAGTGTAACAACAGAAAGCCAATTACAGGATTTCACGGTTAAAAAAAGAATTTGTTGTTAAAGCGGCAACAGTAATACATAATCTGTGAAAATTTCAACTGTTTAGCTATCACGGTTCATGATAATATACAGCCTGGTGACAGACAGACAGACGTTAAACGGATGGGCAGACACACAATAAAGTTTTAATAATAGGGTCCCATTTATACCCTAACTCATAGAAAAGACCAGATATAAATTGGGCCATTGCATCAATGTATCTACTTAGTATGGTACATACTTTCAATCGCTAACAGTTTTATTTTTGACGAAAATCTATGCAGGGAAAGACTAAGCTGAGATAATGGTGTAGGTTTCGGGCAGCCTAATATCTCATATATTAAGTCTCAGACTATTTAAACTTATCATCATTTGGTGCTCTGTTCTAAATAAGGTCTTTACCACAATTGTAAGGTTTATATTACAAAGTTTAAAACATAACTTCAAAAAAATAGCCTCAAAAATTCTAACACTAATAAATGAATAAACTTACGAAGAAATTTCATTTCATAAGTTTCGTTCTAAACAAGCAATTGTGCAAAAATAACAAAATTTAGTAAAACTTTACAAAGTTTGTGATGGCCTCGACAGATTTGAATACAAATTGAATATAGAAAGTCTAGATTAGAAGGGCCATGTTTCTGTAATTAAGGCGTACAGTAGATCGAGTTTGAAACGAAATAAATCAATCTCAATTTCAAGTTGAAAATGTAACAAATTTATGAAAAATGGGTATCCGTTTCTACAATTTTCACTTTAATTTGAAGGCTGCGATCCAAATTGGATGAACAGCGATTACAGTGACAATGCTTACGGCGTTGAGTATACACACGACTATATGCCTATTTCGGATCATACACCATACTGTAACTCACTGGAGTAAGTATGATAGGGTTATAGATTTTGACTCTTACTGTAGAAATCCTGTAGATTTATTTTCTATAAAAAAAATTGCGAGATTTAACACAATCAGATGCATTTTTCCTGAAATCCAGAAATGTCTTGTGCAGAGCTAAGTAACGGGTAGATAATAAAAACCTGTAGAATTTTTAAGGCAATAAAACTGTCAAATCCAAGGCTAATTTTTTATTATGACAGTTTTATTGACAGAATGACAGCTGAGCAACCCGTCTTTTAATTTACAGCAAAGACTGAATTACATGCCCGGCGCATCTGCCGCATCTTTCCGTGCGTTTAATTAAATTCTATATGCCGTAACCCTTAACCAAAACAGGTTCCTACCAGAAAATTCAGAAACAACAAATTTCGTGACAGCCTCGAATATATTTCACCGTAAAATATATTTTTTGTGGACTGTAAACGGTGTATGAACAAGATTTATACGATGTCACCGCTCTCACTCGTTTATAAAATTGACTGATACTAAATTCGTTGGAGCAAATGTCGAAAGGGTAGGTACATAAGGTTTTTATGTACACAGTTTTTGTGTACCGTTAGTCCTTTCAATATGTTGATTGATTGGTAAATATAAAACACCATGTATGTGTATTATGTTTGAAGGTTTTATGTGGGGAAATAAAATTGTAGCCATTAATTTTTTAATCCTTAATTGAATTAATAATTTTGGTCTTTTACACAACATCTTATCCTAGACAGGGGTTTTACACAACATCTTATCCTAGACAGGGGTTTTACACAACATCTTATCCTAGACAGGGGTCTAGGTTAAGATGTTGTGTAAAAGACCAAAATTATTTATTCAATTAAGGATTAAAAAATTAATGGCTACAATTTTATTTCCACACATAAAACCTTCACCCTGTAGTGCCTGGAACATAATATATTAGATGGAGTTGCCTTGATTTATGTTTGATTAATTGAATTAGGTACAAATAAAATTATTATTTGAAAGTTTAGTATGTTTTAATTAATCACGTACAGCCGCATTATACGACAATGCAGACTGTACATACTAAACGGTTTTATTTTGGAGGGAAACAATAAAAAACTGGCCAAGTGCGAGTCAGATTCCCGCACGTTGGGTTCAGTACCATTATATTCTATTTTTAGAATTTATTGTTTTAGCTGCAACAGAAATACATTATCTCTGAAAATTTCAACTGTTTACCTATCACCGTTCATTAGATACAGCCTGGTGACAGACAGATAGACATTGGAGTCTCAGTAAAAGGGTCCGATTTTAACCCTTTGCATACAGGACCATAAAACCATTGAACAATTGTTTACATTCCAAATTATTCGGATCATAGAACTGTGGTTATTTATGGAATTAAAGAACATGGAACCTGGATTTGAATGCAAAAAAAACAGACGGACAAGATACTGATATTTTATGGGTTCCTTTTTTTTACCTCTTGAGGTACGTGTAAACGAATCGATAACGTTACCGTCACATCACTAGCGGAGAAGCTAGCGCCGCGGCTCGAACCCCAACATATTGGCGCCCCACGTTGGGCGCCAATATGTTGGGGTTAGGGCACGTTCAATTGAAATTAGGTAGGTACTTGTTTTAATTATTTAATCCCGTAAGATACAATAGTTTCACAAATTAAAGAGAAGTAACCGCGTCGTGTACGTTGCGTGCTTGTTGGAGTTAGTTAGTGTACGACGCGCCCGCGCCGCGGCGCTAGCTTCTCCGCTAGTGATGTGACGGTAACGTTATCGATTCGTTTACATCACGGAACCCTAAAAGGACACGAGGTAAACATGCCGTTTATTCCTATAGGTATATAAGATGACATCAAATATTAAAACATAGACGATAACAGTCTTTTCATCCAAAGTTACGATCTTAAAGCACTAATATTACTACTAAATATCTTGCCACCACTTAGGGTCGCCTATCCAATAATAATTACTTATCTTAAACCACTCAAGGTAAACCCAGACAACCAACTAAACTGTCAGACGACAGCTCACTGATCATCATTTAAAGACAAACAAAATATAACAAATTAAATTAATTAATTTTAGATATTTTAAATCCATATCACTACATAGTATAAAACAAAGTCGCTTTCTTTGTCCCTATATCCCTATGTATGCTTAAAATTTTAAAACTACGCAACGGAATTTGATGCAGTTTTGTTTTATAGATAGAGTGATTTAAGCGGTTTATATGTATAATACATGCATAATATAGCCGTGCGAAGCCGGGGCGGGTCGCTAGTCTATCTATCTTCTTCTTATATATAAAAATCAATTGCTGTTCGTTAGTCTGGCTAAAACTCGAGAATGGCTGAACCGATTTGGCCAATTCTTTTTTTGTTGTGTTTGTCGTAGTCCAGGGAAGGTTTAAACGGTTCGGACTTACGCGGGTGAAACCGCGGGGCGCAGCTAGTCTATAATATAAAAATCAATTGCTGTTCGTTAGTCTCGCTAAAACTCGAGAACGGCTGGACCGATTTGGCCAATTCTTTTTTTGTTGTGTTTGTTGTAGTCCAGGGGAGGTTTAAACGGTGAGAATTTAAAGATCGGACTTACGCGGGTGAAACCGCGGGGCGCAGCTAGTATATAATATAATTATAAATACTAAAAATAAAATATGTTAATAAAAATGAAACAAAAAAGGCATATTCAATCAGTAGATAGATACCAGGAATATGCTTCTAGCACATTTCTAGTGCGTGACGTCACTCGCTGGCTGCTTGCTTACAACTGACTGTCACCCGGCTCGAACGCATATTCCTACTACATCCATTTATTATCGGCAGATTTTAAGTATGTAGTCTGCAGTGACCCATAACGGACACCTATAAGTTTAAGATACCGGGCACATTACACGAAGCCTCTGATTTATTCAGAACGTTAATTCAGCAAAGCTTTATATACGAGAAGATGGGAGAACTCATCTTAAGGTACTATCAGGGGACTAGATTGGGCTAGTGCACTAGTCCCTATACCTAATTATTATTGGTACGTAGGTATGTTATTATTATGTTTTTGCCGTTATTTGCATCTTACTTAATTTCCTAAGTTTGGACACCCTACCCTTCACCTTCCTCAACTTCTTGTCCATCCAAATGTTGCCTGGAAGAGATCGCTTTGAGCGATAAGGCCGCCCTTTGTAACACTTAGACTTAAGTTTTGTGTTTATTATTAATATTATTTGAAATTGGTGTTGACAATAAATAATTTATCTATCTATCTACCAATGTATCCCCCCTGGTAGGTAAGAATGGATTCTTTTCTACCCATCTCTACTGAGAGAGATACTTGGAAATTCACTTCCGCTTATCCCTATAGTGGTTTTTGTTGTAAATTGCATAACCACCGTCACTAAGTAATTCAAGAGTGAAAAACGGGAGTGCAGGCAGATGTGAAAACAATAAACTTGTTATTTTTCATAGAATATTTCTTGAAACGATCTGCTACTGCCATCTATTAGCACTCACTTAAACAAATATAGTTTATTTTTTATTCGCTAGATGGCAGTAAAAAAATTAAATCAGCGCCATCTACATTCGAATAGCGGTCTTTCTAGAAACTAAGTTTCTCAATTTGTGTAATAGATGGCAGTATAAGTTAAACAAAAAGACTAACACAAATAAAATCTCATCTGTCGCGTCAAAATCTGTCGCGAGAACGGCTGAAAATGCTCACCCACAAAAGTGCCCAACGCGCCATAAGAAGTTTTTACTTCAAAAATTATGTGAGTGGTATTGGTCTAGTGCTATACCTCAACTTTCATTTCGAAAGTCGTGGGTTCAAATCCCGACCGGCTGTGCACCAATGGATTTTCCTCACGAAAAGAACATAATGTGCGCTATTAACACTGCTCTTACGGTGAAGACAAACATCATCGTGATAAAACCGTCGCTTTGTTGGCACCCGGCCGTATACCAATATTCCTACGAGACTCGGACGTATGCGGGTGAAACTGCGGGGCGCCCGCCGCATCTAGTAATCACTACATAGTATAAAACAAAGTCGCTTTTTCTGTCCCTATTTCCCTTTGACCGCTTAGATCTTTAAAACTACGCAACGGATTTTGATGCGGTTTTTTTTTAATAGATAGAGTGATTCAAGAGGAAAGTTTAAATGTACAATACATGCATAATATAGCCGTGCGAAGCCGGAGCGGGTCGCTAGTTTATATACACTTTAGCTTTAGTGGTGGTGGTGGTTTTGTTTGTTCCCTGATTGTACCTAAGAGATAAAGCAAGCACAGTGTGGTTTGTTGCACATTTCTACCATTCAAGATATTATTTACCTACAATGAGATATTTATTTATTTTACATCTATTTTGAAGATCTAAACGAAAAGTTAGTTTTTTTTTGTTCATGTACATAACAAGATTAGTGGAAACAAAAATTAACAAACAAACTTTTTCCCCCTTATTCCAAAACCAGGTTTATAGATAATCCGAGATGTGGATTTAAACCTTAGATTTAGACACAGATTTACTCGTGAACTATAGTCTAAACACTATCCACACTACTACACTAACACTAACACTACTTGACGACCTCTGTGGCGCGTCGGGCGAACACCCGACTGCGACGCAGAAGGTTGCGGGTTCGATTCCCGCCGGGAACAAGTATTTATGCTGACCATAAATTCTTGTTTCTGGTTCTGGGTGTTTCCTATATGTATAATATGTATATATTTACAAAAAAAAAAAGTATATAAGTAGTTTATCCGTTATCTGGCACCCATAACACAAGCATTAAGTTGCTTAGCTTGGGGCTGGATGGCGATGTGTAATGTGTCCTGAAATATTTATTTATTTATTTTATTTTATTTATCCCTATAGATTATTTAGGGATAGTGTTTAGACAATAGTTCATGAGTAAATCTGTGTCTAAATCAAAAGTTTAAATCCACATCTCGGACTATCCCAAAATCTGGTTTTGGAATAAGGGGGTTTATGTCTTTAATATATGACTAGCTGTGCTCCGCGGTTTCACCGGCGTAAGTCCCGATCCCGTGGAAATATCAAAATAAGAAGTAGCCTTTATAGCCTTCCTCAATAAATTGATTATCCAACACAAAGAGAAATTTCCAATTCGAACCAGTAGTTTCTGAGATTAGCGTGTTCAAACAAACAAACTCTTCAGCTTTATTTTTATAGATAGTTCGATATTTTAATGATGTTACAATCATCATTTTCACAAGATTAGAATTTTATAAATAGCTCCAATCAACATGTGCCGAGCCTTATCTTTTAATTTTGAATTTCAAAAACAAAAGCTCATCTCGTTTCAAAGAAAACTCTTGGGAATACAATATCGAAGGGCACAAAAGGGATTTGTAAACTTTAAGTAGATGTATACCTACCTACTATAGGAGCAAGTTTTATGGAATTCCCCCAAATGTTACTTTAAGAGTCACTGCAGACTACTAACTTTTAATCCGTCGATGGTTTGGTTTATAAAACAAAGTCGCTTCCCGCTGTCTGTACGGTCGGCTGCATAATTGCACACCCACGGTAGAGCTCCAAAACGGCTGTTATAAAAATGTTTTCAACACAAGCAAGATTCTAGACACCTGCTTTAGTTGAAGTTTAAAGTCTTCTAACTCATCAATAATCAAACAAAAATTATTAGAATGTAGAGTTCGAAAATTACTATTATTGGAATGTCCAATAATATAGTAATTTTCGAACTCTACTGAAGGCTGCAATTATTCAGCCGACTGTACCTATGTACCTATGTATGTTTGGACCTTAAAAAAAAAACGGTTGCATTCCCGGAGTGCCGACAGAAGTGAAAACATAAAAAACAACTGCGTCTCGTAACGGTGTCGCGAGTTCAGAGATTTTATTTAATCTAAAAATATGCGTATCGCGCTAAAAGAAGTTTGCACTTGAAAAATTTGATGGATTTTGATGCGATTTTTAATAGATAGAGTGATTCAAAAGGAAGGTTTTAGTATATAAAACAAAAGATTCATCAAAATCGGTTGATAAACAAGATATGTGGGATCATAAATAAAAAAAAGACATACATACATCCGAATACACCATACATACACCTCTTCCTTTTTTTTGAAGTCGGTTAAAAACTACCACGTGTACTAATTCGCGGGCAGTAGTAAATAATAAGGCTAGTACATAAATAAGTTTAAGTATTTTAGGTATATTTAAGTACTAGCAGCGCTTCGCGGTTTCACCCGCGTAAGTCCCAAACCAAGGAAATTCGGGATCAGTAGTATCGTATGTCCCCTTTGCTAGGAAATTTTTTAGGAAAAGAGTCATTTTTGAAAAAAAATCCATTATTATGTTAAAACATCTATTAGGTTAATACAATATCCAAAATGGCAAAAAAACTAGCCAAGTGTGAGTTGGACTCGCGTACGGAAGGTTCCGTACCATTTTTTTGTTTTTAATTGTTGTTATAGCGGCAACAGAAATACATTACCTGTGAAAGTTTCAACTGTCTAGCTTTCACAGTGAGATACAGCCTTGTGACAGACAGACAGTGGACTCTTAGAAAAAGGGTTCCGTTTTTACCCTTTAGGTACCCAGACGACCCAGTTGGCACAATGGTCACCATGCCGGACTGCCAAACACAGGGTCGCGGGTTCGATTCCCGCCTCAGACATGTATTTATGATTAGATATTTGTCTGTGGTCTGGTTGTTTCTTTGAATTATAAGTATATATTTACAAAATAAAAGTATACCTACTAGTAGTATATCCGTTGTCTAGCACCCATAACACAAGTCTAGTTACTTAGCTTGGGGCTAGATGGCGATGTGTGGATTGTCTTGCAATATTTATTTATTTTATTTAGGTACCTACACAACTCAAAAACTCAAAATTCTTAATTCATTTAGAATCATACAATTTTTACGAGATCACAATTGTAGAGTCTTACGGGACCCTAAAAAATAATTAGTATGAACACATTAATCGTGTGAGTTTAAAAAGTTCATAAGTTAATGATTGCCTTCAAATGTAACGAGTCTGTAGTATTCAAGGGTTGTAAGGATAATGTAAATAACTTAAGGGTAAATTGTGTAAAAATCAGTGGACTGTAAGTGGGGTACCTACGGGGAATTTATTTATGACGTGGAAACGAAAAATCAGGGAAAACTTACACGATAGGGGAAAGTTTAGTTTGAAGGTAACTTACTATTTTTTTACCCGACTGCAAGAATAGGGTTATTTTTTTCGCGTCTATCTTGTATGTTTTTATCTTATTATTATTAATAAATAGGTATACCTACATTTACAGAATCGGAAAATATTGTATTGAAGAACGAAAATAGAGCTATCCAATAGCGAAAACCAAATTACAATTCGTTTAGCAGTTTTTAATAAAATTGTATAAGTAACTGAAAAATAAACAAACAGACAGACATGAATTTTTTAAAACTATGTTTTTTGTTATTACTACTTTTTTAAAACCCCTATTAGAAAAAGTAGTATAAACATTTCCTACATGAAGTTGGTGGCTTATTGCCAACAAAAAAAGTTAATTTTACAAAAACACAAAAATTATCATCGCAATCTGTTGAGCCGTCCGTCTTCGAGAAATCGTTGAACATACATAAATATATTTAAGTACGTGACGATTTGAGAACCCCTCCCTTTTTTGAAGACGGTTTTTTAAAAAAATTGGGAAGTTCGCACTGTGACACAAGTCCTTTACCTTTATCTACGGAAAATTCGTCTAAAACAATCCGACTAAAACAATTCGTCTAAAAAACAATTCTACTAATAACAATTCGACTAATAACAATTCGTCTATAACAATTCATCTAAAACATTACCAGTTAACAAAAGCATAGTTTACAATAATAGAGCCAGTAAACAATAATCTATACGAGGCAAACATTAAAAGACATCTACCCTACATCTTATTTTTCTTACTATCGCAGTTTCCCAAAAGAAACTAAAAAAAAACACTAATCAAACTGAACAATAGACTCAAACTCAGTTGTTCCATAAAAGATTCCTAAATAAAGTAAGGAAGGCTTTAGAAAACCAAAGTTTTCTTTTATCTATCGTATAGCACGCACTATAAAGCAAATGTCGTCCATTTACAAACCGTACCTCTACGGATCTACCCTCGAAATAGACATCAAGGTCGAATTGTACAAGTTACGCGTGTAAAGGAATAATAGATTGTAGTTTTTAAGAGGAAAGGGTACCGGGGGCTCTCTCCATAAAACTATTACAAACGAAGTCGACTGTTTTCTCCCTGGATAATAACTTATAACTGCCATGACCATGCCCCTATTTTTTGTTAAGTATTTTTTATTTTTTGAATCTTCATTTCTATGTTAATTAGAAAATGAAAAAAAAACAAAAAATAGGGCATAGTCATGGCAGTTAGGTATAGGTTTTATGGCACAAAAATATTTGTGATAGTGTCATTATCCAGGGAGGAAACAGTCGACTACGTTTGTATGGAGAGAGCGCAGGTACCCTTTCACCTTAACGAACGAATGAATGCTTTGAGAGAGAATGTTCCTATTGATAATGTCGATTTTGAACTGTGCCGCTCACGCAGTCTGCTACAGTTGATCGTAGATGATCTTTAACAATAAACCGGCCAAGTGCGAGTCGGACTCGATAAGAATCCATGGATGTGACTTTAATTGCTCCATTTCAAATAATACCTTCAAATATTTGTAAAATTGACCTTTGTGAGCGTGATCACATAAAAAAAAACCCCATGAGTTTCTTGTGCCTTCTTCTCATTGGTGGGCGCGTTCCGAAGGCACACATCCTAACTTAGTTTTTGAGACGATTTCAAGTGATCACTATATATACATAAGCATCGAAAGAAATAAAGAAATTTGACTTTGACTTTGTATGTTAGCCCCACCTTAATTTTGTTTTTTTGTTTTAGTAGATATTTGTTGTTATAGCGGCAACAGAAATACATAATCTTTGAAAATTTATGCTTTCTAGCTATCACGATTCATGAGATACAGCGTGACAGACAAACAGTGAAGTCTTAGTAATAGTCATGTGGTAATAGGGTCCTGCAGTGCTTTTCAAACTAACTGGTTATTGTTGTGAAATTCCAAAACACTTGAAGTCGGTTCCTCTAGCCGATAAGTTTGTTGTCTGCCTTTACCTTAAAATCCACTCGAAAATTGAATGTCGTTTTCAATTTCTTACGCAATTTATTATATTACTTTCAGAAAAGTGCTAAATAATATACCTAGTATATTTAGAACGTACCTAAATCTTGCTGAAAAAGTTAATTTAATCAAGTGTACGTGCTCTGAAAGCTTAGTCTTGTATACCACTTAGTTACGGGTCTATTCAGGTTGTTTCGAAGAAAGTATACCTATAGTCTATTCAAAAACCAGAGAGAAATTAGGTCATTTGGCAATTCTTCTTCAAGTTTCAAACTTTAGTACAACACACACAAAAAGTTAATGAAAATCGCAAGTTTTTGCAAGATACCGCACGATCATTTATTGGAACGAAGTTCCTTATCGCGGGTTGCCGACCTAGCCGAGAAAAAATGTTACGCGTTACGAAAACATGAAACGAGAAACAGTAATTTTTTTACCTGATAATTAAAAAAAAAAGATGTACTTAAAGGAACTTTGTTCCAAATGCGTGTCCCGCTACATGTTTATTTTTTTTATAGTAGTTTATATTAGTAATAATAATATTGATTTTTAGATCTAATTTAGATAATAAGCTCAATATTTTGATGCTATTACATGCACGATTTTCACGAGACAGGAGTTACCTATATATAATTGTCACAGATTATGTATTTCTGTTGCCGCTATAACAACAAATATATTACTGTATTTATTGGGCATCCGTTTAACATCAGGTGGACCAGTAGGATACAGCCTTGTGACAGACAGACAGTGGACTCTGAAACGAGAAACAGTAATTTTTTTACCTGATAATTAAAAAAAAAAAGATGTACTTAAAGGAACTTTGTTCCAAATGCGTGTCCCGCTACATGTTTATTTTTTTTTATAGTACTTTATAATAGTAATAATAATAAGCCCGCAGGGCACCTTGAGGCGAGGTGACGGGGAGTAGCGACCCCGCGGTCCCGAGTGCTCCAGGGGGAAGCAACCGTTCCTCATCTCCGGCTGGCCTTAGTTGGCTGATCGGAGTGAACAATGACGAGGAAGCGGTCCCCCGCCTCTGGCTTGCCTTCACCGGCCGTCCAGAGTGGAGTCGCAAGAGTATATTCGAAGGATATATGCCGCACGTAAGTGGTGAGTGGGCCAGGTAGGCTGGACCCTCAGGGAGCCCGTGACCTGAGTTTAAAACCCAGTGTGGCGTCACTATCCTTAAGCCACTCTCGTCCCTGTTGCCCCCTTGCTGTAATTTACTCAGCTGATTAGGGTGGCCCAGTTTGAGAGTTGGCGAGTCTCCGCCTGCCACTTTTACATGTTTGTTGAACATTGTTACGGCAGGTGCCATAGTACCCATAGTTCCCCAGTATCCAGTCCACTACCATCCCATCACAATAGCCCAAGTAGTAGTTTTCTCCTGTAGTTTATCAATAGTTCTATTCAAACCGGAGGTTGTCCTTGGCTGCATTTTATGGTGCAGACAGGGATAATCGCCGGTTTGATGTCCACATCATACTTTGCCATTAAACTTGTTATTGTAAAGGGCCTCTACGTGTTGGCTTCGGCCCCACGCATGCCTTCCAAAGGTCCGGGACTCCATAGTCCCGTGATATAGGACATATAACAAACAAATAATAATAATATTGATTTTTAGATCTAATTTAGATAATAAGCTCAATATTTTGATGCTATTACATGCACGATTTTCACGAGACAGAAGTTACCTATATATAATTGTCACAGATTATGTATTTCTGTTGCCGCTATAACAACAAATATATTACTGTATTTATTGGGCATCCGTTTAACATCAGGTGGACCATCTGCTCATAAACCCCTTTCACATACAAAACATTAAAAGCTAATTCTCTTAACCGGCTAATTTGAAACTGTTCGTTCACATTCAACTGAATTCAATGAGTGCTGAGATTAGCCAGAATTGAGTTCGAATCGATTATCGATTTCAAACTCGATACAAAACTGTAACTCGGCGTAATAGACGATTGAATTTCGATACCGAGCATAATAGGCGAAATAAGTGAGTAGGTACTCTTTAGTCTATAGGGATGCTTGAATGTCATTAGGAAAAATGAGATTATTTTTTTTTGGGAGTTACTTAGAGCTATTTTTAGAGGACTCTGGAGATACAATTGTTACATTTTTAAGAAGGTAATTTTGGGAGTGGAAAATTTTGTAGGGGAAATAAAGTGAAATCGTACAGAGGTGTAGTGTCAGATCAAAAATAATATTTTGTATAAAACTAAAAGTATTATTTTAATTTTAAGTTCGGGAAAAAGACCCTAAAATAAATACTGAAAATTTAACGAATTTTCAAGATCTGGCAACACCATTGTTGTCAGCGAGTCGGTAGGAAAATAATAATGATTTTGTCACATTTTTTAAATTCTTTAAACTCTGGCTAAATAAGGATTATTATTCCAAACAAAAATATTATTTACTTTTCATATATTATTTAGTTTTGGTAAAGTCTGTGTGTTTGGTTACACACTCTAAAAACAAAACTTCAGTACAATTTAACATAAACTTAAACTCGATCTTTGCAGTCCATTTAAAACATTTCGTGCAAACTTCTAACCATCAATTTTACTTTGCACGAAGCCTAAATAGAAAATTAACCCTAATTGTAAAACTAACCTAAGCCTTAAACACTTAGAAATAATCTACTGTTTCTGTAACTTAGTATTTAGTAAACTGCTGAGTAATCAATATTATTATTAAATGTGGTTCGAATAGATAAAATATTTCAATTTAGCACACAGATAGTCATTATTAAGTACTAGCAACCCGTTTCGGCTTCGCACGGCTATATTATGCATGTATTATACATATAAACCTTCCTCTTGAATCACTCTATCTATTAAAGAAACCGCATCAAAATCCGTTGCGTAGTTTTAAAGATCTAAGCATACGACTTTATTTTATATACTATGTAGTGATTTTAGAAAATTCAACCCCGCTGTAGGTATGTGATAAAATTTCAAAATTTCAAGTATTTGCACTTGCCATTTTGAATTTTCATCACTACATACATTATCGTTGTGGTTCCTTTTCCCCTCTAAATATTTTTATCCAAGCTCCTTACGTAACATCATGTTTTCATAATCCAAAAAGCTCAGCAAAAATCTTTAAAAATTCCAAGTCAGGGGTGATAAACGGGTTTTCCACGTCACCACGTGAAACGTTTAAAGGAACAAACTTGTTAGAGCTACCCATGATTGATTACTCCTGACTTTGTATGAAGATGTTCTGATAACGGTGCTGGTAAGAATTTTACATGTTTTTATCACCTTTAGCCTTTAAAGACTGAATGGGAGACCTTTGTGAAAGGGTATCTGCGCGCTCTCCATACAAACGTAGTCGACTGTTTCCTCCCTGGATAATGACACTAGAGCAAATATTTTTGTGCCATAAAACCTATAACTGCCATGGCTATGCCCCTATGTTTTGGTTTTTTTCATTTTCTAATTATCATAGAAATTAAAATTAAAAAAAAAAATTAAAAAAAAATACGGGCATGGTCATTGGTCGTGGCTGTTATAAGTTTTATGCACCAAAAATATTTGCTCTAGTGTCATTAT
The DNA here is from genome assembly GCA_907269075.1 of Idaea aversata. NCBI lineage: Eukaryota > Metazoa > Arthropoda > Insecta > Lepidoptera > Geometridae > Idaea > Idaea aversata. Next base: position 11,776,155 of record OU026101.1, read on the forward strand.
CCAGGGACAAAACAGTCGACTACGTTTGTAATAGTTTGTATGGAGAAAGCCTCCGGTACCCTTTCCTCTTAAGATGTGATATAAAGCTTGTAGGTTTATAGAAAACCTAAAAAGATTTCTATAAAGACCGGCCAAGTGCAAAGGCAGAACCCTAAAAATGAGCGTAGGTTAAGTTCTATTGGCATTTACTATCAATTACATAACGATAAGGATAATTTTACAAGCACTACCTAATCTACATTTTGAATTCTTAAACTAATAAACACAAATAATTCGGGACACCACTTAACGGTTCAAGTAAGTATCACAAAGCCACTGGCGACAGAATGAACCAAGTTTCATCATTTTATTCTATAGACACATGAAATACGAGTATTACAATAAACAAGATGTTGCCAGAAACGACGCTCTGACGTAATCGAATAACACTAAACGTGCATTAAAAGTCGTTGTTACAAGCATTTCAATGTTTATAATGTTCCGAATTTTGTAGAGCTCGTTTTATTCAAAGCAAAGATTTTCATTAACTAGGTATCTGCCGATTTAAATACTTTGCCTGTGTCTGACCTAAGGGTAGAAAGTCTAAAGAGGTACCTCTTTATTTAAGTAAACACCCATCAATATATAAAACCTCAAATTCATATTTTTTCAAACACAAAGTGCTTATTAATTCAAAAGGTTCTCTCTCTCAGCCCTTTTTACACTTCAATAATAAATTAAGCGTCTGGTCAACAGCCAAAAACCCAAGTTGATGGGCCGAATTTTTTTTAATTATTCATTTATGATGTTTCAAGCAATTTTCTAGTTAATAAAAATATATTTGTTGATATTAATTGGGAAGGCAATTTATGGAAAAAAGTTAATGGTCGGCAATTTTTAAATGGACACAGCCACAAAATATGTATACCTATAGTACGTCCAGTTAACTAGTGAGATTGAGGGTTACCAAGCCACCAAAATAAATAAATATTAATTTGCTTTGGGTTTTCACCCGACTACAGCGAAACCAAAAGAGAGAGCTTTGTTTTTGGGCATTTTCATTTTTATTTTATTTTAATTATTAATAAATCTTTATTTATTGCCAACGTAACATACAGGGTAAAATATAAATATAAAAAATGATACACTAAGGTTATGGTTTTGGCCAAGCATCATAGTATGAAGTCACAACTGTCAAAAGATGTATGATTATTAAAATTAGACCCGATTACGAACAAAACCACGTTCAAAATTATGAAAAAAAGAAAATATTCTGTGGATAGCCGTGGGCGTACGCCATCTTGCTTAAATTAATAGTAACTTAGTATTATATTTCAATTTCAATTTATTTATTGTTTATCACAGGTAATAGGTTCTATATTATGAACCTTAAGGCAAGGTGGCAAATGACCACGGGTATCCATGGAATATTTTCTTGTTGTAAACTTAATAGAGCGAAATTTTTTCCGTAATCGAGAGTAAGTTATTAGTATTTTGATTAAGTTTTTTATTGAATTTTCATGACTTATAATTATAGTACTTTAAAGCATTTGTTAAAATAATAAGTATTGAAAGCTCTAACAACTTAAAGCACTTTAGTTTCGTTCGTAGCAATGTAAAAAATATCTAACTTAAAACGAGACACGTGTTACTTAAAAAGTCATAGCTAAGTTAGAAGTTACATTAACGCCTTCAAAACTTACCTACTTCAATTTATATTAACACAAACCCAGCTAAGTAGTTTCAACTTAAATTAACTTGCGTATACAATTTGCATAAAACATGCAAAAATATATGAAATTCCATTGTTAAGAAAATAACTTTAATTTTGAATTTGTTTCGTTTAATTTTAAAGAGGTCTGTGTCTGTTATTTTGTATTTAAGTGATTGTTATTTTATGCTATTGTAAAGTTTAGTTTAAATGAACGATTACTGTAAACAACTCAGTCTATAAATTTTCGTTATACTATGCTTCACCGATAAACTTGTTACTTGTATTCACCTACTGTGCCGTTTGCCGGTTGGCAATTGGAGGTAGGTGGATAACTTGCTGCGATCTCGGAAGAGGAATCATACCTGACCGTCATACAGTGCAAACTAGTACGGAGGGTAGATGCTAAATCTGACGCTGCGAATTATGATTTAAAACTTGTTTTAATTCTCATTTCTATAATTAGCCGTAGTGTATTGTTCTATGAAATAAAACATTTATTTATTTATTTATTTTATTTATTTATAATGAGGGATTCTTAACAATTAGTTTTATTATGCTTCGATTCCGAACCACTCAAAATGTGGCGCTCTCTAAAAGAGATTTTAACTGTTAAATCCAGAAAATAATTGATACTGACGTGCGAGCGCACAGTTATCGCACATAAGTTTTGGTTGCAGAGCGAAGAGAAAAATAAACAAGTCCCTTTAATTTTTTATGTTTTTTATATGTGTGTGGGAGGTTAGTATCTCTAACGCTTTTTCGTTTCACGTTTTCGTAACGCGTAATATTTTTTCTCGGTCTCTCCAACCTGCGATAAGGAACCTCATTCCAAAAATACTAATTTACTTCGTATTTTCTTTGCTAAAATAAAAAATAGGTAAGATTCAGTAGTCTGAAGGCTAAGGTTTAGATTTCCTCAAAAATTTTCACGAAAATTTCGGGCTTTTCCTTGAAATCCGAGAGTTAACTATCTAATCATTTTACATTTGTTTTTTGTTCGTGCACATAGAGAGCAGCACCGTCTATCGAGGTATAATGGAACAAAATTTTCAGAATCCCTCATTTGAAGATAGTAGTAATTTTTATATATACGCTTTTATTTTGCAAAAAATGATTAATCTATCTATAAGATTTTTTGTTTGTTGGTAACGATTTGGTTCCGAAGCCTCTGGACCGACTTTAATGAAACTTAGTATGAGAATACATTGATTTATTGGAAGTAACATAGGCTACTTTTTATCCCGATATTCCCACAGGATCGGGACTTGGACAGGAAACGGACAAAACTGCGGGTCGCAGCAAATCTTAAATAATAAGACAACGTTCCTACCCTCTTACTTACAGCTAAGCTACGACTGTTTTACTTAACAAATCCTACCTTTCTCATCCCAAAACAAAACAATCTACAACAGCAAGCTTCATCTTGGGTGAGGTACAGTTTACCCGACCCGAGTTATCTCCAGATAAATTATATACGTCAGGTTATGACATATGATCCTCTATCTAGTACCTATATATATACACAACTAGTAAAAATGCAGACTACAAACTTAAAGGACTATTGGAGCTTTTTAATCCTACACGATTTGTAAAGTTCATTTAAATATTTACTAGTTTGTAACTGGTTACGGCAAAAACATTAAAAAAGTATTTTTTGTTACTGGTTACAAAACTCAGTTACATAAGCGGCCGAGGTAATTGACAATCGTCATTTAAGTTTAAGGGCGGCCAAACTCAAACTTTGTGTAGTTTTTAAGCCCTGACGCAAAACGACGGGGTCGTATTATACCTCCCGAACAGCTGAACCGATTTTGATTTAGTTTCTTTTGTTTGAAAGGTGACTTAGCGGAGTGTGTTCTTAGCTATGTTTGATCGAAATCGGTTCAGCCATCTGAAAGTTATGGGGGATAAGTTCGGGGGTTTTTTAATTCAAAAAATATTTATTTTTAATATATTTTCCAGTTTTAATTATTATAGATATGTCATATTTATTAAATCTTTGTTTAGAAATCAAAATGTAACTTTTTTATAATCTGCGGAACAATAACATAATTTTAAGCTAATAACTGGTAATAAATAGCAAAACATAGGGAGTAAAGAATAATAATTCTCATTTCGGAAGCCACTTCAAAACACTGACCAAGAGCGGAGTGTGTGTAAGTCGGTGACTCTGCGTTTATCAGACAACAAAACTCGTTGACCGTTCAATTTGAAGATAAATGTTCGTTTGTCTTCAAATTAGACTGCTGGCGACTTCTTTGCCCAAAGGGTGAACCTGGCTATCCAATGAGGAAATGCCTGCCAGCTTTATGGGGACGATGCCGCATGGAGATGCTATGGGCAGGGTTTTCTATTCATGAATTTTATATGTATTTATTTTAACTGTATTTTATTTTTTTAAATTTTAATTAGGTAGTATTAAGTAGGTATATTCTTTTATTTTTATTAAGAATAAATTTCTAAAAAAAAAAACAAAAGGTTGGCTGTAAAGTCGGTTTACGGACGATAATTTTACGTGATAACGTTATAAAAAAACGATGTAAAATTGAGTTTTTTTTGTTATTCCTTTAATTTTTTTCCGTTTTTTTTTCTCTTTTTTTCCTTTATCACACCATAACACAAGCCCAGATGAGCGATATTATTATTAAATACTAAGTAAGTTACCATGACGCGTCTGGTCATATTACCATGACGCATGACGTCACACAATATTACCGTGACACTTTTTTGTGAATGCAGATGTTCCACCAATTTATTAGATGTTTTCACGTCAAAATGCGTTTATATTGAGCAGTCGAGGACAATCGCTTGATCGAAAAGTCTGTCTTCTGCGTTTACCCTAAGTACCTACAATAGGTACCTAATATCATTCATCTTGCTAACTAATAACATAAGGGTTATCTTGGAAACTTGTTAGCTAAGGACAACATGTGATTATGGCTACTCTGTTACTAAACTGGGCTTTGTAGAGTTAAATGACAGAGTAGAAACTTTGAACATTTACAGTTGTTATATAAATAAATAAATAAAATAAATATTTCAGGACATATTACACATCGCCATCCAGCCCCAAGCTAAGCAACTTAATGCTTGTGTTATGGGTGCCAGATAACGGATAAACTACTTATATACTTTTTTTTTTTTGTAAATATATACATATTATACGTATAGGAAACACCCAGAATTAACCAGAAACAAGAATTTATGGTCAGCATAAATACTTGTTCCCGGCGGGAATCGAACCCGCAGCCTTCTGCGTCGCAGTCGGGTGTTCGCCCGACGCGCCACAGAGGTCGTCAAATAACTTTTTATTGCCTATTTTATGTTAGTTATTTTAAATTTTCTATGTATTTATGTATTTTGTTTGGTGTCAATGATGTGTCCACGTAATAGTGGACTTACAGATAAAATCCCTTTAAATTTATTTCTAAGTCAGACTTTTTACATTTCCTCCTTTTAAAACTAACATAGTTATTTTAACGACTAATATTATTAAAACGGAATGATTATCATGATTTTTTTGAAGCTTTATGAACATAATGGTAAATATTTCGTTTTAAGAAACATTTGTTTATTGCTCGTGGTCCCATCGTGGAGTTCTAGTGGTCGATCTATAATTTTAGGCTTTGTTTTTGCATGTGGTTCTATCAATCGAACCATTTTTGGAGGTACGAGGTGGTGTGTACCTCCAAAGGGAAGATCTTCCACCGGGCAGGTGTTGTACCCGGTAGGCCGCGGCCCGACAATGTTTCGTTGGAACTTGTCTAAGAGGTTATCTTCAGAAAAACTTCGCTTGCGCGATCTAGGATCTCCGATCGGCTTAGTGGCGCCATCTGTTGGTGGCGATGTGAAGCGTCGCTACACATCGTTATAATGATACTAGCTTTTACCCGCAACTTCATCTGCGTAGGAAATGATTTTTCTAAATCCTTTCTTATCGGATGCCTACGTCATACAAAGAACGCACCCTCCAATTAAAATTTCAATTTATTTATTGTTTGTCACAGGTAATAAGGTTCTTAAAAATAGCAATATAACATAGTTCCTTTGTAACAATACCACTAGGTGTACAATAATTTTAGTATTAAGCCACAATTCAGTTTTTCAAGAATCACATGTCATTTGAATTAAACACAGCAAATAATAATAATGTTAAGTAAGTCCAACTTTCAGGTCTCTACATGCAGCGGTTAAGGCTGTGCATTGATCTGTCAGTCAGTAAGTCAGTCATTCACGACAAAGCATTTTATATGTATAGATTATCAAATACAATAATGTACCTTTATTAGATTCAGAATATCATTTGACAGCTGTCATTTTCAAATGTCTTTTGTTTTGAGTGTCTTATTTTTGTTTCCGATCGTCTTTTGTTTGATCGTCAAAGGAGCTACGTGGGCTACGTAAATGAATATTAATGGCACTACGAAAAACAGTGTTCTCCTTCGTGATAACATTAATGGAACGACCACGAGAAAATCTTCGAAAATTGAATTTTGAGAAAAACCCAAAAAGTTATTTTATATTAAATTGTTATTATAAAGTTTTTACATAGTTTTCTCACAAATACAATGGTGCAAAAATACTTAGAAAGCGTTTTCCCAAAAACTCCATTTTCGTTATTTCTTAATAGACGGAATCGATGCTGCCCTCGTAGGGCAGCATCGATTCCGTTCTCTAGAGAATTATGTATCAGGAAGGGATATCGAGTGAGATTAGTGTTAGTTGTTAGTTGTGACTGTGACGGCTGCCAGCAATTATTTGTCAGATGATTGATTATGAGGACATGCCAGTTAATATAATACGTGCAAATTAATAAGTTTAACATAATAGTCCTGGTGATATGGGTCAATTTCCATCACTGGTGGATGAGATGGGATAATATTGTAGGACATTTCACATGGCACCATCTAGCCCCATAAGGCTTATGTTATGGTGATCAGATCAATGATGAAATACTTATATTCAATGTGAATTCATGCGGATCATTGAATAAATAAATTTTAATTTGACTTTATAATTAAGTATAAATAAGTAAATTCATACTAATTTTAGAAAGTGAAAGTCAATTTTTTTATTCATTTGGAATCATAAAAATTGCATGGGAATCACTTTGAATTGTCTTAAAAACTGTTTTAGGCTGTGCACATACGGGAACACCAAGCCCAGAAACAAATATCAGTACATAAATATTTATTTGAGGCGGGAATCGAACCCGCAACGTTTTCGCAGGGAGGTCTTCGCTCAACGCGCCAAAGAGGTATATTGGAATATGTTTTAGACTAGAATTATCCAGCATCTATACTGTACTAAGAGGGTCTCAGAAGCAAAGAACTCGTCATCAAGTCTGGGGTCAATTAAGCCGCGGCTTTCATGATTCATCACGTTTTTTTTCATCGTAACAGCAATGAAGTATCCATTCAGATGCCACCATTTTCAACTTGGTGGCAAAAAACTCTCAAATCTGGCTTGAATAGGTCAATTTTAAACAAATAGTTCGCAATTTAAATCTGAAACCACATTTAAAAATGAATAAATGAACGTTCCAAAATTAAAAATATCAAAGCGGCCAGTATCATACGCTACATTAATTTACCTCGACTGAGGTTTAACGAAAATAGTCCAATTCTATTGAAAAATTAATGCTTTGGAACTTACTAAGTAGGTTAAAAGGTCGGGACCTTTTCTTTTTAATTTGGAATAGCTTAACGCCTTCATGCCTTTTGCAAGAAAAGTGGGGGTTGATTATACCATTCATTACAGAGTTACAGAGAACAATGTTATTTGAGGGCTAACGCAGATTGCATACTAAAACTAAAGTGTTGGTCAATAACTTACATATCAAAGGCCTATGGAACTACTTATGAAAATAACCAGTTCCATACACAAAAAAAGCGTGCAAACTTATATAAATGTGGGTCAATAAAATAGCTGTTCTTGGTAGTGTATTTTAATGTTTAACAGTTAAATTATGAGGAGACAGACAAACATACACACATACAAACATACATTGCGGTCAAAAACATATCCTTCCCTTTGCCGTAGTCGGGTAAAAATTGATGTTAAAAATACGGCGTTTTAATCGTGCAGATCTTTTTAAAAATAAAACTGAACAATATCATTAATAAAAGACCTCAGAAACTACTTACGGAGAGAACTTCTATTTACAGAAATAGCGGGCAAACTTTCATAAATTCAGGTCAATAAAATGGCGACTTTTAAAAAATATCGGGTCTTGAAACATTTTAGAGCTATTGAATGAATCTCATTTATTTGCACAAAATATAGTACAAAGACGTGATTATTAATATATTTTAAGAGCACTTTGCGTAGTATGCAAATATTATTTAGATTTATATTGAATTAAAATATTACATAATGTTAATTTTATTTGTGGCACGGTGGGAGAACAGATGCCTGTGAAGCAGAGGTTGTGGGTTCAATTCCCACATTTAAAAAAATATTTTCATTACTCATACTCCGAAAGTAGGTCTTGAAGAGCGTGCAGAAAATAAAACTTCCAGCCCTAGGGACAATCACTTTCACTGACAGCTGTCATGTCAAATTATGGCTTCGCACGACTCATGCATACTACGAGAGTTTAGCACTTAGTAGGTTTTTTCTCAGTAATCGAATTCAAGTAGATATATTTAGTTCAAGATATCATATTTAATAAAATAAATATAAAGACGAAAATGGTCAAAGCGACGTATGACCATGCTGCGCCGCCGCCCGCGCCCTGTCGAGATGTTGATAATGTGACTTTATGCGACTGTGCGGTCAGTGTCGTTCCTTGAGTAAAAAAAAACTGGCAGGAAATGCTTGCATGCATTTTGAATTATTTTAAACGTTTTAATTAGTATTATCTTTTGTTATTTTATTATGTTACACAAACCGTGTTACATTAAACTGTAATTTAAATCTACGGACTTCGCGTCATTTCCCAGTGTTGGATTACTCATTAATAAAAATCTCTTCGGTATATACCGACGTATTTGAGTATTGAATACAAATAGCAAAAACCTAAAAAAATCACTACTTAATGTATAACCTCTTTGGTCCCAACCTTGTAAGAGGATCAGGTAGTATGGAGTCTCTCATTCACTCTCGTTGTTAGGAAAAATGTTATGTATTATTCGTAATGAAAAGCACAGTGTTTACCTCGGGTGAAAGACTCATTTAGTCCCTCGAACTCCGTCTCGGGACTTTAATGAGTGACTTTCACACCTAGGGTAACAATATACTATTATGTACTGATATTTGTTTTCGGTCTGGGCTGTAGGTATGTATATTTTAAGTAACGATATATTCCAAGAGAAAAGTTATTTAAGGGAATTAGCCTACAAATGAGGTACCTAAATAGCTGAAAAGTGCCAATTTCGCTGTAGTAATAAAAAATACAAGTATAAAAAATAAAATAAAAGAACAAAAATAAAAAAAACAAAGAAAAGTAGGTATACAAGTCTTAGTATTAATATCCCTGGTCTGGCTACCATAACACAAGCCTAAATTAGTTACTTAGCTTGGGGCTAGACGGCGCTGTATAAAGTTCCTTACAATATTATATTTATTTATTTGATTAGATTTATAAAACCTTGCGTCAATAAAATGGCGAATCAGTCGTGACAGATCTTGTCAATATAATAAAACTAGCGACCCGCTCCGGCTTCGCTCGGTAATATTATACATAAAAACCTTCCTCTTGAATCACTTTATCTATAAAAAAAATCACAATAAAAATCCGTTGGGTAGTTTTAAAGATTTAAGCATACATAGGGATACAGGGACAGAGAGAGCCACTTTGTTTTATACTATGTAGTGAAGTGATAGTGATGATAGTGTGGCATCTCCATGTTTTTTTTTCAGATTTTTACTAACTATTGGTCAATTACTAGTCTATGATCTGTGTGAGCCCTAAGATGGTAAATAAAGTTGAATCTAAAAGCACATTGCGTTCGGAGGGTTGGCTTTTATTTGCTTTTTTTTGTTATTTAACTTTCTTTGTCTTTTTCGACCGTGATACAACGAACTTTGTTCAAATGATGGTGAAGTAATTTGAAGGGTTCTAAGAAACGCTGATTTAGAAAGTTTAACCGAAATATTTTCAACCTGAAAAAGTCTCTTTTGTGAAAAAAGAACACCTAGTAGGTATGAGTAACAAGTTATTTACCTAGGTTTTTTGTGATTATGTTAATTTTGAACCAAATAGACACTAGATTTGTAAGTAGTAGTCTTCTATAATTGGCTCTACCTACTTCATTATCATCATTACATAGTATAAAGTAAAGTCACTTTTCGCCGTCCCTATGTCTGCTTAGATCTTTAAAACTACGCAACGGATTTTGATGCGGTTTTTTTAAATAGATAGAGTGATTAATAAATAAATAAATAATAAAGAATTTCATCGCCATCGGTTTAGTAGTTTTTTCGTAAAGGAGTAACAAACATACACACAAACTTTCAGATCTATAAAGATAGTAGTTACATTAATATGTAATAGTAATACATTAATACAAGAAAAAAATTTTTTTTAATAGGCTCTATGGAGTTCGATGCTGTTACAAGCATCATTGTCACGAGGCTGGAGTTGAAGGTAGATCTTGATAGTTAGAGGCGACCATATCGGGCTACCTCCCTTCGCGTGTGTTTGCTACGTGCGTTTAATATCTGTCCCCTACTCTCGTCACTGATCTCACTCCTAACTCGATCCTGTACTCAAAAGATGACAAAAAACATGGTAAATAAATTTTAAATAACTTTAGTAGCGAAAAGACTATTTTAGTTTAAAATCCTTTATTTATCCTACACACAGGAAAAAAGGTTACTTGAAGCACGAAAAAATCCTTTCCTGCTTAGACGCTAGAGAATAAATTACTTAGTTTTAGAAAAATATCTTTAAATTTTAATTTAAGCCACGTGCGTCCATTAGTTGAACCCGTCGAACAGTGGCTTCTTAACTTAAAAGCAATACTCTTAAATTAAGAATACTGTTTATTACACAAAAAGAGATAGACGTCAAACTTATAACACCCCGTTGACCTCGTCGTTTTTGCGTCAGGGGTTAAAAAACAAGAAATTATTCTGTAGCGTCTAAGGATTATATTTTCTTGCCTCTGTGCAGTTACATACGATGGGTAAACTCCAATGCAACTGCATTCATTATTACTGTGGTCACATGAAAGATGGAATTGTTGTCATGTGTGGAAACTACAAACGTTCTGGGGGTGACAAACGCGGTGCAAAATTAAACAGGTCACCTTGCCTGCCTTACTGCTTGGCTACATGGTTTTGGCGGCTAGCGGAGCGGATATTGTTTAACACAATGAATAAATACTGGCTGACAAGAAGGCAAGACCATTGACAAGTTAAAAGAAACATAAATAGAACACTTAAAACAAAAATATTGTACACCGTGTGGGAAAAAATGGGCATCTGGGACATCTGGGACATGGGGCAATATAATAATATAAAATTACGTTTTTGTATTATTAAGATATTATTTAAAACTCAGGAAACAGAGGAACATGTTTATTAATTTTTTTAAGTTTTGTAGGTTATATTAACCTATATTTCTTAAGGTTTTTATAGGTTCTAGGTTTTATAAAAATAATCTCTTTTAAGGTAAATATGTTGTTACCTAGAAGTTCTTTTTAATTTTTTTATGTGGCATTATTCGGGAAGGAAATAGAGAAATAGGTACATACAGAAAACGATTCCTGCATACCCTATTAATTACTTATTTTACAGAAACGATAATAATAATTACCCAAATAATTGTGGCTTAATAATTATGCCATTTTCCACTGTGTGCTTTTTTGATAAACATTGATCAAACTTTGATCAAACAATGGATTTCAGCCAATACTAGACTCTTTCGTAAGAGTACCTTATTTGCTTGGTGCTTAACGTTCTAGCGACTGGTTTTACTAACACTAGAAAAAAAGTAAATAAAAGAAAGGTATCTAGAATAAGAAAGAAGATAACGTCTGAAGATTGTATTGTATGAGTTAAGAACTTTCTCCTTCAAGTAACCCTTCCTTTTAGCTTCGCTATAGTTGGGTAGAAATACCTTGTTACAACCACGCCGCTTGTCGCTAAGGCCATATTTCGTGGCCTACTAGCTAGCTAGGTCACTGGAAAATGCATCGTAGTAACGTAGGCTACCCGTATTTTCAGGAGAATGAAGTATTTTGCTGCGGGAGTCTATAAATTTTGGTGCTATAGTCTGTATTTCTTGTAAATCTCTTATGTCTTTTGAAATATTGAGTTGTTTGGGAAGAATGTAATCCATTTTTTAAAGCTCCCTCCTATTTTGAAGTTGGTTAAAAAGAGATAAGGGTTACTCAAAGCATTATCTGGTAAACACGGCATAAGAGCCGGTTTTTATACCCATGCCAGTTCTAGGTTTAACGAAGAACCTTTTATAATTCACTAGCTGCGCCCCGCGGTTTCACCCGCGTAAGTCCCGATCCCGTGGGAATATCTGGACAAAAAGTAGCCTATGTGTTAATCCAGGTCTCCAGCTATCTAGATACCGAGTTTCATCGCAATCGGTCCAGAAGTTTATGTGTGAAGGAGTAACAAACACACACACACAAACTTTCACATTTATAATATTAGTAGGATTACAAAAATTATTATAAGTATACTAGCGACCCGCCCCGGCTTCGCACGGCTATATTATGCATGTATTATACATATAAACCTTCCTCTTGAATCACTCTATATATTAAAAAAACCGCATCAAAATCCGTTGCGTAGTTTTAAAGATTTAAGCATACATAGGGATATAGGGACATAGGGACAGAGAAAGCGACTTTGTTTTATACTATGTAGTGATAGTGATAGTGAAGAAGATGGCTTCTGCTCGCGGCTTCACCCGCCATTTCTCCGTCTTACGGGTGAAATTTCGAAAAATGTTTTCCTTAGTCCACAGAAGCGGACCGAAGCAGTAGCGGAGCGGCGTTTCCACAATCCACAAACAGAAGGCGTGTTTTTCGTGAACTTTATGTCTAAATATCATGTGTCTAGAACCAACGCAGAGTTTAATAGGATTTTTTTATTTTATTTTACTTATATTTAAATATATTTTTTTGTAGGTAAGTATAATTTAAACCACTTTACTAAAAAGTTAAAAATAATCGTTAACGACCCTTGAACTTGGCTTAACTCCGGTCTGCCACAAAATATTTCATGACCGGATTAACACGCGGATTAACTTGTTCTACGGATAAACATAAATTTTGTTATTCAGCGGAAAAATTGCAGTTATATTTTAAACGTTTCTGATTTATAATAATAATTATGGCGAGTGAAATCACGGTTAAATATATTTAAGTTTATTCTCTATTTAGATAACGGGTAATACGGGCCTTAGAAGGTTTTTTGAAAACCTTGATATCAGTGAAAAAAACTGGTTGCCTGTAAAGTCGGTATACGGGCGAAAGTTTTACGTGACAACAACTGTGCTCGAGTGGAAGGGACGCGTGCCTTTCACTTTTTATGTCTGTCTCTCTCGCTCTTAGGCGGGCTAACCATGCCCGCGTGCCTCTCACTCGCTCTCATTGTGAGCGCATAACGTCAGCGGAGCGTAACGCAGTTTCTTGAAGTGTCACCCGGCAAACCAATTTATAAAACGTTGTCACGTCAAAATTACAAGAAAATAAACAACATTATTGTTTTTCAGATTGACAATAAAGCAGATATTTATATAATACCTGATTTTAAGTAGTTTCCCTATTTTTTACGAAAAGTACCTACTTACTTTTGCTTTTTTTTTCAGGAGCAGTCAATCTCTTTCGTATTTTTGTTATCTATTGGTGTTTTATAGGCTTACTCTCAAAGAAATTTCACACTTCGCTGCTGTTGTGTACTCATATAACATCGCACTAAATATCTCGATTTCTTGGTACTTACGGTTGACGTCTATAATACTTGTCAACTAATTCGTATAGACGCCCACAGGATGGCTTAGTTTCATTTCCGCCACATAAAGCTTGAATTTAAAATATATCGATGATTTACCCTCTGCGTCGTTCGCGTAGATTTTTTCAAACTCCTTCCCTATCAGATGCCTACGTCATACGAAGAACACAAGGGTGTGTTCTTAAACCGCTGATCGTAAAGACCTGAAACTTGGAGGGCCAAGTTTCAGCGTCCCAATTGCCGTAACTTATGGCGCGTTAGTTAAGTGTACGTGCAGTTGACGCATACGTTACGTCGACGCAAACAATAATCGGTATTGCTGTAAAATAAAACTACGCGTAACCGTCACGTTAACTGCACGTAAGCTGCACGTCTACTTCACCTACGCGCATTCTACGCGTGAAACAAGCGTTGCTGTACAGTGAGGTGATATGTACTACGTACTAGAGAAGCTATTTCAAACAAACATAGTGCGCCTATTTGATGACCGCGGGGCATGCGAGGGGCAAGCGGGGGTTGTCATGTTCTCATAGATAACCAATGCGCGCAGATGCGACATAATTTATTATTCTGCCTACTTAATTATTGTATCTACGTGGGTAGGTGTTAATCCTTACATATTATTTAAGGGTTTTTAGGGTTCCGAATTTCAATAGGAAAAATGGAACCATTATGGGATCGCTCATTTGTCCATCTGTCTGTGTTTCTTACACTTCACCAGTTTTTTTATAGGTACCTACTTACATCTATAGCTACTAATATTATTAAAAGGTGACGTTGACAACAACAAAATAAGCGTAAACCTATACATAAACTAGGGTTCCGTAATACCTACAGTACCTACCTACTGCCTAATCTAATGCAAAAAAGAGAAACATTTATTTTTGCAAATAAGTGGAATTTTTTGCTTGTCACACGTCTATCAGTAATCAAGGCAAATTCAGTCCTATTAAATACCTATCTCTTAAAATTTAAAAAACTACTTAAATTATATTTAACATTACACACAAATATTACGACAATCGTAGAAATTATTAATGAAAGCCAAATTCCACTATTGAACCAATATTTCCAATATTGAACAGGAAAGTTACCTACAGTCACCTCTGCTGTATATACTCATTTATAAATGACGCGAAACAAGTCACAATATGGCGGCTAAAAAATGATGTTCGTATTTAATTTTCAATCGATAATATCTAGTTATTTACCTGTGGTAGGTTATTCCTTCTACTATGGTTTGTGTAGTTTCTAAATGTGAACGCATTGAGTAATTTTTCGTAATTTTCCGTATGTTTTTGATTAAAAATGCACGAGCGTTTTAACCTCTACGAACTAGCAAACGACTGGTCTGTGTCGTCTGGTGTGTTATCTGTGCAGTTAGACGGAATGAGGCAGTGTACGGCGCTGACCTCTCTAGTATGTTGTACATATCACCTCACTGTTGCCGTACGAAATTTTTGACTAATCTTCCTAGGTGACAATTAATTTGACATTTATATCACGTCAAAATTTTGCGCGAAACGGCGAGTGCGCGACGTTTAGGCACATGAGTAAATAATACGTTTAGGTTTGCGTAACGTGTGCGTGACGAGTGCGTGACGAGTGCGTAACGTGTGCGTGACGAGTGCGTCTTAGCAATACGAAATCTATGGTTATGACGCAAACGCAGTCAAGACGCGCTGCATAAGAATACGGCAATTGGGCGGCAGGTCTTTACGATCAGCGGTTTAGGCTGTGAGTTGATCCGTCAGTCAATCATTCAGGACAAAGCATTTTATATGTAGGTATTGTTTAGAACAGGCATAGCATATCCATTGCTCAGTAACTACTATTAAAATTCATGGTAAGGCGAATGCAATGGAAAGCAATTGTCACCCTTGTTCACACATAAGTTAAATGGAATAGTTAAATGGGTAGGTAGATAGTTAGGCCAAAAAGTTTGTCTCTAAAGAGGTAAAACTGAAGAGGTAAAGTTTTGATGTTTGACACCACTATTCGTCGTAACTAATAGACGGATTTTGATGATTCTTACACAAATGGTAAGCTGACTTTTCCGGGCGGGTTATAGAATTCTGTTTTTATTTTCATTCTTAATTATGAAAACATGAAATTCATAATAATTATTTATGAATTTAACTAATGATCTTCTTTTGTCATCAAATATGTGACGTTTACTTACGATTATAGTTTTCGGTAAATGATGGGTAAATGTCGTCAATTGACATACAAAAGATTGCGGTGCCATCTGTTGGGAAATCACCGTAACAACTATCTACGAGGCATCGCCAATGAATAAATAAATAAATATTGCAGGACATTCCACACATCGCCATCTAGCCCCAAACTAAGTAACTAGACTTGTATTATGGGTGCTAGACAACGGATATACTACTTATATACTTTTCTTTTGTAAATATTATACTTATAATACATAGAAACAACCAGACCACAGACAAATATCTAAGCATAAATACTTGTCTGAGGCGGGAATCGAACCCGCAACCCTGTGTTTGGCAGTCCGGCATGGTGACCATTGTGCCAACTGGGTCGTCACAAACACAAACATTTTACAGAATACCGCATCTAAATCAGTCCAGCCGTTTTGGAAATAAATGGTAACATTTGAGCGCACTAGCAGTACTAGCGTAAAAATAATAGACGCGAGAACGTGTTATTGGGATTGTTGGTAGGTACAGTCCACGGTCAAAAGTCTCTGCCCACCGTTACGTTTACAATCCCGTGCACCACTATTTGAACATTATAACAACGTAACCTGTGGATCGAACCCACGTCTCGGATGGTGTAGCGGGTGGCGGCTTATACCACTCGGCCAACTAAAGACATAGCTAACATGTTGAAAATAATAATCACACTGAGTACTTTTAATTCAAGTATTTAGGTTTGTGTGTAACGTCTTGAGAAGAAGGTCGTAACTCCAATACTTGTTGATAGTATTATTGTAGCAAACTGATCATTTACTTATGACCCTTACTGTACGTCTAAAAACCGATAATTAAAAAAAAATAAACTTTAAACAACTTCGCTCCCTCGGTCCCAGAAACTCCTAAACAGCTGTATAAACCAAACTAATGCCCCATTCACACTACCAAGCACCCACGATCCAGCAACTCAGTTCATTTTAATATCCAATTTCATTTTATAAAGCGTTCCGGGTGATATTGGTAACCGGCTTGAATTCTAACCGTCTTGCTTTTCGCTTGTGTATACTAGGATTAAGGTCATTGAAACTTTATATACGGGTACAAGAATGTGCTGTGCATTTTTGTAAGTAAAATAGCTTTTAAATAATAGGCTAGGTGCAATTTTCAGACTGGCTTAAGTAACTGTAAAGAGAAAAACTCTTATTAAGAAATCTCCGAAATTACCAGAGCTGCGAGTCTACTTCACATTGTTTTAGGACGTAGGCGAGCACTAAGACAGGTTTTTGGGAAATTCGTTCCCTCAAGATATAAACAGAGCTGATTAAGTTTGAATTCTGAGTTTATAGATTTTTTACACTTTTAAAAAGACACTAATGTCAGTAATACCACGGGTTGTAGCTACTAGTATTGGTACGTGATTTTTTTCACAGTTCATTGGTACTGACTATGATAGATAGATAGATAGATAGAACGATATAATTAAAGAACGTATAATTAAAGTAAGTAAATAAATCTAACTAATCTATCTAATCGATAGAAAGCTATATTGTACGTACATAAGTCATGAAAAACATAAAAAGTAACTTAATAAAAAAACAGTGACAAAAAACTGCTGTATTCAAGTTTGTAAGATGTAAGTACTTAGTTGTCGATGAAATTCAGGCCTATTATAAGCTAAGTATATAAAAAAGTCACTGAACGCATTACAATGTAATTTTATAGTAATATTTAGTATTGGTACCTACCAATGCAAGTACTCCCTAGCTAAGTACTTAAAAAACGATTAACTAAGTTAAAAACTAAAAGGTCATTTTCCATACTAAAGTTATTTAAAATGTATATTCAACGAGTCGCCAAGTTTACGACTTTTACGAGACTTTTAAAGTAAGCGTATTTTTTTATTTTTATTCAAAAACTTAAAGCAAATGATCGTATATCTAAGTAGAATATCCCTGCATAGCTCCCAACCTACCAACTTGCCTACTTCGCTGTGCAGTTTGGTAGGAACATTAATTTTCTCAAAGCGTGTGTACGCTTAGCTCTTAGCTCTATATAGACTGCTTTTTTAATCTTAATAAATCTAGCTGGAAGGCTTAAAAAGGCTTTTTTAATATTGGCTTGTGTTCCTTTGACTTAAAAATACGGATTTTGTAAAGTGTCGATACAAATTAAATCAAGCTGACTTAAAGCATTTTTTTTATATATTTTTTTATATTATCAAAATTGATTCATGAACTTTGAAAAATTATTAAGCCTTTTTAATAGTGCCTAATATAAATGAATTAAAACGAAACCTAATCCAATTTGATCGTGTTAACATCACATGAGTCTGAAACGTGTAATAAAAATCGGTGGTGACACACAGACAGACGGACAGACGGACAAGAGAGTGATCTTATATAGATTAGTTTTTAGTTTTTCGTACTTTAAAAGATATTTAAGGTACGAAAAACTAAAAACTACTAAAACTATTAATAACGGTATTTGCCATGTTTTCGCTAATATGTTGTGGAACATGATATTTCGATGATGTTACAAGCGCCATCTTCACGAGACATCAATTTAATTGTCAAGTTATGCGAGCGCCACAAAATAACAATAAAAACTTAGTAAAGATGGTCGTTTTTATTAACATTAGTTGAACTAACCATGTTAGTTTAAAATCTTATAAGAAAAATGTTTATTCGTTTTAGGGTGCCGTACCCAAAGGATAAAACCGGAACGATATTACTAAGACTTCACTGTCCGTCTGTCTGTCTGTCACCAGGCTATCTCATGAACCGTGAAAGTTAGAGAGTTGATTTTTTTAGAGATTATCAGGTGTCCCGGCAAACGTTGTTTTGCTAATATACACATTACACCAATTATATATAAAGAAATAATAAAAGAGAAAAAAAAATAGTTTAGTGTTCAATTCTCAGACCTAACGAAAATACCTACACAAAAAAATTCATACAAATCGGTTCAGCCGTTTAGGTAGAGTTTTGCAATTTAAGTTAGAGAATTTTATATAAATAGGGATATATTTCTGTTGCCGCTATAACAACGAATAGGTACTAAAAACAGAAAGAAAAATATTTCAGCGAAGCTCCCATACAACATGGTACAGAATCCTTCGTGCGCGAGACCGGCTCGCACTTGGCCGGTTAAAAAAAATGGTTCGATTGTCTTAAAATTGGAACAGAAAATCCGAAGTGTTACGGTCATGATACGTGCCAATCGCACCGTCACTTCCTGTCTACTGCAACCGCTAAAACTTCCCCATTATTTGTTCGAACTTCGCTTCGCTCTGTCAGAATTCAAAATGATGAATCTCCGAGTTTTACCGTGTGAACGGAACCTTATTGGGAATTTGAATTTCAAACGAAGTTACTGTTAGTTTGACTGAATTAAGCTATAGTTGGACCGTTTGTATTCTCATTTAATTTCTTGGTTCTGTTCTGAGTGTTTTCGGTGTCGATTTTAATGTATTTTAAGTGGAGTTGTTTTCTTTATTCGGCTTTTTTTTAGCATTCGTTTTACGATTCAAAGTGTTTTCGAATGTTCTTTTAAGTCTTCTGAAAAGAGCTTTTTATTTTAGTTTGAATTTTATGTTATAGTTTTTTTGTTAATAAGTTTGTAACATTGAAGACGTTTTTTTTTGTTTTTTTTTTGTCGACCTAGTTGGCACAATGGTCACCATGCCGGACTGCCAAACACAGGGTTGCGGGTCCGATTCCCGCCTCAGACAAGTATTTATGTTTAGATATTTGTCTGTGGTCTGGTTGTTTCTATGTATTATAAGTATATTAACAAGAAAAAAGTATACAGGGCCGGATTAACCATCTCGGGGCCCCTAGGCACAGCTCGTTTCGGGCCCCCCCTTTTTATACCACTACAACGCAATTTGGAAATTTATACTGTCTACATTACGAAATAGAATGAAGGTACCATCATCATCAATAACAGACTTCAGTCATCACATTGCAAAGGTATACGCCTTTATTCAAGTGAAAGACTTTCGCCATAATCTACAGGACGAAGTATCGGAGTCATTTAAAGATGCCATTTAAATTTATTTTAGGCTGCTTATGCTGCCAAACGCAACGCGCCAGAAATACCCGTCGCTTAAAACTAATATTGTTGATTGTAACGAACGTGTTTTGTTTTTTTTTAAAGTGCTGAGATGGAATTGTAGGTGAAATTGTTATCGATATTTTGGGGTAATTTCGAGGCGAAAATTCTTTGTCATTTCAAAGCAATACTAGTTTTAGTTCTTAATTTTAGGATAACTTCAAAACTATAGGAAATGTTTGGCTCAAAATCACACCAAAATGTCGGTAAAAATTTCACCTACAATTCCATCCCAGCACTTTTGAGAAAAACAAAACACACTAGTAACAATCAAAAATTTTCACCAACGAAGGCGACCGGTGTCAGTAGTAACTATTTAGTAGGCTGTGTACCAAGGTCGTTGGCGTATATTAAATTATACAAGTTAATAAATTAAAGTGTCTAATATAAAAAAAAAAATAGTTACGATTAATTTCAATACAATTAAAAAATTCAGACATTCAACGTCACTCTTATAGTGTCAATAATGGGGGCCTTTACCTTATAATGTGAAAAAAAGTTTCACATTTACCGTGGTTTCATAAAACCACACAATCCCCTTTTTTCATTTTTTAATCGGTAGTGCTGGGCCCCTGGTCATAGTGGGCCCCTAGGCACTGGCCTAAAGTGCCTTAGGGATAATACGGCACTGAAAGTATATAAGTATTATATCCGTTGTCTAGTACCCATAACACAAGTCTAGTTACTTAGCTTGGGGCTAGATGGCGATGTGTGAAATGTCCACCAATATTTAAATAAACAAATAAATGTTTATTCTATTGCTTTATTGTGCAATATTCTGAATTACCTCCACTTTAAATCCGATTGTTGTGGGTTCGAATCCGCGCACTGCAGTGTAAAACCCCCATGAGTTTATTTTGTCTTCTACTCATTGGTGGGTAGTGGGTTACTAGACAAAAATCTTAACCTAGTTTTTAAGACGATTCAATGAGATCTTATGCAAATAATTCCAACTGATTAAAGAAATGACTTTGTTGGGTAGTGGTTGAGTAGACAAAAATCTTAACTTAGTTTTTTAAGACGATTGAATGAGATCTTATGCAAATAATTCCAACTGATTAAAGAAATGACTTCGCTCATTGGTTTTGAGAAAGAGTATATTAATGTAAGTTCCTACAGAAGCTATGTCGGCGAGTTACGATTTTGTACCACTGACCTTTGCTCTCGAAGGTGTTCCGAGGGTTCTGGTCGATGGAGACGTGTCCGTTAACGATCCTTGTTCGTCAAATCCATAGGGCGCTGGTATTCAATTTCCACCTCAGACGATGTTTCGAAGGTAAGGGGACCGAAGGCTAGCCACTTTCAAATCAGCACAAAATGTCCACAGGAAAATATCGAACCTGATACGCAGTCCAATATTACGAAGAACGAGACAAAGGTCCACACATGATGCGCGGCGCGGAACGGTACTACAACGGAGCTCGAGGTATGTGCTCGCTCGAAGGTAGTGAGACGAAGACTGGTGGTCGTGGTACGTTCGTAATTCAAACGGGATAAATGTTTCAAATCTACCCACAAGTTGTGTTTTCTTTCAAAAACCTACCCTCAACTATAAATATAAAATAATCAAACGAATATACTCTATTCCCATACGGAACAGGCTATAATATCTAATTCCTCCCTATATAAAATTCTCGTGTCGCGATTTGTATGATTTTTTTGTGTATATTCGTTAGGTCTGAGAATCGAACACTATTCTATTTTTCTGCCTTTATATATATATATATATTTTGTAAATGGCAAAACAGAAAAACAAAAAAATAGACATCAATTTTCAAAACAGTAACAATAAATATATTTAATCAAAAAAATTTTTACATAGTAAACTTCTTAGTTTACTAAACATACAAGAAAACAATTTAAACACTAACTTATTAAATAATTTCAAACTAAATCACTTATGTTACTCGAACGAATACATCATTATAAATAGAAAAAGACATATAAATACAAATAAATGAAGTCACCAGATAGTCAAATAACCCGCCCCTTCTCGTTCCCGGCGTAATGGTTCCCAATATTTTAAAAACTATATTTAAGTAGGTACATTTTTGTTCTACTACTTTTTCTAAGTTTTTTTTACTCAATTTTGTAAATCTGCTTTCAAGTACAGGCTTTTTGTGCTCTTTTCTTTTATTATAAGTATGGATAACCGAACATAAAACATAGGTACTATTTGAGCGCGAAGTATGTAGGTATGTGGAATAACTAGTTTGAATTTTGGTCGCAATGCAGTACCAACTAGATATACGATAGGTATGTAATACTGAAGCAAGAATATAAATATTTTAGTGTCCCGTGGAACCTACGTGGAATGAGCTTTTAGGATGTAAACCAACCAATGGATTTTCAGCTCTAAGTGTTAGGTTAACAACTTAAATTCTATCGTCACACGTTGAGAGGCGATTAGTGTTCTATCTACCACATGGAGGAAAAAAAAAATTCCCCGCCCAGATGGAGTAATAATCATGCCTATTTTGTATCGAAACCTATGCGGCCGCTCAGAGGGGTGGGAGGGTAGGTGGAAGCGGGAGACAGGGTTTGTCTTTTATCTCTATCACATATTTTCATATACGTTACGTTAGATAAAGATAGAGACATTCATGTTATGACATAACCAATTAAAAACAAAATATCAATAAAGTACGACATTTATTTGTCTTTATTGGCATGTAAAAAACAAGGAACTTCATGGTTGCTGAATTTGAAAATAGTGATGTGATGTGGTATGAAGCGTAACGTATATTTATCGATTATTTACTTATATTTTATTGTTCAGGGGTTCAGGGGATCAGACAACCAGGTGGTGAGGATGAAATCTATCACCTATCGGAATTAAATATACTTACCTAAATTGCATGGATCATGTCAAATTTTAAGTGGAGATCATGCCTTAGCAAATGTAGCGTAGAAAGTCCTCCAAATACTTGGAGTGAAGACTTTCGCAAAGTGACTAGTAGCTGTTGGAGGTGCAGAGGGGGGACCAAGTTCAGTGGCGTGCTATTGGAGAAGCCTACTTGTACTTGTATACGGGCTGTTTTCCGCAATCAGACCTTTCTAGTTAGGTCCCTTTTGCGTGAGGTTCCACTTGTCAGGGGGAGAACCAGCCCAGCTCTTCCATAAATTTTGCCACTAGATGTGGCTTCTCAAACATTTTTGGAAGGCTTTTAACGTCACCTATAGTCCTGAGTCTAATATCTGTCAATACCATGCAGTCCAGCAGCACACGCGCGGTCGTTTCCTCAGCCTCTATGCACGCTCTGCATAGTGGGCTGTCCGTTATATCCAGGTTATGGAAGTGCTTGTTGAAAGCGCTGGGACCGGTCAAGGCGATTGTAACCAAGCGCATTTGAGGGCGGTTTAAGTTTAGAAGGCGTTTCGTGAGTCTGTTGTTTATGTCGGGGAGTGCTAGTTTGGCCTGCCTACAGCTTTCCGTCGTGGTCCAGAGGTCACGGTGTCGCATTTTAGCGTGGTTGCGGATCCAGGCTTTGAGTTGGTTTGAGGGGATTGGGACGGAGGGTTGAGGCCCGTAACTGACCGCTTCCACTCCTCTTTTCGCCAGCTCGTCCGCAGCGTTGTTTCCCCTTGAGCCGCTGTGTCCCTTTACCCATTGTAAGGTCAGACTATTGTGTTCTCCTAGTCTGTTGAGTGTCTCGTAACATTCGTAAATCAGGGCTGAATTTATAGTTTTACTGTTCAGTGCATGTAGCACCGCCACGCTATCGGACAAGACAGGATTCTGATGTCATGGCCCGAGACATCGCGATCCAGCGCAGCCAAGCTTGGAAGATTGAGTTGTGAGGGCCTAGAGTTACGCTTAGATTTATGTTTAGGTCCTCCGAGAAGACCCCGGATCCAGTGGCCAGTTTTTCCGTTTTCGAGCCGTCGGTGTGTATATCCACATTTCACTGGGTTGCGGATAGTCACGTTGTCCTTCAGTCATTTGTATGGTGTAATGTCTTTTGAATTCGTGTCTTTTGGGTATTGGAGAAGCCTATATCCAGCAATGGACGACTAAATGTCGATAGTGTTGATGATGAAATATCCTGCAGTCCACGTGAACGAAGTCGGGGGCACAGCTAGTAGAGAACTAATTATACAAATAAAAATACATCACCAATTTTAAAACAATATTTTTAATTTATATTTTAACTATTTACATTACGTTTAGAATAGCTTTTGACCAGCTGTTTTTTCTCGTAAATCATCATTAATATTGACATAATATTTAGTTGAGTTCGTAATCTGAGGGAAGCACTTTTTGTTCATGAACCTGTAAGTAGAAAAATATATTATTTAGATATAGAGCTAATGCTGAAATTAATAAAACACCAATACTTCCTTCAGTATGGTCTGTCTGACTCTGAAGCACAAAAATCTTACAGTTCTTAGAATCTTTTAGAAAACTGCGATAAATAAATGAAATAAAATAATAATAAGCTGACGATTCGATTCTATATTATTTTTTATCGACTACTTCACATCACTAAAAATCAACAACAATATTTTCTACCAAAAATTTGACCACGAAAATTGTAAAAACCAAGCGGTTTATTACTTACCAGAAAAATGTGATACCAGAAAGCTTTGTACTTTTGCTTGCGGCATGGTTTCTGCATAATTTCACTGCCCATTTTGTTAATGTAATATTTTATTTGTAATATTTTATGACAGAGGTGATGTCCATGTCACACGCCATGAACGACTATTTGAAGGAAAAGTGTGAATGTGTGTGTGAGCTACAAAATTGTATCTCAGCCGGCACCCATATTATGTTTTGATTACTACTCCATCAGGGCGCGGAAAACTTTTTCTTGCTTCATGATCTACCAGTACAGTAAAGTACCTGTTAATTATTGATAATGGATGGAATAGATGGTTTTGTAATTGATATTGTAGACACATGAAAAAAACGATATATTTTTAAGTTTCAGAGTACTTACCTGTACTTGTATACGGGCTTTTTTACCAGATTGTGCGACGCAAAATAGTGTTAACTAGCTGCGCACCGCGGTTTCACCCGCGTAAGTCCCGATCCCATAGGAATATCATAATAAAAAGTAGCCTATAGCCTTCCTCGATAAATGGACTATCCAAGACAAAAACAATTTTTCAATTCGAACCAGTAGTCCCTGAGATTAGCACGTTCAAATAAACAAACAAATTATTCAGCTTTATAATATTAGTAGTAACTAGCAGGGCTCCGCGGTTTCACTGGCGCAAGTCCCGATGGGAATATCAAAATAAAAAGTAGCCATAAATGGACTATATATTCAACACAAAAATCATGTTTCAATTCGAACCAGGGGCCCTACCGCGGTAAGTGCGTCGGCTTCAAGCCGACGTCGATATCCCAAACCGCGTCTCACAATGGGCAAAAATTTGAGCTTGCTTTTCATAGAAATTTTGAATAATTAAGTAGTGTTTTCGTGTGTTTTAAGTATGCAGGATTGTCGGGGACATCAAAACATTCAAAAATATGTGAAACAAAAAAACAAAGTCATATTTTGTAGTGTTTTTTAGAAATAAAAAAACCAGAATAACTTATTTTTAAATGTTTTGATGTCCTCAACAATCCTGCATACTTAAAACACATGACAAAAACCACTTAATTTTTCAAAACTCCTATGAAAGACAGGCTCGAAATTTCGCCCAGTGTGGGGCGCGGGTCGGCGTAAACCGACGCGTTGGTTTGAAGCTGACGCACTTACCGCGGTAGGCCCCCATAGTTCCTTAGCGTGTTCAAACAAACAAATACTTCAGTTTTATAATATTAGTAGTAATATGTTTATCAGTCTATGTATGTTTGTTTGTTTGTTCCTTTGTGGCCCTCTAGGGAACAAAGCGTGGGCCGATTTAGTTGGGTCCTTTTTGGGTACCGATGGAGTAGGCTTGCCTACCATCTATACTACCCTCTCAGCTTAGTAGACCGTGTCAAGAAGAAATAACTCGTCAATAAGTCTGGAGCCAACTAAGCCGCGAGTTTCATGACGATGTTTTCCTTCACCGTAAGAGCAATATCAATTACCGCACATATTATTTTATGTTTAATATCAATTACCGCACATAGATGTTTCATAAGAAATATCTATTGGTACACACGGCCGGCCGGGATTTGAATCCATGACTTTCGGAATGAAAGTCGAGGTATCTACCACTAGGCCACTAGGATTCAGAGTATATTGACAGTCATTAGCCGTTATTATGGGAATAGGGTATCGCAGGAAAATTATGCCCATCTGCTCTTTCACATAAAATACGAGTAGTTTTAATGATATTAGAGAGGCATTATGAATCGCCGATTAATTCTTTAAAATGGAATCACATCTTTTTTGAAGTGAAAACTTCTTTAGCGGCGTTGAGCACTTTTTCTGTAATGGGTATAAAATCTTAAACTCGCGTCAGGACACGTGACCTGATCGAAAAAGCGTAAGACGGATGGAGAGTAGACAGCTATCCCCTCTCTACGGCGCGGCGAAAATGTATGCCTGGGCCTACTGTTTTTAATTTGGCTGTGAGTGTATTAAGACGTACATTATGGTATTTTTTAACGGACGACTATTGACGGACGACAAATGTCGGACGACTATTTGTCGGACGACTATTGACGGACGACAAATGTCGGACGACTATTGACGGACGACAAATGTCGGACGACTATTTGTCGGACGACTATTGACGGACGACAAATGTCGGACGACAATTTGTTGGACGACAAATGTCGGACGACAATTTGTTGGACGACAAATGTCGGACGACTATTTGTTGGACGACAAATGTCGGACGACTATTTTGTCGTCCGACTATTTTTTTTTTTTCATCTAAAACTCTTTTTGCGTATGTTCTCGCGACATATGAGATTTTACACAGATATACAGTTTTCACTTCTGCCTGCACTCCCGGAGTGCGCTGTTTTTTTTATTAAATTTTACCTCAGCACGAAAACCATTATCAAGTTATGTTTATATATATCTTTTTGATTTTTAATCTTATCTTTTTTCTTTGTCTTCTTTTTCACGAAAGTTGATAATGACGCTCGTTTTAAGCGAAAATGTAACTGATCACTAGAGTTCCTTTTGACTTGACTTTTTTTTTACTTTTTACGCCTTTAGTGAATTAAATCACAAATTTCACCGAATTTATTAGCTTTGACCTATGGAAATTGGTTGTCGGCTCTGGTATAGGGGGTTTGATTCCCGGCCTGGGGCGTTCCTAATGTAGAGAATGTCCATTGTTATTCAGCTTACAAACCCGGCCAGCATTTTGTGAAGCTTTGGAAAGGGAACGCTGGGCTTTGATTTGGATTTATTTAGTAAGGGCCAAACTTTTCAAACTGACAATAAAGCAAATATTTATCTAATGACTTGTTTAAGAAGTAGTATAAATATTTTTACAAAATAATTAGTTTTTAACTAAGGTGAAAGGTGGCCCTTATCACGCAGGTAACCTATTAAAACCTAATAAAAATAAATGTCAATACCAAGTTCATTTATTTTTAATAGGTTTTCACGTACATATTATCTATTTAATTCAATGTGAAAATTCAGGTAATTTTACTAAAGATATTTCAATCAAAACAAAACGATAAAAACTCTCCCCAGAAATGTTTAATAAACGTTATTTCCAACCATTACAATCACAAAGGCGATGCTTGAACAAAATCAACTGTCTGAATTTAATTGTATGCGTCAACATTCTAAGGTTTCAGACGCAGACGTCTTGTAGGTACCTTCCTACCTACCTACCAAGTAATATGCGTTTCTTGGAAGCTGTCTCTCAGTTTGACATAGGTAAAGTAATGAACAGAGTTTGCAGGTACAAATGAAACAATTCTTGGAACGTATTGAACTCGGTAAGAATAAGCTTTGGGTGCGAAGAGACGAACAACAGTTGACAATACAGTACCTTTACACCAAGCATAGTATTTTAGCTGTACCTCGCGATTTCAGTTGCGTAAGTCCCGATCCCGTAGGGATATTAAAGTAACAACTATACATGTTTTTTATACTGCGAAAGGTTGAATTTTAGGTTGAAAATTAAAAAAACGTGTGGCACTCGAGGACTGCCGCGGTAAAGCTATTGCATAAAAAGGTTTCTTGAAGCAAGAAGTAATCTCTCTTCCTATAGTTCCTTTAAACGCTCGAGAATAATTTCTTGTCTTAGTAAATGTTCTTAAAAAAAAAAAACAAAAAAAAAATAGTCATCCGCCATTTGTCGTAAAAAAAAAACAAAAAAAACATAAGTCGTCCGACATTTTTGTCGTCCGACATTTGTCGTCCGACATTTGTCGTCCGACATTTGTCGTCCGTCATTTGTCGTCCGTCAATAGTCGTCCGTTAATAATCGTCCGTCATTTGTCGGGGGTGTTAGGTGTTTTCGTTACGGAATTTCTTGATTCGCCCCCCAAGGCCCGCGATAAAATCTATGCAATAGCTTAAAACTGTTGAAATTTGAGTTAAATCTTAGTTTAAAAAAAATTTTGCTTATAAACTTTTTAAACTCACACGATTTGTATTTATAGTAATTATTTTGCCCGGGTCTTAATCGCGTATTCTTATTTTTACTTCTCTTACCTCGACGTTTCGACTATGTTACAATAGTCATGGTAGCGAGGAGACTGGAGCACTCAAAAACGCGAAAAACACGATACGTGGTGAAATACGCGATTAAAGACCTGGGGAAATAATTTCTATAAACTTTGCCTATGTCATAAAAATAAAACATAGCATATTTATCCTGAAAAACTATCAAAAAACAGATTGGAATAATTTCCTTCACTTGCAGTCTTACCAAAAAGCATAGAGAAAGGAGTTATATTTTTATTTATTTTCAAATGGTGGATATTTCGGAAACCGAGAGACTTTCATAGAGCATCACTTTTGTTTTTCTGAACCCACAGAGTATCCTCTGTCCGTATATTTTAGGTAGTAACTAATAAAAGGTCTGGGCGATCAAGCTAGAAATTCGAGCGTTAAGTTTTCATTCCTGTATTGAACATACCTACAAGAAAATCTATTCCTTTCCCAGTACCAAAAACTAATACCAATGGTATTGTTTATTATCGTAATAAATATTGTAACGTGAGTACCAATTATAAACGAATACCAAAACAAGTAGAGTGATATGAGGTATAGTCAGTAAAATGCTTTTAATGATTTAAGTTATTTAATCAAGTACAATTTGGGGGTCTTCAAGTCGCGAGTGAATAGGTATCTGCTAGGAAGGCGTGTTACATCTTAGGCCGCATCGTCCCCTGCCATCAGGCGGGTGTGATAGTGGTCAAAAGCTGACCTATCATATGTAAATAAAAACAGTCTAACAAATATTAAAAATCAGAAACATTTAAATAATGTTAGGGAAGCCACCATAAAATTACATAAAAGTACTCACTTAAGAAATAATCACGCGACCGCCACTGCACGAAAAAGGAATAGAAATTAGGAATAGATAATATACAGGGTGTTTTTTTTACAGGGCTTTCAAAAATATATCCTAAACTATAAGAGATAAAAATGCTTAAAAGAGTTACGTGCCCTAATTGGCAAAAACTAAAACTGCATCATTCAATTTTTGAAAAGTCATTACCCTTGCCGGAAATAGAACCGAACATCCTATATTTTTATACCAATGGATAGTCATGCGGATAAAGATTAATTCTTGGAAATAACCATCCTATAGCAACTCAAAGAAAATAGTTAATTTTAGTAGTCTTCTGTAATTTTCACACTACTGCCCCTGAAAAAATGTAGTGAGGAGGTATGGCTAATGACGTCACTAACGGCTTCACAAAAAACATTTAAAAATATTAGTTAGTTTTTTTTTTTACAAAAAAAATATAAAAAAAGACTGTTATTCTGCTAGAGACAGAAACCTGAAAATTGTATAATAACATTTTTGTGTATCTCTTATAGTTTAGGATATAGCCCTGAAGGCCCATGTAAAAAGTTCACCCTGTATGTCCCTCAGAGGCAGACCAGTTAATAGAAAAAAAAATATGCAAGGACAAAATTATTATAAACTAAGTTATTTTTTCTCTGACTGTACCAAAAGTTATATTTTTGGTATTCGTTGGGAATAGATTTAGTAGGTACATCATTCAAATATTTAAAATTTGGTATTCGTTAGGTATATAAAAAATATGATGATAAACAAATACCATTGGTATTACTTTTTGGTATTAGAAAGGAATAGATCCTCAAGTTTGACAGCAAATTTTTTTTCCAACGAGACGTCACCATTTTTGGGCATTTGTCAACCTCCGTAAAACTTTTTTAATATTATCATATCGCAATAAAATCTTGCCGTAATCTCAATTAATTCAGAAATCGAACACAGAATCCCAATTTCAAATATTTTTGACCAATCTGCTCGCAGCTGCCAAATAATATAAAAAGTTAAAAGTTTCCGCATCAATGAAAGATCAGTATTGCCAGAGTTTTGTAGGTTTCGTTCAGAAACTGCGTATCTTTTAAGCTGGGTTGCCAAGATTTGGCTATCAATTATGTTTTAAACAGTTTTTACAAAAAAACTACATACTTATATTTTTTCAGCGATCAAAAATTAGGTCGCTATCAAAATGGCCTCTTTGTTAAAAGGCAGAGCAAGGTAGGTACAGTATACGTCATAAGTCCACTATCAGTTTCCTACAATAATACTATATACAAGACTTACGACCTTCTTATAATAGACGTTACACATAAACATAAATACTTACTTGAATTAAAAGTACTCAGTGTGATTATTATTTTCAACATGTTAGCTATGTCTTTAGTTGTGTGAGTGGTATAACCCGCCACCCGCTACAGCTACAGCAACCGACGTGGGTTCAATCCACAGGTCTCGTTGTTATAATGTTCAAATAGTGCTACACAGGACTGTAAACGTTATGGTGGGCAGAGACTTTTGATCGTTGATTGTACCTAGATAGTCGAAAGACAATTTAGCTAGATAACACAAAAACAAGTTTTTGGCGGGAACGAGCCAACAACATGTCGTGCTGCAGTTTTATTTACACGAAACTTAGTTGTAAACCGAGTTAAATTGTATAATTCCGGTGGAAAGTTATCTAATTTAGTTCTGTGAAAGTGCACAACTGTAGTGAAAGTAAAAATCAGTGTCAAACATGGACTTTTCTCGTTGCCTCCAAAATCTCCTACAAGGTTATAGTAAAGTAGCCACCGCTTTACTATGACCCCTGACTTGACAAACTGTGACTTGACGACTTGACCATCTTGAAACACTTTGAGCCCGATTTCTGTAAATCGGGCCATAACTTGATGCAAAATATTACTTGATACTGGCTATATGCACAAACCGTGCGAAGCCATAACTGAAGAAAAAAAAAACACAAAAACAGAATACCCGGTCACTAAAGAGCCTACTCAGCTGGGCCACATAAAACAGAATAAGCAAGAAGTAAAACATCTGGAATTGCATAATATAGTCCCGATGATTAGAATACCTTAGACAAGTAGGCCGGTGCAGCCACAAAAGTAGGACTGGTAGGAAAAGTTTTGTTCTACTGCCGTCTTCCTATCTTCCCTCACATCCCTCGAAGGCCCCTGTTTACTTGAGGGTCTAAGAAAAGTGCGTCTAGGAAAGTGTGCTACATCTTAGACCGCACTTACCATCGTGTGAGATAGTGGTCAAATGGCTGAACTATCACCTAGATAGTTCAGCCATTTGACCACTATACTAATACTAATTATACTAGCTGCGCCCCGCGGTATCACCCGCGTTACTCCCGATCCCGTGGGAATATCAAAATGAAAAGCACCTTATAGCTTTTTCGATAAATGGACTATCCAACATCAATTAATCAGTAAATCATTTAGGTAAGTATTCACATTAAGAGGAAAGGGTACCGGGGGCTTTCTCCATACAAACTATTACAAACGTAGTCGACTGTTTTCTCCCTGGATAATGACACTAGAGCAAATATTTTTGGTGCATAAAACTTATAACAGCCATGACCATGCCCCTATTTTTTGATTTTTTTTATTTTTAAATTTTTTAAATTTTAATTTCAATGATTATTAAAAAATGAAAAAAACCAAAACATAGGGGCATAGTCATGGCAGTTATAGGTTTTATGGCACAAAAATATTTGCTCTAGTGTCATTATCCAGGGAGGAAACAGTCGACTACGTTTGTATGGAGAGCGCGCAGGTACCCTTTCACCTTAAGATGTCAAAAATATAATAAAGTACTTGGTTTTTTAATCTCATTTGAGGTATGTGATTAGTCTAAATTTGTAGTGAAATGTAGGTACACAAAACGAATTTTTCAATTCGAACCAGTAGTTCTTGAGATTAGCACGTTGAAACAAACAAACAAACTCTTCTGCTTTATAAATTACTAGCGACCCGCCCCAGCTTTGCACGGCTATATTATGCATGTATAAACCTTCCTCTTGAATCACTCTATTTAAAAAAACCGCATCAAAATCCGTTGCGTAGTTTTAAAGATTTAAGCATGCAAAGGGATATAGGGACATAGGGACAGAGAAAGCGACTTTGTTTTATAATAAGTATAGATTATAAACAGAAAATATTTTTCATATTTTTTTTATATTTTTTTTTTATATTTTTTTTTTATATTTTTTGGTTTTTATGTTTGTAACAAATAGGCTCCGAAACTCTTAGCCCGATTTTGATGAAACTTCAAACTATGAGGATACATTGATTTCTTGAAAATAACCTAAGCTACTTTTTATTCCGATATTCCCGCGGGATCGGGAGTTACACGGGTGAAACCGCGGAGCGCTGCTAGTTTATTAAAAAAAAACCATATAAGACGGAAGTCAAATTAGTCAAATGATATCAGAATAGCGATATTTTTATCACACATATAAAATAAAAATTGAACGATTATGTAGATCGTAGCCTACTGAGGGGTGCAAATCTATCTACTGTATAATAAAAAGCTTTTCTGTATCTAAATATATCCATAATCTCCACCGAACGCAAAAGATACAAAACCTTTTCACCACGAAGTCATTTTTCAAACGTTATCATGTCTATCCTTTGAAGCTAGCTACCTAAAAATGACCCTTAGCCCACGCCTTTTCAAAATATAAATATAACATAGGCATATTGCGGTATTATCCAATATATAATAACCTACTTACATAATAATATTGTACGGTCGGAGTCAGAATTGCACATCCATCGTAGAGCTCCAAAACTACTACTATTAGAATGTTTTTAACTCAAGCAAGATTCTTCGTATCACTGGCTTTCACCGAAAAAAAATTGACCGGCAGTACATAGACCGACAAAACATTGACCGAATAAAATTGACCGAAAAGAAGATTGACCGACAAAACATTGATTGACAAACATTGACCGACAAACATTGACCGACAAAACATTGATCGGCAAAATATTAACAGACAAAACATTGACCGACAAACATTGACCGACAAAACATTAACTGACAATACATTGACCGACAAACATTGACCTTCTTAGGCCTTGCTCGAGTTCAAGTAAAAGTCTTTCAACTCGTGAATTTATTAAATAAATATTATTAGAATAGAAAGACAAATATTAGTAATTTTAAAACTCTATAGTGTGTCTGTAATTCTGACTCCGACCTTACGTACTATAGTCCAATAAGATGTACAGTCACGCTACTAATTAGCTGAACCCCACGTGACTCAGAGCTCATTCGCAAAACTGTAAGGTTGACATAGAAGCTTCTTAAAAATGAAGTAAGATGTGTGCTTTCGGAACTCGCCCACCTACTAATGAAAAGAAGGCACAAGGGGTTTATTTGTTCTACATTAAGTTTAATCCCAACTCTAAATACTCCTTCAAAAATAAGCCCTCTACAAAACATAGCAGTTACACAATCTGAAAAGCCCATTTTCTACGAAAATACGCGTAACGAGAAAACTTTTTTCATATTAATACAAACATCAAGCCGTCAAAATGAGGGGAGTCGGCGGCTCACACATGTGCCATTAACTGTCCGAGATTGATATCAAAGGGTCTGACATACCTTTTTTCCCGGAGATTTTGGAATAAAACTGTAAGATAAAGAGTGAATGAGGGACGCACGGTACCCATTTTTGACCGTTGTGCATTGCTGGGGTTGCGCGGCTACTCGTGACTGTTTGTAGAGACCCTTTTTTGACGTAAAAGCACCATTTCGGTCGGTAAAATAGGGAGTCACTTGCAAAAAGTGAATGTAACGGTGTATACTCAAACCAACCTCTTTGAAAACTAAATGAAATGACGTAACGTGTTACTAATCTTAATATTATAAAGAGGACAGATTTTTTGTTTGTTTGTAACGAATAGGCTTCGAAACTACTGGACCGGCTTTGATGAAACTTAATAATTAAGTTATTATTTAAAACCGACATGAACGACCAACTCTCTCAAGTCGATCCTTCATGTCTGAAGATAGCACTCATTATTCTTCACCCAGCGCTTTGTAGCCATTCAAACTTCCTCAAACGTTTCAGGCGCTTTGACCATCTCATAGGGATATAGCACGTGACATTAAGCCCTCTGCTTGAGCACAGATGATCAGTTATGAGATAGAAGTTATAAATGATGTACAGCAAGATAGATAACTCTATATGTATGTGTTGTAACATAAAAAAATTGAACACGATAATTATATAAAGCAGCGTATGTGACCATGTGAATATTCTAACACTCGTGTTATCTGGCTCCATGGCATTTACTATCTTGTTCATTTTGCTATCAGCGTCATAATGAACTTTCTGACAATCGGCCATTATGTCATGAGCACATTTTGACACTGTTGCCCTCTGGCTCCTTAAAAATTATGACATCATAGCATTAAGTACCCCTCGTGAAGTAAAGTAATAACTAGAAAGTATTCGTTGCAAAAATGGGCGGCCTTATCGCTGAAAGCGATTTATTTTGGCAAGTTTTTCCAACAGCTAAAATTAATAGATGCTTTTTTCAGTATCAGAAGGCAGTCGATGAAATATCAAATAGGACATTTTACTACAGGATATTTTTTCCTTAGGTAATTTTTTGTGTCGCCCACATTTTTTTTTATTTTAAGGTCTATTCTCTGTTTTGGCATTATTCGTGTGAATTATTTTATCTCAAAATATTTGTAATTAACAGATAGTACTGCTATGGAAATGTTCGAAGCGTTACGACAAGATAGTGATAGATAGTGCCAGCGGTGCTTTCTGCACGATGCCCTGGGCCTGGCCGGAAGACCACCACTGTAGTTTAGCGTCATGCTACAGAATTTCAGCTAAGGGGAGTTCATTTAGGGCTAGCACACGGCATCCCGGAATTTTCCCTGTACCTATCAAATTATTCTTTATGATTGTTTTTAAGCGATTGCATAGCTTTTATCGCGGGCTTTGAGCGCGGCGACCGAATCTAGAAATTATGTAACGAAAATAAAACCTAACACCCCCCACTCCGCCTACCATGTAGCTCGGCCGAGCGTTCGCTATGCATTGGCCACACGTTTTTAATTCTGTCTGTTTTATTTTAATTTTTTGTTAGCATTTCAGCTGAGGTAAATCCATTTAAGGTTAGCACACGGCATCCCGGACTTTTCAACATTATTATTATGTGCTCATTTAATCTAATATTTATGATTGTTTTCGGATTCGGTCTGTTTTATATTAATTTTTTGTAATTATGTACCTATTTCATGTTTATTTAACTTTTTTCTTGTCCATGTGCTCTTCTAATAAATACTTAAATAATTGTCCGATGTAAGACACAATAAAAATATTATTAACTAGTTTTGGAATAGTACATTGCGATACAAGTGTTGAAAGTTGATCATTCCATAGAGGCGGTTTATGACGCGCGAGCGGAACGCGAGCGTGGCAAAAGCCGAGATGGAATTATCAATTCACACGTGTATCGTACGACGTTTTTTATCACAGTTGCGAATAAAAAAAAAGACTTGTTAAAATTTTAATAATAAAAAGTTTTTAAGAATTTTAGGTTATGTTTACTATTTTTTGTTAATTACACTCCCGAAAGGCTAGGCAAAAGACTTTTAACCTATACAGCGTCTGACATACAATATTTTTTTAGGGTTTTTTTCATTTGTTTTTGCGTCGGCGGTTAAAAACAGAATATATTAGTTCCGGGTTTCATTAAAAACAGAATATATAAAAAATATATATTTATGTACCTAAAGAAAAAACAAAATAAAAACAAAACTCAATTTTTAATTATTTTCAAAGACGTCATCACGTAATATTATCGTTCGCAGACTTTAGAGACAACCTTTTGAAAAGAAGAAAAAAGGTACCAACAAAGAGTTTTAAGCCAGCAAGGCTTAAAAACTCTTTGGATGGTACCTTTTTCTATACATCAAAACAGTATAACCCAGATAAAGGAGATCATTCATGTTTCTAACAAAAAATACCCACAAAAAAAAATGCCGGCCAGTAATAAAAATTATTTGTATCTTGTAGAGAATAACATTTTAAACAATGTTTACTAAGGCAACAAAGAGCTACGATCAAAAATCGTTGAGTTATTTTACATTGAAAACCCAAAAAATGCATTTTATAGGGATCCGTTTGACCACTTTTAAGATCCCACTATAACTTCTGAAAGGGTTATTGGATATACTATGTATATCCAATAACCTATGATATACTATGTATATAAATATAATAAAAACAGACAAAACTTATCCATTTACTACTTATTTTTATATTTTTTCTGTAGTAATATCTTAGAAGTGGTCAAACGGATCTCTACAAAATGCATTTTTTTGGGTTTTCAATGTAAAATAGCTCAACGATGGTTCATCGTAGCTCTTTGTTGCCTTATTAAACATTATTTAAAATGTTATTCTCTACAAGATAGAAACATTTTTTTTGTGGCCGGCACGTTAATTTTTGGGTACGATTTGAACGATGTCCTTAAGAATGTTTCATCTACTATATGTCATTAGCAGTAAGATACGTATTTGACATATCGGGATGACGTATTATTTTCCAACACTAGTTGGATTTTTTTTTATCGCACGCGTGTATTACGTTGCATTATGAGCCTAAAAGCGGTTTAATAAGATCCACTTTATGAGCAACTGTGATAAAATAGTACATTGCGATACAAGTGTGGAAAGTTGATCATTCCATAGAGGCGGTTTATGACGCGCGAGCGGAACGCGAGCGTGGCAAAAGCCGAGATGGAATGATCAATCCACACGTGTATCGTACGACGTTTTTTGTCACAGTTGCGAATAAAAAAAAATACTTGTTAAAAAAATAAAAAAAAAAATAAAAAAAAGATAATAAAAATTAAAAAAAAAAATTAATTTCATAGTAAAAAGTTTTTAAGAATTTTAGGTTATGTTTACTATTTTTTGTTAATTACACTCCCGAAAGGCTAGGCAAAAGACTTTTAACCTATACAACCCCGTCTGACATACAATATTTTTTTAGGGTTTTTTCACTTGTTTTTGCGTCGGCGGTTAAAAACAGATTATAATGGTAAGGAAAAAATATATAATATAACTATGTACCTAAAGAAAAAGAAAATAAAAACAAAACTCAATTTTTTATTATTTTCAAAGACGTTATCACGTAAAATTATCGTTCGTTATCAGACTTTAGAGACAACCTTTTGAAAAGAAGAAAAAAGGTACCAACAAAGAGTTTTAAGCCAGCAAGGCTTAAAAACTGTTTGATGGTACTTACCTTTTTTCTATACATCAAAACAGTATAACCTAAAATAAATTAAGAATGTTTCATCTACCTAATATATCATTAGCAGTGAGATACGTATTTGACATATCGGGATAGCGTATGATTTTAGCACTAGTTAGATTTTTTTTTATCGCACGCGTGTATAATACGTTGCATTATGAACCTAAAAGCGGTTTAATAAGATCCACTTTATGAGCAACTGTGATAAAAAAGAAAATTTCCATTCATTACCATCCATTCTAAAAACACTTCCGTCGTAATTATGAGTTACGCTTATAATTATAAGTTTTCGTTTGACACTGAATTTCCAAAGTCAGTAAGTAAAGTAGATATAATTCAGATAGAATGGTGCCAACAATAAAACCAACCATAATGAGACTCGTACAACTTCGATAATTAAAAAGTATTTATACGCTTTTTAACAACTTTTTAATCACAGAATCTGTTATGTTGAAAGTTTTTATGTTTTTGGACATTAATCTGACAGTATTAATAAATGGATAGGCTCGTTTTGGGGCGACATTGAAGGCGACTACTCGACATTATTGTTTCAGCTGAATTTTATGTGTTGGAGGTTGACTTTCAAATAAAACTGAGAACCAACCACGTGCCAACAGGATTTGAAACCTTCAATTTTTAACGCAAAAATGTTTAGTTATTACAAATTCAAACTTAAAGTTTAAACTTAAAGTTTAAATGACACCTATGTGTCATTTAAACTTTAAGTTTAAGGCAACCCTATCGCTTAATAAAAACGATCTCTTATCAGACAACCTTCCTGGAACATAAAATAATTTGATGAAAGAATAAAGGAGAATAATAACTATGTAACTAACCAGCTAACAATAGAGATACCCTGTTTTCATGTAGGGAAATAATCTGCTACTTCTCAGCTGGTAGATTATCACTGTGCTCAACTACTGCAACAACTGTGCTCGAGTGGAAGGGACGTGTGCCTTTCACTTTTTATGTCTGTCTCTCTCGCTCTTAGGCGGGCTAACCATGCCCGCGTGCCTCTCACTCGCTCTCATTGTGAGCGCATAACGTGAGCGGAGCGTAACGCAGTTTCTTGAAGTGTCACCCGGCAAACCAATTTATAAGACGTTGTCACGTCAAAAGAAAAATGATATTATATTTCTTTGAAAAGTGCAGTTTAGAAAATACGATTTATAACATCTGCTGCTTGGTTTAATTTGCTGCGCTCCGCGGTTTCACCCGCGTAAGTTTCGATCCCGTGGGAATATCGAAATGAAAGTAACCTATAGTCTTTCTCGATAAATGGACTATCCAACACAAAAATATTTTTTTAATTCGAACCAGGAATTCCTGAGATAAGCACGTTCAAACAAACTCTTCAGCTTTATAATATTAGTATAGATAGTCTAGATAAAGAGTATATCTATCTTGCGATTGGTCTAAATCATTGACCTAAATAAAAGTCAAAGTCTTCTGTGATGTCGAGCCTACCCGTGAATGGAGCGAGCTCCAAACATCCCGTCGTTTAACAAAAATCAGTAAATACTTCAAATATTCAACTGAAAACAACAGATACTACACTTTGATCTAAGGCAAAAGCAAAAGGTTAGTAGCGATAGGTCAAAGTCCATTTTTTACGTCACCTTTCTGATAGCGCTATAGCTGTGTCAAAGGTTGACATTGTCTATTCAATGATGACCTTTTGACAGATGTCAACCTGTAGATTAATCTAGTAGTTTAAAAACCTTTATAGGTTTTATTGAAAAAGCTTTGTGTGTTTAATTAAATTGAGCGGACCCTTCTTTCAATCAGTTATTTGATGTGGGGTACTATAAAATAAATCACCTATTGAATATTCGAACACTAGATGCGCCACGCGATTTTTTACGCGTAAATCCCGATCCTGTAAACAAATCGAAATGAAAGTAGCCTAATTTGTTTTTCAAGGTCTCTAACTTTTTACGTAAGAAGTTTAATTACAATCGGTTTAGTAGTTTTTGCGTGAAGAGGTACCAAACTGGCGAATAAACTCAATCTATTGTGACGTTTGTGTTCTGGGTAATAAAAACAAGGTGCAATTGACCACCATCACACAAGCCTAGTTGCTTAACTTGGGGCTAAATGGCGCTGTATAAATTGTCTAGGTATATTTCATTTATTTTTATTTTTGACGACCCAGTTGGCACAATGGTCACCATACCGGACTGCCAAACACAGGGATGCGGGTTCGATTCCTGCCTCAGACAAGTATTTATGCTTAGATATTTGTCTGGGGTCTGGTTGTTTCTATGTATAATATATTTACAAAAGAAAAAGTATATAAGTAGTATATCCGTTGTCTAGCACCCATAACACAAGTCTAGTTACTTATCTTGGGGCTAGATGGCGAGGTGTGGAATGTCCTGTAATATTTATATTTAAGTAAGTATGTGCTCTACTTAAAAAAGTAAAACGAACAATAAACGAAAACAAAACTTATAGATGACGTCATTTTGTTATTACTTGGCGGCAAAATACTCATATATGCCATGCATGTCAAACCGAGTTGCCTGACATTGACAGTGACGTCACGAACGCATGCGCAGTGATTCACAGTGGAATCACATGTGATATTTAGTCGACCGGTCGCGCAGAAGCGAGCCTGACGTATTTTACTAACAGTTTTATATTTATTGTTTCTTTTCAGGGTTCCGTACCTTAAAAGGTAAAACAAGGAACCCTTATAAGATCACTCTCTTGTCCGTGTGTCACCACAGTTTTTTTTGTTTATAAACGGTAAGTACTGTTTTAAATCTGTTTTATTCTATTATAAGATCGGCAACAGTTGTGAGATTTAGTTTTTCACTAGTGGTCAATGAGTTAGCTTTAGTTGTAAGGTCTTTAACCTTAGTACTTACTGGTTTTACATTGTCAATTAGTTTGTATATTCGAACTATGAATCTATTAACGCTTTGATGCTAGTTTTGATATTCTAAAGTTTTGTATTTCAATTTTATTTTTACTCTCACATTACTAAATTATTAAATAAATTATTTTTCTTTAATCTATTATTTTAACAAATTAATTCCATAGACCTAGATTTTTTCTAGGTTCTTAATTAATTCGTTAAAATGATAAACGTCAAAAAAGAAGGAGGTATAAGCACAAGTAAGACGCGTTTGTCACCTGTCAAACACATTTATCGAGGGCTCCTCATCATTTATGCATAAATTGCATCAAGTCTTCTTCCATACTTCATTTTTAAATAACAGATGACAGCTGATCATAGTAACCAAGAACCGCTCCTAACATCAAACAAGACTGCTATAGAGCCAAGAAGGAATCCCTTCGATGAAGAATTAGGTGATCGAAGAAATAAGGTGTTGGATGAAGAGACGATACGATTGAAAGATGCTAATGGAACACATAAGAAAGGTAAAGATATTGTGGATTTTGTAAATGAATAAAAAGGGACATTTAAATCTAAGTTGGTATCAGAGGCGAGGGATGATATTTTTTTAAAGGTAAGCCGACAAAACACCAATAGTAATAAAAATATAATAGTACCTAATGGTCATGGCAGTTATAAGGTTTATGCACCAAAAATATTTACTCTAGTGTCATTCAGGGAGAAAACAGTCGACTATGTTTGTAATAGTTTGTATCTCAAAAGTTCTCTCACTAGATGCTTAAAGGTGATTTTGTGATCCAGACTACTTTATTAAAAAACCTTTGGTAAACTTTGGTACAGCGATAGATAAATAGGACCTCAGACCAGGACATTATAGGCTTTTTTATTCCAATAGGTTAGCACCCATTGTGCCGTATTAGAAAAGGCAGAAGATATTGACATTTTCAATTTATTTGGTCTGTGTGTCTTTTAAAATAACTGCATTACATCAATGCGGTATTTAGGATCGTAGGTTTTTCATGATCGTTAGCGCTCTAAAAATTTACAATAAAAATAACTGACATTAATTATTTTTAACTGAGAAGGAAGAGGTTATCAAGTCATCGCGTATATTTATGTATAATCACCGATTACTTGAAGACGGCATAACCGATCGAGATGATACCTCAAGGTTCCCATATAAATTTGTTAAGGATTTGATGATCTTTGGAGTGATGAACAAAATTGCACCTCGAGAGTGCAGCAGATCGCTCAGTTTTCAAGGTCTACCTGTAGAATCAGTCCTTACAAGTCAATTATTTTGACAAAACTACTTAAAACTTTATAAGTAAATGCACAAAATCAAGAAAATAAATTACTATATTATATTGTTCCTTACAAATACCGAATGTAGAAATATATAATGATCAATTTTCAAGATCTTCCTGTAAAATCAGTCCTTACTAGTCAACTCTTTTGACAAAACTACTTAAAACTCAACAACTAAAAGCACAAAATCAAGACAATAAATTACTATATTATATTGTGCCTTACAAATACCAACATCATACTCCGTCCCGAGTATACCGAACAATTACAAGAGCTTCTAGAAACTTCACAGATGGAGTTTGATTAGTATGAAGCAGTTATGTTTATTGCAGAACCGCTGTACTAATTCCCAGCTAGATTAATGCGATAACATCACTTTATTACGAGATAAAAATAATGAGTATTATTTGTTGGAAACAGATCTCAAAAGATTTAACTTAATTAAGTAGATTAAGGTCATTTGTTTTTGAATATTATGTTGTTTAAGTGGTATTTATAACTACACTAGCTGCGCCCCGCGGTTTTACTCGCGTAAGTCCAATCTTTCTCACCGTTTAAACCTTCCCTGGACTACGACAAACATTTCAAAACCGAAATCATCTAAATCGGTTCGTGCGTTCTGGAGTTATAGCGTAAGGAAGGAAAACCTGACTTATTTTTATATAGTAGAAATATACAGAGTTATTGGTAATTATACTAGCAAGCCGTTGATGACAACTTCTGTGCACTTAACCAAACAATTTTTGTTCTACGACTTTTGGAAATTAAAAAAAAAATTAAAATTTTGAGGTTATGTAAATTCGAAAAACAGCTGATTTCTTAAAACAAAGGTCATTCAGACTAAGAACAGTAGATAAAACTTAAAAAATTAGTAAAATTTTAAGGTTAATGACCTCACCGTGTATGGAACAGCTGATTTTCATGTAAACCTAACCTCAAAATTTTCAAAAATATGTTCGATTTTCCAAAAGTGGTAGAACAAAAGTTGTTTGTTTAGGTGCACAGAAGTAGCCCTCAACGGCTTGCATAAATCATAAATCATAAATCATTTATTCACCATGTCATCACATTTCGCAATATTGGCAAGTCAATTACATAGATAATTCAAACACATAAACAGGTAAGTATTAGAGTAACAGTAGTGTTAATTATTAGGTAAATGCTATTTTAAAACATTATAAAACATTATCTCTGAACAGTAGCAACTTATCACGAATCATGCAAATCAAAAAATGAATACGCCATATACTCAGAAATATTATAGAAGGGGTTAAGTTTAAAAAAATTATGCATCTTGTTTTTAAATTCAATGTACGGAAGTTGCCTCACGAGGTAGGGAAGATTGTTATAAAGATCTATTTTAAGGCTTATGCCTAGTTTCTTTGTTTTAACTAATCTAGTTTTCGGTGTCATTAATTTGTGTTTATGTCTAGTGTTAATATTGTGTATATCCATCCTCCTAGGTATTTCGTTTAATATTCTTTTGTTGTGAACTTCTAAAAGAGCCTTATAGATGAACAAAGAGATAACAGTCATTATTTCTGCCTTTTTAAAATATGCTCTAGCGGAGGTCATTCTACGTAAGTTATATATTATCCTAATCGATCTTTTCTGACAAATGAGAACCCTTTTTATGTGAGTTGAGTTTCCCCATATAGTTAAAGCATAGTTTATGATAGAGTGACAGTAGGCATAATAGACAGATATCAATGTCTGCTTGTCAATTATGCTTCGTAACCTAAAAAGCGCATAATTAGCACTCGCTAGTCTGCTGCAGACTTTATCTACGTGGCTTTCGTACGTGAGAGTTGAATCCAACATACATCCCAAGAATTTTACTTCGGAACACAATTCTACACTGCTATTCACATTACACTGCTAGTATAATTACCAATAACCCTGTATATCTACCATCAGGCAGCTGTGATAGTAGTCAATCACCTGACCTATCTTATAGAAAAATAAGATATCTTGAGTTTCATTTCGATGGGATGGAATTTTCTTTTGAAGAACTCATGCTTCAGAAAACATCGTAATAAAATTCGCCGCTTAGTTGGCTCCAAACAAATTGACGAATGCTTTCCTCTGGACATGGTCGACTAAGAGATAGTTTTATTGATGCTGGGCAAATTAACTCCATGTTATGCATGCCCCAGGCACTAC
Organism: Idaea aversata; assembly: GCA_907269075.1. Classification (NCBI taxonomy): domain Eukaryota; kingdom Metazoa; phylum Arthropoda; class Insecta; order Lepidoptera; family Geometridae; genus Idaea; species Idaea aversata. The sequence goes on from OU026101.1 coordinate 11,820,071, forward strand.
ATCTCCATGAAAAGCATGCACTAAAGTTGCTGCCGCTGTTTAAACCATCTAGATTTATTTATGGTCTTAAATTTTTAAGCGTTTACTGTGGTATGAGAGTCAGAATCAGAAAATATTTATTGAAGAACTGGGTACAATATGGTGTTATGGTTTTTACATGATACAGTGCCTAGCAGTTTATCCTTTACGGATGTACAATAATTGGTAAAATTATAAATAGCAAAGCACAAGTTAAGTACGTATATGTTCGTTAACTTCAAGTTGAGTAGGTAAGTAGATAATATATTAAATTCTTGACCGCATTCAGTCCTTACCTAAGATTAAAAAAGAGGTTTAAAAAGATTCAGAAATGAGAATATACCTTGACTAGCCACGTCGTCTGGGCAATGAAACTTCGTCTACAGTGGACATACCTGAAAAAAATTAACATATAATTAAAGTGGTTGCTAAGGAAAACACTTAAGAGGAAAGGGTACCGGGGGCTTTCTCCATACAAACTATTACAAACGTAGTCGACTGTTTTCTCCCTGGACAATGACACTAGAGCAAATATTTTTGGAGCATAAACCTTATAATTGCCATGACCATGCCCCTATTTTTTGTTTTTTTTTAATTTTTAAATTTTTTAAATTTTTATTTCTATGATAATTAGAAAATGAAAAAAACCAAAACATAGGGGCATAGTCATGGCAGTTATAAGTTTTATGGCACAAAAATATTTGTGCTAGTGTCATTAACCAGGGAGGAAACAGTCGACTACGTTTGTATGGAGACCGCGCAGGTACCCTTTCACCTTAACGACCTACCTAAAGATGACGGTATACCTAACTACTTAGTATGTTTTAATCAAAGTTCATTGGATGTTTTTGTCATTGATAGTTAAACATTAGATATTTGAATTTTAAATGCCTACATGTCCAAATAATAGGTAATAGTAGCTTTTGCCTGCGACTTTGCCTGCGTTGCTAATAAATTTATCAAAATCCTTCTTAATTAGCGGATGCTACGTCATCTATCTGTATCCTAATTTTAGCCGGATCCGTTCCCTGGTTTTAACTATGCGTTGAAATCAGTCAGTTCAGTACTTTGAATTTCATATATATATATTAGTTGCAACAGTTATAATTTAGGTAAAATAAATAGATACCTGTTTTACATGTCTAGATTATTAGCTCAAGCCTTGAATTGAAAATTGTTCCTATATTTTTGCTCTTTTACCATTTGCGAGTCGTTATCATTTTGCGCTTTTGACATTATGCGTCTAAACGCTATATGCACAGGAATCGGGTTGTATGCACCCCTCGCTACTGATACATCCGGATTGAATAATTTCACCGTCGCTGTTTATAACAAACTCTTGTCCATATAAAACAAACTGATAGTATAATAAGATTGATATGATAAAAGACTCATTGATTAAAGATAAGCTACACTTAAGCGTATCGGCTGTGTTTACTCTTACTACTTGTTAGCTGCATGCAAATCTGTTTAATTCAGGTATATATGGGGCCAACCGCGAAAAGACGTTTTATTTATACTTATCAATATTATAAAGCTGAAGAGTTAATTTGTTTGTTTGAACGCGCTACGGGTTGGAATGGAAAGATTTTTGTGTTGGATAGTTCATTTATCGAGAAATGGTTACCTATAGGCTACTTTTCATTTTGATATTCCCACGGGATCTGGACTTACGCGGGTGAAACCGCGGAGCGCGGCCAGTTTATAATTGAAGTTAATTATTCCATTTAATTCCATTCCATGGTTGTTAAGTGTGTCGTTTGAAGGTGAAATCTTTTCTTATTCATATAATAATTACGTAATTTGAAGATAAAATTTTCAAATTCAAAAAATTAAAATAAAATTTCCAAAATCAAAATCAATTAACTTACGGAAAATATATTTTTAAGAAAGTCAGTAATACGGCAAAGGTGTTTTTTTTATTAATGATTAAGCTTTGATTTTAAAAATAAATCACCACATAAATGTGATTAAACCAATTTATTTCTCCACGTGTTTTTTTTCGTTTTTTTCCTGTAAAATAACTTATAGCAAAACAATACAGTTAAAATTGAATCGTATAAAAGCTAAGGCGCTTGTTTACCCACTTTACAGTTTTCACTATCTGCCTCAATTGAGTCACTGTAGCTATTTTAAACATTGAATATTACTAACACAACTGCGAAAATCTGATGCAATAATCGCAAGAAGTGAGAAAGAGTTTCACAAACCTAAATCGCGTAAATTATTTTTTTCAGGGTTCCTTACCCAAAGGGTAAAAACGGTACCCTTTTATTAAGACTGTCCGTCGGTCTATCTGTCACCAGCCTGCCTAGCATGAAGCCAAAACACGATACGATAAAGCGATATAACTACATCAACTCCCAAAATATAAATAATAAATATAATAAATAAATATTGCAGGACAATCCACACATCGCCATCTAGCCCCAAGCTAAGTAACTAGACTTGTGTTATGGGTGCTAGACAACGGATATACTACTTATATACTTTTCTTTTGTAAATATATACTTATAATACATAGAAACAACCAGACCACAGACAAATATCTAAGCATAAATACATGTCTGATGCGGGAATCGAACCCGCGACCCGGTGTTTGGCAGTCCGGCATGGTGACCATTGTGCCAACTGGGTCGTCGTATATATATAATAATATATAAAATATGATAGATAAAGCCGCCATGTATAATTTTATTATACCTTGCGATAAAAATTATAATAAAAATTCAACATGGCGGCTTTATCTATCATATTTTGAGAGTTGATGTAGTTATATCGCTTTATCGTATCATGTTTTGGTCTTCATGCTAGGCTTACAGGCTGTATTTCATGAACCGTGATAGCTAGACAGTAGAAATTTTCACAGATGATGTATTTCTATTGCCGCTATAACAACAAATACAAAATCAGAATATAATGATTCGGAACCATTCGTGTTCGAGTCCAAATCATACTTTGCCGGTTTTTTAACCAACAGCAACCCCAAAGTGCTAAAGAAGTGCCCAAAACAACAATATATTTTAAACGCTATTCCAGACAATTAAGGTTGAATATTCATTACCAAAATCTTTGAGCACAGTTGTGAGGAATTAATCATCCGTAATGGCCTCCTATTACTGGAACCTATCTAGCACCTGAGCCATTACTGTCCTGTGAACTAACTTTGTTTAATCTGATGTTCATGTTCTTAGTAAACTTTACTGTTAATTTAGTACTTAATATAATTGTGTTATCTTCTTATTGCTTTTGAGTTAGACTATATCTTTATTAATAAACTTGCAGCGCTCTGCGCTTTCACCCACGTAACTCCGAATCTCATGGAAATATCGGGATAAAAATTAGCCTATGTTATTCCCAATGAATCAATGTATCATCGTTATAAGTCTTATCAAAATCGATCCAGTAATTGCGGAGCCTATTCGTTACAAACAAAAAACAAAAATCTTTCCGCCTTATAATATTACTAGCTGCCCTCCGCGGTTTCACCCGCGTAACTCCCGATCCCGTGGGAATATCGGGATGTAAGCTATCCTATCTCTCAAGTTGGATCGAACTGCACATGGTGTGCGAATTTTATTATAATCGGTTAAGTGGTTTAGGAGTCCATTGAGGACAAACATTGTGACACGAGATTTATATATATTAAGATAGATATTAAAGATCACTCACTCACGTCCCTCGAAGACCCCCGTTTATTTGGGTGTATGTATTTGAGTCACGAGTGTATAAGTATCTTCTAGATGAGCGTGCTACATCTTAGACAGCATCGTCACTTAGCATTATGTGAGATAGTGATTAAACGCTGACCTATTTATTATATAAAAAAACAACTTATAAATAGTACAAAAAATACAAAAGAGTTTATACAATCTAAGAAACTAAAAGTTATCTCTTCGAGATATTCAAATTACTTGTTATTATAGGGATTAATTGTTAAATAATTTCCTGGAAAAATGTATTCAAAATTAAGAAAGACCTAAAGACAATTATATCTGAAATAATAGTACAGAAAAAATAGAGAATAAGAAATTTTTTGAATTTGATAAAACAGAAAAACAAAAGGATTCGACAATCAATTTAAAAATAATCTTCCTCTTACCTAACAAAGTTTAACAATCTATTCACAATGGAATAAAAAAGAAAATCAATTCAGAAAGCAAAATCCATCTGACTAAGCTAAACCACAACGGGGAAGCAAAACACAACAATTTTTCGAGACACAAGCGAGAAAAAATGAGCACACAAAAGTCTAGGTATGTGAAAAGCTAAAAGCGCGCAAGCGCAGAAAAGCCCCAAGTCATAACAAGGTCAGTTTTCTTCCTATCACGTCTTGTATTAGTTGTTTACAATAATTTCTTCGTTTTCACTCAATTTAATTCCAAAAAACATCTAAAACAAAGGTTTTTCGACTTAATTTGTTAAATATCTCACTGTTTCTAACAAAGATTTACACTTTCCTCATCATTTTACATTAGTACAGTTTCAGTAGCATTCACTTTATCTCGTATTCACGCGACTCGTCTAACCAGATCTCTACGAAAAACTGAAGTTAATGTAATAAAGGATCTTCCTAAATTGGATACCTTTGTTTACTCAAATGATAATAAAATATATACATCATAATTAAACGACAAATATTTCAGTGTACGGAATAAATTCTCAAACAGCTGACCTAATATCTAATGTTACCTGACAAACTAAAATCAACCTTGTTAGTGTAAGATAGTGATGAGATTGCAAAATCAAAATGGTAGTGGATATTCAAGAGGTAATTGTACCAGGTACGTTGTAATTTAGACTTTCATGTTATGGTAATAGGGGGATAAATTGCTTGGTAAAGTGTAGTAGAGTGAAATGTTTTAATGACACATTGATTTATAGTTATCAATGAGGCTGTTGATGGCGGTTCGGTAACCAGATGTAACTTTGGACCTGTTTATCGAGAGAGTTCTTGTTACGTTTAGCTCAAAGGGTATTGTACTGAAACTTAACCTATTGTTAAACGCTAGCTTTACAATAATAATACAATCTAGTTCACAGTTTAACTAAAGGTCTTAAAGAATATCATTATAATATTCTCTACCTACTGTGGTTTCTATAATTCATGGAAGATTCAAGGACGTAATAGAAAACTGTTACATACTGACCATTCTGTCGCGTTAGCGTGTGAATAGTACATTGTTATCCTAGGTGTGAAAGTCACTCATTACAAGTCCCGAGACGGAGTTTGGCGCCCGAGCGTAGCGAGGGCGCTAATAGTTCGAGGGACTTAATGAGTCTTTCACCCGAGGTAAACACTGTGCTTTTCATTACGAATAATACATAAAATTCTTCATAACAACGAGAGTGAATGAGACTATGAGACTCCATACCACATGAGTAGGTACTCATGTGTCCATACTACCTGATCCTCTTACAAGGTTGGGACCAAAGAGGTTATACATTATGTAGTGTTTTTTTTAGGTTTCTGTTATTTGTATTCAATACTTAAATACGGCGGTACTTACCGAAGAAGTTTTTATTAATGAGTTAATCCAACATTAGGAAATGACGCGAAGTCCGTAGATTTAACTTACAGTTTTTGTAACACGGTTTGTCTAGAAAATGTTATTTACAAAAAATACACAATCATAAATGAAAAACCAGATTAAACTTAACACAAAAACATAATAAAATAAGAAAAAATAGTTACTTAGTACTAAACTCTGGCAGTATGCATGAGCCGTGCCAAGCCATAATTATTATTCTTTGGTGTAAAAAAAAAAGCAAGGAGGTTAGGTTTTTGAAGTTCCTAATGCGTAATGATACTGATACTGGCTACATGCAGATAGCACAAGTCGTGCGAAGCCATAATTTGACATGACAGCTGTCAGTGAAAGCGAAAAGCCCTAGGGCTGGAAATTTTATTTTCTACACGCTCTTCAGGCATATTTAGACCTACTTTCGGAGTATGAGTAATGAAAAATCTTTTTGACGACTTCAGTGCCACCCCGCGAACGTTGCGTGCGGGTTTGATTTCCGCCTTCAAACAAAAAATCAATGAATATATTTGTATGGAGAAACCAATACCCGCGCACCATTATTAAAAAATATATTTTCAATTAAAACCGACTGTATTTCGCGCTATTTTCAAATAGGTACTTTAGTTTCAATATCAATATATAATCCTCAACTAAATATTCAAAACGTAACTAACATTATCCCTTTATTAAAAGGGAAATTACAGAGCTAATAGCCAAGATTACTGCTGAGGTGAAGTGCCAACGGTCTGGCTAAAACGACCGAAGTACCCATAACAATTTGGGTTAAACGTGCTTCACACTAGAAATAGACAAATTTTTGTAAATTACTCACCTACTTGCTTAATAGAAGATGAAGTTTATATCTATTAACGTTTTGGTTTCTTATTAAAAGGGTTACATACCATGAAGGTACTTTTACATATAAAAGAAATAGCTTTTTTCAACTTTTAATATTTTCCGATTTTTTTACCTTAGGTTTGCGTTTGACAACTATCACACCTACCTGATGTTAGGTGACGATGCGGTCTAAGATCTGGCATGCTTTTCTAGAAGATACCTATTCACTCGCCATTTGAAGACCCCCAAATTGTACAAGTCAAGAAAGGCAGACGCAGGGCAACTGATTCCATTCTCTTGCCATTTCGGTGTTCCTATATTTTTGTGTAATCACTACATAGTATAAAACAAAGTCGCTTTCTCTGTCCCTATATCCCTATGTATGCTTAAATCTTTAAACCTACGCAACGGATTTTGATGCGGTTTTTTTTTAATAGATAGAATGATTCCAGAGGAAGGTTTATATGTATAATACATGCATAATATAGCCGTACGAAGCCGGGACGGGTCCGCTAGTTAATTATAAACTACTTAATATTATACTTTTATTTCTTCTTTTTAAATAATTTTATGATGGACACTAAAATTCACTCGTCATTCTAAGATTTGAGAATGTCGACTGATTCAATGTTCCAGTACTTAATTAATAAATACTAAATGGAAAATAAGAGTACAATGATAAAGTAAAATACAATGGCGTGTAAACTTTATTTTAAACAGAAACAGTGAAACAATCGAAACGCCGGAAATTATTTATTTATTCTATTAAAACAAAGCTTTGATTAAGCTGAAATAACTTTAACTTATCTTAATTTAATAAAAGCTACGGATTGACCTTCACTAAGAGAAAATGAAGGCAGCTTTAATCCCCACGGAAATTCTCTAAGACAACTCTATTTAATATTCAAATAGCTAAGCAAAATCTTTCTTACAGATGTAGAAACTAAGGATCAAAATCCTATGGTGCAAATCAATGATGCTTACAAAGCGTGTGGGTTTGGATGGTTCCACGTCAAATTGATCTTTATATCGTTTCTTGGGACTGTTTCTGGAGTCCTTGTGACGCATACAACGTCTTTTCTATTGCCGGTTGCAGAATGTGATCTCAAAATGGGATTGATTGAGAAAGGGTTATTGAATGCTGCACCATTTTTCGGTAAGTCTTCACTACATTGTATAAAATAAAGTCACTTTTCGCCGTCCCTATATCCCTATGTCCCTTTGTATGCTTAGATCTTTAAAACTACGCAACGAATTTTGATGCAGTTTTTGACGTGACAACGTTTTATAAATTGGTTTGCCGGGTGACACTTCAAGAAACTGCGTTACGCTCCGCTGACGTTATGCGCTCACAATGAGAGCGAGTGAGAGGCACGCGGGCATGGTTAGCCCGCCTAAGAGCGAGAGAGACAGACATAAAAAGTGAAAGGCACGCGTCCCTTCCACTCGAGCACAGTTGTTGTCACGTAAAACTTTCGCCCGTATACCGACTTTACAGGCAACCAGTTTTTTTTTATAGATAAAGTGATTCAAGAGGAAGGTTTATATGTATAATATATGCATAATATAGCTGTGCGAAGCCGGAGCGGGTCGCTAGTTGTTTATATAATACTAGTTTTTGCCTGCGACTTCGTCTGCGTAGAAGTCGAAATTAATTGTTCTAATAGGGTTTTTAATTGGTTTTAACTCTAATATATTTCTGTGCAATTGAAAAAATGGGTGCGTGTACTTATGTACGCGCGTGAGAAGTTATACTTCTATAAGTCATAAGTCCGTCTGTCTATCTGTCCGTTCGTTTATGTAACATATAAAAAACTAGCTGCACCCCGCGGTTTCACCCGCGTAAATCCCATGGGAATTTCGTGATCAATAGTATCATATTTTTACAACTTATACTTTCTAACTATTACTTTACTTTTTGTATATAGTGTTCTATGAGTATATTCCTTCACGTGTTGTACAAATAAAGTTATTTATATATGTCCTTCTCCAATATGCTGATTTTCATTCAAATCAGTCGAATCGTTTAACCGTAAAGAGGGACCAAACAAACAAATATACAAACAGACGAATCACTACATAGTATAAAACAAAGTCGCTTTCTCTGTCCCTATTTCCCTATGTATGCTTAAATCTTTAAAGATTTTGATGCGGTTTTTTTTAATAGATAGAGTGATTCAAGAGGAAGGTTTATATATATAATACATGCATAATATAGCCGTGCGAAGCCGGGGCGGGTCGCTAGTAAATAAATAAAATTGTTTGTCTGTAAGGTCGGTTTACGAACGATAATTTTACGTTCTAACGTCTGACGCTGAGACCGATCGTGCCTCTATCGCTTGTACCGCGCTCTCGCTTACACCGTAACGTGGCCGTAACATGACACTTTTTTCTGAGTGCAGTGCGTTGTTCATGATTTGTAAGAAATATAATATTAGTTAGAATATTAAGTAAAGAAGTAGGTAAATAGGTAAATTGTTAGTCGGTCTTAGCCATAATAATATGGCTTAAATCCATCTACATATATAGCCTTCTATATGCCCCACTGCTCTGCAAGCTAGGTTTACACTCAGCGCAGCGCCTATTACTAAGTGCTACAATTCTAATGCTCTTATCTAATACACCTACCAAATATTGCAGTGTTTCTTGACAAATGAATGACTAATTACTATTACCCAATGTTTAATAATTCTGCAGATGACGATATTTTAGAACGGAAGGCTCTACAAACGTTTGTTTGTAAAGCGTATCAGAAAGATAAAACTATTGTCATATATTTCATTCTAATAATACAAGTAATAAAAGGATTCGAAATAGTTTATGACGGAACGATAATTAATGATTAAACGAACTTAAATGAAGTTCTATCGTAATTATACGAGGCTTCGTCTGAGACATTAGTTAACAAGCAGCAGCACGGTTTGTACCAGTAAATGTACACTAAAGTTGAGAGAATTGTATAAAAATAATATTTTTTAAATTTGACACTGGGTGTATGCTTATCTTGTGGCAATACTAGTTGGTGACATCTTCATTCTCGTTTTAGTGCGCAGTCAGTGTACACCATATTTATCATTTTCTAGAATTTTATTTTAAATACTTATATAGTTATGTCTAAACGAAATAGTAATAAATGGAAATTATTATTGAGGAAATCTGTTGAAAGAAACACAGACTTTCCTTATGTTAAGTACGGGATCCCCTTAAGGGCGACCTTTATCGATCTGGATGAAAAGTATTTAGACCAAATTAAATAGGTCAATAAATATAGCAAATGGGTTGCCTAAAATTTTTATTTTTTTGTTATTAGAGTTTTTGGTTTGGTTAATAGAAATTCCATACCAATGAAATACCATAATCTTTATTTTAACCTAACTTTAATTCATTGACCAAACCAGTGCAATGACTAGTATCGATTTAACTGCCTACCCAAGAGTTGTGACGGGAAAAAATAGTCAACCTAACTAAAAGTTTCGATTGGTATGGAATAAGTATCTTAATCAAACCAGTGAAAGGTTAAAAAAAAAACAAAACAAAAATTTAATTGTTATCTAATCATAGTCTGGACTGAAATTTTTTAGACAACCCATTTGCAATATATTTATTGACCTATTTAATTTGTAATGAAATACTTTTCATCCATTAAACAGCTCGATGAAGATTGTCTTTAAAGGGATCTTGGGTTTTAACTGAATAAGTAAAACTACATAGAAATGATTTTTTGAATTTTGACGTGATAACGTTTTATAAATTGGTTTGCCGGGTGACACTTCAAGAAACTGCGTTACGCTCCGCTGACGTTATGCGCTCACAATGAGAGCGAGTGAGAGGCACGCGGGCATGGTTAGCCCGCCTAAGAGCGAGAGAGACAGACATAAAAAGTGAAAGGCACGCGTCCCTTCCACTCGAGCACAGTTGTTGTCACGTAAAACTTTCGCCCGTATACCGACTTTACAGGCAACCAGTTTTTTTTAGTTTAGTCTTTTTAGCAGGATATTTTACGTAGATTTTTGACCCGAAATAAAGTAATGGCTGTACGTAAAGTCTCTTAAACTTTAAAGATGTTGCCCCAAAATACAGACAGGGTCCAAATACTTCACCTTTTACAGAATTAGCTTCCCTGCTTTCCCGTAGCCCATCGATCGGTCCCAAAAAAATATGCCTCCCAAAGTTAACCTACTTATTTATTCAGCAACACGCCGAATCAAGGTTAAACACATTCGCTTCATCCCGAAAATATGGTACTCTTGTACCCTCAGGGCTAAAGCAGACTACTGATTTTCCATCGTCTGATAGATGGCGATGAATGAAGCAGCCGATTATAAAAATATAAACAAGTGAAATGAATGCGACAATTATTGACATCAGATATGAATTGTCGGCGAACCCTAGACCCACTGAAAGCACAAACATAAAGTATAAAACAGAATGAATGTACGTGTAGTGGTTTATATTGGAAAATGGTAGTCATTGGTAGTCCGGGAAGGATGCTTTAGTATGGGGCGGAATATATATAATTTATTTTATAACTAGCAGCGCTCTGCCGTTTCACTCGCGTTGCTTCCGATCTTCTGGGAATATCGGGATAAAAAGTACCCTATCTTACTTCCAATGAATAAATTTATCCTCATACCAAATTTCACCAAATCAATCAATGGGTTTGAAGCCTATTCAATGCAAACAAACAATCAAATCTTTCCTCTTTATAAAATTGAATTAAGTCATTATCATCATCTTCTTGTCTTTATCCCAATTTATATGGGGTCGGCGCAGTATGTCTTCTTCCATTCACTCCTATTAATCATCATCTCATCGTTCACATTCATCTATCTCATGTCTTATCTTACGCAGTCTATCCATCTTTTCTTAGGTCGTCCTCTTCCTCTAATATTATTGTGTAATATAATATTGTAATATAAATAAAATTGCCGTGTTCGACCAACTAATCTCATATGATGTCATATGACGATGCTGAGACGTAGGAAGCTTACCTATTCATTCGAAACTTGAAGACCGTCAAGTAAACTAATACTGAGTGAAAGTTTTCAGTCTGCAAGGGCTCGCAATATTGGCGTCGTCGTTTCGTTCACGATTGATAACCCTTTTTGCCAAGCCGCATGAATATTCAAACTGCTACCGTCCAAAGTAACTTCGTATGATGTGATATTCAAAAGCCGGTTTAGCATATAATGCATTCTGTTATTGCCTCTGTATAATTAAGGTACACGCCCACAAAACTGGTCGCACGTGCAGCAGCTAAGCATGTGCAAAAAAAAATTGTGTAAAAATGTCTAAAAGTTATTATTACGGATGTTTGTGAGGATCTCTGGAACTATTGAACAGATGTCTATGAAGAAATATATGTTATAAATATAAAAAAATACGACATACATTTTATCTGATACGGTTTCACCCGCGTAACTCCCGATCCCGTGGGAATATCAGGATAAAAAGTAGCCTATGTTACTCCCAATGAATCAATGTATCCTCATAAATAGTATCAACATTATCGATCCAGTAGTTTCGAAGCCTATTCGTTACAAACAAAAAAAACTGTACTCTTTATTATATTAGTGTAGATTTCCATTGGGGTTCTATAAAACTATAGGGCTAGTTAAGTTTGAAGTAATGCCTTTGTTTCAGGTATGACAATAACATCAGTTATTGGTGGATTCCTGACTGACACTTTCGGCAGGATTAAGTTTCTACGTCTGGGGTTCGGTGGCATGTTTTTCTTCTCCGCTTTAGGGGGAACAAGCCAGACGTACGAAGTTCTCGTATCTGCAAAGTTCTTTGAAGGGATGTTGTAAGTGTTACTTAATTAAGGGTGCTTGGGTTTGATGGAGTAGTTAAGTTTCTGAAGTGGTTTTTGTTTGCCAGCCTACCGCTTCTATAGTTTTCACATCTGTGGGAGTTCTGGAGAAACTAATACGACAATCGTTTGGTTCAGCTGTTGCAGTTTCACAATTTGGTAATTGAAATAGGTAAAATAACCATAGTCGAAGATTTTGACAATATTCACGACCAAGTGTAGAAAATATAGCAAGCTATAAACTCCAAATACACTTGCAGTTACAACTTGCTTTGAAATGCATGAGTACTCAAAGTTTCCTACACAAAACTAGCAAACAAAGAATTTTCAAGCAGCTTGAATACGATCGAGCGTTGTCACTCGGTTGCCAGCTAGTTTTTCATAAATCGTGGCCGCATCTGGCGGTAGCACATAGTTTTTTTTGCTTGGCACTTACCCTGAGCATGCATTGAGCTATGAATACTGAAAATGCCAAGAGCAGACTTAGTTAATTCAGTTTTTGCAAGTTATTTTTAACCGGGATTATTTACATTTAAACATTCTATTTACTTTGATATATTTAGCTTTACGCTACGTTTTACTCACCTTTTTTCATGATTCCAATTTTAAACGCGTGTGTGCATACTTAATTTTCCCCGTGCGTGGGCTGTTGCTATAGCAACCAGGTCTTCAAATTGGTAATTCTTTTTCAGGTTTTCGTTATCAATAAGTGCTCACGTGACCTTCTTATCAGAGTTTTGCTACAAGGACATAAGAGATAGAGTCATGATTTGCCAATCTTCCTTCGTGGCCATGTCGCAGATCATTTCTCCAGCTATGGCGTGGGTTATTCTTACTCAAGACTGGAGATATACACTTTTTAATGGAAGTATTGGTATGTTTAGAAGATAAATCAATAAACACTACAAAAATCCGAAATATAGATTTCGGATGTCAGCTTATTAATGTTTCAATATATAAATTAGACGCTTTTTGACGCATTTGATAGTGAACAGAGCATAAAATAAATTTCGATAATTTATTTAATCTATAATATAAAAATCAATTGCTGTTCGTTAGTCTGGCTAAAACTCGAGAACGGCTGGACCGATTTGGCCAATTCTTTTTTTGTTGTGTTTGTTGTAGTCCAGGGAAGGTTTAAACGGTTCGGACTTACGCGGGTGAAACCGCGGGGCGCAGCTAGTAAGAGATAAAAGTCAGTTCCAACAGAATCCTAAGCATGTTAGCTAATAAGTTTGATACACCAATGCTTAGGCACTTTGTCTCTATATTGGCGTATCAAAAACGCGCTAGATAGAATTTTGAGTTTTTGTTTTTCTCGTAATTTTTCTTTTCATGTAAGTGTACTAACATTTATTATTTTTATTTTGCTTTGTTTGTTTTTCTAATAATTAGACCTTTGATGTCGAATAAATGAAATTTTATTAAATTACAATTATAATAATAACGAACCATTAGGTGTTTTATAACCTATTTAGGAAAGATTTCAGTTTTTTTTTGTTTATCTTTTGACAATTTCCGTTTTCTTCGTGTCATTTCAGTTCTAAACACATGGAATTTCTACGTATACATAATGTCCCTTTGGGCGCTCTCAGCATTTCTGCTACATTGCACTCTGCCTGAGAGTCCAAAGTTTCTCGTCGCTCAAGGAAGGTATGACGAAGCGAGAAACATCATTATTAGTATTTATAAACAAAACACTGGAAAACCCGTTGAAAGTTACCCGGTAAGATGAATGGTTAATTTAATTTAGTTCTGGAACTGCAGATGCGGCTTTGGTGGTTTCTAAAGTACGGATTCATTTAAAGCATGATAGATTTATCATTTAAAAGGACGAAGATAAAAAGATTATAATTAACTATAATCAAATTTAAATCAATTTTGATACATCCCCACAGGCCAGGTCGAATTGAGTTGCTCCAATACGCCTGACAAGTTGCGGCAATAATTTTTCCAAGTCAGTACACTCTGTATAAGCATCTGCATACGATCTTAGTGTTAGAAACTCTTCAGTAAACGCAGGTAATAAAATAAATATTATTCTTCTAGTATAAAGATATATGGAAGGACATACCAGCACCGATCAAGACAGAAGATGAAGTTAAAAGTGAGAGCGGACTAGGAAGGCGTCTAATAGGCGGACTGCGTAACGCAAAACCATTGTTTAGACGACCGCTGATCGTGTACTTATTCATACTAGGCTGTACTAACTTTGTGATATTGTGTGTGTAAGTAATCTTAATATACAAATCAATAAAATAAAATCATACTATATAGAACGGATATATTTATAGGAAATAGAGACACAAACGTTCAGAAATTAAAAGTACAGCCCAAAACACGATCAAACAGTGAGCTGTTAAGTTGTAAATATGTTTACTTTGAACTCAATCCGGAAGATTGAAAAAAATGCGCTATCGTGCAGAGCTGTTAACACATTCATTCAGACTTTTTCGTAAGCGTACAGTTACATAAAGCAGCATTATGTTCATATCAATTAACTGGATTGCCCAATATCCGTAGCAGTTAATGAGCCCATTCCCAATAACCTCGCTAGTAAAGTTTTATATTTCAGCCTAAACCCAAGATTATAAAATTGATTCAAAGAAACGAAAAGAAATGTACGAAGGAAGTTAAAAATAATTTGTTCAAGATTGCATAATTACTTTTCTAATTACAGATACAACGTAGTCCGACTCTGGTTTCCTCAACTTTCGGCCATTGTAGAGAATTATGGCACTGAAGACAATCAAGACTTGTGTTTGCTATTAGATACCTATACAAATGATTTGAGGACTGCTAATGTTACTACGTCTGCTGCATCTGCTGTTTGCATTCCTGTAAGTACAGCTAGATACTTAGAAGTGACAGATAAGTACTTAGAAGTGACAGATATAATATTAATATTTCTGACTGTTTCATTTGATACATCGCCTAACTGTTTTCTTGTTCTAACTTTTATCAATTGTTTCCAGAAAAAGAGTGGCTCAGCTACCTACATTAACAGCATCATTATTGGCTGCGTCTGCCTGTTACCCTACTTCATCACTGGGGCTCTTGTGAACAAGGTGATTAGTAATAATATTAACTATGCTATATTTAGGGGGACACATATTAGGAGACTAGTAGACTATCCACTTTTTTTATTATTGTCTATCTAAATTGCTTCAATCATGTAAAAACTGATTAAGCAATTTTAATTCTTAGTGTATTGCGGGGTGTAGTATTTATTATCTCTCTTTTTCGTCTAATTTTACTTTCTTTTCCTTCTTTAATTCTCTATTTCTTTTAGGTTGGAAAGAAAGCTCTCTTCGTCACCTCAGCTTTAATAGGTGTCGGTGTCAATTTAGGCATGAGATGGAGTCGATCAAAGTTTGCGCTTGTTGCGCTATTCTCTGTGGCCACAGCGATTACTCAATTGTTAAAGGGATTGAATCAAGCGTCTGCTGTTGAGGTTTTTCCTACTGCTGTGAGGTTGGTTTCTCTATTTTGTTCTAAATATTTTTAGTATCAAATTATCATCTTTGTGCGAAGCTAATAATGTACTTGGATAGGGAATGCTATGTTACTGGGTTACTTCTAGAGGCTATACATTGTGACACACAATATTACATTAATAAGTGATAGCAATACTACATTTTATAATTAATTTGACGAAAGTGGGTCAAGCTATTCAAAATCTTTATGCTATAAATAGGAAGTTATTTAATATTATCAAACAAATTACTTTTATTAATTTATTTATGCTATTTAATTTTTTCCTTGTTATTAAGTTAAACCGTACACTTTTTGCTTTTAGAATTTTAAAAATTAATTACCTGTTATCAGCATTTTTTCCTTGTCTACTTGCAGATCTTTGGGAGTATCTCTTATAATGTTCAACGGTCGCCTGGGTACTCTATCTGGGAACATCGGTTTCCCTATTCTGTTAAATTTGGGATGCGTGTTTCCTTTTTTCACTATGTCTGGAATGTTATTGTGTAAGTAATGTCTTTTGTTCTGATTGTAGTACAATAAGAAGAATTAGAATCTGTTGAACCGTTTTCCACTGATTTTTTTCTTAATAAAGGTGTTTTTTAACCGACTTCAAAAAAGGAGGAGGTTCTCAATTCGGATGTATGTATGTTTTATAATAAATAGGTCAACGTTTGTTCGCTATCTCACACAATGCTAAGTGACGATGCGGTCTATGATGTAGCATGTTTTCCTAGAAGATACATATACGCTCAGATATACGCTCGTGACTCAAAGAGCTAAAAATAAACCGTGGCCTAAAGAGTTATGATTGATATTTTATAAAATAATAATTTATTTTTATTTTCAGGTGTTGCTGTTCTCGTGTTTTTCATGTCAAAAGAAAAATCACCCAATGCTTGATCTTTATACTCGTATCTATATAAGTTCGTACTTAAGTCAGTAGCAGGTACTTAATAAAAGTACTTAATTTGTAAATTATTATTTATTTTTAAGTAATACGAATAATAAATGTTAATAAAATTGATCGATAATTGAGTTTTTATAGTTTTATAACCTTTATATTTTATTATCAAAAAATAAGTTATGAAAATTATTATCATAGATTACTTTAGAGCTCAAAAAAAAATGCTTTAGAAAAAATGTTAAGGCTCTTAATAATTTTGGGAAAGAAGAATAAGCCCCATGGAAACAAATAGCTTGTTGGACGTAAGTTTTCGCTAAAGAAAGGGTTTAAGTTCAAACCCAAGCCGAACTTTTTAATTGACTTATAGATTACTAGTATCATTTTTGAAATAATTATTATTTGTCCTAGAAACACACTTCACTATGTTTACTAATTTAAGACCATAAATCTACTTATGTACAGAGGGCAACAAAAATGAAGACCAATCGTAGATTTAAAAAAAAAATACATTATTTATTTATATGAATCTTATAAACTTTAAAATCTATTAAAATAAAATAAAAGTTCGATAATAATACACAGCTTAAGTCAATGGAAGGTTCGGGCTTTTTGACACACAGATAGTAATAATAATAATAATAAGGTTTAGAATCCACCCCATTGTTTGCTTGTTATTGTAAAGGGCTTCTACGTGTTGGCTTCGGCTCTACGCACGCCTTGCAAAGGTCCGGGGCTCCATAGCCCCGTGATACAGGACGTATAACAGACAAATAATAATAATAATAAATCTTTATTTATTGCCAACGAAACATACAGGGTAAAATATAACATGAAAAATAATACACTAAGGTTATGGTTATGGCTAAGCATCATAGTATGAAGTCACAACTGTCCCCTAGCTAGGCTACGGATAGCAACCTGTATTAAGGGCGACAGTCCCGTTCCCTCGTAAATACCTTGGTATATTGGTGGGAATTTGGAATTAAATATTTACGTTGAGATGGCAATTAAATTTCTTACTAACAAATAACAGAAAGAGAAAAGTAAATTATTTACAACAAAAATAATGGCTTGAGCTGGACATTATAGTAATTATTACTTAGGCATCCGCTAAGAAAGGATTTTGATAAATTCAACCCCTATGCGAACAAAGTCGTGGGTGACGGCCAGTAGCTTAAATAATAACTAATATAAACTGAACTTCTCGAACTTTACGGTAAGCTTCCACTTATGACTATCACTATCACTACCACGTATAAAACAAAGTCGCTTTCTCTGTCCCTATTTCCCTTTGTACGCTTAGATCTTTAAAACTACGCAACGGATTTTGATGCGGTTTTTTCTAATAGATAGAGTGATTCAAGAGGAAGGTTTATATGTATAATAATACATGCATAATATAGCCGTGCGAAGCCGGAGCGGGTCGCTAGTATTCCCTAATTGTAAAAAAGAAAAAAATCAGATAGTTAAAAAATATTTTTTGAGATGTTTTCCTCAAAAGATTTTCCTAATCAGATCATGGTATCTACATATCTAACTAAATTACCTACCTACAATTACGTATAAAATTTTAAGAGTGTCACATACCGTGTACTTAGTCATACAAAATGACATAACTCTTTTCTCCCGGAACACGGCAGAAAAGAGTTATTTTTTTTTTAGTTTAGTTATATTTTCAGGTGTTTCTTTTATTTTGTGTAATTAATCAATTGTAAACTAGGGTTGTAAATCCTGTTTATTTTAATTTTAAATCCCTCAAAAGTTATAAATTGAAGTTATATTACCTACTCTTTTAAACAAAATAAACAGCCTCAAATATAAACTATTAAAATCAAAATCATAACATTTTGTTCCAATTTAAGGAATAAAAACAGCTACGCCCCGGAACGAAAAATGTATCAAAAATGTCATTAGTAAAAGGAAAAAAATGTAGGACATACCACACAGCACCCCAAGCTAAGCAACTAAACTTGACTTGTGGCCAAACAACGGATATAATACTTATATACTTTTTTTTGTAGGTAAATAAATAACCCAGTTCACAAAAAAATATTTGTTTACAGAAATAAAAGTCTTACACAAATATTTGTTCGCATAACGGAAATCAAACTCGCAACCTTTTGCGGGAGTTATTCCACCGCGCCCCACAGTTGTCAAATCCTTATTATGGTATGTGATTCTCTTAACCGTAGCGTGCGTAGTAGCGCACCAAGAGTAGCGGTATAGATAATTATATCTAGAGTAAATATTGTACGTACAATATTATTTTACTCCGTTCCTAAACTCATTAATAAAACATCAGGTATGCTGTACGTTCTGTAAACAAGACCCGTACCGCGGTTTTCCTTGAGAGGGAAAACATTTTCAACCGACTACAAAAAAGGAGAAAGTACTCAATTGGTCGCGTATTATTTTTGTATATTTACCGATTCATTGAAGACGACTCAACCAAACGAGATGGTTTATTTTTGATGTATTTCAAAAGTAATCATTCAATGTTTGTTTTTTGTTTTTATGGTGTTCGACACCAACCCCTCTCCACCAAACTAGGAGTACGATTAAGGAGCCGCAATAGCTTTCAGAAGTCCTCTACCCTTCACCGAAATGGTCGAAGATGCCGGAGTCCATCTGTGAGGGATAACTATGACCCTGCAGAGACTCATCCCGCTGGTCATGACCTGCCTTGGACATGGACAGTGTGGAAGTCACTTAGCAGACTAAGGACTCGCGGCAGGTTAGATGAGGCATGATCGATCCATGCCGGGTTCAGTGCGGCTGCGGGGCTCCCGAGCAAACTATGTTACACCTCTTGACCTGTCCCTCTAGCCTTAACATTGGGTGAGCTAATGTCTGCTAATAACAACGCCAACGCCATTTCACTCACAGAGTCTTATGTCTAATGGATTTGGATATAGCGTGCAAAAAAATAAATAATACGCAACAAATTGAGATTTTTTTCCTTCCTTTTTGATTCAATTAATCAAACATAAAATAGGTAAAATCCAATTTGTATTACGATTCGGATACGATACGTCGAAAGTCGCCATATTAGATCCCCTGCTGTCCATATACAGACAGAACATCTTATTTTTTATACATAGGTAATTGGACTATTGATCATAGTCTTTATTTTCCTTGCGTCATTTTAATATAAGTTTACATTACTGATAAAGTTATAACAGTGAACTGCGAACAGCTGACTGATATGAGTTGCGAAAATTATTTGAAAAATATATTTAACTATTTAAAAACTAAATGTGTTTAAATTTAAATTACTAGTTATTTTCTTGTTTAAGTTTATTGTTTTAAAAGTGAAAATGAGTGACATAAGTTTACCCACTTTGGGCGATCCAGGTTAGTAGTTATATTTGGTTAATTACGACGACCTCTGTGGCGCGTCGGGCGAACACCCGACTGCGACGCAGAAGGTTGCGGGTTCGATTCCCGCCGGGAACAAGTATTTATGCTGACCATAAATTCTTGTTTCTGGTTCTGGGTGTTTCCTATATGTATAATATGTATATATTTACAAAAAA
Source organism: Idaea aversata (assembly GCA_907269075.1). Classification (NCBI taxonomy): domain Eukaryota; kingdom Metazoa; phylum Arthropoda; class Insecta; order Lepidoptera; family Geometridae; genus Idaea; species Idaea aversata. Next base: position 11,840,180 of record OU026101.1, read on the forward strand.
AAAGTATATAAGTAGTTTATCCGTTATCTGGCACCCATAACACAAGCATTAAGTTGCTTAGCTTGGGGCTGGATGGCGATGTGTAATATGTCCTGAAATATTTATTTATTATTTATTTATTTATTTTATTTAATTAAATAGTAAGTTATAACAACCCTGTGTTTGGCAGTCCGGCATGGTGACCATTGTGCCAACTGGGTCGTCAATTAGTCATAAATAAATAATACTAAGTAAAATAAATAAAAAAATAAAATAAATATTTCAGGACATATTACACATCGCCATCCAGCCCCAAGCTAAGCAACTTAATGCTTGTGTTATGGGTGCCAGATAACGGATAAACTACTTATATACTTTTTTTTTTTTGTAAATATATACATATTATACATATAGGAAACACCCAGAACCAGAAACAAGAATTTATGGTCAGCATAAATACTTGTTCCCGGCGGGAATCGAACCCGCAACCTTCTGCGTCGCAGTCGGGTGTTGGCCCGACGCGCCACAGAGGTCGTCAAAATAAAATTACTGATTTATCAATTGCTAATTAAACTCTTTGCAATTCAATTTGCGATTCAATTTTGAAGACCTATGTGGTAATCAAAGTGGTTTTTTTTATCTTGAGGCCACAAGGGCCAATCAAAGGTCTTTGTAGATAACCAGCATCGGCAATTGGATCAAAATATTTTTTTAAATTTCTGTTTCTATTTTTATGGGAGTAAAGAGTTTATGGGAGCTTTCGTTCTTGATATCACTACATAATCATGACATTTACTTGCAATTCTATTTATAACTAGCTGCGCCCCGCGGTTTCACCTGCGTAGTAATTTTCTAAGCAACTTTCTTAATTTTTTCTTCCATAAGAACCTTCTCCATACAATAACAAACCCAACAAAAAAAGAATTAGCGAAATTGGTCCAGGCGTTGTTGAGTTATGCGCTTATCAACCCATTTTGCGATTCATTTTTATATATAAGAAGAAGAAGACTAGCTGCGCCCCGCGGTTTCACCCGCGTAATAATTTTCTACGCAACTTACTTAATTTTTTCTTTCATAAGAACCTTCTCCTGACTAAAACAAATACAACAAAAAAAGAATTAGCGAAATTGGTCCAGGCGTTGTTGAGTTATGCGCTTACCAACACATTTTGCGATTCATTTTTATATATAAGAAGAAGAAGACTAGCTGCGCCCCGCGGTTTCACCCGCGTAATAATTTTCTACGCAACTTACTTAATTTTTTCTTTCATAAGAACCTTCTCCTGACTAAAACAAATACAACAAAAAAAGAATTAGCGAAATTGGTCCAGGCGTTGTTGAGTTATGCGCTTACCAACACATTTTGCGATTCATTTTTATATATAAGAGATAAAACAAATTATTACATCACACAATAGAAATAGGTTAAAGACATTAAATTAAATACGCATGAAATTATTTCAACATTCTTATTCTTATATTTTAATGCTATTTATTAGGCTGTATTTTTACTTTATTTAATCTTATTTCTTTACTAATTTGACAAAACCGGCTCCTAATAAATTTTCCGTTGTTGCAAGTTCCTAATAAACTGAAATAACCAAACAAACTAACACAACTATTCAAATACCAACTTACCTCATTATTTGAACATCAAAATAACCATGTATTAACTAGACGAGTTTATTGTTTAACAGTACCTTTAGTAAGAAAAATCTCGGTCTGTCACCACACAATTGCAATGCCATTATACAATATGAAAGCAAATAAATTAAATGAAATGAGGCTTTTGCCATGCAATAGAAAATTACTAATTTCAGAATAATTTCCAAATTAAAATAAAATATTTTTTTTCATTTCCGCAATAATTATATAATGAAAAAGCTATGAATTTGTCTTGAGGGAAAAGTTATCTTACGTTGCTTCAGTTAATTTAATTATCTCGTTGTATTTAATTATAATTTGTTATGTTTTATGAATGGAAATGTTTAAATGTTAGAATAGAAATTAGGTCATCGCTGTAGGCCATACGGTTAGCGCTGTATAGACCCTAAAGTCATCGCTGTAGATCCTAAGGCCATTGCTATAGACATTAAAGACTTCGCTGTAGACCCCCTAGGACTTGCTACATCTAGAGTCTACAGCGATGACCATAACGTCAGCGCTGTAGCCTTTAAGGCCATCGCTGTAGACCCTAAGGTCATTACTGTAGAACCTTAGATTATACCCATAGCTAATTAAGAAACGACAAATAATTTTCGTCTGTAAATTTTAACAAAATGTAGAAAAGATTTTATCAACAAACAGTACATAAAAATACTTAACGACAATTGTCGTTTTAAGCATTTTGGTTTGGCTCTTATTTCCACCTTAAATAGTTGAGCAATATGGCGCCTGATTGTAGCCCTGGTTAATTTTAAAAACGTTATGTCTTTAGTGATTGACGAGGAATCATCAAAATCGTTCCATGCGTAGGCCACATGAAAATAAACATCCATAGAAACAAACATACATACATATGTTCATACATAATGACCTATAGAAAATCAGTCATTACGGGAAAAGTTCTTTTTAAAATACGTACTTTATGTAGATCAGTACATTTTGACGTTCAGACCAAACCACCCGTAATATAGACCGATAAACACATTACTCTCCTTTGTGTCGCGCAGTCGGATAAATAGGTACCAGTATTCAGTTCCCAGGTGGGAAATCGGTATATTTCATTAAGATTAATTGAAATTATTTATTTAAATTATAGCAATTTCCTTTTCAAATACCCATCTAAGGATAAGATACTAAAGGATTATAATATCGTATTTCAAGAGTTTCTACATTAAATTTGGTGTTGCTACGGCCGGTCTTTGCAATGAATTGGATCTTCAGATTTTGAAATTGGTAGAAATCTTCATCAATTTTTTTAGAGATTCTTTCCAGTGAGGATTGAATCCGCTAACCATTGAGAGGGTACCTGCGCGATCTCCATACAAACGTAGTCGACTGTTTCCTCCCTAGATAATGACACTAGCACAAATATTTTTGTGCCATAAAACCATGACTATGCCCTATGTTTTGTTTTTTTTTTTCATTTTCTAATTATCATAGAAATTAAGATTAAAAAAATAAAAAAATAGGGGCATGGTCATGGCAGTTATAAGTTTTATGCACCCAAAATATTTGCTCTAGTGTCATTATCCAGGGAGAAAACAGTCGACTACGTTTGTAATAGTTTGTATGGAAAGAGCCCCCGGAACCCTTTCCTCTTAATGTAATCAGTAGAAAATTATATTCGTAAAGATCCACACCGCTGAAAGCGGTCTCTTCCAATCAACCTTAGGATGGATAGAAGAGGAAAAAAACCTACAAAGTGGAGAAAAAATATGATAACAATTTTTCCATTTCCAAAATTTTCTTATAAATACCTACTTGTGAAAAGAAATTACATAAACTTATTTGATACGCACCTACGCGTGACAATATTAAAAAATGTTACTTATCTATCTCATATAAATGATAATAAAGATATTTAACACTACTGTGACTAAAGATGGCATCTTTATTAAACATTTTTCAATTGTATCAAAGTTTTTTTTTTTTGTTTTTAATGTTTTTTAAAAACCTATAACTACACACTTTACACGGCGCCATCTAGCCCAAAGCTAAGCAACTGTTCTTGTGTTATGGCGACCAGAAAAATATATCCTACTAATATTATAAATGTGAAAGTTTGTGTGTGCGTGTGTGTATGTGTGTATGTATGTTTGTTACTCCTTCACGCAAAAACGTATGAAAACGAAATTGTATGAAATGGGAATTTGATATTAAATTAACTTGGATTTATACAGGACTTGTACATAATGGTCCGGATCGAACTACTGAACCAATTGCAATGAAACTCGGTATCTAGATAGCTGATTATACATAAATATATTCAATATTTATAGTTAGATAGATACATACATATATGCAGAAACACTCAGACCAGAAACAAATATCTGTATAATTGCAGTCAGAACTCTTAATCAGTCAAAACTACTTTAGACAGTCAAAAGCAGTTTTTAACTGCTTTTCTCAGTCAAAACGTTTACCCAAGTGATTAGTGAAAATGACGATAGGGTAAAAAAGACGAATCATTCTCCTGTGAAGGTTTACTAGATGTTCTTTTCGTATTTTAAATGTCTTCGAATGATAATTATAAAGTTTGTTTACACGAAACACAAGAACGTTTAGGTACAAATATTATATCATGTCGTAAATATAAAGTTTAATGAGAGTTTTTATCTCAAATACGTATGGAATGTTTTTCAGATGTATGTGAAATGATCATTCTAAAAGCCAGTAGCATATTTCGATCTTTTTGACGCGGTGGGAGAACACCCGCTTTCGATACAGAAAGATGTGGGTTCAATTCTCTGTGTACAGATATTAAGCTATTGCATAGCTTTCATCGAGGGCTTTGAGCGCGTCGACCGAATCAAGAAATTCCGTAACGAAAATAAAACCTAACACCCCCACTCCGCCTACCATGTATTTATTTCTGTAAACAAATGTCAGTTTTGGTCTGGGTGTCACGTCATATACGTCTGTTAATAAGTACTAGCTGTGCCCGTACCTAAGTCCCAATGCCGTGGGAATATCAAAATAAGAAGTAGCCTATACCCTTTCTCGATAAATGGACTATCCAACACGAAAAGAAATTTCAATTCGAACAAGTGGTTCCTGAAATTTAGTTACAAAAAAAAAATTATAAGGTTCACCTGCCACCCTAATTAAAAACTAAATATATCGCAAAAATACTTAAAAACAGGTTATTTGATAAATATTTGCTTTATTGTCAATCTGAAAAGCAATTTTTTTCTTTATATTATTGTTATTTTGTCACTACAAACAAGGTTTTAAAAAAAACCTTTTAGTGGCTTATACTTGCAGGTACCTTAGGTAAAAGTATTCTATCCATTGTCAAGCTACCATAACACAAGCCCTGTTGTTTAGCTTGGGGCTAGATGGCGCTGTGTAAAGTATCCTATACTATTATGTAGATTCTAATTTGGTCTGCAGCGTTACTTGGCCGCGTAGCCGTAGTGGTTATAGTACCCTCATATTGCGGGAAAACAAAGTCAAATTTCTTTATTCACATAAATCACATAGAAACGTCTTAAAAACTTAGTTAGGATGTTGTAATTATTTCTGACGACCCAATTGGCACAATGGTCGCCATGCCGGACTGCCAAAAACAGGGTTGCGGATTCGATTCCCGCCTCAGACAAGTATTTATTCTTAGATATTTGTCTGTGGTCTGGTTTTTTCTATGTATTATAAGTATATATTTACAAAAGAAAATTATATAAGTAGTATATCCGTTGTCTAGCACCCATAACACAAGTCTAGTTACTTAGCTTGGGGCTAGATGGCGATGTGTGGAATGTCCTGCAATAATTAATTATGTGTTTAATCGCGGGTTCAAATCACGCCGCGGTGGTAAATTTTGAAAAAGCATTGTATTATTATTACATTCCGCCCTACTCTGTTTCTACAAGACTGTACAAACATACAATCTCACATTACCCTTTATTATGATTACACAATATCATACGCAGAGCTCCTGAATAATATTAATGCGAACATTTTCCGTAAACACAAGATTTCCCACTTTTAATTAAATACAATATCTAATTTAATCCTTATCTAAATTGTCTAACAAGAGAAAGCAATTTAACCATTAAACAACAATGCCTACGGAATTACTAGTTTACATTACTGTAAAAATAATTCGAGTCGGCGCTGGCGGCAAGGCCAAAAAGTCGTACTGAGAGTGACTCATGAAATTTGTCTTTTGTGACTAATTCATTTATTTTTAAACGACTTCAAAAAAGGAAGAAGTTTTTTATTATTAACAATGTATTTAAAAAAAAGTACAGACCCATCTATCTCTATAAATATAAACTTCAAAGTCCTGGGTGATCGAATGACACCGCACAGCTTAAACCACCGCTGGTCTTAGAGACATGAGATTTAAAAGGTGTTTCTTTGTGAGGTATTCACTAAGAAGGGTTTTTCTGAATAACACCCTTATGAGGGTGAAATGTTGGGCGCAGCCGCGGGCCCTAGTTAGTTTAATAATCGGTCTCGCCTCACTATAGCGTTGGCCAGATGAAAACATGTCCTTGAACTTAGCTTAAATCTGAAGCACGTAGGACCTGAAATTAGTCTTAACTGTCTGTAGTTTAAACGATAGTTTTTTAATACATTTTCATAAGATTTGCATTGCCATCCAAAGAGGTAATATGTACAGCCAGCCTTTGGGGCACGCTACCAAGAAAACTTAATTTAGTTACAAAACTTACGTCAAGTATAGTTAAATCACTCCATAGTATAAAATAAAGTCACTTTTCGCCATTCCTATATCCATAAGTCCCTTTGTATGCTTAGATCTTTAAAACCACGCAACGGATTTTGATGCGGTTTTTTTTCATAGATAGAGTGATTCAAGTGGAAGGTTTATATGTATAATACATGCATAATATAGCCGTGCGAAGCCGGAGAGGGTCGCTAGTAATAAATAATTAAAAAATCTTTTTTCAAAATTAACTAAAATTATAGTTTTATTAGATGATTCAATTTCATTGATCGTTTAATAATTTTCTCCGTAAAACGCTATGTGAATTTGAGATCAAAGAAATTATCTTAAGTTAAATGTTTAATATTATATTATTTCCTGTCAAAATTAGGTAACTACTGCATATGTTTGTTTATTAAATACAAAGTTCTTAAGATAATGTTGAACATCCGAAATTGTTTTTTGTCATAGTTTTTGGTAAAAATGACCCAGATTGAAATCAAAACATTTTTTTTCTAATCTGCAAGAAAATAACAATTTTACTATTAAAATTATATCATATTAATTCGTTTCAACGATAGCCTAATTAATTCTGATTAGATACATTAATAATTTATACATATTATCATTAAATTTATTAAATTTCATTTGTTGGTCAGTTTATCATGCAATGTCAAATTGGTAAAAATAAATAAGAATAAAACAATAATCCAAAAAATCTAAAATTTACAAAAATAGTCAAAGAATTTGGTCATAATTAAAATATTCATTAAGACTAAGTATAAAACGTTTTGTCAATCAACCATGTTTTTAATTTTGCCTTAAATTTAGGTCCATTTAGCATTTTTATGTCTATAGGTAGGTGATTAAATACACGTACTGCAGTGACAAAAGAACTTTTGTAAAACATCGTATTATTAACTTTCTTGCAGTGGTATATAGACGTGGTCTAATTTCACTTTCAAATCTTACTACCTCCTAATCTTACTTTTCAAATATTTGACCATTTTGATTTGTTCGCGTCGCTGTCGGCATTAAGCGCATTGCAAGTGCTATTCATCAAGTTTATCCGGTGTGTTGTTACTTAATTAACACCAAGTATAACAATGTCCTAGCACACCGTTTTATGCGCACAGTCTAGCCCAGTTTCTCAACAATATATCTTTTAAACAGTTTACAGCGGCGCCGCACCATTGGCTTCAGGCACGCGATTTAAAAAGCACTTAATACAACGTTTGTATTCTCTAATGGGAAATTTCCACATAAAGTTGCTTGTACAATAAAAATGTCTATGTCTTTAAAAATTCTTCTTTTCTTAAAGTGATGTGGCACCATTATTGTTAGAGATTTCAGACTATATCATTCTGCATTTATGTCATCCAACTAATTTGACTTCCGCCTAATAAGGTATTCTATTCATCGGGACTATTTGCAATTTCAACTATAGCATTTCTGCTTTTATGTGGTCCAGCTGAGTTGACTCTCTGCCGACTGGGCACTATTAATCTTTTGTGTCATCTAGCTGAATTGTCTTTCGACTATCTAGGTAACCCTGCTTTCATATCCAAATGAAACTGTCTTTCAGCAAAAAACTCATTCTGATGACCCAAGTCTCAGTGACCCAGGCTACTTACTTACCCTAACGACTCTATCAAGGGTAGCGTTTACATTTAATGTATGTATGATTTATAAAGTGCCAGCAACTGTGCCAGGAACATGCATTGCATGGACTACAGCTTCCTCGCTGTAGTACCTGCGATATACAATCGACAGAGTAGGCTCGCTTAAATCCTATACTATCGTCTCATCGTCATCATCTTCCTGCCCTTATCCCAATTCATTTGTGGTCGGCACAGTTTGTCTTTTTCTTCTATTCACTCCACATTAGTCGTCATCTCATCGTTCACATTTATCTCTCATGTCTTGTCTCACGCAGTCCATCCATCTTTTCTTCGGTCGTCTTCTTCCTCTCCATCGTTTTACATTCATACTTATCACTCTAGTCACATGCGTCTCATCTTAAAAAAAAGAGGAACCAACTAAGCCGTGGGTTTTATCATGATATTCTCTTTCACCTTAAGAGCAATGCTAATAGCGCACATATTTTTCCTTACGAAAAATCCTGCACTGCTTTCAGGATTCGAACTCACGACCATCGAAATGAATGTCGAGGTATCTACCACTACGCAAACAGAACTCTTACTAAAGGTAGTAAAGGACTAAAATTCATCTCAGTGAAGTTAGTTGTCGTATTAAAGCACACTTTTTGCCAACAGGGTTATTCGCGAGTCAATTATAAAGTGAATATTTTACATAAAAGTTACCGTACCTAGAAAATTAATGCAAAAATAATTAAAAACTGTATTTTAATAATTAAATTAGCTATGCGGCACTAGGATTGAGTAAAATTAACATTTTTTTACAATTATCGTTATGAAACTTTCAGAATTTTTCATGTTACCAACTATGAAAAGTCGTAAATTTCGTTTTTGTTAGGTACGTACTGTTAATTGAGTCATTCGAATAAAGTTCTGTACAAACTTGCATGACAACTCATGCAACACAAGTTATGTGATGTCGTGTTGATTTGTCCTGTGCTTTAAGACATTAAATTCCCTAAATGTAATCTTTACGCATCCGTAATTGTGGGTGGGGTTATTCTCACCATCTCCGTAATTGTGTCCCTTTGGGCTCCGTAGGTATTTTTATTCAAAAATCTAACATCCATAGTACATTGTTTTCCAAGAGCTCCAGACATGTTTATTTTAAAATTTAAACTAATATTATAAAGCTGACGAGTTTGTTTTGTTTGTTTGGTTGAACGCGCTAATCTCAGAATCTACTGGTTCGAATTTAAAAATTATTTTTGTTTTGGATAGTATTTATTGATTATTTTGATATTCCCACGGGATTGGGTCTTACGCTGGTGAAACCGCGGGACGCAGGTAGGTAATAATAAACGATTATTTGCTTCTTATTAGCTTCGAAAAAATAGTTAGCACAATAAGAGAAAGCAATTATTAGTTTTATTTTATAGTGGTTTAAAAGTAGACTTTAGGATTATAAGTTACTAGCGACCCGCCCCGGCTTCGCACGGCTATATTATGCATGTATTATACATATAAACCTTCCTCTTGAATCACTCTATCTATTAACCGCATCTAAATCCGTTGCGTAGTTTTAAAGATTTAAGCGGTCAAAGGAAAATAGGGACAGAGAAAGCGACTTTGTTTTATACTATGTAGTGATCGTGAAGTGATAAAGGTACGCTTCTAAACGTCGCGTCGATTGACTTCAAAAACGGTTCAAATTTTTTAGAGCTATAAAGTAGTACCTTTTTAGATTTGTGATTAAATTCAACATCCTGCCAACATTATAACAAAAAGCGTATATTTTTGTTTAAAAAAATACTAACTAGACCTTGACAACAGTTACAAAAAGACAAGGCCAGACATGCATTCCAATTTACACAAGCTATAAAGAAAAAAAACGAATTACAAAGGGAAAAAGTTAACGTAACAGAAAAAGTGTCGGTATCTGTCCTAACAAGGTTGAGATTGAGATTTTCATCGTGGATCTGTATATTTCACGCTAATCCTTCAACGCTTGGATTGTCTAAATCTTGCTGAAGACATCCTTTCAGGCCCATCGTCTATAATCATGGAGGGTTTCTTTACTTTCTATACTAGGTATAACTCCTGATTCCGTGTGAATCTATACTATATTTAGACTTTAATATTATAAAGCTGAAGAGTTTGTTTGTTTGTTTGAACGCGCTAATCTCAGGAACTACTAAAAATATTTTTGTGTCCATTTATCGAGGAAGGCTTAAGGCTATGTAACATCACGCTGCGACCAATAGGAGCGAAGAATCAGTGGGAAATGTGGAAAAAACGTGGAACTACTTGTTCGAATAGAAGAAATACTTTTGTGTTGGATAGTCCATTTATTGAGGAAGGCTACAAGCTACTTTTTATTTTGATACTTCCTCGGGATCGAGACTTACGCGGATGAAACGGCGGGGCGCAGCCCCGCCGTTTCATCCGCATAACTACATAGTACTACATAGTATCACTACATAGTAAAAAACAAAGTCGCTTTTTCTGTCCCTATTTCCCTTTGTATGCTTAGATCTTTAAAACTACGCAACGGATTTTGATGCGGTTTTTTTATGGATAGATTGATTCAAGAGGAAGGTTTATATGTATAGTACATGCATAATATAGCCGTGCGAAGCCGGAGCGGGTCGCTAGTATTTTATAAAGAGGAAAAATTTGTTTGTTTGTTTGAATTAAATATTCTCTAAAACTAGTAGACCGATTTTGATAAACCTTGGTATGAGGATACATTGATTCATTGGGAGTATCAAAGGCTGTTTACCCCGTATTAGTTATGCGGGTAAAACGAGATAATGAATTATTGTAAGTATCCTAAGTTTCATCAAAATCGGTCTGTAGTTTCGTAACTTATATTCCTTAAAATCTCATTAGGACTGTCATATACTACTTTTAATTACGATATTCCCACGGGATCGGGAGTTTCGCGGGTGAAACCGCGGAATGGCTATATAGTACTGAACGTGAACTTAAATACTTATTACTTATTCCATTTGTAAATACGCTAACGATTCGACGAATCGCGATAACTTCTATATTATCTTTCCATTAAAATCTTCAAATAGACAAAATTATTGAACAAGACTTTGTAAAATTTTCCGACAGATTTCTTTGACATTTCCTAGAATATAAATTAGGTTAAAAATACTTTCAATCAAATTAAAGGTTTAATCTGTAGGTACTAATACTATAAAACTGAAGATTTTGTTTGTTGAACGCGCTAATTCAAGGAACTACTGGTTCGAATCGAAAAATTATTTATCGAAGAAGGCTATAGGATACTTTTTATATTGATATTCCCATGGGATCGGGACTTACACGGGTGAAACCGCGGGGCGCAGTTAGCGTAATAAAAATAAAATATAAAACACAAACTCCTTTACACAGTAGGTACAGTATGCGTCATAAGTCCACTATGAGTTTGCTACCATACTATCAACAAGTATTGGACTGACGACCTTCTTCTAATAGGCGTTACACACAAACTTAAATACTTGAATTAAAAGTACTCAGTGTGATTATTATTTTCAACATGTTAGCTACGTCTTTAGTTGGCTGAGTGGTATAAGCCGCCACCCGCTACATCAACCGACGCGCGGTTCGATTCACAGCTTACGTTGTTATAATGTTCAAATAGTGCAACACAGGATATTAATGGTTACGTTTCCGGTGGACTTTTGAACGTTGATTGTACCTTTATAAATATTTCCCCTCGAAATAACAAAAACAAAGTGGCGTTTTTTCTTCAAACCCAAATAGACAAATAACCTAATTTACTCAGTATAATTGTTACAATTAAAACTGAGCCAGTCGTTACTAAAATTGCCAGATTAGAGAAGTAATTAAAGCTTTTATTTATTTATTTTTTTGACGTGACAACGTCTTATAAATTGGTTTGCCTGGTGACACTTCAAGAAACTGCGTTACGCTCCGCTCACGTTATGCGCTCCCAATGAGAGCGAGTGAGAGGCACGCGGGCATGGTTAGCCCGCCTAAGAGCGAGAGAGACAGACATAAAAAGTGAAAGGCACGCGTCCCTTCCACTCGAGCACAGTTGTTGTCACGTAAAACTTTCGCCCGTATACCGACTTTACAGGCAACCAGTTTTTTTTAGTGTTTTGATGGACGATGGCATTATGTTTAAATACTTAACAAAAAATTGACTTTATAAAGCTTCACTGACGCGAAAACCAGAAGAAGATGTACCAATTTAATTCGCGGTAAAACGCAGATAGCGAGTTCAAAACTCGCCGCGATGTTAAAATTTGAGATTGCATTTTTGTGTGGAAAAGAATAACGCGGTGAAAATCTGTCATATTTTATAATTATTGTGGAATTTACTATTATTTTCCCTAATTGTATTTCACTTATGTATACTTAGAATGAATAAGCGCCTACACAATAAAATAAAAGCGATTTCTATGATTTCACTTGTTTTTAGGAATCGTAGGACTTATGTCACACTAAAAAAATCCATTTTAATATTCATTATTTTATTTTAGTGCCTACCTACTAGCAGCGCTCAGTGGCTTCACCCGCGTAACTCACGATCCCGTGGCAATTCGGGATAAATATTAGCCTATGACACTCCACACAATGAATCAGTGTATCCTCATAGCAAGTTTCATCAAAATCGGTCCAGTAGTTTCGGAGTCTATTCAATGCAAACAAACAAACAATCAAATCTTTTTTCTTTATAACATTGGTACAGAAGTAGGTATAGATTATGTATGATAACGACATGTTTTGCTAAGGTACCCGTGTTATTAGAGATTTACAAAAAAATTAGATCGAACTTTGCCAATTTGTTTTCAAAAAATACGTAATAACATTTCCTAGAAGAAATGTTTATCAACATAGGTACTTAAAGATTTCAAAGAAAACTAAGGAATTATATTTTGATAGAAATACTTTTCATAGAATTTTGTAAATAAGGTAGGTCTTTTAGTAAATAAGTTTACTAGCTTCTGCTCGCGGCTTCGCCAGTCTTCCTCTTAGGGGTAGAATTTCGAAAAAACCTTCTTAGTGTATACCTACATTTCACAAAGAACACTCCCTTCAAACACGTCTCTAAGACATCGGTTTAAGCTGTGCTTTGATATTACAGTCAGTCAGTCAGGACAAACCATAAAAACACCAAAATTTTGTTACCTTGTAAAATTAATACCTAATGGCAAACTGAGAAACTAAAATCACGAACTAAAGTGTAAACCAATTTACCCAGTCTTTAAATAAATATCTATTTGCTAAACTAATGGGGTAGTAACTCTAGCCTTAAAAAAATTACAGCACTAAGACCTGCATTTACATTTGGCATGGCCTAGTGGCATATTTGGCGTTATAAAACTAACCTACATTCGTTTATTTAATTAGAATTCATTGGCAAAGCTTTATTTTAAAGCTTACCTCATTAATATAGTTTACATACGTAGGTACTAATATGCGTCATAAGTGCATCTGTGCCTTTATTCACTAAGGTTCAAGTCGTCGAGCGCGCGTGATTAGGACGAGATTTCCATACAAAAAACGCCCCCTCTCCGCCCCTAATCACGCGCGCCCAACGACTTGAACCTTAGTGAATATAGGCCCTGCTATACTCTAAACCAGTATTGAACTTACGACCTTCTTCTAAAAGACGTTACACACACAAAAATACTTGAATCAAAAGTACTCAGTGTGATTATTATTTTCAACATGTTAGCTATGTATTTAGTTGGCCGAGTGGTTCAAGCCGTCACCCGCGACACCAACCGACGTGGGTTCGATCCACAGGTTACGTTGTTATAATGTTCAAATAGTGCTGCACAGGATTGTAAACGTTACGGTGGAGGTAGATTTTTAACGACGACACTTGTACCTAAACCATACTTACGAATTTTTATAGACAATATTATAGCCTGTCCAATTCTTTAGTCTGTAGAGTCAGTGTTCTTATAAATAGAGATTTTGTATTACCAAATATATTGCTTAATGAATTTGGATAGGCAAGTAGGTATTATACTCACAAAATGTAGCACAGTTATTTTGTTTTTATCCATTTCTTGTCTGCTTATAATGTTTCACACTTACCTGTGAACAAAATAAAATAGGTAATTTAGCATCAAATACGCAAATAACAGCTAAGTATTACTTATATAAGGAAAGCTAACATTAGATATCCTTATCTAATGTTAGCTTTCCTTATATAAGTCACAAATCACTCATCACTGACGAGACTTAGCTCTCAGTTGTCTAGAATATAAATGTATTTCTATTGCAACAGAATAATGCGTTGAAAAGGCATTTGTCCGATCCGTTTCGTCAGTGCGTGAAAATCAGAGAACATGATCGTCTATTAAAAAGTTATCGCGCGAATACTGCAAGCCTACTTATCTTAAGTGGTGATTAAATTGACATTTAAGTGTCATATTTATATAGAATAGGAAAGTCTTAAATATTTAGAGGAACCCCCAAAATCTTTGAGTATTCGACCGTAAAAGGCTCATTACGACAGATCTGAAACCACAAGAGCTATAAACCTCGCATGCAAATAAGTAGTATAGGATAGCGTTTACCAGAACAAGTGGACCACGTGAAGAAAAAATCCTTTTTAAAGCCAGGTTCACCACCATGGAAATAAATAAAAACCAATTGACACCTAGTTATTTTTAAGGCCACGGGAATATTTTTTTCCTTGGTAACCATGTTAACTAAGGTGAACCATGAAAAGAAAACCCATGTTCTACCTAGTTATCTATGGAGATAGACCACGTGAAGAATAAAATCCCCTTGGTACGACCTGGTGAACTCTGTTGGTTAACCAAGGGCGCGAACTTATGTAGTTTTTTGAAGTGAAAACTTCTTTAGCGGCGTTGAGCACTTTTTCTGTAATGGGTATAAAATCTTAAACTCGCGTCAGGACACGTGACCTGATCGAAAAAGCGTAAGACGGATGGAGAGTAGACAGCTATCCCCTCTCTACGGCGCGGCGAAAATGTATGCCTGGGCCTACTGTTTTTAATTTGGCTGTGAGTGTATTAAGACGTACATATGGTATTTTTTAACGGACGACTATTGACGGACGACAAATGTCGGACGACAAATGTCGGACGACAAATGTCGGACGACAAATGTCGGACGACTATTTGTTGGACGACAAATGTCGGACGACTATTTGTCGTCCGCTTATTTTTTTTTTCATCTAAAACTCTTTTTGCGTATGTTCTCGCGACATATGAGATTTTACACAGATATACAGTTTTCACTTTTGCCTGCACTCCCGGAGTGCGCTGTTTATTTTTTATTGGAGTTTTAAAAGGCGCGTTATGAAAAAAAATTTGAGAGTGCAATTTTAAGACGCGCATCTGTAACATAAAAGTCATATGTTGCAGCTGCGTACCCAAAAGTAAAAAAAAGCTGGAGAGCTGGAGAGTTAAACTTTTGGACGGACAGACAGACAGAGGAACGACTTCTCACGCGCGTAAATAAGTACACACACCCATTTTTTGTTTTTACAGGTAACATCAGAACGTTATCTAAATCCAGATTGCCGATGCAAGAAATAAACTCTGCTTACAAAGAATGCAAATTCGGGTTATTCCACGTAAAGCTGCTTTCAACAGCATGTGTAGCGTTTGTGGCGGGAGTCCTTGTCTCGAATACGACGTCCTACTTGCTGCCGATGGCGGAATGTGATTTGCATATGAGTCTTTTGCAGAAGGGCGTTTTGAATGCTATGCCTTATGTTGGTAAGTCTGTCTGTTAATTTGGTAAAATATTTTGTCTTCTATCTCCGCTTTGATAGTCTTTTGTTTCTGTTTCAATCAATTTTGTTTATGCTTTTTGACTATGGATTTTACGGATTGAAAAATGCTCAACAAACGGCGACAGTTTCCGGCTCAACTGGCTTCAAACTTAACCAAATATTTTTACCTTGATAATGTCCATAAGGGACTTTTGCGCTTTTGTGTATTTTTACACACAGAGATATTAACTGTGAACCGATTCGATTGGTTACGCGCCTATTATTTCTACCTACATGAATGGGGTCTGAATCTGCGCATGCTTAAAAACGGTATTTTTTTTGTTGGCTGTAAAAAGCAACGCAGGTGTGCGCAGTGTCATACTTGATGCATAATTGACGTAATATAAAACACGCAAATCTCAACACATCATAGAGTTTCCGATAATTAAATGACTACTGCCAGTAGAAAATTAAAATTTATAAAACAACTAGCTGTCCCGGCAAACGTTGTTTTGCCATTTACAAAAAAAAAAACTGAAAGAAACAAAATAAAAAATAGATGTTGGCCGATTCTCAGACCTACTGAATATGCTCACAAAATTTCATGAGAATCGGTCAAGCCGTTTCGGAGGAGTTCAACTTCGAACCCCGTGACACGAGAATTTTATATATATAGAGAAGAAGATGTGGAACTACCCAAAAAGTAATTCATAGAAATAGGATTAAACCATAGTATTAAACAGACCCTTTTTACTTACTTTTTATTTGCAACTAAATTAATCTGAAAACAAAAGTCAATTTAATAGAAGCAAAGTTTAAAATACAGAATTGTGGTAAAATTCCTAATTAAAACGACAATTTTCTTCTAGACTAATTGGCAATTACACTTGCATATTCCGTATTAAATATAGCTTAATATCCAGCTTGTATTAACCAGGCTTTAACTCCGTAAACCACAAATAAGGTTAAATGAAAAGCTTCAGTCGACATTCGACTTTATTTTAAACACCATAAAGTATTATATTGCTAATTAAAATTAAATTGAACGCTGTTTGAAACCGTTGGGCAGTATCAATTGCATTTAATTACTGTTTTAAAAGATATTATTGCAAATGTATTTTACGAATTAAACTAATATTTAACTGGATATTTCGAGGGTTAAATGACGTTTTAATTTGTTGAAAATTGAATACTTTGAAATGAAATACTTACGTAATTGTAAAATGGTTAAAGAACCCATACGCCCTTATTCCAAAACGAGGTTTACGGATAGTCCGAAGTGTGGATTTAAACCTTAGATTTAGATACAGATTTACTCGTGAACTATAGTCTAAACACTATCCATATAGATGATATAGGGATAGTGTTTAGACTATAGTTCACGTGTAAATCTGTATCTAAATCTAAGGTTTAAATCCACACCTTGGACTATCCTTAAACCTCGTTTTGGAATAAGGGGGGTAATGTCTAGTTACGGAAAAGAGCCCACATACAAGTAAGTACCTTTTTTATTGAAAGCAATGGTTCCCAACCTTTTATTGACCAGAGACCATTTTTTTTTTGTTAGCAAAGACCACGACGTATAAATAAAAAAACTGGCCAAGTGCGAGTCGGACTCGCGCACGAAAAATTCCGTACGTAATTTTTTTGCAGTTTTTAGTATTTGTTGTTATAGCGCCAAAAGAAATACATAATCTATACAAATTTCAAATGTCTAGCTATCACGGTTCATGAGATACTGCCTGATGACGGACAGACGGACAGACAGTGAAGTCTTAATAAAAGGCCACCGTTTGGGTACGATACTTTAAAAACTTAATAAATCCGAACTAATTTATCAATTTTCAACTCATTTGTATGGAGAAATCAATACCCGCGAATCTTCATAATCAATTATCAGTGTAACACAGATAATCCATACCGTATGTTAGAGTAAGAACTGATCAACAATCAAGATTATAGAGATAGCAATACCAAGAAATTAACAAGCGTTGTTAATCCAACATTTGTTAGATTAATTAATTATACAATGATCAATTTCAATATTTGATGAAGTTGTCCATTCTATTTGCTCTGATAATTGCATTCAAATATTGGTAAGGTTTTTACCTAAATCTGCTTACATAACAATTCTGATATTTTTCGCTCAATTTCTATTTGTAAATGTGTAACCTTAAACTCGTCCTATATACCAACGGCCCACGTGATACGAGTCTATGGTGTCAAAAAAATAACTGTATACGCTTCCCATTTTAAATTGTAAAGTAAATACTTATTATGAAAAACGATGATCTGACCGTGCCCAGTAGTAGGCTATAAAAGTAAGCAGGTCGTTCAATAGCACATGGATTAGTTTTTCCCAACACCTGTACTTCCCTCTCAGCTTAGTCATCCGTGTAAGGAAAGGAAAGAAAGAAAAGCATTTATTGAGTACAAACAAAAATGGCAAGGAAAAAAATACTTAAAAAAACAAAAAAAGTTAAGACAAGTCAATACGTCTAGAGCCATCAAAATCGCGTATTTCATCTGGATGTTTTCTGCATTCACGTCAATAAGCATCATTTTTTTCCGAAGAAAAATCCATTAGTGTACCCGTTAGCCGGGATTTAATGTCTATTTACATTTACGAAGAAAAGTAACAATAATAAACTGTTTGACAAGTTGAAGCCAATTAAGAAAAATATAATATCTTAATTCAGTTCTCGGTATTGCCTAAAAGTTCCGAAAAGTAACACGAAACTCAATCAATTGTATTCCAAGTTCAACTTAATTAGTCTACACCTAAAAAATCAAAGAAAAAAGTGTGTTCCACCTAAATTGGTCCCATTAAGTCATTCCTTATTTAAACTCCACGTTTCCGACTGCAAATTAACAAGATTCTAGTCTTAAGTGCAAACGAATTGAGTAATTAAACTGCCCAACGCCGATACAAATTACTCTTCAATTTTACTTAAGGCCTATTAAACCACAGACTTTCCTATAGTTTTTTTTTATGTAATGGCTTAACACAATTTTCTCATAGAGCCAGTGTTAAAATACTTATTGTTTCAAATTGACCTTAAATTGAACATTTGGATCCAATCCGTGTGTCCTGGCAAGAATTTAGGTAGAGTCATGGCTCTACATTACTTGAACTGTATCTTGGAGCTGTGGTGAAGATCAAAAAATATTATTTTAATGCATTTCAATTTAATTTTTTGTACTTGTGCACTTTCACTGAATTTAAATTGAATAAAATGACAATAGAATTATGCAATTTCACTAAAAATAAGGAAGACAAAACACATGCAACACGCTTTGTTTTTTTGCGATTACTGTCGATTTCCGAGTTTATTGACCGTTCACGTTGGAAGGCAATATTGTGTTTTTTTTGGCCATTTTACACTGATACCACAAACTATCGGCCGATAAAAAGTTTTTAGGCTGCGATGGTTCTTCACTCAAGGTCCTGTCTTTCACAGTTCTGGTAAACACTTCGGTAAACTAATTACTTGGTTCGGTTGTTTGTAAAGTATTTCGTTTCATTCCGCTAAAGTTCGGTGAAAATTTTATCAGGAATGTTTGGTACTGTAGTCTTCTTTGGAAGTTTTGTTCTACTTTGGCAATTTTGTGTTGACAATTAAGCCATGCGGTAACCTATAGATATCTTAGTCAGTGTACTTTGTATATCTAAGGTTGGCAAGAATGTAATATAAAACTTCGAAGAAACATCTTGAGGAAACCAACATGCTGTAGAATTCACTATAGATTCCAAAGGCATAAGTATCTTGTGCCTTAAACCGGCATCTTCTTGTTTCTGGTAGAGTCTTAACAACTCCTAATCTCACCTTATACGAGGAAGTAGCCTTATGGCCTGAAGTGGGACATAATAAAAATAAATAAATAATAGTCAATAAATATTGCAGGACATTCCACACATCGCCATCAAGCCCCAAGCTAAGTAACTTGACTTGTATTATGCGTGCTAGACAACAGATATACTACTTATATACTTTTTTTTGGAAATATATACTTATAATACATAGAAACAACCAGACCACAGAAATCTAAGCATAAATACTTGTCTGAGATGAAATTCGAACCGGTAACCCTGTGTTTGGCAGTCCAGCATGGTGACCATTGTGTCAACTGGGTCGTCTAATAATAATAATAGGTTAACCGAAAACGACATGACCATGACCAATAAGTTCTACCTACTGACCTATAATTTCTTTTAATTACAGGTATGTTACTATCATCATTGGTAGCCGGTTTTATGACAGATGCTTTCGGAAGAAAAATGTTTATTGTAGGCGGTAATTTAGGTATATTTATATTTTTACTAATTGCCGCGAGCAGCCAGACTTATGAAGTTTTACTTTTTGCAAAATTCTTCGAAGGATTGATGTAAGTACCATCATAAAATATAGGTCCATTAAATATTCCATAGCACGGCATGAGATTGTTCCATTATTACCACAAGTGCCTCCTCAGGGTTTGCGAATGTCCTAAGCCTTCAAACTGTGTAATACCTATGTATTACTACAGTTTAGGCTTAGGCTTTTGTGACTAGTGCAATCACAAAAGTAGGACGGGTTTAAAAAGTATTTGTTTCACTGCCCTCTTCCTTCCTTCACTCGCATCCTTCGAAGGCCCCTGTTTATTAAGGGGTTTTTGAGTCACGAGCGTATAGGTCTCTTCTAAGAAAATGTGCTACATCTAAGACCGCATCGTCACTTACCATCGTTTGAGATATTGGTCAAACGCTGACCTATTAATTATTAAAAACAAAAAATACTAAAGCAATGGAGATTTTCTCCGCGATGTTTTCCTTTTTACTTTACTAACAGAAATAAAAGTATATTATTACATGGATTCTAATCTTCTCCTGTAATTTTCAGGTTTGCTGCAGCATTCAGCGCTACATTGACATTAACATCAGAGTTCTGTTACGACGATATAAGAGACCGCGTATTATTAGGTCAATCGTCGTTTGCTGCATTGGGTCAGATTTTAGTACCGGCAATGGCTTGGGGCATTCTAACAAATGATTGGAAGTATACACTATTTAATGGAAGTATTGGTAAGTATCGTAATGGTGCAAAGGAATGTTGTATTCTTCTTCTGTCGTCGTAAAGACATCAAATGTGATTTGCCCAGAATTTTGCGATGGATATGGCCTTATCTGACGTTTAGGTACTCCGCTCAACAGGTAGTTGAGCATACGGAGTAGACTATGTGGTCTCGATTGTTTGCTCAATTGTACCAAGTGTTTCCATGTTCTCTAAAACTCCACTTCACCATGCTCGTTCTGCAGTGAACGATCTATACTCTAAGGCGATTCAATGACTTCTAGACTGGCCACTGCAGGTCAGCACCAGCTGGGAAGAATGAAGTCCGGAGGGGGAGGATTTTTGATCTTCTACTGATCCTGCTTGTTTGTGGAATGAATGTAGTATGTTTAATAGATCAATGTATGTCACGTGAGTGTCACAGACTATTATGACAACTTATGCACTTATAATAAAGAATGGCAAAAATTACCAAACCATTATCAAACCTGTGGTTAAGAACCGAACAGGGGTTCAAGTCTGCATTCAGCCCCAGGACGTGTTGTGAATAGAACAAAACGGAAATGATAGAGCTGCTAATAGGACGACCTGTGAATGGGACGGGTTGCAAATTAAACAAGTTACGAATGAGATGATTTGCGTCGTATCCCTCGTAATATACCATAGGAGTTGCAAGTGTAATAAACTGTAGGAGGTATCAGATAATTTGGTATCACTTATTGAGCCCGTGGAGAATATAACGTTAAGTTTATTAGGGTACCGTACACCTACCTGAAGGGTACCAACGGAATTACTAAGCTTATGCTCAAGTCGTACGTCTGACTATACGACGTAAAAGCTACTGAAGGTGAGCGCAATTTGTCCGAGAAAATGTGTTCTTATGGCCAATTTTCTAAAGCCAAACTAAATGGTAAAAATGAAAATATCCATCTACTAAAACGAAATATTCTAGAATCATAACTAGACCAGTATTTAAAGCTGTACTTGATCAATATTTTTGACGATTTCATACAAATACGGGGCTGTGCCGAAACGCATATATTATGAGCGGAGAATAAAAGCAGAAAAATAGACGGAACGCAATAAATTGCATCCACCTCACACTTAACCATTAATTAATTATTTCAGTGTTGAACACCTGGAATTTCTACCTCTACTTGATGTCTCTCTGGTCTCTAGCCACAGTAGTTCTATACACCTGTTTGATACCAGAAAGTCCTAAATTTTTGATTACCAAGAACAAATACGACGAAGCAAGGGAAATCTTGATAAAAATGTACACGCAAAACACTTGGAAAGCTGCTGAAACTTATCCGGTAAGCTTTTAAAGTTATATTGGTCGAAATAATCTTACATTTCAAGCATTTCCAATATCCGGAACTGCGAAGTTTTATGTTGATATCAGCAAATATTTCACCGACTTGT
Organism: Idaea aversata; assembly: GCA_907269075.1. Taxonomy (NCBI): domain Eukaryota; kingdom Metazoa; phylum Arthropoda; class Insecta; order Lepidoptera; family Geometridae; genus Idaea; species Idaea aversata. Next base: position 11,862,310 of record OU026101.1, read on the forward strand.
TGCAAGTCAACTGTAGGCGACGCTTTGTAATCTTTTACAACCTTGTTTTTATATGTATATAACCTTTTGGATTTTTAAAAATAAACGGGAGCGGGTGACACGGGGCGGCGGCGAGTTGTCAGTTAGTTGTCCTACGTTCGTAAAAGCGAGCGCCGCCATCCTCGCTTCTCCATGTCACCACCCTTTGGAGGCCTATTTGTTTGTAACAAAGTGGTCATTCGAGCCGGATACGAATGTTCCATACACCTCCACGTAGTATATTAGACATGGTGAGCACACGAAGTGCCGTCAGAAAGGAGGAGCAGCGGATCGCTTTTGAAAAGGAAGCTCAACAAGATGGCGCCTCGAATGTGGTTGTAGAAACAATTGAAGCCAGGAACCAGATGTACGAAAATGAACCTGGACCTTCTACAACGCAAAATATTCGTCATTCTTCATTGACCTCTTCGATCGCGGCTCGAAAGAAGCGCCTAGAATTTGAGGCAGCGAAAGCCAAGGCGAGAATCGAAATGAATTTAATCGAGAAGCAGGCGAAAGCCAAGGCGAGAATCGAAATGAATTTGATCGAGAAAAAGCTTGAAGCAGATATTGCCGATCTGGAAGATAAAGGTCGTTTACCTTCACAGAAATCTCAAAGTGAAAACGATCAAAAGATTGAATCATGGAGAGCAAATAGCCAGCAAGAGTATCAAAAATCTCAGTGTGTCACAAATGTTCAGCCCCCGGCACCGCAGGAAGTGAACCTGTACCGAATGACCGCCGCCGGGCCGCTGCCGCCGGCCACTGAGAACGTGCTCCAGGCCTGTTCGACACCCGCCGCCACTCGCGGCACCGACGAAACGGTACAGGCCCTAGCCGCTGCATCCACGGGACGTGGAACCAATGCTAAAATGATTAATCGTTTACCTAGAGAGCTACCGAAATACTCCCGCTCAAAAAGGAAAATATTATGGTGCGACTCAAGCACTGTTTTGGCGTGGATTAGAAACACTGATCGACCGTCATTCTTATATGAAGATGAACCTATCTGGCCTAAAGAATCCGTGTACCAGAAACCGGAAGTACATGACGAGGACCTAGAGCTCGTGAATGTTATACAAGCTACGCATGCGAGTTTATCTGTGGTGCCGGAACCCTATTATATGTTATGTTTTATAGCTAGATGCAGGAAGGCTCCCGGGGTTTGTGCAGACGGCGCGACAATGGAACGCGCAGAGAACCTGCTACTGAAGTACGCCCAGATGAAAGCTTTTCCAGATGACCTGCACAACCTGCAACAAAACAAAAGGTTAGATGAAAAAAGTAAATTACTTACCTTGTCGCCTGTACTCGGAAATGATGGTCTCATACGGTTGGCCGGCCGCATCGACGCAGCATCTGAAATACCTACCTGCGTAAAACGGCCAGTTATACTCGACGGACGCTGTCACATTACTCACCTTATAGTGAAGTACTACCATCAAAGGGCTTACCACGGTAACCAGGAACTTGTCGTAAATAACCTAAAGCAAAAATATTGGATTATAAAACTTAGACCGAAAGTGAAGTATAAAAGTTCTAAATGTAGAATAAAAAGGGCTCAACCCGCACTACCTAGAATGGGTGACTTACCTGAGGCGAAGCTCGCGCATCATCAGCGCCCCTTCACATTCACCGGGGTCGACTTATTTGGACCCTTGGAAGTTACAGTCGGCAGGAGAATAGAAAAATGGTATGGCGTTATATTTACCTGTCTCACCGTAAGAGCCGTTCATATAGAAATAGTGAACCAGCTCACTACTGATGCACTAATAATGGCTCTCCGTCGGATGGCGGCGAGACGAGGCTGGCCACGACATTTTTACTCAGACAATGGAACTAATTTGAAGGGAGCAGACACGGAGCTAAAGAGATGTGTCCTGGAGCTAGATGAGAATAAACTCAAAGAAGGAGTAAGTACATACAGTATGACTACTACCTGGAATTTCATACCTGCAGCCAGCCCACACTGGCGAGGAGCGTGGGAACGATTGATAAGAAGTATCAAGACTGCACTCAGAGTAGCTCTCAATGAACGAGCACCACGTGACGAGACTCTACAAACCCTCCTGGCAGAGATTGAACAGATGGTAAACAGTCGCCCCCTCACCCACGTCGCAGTGGAACCTACGAGCAACGAGACTTTGACCCCGAACCATTTTTTGCTTGGTATGTCTTCTAATCTACCTACGCTAGGTACATTCGACGAGTCTGACACCTACCTGAGAAAGCAATGGCGAATAGCTCAGAAATACGCAGACATGTTTTGGAAAAGGTGGGTCCGAGAAATTTTGCCTGAGATGCGTCCCAGGAAAAAATGGTACGAGGAACAGAGACCCCTACAAGTGGGAGATCTAATGCTGATCGTAGACCCTAGCTCACCTAGAAACACTTGGCCGAAAGGTTTGGTACAGAACGTACTCATTGGGAAGGACGGCCGAGTTCGGGTAGTCGATGTGAAGACAAAGACGGGGCTATTGCGTAGAAACGCCACACGCGTCGCACATATCGCTATTGGTGATGAGTGCTGTTCCAGCACTAGGGGGGGGGGGGATGTAGGCGACGCTTTGTAATCTTTTACAACCTTGTTTTTATATGTATATAACCTTTTGGATTTTTAAAAATAAACGGGAGCGGGTGACACGGGGCGGCGGCGAGTTGTCAGTTAGTTGTCCTACGTTCGTAAAAGCGAGCGCCGCGATCCTCGCTTCTCCAGCTCACCACCCTTTGGAGGCCTATTTGTTTGTAACATCAACTATGTCATCACGTCACCAGCATAACTTATGAGTTAGACATTCTGCCCGCATCAAAGGAAACTGCACACTTTTATATTATTATAATGATTTTCTCTTTTATAATAATATATAGATGACTGCAGTTTTGGTTATAAAATGCAAGTAAATTCTGGGCGCAATGTCCGTCCAACTCAACAGTTACTTACGCTTATGGCTTGATGACATATTTGGCTTGCAACAAGTATGAATGGAGTCATTATGTTTCCTTATTCAGAGAGTCATACTTGTTGCAAGCCAAATATATCTTGCAAAAAGTCAGTTTGTCAGTTCTACTTATATACGAAATTGCGATGTCAGCTTGACTGTATAGACCTAATATCTACTTTAATCAAGTCGTGGTTATACCAATTTAAATAAAAAAATAAAAATTTGAGAAAAGTTCTTCTTTACATATCGATTACGATTTTTTTTACATATTTTTTTATTTTTAATATTTCGTTTTTTGCCCGAATAACTCATAAAAACCTATTTTTTTTTCAGTATTACAACATTTGGAAGGACAAAACCAAGCACACATTGAAAGAAGAGCCCGAAAGTGAATCAGAGAGGAGTTTCAGGCATCAGGTCATGGTTGGTCTTCACAACGTGAAGCCTATGTTTCAGAAACCATTGCTGGGCAGATTGATTCTGATATGTTTTTTGAATTTCCTGATAATGGCGCTGTAAGTCAACTTGACAAGTCTTTTAAACATGGTTATTTTCATTACTAAAGTTATTTAAAAATGGAGTCTCGTGGAAATTATGCTTGTAACGGCATCAAAATATTGGGCTCCACAAAATAAATCATGATAAATATCCTGATTTTAATAACTTTAGTACTTTGTAATCTTTTAAAAAAAATATTTACAAACCCGTTTTATTAACAAGTAGTTATTTCCGGGGTCTTAATCGCGTATTTTTATTAAACTTATTTCTATTTTGGTTTTTGTGTTTTTTTATTTAAATGTAAAAATTATTAGTTAATCCTGCATCGAACAAATTTCAGCAAGGTAAAAATAACAGATTTTTGCAGAAAATACCCATTATGACATCGAAATTTAAACCACGCGGACTATTTCTAGAAAACATTCCAATCTCCTAAAAAGTTTAATCTTAATATATATAAATCTCGTGTCACAATGTTTGTCCTCAATTGACTCCTAAACCACTTAACCGATTATAATAAAATTCGCACACCATATGCAGTTCGATCCAACTTGAGAGATAGGATAGCTTACATCCCGATATTCCCACGGGATCGGGAGTTACGCGGGTGAAACCGCGTAGGGCAGCTAGTATATTATTATGTTTTAAAATACCCTAAATTCAAGTATTTAAATAATGGATTTCGGTGAATTTGGCGAACATTTTTTCGTTTGACTGTACTGTTTTTCTTAAACAATAGATTTCTTTGTTTATTTGCGGGTGGTCCCAGTCGACGGAAGAAAAATATTTAAATAAATGGATCCGGTGACCGGGACCGCGGTTCTAGTTGCTTGCGGTCCCAGTCACCGGAACCCTCAATTTGGCTAACTTCATGAGGTATATAGGTACCTATATCTACTGAACTAATTTCTCCCCTTATAGTTATTAGATACTAAAAAAGTATTTGTACAATATACAGGAAAAAAAAACGAACAATTAAATAATACTAGAAAATTAACTTAAACCTTATGGTTAAATGTGTAAGGCTTTTTTTTTTTGCAAAAATCTAAGTTCTTCGTTTGTTCCCGGTAAACGTCTAAACATTTTTTTTATTTGCAAAATTTCTAGGTATTTTGTTGGTTCCCGATAAGTTATGCTCGTAACTTTAAAGAGTGTATAAATGTATGAAACTACCTTCCAGATACAACATCGTCCGGCTCTGGTTTCCACAACTGTCTACCATAGTGGAGCATTACAAAGTAGACGACAGCCAAGATCTCTGTGAAATGCTCGACACTTATACAAGTAATCTCAAACTTAAAGCTCTGAATAGGACAGACGCTGACATCTGTGTGCCGGTAAGCAAAAAACAGGCCAAGTGCGAGTCCGACTCACGCACGGTACCTTTATATTCTTTTTTTAGTTGTTGTTATAGCGGCAACAGAAATACGTCATCTGTGAAAATTTCAACTGTCTAAAGCTATCACAGTTCATGAGATACAGCCTGGTGACAGACAGACAGACGAATAGTGGAATCATTAGGGCTAAGCTTTACACGGCTGAGGTGTCCAATTTCCATCTCCTGCAGACAAAGTCATGGTGCCAAGTGATTCTCCACGTTCCATCATTTTGTCCAGGCATCCTATTCTCTTTCTAGATGGGCATGCTACATTCACCTTATCGTGATCGCTATTTTTGTGTAAAAAAGTAAAAAATAAAAATGGTAATTTTTTTTTAATTAAAAATAGTATCAGCACATACCAATAACCTCTATAAGTTAACTAATTTTAAAAACTGTCTTTAGTGAAAATAACAACACAATTTTTACCTTTTTAAAAACTGACTGAAACCAAAACCCCAATTTATGTGTCCCCTTCGAAAAGTGGGCCCCTACCGGTCCAAAAATCCCCTCTAACATCCACTCAGGTGTACCGTTGGATCAATAAAAATACCAACCACGTACACACCGTTACCTAGCTACCCTACTTTACCCAAAAAAGGTCACACTTATTAATACTATCCCCTTCAAATTGACGAATAAGCCGAGTCGTTTGGAATCCGCACAAAAAAGGATATTTTTATCTACACTATCTTGCACCTTCTTGTAGATCTTGACAGAATTTATAAAAGTACCGTCTTAAAAGGAAAGGGTACCGGGCGCTCTCTCCATACAAACGTAGTCGACTGTTTCCTCCCTGGATAATGACACCAGAGCTAATATTTTTGTTGCATAAAATTTATAACTGCCATGACCAATTGACCATGTCCCTAAATTTTGTTTTTTAAATCTTAATTTCTATAGTAATTAAAAAATGAAAAAAAAAACAAGACACAGAGGCATAGTCAGTCATGGCAGTTATAGGTTTTATGGAACAAAAATATTTGTGCTAGAGTCATTATCAGAAACAGTCGACTACGTTTGTATGGAGAAAGCGCCGGTACCCTTTCACCTTAATACTTCTGCGCAAAATTACGTTTTGCACAGAACTTGCATTTGTTAGATTCTGATTTCTCAATACAAGTTTCATATAGCTTACTAAGGAAAAAGTTCATTATTAAAGTTATTACAAGTGAGTTAATTACCATGGTTTTTGGGGTTCCGTAAATCCGTACCCAAAGGTGTGTACGTATGTCTGTCACCATACTGTATCCCAGTATGGACTGTTGAAATTTACACAGAATATGTGTTTCTCTTGAAGGTATAATAACAAATAAAATCGTTAAATTGTGTTTTAATCAAATATCATCGAAATATTGTTTTTATTAATTACTTTAATAGTGAACTTTTTCCATATTAATTTCGTTATAAGAATATGAAAAATCAGGATCTAACAAGTGTAAGTTCTGTGCAAAATGTAATTTCAAAACAGTCATGGTAAATATACCATTTTTGATGACTATAGTTCAAAATTAGCGGAAATAAATAAATAAATATAAATATTACAGGACATTCCACATATTGCCATCTAGCCCCAAGATAAGTAACTAGGCTTGTGTTATTGGTGCTAGACAACGGATATACTACTTATTTTTTCTTTTGTAAATATATACTTATTATACATAGAAACAACCAGACCCCAGACAAATATCTAAGCATAAATACTTGTCTGCGGCGGGAATCGAACCCGCAACCCTGTGATTGGCAGTCCGGAAATGGGACTTAAATAGCAATCATCCCTTTTAAAATCAGTAATAATAGTTTTCCCTACTTAAAACACCTCAAACAACGTAGTAAAGATTATTTCGATCTAATGGCATTCGCTACTAACTGTGAGGTTCGATTACTCTTGGCTTCCCTTAACTTTAGTGCTTTGATCTAAAATGGTAGATCCATTTACGATGCATGAACACTGAACAGGCCAGCAACTGCAAATTATCTTGTTTCTTGTTTGAAATGTATCGACGTTGTTCAATTAGTAATTTAGCTTGTTTTATAGAGAAATAGTAGCTTATTTTGGTCTTTTAGAGTAGCAGCTAGTAGTACAGAATAGAAGACCATAATGTTGGTACTAGATTACTCGAGCTAAGTTACGTGGCTAAGGTTATGGTAGTTAAACAACGGATTGTCAAAAAATATACATACAGAAACGGTCAGACCACAAACAAATATCTGGTTTAGTACAGTAGTGGTTTGTGTAGTTTGTGTGTTTAGTATATAAATATTTATTTAAGGCGAAATCGAACCCGCAACTTGCTATCTCGCAGGTGGGTGTTCGCCCGACGTGTCACATAATACTTCAAAATAGCCTCTAGATTATACATTTTTTGAGTCACTATCAGAATAACCATTTACTTACCATCTTATACTTGTACTTGTATACGGGCTGTTTTCCGCGATAATACCCTTTTTAATTGGGTCCTTTTTGCGTGAGTAGGCTTGCCCAGCACCTACTACCCTCTCAGCTTAGTCGACACTGTCCAGAGGAGAGAACTTGTGAATACTTCTGGAGACAACTAAGCCGCGGGTTTCATCACGATGTTTTGCTTCACCGTAAGAGCAATGTCAATTAGCGCACTTAAATTTTTCTTAAGAAAAATACATTGGTGCACGGCCGGCCTGGATTCGAACCCACGACCTTCAGAATGAAAGTCGAGGTATTTACCACTAAGCCAACACCGCAAATATCAATTGCAAATGACAATATCGGCTTAAAGTCTTGATTTTAAAACGCCATAGTTACTAAATAGACATGAACGCAAATAATAATGGCAAAACTTCGACGAACAAAAATTACTTGTTTGCAAGGAGGTTCGGTTCTTGAAGTTTCTTATGTATAATGGCATCAGATGCTGTGAAGAAAATTAAATACACACAATATTTATGTATTTAATGTCAATACATAAATATTTTTCCACATAAAGTTCACGAAATACTATCAATTTTATTGTAATCTAGAAAAACTTATCATATTTTTTTAAGCTATTGCATAGCTTTTATCGCGGCGGACCGAATCAAGAAATTCCGTAACTAAAATAAAACCTAACACCCCCCACTCCGCCTGCCTACCATGTAGCTCGCCGAGCGTTCGCTTTTTATTTGTGTACTAGCGACCCGCTCCGGATTCGCATGGCTATATTATGCATGTATTATACATTAAACCTTCCTCTTGAATCACTCTATCTATTAAAAAAAACCGCATCAAAATCCGTTGCGTAGTTTTAAAGATCTAAGCATACAAAGGGATATAGGGACGGCGAAAAGAAAACTTTATTTTATACTATGTAGTGATAGTGATTTTATGCTCAAGTATTGCATTTTTTTTTTGCAGACGAAAAGCGGCGCTGAAACTTACATCAACAGCATAATACTCGGCTGTGTCTGTGTTTTCCCTTACTTCGTGACCGGAGTCCTAATCAATAGGGTTGGCAAGAAGCGCCTTCACCTAGCGTTGGGGCTCGTCGTCTGCGGAACAATGCTCGGTATTCGATGGGCGAACACGAAACCTGCTATCGTGATACTGTTCTCCCTTACAACGGCTATATCACAGGTCATGTTGGGCTTGAACCAAGCGTTTATAGTGGAGAATTTTAATACGAGTACAAGGTGAGTGAATACAGTTTTTTGACGTGACAACGTTTTATAAATTGGTTTGCCGGGTGACACTTCAAGAAACTGCGTTACGCTCCGCTGACGTTATGCGCTCACAATGAGAGCGAGTGAGAGGCACGCGGGCATGGTTAGCCCGCCTAAGAGCGAGAGAGACAGACATAAAAAGTGAAAGGCACGCGTCCCTTCCACTCGAGCACAGTTGTTGTCACGTAAAACTTTCGCCCGTATACCGACTTTACAGGCAACCAGTTTTTGAAGTTATACTTCTTTAGGCGCGTTATGAAAAAATGATGAGAGTGAAATTTTACAAAAGCGTCACACAAAATTCTCACCATGAAGTTGTCCGCAAACCGCAAGATGACAGCTGTCATAAAACCATGTTGAAGTTGTCCGCAAACCGCAAGATGACAGCTGTCATCTGCGGTACTACTACTACATAATTATTTTAATGTAATTAATTATTTATATTTGTCGGACGAGTATTTTGTCGGACGAGTTTTTCGTCGGACGAGTTTTTTGTCGGACGAGTTTTTTGTCGGACGAGTTTTTTGTCGGACGAGTTTTTTGCCGGACGAGTTTTTTGTCGGACGAGTTTTTTGTCGGACGAGTTTTTTGTCGGACGAGTCTTTTGTCGGACGAGTTTTTTGTCGGACGAGTTTTTTGCCGGACGAGTTTTTTGTCGGACGAGTTTTTTGTCGGACGAGTTTTTTGTCGGACGAGTTTTTTGCCGGACGAGTTTTTGTTTTTTTTTTTTTTTTTTGTTTTTTTTTTTTTTTTTTTTTTAATAATGCCAAAGAAGTATAACTTCTCACGCGCGTACATAAGTACACGCACCCATTTTTTTTTTTAAATTGACACGATTATTAATATGACTCGGACGACAAATAGAAAAAAATATATATATTAAGAAAAATTTACTTTTGAAAATTAAAAAAAAGTGATTTTATAAGGGTATTTTCTTTCATTTATGGTCTTTTGCGGTACGGAATCCTAATTATAAAAAAATGTTATTATTTATTTTACATAAAATAGTCTTGCATTATACCTGCGTCTGATGGGAAGCGAAGTTTTGTTCCTTTGTCCTAGACCTTTTATCAGTAAAACTAGTATTTTCAGATATTTTCAGAATTAAAGATTAAAAAAAATTCAATTTATCCCAATCCAGGCCGATTTTTTGCAACTATTTTTATATTGGTTTTCTCTATTGATCTCATTTTAATATTCCCAATACAGTCTCAATCCTTTAATATTGTGGCTTGTTTTTAATAAATCAATGATTAAAAAATAGGGGAGATCCTCCTTCTTTTTTAAAGTCGGTTACTATTAAACCACTTTTATTAAACAACAATAAATAAACAAACAAAATAAAATTTTATCCGTTCGAGTTAAATTAGTGACGTCATCGTGAGAATGAACTTAGTTTTTCTTAATTACGTCATAATCGTAATTTTAACGCAAGGTCAATGAATGGCATTAAACAAAACAGGTATTGATTAGACATTAGGAGAAGGGGTCTTGCAGAACAAAAAAAAATATCGGTATAAAAAGTAGCCCTTATTCATAACTAGCGACCCACCCCGGCTTCGCACGACTATATTATGCATGTATTATACATATAAACCTTCCTCTTGAATCACTATATCTATTAAAAAAAATCGCATCAAAATCCGTTGCGTAGTTTTAAAGATTTAAGCATACAAAGGGATACAGGGACATAGGGACAGAGAAAGCGAATTTGTTTTATACTATGTACCTATAGTGATAGTGATTCATTCATTCATAATTCATTCATTGCGAATAAGGGTACATAGTACAGTTACATTACCAAATATCTAACCTCACGTGACCCAAAGCTCATTCGCATAATTATCTGTAAAAAATATAGTATTTACCTATTTTGTTATTTTTTATATTGTATTCTATAGTACTTATATTGCATACTAGCGTTTTCCCGCGACTTCGTCCGCGTAATAGTCGAAAATGGACCAAGGAATCACGTTGTCCCACTCAAACTTTGCCCCCTTTTTTCACCCCCTAAAGGTTATAATTTCGGAAAATCCTTTCTTATCGGATGCCTACGTCATACAAAGAACACACCCTCCAAGTTTCAGGTCTCTACGATTAGCGGTTTAGGCTGTGCGTTGATCCGTCAGTCAGTCAGTCGTTCAAGACAAAGCATTTTATATGTATAGAAGATAAAAACAGAATCAGGTAACATTACTTTACAACCTTACAGATTTGCGAGTGAGCTCTAGGTCACGTGGGGTTCAGCTAATTGGTAATGTGACATAAATAGACTGAATGGATTAGACAACTATTCATGGGCATGTTTTAAATGCTGCTATTTGAATATATGCCTCCTAAAATATTACTTTTTAACCTTAGTGAACACTTGAGTTTCTTATGGCTTCTCGTTGAAGGGCGCATTCTAAAGCCACACTTTCTAACTTAACTTTTATGACGTTTGCAAGAATACATCAATGTAGTGTAACAATGCGGGCAAGCGAAACCAGTGCTAAAAGTTATAGACAAAACTATAATGCAAACATAGTAATTTGATATTGCATCGCACCTGCACTGATCTGAAGATGTGCCAAGGGCAAGGTTACACAGGAATCAATATTGTATTAGAAGGTCATGTGACGTAGTATGTATCTAGTTTAATTAGTATAAAAACCCCCGTATTTACTCAATAAATATTGAGTAAACAGTGCAACTTCAAAGTGTTAATTATACATCTTCATACCTCCTCTTCACATAAATATGCAAATGAAAAGCTTGTAACATGCATATAAATAGGTATGCCATATAAATACTTGCATAACAAATTTTAGAACCGGCAAGTTCCTTTACTTGCACTTTTTATGATGTGCACATTCTGTGACTTGCACATGATGCTATTTATTAAATTAACTAGCTGCGCCCCACGGTTTCACCCGCTTAAGTCCCGATCCCGTGGGAATATCAATATAAAAAGTAGCCTATAGCCTTCCTCGATAAATGGACTATCTTACACAGAAATATTTTTTCAATTCGAACCAGTAGTTCCTGAGATTAGCGCTATCATTTAAACAAACAAACAAACTATTCAGCTTTATAATATTCGTTTAATTTAAATATATCTTCACTATTCAACCGCCCACTGAAGGCTTTCAAGGAAACTGGAAGGCGGTAAATAGCTTAATTGTTTCATTTGAGCTTTTGTTTATTCAAAACAATAGGTAAAACATTAAAATGGAGCTATAGAACGTATTTAGAATGATTCACGACCAGATTGAGATAATTATTAAGGACAGAGATTGTCAACTTTGATTACAATAATGACGTTAATAGATTTTTAATTGAAGCCGGAAACCAACGTCAAAACCTATACTATTATTATAAAGCTGAAGAGTTTGTTTTTTTGTTTATTTGAACGCGCTAATCTCAGGAACTACTGGTTCGAATTGAAAAATTATTTTTGTGTTGGATAGTCCATTTATCGAGGAAGGCTTATAGCTTTCCTCGATAAATGAAAAGTTTTTGATATTTTCACGGGGGGATTCTTACGCGGGTGAAACCGCGGAGCGCAGCTAGTAATATAATATTTTTACACTACTAAAGTTATTTAAAACGGGATATTTAACATTTTTTTGTTTAATTTCTTGGAGCTCGATAGTTCGATGCTATTCCAAGCATCATTTTCACAAAATAAAAACAAAAAACGTGGTAAATATTCTGAAGAATGCTAGCTGATAAATTATGCACACTTTCATTTAGTGAGGGAGGTTATACAATTTTGTCAAATTGCTCCCCCCCTGATTACCTACCTACAATAAATACATCAATTTAGATGTTCAATCCTCTATCGATGTTTTTTTATTTTAACTTTTTTAATTCTTGCTACAACGCGATCTTTGTGACTCATTTTAAAAAGATGGCGTTTCTAAAATGCACTGTAATACGCTATTTATAAGACTTTACTCTATTACCCTATAATGTGTTTAAGATAACTAATAATTATTAAATAAAGTCAAAGTCAAAATTATTTATTCAATAAATAAATAAATAAATAAATAAATATTTCAGGACATTTACACATCGCCATCCAGCCCCAAGCTAAGCAACTTAATGCTTGTGTTATGGGTGCCATATAACGGATAAACTACTTATATTTTAATAGGAATCATGCAATGCATTAAATCACTGTGCCTCGCGCGTCTTAAAAACTAAGTTAGGATTTGTGCCTTCGGAATGCGCCTACTAATGAGAAGAAGGCACAAGAAACTCATGGGGTAATATTTTTTGTATCATCACTATCACTATCACTACATAGTATTAAACAAAGTCACTTTCTCTGTCCCTATATCCCTATGTATGCTTAAATCTTTAAAACTACCCAACGGATTTTGATGCGGTTTTTTTATTACGTAGAGTGATTCAAGAGGAAGGTTTATAATGTATAATACATGCATAATATAGCCGTGCGAAGCCGGGGCGGGTCACTATTTTAAAATAAACTTGTGTATAAAATTATAAAGGCGAGTTTATTTCGAAATTATTACTCACCTAGTTAGTCACCCATTCAAAATATCCCTTTATCAATGTCGCATAATATAACAATGAGACAAATCATTGTCAAAATTTCAATATCCCCCTATCTATAGAGGTACACACCTACAAAGTTTCAGAGTCTCTGTCCGAACAATTTGTATCAAAACACAATCCAGTGAGCACGAACAGTTGAATTGAGATTGAAATAGATTTACTTACGGATAGCTATCTTATCTGGCGCTATTCAATAGGTCGGGCTTAGTTCTACTGGGTACGTGTATAGGGGATAAGATAACTTCTTCCTGATCATATAAATATAAAATACTAGCCGCGCTCTGCGGTTTCACTCACGATCCTATGGGTCGGTATAAAAAGTAGACTATGTTATTCCCAATGATTCAATGTATCCTCATACCAAATTTCATCAAAATCGGTCTAGCAGTTTCGGAGCCTATTCGTGACAAATATAAACAAACAAAAAATCTTTCCTTTTTATAGTATTACTGTAGACAAAGTTCTGACTGCCTGATACATCAACGGACTGCTCAAGACAATGGACGGTTCGAGCAAAATTTTTTTACATGCCTAGGTAGCTATTTGACTACGAGGAAATTTATTCCTTTTGGACAAACTAGTTTGACGTAGCTATTATGACGAATTAAAAAAAATACTCCAATGTGATCGCAGTCACAGATGAAAAGTAATAATAAATTTGAGATCGGCAAAGAAGTTTCCAAGAAGTCTGTATAATTTAGACAGCGCCTGCTTGAATTCAACTTTGAATTCGTCATGGCGTACGGTTTCCCAAAACGCAAACCACACTTTTAACTTAGTCAACTATGTGCAGAAGAAAGAACTCGCCAATGCACCTGGAGTAAACTAATCCGAGAGTTTTATCATGTTTTATTCACCGCAACTGCACATAAATTTAAGAAAAAAATAATTGATGTATGACCGGCCAGGATTCTAACCTATTACCCTCGGAATGACAGTCAAGTTACTATTAGGTCAATATCGCTTGATCGTTTCTCTAGATTTTATTACAAAGTGATAATAAGATTTTACGGCCAGCCACTTTCCCAAACCTCCTTGGGAATGCTGTTGTTGTAGATGGTTAAGCGCAGCCCGGAAATCAAAAGTGGTCTAGTTCTACTGTAGGTGAACGTTTACTTGTTTTTGCTTATTTTTAATTGTATACTATAAATAAATTGCAGGATATTTTACACACAGCGGCATCGGGCTAAATGCAAACAAAGAACTAGTCTTCAGCCGCATAGAGTTAGAATTTTCCAAAATCCTCTCTAAGCAGATGTCTACGTCAAGCTTTTTGCCAAATTTTTAGTTCAATCTGTCCATTGGTGTAAGCTATGCTTTCATACAATAATAGATATCAGTCAGTCAGTCAATCAGAACTTTCAATTATTCTTTCTTCGACCCCAGTGCAAAATTAAAACTCAAAATAAAATTACGAAATATTGGTGTTTTACATGATCGACTAAGTTAGCATGAATGATAATACCAGGAAATTACAACATGAGGCTTTTTTTCGAGTGAAAATGTTCCCGAAGGAAGGAGTTATTTTTTGTATAAGCAAGCGCCCCTTTGTAGATCCATCGAGCTGTAACTTTGAGAGATTTAATAAGATTGACAAAACCCCTAAAAAGCCTTGTTGTTGTACAATTTTCTAAGAAGATTGGAGTTTTAAAAAATATGACTAAGTTGTATACGCTACTAGCGACCCGCCCCGGCTTCGCTCGGCTATATTATGCATGTATTATACATATAAACCTTCTTCTTGAATCACTCTATCTATTAAAAAAACTGCATCAAAATCCGTTGCGTAGTTTTAAAGATTTTAGCGGTCAAAGGGAAATAGGGACAGAGAAATCGACTTTGTTTTATACTATGTAGTGATTATTATTACCACATCTGCCTAAAGAGAGAAAACGACATATACCTAGTATGTATGAACTTGTCACAGTATTCAGGATAATAAATATATCTTTGTATAACATTTTTTTATTCTACTTTATCTCTAAAGTAGATTATAAGTAGTTATGTTTTACTTCATAAATAAATTCGGGACACAACTAAACGGTTCAAATATCATGAAGCCACTGGCGACCAAATTAACCACGTTTTGTCATTTTATTCTATGAATAGACACATGGAATTTGACAATAAAAAAAGATGGCGCGACAACCGGTGCTTTGACGCATATTTCGAATAGGCACTAATATATTTACGTCTAGCAGCGCTCCGCAGCTTCACCCGTATAAATCCCGTAAGAATATCGGGATAAAAATAGCCTTTGTTACTTCAAATGATTTAATGTTTCCACGTACGAAGTTTTATCAAAATCGGGCCAGTAGTTTTGTTGCAAACAAAAAATCTTTCCTCTTTATGATATACTAGCGACCCGCCCGGCTTCGCACGGCTGTATTATGCATGTATTATATCTAAAAACTTTCCTCGTTAATCACTCTATCTATTAAAAAAAAAGGCATCAATATCTAAGCATACATAGGGAAATAGGGATATAGGGACGGCGAAAAGTGACTTTATTTTATACTAGCGACCCGCCCCGGCTTCAAACGGCTCTATTATGCATGTATTATACATATAAACCTTCCTCTTGAATCACTCTATCTATTAAAATAAACCGCATCAAAATCCGTTGCGTAGTTTTAAAGATTTAAGCATACAAAGGGATATAGGGACAGAGAAAGCGACTTTGTTTTATAGTATGTAGTGACTATGTAGTGAAGTTTAATCGTACGTAGACTTCCTTGCGTCGTTTTTGTTTTGTCGATAACATAAATAAAAAAATTGTTTAATTTCAGGACGCTGGCTATATCTTTCATAATGATGGCTGGTAGGATTGGAACGCTAGTTGGTAACGTGACGTTTCCTGCATTATTGGAGATGAAATGCGTTATTCCTTTCTATGGAATGACTGGGATGATGATTTGTAAGTAAAATATACACACATTCAAATCAAAATAACAAATCAAAAATTTAAACCTCCTGCATTTAAGACGTAATAAGTACCTATTTCGAATATAAAAATATATAATAAAGTGGGCAATAGGCACAATATACTTTTAATAGTAAAAAACTATATTGTATAATAAGGGGGTAAAATTTAAAATTCTTGAGTATGCAAAGGAAATCACTTTTTTAACTGAGCACCTACCCTGGTAGGTAGGTACTTAATTTTGTTACCTATACCTAGCCGCTTTTTTTAAATAAATCCGTGGTAACTTACTTGCTTTTATTTGAATGACAGATTTGGTAATTAGTGAGAATTAGAAGATTATTCAAAACCGTGTTTCAGGGGGGTAAAGTACTACTTTCAGTGGGGATGTTTCAGGTTTTTCAAATGTGACGTTTTATTTCACAGGTGTGGTCGGCTTAGCGACGATGTTACCTACAAAGAAAAAATAAGAAGCCAATAAGCCGCGCAACAATTGATTTTAGTTGTGTACCTATCTATTTAAAAACTAAACGAATTTACGTAAATGTAAGAATTATTATAATTTTGTGCCATTATGTGTCTATGATACACGCGGATAAAATCAGCGGCGCTTTGTGTAATTTCAATATTTATTTTAAATTAGTATATATCTAGGTAATCAAAAAAATATATTACTTATAATATAATCTTCTGATTTGGTACTTAATATAGTGTCTATTAGTAAATAATAAAAAAAGACTAACACAAATAAAATCTCATCGGTCGCGTCAAAATCTGTCGCGAGAACGGCTGAAAATGCTCACCCACAAAAGTGCCCAACGCGCCATAAGAAGTTTTCACTTCAAAAAAATTATTAAACACAAATTAAAAAATTAAAAAAAAATTAAAAATTATTTTTATGTCTTAATTTTAGTACAGAAGCTTAGCCATCCCAACGAGGCAATAAAACCAGGCTTTTAGGCACACTTCGTCCAGTCCTGGGTGTCCATTTCAGATTTTAATTTAGTAGGCATTTCCTTCTTAGTGTAATAATTGTCAAAGTTAATTGTATTTTTAAGCTTGATTTTTTATCTTTTTAAGTGAAACGAAAAATAAATAATTTATTATGTTAAATATTTAATTTTGTAGTTATTTACAACTGAAAGTTTAAGGATTTTTTAAGATGTCGCAACAATATTATTAGGTGCTTAGGTAAATAATTGTGTTGTCACATTTTGAAAACTTCTCCATCCCTGCTGGGTAAGCTAGGGTCATTTTCTCAAACACCTAAATAAAAAATATTTATTTTTATTAGATATTTTTTGCGGAAATAAATGTCAGTCAATTTATAAGGAACGAAGTACAAACAGCTGCAAATGGTACATACCACGAACAAACGGTTCATTCATAACACGAAACCCGATTTCGAAATAGGAAATCAATAATGAATGAGTTGCGAGAGAGATTTTTTAGGGTTCCGTTCCTCAAAAAGTAAGAAAGGGAACCCATATAAGATGGGTTATGTGTCTGTCCGTTTGTCACCAACGATTTAGAAATGGATACGTCTTTAAAATTGCGTCCCTATGGAAGCAATTCAAAAAACAATTAATAACAAATGTGGGGGATATAGTTTAGTGTTGTAGCTATCATTTCATCCAAATTTCAATTACACCACTGAATAAATGAAGAATAAAAAGAATTACTATTTTTCCCATTATTTGTAACCAAGTTGATAACCAACAAACTAAGCAGTATCAAATTGCAACAAAACTTCACTTCCCCAGCTCTCTTCATCACTAAATATGCATTCCTCGACACACAAATACAGAATCAAGTATTCGCAACTCGTATTAAACTCACTGAACCGAAGCTAAACTTCTTAACTTTAAACCGATTCGTCAAAGCCGAATTTCAGTCCAAGTGTCCAACTTTGCTTTGCATTAAAGTGTTGGAGTTTCGAGTTCATTTTCTCTTGGGTGCATGTGACCCAAGATACAGTCTGTTCTGGTTAACCCTTTCTTGTTTGTTGGAATTTAGTTAGATATTGTTATTTAATACCTATAGAGAACTAGCTGTACCCTGCCACGCTTCGCTGTGGTAGCGGTCGCGGATATGTGACTGATGCAAAAATTAGATAAAAACAATCCTTGATGCGGATTATATATCATTCTAAAAATTCAGCTCGTAGTAGTATAAAATAGTATAAAATAAAGTCACTTTTCGCCGTCCCTATATCCCTATATCCCTTTGTATGCTTAGATATTTAAAACTACGCGACGGATTTTGATGCGGTTTTTTTAATAGATAAAGTGATTCAAGAGGAAGGTTTATATTATGTATAATACATGCATATATAGCCGTGTGACGCCGGGGCGGGTCGCTAGTTTTTATAGATATAGATGTAAACCTATTGCGTACTTAAGACTAATGACTTTGGGGCTAAAAAATCCTAGATTGGACACCACGAACGGTAAACGCAGCGCGAGACCTCCGACTAGATAAATAAATATTGCAGGAAATTCCACACATCGCCACCTAGCCCCAAGCTTAGTAACTAGACTTGTCTTGTGCTAGACAACGATTATACTATTTATATACTTTTCTTTTGTAAATATATACTTATAATATATAGAAACAACCAGACCACAGACATAATATCTAAGAATAAATACTTATCTGAGAAGATAATCGAACTCGAAACCTTGTGTTTGGCAGTCCAACATGGTGACCAATGTACCAACTGGGTCGTCAATGTACGGACGACTTAATAAAGGTCACGGGAAGTCAATATATTATACAATACATGGTCAAACATACACGTATATTTTCTTACTATTTAATAATACATATCCAACAAATTAATATCAAACAGTTTAAAATTAATCAACTACATGTTGACAGCTACCAGCTACTGTATTATAAGCACGCTTGCTTTTGTCCTCTTTGTTACTCAAAACTTACCTAACATACTTAGTTAAGTTAGTAAAATAACATTAGAGTTGTGGCTAAACACTGGACATATAAATTAAGTTTCGGACGTTGTTTGGACGGTTTGTAAATTTAATACAAAACATGGAGGTAACAGTAATCAATTTAGCAAGTCGAGTGAATAGTACCTATATTTTAGGTAAGCGGGCAACATTTAATATAGTATAGAGATAAGACAATACTTAAGACGAAATAGTGGTAAAAGCAATTCTTCGAAACCGAGTGTTTTTACATAATTTATCTGGCTTATTATTATTTTTTTATTTTGCTCAATGAAAGTAGCATAAATAAATAAATAAATAAAATAAATAAATATTCCAGGACATTCCACACATCGTCATCTAGCCCCAAGCTAAGTAACTAGACTTGTATTATGGGTGCTAGACAACGGATATACTACTTATATACTTTTCTTTGTAAATATATACTTATAATACATAGAAACAACCAGACCACAGACAAATATCGAAGCATAAATACATGTCTGAGGCGGGAATCGAACCCGCAACCCTGTGCTTGGCAGTCCGGCATGGTGACCATTGTGCCAACTGGGTCGTCAAAACCGTAAACCGTAACCGTATATCGTTAAACTTATGTTTAGAAATCGATTAAAATTAAAGGCACTCAAATAGACAGAAAACACTAATCCATAAAAAAACCGGCCAAGTGCGAGTCGGACTCGGGCACGAAGGGTTTCCGTGTCATGTTGTTTGGGAGCACACTTAAATATTTTTTATTTTCTGTTTTTAATATTAAGCGTGCTAAAACTTATAAAATCTTATATTGTACTTATGTCCGCAGTATACTTGAATATGCGTCGCAAATATGGAACCCTTGCTATGATAAGTATATTTCACGGCTTGAAAAAATCCAGAAAAAATTTCTTAAGTATATTGTTTTCGTATAGGTGTAACTTATGATTCATCTCAGTATGAGCACTTATGCAGGAAATTTCATTTTCTCCCATTAGTCAAACGGCGTGAAATAGCGGATATGGTGTTTCTTTTTAAGGTAACTTCAAATCAAATTGATTGTCCGAACTTATTGAGTATGATCAATCTGAGAGTTCCTTCATTACTACCCACAAGATCCTTTCAACCAATTTATGTATCTAAAGTAAGTACCAATTATAGTCAGAATGCGTACCTGTGGCGGGCCTGCAACGGTTTCAATGGGCTGGTGGATAAAATTGACAAAGATCTGGACTTGTTCAGTACTAGTGCTGAGACGGTGAGGCGGCGGTTGGCTAAGCATTTCTTTGCTGGTGAATGATGTCTATTATTTTCTTTTTCGTTTTTAATTTCTGTCATAATGACTTGTAGGAGGTATAGTTGAAGGAGATCGCTCACTCCTTATCTTATTATATTATTCTATTTTTTATTCGTGAGATCCAGTAATTGGCTTTCTATTGTTATACTGTTGTTAAATCTTTATAATAGCTGTTGGATTTCCAAATAAATAAATAAATAAATATTAGTTGTTGTTGTTGTTGTGTATTTTTTGCGGCACCAAAAAATGTCAACTCTCTATCTATCACGGTTCATGAGATACAGCCTAGTGACAGATATACGGAGATTTAGGAATAGGGTCCCGTTTTTCCCCTTTGGGTATGGAACCTTAAAATGGCCATTACAACGAATCTGGATTATTTAAACAAATAAACTTCTTTCGGTTCTGAACTATAAATACATCAGTCATCTTTCTAAAAATAAAAGAAGATAAAAATATGTATATTGCAGGACATTCCACAAATCGCCATCTAGCCCCTAGCTAAGTAACTAGACTTGTGTTATGGGTGCTAGACAACGGATATACTACTTATATACTTTTCTTTTGTAAATATATACATATAATACATAGAAACAACCAGACCACAGACAAATATCTAAGCATAAATACTTGTCTAAGGCGGGAATCGTACCCGCAACCCCGTCTTTGGCAGTCCGGCGGTGACCATTGTGCCAACTGGGTCGTCAAAAGAAGAAGCTATTTTGTTTCCAAAAGCTCGTATTGTTTTATTAAAATTGTTATAGCCATTTATAAATTGTCAGCTTTTATCAGACCTTGTTTAGAAGAATAAATGCAAGCTTTGAAAACCTAGCTCAAAAAATCAAATGAAATAGAAATGTCCTGAGGAAATGTGATATCCTGAGAACCTATACGTGGCGGAGGCTCTATTTCCGAAGGTTCTAGAAAACGATTAGGGTCGGAAATTGGGTCCAAAGGATAATGGTCGAATGGCCAGTCCATTTTCGACCTTATGACCGTTGATTTAAGGATTTTTTGAACTACATAGTTGATGTTAGTTATTTAGGCTATTTTAGTGTTCGTAATTGATTACAGTACAAGCTCGAAATTGTAAATTAAAGGCTAAGAGTGGGTCATAATTAATAATCCAGACGTAATGACAACGTACGTAGATAATATTTAATTAATCCTCTAATTATTGACTTTAAAACCTCTGATCGTCAATGTGACATTGACTTTAATTCCAAATAGAATAACACTTATAATATTTTAATATCATAATTAAATAAAAACAATATTTGTGTAAGTTTTAAAAGTTTGAATTAATGTGCCTAGGGATATCGGTCTAATTAATTAACAATTATTTATTACAAGCGTTTGCCCGCGACTTCATCTGCATAAGGTTTGAATTTTATAATAGTACATTACGATACAAGTGTGGTAAATTGAACAATATACATAGAGGCGGTTTATGACGCGCGAACGGAATGCGAGCGTGTTAAATATCAATAAGCCACGCGCATATCGTATGACGTTTTTTATCACAGTTGAAAATAAAAGAAAAGACTTGTTATAATAATTAAAAAATAACAAAATATTTATGCAACTCATGTACATCCCAGAATAGGTTGGCTATACTTGACCTTGACATACATTCATTTATTAGACGTAAACATCAAAATACGCCCGAAACCCCCGAGCGGTTTCGGCCAGTTTAGCGTTTTGGCGAAAAACCGCTCGGGGGTTTGCCGGCCAGTTGAGAAGATAGGCGGCAATTTTTTTTTTAATAGTCTATGTAATGACCAAGTCTTATTAAAATTCGAACTGTTTACGCTGGTTTAAAACTCTTTGTTGGTAGGTACCTCCCTTTTTTATACATCAAAACAGTATAAAGTTTCATCTACATAACATGTAATTAGCAGTTAAATACAAATTTAACTTATCAGTATAACTTATTACAGCACTAGTGCGCTCATGGTAAAGTAAAACACTTTCCACTTTATGAGCAACTGTGATAAAAAATCTTTTTTTAGATGCCTACGTTATACCTAACATTTATCTGTATGCGTTTTAGCCAGATCCGTTAAATGGATTGAGTTGTGTGTTGATATATCACTCAGTCAGGCTTTTTCATATTTATAGATTGATTAGTTGCGTATCGCGGTTTTATTTAAGTAAATATTGCCCTGGTGGATAGAATGAACCAATTCATGTTCAACTTAGATTTAAATGAAGTTTTACCAACTTTTTCAGCCCTTTTTAGAGCCCTTTCGAGGACTACGTGCGAAGTTTTAGACTTTAAGCTCTTGTAGTTTCAGAGATTTCGTGATGAGTTAATAAAAATAAATAAATAAATAAAAATAAATATTGCAGGTCATTCCACACATCGCCATCTAGCCCTAAGCTAAGTAACTAGACTTGTATTAAGGGTGCTAGACAACGAATATACTACTTATATACTTTTTTTGGTAAATATATACTTATAATACATAGAAACAACCAGACTACAGACAAATATCTAAAGTCGGGAATCATGTATTAAACCAGACCTCAAGCTATTTCCAAACTGAGTTTCATCGCAATCGGTCAAGTAGTTTTTGCGTTAACGAGCAACAAACACACACACACATATTAACACACAATCTTTCACATTTAAATATTAGTAGGATAACAATTAATGTTTTACTAATTTTATATATATTCATGTTGTTTGGTTTTATATTTAATTTCTGGGTGGGGATATGTTTTGGCGTAAATTTAGTTTATTTTGTTGTGTAATTAAATAAATAAAAATAAATAAATATTACAGGACATTCCACACATCGCCATCTAGCCCCAAGATAAGTAACTAGACTTGTGTTATGGGTGCTAGACAACGGATATACTACTTATATACTTTTCTTTTGTAAATATATACTTATAATACATAGAAACAACCAGACCACAGACAAATATCTAAGCATAAATACTTGTCTGAGGCGGGAATCGAACCCGCAACCCTGTGTTTGGCAGTCCGGCATGGTGACCATTGCGCCAACTGGGTCGTCAACCAAAAACTAATTAAAACGAATCAAAATAAAACGAAATCAAAACGAAAACGACGACGACGACGACGACGACGACGACGACGACGACGACGACGAGTCAAATTAAAACGATTAAAATAATAAAAACCTGGAGGGCAGTTACATGTTCGTTCCCGTGGGGGTAGAAACTCTGGGAGCTTGGGGCCCCAGTGCCCATTTATTCTTTAGGGACCTGGCGGGGCGTCTTAATGTGGCATCAGGTGACCGGAGGGCTGGCGGCTTCTTCGCTCAAAGGGTGAGCCTGGCTATCCAGAGAGGGAATGCCGCCAGTCTCTTGGGGACGATGCCGCGTGGAGACGCTCTGGACGGGGTTTTTTATTTGTAATTATTTGTAATGTGTGCCTTTCTGTGTTTTTGTTTTTAATTTTTATTTGTGTAATTTAATTTCTTTTGTGTGTTTTTAAATGATATGTATCGATAATTGTTATATGAATAAATAAAAGTACGAGTATCTAACCAAAAAAAAAAAAAAAACCTATATTATTAAATAACCTACCTCCTCACACTTGGAGTGCAAAGTATCCAAATAGCAAGCCCATTCGCTATAATGTTTTGAAACAAATTTAACATAATAATAATCATCATCATTAAATGAAAGTGTTACTTATTTCGTGGCTGTAAGGTGTGGAGCTGATGACTCGACTATAACATTAGAACAAAATGTAATTCCTTCATTTCCTTTGATATTACTTTTCTTTAAAACGACCATTTTCTTTGACTCTGACTCATACAAACTCCAGTCTAATTTTTTTTTATAAAATTACTAACAAAAACTTACATAGAAAAACTAAAAATAAATGAATTACTCTAATAATTAAAAAAAGATAACTTAATGATTTTTTATTTTTAAAGTGCTAAAAGCTTGCACTGTGCTATCTGAAAATATTTATAGGAAAAATGCATCTTCAAAAATTGCGACTAAGACGAGACTCGAACTCGCATCCTTTTTTTTCCTTGGATCCTTTTTTTTTTTTTTTTAGAAGGAGAAGAAGTATTATGTTTAAGTGACCAAAGAGCTGACTGATATTTTGACCATTTTGAGCATGACGCGTTTTATTTTTATTCAACGCCCAATACTAGATTTTAGAAATCTTAGGCTTCACTAGTTATGCAGTCAGGAGTCGAATCTCAAACAAACAAAGGTCAGCAGGTAGAAGGAAGACTTCTCTGTCGCTTTGTCAAATTGGCCCATCTAACAAACAGCCTGTATATTTAACCGACTTCAAAAAAGGAGGAGGTTCTCAATTCGTCGCGTAAATATATACAGGGTTATTGGTTTCCAATCCAAAACCGTGCAGGGGGTGGTTCTCCGCATCAAAACGAATAACTTTTGTTCTACGACTTTTGTCTATTCTTTAATTTTTTTTTCATACAAAAATAAAAAAATAATATTCTGTTCTGTACGCGCTATAAGATCTGTAGTAAAACATAGGTAGGTAGACGGCACGCGCCCAGCACCGCGCGGCTTGTCGAAAGGGGTAGCGGTGCGCGGGAGCAGAGAGGGGGGGGTAGCGCGCGCGTTCGCGTCTACGCGCTCGCAACTACCTATTTAGTCCATAGACCTAGCAAATGTTGAGAATTACTCGCAGAACTTCAATACATTTTTCAAAGCTAAGTAGTAGGTTTTGACAAAAGTCGTAGAACAAAAGTTATTCGTTTTAATGCGGAGAATCACCCCCTGTACGGTTTTGGATTGGAAACCAATAACCCTGTATAATATATATTTTTTTATGTATGTTCGCCGATTTCTCGAAAACGCCTGGATCGATTTGGAAAATTCTTTTTTTGTATGAAAGGGGATAACTCACAGGTGGTCCCATAATTTAGTAAATATTTGGTCTAAGTCTGCTACTTTTAAAAAATCGTGCTACATCGTAGTCACTCACCATATTGTTATGATAGTATCCTTTATTCATTCCTGACGAAACTGAACCAAAATCACTACATGGTATAAAACAAAGTCCCTTTCTCTGACCCTATTTCCCTTTGACCACTTAAATCTTTAAAACTACGCAACGGATTTTGTTGCGGTTTTTTTTAATAGATAGAGTGATTCAAGAGGAAGGTTTATATGTATAATACATGCATAATATAGCCGTGCGAAACCGGGGCGGGTCGCTAGTAGTAAAAAAAACATTTACATCGATTTTTGAAATACAAGAGATTTTTGGGTATACGCAGTCCTTGGTTTTAGTAGTACAAACCTTTACAATTATATGAAATATTTGTTTATTTTAAGGTTTTTCGTTTCACAATTTTTCGTAATGCGTAGGGCTAGGTCTGGGCTAGGTCCCACCAACTAACTCGCGATAAGGAACATTTTTTTTACATATGATAGGTCGGCGTTTGACAATTAACACACCTACCTGATGGTGACGATGCGGCCTAAGGTGTTATACACCTACCTAGAAGATACCTAACTTCGTTATAAAAAGTAGCTATTCATCTATTTCATTATTAAGTCCGTATTCTTCTCACTAAAATTACCACAATTCCATTTACAAACACCCTCTTAACTACATTACCTTATTACAAACGAGAAATACGTTCTAAAAATACAAAATCACAGCGAAATAACACACCTGAAACCCAAATTGGTATTAAGGGTGAGTCTTTATTGGCCTTTTAATGGAGTTTCAATCAGGGAAGTAAAACAAATTTCAGTTATTTAGGGCAGGCGTATATCAACGTCTTGTTTAATATGTTTTTAGTATTTTCTTAGGTTTTTGGTTAGATAGTACTATGGTTGTCTGGAAGAGATCGTCTTTAGTTTTAGTATTTTATATGTAGTAATATTTTTTTTTCAACAGGTTTAGGTTTTAAGAAAAGACAGCCGATTAAAATCATTTATTGTAAGTGTTTTTTTTTATAGTTTTATATACAAGTTTTGGCTTCCAACGTACATTCTACGAGTATTCGTAGCGCCATGCTACAAGTCCCGTGCTTCGAAACTCCGTTTATATTAAACTAGCGACCCGTCCCGGCTTCGCACGGCTATATTATGCATGTATTATACATATAAACCTTCCTCTTGAATCACTATACCTATTAAAAAAAACCGCATCAAAATCCGTTGCGTGGTTTTAAAGATTTAAGCATACATAGGGAAATAGGGACAGCAAAAGCTACTTTATTTTATACTATGTAGTGATAGTGAAGTGACAAGACTACGAGCTACGAGACAACGGATCTACAATATTCCGCGCTACAAGACTCCGGTTCTACAAGATTCCACGCTACAAGATTCGTTATCTACGATTTCTTGTGCTCCGAGAAACTATGAAGCGTGTTATATGGTGCTACGAGTAGTTACAACGTAGTAACTAACTTTGCCAAAGATTACGGGTATAACAGTTTGGATATTTTCATCACACTAATAAAATTCTAAAGGATAATAAAAATTAAAATAAGAATATAGCGTAAAATAACGAGTTTTACTTACTTACCTACTTTGATCAAATAATTGAAGTAAAAAATCGGACGTTTACAACCAGCCTAAAATCGTACAACGTGTAACTCATTGCCTATACATAAATTCAAGGGGATACCTTAATAGAGGTAAAATATTTTATCTTCTATATAAATAAAAATCAATTGCTGTTCGTTAGTCTCGCTAAAACTCGAGAACGGCTGGACCGATTTGGCCAATTCTTTTTTTGTTGTATTTGTTGTAGTCCAGGGAAGGTTTAAACGGTGAGAATTTAAAGATCGGACTTACGCGGGTGAAACCGCGGGGCGCAGCTAGTCTCTATATATAAAAATCAATTGCTGTTCGTTAGTCTCGCTAAAACTCGAGAATGGCTGAACCGATTTATATGATTTTGGTTTTGACATGTTTGTCGTAGTCCAGGGAAGGTTTAAACCGTGAGAAACATCGGACTTACGCGGGTGAAACCGCGGGGCGCAGCTAGTATACAATAGAAAGTACAACAGATTTTTAAAGGCTTTAGTTAAAGTTGTTATCTTTAACGAAACTTCGCAATGGAGTTTTCTAGACAACAACATTTTTGACCTGCATATAGTCGGACGGAGAAGTTTTTAAGCTCTTTAATAATAATTATTTTACAAGGCAAAATTGCAGGTGCCAGGTTTTCAATCATCATTGAGAAGATGATCAGTCTCCTAGCGACCATGGTTATTGCAGCATCGTCGAAATGTCGAGGTAAGAGGAAAAAAGACGATTGAGACTTTAAGACCGTTATACAGGAAAAGTATTTTTGTAGCGCACAAATTTCGGTATGTTTTAAGCACATTAAAATAAAAAATATAGTTTTTTTTATTTTGGAGCTAACTCAAAAACTCTCAGAGCTATAACCATTTAAGTGTTTCTAACAAAACGACGAATTCCATGGACACAATACTAGCGCCAGCGAAATTAATAGCGCGCTCTAAATGAAGGTAGGTACCTACGTGTCACTGTGTGTATCAATACTGAGATACCCAATAATTTTGAAATTGCAGGAAGTTTTTCACATTAAGTTTTGGTTTTTTTTTCTTTCTTTTTTTTGCGTAAATGTACTCCACTGCCGACATATATTCAGCAGAAAAAAAATGTGCACTACAAAAATACTTTTCCTGTATAATAAACGTTATATCTATCTAACACCCGGGAAAATAACTACTATGAATAAAAATCGTGTGAGTTTAAAAAGTTTATCATTGAAAGGTCTTGATGTACTCTCTTCTATAGTAAAAGTAGGTATTTTATATCTATGGGAACCCCGAATCGCCGAAGGTCAAACCCAAACTTAGATTGGAGAGAAATTACAAATGGTAATTATGCAGGGTTCCCTCGGAAACTGATTAAAAATCAGGGTAGCTACGTGATTTTAGGAATTAATTATCTCTAAGTTTAGGTACGAAATTATTTAATAAATCTTTGAAATATATAAATTAGATAAAACATAACCCTATAGATTATAATAGTGAACTATAGTCTAAATAAACACTATCCCTATCTTCTTAATCTTAATATATATAAATCTCGTGTCACAATGTTTGTCCTCAATGGACTCCTAAACCACTTAACCGATTATAATAAAATTCGCACACCATGTGCAGTTCGATCCAACTTGAGAGATAGGATAGCTTACATCCCGATATTCCCACGGGATCGGGAGTTACGCGGGTGAAACCGCGGAGGGCAGCTAGTCTTAATATATATAAATCTCGTGTCACAATGTTTGTCCTCAATGGACTCCTAAACCACTTAATCGATTATAATAAAATTCGCACACCATGTGCAGTTCGATCCAACTTGAGAGATAGGATAGCTTACATCCCGATATTCCCACGGGATCGGGAGTTACGCGGGTGAAACCGCGGAGGGCAGCTATAATATATATAAATCTCGTGTCACAATGTTTGTCCTCAATGGACTCCTAAACCACTTAACCGATTATAATAAAATTCGCACACCATGTGCAGTTCGATCCAACTTGAGAGATAGGATAGCTTACATCCCGATATTCCCACGGGATCGGGAGTTACGCGGGTGAAACCGCGTAGGGCAGTTAGTAGATTATATAAGTATAGTGTTTAGACTATAGTTCACGAGTTAATCTGTGTCTAAATCTAAGGTTTAATCCACATCTCGGACTAACCTTAAACTTCGTTTTGGAATAAGGGGGTGTAAGTTAATAAATAGGCACTAGATAGATAAATAGATACATCGTATTGCCTACAAATATCATAAACAAAATATACTTACATATAAACCTTCCTCTTGAATCACTCTATCTATTAAAAAAACCGCATCCAAATCCGTAGCGTAGTTTTAAAGATTTAAGCATACATAGGGATATAGGTATATATGTACTTTTAGGGTTCCGTACTCAAAGGGTAAGAACGGAACCCTATTTCTAAGATTTCGCTGTTCGTCCGTACATCTGACGACCCAGTTGGCACAATGGTCACCATGCCGGACTGCCAAACACAGGGTCGCGGGTTCGATTCCCGCCTCAGACAAGTATTTATGCTTATAGATATTTGTATGTGGTCTGGTTGTTTCTATGTATTATAAGTATATATTTACAAAAGAAAAGTATATAAGTAGTATATCCGTTGTCTAGCACCCATAACACAAGTCTAGTTACTTAGCTTGGGGCTAGATGGCGATGTGTAGAATGTCCTGCAATATTTATTTATTTATTTACATCTGTCTGTCACCAGGCTGTATCTCATAAACCATGATAGCTAGTTAAAATTAATCACGGCTTGTACCAGTGTTTCAAAACAGTTAAAGTTGTCGAGCTATAGTTGGTCAATGATTTACTGTCACTTATAAATAAATAAATAAATCGTTTATTAAAAGAAAATAGGCAAAGATTACAAAAAAATCCACCAAACTTTAAAGAAAGTTTGTAGGTGGAAAAATATACTCTCAAGAAAAAATAATAAATAAATAAATAATAAATATATTTTATTTGCCATAACGGTAATACAGTAACGAAACTTATACTTACTAAGGATACACATACAATGATTTAGTTACAGATGGTAATATTGTTATAAGAAAAAAGAAAATAATAATAAAGACTTTTAAGGTATAAGTTACAGCGGCTCCTGCACTACTGAGCCTACTAAATACCTGCCAACCCTAAAAATAACAAAATATAGAAAAAGTTTATATAGTAATCTAAGTACCTACTTATATAACCCACTTGTGCAGTTCCATGGAACTAACTATAATTTTATTCGACCACAATTATGAAATTTTCAGCAGCAAGACATAATTATACAGCTCTATAACTCGTTCCCGCCGAAAAACCATATATTATGGATTTTGGGTGTCGGTAGAAGTAATACTTATATTGGTTTATTTTTCGGGAACAATGGACTATGGGGATCAGGAAAGGCCTTATAAAAACAATTTTTTAGTTAACCATGGCGCAAATAAATAAATATTGCAGGACATTCCACACATCGCCATCTAGCCCCAAGCTCAGTAATTACACTTGTGTTATGGGTGCTAGACAACGGATATACCGCAACCTTGTGTTTGGTAGTCCGGCATGTCCGTCTGACAATCTTATGGCTGAAAGTGGTCTCCTCCAGGCAACCTTAGTATGGAGACAATTTTAAGGATAAGGTGCGTTAAAAAGAAGATTATTTTAATAAATTAATCTCACAAGTTATATTTTACAAGTACCATGAATAAAAGATCCAAGTAAAGCACACACGAAACCAAATTATTTCTGAACCCCTTTCAATCACAGCTACGTTCAAGAACATGAATCATTCTAGGAATCCGTGACTCACATAATAAAACTTGGGTATAATTAACCTGACAGCTCTACTGTGAAGAAATAGATAGCTTCATAGAAAACGAAAGTGGGTTAATATGCAAAATTGTAATTGCAATATAGCTTTAATATGCTCTAGTCGTGGTCTATTACGAGCGTGCTCCAGAAAGACCGGTGTTAGAAGGTTATGGAGAAACGTTGGAGACAAGCATAATTTTATTAAATGAGGCAAGAAAATGGCCTCACTCACGCATGGTGCGGCATGCGACAATGGCATTCCGAAGACAGTGGCTGACAGATTTGACTCGCCGTTGTGGCAGTCCTTGGTGAGAAGGGTCATTGCGGTGAAGCCCTTAGTTGCCTCCCCTGTAGTCTAACCTTCCATTGTTTTTTTTTATTTATGTTAATTTAAATTTACTAACACTATTAGTCTTATAAGTCATAGCTGTACCCTGCCACGCTTCGCTGTGGTCGCGGTCGCGGATATGTGACTGATGTCAAAATTAGATAAAAACAATCCTGGATTATATATCATTCTAAAATTTCAGCTCGATCGGTGCAGAACTTTTTGAGTTTTTGAAGCGTACACAAACCAACATAACATTTTTATATATAATACAAGATTGTATTACTAACAGATAATGGGTCACGACATCCGTTTTTTTTTTTAAATGTAATATGTATACCTGGAGTGTCATAAACATGCTAACGAAGAAGAAGATGCTCTATTCCGAAACTATTGAGAGAAATTAGTGCTGATGTAAACAGTAGATTTCGCTAGCTTAACTTTGAGGAGTTTTTTTTATGAGAAGGTGGCTCCATCAAACCCTTCCAAGTATTGATAAAGAACCAATTCTACTGGTATGTATGTTTTTATTTTATTTGTGTAATTTAATTTTTATCGGTGTGTATTTAGATTGACCATTATTTTACTGTGGAAAAAATGATTTTTAATAGGAAAATTCTACTGGTTGAAATCTATAAGTGAGTAATTTACTACATTTCGAGGAGACACATCACACCGATGATTTTCATCAGATAGTCACCAAATTTAAGGAAACAATACTACCATTTCAATAAAAAAAGAATTTTCCAAATCAAATCTCATAAAGCAGAGTTAAGCTCGACGGGGATTTTTGATTGTCGCCACCATGGGAATTTTATCCACTTGATCTAAAACGTTGACTATTATCAAACCTGATAATAAGTGATGATGCGGTCTTAGATGTACCACACGCACCTCGAAGGTAAAAAAAAATTCATACAAATCGATTGAATCGTTTCTGAGCTACTAAGAAACATAGGTGCTCAAACCACTCAAAAAGGAAGGTGTTTCCTTCAATCATTCGGTGGTAAAAAAAACTGTAACTTTTGCCTACAAAATCAATAACAACCTTCGTTAAAACACTCATAGAATACAAATTAGTTAACGAAAACAATTATGCTCAATTATTGTAAGTCAAAATTAAAATTATTTCCATTTATAATTAACAATTTTATTGAATTTCCTTTGTTAAACGATAATGGCTGTTACGGACTAGAAGACTTTTTGTCGGCAGTCAGTATTCGAAGATTTCGTCACAGTCTGATTAAACTAACTAAAGTAATATTTAAATATTGAATGACATTGTTCACAACTTTATTCCCTTGATAGCCTTCTTTGAGAGCATGCTAGATCCTCGACTTTTTTGCCAACTTTCGTGTGGTAAGATACGGTAAAATGCAAGCCTATAATAACGTAAAAAAAACTTCACCACGTCCCAAACTAACCCACTAGGCTTGTAATTTGGTGACCAGTAGACAACATATAGATTTATCATCGCTTCCCATGAGGTGAGATGAGGTCAAATGCAAACCTATTTTAAATAAAACAAAAAAAATATCCTTGCTTTTCATTCGTAAATAATTAGGTAAATCAGGATTAATACACATAATCATCCAACATAATTTCATTTTTTTATCTACATACCAAATATCGCAATCGTTTCAGTAGTTTTTGAGTGAAAGAGTAACAAACTAATAAACAAATTATTGATTTTCCTTCAAAACCACCACGTTAACAAAAAGTTGCGGGCAACAGCTAGTTAGTAGAAATTACAAACATTCAGACCATCGAGAAAAATATCTAATATTCTTACAAATATTACTTTCACGGTGAGAATCGAACCAGTACTGAGTTTGGCCCTCGGTCGATCGTATGTATATAGTCTAATGGAAGCTTATATTTTCAATTATAAAATCGGCTCACGGACTTGCCCTCGATTTCTTGTACCATAAAATTAAACAGCACATAACTGCAAGACTTTGTTGCTAATTTTGCTGACCATTTAAAAACGGCTTTGTAGAGAAATTGAGGAAAAAGTGTTTTAATGAAAGAACAAGGTCTTTTTTAATTAAAGGTCTTAGTCCAGTGTATATAGTAGCGCAGGAATATAAGACTCCTTTGAATAATCAACGACTACTACTATAATGTTAATAGTAATCATATTTGTATACTTATGGGCCGTTATTCCGCAATTGCCCTCTTTAGTTAGGTGCTTTTTTCGTGAGAATGCAGTAGGCTTGCAAAGCATATACTACCCTCTCAGCTTAGTCGACTGTATCCTGAGTAAAGAACTAGTCAATACGTCTGGAACCACCGATCATCTGAAGCCAACTAAGCCGCGGGTTTCATCACAATGTATTTTCTCTTCACCGTAAGAGCAATGTCAATTGGCGAAGATAAATTTTTTTTGTGCACGGCTGGCCGGGATTTGAGCCCACGACCTTCGAAATGAAAGTCGGGGTACTCACCACTAGGCCAACATTGCTCTTTTATTTCATTTTTATCTTTGTCCGTGTCTTACCGGCGAAATTAATAAAAATAAAAGTTGGATAAAAAGACGGTTCTAAGGATCCCTCATCTGTCAAATTATGGTAAGTAGTATAAGAAGTTATGCAAGAACAGATGAAAATACAGTTTCATGTCAAAACCAATACTACCCTTTTGGGTTCGCCGTAGTCGGGTAAAAAGCCACCTAACTTATGCACTTTGTGACAGTAATGCGAAGACAAAACATTAAATCGACGACCCAGTTGGGACAATGGTCACCATGACGGACTGCCAAACACAGGGTTGTGGGTTCGATTCCCACCTCAGACAAGTATTTATGCTTACATATTTGTCTGTGGTCTGGTTGTTTATATGTATTAAAAGTATATATTTACAAAAGAAAAGTATATAAGTACTTTATCCGTTGTCTAGCATCCATAACACAAGTCTAGTTACTTAGCTTGGGGCTAGATGGCGATGTGTGGAATGTCCTGCAATATGTATGCATGTATGCATGTAAATCCCAAATTGTATATAAGTACTATATCCGTTATCTAGCACCCATAACACAAGTCTAGTTACTTAGTTTGGGGCTAGATGGCGATGTGTGGAATGTCCTGCAATATGTATGCATGTAAATCCCAAATTTGATCACGACTGCATCAAAACAAGGATAAAATCATGTTGTGTTAAGTAATATATGGAGACATCAAAAACTGCTAAAAAAACTTAACAAAGTAAGGCAAAAAATGCCGGTCCATGTACGTCGATAAGCTCCGAGTTTAGCGACTTTTTGTATGAAAAATACATGAAAATCTTACAAAAAACTTTCTTAGTCAGAAATTTTATTAAAGGTTTTAACTGACCCATATTTCTACCCAAATAAAAATAAAACTTGTAATCTACGACATTGGTTTAAAGGCGCAGGCATATTACAGACTTTTCCATCGGGCTATTGTCCACAGATGAAGGAACGTGTGCTTTGAAAATAGACGGCTATCGGCTGTTCCAAAATTCTGAATGTCATATGTGTAAATGATGCAACCTTTGGAACGGTTGATGTTCGATACCAGAGTGCCGTTTCTCAATCCCGTAACCCGATCTCAATGGCATTTAGTTCCATTAAATTTCCATGCAATTCAATTCCAATGTGGTGCTACTCATATTTTCAAGAGTGCCATTTGACATTTTTTCGATTGAGATTGAAACTGGACATTGAGATTGTAAGTCAAGAGTAAGGCAGCACGTAGGGCTTGTAATACCTATCTGCCTTGAAAATGAACGGCAAACGTTCCAAAAGTCTAAACACAATGTGTGCTTAATAAACGGCTTATACCCGATAGCTGGAACTCGTTGGCTTAAGGCTCGTTAGCCTTAATCCAAAATCAATGAGAATTTTCAAAATACACAGAAAATTCAATTTTATACACATTTAAGTACATATCGCTTTCTTATTGTAACGGGTCAAACCTTTTCGTAAGGACCTACTTGTTAATCTGTCAATACATTAGACAAAACGACGAGAAATCAATAACTAAATGTATGAAGAACGATATCGTTTCATTTCAATGTATCATAGTAGGTACCTTAAGGGATGATTCTCATTAAACCGGGCCGTGCCCGGGGAGGACCGTGTTCGTGGCCCGGACGGGGCATGGATTTGGCATGATTACATAATATATTTTGTACTAACGACCCGTCCCGGCTTCGCACGGCTATATTATGCATGTATTATACATATAAACCTTCCTCTTGAATCATTCTATCTATTTAAAAAAACCGCATCAAAATCCGTTGCGTAGTTTTAAAGATTTAAGCATACATAGGGACAGAGAAAGCGAATTTGTAGTGATGATAAAGCAATTTATATAACACCCTGCATGATCCGTGTCCCGTCCGCGCCGAGATGACACCCGTCTACTCCACTGCTCCGCCTCGTCCTCTCAGCGGCTAATAACCTGGTTTAATATAAACGTGCAACAGCGACAGGCTCCGATTTGGACTCGGCCCGGTCTAATGAGAATCATCCCTAAATCAATGGCCCAATTTCTCTTTGTTTTCGGAATAGGCTATAAGTAAGTATATCAACGCAGTAAAGGTAAGTACCTACCTAACCGACCCCAATTAGCACCAAATGTTATGAAAATAAATTCAGATATTTATGTCGAACCTTCAAAACTACCTTCCGGGAAACTGGAGTTACACAGAATATCTAAGTAGGCCAGAGTAAGTGGCAGGTTGTAGAATAAATAATGCAGAGGTTTCACTTGATTTTATAGGAGGTGTACGAAGAATTATAAGCTTTTAACAAACTGACACCGTAAATTGCAAGATCTAATAATGATGAGACGTGTGTCTCTCTCTCCGTGTAGTTATTTATCTCATCTTTTTTGGAAATAAGTTCCTTCGGGTTGGCGAAGAAACCGCCTGCGTACGTACTATTTTTTGTTATTTTATTATGTTTTTGTGTTAACCTCTTTGGTCTCAACCTTGTAAGAGGATCAGGTAGTATGGACACATGAGTACCTACTCATGTGGTATGGAGTCTCATAGTCTCATTCACTCTCGTTGTTAGGAAGAATTTTATGTATTATTCGTAATGAAAAGCACTGTGTTTACCTCGGGTGAAAGACTCATTAAGTCCCTCGAACTAAGTCATTAAGTCACTCCGTCTCGGGACTTGTAATGAGTGACTTTCACACCTAGGATAACAATGTACTATTACGACCCGTCTCCCGTCCTCCTTTTGTGGCTGCAGCGGCCTACATAGCCTACGTATTGGAATACAGACTTGTCATTCCATTTTATTTGGTAGGTACAGTAGATGTTACAATAGGCATGCAATTTCACATATGACTCCTGCCGGGCATTGCAATTGCGTGCGGTGACAGACCGAGGCTTTTCTTACTATGCGTAGGTACCTACTAGATATATAAATGTCAGGTTAGTTTCTTGTTATTTAACAATACTTTACTTAGTAAAGTGAACAAACAAAATAATAACAGTACTATATGTGTTATTATTTTGTTTGTTGTCCGTCTTTGTATGAAGCAGTTCTTACGAGAGACAGCAGTATCTGCAGTATGCCATTACAACTACTTCGCATTTAAGTATTTATTAACCAATGACCCAAGAAGTTGGATTAGCACCATTCGTTTAAAAATTATGACGCACTTTTATATTACGTTACATCCGCATATTTGTAAAGGATTCCTTACTCTTTTAACAGTTTTAAAAAAGTTTACTCGTCAAAAATACTATACTCAAAGTTATGGTCCAGAACCTCTATTGCCCATACCCCAGGCCCAAATAAAAACATGGCTACGACAAAAAACCGAAGAAACACACAAAACAGAATGGAGAAACAGCGAAACCTGCAGGCAAACAAAAAGTGCAGTCCCGGAAGCACCTAAAAGACTTGCCCGCAGCATCATTAGACTAAAAAGAAACGAAATCCGGACGATCATAGGTGTCATAACCGGTCATTGTGCATTAAACAAACACTTGTTTACCATAGGTGTTACAGATAGCCCTCTGTGCAGGGGATGCATGGAGGCAGAAGAAAACCCACAGCACGTGCTCATGGAGTGCAGTAGCGTGGCAGATCAACGGGCTCGGTCTCTTCAATCGCCGACATCTCTTCCGGAGGCCTGTAGCAACCTGAAAAGGCTGCTAGCTTTCTGGGAGGACCTGGGATGGTTGGATTGACAAGTAGGATACTCACACACGCACAATGGCCCAAATAATGAGGCTAAGTGCGGAAACAGCCCCGTAAAACTAAACTAAACTAAACTATACTCAAAGTCCGTTGAATGGCATTAAATCATTAACAAATGACAAAAGTAATTGAAATTATGCGGCAATTAATTAAGAACATGACATAGTGCTTTATTATTAAAGTTGTCGTTCGTGCTAAAAATGATTTACAGGTAGGTAAGTACTTATTTTTTAACAAAAGGTTTCAGAGCCTTGAACATCGTCGCAAGGACAAGGTTGTCGCTCTTTTTAACCGACTTAAAAATAAAGCAGGTTCTTTTAATTCGGCGCACGTATTTTTGTTTTTCATTGAATATATTTTGAAAAGAGTGCAACAGAACTGCACGACTTAATTTTACCATTCCCATTCTTTTATCATAGAACTAAGCAAACTGGGATTTCAACCATAGAGCGCCGCATATTCCAGCGTTAAATGTTCCATCATCATTATTTATTCGTACAGCAAGGGAATGGATACAATTGCATGCGACTGTCTTTCCTGAAATGTACAGTCACATTACCAATTAGCTGAACCCTACGTGACCCAGAGTTTACTTACAAATCTGTAAGGTTGTAAAATAATGTTACTTGATTCTGTTTTTTGTTAAACAATATACTATACAATACAATATTTAAAAAAATAACAAAATAGGTGAATACTATATTTTTTTACAGATATGCGAATGAGCTCTGGGACACGTGGGGTTCAGCTAATTGATAATTTGGGGGTTTTCAAGTCACGAATGAACAGAATCTTTTAGGTACTCGTGCTACATTTTCACTTACCCTCAGGCAGATGTTATGTAATAGGTAGTCATCAAACGCTAACCTATTACTTGTAAAAAACCTACCTTTAGGCCTACCAACTTACCTCATTATTTGATCATCAAAATAAAAATGTATTGACTAGACGAGTTTATTGTTTATCGAGTACCAATAGTAAGAAAAACCTCGGTCAGTCGCCACACAATTGCAATGCCTGGCAGGGCTCATATGTGGACTATTATGCCTCTGTACGATCTATTATATAATATGAAAGCAAATAAATGAAATGAAATACCTTTATGCACAATCCTTGTGTAAAAATGTAAGTTTTGCTTCATCATTTTTTATTCGTAGATAGATAGATAAATTATTTATTGAAAACACCATTTTTAAATTACATTAAATATTTTAAAAAAAACTTAAGTCTATGTGTTACATAGGGAGGCCTTATCAATCAAATCGATCTCTTCCAGGAAACCTATCAGCAAAGAAATAGATGCGACTACTTTTCCTGACGTGTACTATTAGGAGTTCTTCAAATCACTACATAGTATAAAAAAAAGTCGCTTTCTCTGTCCCTATGTCCCTATATCCCTTTGTATGCTTAAATCTTTAAAACTACGCAACGGATTTTGATGCGGTTTTTTTAATAGATAGAGAAATTCATGAGGAAGGTTTATATGTATAATAAATGCATAATGTAGCCGTGCGAAGCCGTGCGGGTCGCTAGTTACGAATAAACAGCATCGTCACTTACCAGACAGGTGTAATAGTGATCATACGCTAAACTATCACTTGTTAAAAACCTACCTTTAGGCACAATACTTGTGTAAAAATTTAATCTAACCGCTATCTAAATTCTAAGTTAATTCCGAAATAATATTACATGAAAAAGGAGGGCAATAAAAGCTCCTAAATCAGGGTTAAAATAATATTCTCGAGCGAACCTCAAAAAAGCTTTGATGTAAAATATTTAGGTCTCTGTTATTACGTACTTACTTAGATTGCGTATGTACCTATATGTAACCATAGTTGTGTAGATTACGTTATTTGATTATTTAGATTGCTATGGTTAAAAAAGGTTTATAAATAAGTTAGCTTTTATTAGCAAACTTGGTATTTAACTTAGTAGTGTTTAAAAACTTTACACAGCGCCATCTAGCTTCAAGCTAAGCAACTAAGCTTGTGTTATAGTGGCCAGACAATGGATACAAATCCTGTATGCTTTTCTTTTGTAAATATATACCTAATATACATACAGAAACACCTACATCAGATACAAATTTCTGTGCATAAATACTTGTTTGAGGCGTTAAGGTGAAAGAGTACCTGCGCGCTCTCCATACAAACGTAGTCGACTGTTTCCTCCCTGGATAATGACACTAGCACAAATATTTTTTGTGCCATAATTCCTATAACTGCTATGACTATGCCCCTATGTTTTGGTTTTTTTCATTTTCTAATTACCATAGAAATTAAAATTAAAAAAATTAAAAAATAAAAATAAACAAAAAATAGGGGCATGGTCATGGCAGTTATAAGTTTTATGCACCAAAAATATTTGCTCTAGTGTCATTATCCAGGGAGAAAACAGTCGACTACGTTTGTAATAGTTTGTATGGAGAATGCCCCAGGTACCCTTTCCTCTTAAGCCGAGTGGTATGACTAGAAGCGAGATATAGAGGTGTTTTGGGTATCAACCACTAAAATCCATAGAATGGTATTTCTATTGTCGTAACGGTAAAAAATGCTTTGTATTGTCATACACTTCGAAACACGATTAGAGTGATTTTTCTCGATAGAAAAAATTGTAAAAAAAACCTTGGAACTTTTTCAGTTTTACGGCGATTGTAAAGAAAAAAACAAGTACAAGATTTATATTTTCATAAACTTTACACCAAATACCTACCATAAGGCAGTATAGATGGTTTTTCACTAAAATGTATGTGAGTCTTTTAATTACATAAAACAGTTAAAACGGACATTTCGCGGCGCGCGGGGGAAAGAGATAGAATCATCGCGCGGTGCGCGCGTGGGAAAGGGATAGGGGTTTTCAGGTCCGACTTCACCTTAATAGAACCTGCAACCTTTTTAGTTGCAGGCGGGTGTTCGCCCACCGCTGCGGCTAAGTCGCTTTCAGGTCGCTGTAGCTGTAGCTGTAGCCTGTAGCTGTACCAAACGTACAAAAATTTAGGTCAAACGTGTCATGTTGTTTTCGCAAATCCAAAAACAAAGAAACAAAACAAAGTTAGTGATTTACTGCCTATTGATCGGAGTAGTAAATAACACGGCTTATATTAGAAAGGAAACAGACAGCAGACTTTCTATCGAACGATATCTAGACGATCGTTTGAATATGGAGGCAAACAACAAAATAAACTAGTTTTTAAATTAAATGGATAAATAAAGCAGAGTTCCTAAAGGGTAGATACTAAGATTTTACTGTCCGTCCATTCGTCTCTCTGTCTGTCAGTCTGTTTGTCATCGGTCACCGGGCTGTATCTCATGAGATACAGCCCGATTGTGACAGTGACAGACAAATTATAAATTTCTGTTGCCGCTACAAAAATAAATAATAAAGACAATGAATGCTGCTTTTTTATGTAAAAACTGAATGCTGAATGCGGACTGAAACTGAAAATGGCTTAAAAATAAAAATAAATAATTTTTTATATATAGTTAAGCAGTTATTAAAAGTTATGATCTTTAATTATTATTTTTATCATTATTTTTTATTATTTGCCTTCAAAAAAACTCTGTTTTGTTTTCACTTTTTGTAAGCAGTAGAAATTCATTTTTGTTAGCCTTCTAATTGAGCTATCGCTTGATAGGAGTATCTGTGGTCTGCTTTAAGTATTCACCCTTAGGGCACACAAAATGAGCTGGCTGCGGTTTGTTGGTGGCTTTATAAAGTCTCAAGTTACGAAGGCTTAGAAGGGCCTTTTTGTTACACGCGCGGTCTTATTTATATAAAGTTCTATAAGCCATGTTAGATACTGAAAGCTTTTGCTTAATCGTGTCCTTTCTGTTTAATTATTTTTTTGATTATGACTTTGAACGTCCTACCTCGCACCTACTAACATAAATAACTTATAATAGAAGAAAGTCAAAGTCAAAGTCAAATTTCTTTATTTCTTTGGATGCTTAATACATTAGTATAAAGACCACATGAAATCGTCTTAAAAACTAAGTTAGGATGTGTGCCTTCGGAACGCGCCCACCAATGAGAAGAAGGCACAAGAAACTCATGGGGGTTGTTTTTTTTCTTCATGTGATCACGCTCACAAAGGTTAATATTACAAATATTATACATCTTCTTCTATTTAGAAGATGTATGGGTTAAAGATCTTTCGGGGAAATTAGAAAAAATCTGGTACGTATATGCCTGCCCTTTCGGGGAAATTAGAAAAAATCTGGTACGTATTTCTATCTAGCATCACTTCGCGGTTTCACCCGTGTAACTCCCGATCTCGTGGGAATATCGGGACAAAAAGTAACCTATAACACACCTAATGAACCAATGTATCCTTATACCAAGTTTAATCAAAATTAGTCTATTAGTTTCGCAGCCTATTTAGTGCAAACAAACAAACAATGTCTATGTTAAAACTACTCAAGCGATTGGCATCAATAACATAACTAAATGAGCCCCGAAATAAAAATTCCATCAAAAAATTACATTTGTATGTAATCCTGACAAGTAAGTAATTTTCTCGGGTCTTAATCGCGTATTATTTTTCTTTATTTCTCTTACATCAAGGTTTCGATTACAATAGTCATGGTCCAGAGGAGACTGGAACACAAATGATGTGATTTTAAAAAGTTTCCTAATAAGTAGTTGATAGGGCATTTGAGTAAAGATAGTTTTTAAACTTCAATAAACTTGATTTGCCCTAACTTAAGTACGAAATGAGTACGACCGAAGTACCTAACATCGAGATGGGTTCTCAATTAGGCTTAAGTATCTAAAGTGCCGTCTCTTAGAGCCGGACGTAGAGTTGAGGGCTCTTCATTTTGAATTGTCAAGCTTGCCTAACAACTGTTCTGTTCTAAATTTAAATTCAATTTTCAACTATTGATTAATGATAAAACCACCATTTAGCTTGCATGATTTGACTTAAACAAACATACATACATTGCAAGTAATCGATCAAAATAACTTGGTAGGTAAATAGCTGGAGACCTACATTAGCCTATGTGCTAATCCAGGTCTCCAGCTATTTACCTATCTAGTTTAATCGATCCTGTCGTTTTTGGGGGAATTTTATAGATCCAACAAGAAGTTCTAAGAACAATCAACCTTTTTAGCTTAATGTTAAGCAAGCAGTTCCAAAATCCATTAAACCTTTTTCTCTCGACTTACTTTATTTTAAACAACCATCGTCCAAAGTTTTTGAGTTGGTATCCTTACCTGAAAGAAAAAAAAGTAAACATTAATAGTGTCACAGTTTCTGAAATATTTACTACGAAATACAGACATCCACCAAAACTTCTCTCAACTTAAACTGCATTCTAAACCCAGAAAATAAGGTTCTATTTCCATTAAACATAGGTCTTCCAGTAACTGAGCTTTTCCTTGAAGGCTTTGTCATGTCATGAGAGATTACGGACGTCGATATTTTGAAGGAATTGATTTAATTAGAACGTTATCTGTGTATACCTACTGAATGCCTCTTGGATATTACATTCTAGATATTGTTGTGTTGTATTGACGACCTTTGTGGTGCGGCGGACACCCGCCTGCGATACAGAAGTTTACAGGTTCGATTCCCGTCTTAAGCAAATATTTATGACATATTTGTTTTCTGTCTGGGTGTCTGTATGTATACAATGTGTTTCAGCGAAGGAGGTTTTATTACGAAAGGGGGTTGTTCCAGACAGCTAGGCAAACAGCTTTTAGAAATTCGAACATTTCGTTCAAAGTTTTTGTATGAAACAGCTGATTTTCAAGTAAAAATTATCGAAAAAAAAGTTCGAATTTCCAAAAATCGTTTCGTATTAAAACCCCTTGGCTGAAACAAATTGTAGGTATTACTAGGTATTGTAGGTATGTTTTAAAAAAATATTCTATCTATACCTACTGATACTTTTAATGTGCGTTGCCATAATGACGCCTACTTTTTGAGTATTAGAAAAAAGCTTATTTATCATACTTTATCATGGCAAATGGGGACGAACTTGAACTAAGATTCAATATACGCCGCCGGGCCATACGATTCTAGTATAAATTATAGTGGAAACAGACACTTAAATTGATATAATGACCAATATAAATGATAACCAGAAGTCCCTTACAGCTATTTTTTATCAAAAGTATAAGTATCTACTGAAAGAAACCTCCATTTGGTCCCACCAAAGATAAATTGGGAACAATTGAATTTTCCACATTTACTTTTTGTCTGCACCCACACAATGAATGTTCTGGAGGCAGAACCCATTAATCGGAGTTTGAAAAATTGTGGAACCCTAAATTTCAAGTTGGTTTTTGTATACTTACCCTTAGACGTACTCCCTTTTACTAATAAGGGTATACTTCGACACAAATGTGTTGGCCCAAATTATGCCAAAAAATTTGATTTATTTTTTAAAATTTCAAACTTCTTGAAGCTATTTTTCAAATATTTAGCGTGTTAAAGAACAAAAAGGAATTCTATTTTTTAGTTATTGTTAATCATTCAGATAAGGAAGGCGTTACTCCCAGAAACCTAGAAGGACGTGACCCAAAATGATTAAAAAATAAACTAAAAAAAACGGAACAATCGTAATTAAATAATTATGTTTAAGCTCATAAACATGCTTAAAACCAACTGTCAAAGTATCACCTGTGATTAAATATTTATCAAAATTGTACTAAGTAGTTGAAATAAATAATTTAATATTAGAACAAGCTCTGCTTGCTTATATCTTTCTATACTATAAAAATGAATCGCTGAATGTGTTTCTAAGCGTAAGTCTTGAGAACAGTCGAACCAAATTTGCTAATTATTTTTTTGTTGTGTATATTTTTGTCCGGAGAAGATTCTTATAAAACAAAAATTAAGAAAATTGCGTAGAAAATGATTACACGGGTGAAACCGCGGGGCGCAGCTGGTGCTTAAATCAATTAACCAAATACAATTTAC
Organism: Idaea aversata; assembly: GCA_907269075.1. NCBI lineage: Eukaryota > Metazoa > Arthropoda > Insecta > Lepidoptera > Geometridae > Idaea > Idaea aversata. The sequence goes on from OU026101.1 coordinate 11,906,307, forward strand.
GGGTATAAATTGTATTTAACTAATTATGTTTTATCATGATCTTAGGCAAGCCGCCCGTGAAAACTCATGAAAATTAAAAAGTAAAAACCAAACAAAACACAATCTTCCTAAAAAAATATGTCCCTCGACAGTGCAAAGACCCTAAAGAGTTGTTAAAGTAAACATAGTGAATGTTAACCTAAGTTACGAGTGAATAGATCCCATTTGTGGGCAACCATCGACCCAGTCTTATCTTTTAGAGCCCAAATAAATCGGAGGAGAACATAAATTCTATGCGGCATCATTCACTGTCCCTCCGTGAATTGTCTGCTTTTATTCAAAGGGTATTTTTGTGAGGAAAATTGATGATTTAGTTAAAAACAAAGGAATACTTATAGGACTTGCTACTAGCCTCTATATTGCGGGCTCGTGCTCTAGTCCCTCCTGGTGGGTAAGAATGGATTTTTTTCCACCTACTGGGAGAGATACTTGTGCATCGGTAGCAGTGGAAAATTCGATGTAGTTTTTGAGATTACGCGACGCACGCCAAAGCTTCAAGTTCGGCGTGATTTTTATTCGACATCTTCAATAATCATCCTCTATTTCAGCCAGGTTACACAAAACCTTAATTAATTAGGTACACACAAAAACTGTATGATATTTTTGAAAACTGTTTGAAAAACCCTTCAGTAACTTTTGAGTTAACGCGGTCGGACCTGCGCACGGAAGTGAAGTTTCTAGTAAGCATGGTTTTTTACAACATCTTCAATACCTAATAACTTCATTATTGTATTATTTCAGCGAATTTACATAAAACCTTAATGAATTAAACTACATTTAAACCTTCCTCATGAGTTGAAAACCGTTTGAACATCCATTAGTAGTAAGATAGATAATTTTATTTCTAAAACACTGGAAGAAACAGAACACGATATACATAAAGTTAAGTAATAGCTAGAAAGTATAAGTTGCACAAATAGGCGGCCTTATCATTGAAATCGATTTCTTCCAGGCAACCTTTCGATGAAAAAGAACTAATAGACTAGTGATTCAGAAAGACCGACGCGACGCAGTGGGGGAGCGCACTTAGTATTACACTAGCTATTGTCCGCGGCTTCGTACGCGTGATAGTTTAGTTTTATGTATCAAAACCTTCTTCTTGAATCCCTTTATCTATTAAAAAAACCGCATCAAAATCCGTTGCGTAGTTTTAAAGTTCTAAGCATACAAAGGGACAGACAACGGGAAGCGACTTTTTTATAGTATGTAATTAAGAATAGAAGCTATTAATAGATTGGAGATAGATAAAGAGACACTGCATTATAGCACATCTAATATTAATTCCAATTTTAATCCTTACTCACTCAATTCAACCGTCCAATATTGAGTTGTCAATAGTCAAGAATACGAATCATTGGGTCTTGTCTTCGGTCCTCAATGCATTCTTGCTCAACAATACGTAATGTTCACTGAGCAACGAACACTTTGTTGACATCTCGTCAGTTAATAAATTCAATCGAATATTGGATAGAAAAAATAAACGAATGCTCAGCTAATTAGGGTGGCCCTGTCTGAGAGTTGGTGAGTCGGCCTGTTAAATTTACACGTGTTTTTGGGACTTTACGTCAGGCGCTATAGTACCCATTATTTCCCCAGTATCCAGTCCAGATAAATAAATTCTTTATTGTAAACACCATTTTTAAATACAATAACACTATATAAAAACAAAGCTTGAAGCTTAAGGATGAGAGAAGATTGCATGCAGCGGAGATGAGAATGTTGAGATAGACGTGTGGAGTAACGAGGATGGATAAAATAAAGAATGAGTATATTAGAGGAAGCCTGAAAGCCTGCACCGGTTACTGAAAAAGTAAAAGGGAACCGTTTAAGTTGGTATGGACATGTGATGAGAAGAGAGGAGACGCATGTGACTAGAAGAGTGATGAGTATGAATGTAGAGGGATGGAGAGGAAGAGGATGACTGAAGAAAAGATGGATGGACTGCGTGAGACAAGACATGAGAGAGATGAATGTCAACGATGAGATGACGATTAATAGGAGTGAATGGAAGAAAAAGAGTTACTGCGCCGACCCCAAATAAATTGGGATAAGGGCAGGAAGATGATGATATAAAAACAAAGCTTAATTCTAAGTGCTACAAAGGGCGGTCTTATTACTCAAAGCCATCAGTAGGTCAAGTAGTTTTTCCTCTAGTTTATCAATAGTTATATCCAAATCAGAGGTTGTACTGGTCTGCATTTTGTAGGAGAGGGATAATTGCCGGTTTGGTGGCCACATCATACTTTGCTATTATAGTTGGGTCTCTATGTGTTGGCTTCGGCTCCACGCACGCCTTCCAAAGATCTGCGACTCCATAGCACCGTAATATGGGAAATAAGTACCTAGATAAAGTTTTATCAGTACAACATAATCCACGCAAGAACTCGATAATATCACTGTTGAGACAAATTCACGTCAGCACCTACAGTATCTTCACGAAAACTTCAACTTTAACACTCCGTAGGTGCTTACCTAAATTACAGGTATCAAGACTACCAAGATATCTCGCGAAGAAATCCCAGATTACTTTCACACATTGTAGCAAATTACGTATAAAACCAGTGCCGAAAATGAACAAACGAAATAAATTGGTTATATTCATGTTGTAACACGCGTGCATCCTTTCTTGCCCAAATATAATATGAAATACATTATTCAGAAGGCACATTTGGCAAGTACTTTTTGAAAAGATTTTTTTAATCTACCACGAATTGTATATCGATCGAGCGTACCGTGAAACCACAACACTAGAATAAATCTTTTTTTATTATACACGGTGTAACGAGGGGGGTGGATCATCGGTTGTTGGGGGTAGGGGACCTCAGTACCTATCGATTTAACCCCTATGTATGTTCTGCAATATTCACTGGTTCAAAAGCTATTTGGGTTTTAGTGAAATTTTAGTCAAAATCGAATTTCACCCTGAACGTCGCAATTACAACGAAACTATGAGGTCTGCGATTCTGCCTTTTTTTGTGAAACAAGTTCAATAGTCGCCCTTTTGTACGCCTATACCAATCAGAGTCTTAGATTTATAAAACTCAAAATAAAACCATTAAAGTAATTTTTTTTTCTTCAAAATTTAATGTTTTTATTATTTTTGTATGGTTCTAAAAAAATATTTCACAGAATATTTTTTTCTGCAACCTATCTTAAAAGGTATACTGGCATTCATGAAGTATCAGCTTTGAAAATTTCATTTAGCTAGAACTAGGACATCATGTTGAAAAATGTACTTGATGGTCGAAAAAGTGAAAATAATCAATATATAGAGGAACATGGGCCACTACCATGTTCCTCTCAATGAACATTGATTAATTGGGAGTAATATAGGCTACTATCATAGTATCCTATTCTAGTCCCAGGCTAGGCAAATGTACTTATACCAAGTTTCATCAAAATCGGTCCAGTAGTTTTGGAGCCTATTTGTTAAAAACAAACAAAAAAATCTTTCCTCTCTAAATATTAGTATTCTTTTATATATATTTCTATATATATACAGGGTGATTTTTTTATGTGGGCCTTCAGGGCTATATCCTAAACTATAAGAGATAGCGAAAAATGCTGAAAGGAGTTGCGTGCCCGATTTTGACAAAAACTAAAACTGCATCATTAGATTTTTGAAAAAGTCATTGTTATTAGTTATTTCGATCATTAGTTATTACAAAAATATGTGAAACAACCATTAGGTATTTTAAACAGTAGGTATTATGACCGTAGTTATTTCGAACATAGTTATATTGAACTTAGTTATTATAATATGTAACCGATAACACTCATACATACGTAGTACACTACACCCCTTTGCGATAACACGAACCGATAGTAAGCTACAAGGAAAAAACCTTCGATTGTGGTTTAATCATGACGTACTCATACTTGGAACTACTCTGAAGGCCAATTCTCGTAAAACCCACTGTTTAAATTACATTTCAATATCACTCCGATTGCATTTCGATTGCAAAAGATATCTTCCGATTGCATTTCGATTGCAAAAGATACCCTCAAAGTCAGTTATTTTTTAAAAAAGCTAACTTTGGGGGTATTTTAAACTACTTTGAGGGTATTATTTGTGATCGAAATGCAATCGAAATGATATTGAAATGTAATTTGAACAACGTTAGTTACGAGAATTGGCCTTCAGATAACCGAAATTTAAGGGCGTTCCGAATGCGCAAACATGTTTATTACAATTAAAGGGAATTTTACAATGCATTTATGATGATCACAGAGAATACGGCTAAGAATAATAAACTGGGTCGTACGAAAGCAACTAACAGATATAATATAGAAAGTCAGAGTTCAGTCAGAATTCAGGTGAAAATTTTCGAAGTCAAAGTCAAATTTCTTTATTCATTTCGATGCTTATGTATATTATATGGGTACATAGATCAGATTGAAACGTCTTAAAAACTAAGTTAGGATGTGTGCCTTCGGAACGCGCCCACCAATGAGAAGAAGGCACAAGAAACTCATGAGGATTTTTTTTTCATGTGATCATGTTCACAAAGGTCAATATTACAAATATTTGAAGCTATTATATGAAATGGAGCAATTAAAGTCACATCCATGGATTCTTATCATTAAGGTACGAAGAGGTATCATAGTATGCCTTACCGCACAATTAATAAATAAATAAATAATAAATAAATATTGCAGGACATTCCGCACATCGCCATCTGTGCTAGGTGCGGTGCTAGACAACGGATATACTACTTATATACTTTTCTTTTGTAAATATATATTTATAATACATAGAAACAACCAGACCACAGACAAATATCTAAGCATAAATACTTGTCTGAGGCGGGAATCGAACCCGCGAACCTGTGATTGGCAGTCCGGCATGGTGACCATTGAGCCAACTGGGTCGTCCCATATGCTTAATAAAAGCTTTGAATTTATTGATGGACATATCTTATACATCTTTAGGTAAGTAATTTATTATAATAGAGCACACATGTACTATTAAACGACCTGCTTATTTTCCAGAGCCTTCTACCGGACAAGGTCAGCTCATCCCTATTTATTTCATCTTGAATGAATCGTTCATCTTGAATGAAAAGAAACAACTTTTGAAAATATAATGAATGCCCGATCGACAATTCCAGAGTGAGTGTGGTTCTCGCGCGAAAATCAAGAGTATAAAACATTTTGTGTTAGGTATCTACGGTTCAAGAGATGTAAATTTTATGCAGTACGACCCGCCCCGGCTTCGCACGGCTATATTATGCATGTATTATACATATAAACCTTCCTCTTGAATCATTTTATCTATTAAAAATCCGTTGCGTAGTTTTAAAGATCTAAGCATACAAAGGGACATATGGACGGCGAAAAGTGACTTTATTTTATACTATGTAGTAATGATGAAGTGAAGATGATGAGGTTTATACATTTTGCATGGTTATATATATTAATTTTTTTGGCAAGACCAATTAGAGGTTAACCGGAGTTATGTTCGCCTTGTAATTAGTAATGTGTTGAGTACCTATGAGTTACTGAAGTAACTAAACTGGCCTATACGTGAATGTGATTGAGTATAATTGCAAGACTCATTATTAGAAGTAAGAGAATGCTTTACGATCGAAAATGAGTGTTTTTCGTTTTCTTTATGGTGTTCTCCTTTGGTTTTATTAATGTTTGTTCTTGGCTTTGGAACTATGCTAGGATATTTAAAGTGACATGAAAAAAAGGATAGTTCAAGTAAGGGATGCCTAGGAGGTCGTACCTATAGATTACTATGAGGGTACATTGATAAACGTTTTAAAAAAAAAAATTATTTTAACAATAGAAAGTACAAACTATAAACATAAAACTAGAATATCACTATCACTACATAGTATAAAATGAAGTCACTTTTCGCCGTCCCTATATCCCTATGTCCCTTTGTATGCTTAGATCTTTAAAACTACGCAACGGATTTTGATGCGGTTTTTTTAAATAGATAGAGTGATTCAAGAGGAAGGTTTATATGTATAATACATGCATAAAGCCGCGCGAAGCCGGAGCGGGTCGCTAGTTATGTATAAATTGTTTTCTTAAAGTTAAATGGATTACATTAAAGCGTACCATTAAAGTATTACTATTTCAGTCTTACTTCACGACGTAACAAACTTCTTATCAATACCTTTTTACAATTATATCACGGCAAGTAGATTAACAGAAACAGTAGGCGTATTAAATTAAAATCTAAATCGTCGCGAAACATAATTGTATGTAGTTCGATGTGAAGCAGTGATATGACGAATCCACTCTATAGTACAGGACTTCACTAAGAGTCGATAATAACCCTCGTTCGATAGTGTCCTGTTTACGTCCTTGTACCGCAATAAACTACGCGATCATTTTTAGATCGGTTGTTTACAGTACCAGCTTTCTGATACGGAATATCAACCTCGAAATTTAAAGAAAATTTCATGATGGGTAAGTTCACTTTTCCCCATTACTTGCTGATTCCGAGCACAATGGGGAAAAGTGAACAAAAAGTTCACTAATCCCCATTGATGGGGAAATTCGATGGGGAAAAGTGAACTAACCCTTTCATGATGAGTGTTCACAATCAGATTGTCAAGGAATATCTTATCAACTATCGCTAACTCGGAGACATTGATACAACACCGTTGTCCGAACCTTCGCTTTTCCTCCTGTAACAAAATAAATTTTATTACGATACAATTTTTCTGATGAGGCGGTGCTGGAAGGATCCTCCTGATGCTTTACAGTGACAATGCTATAAATGAAGTTTTTTTTATTCAGAATTTAATAATAGAGAATTCAACAACTTGATTTACTACTAACCTTTTAAAGTTTTCGCCATCCTCGAGAGTCTCCGGTAGTTTGCAATCCATGGTTTCCGGTAACCAGTAGCAGAAAGCAGCTCCGAGGATCGGAGCTATACCAAAACATAATGGAACTACCCAATAGGCTACTTCATTGACCTGAAACCGAGTAAATTATTCATTGATCATCATTATCGGCCATAACAAAAGGATAATGTTAATAATACTGATAACAATAAGGAAAAATATGTCTTACATAGTCAATTAAGAAAGGTGAAATCATGCTGCCTGCTTTAGATGAGACATTGCAGATGGCGTATCCAATATTCCTGACGACTGTGGGAAACAACTCTCCAGTATATAAATTGCCTGTCAGGAAGCTGAGCGTCAAACAAGTTGATCCGATTGAAACAACTATTAACTTGGCAGTATCGTTGTTATAGAATGGGATGATCAGCAGCATACTTATTCCCGCCACGACATTGGAATAAGCCATAACTTTCAAACGAGATACTCGGGGTGTTAAAAAGTACGCCAATACTAGTGCAGGAAATTGGGAAAGAGCTGAAACAAAAGAAAAAAAATAAGAAAATCGTTCTTGGAAATCGAGAGTTGTATTGGTACTTTATTTAAATTTTTTTTTTAATATTATTCAAAGTCTATGACGAAAATCTAAAGATAATAGGACTCTTTTGAAAAACTATACCTGAGATTGCGAGGTTAGTTAAAACACTGTCGCTCATGCGGCCAAGGTAGTATTCAGAGCCAAAGAATACCAAGCCGTCTTTGAACCAGTTGTATGCAATAAACATCGTCCTCATCCTCATAGTTGGTGTTCGGAGCACATCCGTGATTCCATAACTCCTTCGCTCGGTTTCAATTTCATTACTTACGAGGGTCTGTGCCAATAACTTTTCGTGACTTTCTAGTGCTGCGTTCACTGTTTCTGGGGATATTTTATTCCACTTGGCAGCTTTTAGCAATACTTGGCGTGCTTCTTCAACCCTTCCATGTGCTAACAACCAACGAGGAGACTCGGGTATCAGCCTGGGGAACAAAATTTAATTAACTTCCTTGACTTATAATAATTAATAATATTCAAAGAATAAAGAAAATGGATTACCAGTAGTAGGATAGCAGGAAAAACGATGGAACAGTGATCGTAAGCCAATATCCGTCCCAAGTCCTTGTGAGATATGAAAATCCAGGAACCATTAAAAATCCAAGTGCAAAGGAAATTTGGTATAGTATGAGAACGCTCGATCGGTAATGCACGCTGACGATTTCGACAACTAAAATTAAATCGTTTGGTTATTTGAATGTCTAATTCGTTGCATGAACATGATATCATATAATATGTCCCTTACTCACCGATTGAAAAACCAATAAGCATAGTTCCACCTGTAGCAACGGCTGCTATCAATTTGAAAATCAAAAACAATTCAAAGGTCGGCATAAACGATGTTGCAAGTCCTGCTAGCGCTTGAATTGATAGTGCAATCATTAGTGGATTTTTCCTGCCGATCCTACAATAAATGACAAAATGATTAGAGATCACTCTATCTTTTTCATCTTTCGATCATTACTCTCATTATTATTGTACTTACTTATCAGCAACTATTCCAGAGATCAAATTGCCAAGGAGAATACCTAATTGCGTTAAAGGTTGAACGAAGCTCCGGAGCAATTTGCGATCGCATACCAAGTCCCACTGGAAAATTAAATTAATACAATTAGTTGTCAAATTATTAATGTTACTATCAATAATCGTTGAAAAAATAGTCATAATTTGGTTACCTCACTTATGATGGTAGACTTGAAATCGCTGACATCGTAAGTGAATTTCTCGCATTTCACTTCTGGCAAGCTCTCATTCACTTTCACATAACAAGCCTTCAGCATTGAGTCGCTGGGATTCATCGGCACCGGAGAAACACACGTGAAATCTTGTCCAGGCGCAATTACAGGTATTGCAAGTTCATGCCACGCTGCAGGCATATCTATTATCGAAAGTGCTACTGTAATTACCAGTTGCCAGATTCCTAAGCGACCCATTGCATCCTGGATAGGATCTTGGTGGTTGATACCTAAAACACAAAAAATCTATTTATCTGTAGGTTCCGAAAATGAAGACAGAGTTTTTCCCTTCTATCCAAAAAATAATCGTTTAAACAAATGCTTCTGATACATTCATGCCTTATTTTTCCATGTCACTGCAAATAAATAACTTTATGAATTACTTACCACTTTCTGCAGGATTTCCCATTGTTGCAAAATTTGACCACTTTTTGTATTAAAAAAATATTAAAACACCAACAAACTACTTTTTATTTATCAACTTAAATTTTCAGAAGTACAAAGTACACTAGAAACCTCTTTCTTTTAATCGTTGACACAAACTGATGTGGTCGAATGTGCGCTCGACTGTTATAGCGCAGTCCAGACCGTATTTACTGGCCACGTGCAGACTCTACTACAGGATAATTATCAACTACAGGATAAAGTTACATCATTTGCTGACGCAATAGCTTTATTTGTATCCATCATACGGAAAAAAGAAAAATACAAAAATAACATTATATTTTGTGAAATTTTATATAATCATTTATATATGATTGGATCCAAAAATTGGCCAGGTCTAATCATGTATGATCATATACAGGGTGATTTTTTTATGTGGGCGTTCAGGGCTATATCCTAAACCATAAGAGATAGCGAAAAATGCTGAAAAGAGTTGCGTGCCCGATTTTGACAAAAACGAAAACTGCATCATTGCTAGGGTAATGACTTTTTCAAAAATCTAATGATGCAGTTTTAGTTTTTGTTCTAAATCGGGCACGCAACTCCTTTCAGCATTTTTCGCTATCTCTCATATTTAGGATATAGCCCTGAAGGCCCACATAAAAAATTCACCCTGTATAATTGTATGTAACAATATTTACATAATATATATTATGACTTATAATTAATTATGCATTTGGGTGCTCTGGGTGGTTTAGATTCACAAGTCAGCCCGGCAGATGGCGCTGCAGTCGGTATTTTTTTTGTATATGTCGGGACAGCTAGTAGAAGTTTAGATTAGTAATAGTAAGCATATTATAAGTATAAATTTTAAGCTTGCATATTGGCCGATGACAATTTCGAATTTGGTGAGGAAATACTCTAATTATAGGTATTGGAATATTCACAAGCTGCCCACAGCGACTCTGTTTATCGTCTGTCTCGCCATGTACCAAAAGCAAGGTGACATTTTTGGATTGTTTGAGGTCAAGCGTAGGTGACGTACCTTTGTAGCGATTACGCTACGTTCGGAGCGTACTCTAAATTTAATTCGTAGTATTTATGTTAGCGTAGGTATACTTGTGAGCTTCAGTGAATGAGTGATTGGGCAGGTAGGTATCTCATACGTCGATTCAGCGTCTAAAACTCTAGTCAAGTGAACAAACTCAATGTACCCAGAGTTTTTAATATTTCAAACGCGAAAGTTATCCAGTCTGTCTGTTACGTTTTGCGGTGAACTTATTTAGGCAACAAAATTCTTGTCCGGGCTCGAAATTAGGGTAAAAAGTAGCAGCGCTCCGCGGTTTCACCCGCGTAACTCCCGATCCCGTGGGAATATCGAAATATAAAATAGCCTATAGCTTTCCTCGACAAATGGACTATCTATCACAAAAATAATTTTTCAATTCGAACCTGTAGTTCCTGAGATTATCGTGTTTAAACAAACAAACAATACATTATGGTAGGTTTATGAGCATGAGTTATGATTAAGCGGGAATCTCATACGTCACTTCATCGTCTAAAAACTATAGGTAGGTGAACAAACTCCACGTACAGTCGCCTACATAATTGCAGCCCTCGGTAGAGTTCCAAAATGACTATTATTGTAATGTTTTCATTATAATAATTTTTGTTTGATAAATTCATGAGTTAAATGACTTTAAACTTCAACTAAAGCAGGTGCCTAGAATTTTGCATTTTGGAACTCTACGGTAGGTCTGCAATTATGCAGGTGACCGTACCTAGCTAAAAAAAATCATATCCCTACCAATATAACAAATGCGAAAGCAAACGTTTTGCCATAACCCGATTAAGACACAATAATTAAATTTGGTATTTGGCTTTGTTATGGATCGAAATATATATTGATTGGATTTACGCAAGTGACACTGACGGGTCTAGCTAGTCTTCAATAAACTCAATAACATTAAGCAATAAGTATTGCTATTTTTATAAAAACAAACCGCTCCATTTTTCATTTCAATAAACATCGCGTCATTTCAACCGAAAATAATATTTAACGAGCACAAAATACATCTAATTTCATAGCAATTGGAGTAGAAATCTCACACCGATGAATATCACGGAGTACCAACTCAATGTTCTTAGAACCTCCTGCAGACTAAAAATTTATCTATAGGTCTATATTAGAGGAGATAGGTTGTTTTGTTACAAACTCAGCGTTTGACCACTATCACACAACTGCCTGATCGTAGGTGACAATGCGGTTTAGCATTCTTTCGCAAAGCATATACATGTTCAATTACGATTTGAAGACCCTAAAATTGAACACGTCAGTGATGACAGAAGCAGGCAATTAATTCCATTCCCTGCAGTGCAAATAAGGAATAATGAAACCCAACGCGTGAAGCGGGTATCTGGGATTTCTACAATGAATCGGTACTACATAGCGGTTTGCCTAATTATATGACGAAAGAATAGCGATGGCAAAATTATAAGCCTATAATAAGAAAAGACTTTGTGAGTAAGATATAAGGGAGATGCATGTGAACGATGAGATAAGGGCTAATAAAGGTGAATGGAAGAATTTAGGCGGTAGATGTCAGAAACGAAGTATGTCAAAAAAGATTTTTGGTCAAAACCTGAAGAAACGTGTTTCAGAAGACATACTGCGCCGACGCCAAATAAATTTAAATAAATGCAGGCAGAATAAGAGGCCGACATAATTTGGTATCGACCAAATCACAGACTACTAATCACTACATAGTATAAAACAAAGTCGCTTTCTCTGTCCCTTTATCCCTATGTATACTTAAATCTTTAAAACTACGCAACGGATTTTGATGCGGTTTTTTTAATACCTAGATAGAGTGATTCAAGAGGAAGGTTTATATGTATAATACATGCATAATATAGCCATGCGAAGCCGTGGCGGGTCGCTAGTAAAGCTAATAATTTAGACTTCAAGATAATTACGTATTTTTGTCTGACCATTGTTATTAAGGTGCTTCTATTCTAAATGATAAAACGAGATTATGGAATGCCAACAAATATGTTTATTTTTATGGTTTATGAGAAAAAAGTAAATTGAAGCGGCAAAAACAATCTACGAAAATTCTACGTTTGCCTTAAATTGTCGGCAAACTATCAGTCGAGTCATAGTGTGTAACTCTGCGAGAGCCTTTACAAAATTGCTCAAAGAAAAAAAATCTTGACGAAACGAAAACAAAGGCTGTTATTAAAATACTCAAAGAATTATATTATTCTTCTGGGAACTTTTCTCGTACGGCAAGAAAATATGACAAGTGTTTTTAGTCGTTATTTTTTTTTATTTCACCTTGAAGTGTGTCTCAAAGGAGCAATGTAGGACGTAGGGAAAAATTTAAAGGGGTACTGTGCTTTCTGATATAATAAATACATTCTGAATCAAAAAGAACTTAAGGACTACTATGCATTGAAGTAAAACTAGAGTATAGTTCTCTATGCTTCCTTGTCGTTAAGCGTCGTTTTGTCTCATTTTCGGAAATCCGACCTCTACCCATAATATAGAGCCCGAAAAGAGGGTTTTAAAGTTTGTAGGTCTTATTAACTTTTAAAAGACACTAACACGAGTAATACCGCCCGGCACACCTAGTTTGTTACTTCTTCACGCAAGAACTATAACTAGGTATCTAGTATGTATGTATCTTGTTATACTTATCTAATTTTATATTAAACCGATTTTGAAGAAGGAGGAAGTTGTCTATCAATTTTATGGGAACAACAAGGATTTCTAAAATCACCAACCTTTTTATGATGAACGTTTACAAGGAGTTCCAAAAAAACAATAACCTTTTTTTCTTTACTTACTTTATTTTAAACCACCATGCATCGTCCAAAGATTTGAGTAGGTAATGCTTACCTGAAAGAAAAAAAGGAAACATTAATAGTGTCACAGTTTCTGCAATAGTTACTACGAAATTTAGACTTCCACTAAAACTCCAACTGTACGTACACAGAGCGGCAAAACCATCACCAGGGGTTTTTTGCCGCACTTTTTTTTGTTTAAGAGTAACAGTCTTAATAGTATTGTTTGTCTATGGTATCACAGTATAGTAGGCGAACACCTTTGGTAGGATAGAATGTATGCCGAAGGAATTTGTTGTAAAGTGACAGCTTTATAGCGGTATTGTTGCGAAAATCGTTGGAATTTCAGACTCAGGAGTTTACGAGGTTTTCCGATAGGTGCGAACCTTTCTCTACCTGGTTAATGTTTTAACAACTTTTTGTTTTATGTTTTGTTTTGTTTTATCGTGTATGTTTTTTGTGTAACATAAAAAGGACTTATTTGTTTCATTTCATTAATTAAATAAGGTACAACTTTTTTGTTTAGAGGCCGTATCACGAGTTGTCGATCACACGTACCGAATTGAGTATCCCACAAAAAGGATCCTGACAGTTACTATGGGAGCTTGGCATAGTGTTTTTTTTTTGCGGGGTGCATTTTAAGACCCAAACCTATTGATAGAGGGCATTACGGTGAACAAATAATGCCTTTTTAAACTTTTAAATCGTCTCGGAAACGGGATATTTATTGGAACAAAGAACGCATCACGACAGGTTAAATATCCCATTTCCGAGACACTTTAGAGGTTCGATATGAAGGCTTTATTTGTTCGCCGTAATACCCTCTATCGATAGGTACACATATTAAGGCAATACTTATTTCCATTGCTGCAAATATAACGGCAAAGGAACTATTTGACGACCTCTGTGGCGCGTCGGGCGAACACCCGACTGCGACGCAGAAGGTTGCGGGTTCGATTCCCGCCGGGAACAACTGGTTCTGGGTGTTTCCTATATGTATAATATGTATATATTTACAAAAAAAAAAAAAAAGTATATAAGTAGTTTATCCGTTATCTGGCACCCATAACACAAGCATTAAGTTGCTTAGCTTGGGGCTGGATGGCGATGTGTAATATGTCCTGAAATATTTATTTATTTATTTATTTTATTTTATTTATTTGATAAATGTATTTTACTTTTTGTTTGGACTTTGGACATTGACCTTTAAAACAAATTAAACTCGACAAAAAATACGCCAAATACAACTTCAATAGAGCTATTATACGGAAACTTTTTCTTTCAAAGCTGTCATATTATTATTAAAAGTCGGTTCTAACAATGTTGAAAAAACATATTTTACCGGTAAAACGATTAATCATGACAAAATGTCTTGAACACCTGAATAATTCAGCTTTAATGGCGAACACAGACAAAATACTAAATAGTTAGCCGATAGCTCGCAGACCTTAAGATTAAAAAAAAACGAACCACATGAACTTTAGTTATTTGCTGTGAAGACATTAACTTTAGGCATTTTGCTTAGTAGTTGAATTAAAAGTTTGCGCTTTGATCATTAAGGTTTATTTTTCCTATTGGTTTGATTGCAGAATCGCACCATCTGAATTATTGAACCTTAGACCACAAATTTTCGACTATTAAAAATAAGATCACACCATGGTTCAGAATAAAAGACGATCGAAAAAGAAAACAAAACGTTAAAAAAAACCTTAGTGTCGATCTTTTTTCGATTAATCGTACCTCACAAAAAAGTTTACATGATTTTATTGATCGAACCAATCGGATAAAAGTTCAAGTCGTACGACTGATCGAACCTTCAGTTGATGATTTCAAGTCGGTCGTTAACGTTCACCCTTATGCCAAGTTTCAGGCTTTTTTCCGGTATTTTTTCAGTAAAGTAAGGTAGATATCTATATTGTTATGTCATATTAAATTGATTAGTACCATGAACTGTCTGTCTGTTTTCTAACAAATAGGTCTTTTTGAATACCTCATTATTTTTTTAACTAAATACTATGTCAAAGCTAAAACGAAAAGGTTACGCGGTCCCCAATTTCCTTTCTAAATAATGCCTCTAGCTATTTTTAATACGTATTAACTACCTACGAGTAGGTTTGCTGTTTGCCATACCTATGAAAAATTACATTTAAAAAATAGTTACCTATATTTCGTTTTCTAACAAAAAATTAAATCACAGGAGCTTTAAGGATTTGCTATAATAGTTTTAGGAAAAAAATTAGCGAAATAAATTTATATGAAGAGAATTTTATTTATTTATGTATTTTCTGAGGAAAACACACAGATGGACAGTAAGAAATATTTCTCAGAAATTTCTATGTAAAGTCGTACTTTTAAAGGTTTATAAATAATTGTTACACTCTCAATGGCGATTAAGATTTATATTAAAAGTCCATTTATCTGCTAAAAATTATACTCTTTGTAACCGCCTTCAAAAAAAGGAGGAGGTTCTCAATTCGGTTGTATAAACAGAAGTAGTCTTTACTTTTACGCATCTTATCTATCAGTAATCTTATGTGACACAAAAAGTCTGAAAGCCATTGTACGTCAAATCAATCAAAATCTGTACCATAGCCACATTTGTAACACAATGTCTTATTATTGAAGTCATCCATCATAGAATATCCTCAGATTTACTTTGAAATCCTTTTCCGACTCCATTTTCGCCTTAAAGACTTGTTTTGCTACTGAGATTTCAACTCTATTACATACGGATATAGTATAATTTTGGGTCACGAAATGGAGAAACACGTTTTGCGTTTTTATACGATTTTGTATCTTAAGCAAAGGAAATAAGGCGAGATAAAAGTTTATGAACACGTCACTTGTTGTTCGGAGAATCATTTATTGAACGTCATTTACGATCTTGATTTGCATTTTGGAGACGAAGTTTGTATGGAATTACGAGTAGGTATATAAATAGATCCTAGCTTAATTTTTATGACATCCTACAAGAACATCCTAACTCAATGTGATCTCAATAATGTCAATCAATCAATTGAAATACTTACATAAAGTAATATATTTTAATTTTAGTTACCCAGTGCCCACCCTGCTTTCTAATTGTCCAGCTGAGTAGACTCTCTGCTTTCGTGTCATCTATCTGAATTGTCTTTTAGCGTAAAAGTCATAATTAAATCCAAAAAATCTATCGGAATGACCTTGTCGCTAGTATCTAAATATACAATTCAGCTAGATGATACAAAAGCAGAGAGTAAACTCAGCTGAACGACATAAAAGCAGAATGAGCATGTAGCACAACGTTTAAAATTGCAAGTAGTCCTAATTGTTAGGTAAAGTTTCAAAGATAGGTTTTTGTAGTCGTATTTCATAAAAAGATAATTCAGTTAAAAAAACAAAATTTCAGGCAATTAATTCACCCAATTAAATATTTACCTGTAAAAATAAACGTAAATTCAATCTATTTACTTTATTCTGTTATGAACTTATGAATAAAATACGAGTAGATTGTACTTGGCTATTAAAATGTTTGCGTTTATATTAATTTTTACTTTTCAATTCCATTAAAAATGTCGCCATTTTGGTTGCTATTTTGGAGGTCATTTTAATTGGGACAGTGACGTCATCGTCGTGTGACCCTTACAATAGGTATTGCCATCGTATCCCCATCATATCTCCCACGGGATTGCGACGATTTACTGAATTTTGTTTTTCGTATTTTTCTGTTCGAATTTGGTATCGGTGCGCGATTTTACTGACAATTTCACCTGAAATTGCTGATTAGTTACTTTTTTTTCGTGTTTTCGATGGACAAGATCGTTATTTGGTTTCGTGTAGGTAACATATATATTTTTTTTTTCAGGAGAAACACGACCATGAAACATAGGTAGCCACATTAACAATATTTTTTGTGATAAAAAATATGTTTTGCGTCTAATGAGGAGTACTACTCATTTGGCTTAGTTTTTTTTGTCGCTAATTCCGGATAGTTACAGATTGTGGCAAGCTATAGAGTCATTGTAGGTTATAGTCATGAGATATTTTTTTAATTTTACCCGGTCAGGTAAGGTAAAGGCTGCTGAGTGAGCCCATACAGCCTCGTCTTTACAAACTTAGTCGAATTTTAATGGTTATAGATATCTTTCAGTTTTATTTTTACCTTCCATGATGTTAAGATGCTACTGCTATCGAAGCTTCTGGATCTGGTCTTTTTTTGAGAAAACATTATAATTATTTTGATTTAAAACTCAGTAACTTTTACTGTACTTATACTTATACTAGCCCCCCCCCGCATTAGTGTTGATCCTTTGAAAAAATCAAGATAAATTGTAGCCACAGGGGGGCACTTTCTCGTAGCGCGTACTCGCAAGAACACGGATTCCGTAATTTTTCGTTGATAACTCAGTTTTAATCAGGGGTTTAAATATATCTAAAGCATACTACTTTCCCGACGCCTATTAAACAATTTACAAAAAAAAACTGGTTGCCTGTAAAGTCGGTATACGGGCGAAAGTTTTACGTGACAACAACTGTGCTCGAGTGGAAGGGACGCGTGCCTTTCACTTTTTATGTCTGTCTCTCTCGCTCTTAGGCGGGCTAACCATGCCCGAGTGGAAGGGACGCGTGCCTCTCACTCGCTCTCATTGTCAGCGCATAACGTCAGCGGAGCGTAACGCAGTTTCTTGAAGTGTCACCCGGCAAACCAATTTATAAAACGTTGTCACGTCAAAAAAGATTTAATCCTCTTTGAAAGTGAAATTGATTTTCTAAAAACATACAGTAGATAATAGTTAGTACAGACCACGAACATTATAAACCCCTATTAATCTGAAAGAATATTTAATAAACATTAATTTGATTTAAAAAAAGTATGAATTATGAATTAAATTGTTTTATTTATGACATAAAATAAAAAAAAAAACACTAAGGAATATTTACTAAAGCCCCCCAATTAATTGGGTTTTTTTTATTATTTTATTATTCTTTTTGTTTAGTTTTTTTTACGTTTGATATTTTATTTTTTATTTGCTTTTCGTAAGTAGGTATTCTTGTTTTTGATCTAAAACGTTTTTTTGCTATAATTATTTTTTTCCGCCTAAGTCATGACTTAGGCCCTAGGGCGGGCTTTGGGCGGGCGGCGAGCGCTTGTACCGCCAGTGGATTTTCCAGGTCATTTATTAAAACATTCCAGTGGCTATGACTCGTTTCAAAGATCAAATTCTCAAAAATCCTTACTTAGTGCTCACTCCATGGCCTAAAAGGAACCTCTATGCGTAGTTTCAGACTTATATTTAGTTAGTTAGTTAGACTTATATTTAACTAGCGACCCGCCCCGGCTTCGCACGGCTATATTATGCATGTATTATACATATAAACCTTCCTTTTGAATCACTTTATCTATTAAAAAAACCGCATCAAAATCCGTTGCGTAGTTTTAAAGATTTAATCATACATAGCGATATAGGGACATAGGGACAGAGAAAGCGACTTTGTTTTATACTATGTAGTGATAGTGATTACTTAGTATTTTTCTCTTTTATACCTATTGATATCTTATGCCTTGGTTGTCGTGGTAGGCATTAGGACTAAGTGGTCACTCAAATAAGTAAGTTTCCCTGAAAATATACCACAATCAATGGGCCGGAAGTTAAGAATGACCAATAGTAATGAAGATAAGACATAGTGGAGTAGGTAACTACTAGAATTAAGTGGACTGTGAAGATATACGGCACTTGAGATAGGCGATTGGCAAGTTCAATGACATTGTTCTGCTATTAGAAGTTTGTTCTACATGTGAACTTGTTCTCAAATAGCTAAAGCCCGAGAGAGTATCAGAAATACGGGGTCATTTTCAATCATATAAGCGGTTGAGGGTTCATTTTGTGCGCCTTGACAATCAACTTTTGATCTACGACTTTTAGAAATTCGTTTATTTTTATTTGAGATTATGTTAATGATTTTTATAGTGCATGGCCTGCACTGGGTTTTTTAAAATTATTTTTAAAGAAACGTCTCAGTTGCAATTTTTGAAGACGAATTTATCTTCATCACTACATAGTATAAAATAAAGTCACTTTTCGCTGTCCCTATATCCCTATGTCCCTATTTCCCTTTGTATGTTTAGATCTTTAAAACTACGCAACGGATTTTGATGCGGTTATTTTTAATAGATAGAGTGATTCAGGAGGAAGGTTTATATGCATAATAAATGCATAATATAGCCGTGCGAAGTCGGAGTGGGTCGCTAGTTACTTATAAGAAAAAAATAATATTTTCATAGGTTATGTTAATTCGAAAATCTGCTAATTTTTTAGCAGACTATTTAGTATTCAGACTTAAAACAATCGATAAAACTTAAAAAAAATATGTACAATCTTAAAGTTATTGACCTCTCCGTGTTCGTTGAACAAAAGTTGGTAGCTAAAGTGCACAGAGTAGCCTTCATACGCTTTCTTAAATAATTTCTAATAACCTTGCATATTATAATGTATTTCGATTAACTAATCGGTATATTGTAGATGTATAGACGAACAAGTTTTGTTGGAGTAACAAACTTTTTTTGTTATGTTTATCTTTGTTCGAAAATCTGCTGTTGTTTGGAAACACAGACCATTAATGCTTAAAATAAAAGTCCTATCCCAATAGATAAATAAATTCTCAAGGTCAATGACCTGTAACTCCAAGACAGCTGCTGCTGCTGATTTTCGAGTAAACATAACCTTAGAAAAGCTAGTTTTAAAGTCGAAGAACGAAAGTTGATCGCCTAGACGTTTAGAACAACTGTCTCTAATATTAAGTACCTTCGTCAAAACACATATTTTACAGCGGAAACAGAGCGCCAAAATGCATAGAACAAGTTTTGTAAATCTAACATAAACAGCGGAACATTGTTCAAAATAATCAAGCTTAGCTTTGAATCAGATTTAGAGTATCAAATTGCAATTTTTTTTTTAAATTTGATCTTGGATGAAGGACCAAAATTATCAAAACAACAAACTAGATGCTGTTCGAATCAAAGTTATTATAAATCACAATCAAAAAGTACTATTTAACTTAAGCTACAGACTAAAATTTGAATTCAAAATTCGTTACGTTTCACAAATGCTAGGGTAAGCTAAAATTAATTTATTGATGAATAAACATGAAATTTCTATACAGATAGCGGATAGAATAATCTCTTTAATTGAATACGAATAATTTCAAGTCTTTTGAGTTTCAGTAAACTTTCTGGAGATTAGACTTTGGATTCTATTTGCAAGGGTCGGCCTTATAAAGTTAATGCAGACTACTTACTTGAAATCGGATGATAGTTGATACATAATAAAACAGCTTCGTGCCATTCAATGCCAAAATAAAACCCAGTCTTTTCTCTGAAATCAGTAAATAAATTCTTGTCCACCATTTCGTAGAAAAAAGACAGTTCTGGCGTCATTCCAATTCGTCACAAAAGCGATTTGTCACAAAACTTAATAAATCAAATAATATATTAAGTACTGGAAATTCAAAAAATATTTCCGCGTTGATTGGAAGTACGTTAATTTAATATATTAAACCTACTCTCGCAATCTTTAATCACACTAATGTTCATTGACGGAATAAATAAAAAGCCTGAAAGGAAGAAAATCTCAATGCCTTTGAATGAAACTGATTATTTCATTCTACGAAGGCAGGTAACAAGAAAACAATAAAAATAAAGTGAGGTAGAGGTCAAAGTAAAGTGGATCGTAAAATGAGCTCAAGGGAAACCATTATTGCTTGAGTTCTAGGGCGGGAATATCCGATGAACCGACGATTTAAAGGCATTCATGGCTTTGGATCGACGATTTCTTTAGAGAAAATTAATTATGTTTTTTTATAATTGACGTAATGAAAGACGCCTTTATAGGCTTTCCTATTGATCTTTGAAGGTGATTTTTTGATCAAAATCAAATACGTTTTCACCTAGGTATAGGTACAAATCACCACAAATTGGTTCTTGTATAGTTAATATTATTTGATCACGTTGTAGCACATTTTTAGCCAACATAAAAGAAGAAGGAGGCTCTTCGTATATACAGGGTTATTTATAATTTTAATATGAAAAAGCGATTTGGACTAGTTTTGATCAAATTTTGTTCGAGAATTCGATCATTTGTTTTTTTTTCAATCATCATCATCGTTTTTTCAATTACTCGAAGACGGCTCAACTAATTAAGAGATTAGTGTCGCCTTTCTACAGTAGCTATGTTTTTGTGACATTACCAAAATTACATGGGCTGGATAATAGGTACCTTAATTTTTAAGCTATTGCATAGCTTTTATCGCGGGCTTTGAGCGCGGCGACCGAATCAAGAAATTCCGTAACGAAAAAAAACCTAACACCCCTACTCCGCCTACCATGTAGCTCGGCCGAGCGTTCGCTTAACGTGTATGTATATGGTACGACTGTACGAAGCTCGCACGATGCAGTAGCTTTACCGCGGCAGTCCCCGAGTGCCACACGTTTTTTTTTTCGCCTTTAATTTATGTAGGACCACAGCTACGACAGCATCATTGGCCTCATTGGACGTTTAGATTGAGACACATAAAAAAAATGGCCTTTAAACTGAAAACACGCCGCCAGATATCAGCTTACGCAAGCAACACTCAGATTAATTAAATTAGCATCACAGTTATTTAAAAAATTAAATATCGGTAAAATTTTCCATTCTATCGTAGAAAAGTTGTTAAAAATTAAATATTCAATATAAAATGTTTCATCAAAAATCAAGAATAACGTCGTCGACGTAACATTTAAAATTTTCCTGCCGTAAATTTTATTCGGCTTATTAACTAAAGTAGGTACGTAAAATAAAATTAGAAGAAGAAAACGTAGGAGAATCTCATCAAAATTAAATAGCCGTCTAGCAAATGTAGACGGGAAACTAAGCTGTTGGCCGATAGCTCATTGAAACATCATATTTGAATGGACTTTACTAAATACACTTTAGTTCGATACCCAAAGGGTAAAAACGGGACCTATTTACTAATAATGTCTGTCTGTCTCTCCGTCCGTTCGTATGTCTGTTACCAGGCTGTATCTCATGAACCGTGATAGCTATAAGACAGTTGAAATTTTCACAGAAAAACAATAGTTTTTTAAGTGGGGCTCCCATGCAACATGTTACGGAACCCTTCGAGTCCGATTCGCACTTGGCTGGTTTTTATTTTTTCGAAACTAAAAAATTATAAATTAGGCACCGAATGGCTCAGATGGGAGGCGCTAGGATCTAAGTCCCAGATAATCATTGGTTAAGATTGTGTCAAGAGAATGCGTCCAAGCGCTAAGTCACTTTGAATTTATTTAGGACTAGCTTTTGCCCGCGACTTCGTCCGCGCAGGAGTCGAAAATAGTTAAAATAGGATTATTTTTTGTTGATTTCAAATTAGATTGAGTTTGAAACATGTGTGTCAAAATAAAATGTACTTACTTAATTTAATCAAAAGCACTAAGGAGTTCGAGTCGAAGTAAATCGCCTAAAATAACTTTCTACTCTTTTTTAAACCCGGTAGGTAATTAATTTCGTAAAATCCTTTCTTATCGGATGCCTACGTCATACGAAGAACACACCCTACAAGTTTCAGGTTTCTACGATTTAGGCTGTGCGTTGATCCGTCAGTCAGTCAGGACAAAGAATTTTATATGTATAGAGAAGATAGATTTTTGAATGAGATGTATTTTAACTTGGAACACGAAAACCTCGGGTGCACCCAATTCTCTTGGGATGGGATCCAAAATGGGTATACGTCTAAGTACCTAAAGTTCTAAACCAAAAAAATGAATTCTTCTATTTCTGTCTTTCTAACACAGAGCCAATAATGCACAAAACTCTACGATTACCACATGAGTAAATCTTTAATCATATCGTGCTAATTAGTAATTACCTATCTATCATAGTCATCTTTTGTGTTTTTAGGGTTCCGTTCCTTAAAAGGTAAAAAAGGAACCCTTATAAGATCACTTTCCTGTCCATTTTAAAAATGAAAAAGGTGTAAAAGTCCTATTCATTTGTTTAGGTAATTTCGTATTCATAACAAAAGATATTTCTTTTAAATTACTTAATAATTAGTATCTACTAACTTTGAGAACTGTGACTTTTGGCAAATTGTTCAAAATTTTATTATTAGGTAGGGCTGAACAGTTGCGCAGAGAGTAATTTTGGCGTATCCTAATAAAAATATAGAGTTTTAAGTGATTCAGTGGCTATCCTATAACAGTTCTATGTTTTAACAAATATCCCGTCTCCGAGATGGTTTAGAAGTTTGGTTAGAAAGCATTATTTGTGCACAGCGCACTTTTGATAAAATCTTAGTCATAACGTTTGGTCAAATACCCCATTTCCGAGACGCCTATGAGATTTGGTGTAAAGGCATATTTCATTTGCCGTAATGTCCTCTATCGACAGGTATTAGCAAACGTATCGCGCAAAAAAAAAATACTATGTCAAGTTCCCAGTACTAAATGGCAAGACACCTTTTTTCAGTTCAATGTTCGAAGTTTTCAACCTCTTAGGTTTTACGTTAACGCTGTCAGCTTGAAGTGACGTCTTACCAATCATAGATTAATGAGTATGTTACCAATCTAATCAAAAGCACTAAAGAGTATTGATATCAACTTCGAAGCAAATCACTCCCAAAATAACTTTCTTCCCCTTTTTATCCCCGTTAGGGGATGAATTTCAATAAAATACGAAACACGTGTTCCATTAATTCTGTTAAAGAATGTTTACGCAAAATTTGAAATAGATTGGACTAAGGAATCACGTTGTCCAATACAAACTTTGCCCCCCTTTTTCACCCCTTTAGGGTTAGAATTTCGGAAAATTATTTCTTATCGGATGCCTACGTCATACAAAGAACACACCCTCCAAGTTTCAAGTCTCTACGATCAGCGGTTTAGGCTGTGCGATGATCCGTCAGTCAGTCAGGACAAAGGATTTTATATGTATACTAGCTGTCCCGGCAAACGTTGTTTTGCCATATAAAAAAAAACTAAATCAAAATCGGTTCAGCCGTTCGGGAGCTACGATGCCACAGACAGACACACACACACAGACACGTTAAACTTATAACACCCCGTCGTTTTTGCGTCGGGGGTTAAAAATCATACAAATCGGTTCAGCCGTTTAGGTGTAGTTTGGCAACTAACACCGCGGCACGATTGACATCAATATTTATACGTCACTCAATTGTTTTGCCTTCCCGGCACCTCTCCATTAAAACTTGAACTTTATGTTATGGTATTAAAGTTCTTATTGACTTGTATTATTACGAATCGTTTGTATGGTATGGAGTATAGAAAAGTGTTGTTTTTAGACATTTTCAGGCAATTTTTTAATTTTTTCTCTCCGTAAGAACCCTCCTCGTACCATATGGAATATTCTAAAAAAAGAATTGGCCAAATTGGTCCAGGCGTTGTTGAGTTATTCGCTTACCAACACATTTTGCGATTCATTTTTATATATAAGAAAAGAAGATATAGATAAGAAGATAATACATGCATAATATAGCCGTGCAAAGCCGGGGCGGGTCGCTAGTACTTTGATAAAAGAGATCCAATCAAAGAGTATTTAAGTTTTTAATAACCCCAGCACGCCGCTTCATACACATGTTCATACAAAATTGCTGGAGCGTTGTAATGTTCCAAATTCAAAAAACGCTCCTGCATTGGATTTAATTTTCTTTTACCGCGACACTGGCTTTATGCACGATATTAATAATGCGAAGCCATAATAAAATTATAAATAAAAAATAGATGGCGCTAGATGCTTCTTTCCGTATGTCAAACTGACAATTTTGACATCATCCCTACGTTCTGTACGTTTTCATGCAAAAATATTATGGTTTATTTTTTACGCCAAGAAATATCAAATTTTACTTAGTAACATAAATCTACTTGAAATACCTAAACCTCTTCTGATATTTTCTGAACACATTCGTGAAGATTATGTTAAAATCTGTTTCTTAGTTCCCGAAATTAGACTGCACAAACAAAGGTAAACAAATAATATCAACATTTTCTGAGATGAATGGTAGTTTCGCGAAAACGAAGAGATGGCGCTAGTTACTTGAAATTAAAAAAAATATCTTATTAAATTAATTACTTTATTTTCTAGTTAAAAAATGTGTATATTGCTATGTATTCTTAAAATACATAAGTGTACAAAATTTTTAAGCAGAACAAAAAGAATAATCAACTAATTTGTGATTTTCTAAATTTAAGAAAACCTGAATCGCGCATGCAAGATTATTTTCTACCGGAGCTATATAAGGTTAGCGAATTCTATAGTGCTAAGATCATTATGGACGTAGAACGCTTACTTCCAAAACTTCGAATTTATTATATGTAGAGATGTGAGTCTTCGGAACACGCTCTCCAATGAGAAGAAAGTACAAGAATTGAGGTTATTTTTTATAGCTTTGTCTTACCGAATTTCGTCAATTTTTACTGCTCATAGACATTTTCATTTTTTATCCAGTTCCTAAATAGTACTGACATTTATCAAAGCATGACTAAACTTGTCTTTTATCAAGCTTGATCCATAGAAAATGTAAGTGAACGATGGTTTAGCGTTTCTATCGGTTGATTTTTAAAATCTATCGTCTGCTGTCACTCTAATAAAAAACGCTACAAATCTGTTATTCCCTAACTCGTAACAATTGAAACAAAAGTAAATTATGGGGACTTTTCTCTCGCGAATTATGAAAAATGAAAAGAACTAGACGCTTCCAGTTTCGCCACAAATTACTTTGAATCTTCTGAATGTTTTATGTGAGTTCGGCCTTCTAATTCAACGTGAATTTATCCGTTCGTGTTTGGGGAGGCACGTTGGTCCCTCTTGATATCTCTCGTAGCAGTTGTTAGGTTACTTTAGAGGCCTTAGGGTGACCTAGTCAAACTAATCTAAGTACAAAAATAGAAAATAATCCATCTATATATAAAAAAATCTCATGTCGCGGTGTTAGTTACCACATTCCTCCGAAACGATTGTATTTGACGACGAATGACGATTTGTATGAATTTTTTTATTTTTACCAATTTGTATGTTCGTTAGATCTGAGAATCGGCCTGACGAATTTTTGTTTATGATAATACAACGTTTGCCGTGACAGCCAGTATTTTCTATATAAAAGAGAAAAATACATCAAGACATTTCTGTAATTAAAAGACTTACGAATCTGAAACTTCGCATAGGGTTTCCATTTAGGTCATAAGCGAGCACTAAGAAAGGATTTTTTAAAATTCTATCTATACAGGGTTATTGGTAATTATACTAGCAAGCCGTTGAGGGCTAATTCTGTGCACCTTAACGATCAACTTTTGTTCTACGACTTTTGGAAATTCGAACATTTTTTTGAAAATTTTGAGGTTAGGTTTACCTGAAAATCAGCTGTTCCATACACGGAGAGGTCATTAACCTTGAAATTTGACTTATTTTTTAAGTTTTATTTACTGTTCTAAGTCTGAATGACCTTTTGTTTTAAAAAATCTGCTGTTTTTTCGAATTTACATAACCTCAAAATTTTCATATTTTTTTTCGAATTTCCAAAAGTCGTAGAACAAAAGTTGATCGTTAAGCTCCACAGAAGTAGCCCTCAACGACTTGCTAGTATAATTTCCAATAACCCTGTATACTGCTAAAAACCTGCTAAAGTTTACACTTCGTAGTAACTATTATGCATTCTGTAATTGTTGGAAATCAATAATACTTTTAAAGAGATAAGGATTTTATAAATCAAACGAAGATATGTATAACAGCAATGTTTTTATAACACCACAGGAATTACAAATTAATTTAAAAAAATGCTTTAAAACTTTAAAATACTAATTTATTTTAATATTGACGCCCTACAAATATTATGTAAAAGTTTGTGTTTATGTTTGTAACTTTTCCACGCAAACACTACTGAACTGATTGCGATGAAACTCAGCACGTAAAGAGCTAGAGACCTGGATTAACATTATAGGTTACTTTTTATTCAGATATTCCCACGGGATCGGGACCTACGCGGGTAAAACCGCGGTTAACCTTTATAATTTAAACCTCCAAACTTTTAAGACTAACCATACAATTTTTGAATATTGAAAATTTCTATTTCAATTGTAATACCATTAAATAAATATTTATTTCAGATATTAAAATCATTAATTGCAATAAAATAAAAATAAAAAAATAATAAAATTAAAATAAAATGTCAAACAAAATGTCTAAAAATCCTCCAAGGCGTCCCCCCCGACTCAAAGTCCCAAGCAAGTTGACAGCATTCCCTCTCTGGATTTTTAAGCTAATGCGCTGGTATAACGCTACTTAAATAAATAAATAACAAAAACTTAATAATACAAAAATGTCATTCTTTCAGTAAGTAGGTATCTTCCAACCGTATTAATTTGTACCAGCCTTACTCATCATAGGTCAGTGACATTAAGGGGCTATTTCATTAAAAAGGTCTCCTTTATGTTCCAAACAAAAAGGAATTTGCGGTTCAGACGTCATTTAGGTTCTATTTTTTGTGAATTAAGCTAAAGTGGAGAAAGTTTAAATAGGTAGGTACAGTTGCCGACAAAAGTGCACAATAATAAAATGGCTAGTTTTCGATAAAATTTAGGAAAATACATAATACGGCCATTGACACGATAAAAAGAAGTAGAATAATAATGTCTATAATTATCTACATATATACAAATTAAACCCTCAACAAAATATTCTGAAATTGTTGCCTTCACCAAATTACTTTTCAATTTGAAGTGTCACAATAAAGTTTTGTAATTTCGAACACACCGAAGTTTAATAGCATAATAGTAGTTAATTTCAGGATAATAGAAAAAATTGAATAACAAAATTACCTTTTTAAAAAGGTATTTGTCACAATTTTTGTTTTTATTTAGTGACTAGTGGAACTAAATATTTCAACGCGTAGTGATGTTATGAAATTTTACAATTAAATCTGAATTATTGCTAATTGCAAGATAAGTAGTCTTGATTTTATTGAACTAAATTTTCATACATTATTGATGTAAAGCTAAAAGTTTCAAATTGTGTCAGAAATGTATCCAAAAAATTAGATTTCATAAATAAATTTTGCTCCAAAAAGATCATAATTTTGGGGCTTTTTGGGCGACAGGGCACAAAATAGTTTTTGATTCCTTTAAAATAAGTTTAGACTCAGAAGGATGAATGTGTGAAATTTTATTTTTAACGACAACAATAGAATAAACAGAACAGAATAATGTGTACAATTTGGGGTTCTTCAAGTCGCTAGTGAATAGGTAACTTCTTCGTCACTTGCCATCAGGCGAGTGTGATAGTGGTCTGACCTATCATTGTTAAAAAAATGGTTGTCTGTAAAGTCGGTTTACGGACGATAATTTTACGAGATGACGTCATAAGAAAACAATAAAAATTGAAAAAAAATGTTGTTATTCCTTTATTTTTCTTTTTTTAAATTTTGTGTTTTTTTCCTTTATTTTTTTGTCCTTATATAGACGTCTTCTATTTGTCACGCGTCACCATAACACAAGCCCAGGTGAGCGATGATATTATTATTAAATAGATACTCTTGTTTCCTAACGGAAAGCGTCATGTTACCGGAACATGACGCATGACATCACACATCGGGACCGGGACGCATGACGTCACACAAAATAACCATGACACTTTTGTGTGAATGCAGGTGTTCCACTAATTTAAAAGACGTTAACACGTCAAAAAATGCATAAGATGGACCCAAGTGGCCCTTAGTTTAATTTTTTTTTAAATCACTTTTGTAGGCATCTGTACAAACCTAAGTTGTAATGGTTATTCTGTACTTTCAGTTATTATAATACTCGTATGCGTTGTTAGAATGGTCATTGTATTTAGTTTTATTTTCTTCTGTGGTCACAGGGGACTCGTTTTTACTTCTGCGTGGTCACTCTTTACGTTTATAGCCTTTATGGTGTGGTTTTCGATATGTACCGTCTTTGAAACATTGTACTATGGTATAATTATCATTAAAGCGACGACGACGTACCTTAAAGTAATTATGTTTTTAATTCGCATTTGTTTAGTCTTTTTTGTTTAAATGAACTAAAAAAGATAAAAATCATAAAAAAAAATATGAAAATAAGAAATTCGATTCGGTGGTTCGGTCGTCCTTTGTTTTTGTGTCGATCGTCTTTTGTCTCAGAGTCGATCGTCTTTTGTTTCTGTTTCGGTCGTCATTAGGGCGGAATACAAAAAGTGGTAGAATCTAAACCATCGCGATAATGAATTGGAATCTAACTAGGTAATATAAGAAACATTGTATGTGATCACTGAATTAAAGTTGGACAGAGCAAGTTGCTAGGTTACTGCAATTAAGGCTTGTATATTGTATATTCGTACTCAGCGCTATCCCTTTCCCACGCCGGGCAATCGCGCTATCACTTTCCCCCGCGCGCCACGAATAGGCCGTTTTTTAACTAAATTGGTAATCAGAAAAACTTCAATGATTAACAAAACAGCAGAAACTATATAGATTACTGTAACGACTATCTTAAACAAGAAAGTTTCGTGTTGCTAGTTATTATAATTTTTCCAATATATCGTAAAATAATTTTAAAATGCCCAGTTAATAAAAACTATCAAGAAAAAAATAATGCTATCATGTTTTCATACAAAGGAAAACTGCTCAAAGATCAGAAGATACATTCTAAACAAAAATAAGTGTTGTTGCTGTAGTGGAAGTTACTTAATTTTTCATTTGAAAAGGGTATTTTTCAGGTCTTAAGGGCTAATATAGACCACAGACTAAACCATCTCAGCTAACCGATGGCTGGCCATCTAAATTAAATAAAGAAGTTAACAACAAAAACCCAGTCAGAAGCTGCTTATTAAAAAAGATAAAAAAAAACGTGTGGCACTTGAGGACTGCCGCGGTAAAGCTATTGCATAAAAAGGTTTCTTGAAGCAAGAAGTAATCCCTCTTCCTATAGTTCCTTTAAACGCTCGAGAATAATTTATTGTCTTAGTAAATGTTCTTTTAAAATAATAAAAAAAATAATAATAAAAAAAAAAATAGTCGTCCGACATTTTTGTCGTTCGACATTTGTCGTCCGACATTTGTCGTCCGTCAATAGTCGTCCGTTAATAATCGTCCGTCATTTGTCGGGGGTGTTAGGTGTTTTCGTTACGGAATTTCTTGATTCGCCCCCCAAGGCCCGCGATAAAATCTATGCAATAGCTTAAAAACATATTAATTTTCGAAATCAGAACCATTTTCGTTTTTATTTACGGCCTTTACTTTTAACCTAACTTTATATTTATTTTTCGTACAAGTAAAATGTATAGTGAACTAGATTCCAAAGAACCGATGCGGGTTCCCTGTGTACTTTGTAACTAGTTACAGAGTAGTTTTATTTCAGTTTGATCAACTGGAATTCTGAAGAAACTATGAGAGTGTACTATTGCTTTGTCAGATAGAAATTGTGGAAAATTAGGGAATTAAACAAAATCGAGCCCAAAGGAGTCGGTTACATACAAACAAGCAAGCAAGCAAACATACAGGTGAAAACTAATAAAAGCGTGTTAAAAAGAAGAAAGCCCAATTTAGTCCGTTATTCTGTCAACGTTGTTTTAGTTTTAATTTTTTGGCAAAAAATCTTCTGATTACTCATTAATTAACTAACTACTATCACTTCTACTGTTACTACTCCATCAATCCTCCTCCTCTACTACACTTAGTAACTACAACTTACTTAATATTTACTTTCTTCCTTTTTTTTTTTAAATCTTAATTAAAAGGTTTATGTAATAGTACGTATATGTATGTATGTTTGTAACTCCTTTACATAACAACTATAGATAGATTGTCGAAGTCCTGGTATTAGGTATTATACCTTGGCTACCATTTTAAATTAAATAAATAATAAATAAATACCTATTGCAGAACATTTTACACAGCGCCATCTAGTGAGCATATTCTTGAATTCAACGTTTCTTTAGATCAGGTGATATAAGGTCAAATGCAAGTCTACATTGAGTTCAAAAATTCTTTTTCTTACTAGACTTCGACATCCAAAAAGAAAGTTCTAAACCACTTTTAAGGTGAGATAAAAACAAATAACTGAAGAAATATGGTGGAATATAGATAGATAGATAACTTTATTCGTACAACACAGGAGTCAACAAAAAACACGATATACACAAAGTAAAGTAATACCTAGAAAAGCTGACCTAAGAAAACTCAAAAAACAGCACATGACAGGGAGCAGTAATCTTTTTAATCAACTAAAATGTAACTTTTTTGTCCGCCTTTAATAAAAACCTACACCCCTTTGACCGTGACCCCTACATATCGTCAGATACCTTTAAAACCCTTCTACACACCCTTAACCCAAATATTTCTAGGGTTGCCTCTTAAATATCTAGGGTTACCTCTTAACGCCGGCCGGCTATGATTTATCTACTATTCACAGTATAATATGTACTTCAAATAACCAGATAGTGTGATAAAATTCATGGATATTTTTAGGAGAAATGAGGTTGTAATGGAATATGGGTATTGGGTAGGGCAATGTAGCGTCAATTTCACGTGGCTTGGGTTTAAATTATGTTTTATGAGGTACCTATACTTTGCGTTATGGGATATTTTGATGATTGAGACCTTTACCCTTGCTATGATTTGTGATAACATTCGACAAATGTCAAACGTAACTTGAAATTAACTTAAACTTAACTTCTATCAGTGACGAAAATTAAGCTTAGATAATCATATTAGCCTCCTTCTAGTCTTTTAACCCTTTTTCATGCGCTGACTGTACTGCCGATCGTGGGTTTAGCAATGCCTGGTGCGTCCACTACTATGAGGGGTGACCGAATATCAGTATTAGTTTAAATGTTTTCTGGGTCTTTTGAGTTACTCGTATTATCTATGGTAGTAGATTGTGATTAAACATACTTAGCTAAATGCAAATTACGAGTAATTTAAAATTAAATTTTATTTCAAAAACCACAAGATTGATATTATTGAATCAGTTTGCAACTTTGACAGTTTTAAATTTGACTTGTTTTTTGTTGTGCAAGTCAAACTAAATACAATTTACGGGTAATCTAAATTAAATTCTATTTTAACTAGGTAGGTAAACGTTTTCTTTTATTTCTATTTATAGGTATTCCAAAGGTATTCCACCCGCGTAATAATTTTCTACACAATATTTTAATTTTTTTCTCTCTTAAGAACCTTCTACACAACACGACACGACAATACATAAAATATAACAAAAAAAGAATAAGCGAAACCGGTTCAGCTGTTCTCGAGATTTGCGCTTAGCAACACATTCAGCGATTCATTTTTATAATAGACTAGCGTCTAATAACCCGCCCCGGCTTCGCACGGCTATATTATGCATGTATTATACATAATATAAACCTTCCTCTTGAATCACTCTATCTATTAAAAAAAACCACATCAAAATCCGTTGCGTAGTTTTAAAGATTTAAGCATACAAAGGGAAATAGGGACAGAGAAAGCGACTTTATTTTATACTATGTAGTGAAGAATAAATTACAAAATGATAAGTTTGATATTATTTAACCACAGATTGTATATGTTTGACACTTTGACAGTAGGTTAATCATATTTTAACACGAGGCGTAATTAATGCCATGATGTCAAAATGTGTAAGAGCCAGATAACTTAAACAATTTTGTTTTTTGTGCAAGCGAACATTAAGGTTTTAAAAATAAAACCTAGCACATAGTTACTAGATTCCAATCACTACGTTTCTCTGTAAAACAAACAATTCTAGTTGACAAACAGATCAATAACGTATGACAGTGAATGGGAGGAAAACCGATGTGGTTCCATTCCATTGTCATAAACCTATCAATGTAGGTATTGTATGTATCTATATAATAGTATCAGATTGTTCTTTTGGCAGTTGGAACTCTATAGGGGCTAAACACAAAATACCTATGCCTAAAAACTAAAATTGTCAATACAAATACACAAGAAAAAGAGAAAGCCCAAAATCTTTAGAGATTTAAACCACCGGTTTTTGGTTTTTGAGCACAAAATACATTTGCCCAAAAAAAAAAAAATTAAAAAAAAATTGTCAATACAAATAATCTATACTAATATTATAAAGCTGAAGAGTTTGTTTGTTTGAACGCGCTAATCTTAGGAACTACTGGTTCGAATTGAAAAATTATATTTGTCTTGGTTAGTCCATTTATCGAGGAAGGCTATAGACTACTTTTTATCCCAATATTCCTACGGGATCGGGAGTTACGCAGGTGAAACCGCGGAGCGCTGCTAGTAAGTATAATAAAGCTGAAGTATTTGATTGTTTGTTTGAACGCGCTTATTTCTGGAAATACTTATTCGAATTGAAAAATTATTTTTGTGTTTGATAGTCTAGTGACGGCCAAGGGTAAAGGCTATTTTATATTTCGTTATTCCCACGGAATCGGGAGTTACGCGGGTAATTTATAACAAAGTGACATGTCTTTTGGTTATCAGTTTTACTTATTTTACCACAATAGTTTGCACGGAAAATGATATTTAAAAAAATGTAGGACATTTCACACGGCCCCATCTAGCCCTAAGCTACACTATTACTAGGCTTGTGTTATGGTGGTCATAAAACGAAGAGAATATATACTTAACATTTTTAAAGATAAAATACTACAATACTTTAATTGTTAAGAGTTGTTATACTGTTTTTGTGTGAGTTTTTTATTACATTTTAGTTTTACTCATGGAAGTTTATTGTCGTTGCTAAGCTTTTTCAAACTTCAATAGAAAATCTTAGAAACAACAATAAGTTTTTGACCTCAAACTATTCCAAAATGTATCAAAAGAAGACCTACAAATGCATAAATTCACAACAAAACTCAACAACAATTTTCTAAACAAAATTAACAATTTTTGTCAACGGCCACAGTTTAAGTACTTTATGTTTTATCCTTATAAGTACCTTACAACTTCAAAGCTCTATCTATCGATCTATACAAGGACCCCAACATCGTTCAAGTCATAAAAACGAATAGACTGTCTTGGCTTGGCCATGTACACCGAATGGAATCAAACAGGGTACCTAAACGTTTGCTTGAGTCCAACCCAGATGGTAAGTGCAGGATTGGAAGACCTAAGCTTAGATGGTTGGATGGAGCTACCCAAGACCTAAGAACCATCGGCTTAAAAAATTGGAAGAGAGCGGCGTTAAACAGAGAAGGATGGAAGAAGGCGCTGAAGAAGGCTCGGGCCCATAAAGGGCTGTTTAGCCATTGATGATGATGATGAACTTCAAAGCTAGTTCAATTGACAAAAACATCCTGAAAATATGACGGATGGTAACAAAATTATAACGTGCCAATTTATTTGGCACAACAATTTTCGTAACACGGGTAATAAAAATATCTACTTTGATTTGATTTTTGATAAAAACGGAGTTTTTTCGTGGAAAAGAAGAGACACGACGTGCTATGTGAAAACATCGTGATGAAACAAGTTTAGTATAATATTGTAGAATATTTTGATGAATTTAAAATCTTGCAAAAGAATACATTTTGTCATGAAATCGGTACACAAATTCAGTATATCAGTTTGGTACAATGCCCAATAAAAACCTGTTGGAATTACTTCAAGCATGAACATTCGATAATAGGACTAACATAGACTTTAGACTTTATAGTTGGCCGATAGATTTACAAAGCAAAGAAAAACAAAGTGAAAGTCAAAGTCAAATTTCTTTATTCATTTCGATGCTTATGTATATATACATAGATTACTTCTTAGAAATGTCTTAAAAACTAAGTTAGGATGTGTGCCTTCGAAACGCGCCCACCAATGAGAAGAAGGCACAAGAAACTCATGGGGTCTTTATTTTTTTACTAGTAAATAGACGTCTAGTGGCAAGCAACAATATTTCTGAGTAATATTTTCATTTTATTAGGCCTAAACTATGCGAAATTTACACTTTTTGTTATTAAACTAGTTAAATAGACACAAATAAATTGGGAGTCAACTAAACAGTTCAAATATCACGAAGCCACTGGGGTAGAGTGAACTACGTTACGTAGTTTTTAACTTCAAAAGGGGAGGAGGTTCTCATATCGTCGGAATGCTGAATGCGGGCAATACCACATTTTATACCATTTCAGAATCTTAGTGAAACAGGCAAGTTTTTTTTTTATTTGGCACTAGAGGACCATACATATTTTTTACACCGGGAAAGATTAAATTTCAGGTAAAAAAATTAAAAAACCATGAAGTTTGAGTTAATTAATCTTAGTTAAAAAAAAATTTTCAATGTGTCATAAAAAATATTGTTTGCATTCAATAGCACATTTATCCTGGAATACTACTCAAAAAACAGAATGGGATAATTCTTTCATTTGCAGTTTTGGCATCACAAAACATAGAGAACAAAAATTTTTTTTAATTTTTTTTTTAAATGGCGGATATATCGGAAACCGATGGACTTTCATAGAACATAACATTCGTTTTTCTGATCCGGCACAGCGTCTTCTATCCGTAGGTGCCCGCTTGGCCATTCATTACCGGATACCCTGTATATGTTAGTTATTATTAAAAAAGATATACTTCGGGACTAGGGTCATAAAAAATTGGTAAGATCTGATAAGAATCTTCGCAGTGATAAACAGAATTGCACCTCAAATTGCTCAGTTTTCAAGATAGCAGTAGAATCGGCTCTTAAACTAATGAAACAGCCTTCTCCTCACTTATCCCTTCATTCAGAAGTCCGGGATCTGCTTTAACCCGTCGCCCGCACTTTGTAAGTTTAACATTACAAGCATAATTTGTCGTACGACTATAAATGAATTTACGACAAACAATACTGAAAGGATGTAGAGAGTTGACTTTTTACGATTATTTGGTTACAAGTTACAGCGTGGTTTTATTGTGAAAGTTTTATCGGTTTCAGTTCAGTCGGATAGTAAGTGTGTGTTTATTGATATTGATATTTATTGTGGTGAATTTGTAGTAAGCTTGGATTTTATTATAGTCTATGGTTTCACCAGTGGCGAAGCGAGGGCGGACCGCCCCCGGGCGCCACCATTAGAAGGGCAATATGGACGACCCAGTTGGTACAACGGTCACCATGCCGGACTGCCAAACACAGGGTTATGGCTTCGATTCTACAAGACAAGTATTTACGCTTAGATATTTGTCTGTGGTCTGGTTGTTTCTATGTACTATCCTACTTCCTACTAATATTTTAAATGTAAAAGTTTGTGTGTGTGTGAGTGTGTGTGTGTATGTTTGTTACTCCTTCACGCAAAAACTACAGGACCGATTGTGATGAAACTCGGTATCTAGATAGCTGGATACCCGGATTAACATATAGGCTACTTTTTATCCCGATATTCTTACGGGATCGGAACTCACGCGGGTGAAACCGCGGGGCGCAGCTAGTAAGTAGATGGCGATGTGTGGAATGTCCTGTAATATATTTTGTTTATTACTTACTAGCGACCCGCCCCATCTTCGCACGGCTATATTATGCATGTATTATACATATAAACCTTCCTCTTGAATCACTCTATCTATTAAAAAAAACCGCATCAAAATCCGTTGCGTAGTTTTAAAGATTTAAGCATACATAGGGATATAGGGACATAAGGATAGAGAAAGCGATTTTGTTTTATACTATGTAGTGATGATTGGGAACAAATATTTTGTACGGTCACTAGTGGTCAGTCAGAAAATTAATTATTTAAGAAGTTAGCTCTTACCCACTTGCACATATTGAATGCCCTTACCGCCTAATACAGTTGCTGCAAATCACAACTGGCGGTCGGACCCTTGTTTGTGTTTAGACTTATACATGCATGGTGTTAATGTGTGCGGGCACGCACACTGTCACCCTTAAAAGATTTAGATCCTGTGGAAGGGGGGCTTTTACCGATATAAATAGAGTGCCGGTATCACCATTTATTCCTGATATTCCCATGGTATCAGAACTAACGCAGGTAAATCCGCGGGGTACAGCTAGTCGGTTAAATACAAAAGTTTTCGCGCTCAATGACGCTACTACCAATCATTTATCTGATCTATCAGAACTAACGCAGGTAAATCCGCGGGGTACAGCTAGTCGGTTAAATACAAAAGTTTTCGCGCTCAATGACGCTACTACCAATCATTTATCTGATCTATCAGAACTAACGCAGGTAAATCCGCGGGGTACAGCTAGTCGGTTAAATACAAAAGTTTTCGCGCTCAATGACGCTACTACCAATCATTTATCTGATCTATTAGAACTAACGCAGGTAAATCCGCGGGGTACAGCTAGTCGGTTAAATACAAAAGTTTTCGCGCTCAATGACGCTACTACCAATCATTTATCTGATCTATCAGAACTAACGCAGGTAAATCCGCGGGGTACAGCTAGTCGGTTAAATACAAAAGTTTTCGCGCTCAATGACGCTACTACCAATCATTTATCTGATCTATCAGAACTAACGCAGATAAATCCGCGGGGTACAGCTAGTCGGTTAAATACAAAAGTTTTCGCGCTCAATGACGCTACTACCAATCATTTATCTGATCTATCAGAACTAACGCAGGTAAATCCGCGGGGTACAGCTAGTCGGTTAAATACAAAAGTTTTCGCGCTCAATGACGCTACTACCAATCATTTATCTGATCTATCAGAACTAACGCAGGTAAATCCGCGGGGTACAGCTAGTCGGTTAAATACAAAAGTTTTCGCGCTCAATGACGCTACTACCAATCATTTATCTGATCTTACGGATGAAAGTGCCAATCATTTACTTGTCTAATGAAGCGTTCGTAGCACATCTACAGCCCGTAGCATCTCGTAGCCACATCGTAGCGTCGCGTTATTGACGCTAGGACTCGATCTCACGGATAAAACCTTAGTGGTTTCGCTGTGCTAGGTTAAGTACTGAATGTTTTTTAAGTTTCTTTTAAATGGTAATAAATAGCAAAAAAAAAAAAACTTGCAAATAATATTTGAATTCAACTTGACTCGGTCTTTCATTATGTGCTTAAGTTTGTATATTATATACAGTGACATCGTGACGTGCTGTCGTATTGTATTATTTCCAAAACATACATGAGTTCACATATCTTTATACAACATATCAATTTTTTAAACTTAATGAAAGAAGATATGCCGGCTCTCTCTCCATGCAAACGTAGTCGACGGTTTCCTCCCTGGATAATGACACTAGCACAAATATTTTTATTGCATAAAACCTATAGCTGTCATGACCATTGACCATGCCCCTATGTCTTATTTTTTATAATATATTTTGTTTATAACTCTTACTTCCATGATCATTTGACAGCCGGATGGAAGGGAAGTTCCTTTCGATTAATTAGTGAAGGACTTGTAATATTTTTTTTAAATGTTAGTTTTTTTTTTAATAAATAATCGTCGCTACACCACACTGTTCAATGCGAAATAGAAAGACGAAACGAAAAAAAATTCTACTCCATGAGGCGAAAGCGACTATTTCTTAAAATTGCAACCTGTACCTAATCGTAACTCATTGAAGAGTTTGGTGATGAGAAGGTTCAGATGCTCCATTCATCGATAGGTTCCTATTAGTGTATGGGCCAATTCTACTAATGGTAATGGAAAATTGAGCAATTTGCTGAACCTCGCTGTGCAGATCTGTTCATCAGATCTTCATTGAGGATAGGGTTCTCTATCAACATTCATACAAGCCTAGTCCGGCGACTAAATTCGACTAAATTCTTCAAATTGTAAACTGTAATCGTAACCGATTCAAGAGTTGTCTGATGAGAAGGTGGTTTTAGATATTCCATTTATCGGTAACTATTAGTTTATGGGCCAATTCTACTGGTGGAAATCGAAAATAGAGCAATTTGCTGCACTCTCGAGGTGCAATGCTGTTCATCACTCCGAAGACCCTCATCAGATCTTCATTGAAGATAGGGTTTTCTGTCAACTTTCATACAAACCCAGTCCGGCGACTAAATTCGACTAAATTCTTCAAATTGTAACCTGTAATCGTAACCGATTGAAGAGTTTTCTGATGAGAAGGTGGTTTCAGATATTCCATTTATCGGTAACTATTAGTTTATGGCCCAATTCTACTGGTGGAAAACGAAAACTTAGCAATTTGCTGCACTTTCGAGGTGCAATTCTGTTCATCACTCCGAAGACCCTCATCAGATCTTCATTCAATTTTTATGGGACCACCTCTGAGTTATCCCCTTTCATACATAAAAAGAATTTTCCAAATCGGTCCAGGCGTTTTTGAGTAATCGGCGAACATACAAAAAAAATATATATATATATATACGCGACGAATTGAGAACCTCCTCCTTTTTTGAAGTCGGTTAATAACTAGGCTTGCTTTCTACGCAAAAAGTGTCGTTACAACTCTTGGTCTTAATTTTTTCCGTCTAGCCCCTTTTCGTAATGCGCGATAAGGAACTTTCGTTCCAAAATGGTAATAATGTTCCTATGAGAAACGATTTGCTGTATGTCCCTTTTTTCCTAAGTTTTTTTTCACGCTCAATAACGCGAATACCAATCATTTACTTGTCTAATGATGCGCTCGTAGCACGTAACCATGGGATCTCGTAGCGTGACGTCATCGGCGGCTACGATTCGAACTCTAATA
Source organism: Idaea aversata (assembly GCA_907269075.1). Taxonomy (NCBI): domain Eukaryota; kingdom Metazoa; phylum Arthropoda; class Insecta; order Lepidoptera; family Geometridae; genus Idaea; species Idaea aversata. The sequence goes on from OU026101.1 coordinate 11,945,818, forward strand.
AAATGGGGTCAGTTCTACGAGTGGGCGGTTACGAGTTACAGAGAACAATATTACGCTGTAATCGAGTTTATGAATGTTATAAAGGGTAATGTCATGTTAGATTCGTTTTGGTTTTTATATGACATAGGTATTCATAAAACTCTCTGTTAGTTTAGATGAAAGTTATAATAATACTAGCTGCGTCCCGATAAGTTGCGATCCCGTGGGAATATCAAAATGAAAAGTTAATAGCCTTCCTCGATAAATGGACTACCAAACACAAAAATATTTTTTCAATTCGAACCAGTAGTTCCTGAGATTAGCGCGTTCAAACAAACAAACTCTTCAGCTTTATAATATTACTAGCAGCGATCCGCGGTTTCACCTGCCTGACTCCCGATCTCGTGGAAATATCGGGATAAAAAGTAGCCTATATATCGCCTTCCTCGCTAAATGGACTACCTAACACAAAAATATTTTTTTCAATTCGAACCAGTAGTTCCTGAGATTAGCGCGTTTAAACAAACAAACTCTTCAGCTTTATAATATTACTAACAGCGATCCGCGGTTTCACCTGCCTGACTCCCGATCTCGTGGAAATATCGGGATAAAAAGTAGCCTATATATAGCCTTCCGCGCTAAATGGACTACCTAACACAAAAATATTTTTTTATTACTCATACTCCGAAAGTAGGTCTAAAGATGCGTGAAGAGCGTGTAGAAAATAAAATTTCCAGCCCTAGGGCTTTTCTCTTTCACTGACAGCTGTCATGTCAAATTATGGCTTCGCACGACTCGTGCAATGTGCATATAGCCAGTATCAGTATCATTATACATTAGGAACTTCATAACCTAACCTCCTTGCTTTAAGTAACACCATAGAATGACACTACATGTATACAACCTCTTTGATCCCAACCTTGTAAGAGGATCAGGTAGTATGAAGTCTCTCATTCACTCTTGTTGTTAGGAAGAATTTTATGTATTATTCGTAATGAAAAGCACAGTGTTTACCTCGGGTGAAAGACTCATTAAGTCCCTCGAACTATTAGCGCCCTCGCTACGCTCGGGCGCCAAACTCCGTCTCGGGACTTGTAATGAGTGACTTTCACACCTAGGATAACAATGTACTATTTCAGTTCCATCAGTAGTTCCTGAGGTTAGCGCGTTCAAACAAACAAACTCTACAGCTTTATAATATTACTAGCAGCGATCCGCGGTTTCACCTGCCTGACTCCCGATCTCGTGGAAATATCGGGATAAAAAGTAGCCTATATATAGCCTTCCGCGCTAAATGGACTACCTAACACAAAAATATTTTTTCAGTTCCATCAGTAGTTTCTGAGGTTAGCGCGTTCAAACAAACAAACTCTTCAGCTTTATAATATCACTAGCAGCGATCCGCGGTTTCACCTGCCTGACTCCCGATCTCGTGGAAATATCGGGATAAAAAGTAGCCTATATATAGCCTTACTCGCTAAATGTACTACCTAACACAAAAATATTTTTTCAGTTCCAAACAGTAGTTCCTGAGGTTAGCGCGTTCAAACAAACAAAATAATATTACTAGCTGGGCCCTGCGGTTTCACCCGCGTAAGTCCTGATCTCGTGGGAATATCAAAATAAAAAGTAACCTATAGCCTTCTTCGATAAATGGACTACCCAACACAAACAAATTTTTCAGTAGTTCCTAAGATTAGCGCGTTCAAACAAACAAACCTTCAGCTTTATAATATACTAGCAACCCGCCCCGGCTTCGCACGGCTATATTATGCATGTAATATTTCATATAAATATTCCACTTGAATCATCCGTTGCGTAGTTTTAAAGATCTAAACATATATAGGGACGGACAGCGGGAAACGACTTTGTTTTATACAATGTAATGAAGTATCACTATCACTACATAGTATAAAACAAAGTCGCTTTCTCTGTCCCTATGTTCCTATGTCCCTTTGTATGCTTAAATCTTTAAACTACACAACGGATTTTGATGTGGTTTTTTTAAATAGAGTGATTTAAGAGGAAAGTTTATATGTATAATGCATGCATAATACAGCCGTGCGAAGCCAGAGCGGGTCGCTAGTACATCTAAAAAAAGAAGAAAAAAGGAAAACGGAATTCCTTACAAGCACGTGTCCCGCGCCACGTTTTTTTTTATATAAGTTATTTATTACGTGAAAATCGTTGTTAACATTCTAAATCCAAATAACAAACAAATAAATATCGCTAATTCTATTATAACGATTGTTATTATCGCTATCCAGTTTAAATCGTCAGCGACATTAAGGCTATTGTTTTACGTAGGTACTATGGCCTTAATTTGCTTTCAAATTATCGCACTGTTTATTTAAATAGCCTTTACATATTAATATATAAATAAATATTGCAGGTAATTCCACACATTGCCATGTAGCCCCAAGCTAAGTGACTACACTTGTGTTATGGGTGCTTGAAAACGGATAGACTACTTATATACTTTTGTTTTGTAAATATATACTTACTAGCGACCCGTCCCGGCTTCGCACGGCTATATTATGCATGTATTATACATATAATATCCTCATATACCTTCCTCTTGAATCACTCTATCTATTAAAAAAACCGCATCAAAATCCGTTGCGTAGTTTTAAAGATTTAAGCATACAAAGGAAAATAGGGACAGAAAAAGCGACTTTATTTTATACTATGTAGTGATGATAATGCATAGTAACAACCAGACCACATACAAATATCTAGGCAAAAATACTTGTCTGAGGCGGGAATAGAACCCGCAACTCTGTGGTTGGCAGTCCAGCATGGTGACCATTGTACCAACTAATATAGGAAAAGCTTATTTGCCGACTTTTGTGGCGAACCGGGCGAACACTTGGCTGCGATGTAGACGGTCACCATTTCAATTCCCGCCACAAAGAAAACATTGAAACAGATATTTATTACTGGTAGGGGTGTTTATGTGTGTTTAAAGATCTATACTTAAATAATCATTCTTTTTATTGCCTAACACAAGCCTAGTTGCTTTGGTTAGGGTTGGATGGGGCTGTGTGCAATATCCTGCAATATTTTTTTTATTTCATTACGCATTTATTCTGTTAAATTGATTGAAAGATTTTGGCAAATTTTAAAAAGTCTTGGATAAAGCAAGTTATAAAAATATAAATATCTAAACTATTTTAAAGTAAATATGCAATCGGGAGCTTGCGAGTTCAGAGCTCGACTAGGTTGAAATTTTTGAAGCTGCATTTTGTCATATTAAACATTTTCAAATAGTCAAAGTCAAAATATTTTATTTCTTTGGATGCCTAATACATTAAAATTTGTATAAAGACCACATAAAATCGTCTTAAAAACTAAGTTAGGATGTGTGCCTTTGGAACGCGCCCACCAATGAGAAGAAGGCACAAGAAACTAATAGGGTTTTATTTTTTTCATGTGATCACGCTCACAAAGGTCAATAGCCCAGTTCAAGCCACGCCCTATAAAATAAACATTCTTGAAATATTAACTAACTAGTGACCCGCCCCGGCTTCGCACGGCTATATTATGCATGTATTATACATATAAACCTTCCTCTTGAATCACTCTATCTATTTAAAAAAACCGCATCAAAATCCGTTGCGTAGTTTTAAAGATTTAAGCGTACAAAAGTAAATAGGTACAGAGATAGCGACTTTGTTTTATACTATGTAGTTGATAATTTATCATTTACTCAATCGAAACCACGAAACACAGCCAGTTTGCCTATAAAACTGATAACATACCAAAATCCATACACTCAAACAAAACATACCAGAAACATGACCCAAAAGTTAAAATGGCAACCCAATTACAAAATAACAAAATACAATTCGTACAAAATAGATAATGCTGTACCTAACTGAATTAAAAGTTGCCCAAGAGATACGTTGTAGTCCGAGAGGTCACCATTGGGAATATGACCTTACAATATTACTAAGTTCGAGCAATTTTGTAATGTTCGTTGCAGCGAGTTGAGCCGTTATCATTGCAGGAGGACGGACACCATCTCTCTCTCTGTATTGAAATAAATATCAGTTACACGTCATGTTTTTCGCCTGCAACTCGAGTGGTACGACGTGTTCAGCTGATTATGATAAAATAAATTTCAAATTGTCAAGACTAAGTGTTGATTGGGAAACTCATCTCGATTCAAACAACATTGATATTGCTGTAGATTTTTTTTATAAAATAGTTAATGATAATTATAATACAAAGGCTTGTTCCTCATAAGTTTATTAAAAATAGCAATAAATATCCGGTTTGGTTTAATAAACATGTGATTAAACTCCATACACTAAAATAAAAGTAACATACCAAAAACATGACCCAAAAGTTAAAATGGCAACCCAATTACAAAATAAAAAAAAATAGTCGGACGACAAATAGTCGTCCGACATTTGTCGTCCAACAAATAGTCGTCCGACATTTGTCGTCCAACAAATTGTCGTCCGACATTTGTCGTCCGTCAATAGTCGTCCGTTAAAAAATACCATATGTACGTCTTAATACACTCACAGCCAAATTAAAAACAGTAGGCCCAGGCATACATTTTCGCCGCGCCGTAGAGAGGGGATAGCTGTCTACTCTCCATCCGTCTTACGCTTTTTCGATCAGGTCACGTGTCCTGACGCGAGTTTAAGATTTTATACCCATTACAGAAAAAGTGCTCAACGCCGCTAAAGAAGTTTTCACTTCAAAAATACAATTCGTACAAAATAGATAATGCTGTACCTAACTGAATTAAAAGTTGCCCAAGAGATACGTTGTAGTCCGTGAGGTCACCGTTGGGAATATGACTCTACAATATTACTGAGTCCAAGCAACTCCGTGCTGCAGTTTGCGGAAACTCATTTTTATGAAATATCGTGATAAATATGAAATCCAGTTTGTAGTATTGAAGTTTATTTGAAATGACTATTTGTAGCGATTTGTGGGAAGAACGCTTTTGTGAGTATTTGCGTTGGCTTTTCCTACTTTAGGTAAGTATATTATTGTGGTTAATTGAGTCGCAAAATATCATATTCAAATTTTATTAGTTGTTATTAGTAATTATTATTAGTTTTTTTTTTAACTTTTGTTTTAGGTTAATGCTTTTATTTTTGTTACTACTTTTCTGATTGTCTTATGTCGTGTGCTTGTCCAAATCAATGTTTTCTTTCTTTCTTTATTCGCAAAATACCAAATTCATAAGATAATCTATCTCTATTTTCTTGGTCACAGCATCACGCGTGAAAGACCGATTTCGCTAATTCTTTTTTTGTTGTGTTTGTTGTTGCCAGGAAAAGGATCTTTTGATTTGGAAAACATATAGCTATTATAACGTATGTAGACAAAGTCGCTGACATAAGCTAATTGTAGCATTCAGGATAAAGAAAACCGATGAACATCGTAAAAACTAAATGAAAATCGGAAAAAACAAATTATAACCATTGGCTAAAAATAACCGGAAATGGGGATTAAAAAAGCATCGACAAAAATAAATAAGTATCGCTTAAAAAATAAATAATAAACACAGTTAAACATCGGTAAAAACAGACGTAGGCATAGTACAAAATAAATAAAGATATAATAAAATTATGACATAATTATTTATACTAATATTATTAAGCTTAAGAGTTTGTTTGTTTGCTTATTTGAACGCGCTAATCTCAGGAACTAGGTACTGGTTTAAATCGAAAAAATACTTTTGTTTTGGATTGGATACTCCCTTTATCGAGGAAGCCTATAGGCTACTACTTATATACTTTTCTTTTGTAAATATATACTTATAATATATAAAACAACCAGACCACAGACAAATATCTATGCATAAATACTTGTCTGAGGCGGGAATCGAATCCGCAACCCTATGTTTGGCAGTCCGGCATGGTGACCATAGCGCCAAGTGCCAACTGGGTCGTCAAAATTGTGCTATTAATGCTATGTAGGTATAGTAGGTATCTCATAGTCCGGCATAAATATCTACTTACAAAGTGACTTTTGTAACCTATAAAGTCAAAAAGTTGATTAGTTTTCTGTGATAGGATTCCGCAGTAAACTCTCGCACTATCCGTTCCCAGTTTTAGTAAAACGTAACTACCCTTTATTATTAGATAAAAAATGGTCGTAAATGTTTTACTGACCGTAAACTCTATCACATTTTATGTAGATATAAGCCTACCAAATAGCACTGTATGTCATAAACGAACTAATACAATTTAGTTTTTAACCCCCGAATCAACAAAGAGTTGTTTTAGCCCCTATTCCATTAACTAGCGTGCTACTTCGCAGTTCTTTGTTTTCGTATAGCATTAGTATTAGTATTAGTATTCTAAAACTTTTTGCACAATTTCTGAATTTCCCCAATAAAAGTCAAAATTCTTATTCATTTGGACTCATTCAATTTGCATGAAATCACAATGAAACCTCTTAACAAACAATAGAAACGAAATCAAAATCGGTTCAGCCGTTAGGAAGCTATGATGCCACAGACAGACACACACACTCACAGACACGTCAAACTTATAACACCCCGTTAAAAATGAAGTTAGAATGTGTGCCTTCGGAACGCACCCACCAATGAGAAGAAGGCACAATATTGACGAACCAGTTGGCACAATGGTTACCATGCCGGACTGCCAAACACAGGGTTGCGGGTTCGATTCCCGCCACAGACAAGTATTTATGCTTAGATATTTGTCTGTGGTCTGGTTGTTTCTATGTATTATAAGTATATATTTACAAAAGAAAAGTATATAAGTAGTATATCCGTTGTCTAGCACCCATAACACAAGTCTAGTTACTTAGCTTGGGGCTAGATGGCGATGTGTGGAATGTCCTGCAATATTTATTTATTTAATAAACGCGTGGGTTTTTTTCACGCTCACAAAGGTCAAGAATATAAATATTTTAAGGTACCTATTATTTGAAATAGATCAATTAAATACAACAAAATATCACGTATCGTCATTCGAAACGTATTTCAGTAGAAGGTACATACACCATTACTTTCTTCGGATAGTGACCAGGCGGCGACCACCGTGCACTAAACACCCGCACAATTCCGGACCGAAACCCCATCAGACACATAGAAGATTATTTTTTGATGTTGAGGGTATTAGGTACGATATTTTTGGTACCTAAGTAGGTACCAAAAATACCTACCTACTACCTACTAAATCAAATGATTTAATTAAGGCTTACAGCCAGATCCCAGTTTTCTAAGAAGGTATTTTTCTTGTTTGTGCCTGTGGTACCTAATAATATTTTTCTTATCAAGTTTAAATTATTATTTTTATATTTTTTATTTAAACCATAGCAACTTATTATCGTTGCTATGGTTACCATCAATGTTCTATTATGACGTTATCACGTAAAATTGTCGTTCGTAAACCGACTTTACAGACAAAACATTTTTTTGTATTTTGCAGGACATTATTTTGCCGCAGCGACATTCGAGACTAATATTTTTAACAACTACAACCTTAAACCTTTATTTCGTGTACCGTAAACACTTTTCTGTGATATACGACACTACCTTGAATACTATGAACGTGTTAATCCTGTACTAATCCCAGAGTAAGTGTAATTAAAAACAATACTTAAGTGTTATTAATATAAGAGAGAAGTAGAGAGTACACCCTGAATCTTAAAAGCCTTTTCATCAGCACCCTAAACATAATTAAAAACAAGTATTTTCTAAGGTTTTCGCGACTTTAACTCATAATGACACTAATAATAATAATGTTGTTACGGCAGGCGTCATAGTATCTATAGTTTCCTAGTTACATACTAGGGAACTATAGATACTATGGCGCCTACTACCATCCCATCACAATAGCTCAAGTAGTTTTGTCTTGTAGATTATCAATAGTTTTATCCAAATTGGAGGTTATTCTTGGTTGCACTTTAAAGTGTAGACAGGGATAATCGTCGGTTTAGAATCCACCCCATGGGATAACTAAAAATATTTAAGTTGTTAAAAGAGACAAATTGTAAATTTTGGAAAGCATTTCTTTAAATTTCAAGTCGAAAGTTGTTAAGGTGCTATTTTCAACAAATCACTCAATCTACTCAAAAAATAAAAAAGTGAAGTTTCGATAAATGTTGTTCTGACTATAATAAAACAAGAAGATTGTAATCTCTCTCTACGTTTCTTTGTCATATTGTCGATATTGTCGATATTGTCAACAAAGAGAATTTGGTTAGATGATCTCTCTACTCCATTGCAATTATACTCTTTGAAGACCACTCGAGGAATGGAATAATCGTTAAACTAAACTAGGTAATTTTTGCCAACAGAGGATCTAATTTTTATTGTGATGTCGTTGCTTTTTATTGGGCTGCTAAGACTAGCTTAACTATTCTTTGACCACTTAAGTAAAGTGAGATATTCTGAACAATTCGAATATCCTAGAATAGGACAAAAATAACTGAAAGATGTCAATTACCTATTTAACTTTCCGATATGGAAAGAAATATAAGTCTTTAACTCATTTTCACGCGATAATAACTATCTATTTTATAAAAATTAAGTCTTCCTGCGATCATGGTCGGTGCGACCCAATCGAAACGTCGGGTAAATATAGTAAAATAACCGGTAGTTTTAACGCGAATACGATCCGAAGGCACACATCCTAACTTAGTTTTTAAGACGCTTCTATGTTATCTCGTACAAATTGTATGATTCAAAATGAAGTAATCATTTTTGAGTTTTGAATTTAATAAAATGAATGGATAGAAATCTCTGATTTGGCTGTAAAATATTCCTGTGGTATTGTTCTGTTTAAAACTAAGTGAACGAACGCTTCGTACGCTCAGCTTCAAGTTAAGTAAAAATATACTTTCCTATGTCAGTATGTTTGTTTGTCGGTACTTCTCTACAGGTCGTATTTTGCAAATGATCTGGATGAAATTCAGTATACAGGTTTTACGATTTTATAGACGTATTTGTCGTTGGGATAGGTATATGATATATAACATCAACCAAAAAGGGGTTAGTTTATGGATATCTCCAATTTTATGCTCCAATTTTGGTGATTCTTATATTATTTAACTTCAAGTTGGTCAAGAAGTTCAAGAAAAATAGTTGAAGATCTGAAAGCCAATTCTCGTAAATAGAATTATTCAAATTACATTTCAATATCATTTCGATTGCATTTCGATTACAAAAAAAATCTCTTTGAATGGATTTTTTGTACTTAATTGAAATGCTTTTGTTATTTTCGAGAATCGGCCTTTAGATACGACCGAACAGGGGCCTTATTCTGCTATTTGGCCAACCATTGTCATTATATCGAGACTCTATAGATATTATATCGAGATTGTGACTTTATTTGGTATTCTGCTAAAGTTTTAATAACATCGCAATATAATCACTATGGAGTCTCAATGGTATGGTAATATTTACCTTGCAGGTGTTGCCCAGCAACATGGTATATGTTGCTGAGCAATATACCGTTTTGACAACTATCGAGATTCCATTAAGCCACGATTGTAAAACAGAACACAAAAGTGAGTCAGTGGTGTGTCAGTGGTGTCTCGATAGAATAGTCAACGTTAGGAGAATACGAATTTGACATGTAATGTCATATTTTTGACATTAAATTTCTATTACGATTATATCGACACACTATTGAAATACAATTGTGTTAGCAGACTTAGGCCCCAGATCAGTAGACGACCTCTGTGGCGCGTCGGGCGAACACCCGACTGCGACGCAGAAGGTTGCGGGTTCGATTCCCGCCGGAAACAAGTATTTATGCTGACCATAAATTCTTGTTTCTGGTTCTGGGTGTTTCCTATATGTGTAATATGTATATATTTACAAAAAAAAAAAAGTATATAAGTAGTTTATCCGTTATCTGGCACCCATAACACAAGCATTAAGTTGCTTAGCTTGGGGCTGGATGGCGATGTGTAATGTGTCCTGCAATATTTATTTATTTATTTATTTAAGATAAGAATCTTTGGAGTGATAGCACGTCTAAATAAATAATTATTGCAAAAAAATGTATTCGCGATATCTACTGTTCGCAGAACGAATAAAACACAGAAACACCCACGTTAAACACATTTTGGATTAGTATGTACTGTTTTTATCGGCAAAACAAAATAAACGGACGGCTCGTGGTTACCATTGTATTTGAAAGGAAATTCAAGCTATTTCTTCTATTCACATTATTCAACGTAAACAAACCAAAACGACAACACTTTATCGCAACGTTTTCGCCTCGAACGTTTGAATTAAAACCGCAGTAGTAAATTAATTGACCTAAATAAACCGAATAGAAACATTTAATGTCTTTTTGACTTGTGACTGAATTTTCGTAGGAGATTTGGTTTACAGTTATAAATGGTTGGTAAATCTTTGCCTTTGCAAACTACAGATTTTCTATCGGATGATTAAATATAAATATAAATAAATATTTCAGGACATTCCACACATCGCCATCTAGCCCCAAGCTAAGTAACCAGACTTGTGTTATGGGTGCTAGACAACGGATATACTACATAAATACTTTTCTTTTTGTAAATATATACTTATAATACATAGAAACAACCAGACCACAGACAAATATCTATGCATAAATACTTGTCTAAGGCGGGAATCGAACCCGCAACCCTGTGTTTGGCAGTCCGGCATGGCGACCATTGTGCCAACTAGGTCGTCAAAATTTCGTGGCTTTACGGCGAGAGAATGGTAGAGGATCTAGCGGGCAAAAGGGCATATCTTATACGATCTCAGAGAAGACGGCGTCTTACTGAAAAGGTCAGGAATATGAAACTGCGCTTCTAAACTAAAATTAAGGACGTTCGCGTTGGTCACACTGCTGCCGAACTCAAATGGAACTGGGCTTGAAGATATCTACCGCATATCTGACGAGATAAAGGCAAATAGTAATAATAAGTTAAGGTTTTATTTCAGTTATATCTTTATGTATAAATTAAATAAATCTAATTCAAAATAAAATAGAATACATTACTAAAATAAAATAATTAATATTTAAGTACATAAGTCATCAAAATGTTAAATTTAATTTATAGTACTGGGTCCCGAACAGCAAGCGATCACACGACAGGCCCAGAGTTGGAGTCGCATCATAGGGACTGGACCCTGTTGGCAATAGACAGGGAACGGTTGAAAGAAGGGAGAGACCTTTGATCTGCAGTGCGAAGGAAAAAGTTAAAAAAAAAAATCTGTAAAGTCGGTTTACGATCGATAATTTTACGTCATAACGTCTACTAAAGAAAACGATGAAAAATATAGATTTTTTTCTTTTATTCCTTTATACCATATTTTTTCCTTTTATTTTCTTTTTAAATATTTTTTATTTATTTATATTAAGTCTTTTATTCGTCACTCGTCACCATAACACAAACCCAGATGAGCGATATTATTATTAAATACTCTGTTTCCTAACGGGAACGGACACGTCATGCTCATGATACCATGACGCATGACGTCACACAATATTACCGTGACACTTTTTTGTGAATGCAGGTGTTCCACCAATTAAATAGACGTTATCACGTCAAAAATAGTACTTTAAAGTCAATGAACTTATATTTCTCTACTTTTGGTACCTATAAGTAAGGATTCAAGACAACTGAAAAGTAAGTAGTCCCTGTAGATGAAGCAACGAGCCTTAGTCGTAAAAATAAATAGAAAATCGTTCCACAAATCCTCAACGGCTAGATCCCTGTGTTGTGACGCAGTGGTAGTTAGAGAACTGATCTACGATCAAAGGTTTGGAACCTAGCGAATTTCAAAATAACAGATTTATCTTAAAGATTTGTTAAGTTCTTACCTATCTTCTTAATATATATAAATCTCGTGTCACAATGTTTGTCCTCAATGGACTCCTAAACCACTTAACCGATTTTAACCAAATTTGCACACCATGTGCAGTTTGATCTAACTTAAAAGATAGAATATCTTACATCTTAATTTACCCCGATATTCTCACGGGATCGGGACTTACGCGGGTGAAACCGCGGAGGGCAGCTAGTAGTTCTTTAAATATTTTGATACTAGCGACCCGTCCCGGCTTCGCACGGCTATATTATGCATGTATTATACATATAAACCTTCCTCTTGAATAACTATCTAATAAAAAATTAAAAACCTATATAATCTATTAAAAAACTATCTATTAAAAAAAACCGCATCAAAATCCGTTGCGTAGTTTTAAAGATGTAAGCATACAAAGGGAAATAGGGACAGAGAAAGCGACTTTATTTTATACTATGTAGTGATAGTGATGATTATTAGGTTTAATATTATTATTAAGTACCTAAAAAACATTTTTAGTATAGAATGATAATTATTTCCTAAGGTTTCAAAACAAATGCTTAAAACCTGGAATTATTTTTGTAACATTAAAAAGTGTACCTAAGTATGGATTTAAATAACAAATTTTTGGCTTTTAAACTAACATGGTTATTTTCACTTCTAAAGTTGTTTTAAAAACGGGATGTCTCGTGAAAATGATGTCTGTAGCAGCATCGAAATATTATCAATTTTTGTAGTGAAAACTTCTTTAGCGGCGTTGAGCACTTTTTCTGTAATGGGTATAAAATCTTAAACTCGCGTCAGGACACGTGACCTGATCGAAAAAGCGTAAGACGGATGGAGAGTAGACAGCTATCCCCTCTCTACGGCGCGGCGAAAATGCATGCCTGGGCCTACTGTGTTTCGTTTGCCCTCGCAAAACGCGTAAAAGGCTGGACCGGTTTCGATACTTCTAATTTGTTGTGTTTGTTATTGTCTGAAGAAGGTTCTAATAAAAAAATCGAATTCGGGTGAAACCGCTGGGCGCAGCACGTTAATTGATATATATTTCAGACGGAATCCATACACAAATTACAATTTGTCAACTATACATTAGCACATAAATTAATTCATTATAAAGATTTTTTATGAATTTTTAAAGCTTTTTATTTGCAGGGTTTCAACTTTTGACGACCTCTGTGGCGCGTCGGGCGAACACCCGACTGCGACGCAGAAGGTTGCGGGTTCGATTCCCGCCGGGAACAAGTATTTATGCTGACCATAAATTCTTGTTTCAGGTTCTGGGTGTTTCCTATATGTATAATATGTATATATCGGCGCAATTATGATTATTGACCTAAACTTTGATTGGTAAAACTAACTTTCATCTAGAATTCATGAAATTATTGATTATTCAAAACAATATTGTTGTTTTGCAATAACATGTTTTCATTTCGTTGTAATAATTCTTGAAACTAACGGTTAATTTAAACTACAATAATAAACAGTTAAGAATTTAATTGATAGATCGATTTACATTAAATTTAACTATTAAAAACAAGATTCTAGTGTTTGAAAAACATTCAATTGACTTAAACACAAAATCACTATAAATACAGCCGCAAAACAGTAGGAAAGCCATTCCAGCGCCAGACTTCAGACCGAGCGGACCTCCCTACAACCTGCGGTTTCTACTCAGCACCATCGAAGCTACTATTTGAAGACGAAGCTCCTAATCGAAGATTGGTCTACCTGATGACGTCGGCTTCACTGACGTCATTAATATTTCTAACTAAAAACCACTTACAAAAACTACTAACCGAAGAGTCGTCAAGTGGACGATGAGATTGGTGACGTCAGCTTTGCTGATGTCACCGATATTCTTTAAGTCCATGGAACACCTCCTCCGTCATATATATTTACAAAAAAAAAAGTATATAAGTAGTTTATCCGTTATCTGGCACCCATAACACAAGCATTAAGTTGCTTAGCTTGGGGCTGGATGGCGATGTGTAATATGTCCTGAAATATTTATTTTTATTTATTTATTTTTATTGCATGGCAACATTCATTCTTACACATACATTCTGTGTTTTAAAAAAATATATATTTACTGAACCAATCGCAGTACCGGAACGGTTATTACACTAACTTCTAATTTACTTTGGCCTTTTAAATCACTTCATCCTTCACTACATGACGATCTTAGTCAGAATTGCAGACCCACCGTAGAGCTCCATAACTGCTATTATTATGATAATCTTTTTAACTCAAGCCTGTTTCTAAGGTCTTGCTCGAGTTCAAAAACGTCTTTCAACTCATGAATCTTCTCTTATATATAAAAATGAATCGCAAAATGTGTTGGTAAGCGCATAACTCAACAACGCCTGGACCAATTTGGCCAATTTTTTTTTTGTTGTGTTTGTTATTGTCAGGAGAAGGTTCCTATGAAAGAAAAAAATAAGGAAATTTCGTAGAAAATTATTACGCGGGTGAAACCGCGGGGCTCAGCTAGTTTTTAGATAAAATTATTAGAACATGCCAATGATAGTCATTTTAGAACTCTACGGTGGGTCTGCAGTTTTGACTCCGACGGTACATTCAAAATTTTATACACATCCATAAGCTATATAAAATAATTGAATTAGGTACTTATATACGTTAAAAAGCTCGTAAAAGTGTTAACCCCATTAATCGATAGTTAAAATAATGTTCAACGCCTCAAGTTTCAAGGGCAAAATAATATTTTCAACCCATTACCCCCTTAACGATGTAGTTAATACATGAGTAGTTAAGGGTGTGTCCACACTTAATTTACAGTTTTAACATGTACTTAACAGTAAGTACCCCTACTACGAGTTGTTATAGAATTTTAGAGGCGTCTCTTCTTGCATGCGTGAGTCGATTTTCAAGCAACCAAGGCAAGAAAAATCAAGCAAAAAGTCATTGTTCTTGCAAGAAGTCTAGTTCTAAAAAACAAAACAAAGATTAAGTCCTTTTTTTTTCATTTCTTAGCGGTTGCCTGAGCCTAATCTATGCATTGGTTTGAACTATGTTGATAAATTAGTTAGCTGACTAACTTCAAAATGTCCGACTGATAACTTTCTGAATATAGATAAGTATTTAGGTTTGACGACCTCTGTGGCGCGTCGGGCGAACACACGACTGCGACGCAGAAGGTTGCGGGTTCGATTCCCGCCGGGAACAAGTATTTATGCTGACCATAAATTCTTGTTTCGGGTTCTGGGTGTTTCCTATATGTATAATATATTTACAAAAAAAAAAAAAAAAGTATATAAGTAGTTTATCCGTTATCTGGCACCCATAACACAAGCATTAAGTTGCTTAGCTTGGGGCTGGATGGCGATGTGTAATATGTCCTGAAATATTTATTTATTTATTTATTTATTTAAAGTCCTTCAAGTTTAAACTATCCGAATAATTACAATTTTAGAACTCTTCTGTAGCCCCTACTTATGTTGCCGACTGTACATTTTAAGTTAACATTAATCGAATACTATACACAACTTGTGGTAGGGGGTTCTATTTTAATGTTAATTTATGTATTATGTTATTCTTATATTATATTATTGTCAGTTTAGAGTAAGGTTAACTTGTTTCAAGAAAGGTAATAAATAAAAATAAAATACTGATATACTACTTATATACTTTTCTTTTGTAAATATATACATAAAATACATAGAAACAGCCAGACCACAAACAAATATCTAAGCATAAATACTTGTGTGAGGCGAGAATCAAACCAGGAACCCTGTGTTTGGCAGTCCGGCATGGTGACCATTGTGCCAACTGGGTCGTCAAAGGTACATCTATTTCAAACACTTATTTATCATAGGTATAGATACCTACCTTACATTTCTAAAACCAAGTATATAGGTGATTCCAATACTTCCAATATTAACGCATAAAGTAACACCCCCATATAAAATTCTCGTGTCGCGGTGTTAGTCACCTATGTCTACCTAAATGGCTGAACCGATTTGTATGATTTTTTTTGTGTATATTCGTTAGGTCTGAGAATCGAAAAATATCTAGTTTTTATTTCTTTGAAGTGTAAACTTCTTTTAGCGATACGCATATTTTTAGATGAGATAAAATCTCTGAACTCGCGACACCGTTACGAGACGCAGCTACAGTGTGTACATACAGGGTGTCCCGTAATGAATGGCCAAGCGGGCACCTACGGATAGAGGACACTGTGCCGGATCAGAAAAACAAAAGTTATGTTCTATGAAAGTCTCTCGGTTTCCGAGATATCCGCCATTTTAAAGAAATTTAAAAATTTCACTCCGTTCTCTATGTTTTGTGATGCCAAAACTGCAAATGAAGGAATTATCCCAATCTGTTTTTTGAATAGTATTCCAGGATAAATGTGCTATCGAATGCAAACAATATTTTTTATGACACATTGAAAGTTTTTTTTTTAAACTAAGATTTAACTCCAACTTCATGGTTTTTTAATTTTTTAACCTGAACTTTAACCTTTCCTGGTGTAAAAAAAATGTATGGTCACCCTAGTGCCAAATAAAAAAAACTTGCCTATTTCACTGAGATTCTGAAATGGTATAATATGTGGTATTGCCAGCATTCAATACAAAATTAATTCCTATTAAAGTGAGCCGGAGCTGTCTTTTTTTCTTTTTTTCCATAGTGAATTCGGGGAATTTTAGAACTAAAATTTCTTGAATTATTTTAAGTACAACAAAGTAAATTTTGGTACTACTTTTACTTCACAAAAATCATGCTCTTGCTCATTTTATTAGAAATTTATTTGGTATTAAATACTAATAATACCACATATTATACCTTTTCAGAATCTCAATGAAATAGGCAATTTTTTATTTTTGAATTTGGCACCAGGGTGACCATATATTTTTTTTACACCAGGAAAGGTTAAAGATCAGGTTGAAAAATTAAAAAACCACGAAGTTTGAGTTAAACCTTAGTTTATAAAAAAACTTTCAATGTGTCATAAAAAATATTGTTTGCATTCGATATCACATTTATCCTGGAATACTATCCAAAAAACAAATTGGGATAATTCCTTCATTTGCAGGTTTGGCATAACAAAACACGGAGAAAGGCGTAAAATTTAAAAAAAAATTAAAATGGCGGATATCTCGGAAACTAAGAGACTTTCATAGAACATAACTTTCGTTTTTCTGATCCGGCACAGTATCCTCTATCCGTAGGGGCCCGCTTGGCCATTCATTACGGGACACCCTGTATATGCATGTACAGTCAGAAAAGGACTGAGGGTAGCAGGTGCATATTTTAAAGTTTTAATTTTTTAAATACCGGTTTAATGGTTTTGGGTTATTCTGCGTGAAATAACTAACACTTTGAAAGCTTAAGTCATATCAAGCAGAATAATTTACAATTACTGAACCGTTATTTAAAAAAATAAAACTTTTAAATATGCATCTGCTACCCTTAGTCCTTTTCTGACTACATAATATATTTTGTAGTTGTTTAGTAAAAAGTTTAATTTTTTTTTAAGTTTTAAGTTAAATATTGTTTTTTTTTAATAAGTTTTCACTGCTCTCGGCCCTCCCAGAGTGCAACCGATTTTCCTTTATTTTTTTTTTGTAAATGGCAAAACAACGTTTGCCTAGACAGCTAGTAAAGTATAAAATTAAACGACAAAAAAGGAAACTTCAAGCAACACGTCCGCAAAGGGATGATAGTCCCGAGACCGGAATGAGGTTTTATTTGATACCCCAACACGTTATGTGTGACATACGCACATACTTTATACGCGGCTTGACAGAAAATAAAACGTGAAATATATTCGGCTTAGTCCGTTACTTTAAGCATCAATACTTACCTAAAGATATTTTCTAAATCATTACATGGTATAAAATAAAGTCACTTTCCGCTGTCTGTCCCTATGTATGCTTAAATCTTTAAAACTACGCAACGGATTTTGATGCGATTTTTTTTAATAGATAGAGTGATTCAAGAAGAAGGTTTATATGCATAAATACATGCATAATATAGCCGTGCGAAGTCGGGGCGGGTCGCTAGCATAGTTTAAAACAAAGTCACTTTGCGCTGTCTGTCCCTATGTATGCTTAGATCTTTAAAACGCGGATATTGATGCGGTTTTTTTTAAATAGATAGAGTGATTGAAGAGGAAGATTTATATGTATAATATATGATATGCTTAATATAGCCGTGCGGAGCCGGGGTGGATTGCTAGTTTATTATAAGTCGGTTTATTCTTTCTGTTTATATTTCAATGGATACTTTATATCTAAACCTCTTTGTACACTTTTAATTGACAACCCAGTTGACTGCAAAGAGTTGCGGGTTCGATTCCCACCTCAGACAAGTATTTATGCTTAGATATTTGTCTGTGGTCTGGTTGTTTCTATGTATTATAAGTATATATTTACAGAAGAAAAGTATATAAGTAGTAAAAAAGTATATCCGTTGTCTATCACCCATAATACAAGTCTAGTTACTTAGCTTGGGGCTAGATGGCGATGTGTGGAATGTCCTGCAATATTTATTTATTTATTATTTTATCTTAACTAAGTTGCAACTAGATACGCCCTACCTACATTCGTCCTTCGACAACTCATTAAAAAGTTAACCCTCTGTTCTTCTAAATCGATGTCTAACATCGACTTCACTATTGTTTTTAACGACACGAATTAACCCTTCGAATACTTGTTCAAAAACCTTGAGAGTTTTACGGCAGCCAAAGAAACCCTATGCTAAGTAATTCCATTTTGTTGAACATACCTACATTCAAATTGAAAGGTATTTATTTTTAGAATATGCAAAGAAATAGGATTATATGCCTGATATTCTTAAGGACATGGAAAAAACTCTTCCTTGAGAACGTTATCGCTTGAGCGAAAGCAAACTTGATATAGTTGCCGTCAGATTTGAAGGCAAACAAATTAAAATAAGTGAAAATTCATTAAATTGTATTATACAAAAAAAGATCTTCTTCTTAGTCGTCATCTTCATTGCTGAAGGTCGTGTCTAGGATGAATTGGCGTCGATCACTCGGTGCACTATGCCCTTCCAAGTTTTCCTGTCCTCGGCGGTCTTAAAAGTCTCAGCGATTGGTAGGCCAGTGAGGTTTTTGACAAGATCTGACCAACGGGGAGGTGAGCGACCACGCGGTCTTTTCCCGTCGACCTGGCCAACTACAATGAGCTTCTCGAGGTTATTAGGGTTCCTACGAGCGACATGTCCGAAATGTCCATGTCCAAAAAAAGATAGAGGATGGGAAAAGACAAGGGAGGATAATGTTATAAAACTATCTGACTAATACCTACTATCACACCTACTATTGCGTAAGTTTCTGTTTACATAGGTATATTTCAAGCATATAGATAGTAAACATACTTTAGTTAGATTGCAACAAAATATAACAAAACTAAGGTGGTGGAGGATAGAGCAGTCAAAAGAGCTTATCTAGGACGGCCTCAGGGGAGAAGACCGTCCGTTGATAGACCTAGGTATCGCTGGATTGACCAAGTCCAACAAGACCTACAAGCCCTTCATGCAGCCGATTGGCAGCAAGTGGCACAGAATAGGGTGCTATGGCGGCTTTTGGTGTCGGAGGCTAAGATCGAGTTTAGTCGAATAAGAACGAGTAGCTGAGCCAGCGAGGGCTTGTTCGGACGACACTCGCATTGCAATTTGTTCATTATATAATTTGAGTTTTATGACACATCAATAGATCTCAAATTGCATTTCTACAAGTCCACCCCGCTCACGCCACGCGCCCGCCTCGCGCTCGCCACACGCACGCCCCGCGCACGCAACGCAGCCATGTGACGCAGCCGCCCTGCGCACGCCCCGCGCACGCTTCGCGCCCGCTTGCATGGTCTTGCATAAATGCAATTTGAAAGAAATTGACTGGCGCGCGTGTCGTCTGAACGAGCCCTAAGTAGGTAAGTACTTGAATTATGGTCTACTTTTTCTTCTGCCTGCCCTTATCCCAATATATTTGTGGTTAGCGCAGTATGTCCTTTCTTCCATTAACCTCTATTAGTCGTTATCTTATCGTTCACATCCATCACTCTCATATCTTGTCTCACGCAGTCCATCCACCTTTTTTAAGTCCTCTTCCTTTCAATTCCTCTTCTACCTTAAGGGCGGTACTTGGATTATGATCTACTTTTTCTTCTGCCTGCCCAATACATCCCAATATATTTGTGATCGACGTAATATGTCTTCTTCTGCCATTCACCTTTATTAGTCGTCATCTCATCGTTCATATTCATCTTTCTCATACCTTGTTTCACACAGCCCATCCAACTTTTTTTAGGTCGTTCTACATCCTTCTTCGTTTATACTCATCGCTCTTCTAGTTACACGCGTCTTGGACTATGAACTATGTAAATATTTTATTATTCAGTCTTTATTAATTTGCGTTCGTCCATGAACTTTCTTAATACGTCAAACAAACGCCCCACGATTTATTGCGCGTAAGTACCGTTTCATAAAAAAAATATAAAAGGTAGCCTATGTTACTCCCAAGTCAGTGTATTTTGTACAAAGCTTCATCAAAATCGATCCATTCGTTTCTGAAACCATTAATTAAAAACAAAAATCCAAAACTTATCTTCAGATTTATTAATACTTTTTGTCATCGATATTTAAATGAGAATTTATTACATTGTTCACTGCTAATACTAATAAAAAATATATAGGCGATGAATTGAGAACGACAAAGTCTGTTAAAATTGGGTTTGTATAGTATCGATTAGGAGAAATTTCAAAGTGTAATATTCTTCACATAATCTTGTAAAGCAAATTGGTTTTTAATAGTCCTAAATACCGTGACATAATGATCTTATAATACTCCTCTAATAGCAGTTTAAGTGTCTTATTAACTAGTTTACTTTCACATTATCTGACAACAGAAAGGTAGAGCAATTTCACTCGTAAAGTTTTATAATTAAGATAAATAGACACCAACTTAGAGATGATTTATATCTACCGTTCCGGGCCCGAGATGCGTCCGAGATGAGTGTTCAAATTACAACTTTAAACTTCATACCTTTAGAGTTTATATTACACTGAGCAGCGAAAGCTCGGATGGCACGGACGTCCCACAAACGTGGTTGGTCATACATTGAAATTACAACCTTACTTATTACCTTTGTACTTGTATAAGGACTTTTTTCCGCAACTGGATCTCTTTAGTTTTGTACTATTTTAAGAATGGTCGGTTTGCGCAGCACCTACTACCTTCTCTGCTTAGTCGAGAGAAAAGAACTCATTAATACGTATGGAGGCAACTAAGTAGCGGATTTCATAACAATGTTATTCTTCACCGAAAGAGCAATGTCAATTAGCGCACATAATTATTTTTTCAAGAAAAATTCGTATACGCAGTCGGCCGGTATAGGAACTCACAACCTTCTGAATGAATGATGTTTTATGTTTTATATTGCATGGCCTGGACTGGGCTATCTGAAATATTGTTAGGGAAAAATGCGTCTTCAAAAATTGCATCCCTTGAACGGTATTCAAGGGATGCGAGTTCGAGTCTCGTCTCAGTTGCAATTTTTGAAGACGCATTTTTCCTTAAAAAATATCTTCTGAATGAAATTCGATATTTACCAGTTAGCCAAAACTGCTAACTCTAAACACTAGATATTTAAAACCTCGTATAGGACGCAACTCGGGCCCTTCACGGTAGATATAAATAATCTCATACGTAATTAAACTTAAAGCATTCTTCAATTAAACGCGGCAACTTCACACGAGTACAAAAACTTTCTCAACATTTAATAGACTGTGAAGTTAGCGCTAAACGTAACTTCAAAGCATATATTTTAACAATGTCAACAGTTGTCAAAGTTCTCTTTTATGTACCTACCTAGTTGTGTAAAGATATTTTACTTTGTAGAGCATTACAAGCCTTTTGTGTGTGGAGTAAAATTTGGGGCACATTCACTATGTTGTTACAAGAGGCACTTCGTCTTCCTTGTTGTGATATAGAGTCGAAACAAACTATAGACTTAAAATCTGCCGATATTTAATTATTGAACTATTTCAAATTAGCATTAGGTTCAGGTGATTTAAGGACTAGCTGCCAGTCAAGCTAAGAAGTGCTGGCTTGACGTCGTAAAGGATGATATGCGTGCAAATGGTCTTAGTAACCAGGATGCCGAAGATCGTGCGAAGTGGAGACGTAAAAGTAATTCAATTCAATGTATTTATTTGCTTTTAGTTGGTTACAGAGGTCTTAATAATAGGTAAATAAGCAGGTATCGCAACTAAGTCAAGTGTATATTGGCATGCAAATATTAATATAAAAACAATAGAATACAGTCCAAACGTCAATCTGTTTACATAATTTCAAGGAGCACAATATACCCATCTGTTTTTGAGCAATACTATCCATCACTATTCTCAGGGTCATTCAAAAACTGCTGAATCTGCTTTTATAAAATGGATCAAGTAGTCATGAAGTTCCCTTAAGTTCCCTAAAGTAGGAAAGCGGAACCCCGGGCTAAAGGGATGCAACCAGAAACATCGCTCGGATGATGATGATGATGATGATGATCTAACGACTGACTGCTACTTTGGCCAAAAGATCGGCATTACCATCAAAAGAGACAATGCAGCGAGCCTTTTGGGTTTAAGTTTCCCTGCCTAGGAAAACTTATTTGCATTTCATTATATGATTTTTCCTATTACATTAAGTTGTAAGTAAATGTTACTTCATTGTAAATGACCATTTAATAATACTTAGTGACATAATTAATTATATTATGTTCATAATAGCAGATATAGAGATGCTCTGACTTAAATCGCCTATAAAAATATTAAACATCAGTAAGGAATAGGGATAGTAATGCAGCCGAACTATTTTCGCCTCGCCAGATTTAAAGAAGAATATTCTAAATTGACTGTCAACCTTTATTAGTCGGAGAGGCACCTTAAGAAGACGAAGAGTAAAAATAGCGAAACTAAGCAAGCAAAAATAATAAGCAAACTTTATTGTTTTTGCTTGCTTTTGAATGTATTTCACCCCCTATTTTCAATTTTCAAGTGCCTTACAATAAAACCTTTAAAAGTTCACCCTTCATTTTCTCCCGAATTTCCAAAAATTATTTCTTATACTCGTACATTTACGCTATAAAATAAAACTATAAATTTTGTATAAGACTTGGTAACTTTTGTTGTGCGTTGATCCTTCCATAATCAGATCATAAAGTCCATAGTTTGTTTCTTCTTGCCATGTTGGTACAAGATGTATGTGCTACCCTAGTTATGTTTTAAGTAACAACAAAAGCATATTACCTTAATATTATCATTGCATATTATTAGCATATTATTATTGGTATTTGTTAACCTAATATACCTAAGGGCTATTACCACAAACTCCTCAATTTTGTTCCTTGGGGCTCCGTAGGTATTTTAATTCAACAATCTAACATCTATCCAAGAAGCACCAAAAATTTTTCTTTTAAAAAATCGAATAGAATGCTTTGTCCTGAATAACTGACTGACTGATCGTAGACACCTGAAATTCGAGGGTGTGGTCTTTGTATGACTTAGGCATCCGATAAGAAAAGATTTTTCGAAATTCTACCCCTTAGAGGGTAAAAAATCAGGACAAAGTTGGTATGGGACAACGATTAATCAGTCCATTTTCCATTTTTCGCGGGCAAAAGCTAGTTTATAATAAAAGACTATTTGATTCAATAGCTCCGTAAGAATTTGTGTACGGTTAGCAGAATAAAAGTTAACTACGTTACGTTAGGTTTTAATTTAATAGTGGTTTAAAAAAGACTTAAGGATTGTATCACTTTACGGTCTATAAATTCGTACGACCATTATCAATAACTCGATCTAAGTACTACCAGAGGTTAAACCATCATTTCCCAATATTTTGCTGTCATATAACCAATGTTTTTTATATTCCCAAGGAATCGAGACATATGCGGGTGAAACTGCGAGGCGCAGCTAGAATTGAAAACAAACATACTCGCACATCAAAGGATTGTTAATTGAGTAGGTATAGTGTTGTCACATAAATAATTTTAAATTCAAACCAGTAGTTCCTGAGATTAGGGCGTTCAAACAAACAAACAAACTCTTCAGCTTTATAATATAACTAGCGACCCGCCCCGGCTTTGCACAGCTATATTATGCATGTATTATACATATAAACCTTCCTCTTGAATCACTCTATCTATTAAAAAAAACCGCATCAAAATACGTCGCGTAGTTTTAAAGATTTAAGCATAAAAAGGGATTTAGGGACAGAGAAAGCGACTTTGTTTTATACTGTGTAGTGATAGTGAAGTATGTACATTTACAAAAGTCAGTAAAATTTCATGAAAATATCAAATAAATTTTAAACTTATTAAATTCAATTTGCTAAAACTCGAATTATAAACATCGCTGAAAAGTTTCAAATTATCGGTTGGAACATTAAAAATTTCATTATAAAATATGTTGGAAAGTAAAATTTAAATGCACGTCAACTGAATTCAAAAATAATCAAAAAAGTCATAAATATCTGTATTGAAATTAATATTATTTATGTTTACTTAATAACTCATCATCCGAGCGATGTTCCCGGTTGCATCCCTCTCGGAGCCCGGGGTCCGCTTTCCTACTTTTACGCCTCCACTTCGCACGATCTTCGGCATGATGGTTAGTAAGGCCATTTGCACGCATATCACCCTTTACGACGTCAAGCCAGCACTTCTTGGGTCTATCCAGTCTGCCACGGCCCGGCGCAGGCGCCATGGCAAGACATTTGTTCCCCACGTAACTAGCCGGTTTTCGCAAGACGTGACCGTACCAGCGTAGGCGACATTCTTGCAATTTATCTGCAATGTCTCGGACATGAAGGCTGCCCCGGATGCGGGAGTTCCTGACGCGATCCTTTCGCGTCACGTTTACTCAATAACTAATTAGCAGTATCCCGTGATTTAATCTCGTAAGGCTTGATCCATTGGGAAATAACGCGATAAAACGTAGCTTTTCATTTTAGTCATTTATTTTAATTTGTTTAGAGTTTTGCTTCTTTATTTCTTATTCGTACAGCAATGGTATCAGTTGCCTGAGTTTGAATTTAAAAAAAAAACAAGCGTCTATACAAGCGACTATTAGGGTAGGATTATTTCAAAATAAATAAATAAATATTGCAGGACATTCCACACATCGCCATCTAGCCCTAAGCTAAGGTATTTCATTTTATTACTGTATTGTCATTTTGTAACTGTTTTTAGTTTAATTTTATTTTTATTTTTTACTTGTCACTTCTAAGTATTTCTTGGATGTGTGATATGGGTTGTTTGCCTGTAATAAAACAATTTTTTATTTTTTTTTTATTTTTTTTTTAGTAACTAGACTTATGTTATGGGTGCTAGACAACGGATATACCTACTACTTATATACTTTTCTTTTGTAAATATATACTTATAATACATAAAAACAACCAGACCACATACAAATATCTATAAGCATAAATACTTGTCTGAGGCGGGAATCGAACCCGCTACCCTGTGTTTGGCAGTCCGGTATGGTGACCATTGTGCCAACTGGGTCGTCTATAGGTGTAAGTTGTGTGTTTATATATCAGCCAGTCAGTCAATCAGTAATTAAATTTTATATTTAGTATTCCGTTCATTCATAAAACACATTCATAATAATCAACTTTGAATCAGATTCACCGCTATAATAGGTGACTTAAGTTCACCTTGTCTAGACTTTCAAAACTTCAGTCTTGATCTAGATTATTTCGTACTAGTTTAATAGTGTTAGATACTGTCAGATTCAGAAATTATGTTTTTGATCTGAATTACACGTGTGAATTATTCATTGAATAAGTAAACACTTTGAAACAGTAACAAAATACATATCTACTATAGGCACAGGGTTATGAATAATCTTATACGTATACTAGCATTACCTCGCGTTTCACCCGCGTAAGTCCCGATCCCGTGGGAATAAAAAGCAGTTTATATCACTCCCAATTAATTAATGTATCCTCATACCAAGTTTTATCAATATCGGTCCAGTAGTTTCGGAGCCTATTCGTTACAAACAAAATCTTACGTCTTTATAATATTAGTATAGAAGTTTAAATATAGAAAATAGTACATTGCGATACAAGTATGGTAAATCGATGATTGCATAGAGGTGGTTTGTGAGGCGCGAGTGGAACGCGAGCGCGTTTTAAAAAGCCGGTATGCAATGATCATTAGCCACATGCGTATCGTACGACGTTTTTATCACAGTTAAAAAAAAAAATAAGTAAAGAAAAAACAAAACTCAATTTTTAATCATTTTTTAAGACGTTATTACGTAAAATTATCGTTCGTAAACCGACTTTATAGAAAACCATTTTTGCTGGAGTAAAAACTCTTTGTTGGTAACTACCTTTTTTATCCATCAAAACAGTAATATAGCCCAGATAAATTAAGAATGTTTCATCTACATAACATGTAAGTAGCAGTAAGATACGTATTTAACTTATCGGGATAACTTTATAACACTACTAGCTGCCCTCCGCGGTTTCACCCGCGTAACTCCCGATCCCGTGGGAATATCGGGATGTAAGCTATCCTATCTCTCAAGTTGGATCGAACTGCACATGGTGTGCGAATTTTATTATAATCGGTTAAGTGGTTTAGGAGTCCATTGAGGACAAACATTGTGACACGAGATTTATATATATTAAGAAGATAGTTGTATCATAGGTAATGTAAAACGCACGCGTGCATAATACGTTGGATCATGAGCCTAAAAGCGGTTTAATAAGATCCACTTTATGAGCAACTGTGATAAAAAAACATGTTAACGACATAATTTGTTTCTACTTCTATGCTTAAAACAGACTAAATATAAATTAACTCAAATTTTTTAATAGATAAATAGAAACCCCAACCCTATTTCCAACAAAACTTTTTTAATTTAAATACTAAATTAATACCCATAATTAAAGGTCTTTATTAAACAAAACAAAAGCAAATTCTGTATCGGCATATTCCACGAATACTTAAGGCCCTTGTACCTACTGGTATGGAACCGGAGCGTCCTTTGATCAGCATCTCGCTTGTTAGTTTAGGATCTTACAATTACCATCCTAACTGAAATTTACAATAAATATTCATTTCGTTATGCTCTGAGGCTTTAACAGTTCACAGACTTCCGGTCGCCCGATAGTTTATCACTACATAGTATAAAACAAAGTCGCTTTCTCTGTCCCTATATCCCTATGTATGCTTATCTTTAAAACTACGCAACGGATTTTGATGCGGTTTTTTTAATATATAGAGTGATTCAAGAGGAAGGTTTATATGTATAATACATGCATAATATAGCCGTGCGAAGCCGGAGCGGGTCGCTTGTTTAATAATAATTTAATAATAATAATTTAAGTTTATTTCAGAACAATTCCATATTTAAATCAAACCAAGTACAATTAAATTAAAATACAAATGTCATTAAATAAAATCATAAAATTAAAATACAAATGTCATTAAATAAAATCATAAAATTAAAATACAAATGTCAAATATCAATAGTCTTAAAATGAAAATACAAATGACAAATGTCAAAAATGTGTTTAAAGTAGGGTAAGATGGTATAAGAGTGCGCAGGAGATAAGAGTACGCATCTAACTTTATACCAGTTTAGTGTGACATTCATAACCAACGTCAGTTATATTTTGTTTCAAACTAGCTGGCTTCGCACGGCTATATTATGCATGTATTATACATATAAACCTTTCTCTTGCATCACTCTATCTATTAAAAAAACCGCATCAAAATCCGTTGCGTAGTCTTAAAGATTTAAGCATACAACGTACAAAGGGATATAGGGACAGAGAAAGCGACTTTGTTTTATACTATGTAGTGATAGTGATAGTGATAAAGTGAACAAGTTGGCGCTGCCAAAAAAAATGGAAATTGGTTTAAAAACTTGGATTCCACGTAAGTCAATAGATTCCTAACTATTTTGATGTAATTTTTTGCGTTTTGCATTGATTGCTGTCCTAAAACACTTTAACACAAATTTTCATATATTAAAAAAAAACATTAAAAAAAAACATTTGTTGCGTTCTCGCAACAAATGTTGTTTTTATTTTTTTTTATTTCTCTAGCTACGATATTTTAGTCTAAAGTCTCATTAAAAAAAAATGCGCACTCCTATACCATCTTACCGTACTAGCAGCGTTTCGCGGTTTCCCTCGCTTAACTCCCTATTTCGTGGGCAAATCGGGAAGTAGCCTGTAGGAAAAGCGGCGAAAATGTTACTAGAATAAAATTAGATAAATTATTATTCCATTGTTTTATAAATATTACAAGAAAAAGAATATTTAAATAAAGGTTCAAAAAATACACGTGATAAGGGAGGGGGGGGGGGTATCCTAAACCTCACCCATGGACGGCCCCAAACCTAGAATAACGGATATTTATAATATTTATTATGTTTTTCTATTTAGCCTGCCATCATAAGAACACACACTTATTTTATAGATGGAATTGTTCGAAGAAGTTCGGATGCCCTCTTCTCTAGCCCTTTTGACTTCTAACCTCTAGCCCGTTTGAGAACGAAAGGCATTGAACAGACTTTCTATCTCAAACGGGGCCCCCCCCGTTTGAGATAGAAAGTCTGTTCAAAGTCTGTTCAATGGGTTTTCAAATGAGAAATCCATTAAGTTCCATTAAGACAAAGGTCTTTAATCTTCACAAGGGACCTATCTTGTTTTACTTAACCAATAAATATATTTGCATAAGGTAAATAATTCCACTTAGGGTGAAAATAGCAATTTACAGCCCCAAGGGCGATGATGGGGTTGCCAACCGTAAGTAACTATAATTTTGTAATGAGTAAATTGTGTAACGTTAGTTTGTGGAAACTTCAAAGTGTTAAATAGTGTTGATTTACTTTATCAATCTAGTAGCTTCTACCCACGACTTCGCAGTTGAATTTTCTTTAATCTCTTTAAAATCAATCAATTTTAGCCTAACTACAGAATTTAATATTTGTAGGTTAATACTCTTTTAATACACTTCTTTTTTTTTCACGACCCAGTTGCCACAATGGTTACCATGCCGTACTGCCAAACACAGGGTTGCGGGTTCGATTCCCGCCACTGACCAGTATTTACGCTTAGATATTTGTCTGTGGTCTGAAGGCCAATTCTCGTAAATAACATTGTTTAAATTACATTTCAATATCATTTCGATTGCATTTCGATCAAAAATAATACCCTCAAAGTAGCTCAAAATACCCTCAAAGTTAGCTTTTTGTAAAAAAAAACTGACTTTAAGGGGTATCTTTTGCAATCGAAATGCAATCGGAATGATATTGAAATGTAATTTAAACAATGTTTTTTACGAGAATTGCCCTTTTGGTTGTTTCTATGTATTAAAAGTATATATTTACAAAAGAAAAGTATGTCAAAAGTCAAGCCAAATTTCTTTATTTCTTTAGATGCTTAATACATTAGTATAAAGACCACATGTAAGTAGTATATCCGTTGTCTAGCACCCATAACACAAGTCTAGTTACTTAGCTTGGGGCTAGATGGCAATGTGTGGAATGTCCTGCAATATTTACTTATTTATTTATATTACTACCTATTTATTTACTTATTTAGCAGATGAATCCGCGGAACAGATTTTTGTTGCTTTTTAGAATATCCCGTGGGAATATCAGAATAAAAAGCAGCCTATGTTACTCCAATTGAATCAGCCTATCCTCAGACAAAGTTTTAACTAAATCGGTCCAGTAGTTTCAGAGCCTATTACAAACAAAAAATCATTCTTTTTTATAATATTATTGTAGACTAGATTTCACCCGTGAATTCGGCTGCGTAGGGGTTAAAGTTTTCAATTCTTGGCCGATGCCTACGTCTTAATAGCTTTAGGTGTGACAAACAGTCCGATCTGATTTTATATTTACGGATATAATTTTATAAAAAAACGGAAGTTTGTTAGTAAGTCTATTCATTTTTCTTGGTAAAACTTGGCTCGACCGACTTAGATGAAAATGATCTAAATCGTATCATTTTTATCTAAGATATCCATGATATGGAAAAGGTGATCTTAGATCTTGGATTTTTGCGTGAGAAATGTATGAATGATTTGTCCTAATAAGTCAATTGCTGTAATTAGTTTATGTAGTCGTGTTAATTGATTTTAAATAAATAAATAGTTACTTTTCTTCTCGTTGAAATGGCGAAGCACAATAAGTATTATAGTAGGTACTTAACTAACTAATCCTATATTTTTTAAATCATTTAATACTTTATTTAATTTATTTAATGATAAGCATCGAGATCCATAATATCGTTCACGGGAAATAATCCTACTCAGTCTACCAATCGGAATTCTGATCAGAAAATAAGGAGTAACAAGGGTACAATAACCTAACAAACAAACAATAATCTACCAAAACCACTGTTACCATAAATTCATAAATGTCAAGAAAATAGGTACAAAATCAAAGAGATTGTTATCATAAATTCATATAAGTCAGAATAAATGGGCAAAAAACCAACATCGAGATAATATATTTCACTAAAAATTGTAATGTCATACGCCTGGTTCTGTCAACTTTACCCTCCATTTGTAAAATTATGCTAATAATCCATAAAGTTTGGAAATAATATGTTAATGAACGTATAAGTAACATAAAAATTCATGATTTATGTAACATAGAAAACCATGAGGAAAATAATAAATTCAAATTTTATTTGGATTGCTTCAAACCATCCGACATGCTGAAAGACGTTCAAATGAGGTATGTCAAAAAGACGCTATGAAATATTAATTTTAATTTCAGTACATGTAACTGAATAAACCATTTAATATTTTTCGAATTTCGAACAAAAAACGAGGCCCCGAAAAACGACCGTTGAGCTTTCATAAATGAAATGTCAATGTCATTTCATTCAAATTTCATTTAAAGATAAAGTTCGAAAAAATTTCAATTTCAGTACATGTAACTGAGTATACCATTTAATATTGTTTAAATTTCGAACAAAAAATTAAGCCCCGAAAAACGACCGTTGAGCTTTCATAAAAGGAATGTCAATGTCAACTCCAACGATGTCATTTCATTAAAATGGTTGTAGAAAAAGTTCGATATTAAAAATGTTTTACAAACAAAATCCAGCTTATGTTATGCGAAAGATCCATCAAGTAATCGAAGTTTAACGTCGAAAGATGCATCATTTACCATTATTCCGGACCATCAAACAGGCCTACCGCCGATCTCGTTCCAGCATCGACACCACACAAAGCACATAATGCGACTACCTCGCAGAATAACTCGTCTTTCACATCAAATATGCACTAAAACACACACACGGGATGCTTATTGGTAAGCTTTTTCGAAAATAGAACGCGTGGAGTTCGTCACGGAGCGCGGTTGGTCGAGTACTGCCGCTACGTCGCTACGAACGTACCCGAGGTTAGGCGGGAAAAGCCGAGGCTGCGCTCGGGGTGCTGGCTGAAATTTCGCTCAGCCTTTCATATTTTATATCGGTTGGGACGAGAGAACGGAATTACAGAGTTTGCTTGGATAGGTTTTTATAGCGAAGCGGAACCGAGCGGCTGTCGGCCATTCTATTTTGAAGGTATTTTTTCCAAGTCGGGCGATATACTGTGGATTTTTTTCTCATTGTTTGTTTTACACTCGACGCTTAGTTCGTGTGATTTTAATAAGGGGCGTCGGAATGATGCTCGTTTTCAATGTTACCGAATGAATTGACGCGTTTAACTTTAATGCGACCGTGTTTTCTAAATAATAATTGTTCCGTTTATAGGTAGGTACCTAACCTACGCTAGCTGTGAAAATTGTTTGTTCAAGTTTTTACGCTTATGTTTTGTTATAGAATTAGGTAATAAACCCGCTCATTGAATGAATGTTATTGTTGTCATACCTTTGTTGTTTTTGTACAAGGATATTATTATTAAAGACATTGTCTTTTTGTAGGATTCCACAGTGAGAATTTTGTATTCTATGAAAATGGCGCGAAAGTTAACGAAACAGGTTATTTTCAGTCTCGTGAAAATAATGATTGTAATAAAGCATCATTTTCGAAGTCCGATCTGGAGTTTGTCTAAAGTTCAACAATGATTATGCTCATTAATATAATTACCTAGATGTAAGGCCGAATTAATTAACATTTTCTTTGACAATTTTGCTGTAAAAAAGAGATCTTTAAAAAATGTCACTTTTACCCTCGCGCTCTGTTGGCTACATATAGGTTATTGATATATTTGACAGTAATAGAATAAATTGAACAATGTCACTTTATAATTCCATAACTAAAATTGTTTTTTTTTTTTTTCACACAAAATAGTTTTGCATTTGACCTCATCTCACCTGATGGGAAGCGAAGGAGGAGGTCGAGGATGTAGCATGCTCGTGTAGAAGGTACCTATCAAATTCAATTTATCTTAAAAATCTGTTAAATGTTATAAAGCTAAAGAGTTTGTTTGTTTGAACGGGCTAATCTCAAGAACTACTGGTTCGAATTGAAAAAAAATTTTTGTTTTGGATAGTCTATAAGCTACTTTTCAAATTGATATTCTCACGGGATCGGGACTTAGGCCGCTTGTAGACGTCCGTTTTTTAACGGACCGTGTTTTTTGCCGGATTTGCGGTGGTGTATAAATTATAATGAATGTGTGTACATGCACCGGACAATTGTTCGCCGGACCGATGTCCGGTGCATGTACACACATTCATTATAATTCATACACCACCGCAAATCTGGCAAAAAACACGGTCCGTTAAAAAACGGACGTCTACAAGCGCTCGGTGTAACCTCAAAGCACAGCTAATGAATTGATAAATCTAAAAATCAAATCAAAGTTTTGCAGTTTTCCTTAAGGTGAAAGGGTACCTGCGCGCTCGCCATACAAACGTAGTCGACTGTTTCCTCCCTGGATAATGACACTAGAGCAAATATTTTTGTGCCATAAAACCTATAACTGCCATGACTATGCCCCTATGTTTTGATTTTTTCTTTTTCTAATTAACATAGAAATTAAAAAAAAAAAAAAAAAAAAAAAAAAAAAAAAAAAAAATAGGTGCATGGTCGTGGCAGTTATAAGTTTTATGCACCAAAACTATTTTCTCTAGTGTCATTATCCAGGGAGAAAACAGTCGTGTTATAGTTTGTATGGAGAAAGCCCCTGGTACCCTTTCCTCTTAAAACTGCCCTTAAAAGATCTTAGAACATTATGTACCGAGTTGGAAGCCAAATATTAAATATTATAATTATGAATAGGTACTTACACACGCATGTTACCTAACTTATTACAAACATACCTACCTATATCAAGTTTGTCATTAAAAGTTGCTAAGCCGAAGTTTGTGTCTTCAGAGATTCGTACTTCGCTTATACTGAATTTTGTAACTTGTTTTCTATGTAAAGGGAGATGTATGTTGAATTTAAAGGTCTCCGTCGACTATGTGATGTTAAGGAAATGAGAGGATTTTCCAAAGCACTAATTGACATTGCTCATAAGAGAAAAGGGTACCGGGGGCTTTCTCCATACAAACTATTACAAACGTAGTCGACTATTTTCTCCCTGGATAATGACACGATAGAGCAAATATTTTTGGAGCATAAATCTTATAACTGCCATGACCATGCCCCATATTATTATTTTCTTAAATAAGATTTAAAATAAGTAATTAGAAAATGAAAAAAAAAACAAATAATAGGGGCATGGTCATGGCAGTTATAGGTTTTATGGTACAAAAATATTCCAAATCTTGGCTTCCGATACTAAAAAATATTTGCTCTAGTGTCATTATCCAGGGAAAAATAGTCGACTACATTTGTAATAGTTTGTATGGAAAGAGCCCCCGGTACCTTTTCCTCTTAAGAGATGCCATTGCACCCTATTCTATGCCACTTGCTGAACAAACTCTTGGGGGAGGAAGATATTGAAAAGATTTCTATAACCAACCAAGAGAGAAGATGGTTCAAAGAGAGTAAGAAAGCATGTGGAGTTAGAGGATCTTGTGGCTGAGCCTTATATCATCGGCGAGACTAAATCGATCCAACTTCGCTGGCTTGGCCACATTGAGAGAAGGTAGGAGGATTGAGCGGTCAAAAGGGCTTTTATTGCTGTATTTTTAACCGCGTATGGCCAATTCTCGCAAATAATATTGTTTAAATTACATTGCAGATTTCGATTGCAAAAGATACCTATCTACCCTCAAAGTCTTAAAGGGTATTTTGAGCTACTGCGAGGGTATTTTTTGTGATCGAAATGCAATCGAAATGATATTCAAATGTAATTTGTACAATGTTATTTACGTGAATTTGCCTTTTTTTATTTTATTTTTGATCTTATTCAGCCGTGAATTATCTGAAAAAAACGTAGTAAGTCGTGTGAACGATAGATAAGACTACTATTTTGAAAATTGACTCTTCAAATACGTACTAAAAATCTCTTGTACCTACATGGTGGAGTATCTAGAACACTGACGGGTGTTTTAGTAGGTACGGCCGGCTAGACAACAATCTTTCTAGTTGAGTAGGTTCCACTACTATCTCGACCTCACCCGAAAAAGCAGCAGCATTTTAACCCATTGATAAATAAAAAATTGATAACCTAAGGCCGGTTCAGCAATTTTTATCCTCATATTCCTTATTTCATCTATAAAATATCTTTTAAACAGCGACCGTAGAGGTGCGACACTTCACGTTGCTTGTAACGCCGGTCACAAATGTCTTAATAAACAAATTGTGTGCTGAGGATGATAAAGGCAGAGCAGCGTGTTAGTGGCACAATTCATGCTTTTGAGACAGCCGTTGCTCTAACCATGCATTATCGTGTGATAATACACTTCAGACCGTCATTCATTCCTTCATTCATACCATCCAAAGGACTTTCTCCAAGAGTTCGATCTTCAGAATTCTTCAGCAATTTTATTGACTACTAGCAGCGCTCCGCGCTTTCAACCGCTCCATCTATGAGAATATCGGGATGAAAAGTAGCCTATGTTACTCCAAATAAATCAATGTTTCATCAAAATCGGTCCCGTAGTTTCGGAACTAATGCTTTACAAACAAACAAATAACAAAAAAATCTTTCCTCTTTATAATATTTAAATATAAAAACACAAGTATACGTGCAAAATAGGTATAGATAGGTCTATTTAAAATTTTAGATTTGTGACAATCATTGTTGAATCGGGATTTTTATAGATTGTTTAACCTAAGCAGGTCGGTATTGTTTATTGTTTATTATACGGGTAGTTCTCTCAGAACAATAACTAAAGCATATAACAGTTATCGGTCACATTTTGTCCACAGATTCACAATGACAATTGTTATGCTCTGGAATAATATGCATAATTCTTAAAAACATATTATTGTTTTACTGGTAGGTTTTACAATAATTATGTTCTTTATCTTTTAATCATGTGTTAGCTTTAAGGTTAAAATGTATGGATTTCGATCTGACTAGAACTAGACTGAAAAACAATGTTCGTACGAGTCATAAAATAAATAAATAATAAATATTGCAAGACATTCCACACATCGCCATCTAGCCCCAAGCTAAGTTACTAGACTTGTGTTATAGGTGCTAGACAACGGATATACTACTTATATATACTTTTGTAAACCACACCATAGACAAATATCTAAGCCATAGATATAGAAATAATAAGCATAAATACTTGTCTGAGGCGGGAATTGAACCTGCAACCCGGTGTTTGAGTCCGGCATGTTGACCATTGTCCCAACTGGGTCGTCAGCGCATCAAAAGAGCGACCGGGCTATTCCTTGACATGATTTCCTTCTATTGTCCTACAGTCGCTAGCCGCTTCATTGTGAGAAGGGTCCGAAGCAATGTAGATTAGAAAGTATGTCAGATTGTTTGATAAACTTTTTAACATAATAATGGGGAAACAGGTGGTGTTGTATTATTAGGAAATTTCGAAAACTTTAGTAATGTAATAACAGTCATCTTTTTTTGTCAGTCGAGGTACAATTATTTTTTAAAAGACTATAAGTAAGTATATACCTTTTATTATAAAACTGCTCCGACTTCGCACGGCTATATTATGCATGTATTATACATATAAACCTTCTTCTTGAATAATGAATAAATCTATTAAAAGAAACAGCATCAAAATCTGTTGCGTAGTTTTAAAGATCTACCTAAGCATGCATAGGGACAGACATCGGAAAGTGACTTTTTTTTTATACTAGGTAATTAAGATACTAAGACAAACTGAATAAGAGTAATATTGAAATTATCCGCATCGCATCGACAAATAGCGTTTGCAGCTTTCCATGACCACGATCAGTGCAACTCGATTGAAACTTTGGGTGCGTTCCTAACTATTAAAATGACTAGTAGTTGTGACGCGATTCAGGGCATAAGTCTACATCGGTTTTCTCAGGATTTAAAAGTTGAAAGTAGAAAAAAATAATATGAAGAGGTACGGTCGGCAACAAAAGTAGCGAACCAATTATTAAAACGTCTTTATAAATCAAGCAATCAAAACAGTCTTGCTTGATTTAAATTACTTTAATTTTAAATAATAGCTTTAATAAAATAAATTTATTAATAACTCAAACAATAGCTATTTAAAAACTCTACGGTGAGCCTCCACTTTTGTTTCCTGATGCCACATTAAACACATGCTCTTACGGTTAAGGAAAACATCGCGGAAAAAACTGCATGGATAAAAAATAAAGCTACACAAAAAGGACGGCTTGCTAACCGAGTTTGCGAAAGAAAATTACAGTTTTTTTTTCTTTTTCACTTCACACCGCACCGTGATTCCTATTTGGGAGAAATCAACGCGTAAATTGAGTTAAAGTTTTAACTACGGATGTCATTCAGGAAATAAGAAGGAAATAAGGAAGAGATTTACATTGGAGATAATGAAGTTGTTTGTTTGAATCGAGTTTTTTTTGTACCCAGTACCTACTGTTAAGAAGGTAAAGTCAGCAGAAAAATTAATAAAGATTTTTTTTTTTACATATGATAGGTCAGCGTTTGGTCACTATCACACCTGCCTGATGGTAGGTGACGATGCGGCCTAGGATGTAACACGCCTTCCTAGAAGATACCTATTCACTCGCGACTTGAAGACCCCCAAATTGTACACGTCAGGAAAGACAGACGCAGGCAACCGAACCCATTCCCTTGCAGTACGAATAAGGAATGACGAAGCAAAGTGCTTAGTGCGAACGTCTGGTATGTCCGACATTAATCGGTGCCGCACACCAGTCTGCCTGGTTGGATGATTTATACAGAGTCAGGAAGTTTTTAATCCATGCTATTTGGGGTGCTGTAGTGCCTGGGACATTATATTGGATGGAGTAGGCTTACTCAGAACCTATACATCCTCCAGTGTAGCCGACTGTATCCAGAGAAAATAACTCGTCAATAATAGGTATGTCTGAAGCCAACCAAGCCACGGGTGTCATAAAGATGTGTTCCTTCACCGTAAGAGCAATGAGCGTTTTGTGCAAAAATCAGGAACGACAGTGTATGTGTGAATACGCTCTTACTAGCTACATACGTCATCATCGATTAAAAACGACATAAAGGGATTGGAATCAGTTGCCTGCGGCCATAAAGTCGTCAAATCGCGAGTGAATAAGTATATTCTAGAAAAACATTCTAAATCTCAGACTTCATTATCACCTACTACGCGGGTTTGATAGTGGTCAACGCTGACCTTTCATATGTAAAACAAACCTGTAAAACGGACGGGTAATCAATTTAGAAATTTTGAATTTTATCATTTAATTTTGCTGCTGACTGTACATCTGTACCACACCTTGTTTCTAACTTATTAAGGTTATTATGAAGTCAAGCAAGATTGACTGTGACTCGTGAGATAGCTCGGGATAGCGTTGTCTCAATTCTGAGATATAGAGTTAAAACACGAAAGAAATTCACGGCATACTATGAGCGGCAGATTTATTTCATTACAATTTCTACTTAAACTTACCTATACCACACCTATACTACTTAAATAGTACATTGTTACCCTAGGTGTGGAAGTCACTCATTGAGTCCCGAGACGGAGTTTGGCTATACGCTAATAGTTCGAGGGACTAAATGAGTCTTTCACCCGAGGTAAACACTGTGCTTTTCATTACGAATAATACATAAAATTCTTCCTAACAATGAGAGTGAATGAGAGACTCCATACTACCTGATCATCTTCCAAGGTTAGGACCAAAGAGGTTATATATATGTCGCAGATTTAGCAACGCCATCTGTTAGCGCGCCGCAGAGTTAGCAGCGCCATCTGTTTTCGTGCATAGAAACTTCGTTAATTCAGTGTACGTTTCGAAGTACTTTGAAATAATAAAAGTTGTGAAACGACTGGCTCCTGCGTCATGAGAGGCGGGGCTATGACGCTAAGCAACAGGATAAAAAGAGCTGTAGGCTCGTGTTCGGGGCAGTCTGCTGCTGGTCGTCGCCGTGCCTATATAGTGCCTGGCGCGCGGCTATTATTGTAATCTCGATTAATCGGACGGATCCCTGGGTATTTTGTAAGTGTGATTGTTGATCGTGATGAATTAAATATTGAGCAGAGTATCTGAATTCTTATTTTAATTGTTTACGATGAGTGACGTGGAGTCAGGCTCGGAATCATTCGCCAACGCTCGGCCCCCCTGCGACATATATTATGTAGTGTTATTCTTTGGTGTTACTTAAAGCAAGGAGGTTAGGTTTTTGAAGTTCCTAATGCGTAATGATACTGATACTGGCAACATGCACATTGCACAAGCCGTGCGAAGCCATAATTTGACATGACAGCTGTCAGTGAAAGCGATTTCCCCTAGGGCTGGCAGTTTTATTTTCTACACGCTCTTCAGGCATCTTTAGACCTACTTTCGGAGTATGAGTAGGTAATGAAATAGTACATTGTTATCCTAGGTGTGAAAGTCATTCATTACAAGTCCCGAGACGGAGTTTGGCGCCCGAGCGTAGCGAGGGCGCTAATAGTTCGAGGGACTTAATGAGTCTTTCACCCGAGGTAAACACTGTGCTTTTCATTACGAATAATACATAAAATTCTTCCTAACAACGAGATTGGATGAGAGACTCCATACTACCTGATCCTCTTACAAGGTTAGGACCAAAGAGGTTATATACATGTAGTGTTATTCTTTGGTGCTACCTAAAGCAAGGAGGTTAGGTTTTGAAGTTCCTAATGTATAATGATACTGATACTGGCTATATGCACATTGCACAAGTCGTGCGAAGCCATAATTTGACATGACAGCTGTCAGTGAAAGTGAAAAGCCCTAGGGCTGGAAGTTTTATTTTCTACACGCTCTTCAGGCATATTTAGACCTACTTTCGGAGTATGAGTAATGAAAACATATTTGCTTTATTGTCAATTTGAAAAACCATTCATCTGTTTTTTTTTTCTTGTTTTTTGTCACGAATATCAAAGTTTTTTTTAAACCTTTAAATGGCCCTAATTAACTGGAGGTACCTTAGTAGATTTATATGGTTATAAATACCCCCTTATATATCAGAAGGACCTCAAGCAAAAATGACCTACCTAGGTACATAACAAAATGGCTTAGTACCAAAAAACACCACCATTTTCATGAATTTCATGCAGAAAGATGTTAATCTTCACAAATTTTATTTTTTTACGTTTAAAAATTAGGTACTTGTTGCATGCCAGCAATGAGTAAATTGTTGTTACTTAATTTTTGAAACTATCTAACGTTCTTATTCTTATGCACGGTAGGCTAAACCAATTTCTAACAATGCTTTTTATTCTAATACTAGCAGCGCTCCGCGGTTTCACCCGCGTAACTCCCTATCCCGTAGGAATATCAAAATATAAAATAACCTATAGCCTTCCTCGAAAAATGGACTAAACGACACATAAATATTTTTTCAATTCGAACCAGTAGTTCCTGAGATTAGCGCGTTCAAAGAGACAAACTCTTCAGCTTTATAATATTAGTATAGATATGCGTGACTTTTGTGAGGGAAATAGGCCGCCGTCTGAGGGACCGAGGTTTTGACTACCGCTCCGGATCGTTCTTGGTGCAAAGGTTAGCCGTCGCCATACAAAGAGGTAACGCGGCCAGTAATCTCGGCTCCTTTGCACCGGGTGCGGTCAGGGGCGGTTTGTTTGAATGACGCTTAATTTTTATTTAATATTAATTAATTTTTTTTAATAATATTTAATTAAAAATTTAGTCTTTAAGATTCCTTTGTTGCCTGAAATAAATAAATTAATTTTAATTATTAACATTAAATAGATTATTAGTATAGATATGTATTGATTACTTGTGAGTTCTCGATATGCGGTGCGAGTACGTATTTTCAAAGATGACCCGTATCGTGCGATAGTAAGAGTTTAAGTTCGGACGTAATTGCCTTCATTTTGCTTTCAAATAATGTTGCGGGCCGTAACGTTATTACCCCCTTTATCCTTCACAAAATGAAATAAATTTGGTCTCATTTAATTCATTGCATCTTGTTCTAGGTTTATACTTTTTTCTATTTTGGTAATCCAGTTTAGTCTATTAAAAAACAATTGAAAGGCTCGATGAAGTTTTTAAGTCAAAAATATAGATAACTAGCGACCCGCCCCGGCTTCGCACGGCTATATTATGCATGTATTATACATATAAACCTTCCTCTTGAATCACTCTATCTATTTAAAAAAAAACATCAAAATCCGTTGCGTAGTTTTAAAGATTTATGCAGTCAAAGGGAAATAGGGACAGAAAAAGCGACTTTGTTTTATATTATGTAGTGATTCAGATACTAATAACTTTTATCTTAGGCAATATTTCTTTAAAATAAAAACGATTAAACCTAGTTTTCCATTAGATTTAGAACATTTTCAAAAATTATCAAAATAGGCCTTCATTTATGGGGGGGAAAACGTTACCGCTTTTAATATGGAAATTTACAGCCTCACACTGGTCTTAATAAATTAATCCTGGTCAGCCGTGCACCAATAGATTTTACTTACGAATTTTTGTGCGCTAATTTGTATTGCTCATAGCGTGAAGGAAAACATCGTGATGAAACCCGCGGCTTAGCTGTC
Organism: Idaea aversata; assembly: GCA_907269075.1. Lineage (NCBI taxonomy): Eukaryota > Metazoa > Arthropoda > Insecta > Lepidoptera > Geometridae > Idaea > Idaea aversata. Next base: position 11,986,634 of record OU026101.1, read on the forward strand.
TTCAGACGTAAGTATTGATGAGTTCTTTCTCAAGACACGGTCGACGAAGGTTAGATGTTAGATATTATTAGATGATGGGCAAGCTACTCCATCCTCACGCAAAAAGGACCTAACTACTTTTTTTATTTTTATTGTGTCCTTAGCTTAGTGTAATAATATGGGTTAAACCTGAAATAAACATTATTCATTTATTTATTTAAAGCGATTTTGTACATTTTAATAGTAGATTAAACGAAATATCACAGTTGCTCATAAAGTGTATCTTATTGAACCGCTTTTAGGCTCATAATACAACGTATTACGCACGCGTTTTACTTTACCATAACGCACTAGTGGTGTAAAGTTATCCTGAAAAGTTAAATTCGTATGTTGCTGCAAATTAAATAAATAAATATTTCAGGACATATTACACATCGCCATCCAGCCCCAAGCTAAGCAACTTAATGCTTGTGTTATGGGTGCCAGATAACGGATAAACTACTTATATACTTTTTTTTTTTGTTTTTTTTTTTTTTGTTTTTTTTTTAAATATATACATATTATACATATAGGAAACACCCAGAACCAGAAACAAGAATTTATGGTCAGCATAAATACTTGTTCCCGGCGGGAATCGAACCCGCAACCTTCTGCGTCGCAGTCGGGTGTTCGCTCGACGCGCCACAGAGGTCTACATGTTATGTAGATGAAACATTCTTAATTTAACTGGGTTATACTGTTTTAATGTATAAAAAGGTAGGTACAGTTATGGGTCATATTATGTAAATGATCAGTTTGCTATATCAACAAGTATTGGAGTTACGACCCTCTTCTAAAAGACGACACACAAACTTAAATACTTGAATGAGTACTTTTACTCAGTGTGATTATTATTTTCAACATGTTAGCTAAGTCTTTAGTTGTGTGAGTGGTATAAGCCGCCACGCCAACCGACATGGGTACGTTGTTATAATGTTCAAATAGTGCTGCACAGGATTGTAAACGTTACGGTGGGCAGAGACTTTTGACCGTGGATTGTACCAACAAAGAGTTTTTAAGTCAGCAAAAATGGTTGTCAGTGAAGTCGGTTTACGAACGATAATTATTTGTAGACATTGATGTCAAAGGAAACTAAGTCGTATTTTGCGTCATTTGTATAGCCCATGACGCGGCATCTTAGTTTCACATTTATTTTATTCCAGTTAAACTTCAATTTAGTTGTGATCTTGTTGTTTGTTTGTTTCATTAGTTCTGTTCTTAATTGTTGTTATTGTGTTGTTCCGTTATTGTTTATTGTTGGAATGTGAAATTGTAATTTTGTTAAAATTGACGGCTATAGATAAATATACCTACACTAATATTATAAAGACGAAATATTACTTGTTGTATTTGTTAAAAATTTTGACTTGAACTCTTTTAAAACTATTTTATTAGTTTATTAAGGAAATAACCGCGTTTATTAAGGTTTTCTTTAACCTGATGACGCTTCGAAAGCTGTGCAGCTTCCATGGTCGCCGGCACACTAAAATGCCATTAGTCTTATAAAATAATTTTCAATTCATAGTAATTATTTTCCCGGTTAGCGTAGGTTTTATTGTTATTTCTCTTGCCTCGACGACGTTTCAACTATGTTACAATAGTCATGGTCACGAGGAGATTGGAGCAGTGACGAGCGTTGTTATCTTATGCTGATAGTTGAGAGTTGTAACAAATTTTTTCTACATTAAAATATTGTTCTTATGTTTTATTTTTGCAAAATAAATATAGGATTATTTTTCTCTTCAATAAAAGAGACGCGACGACCTGAGTGTACATTTTACCGGAAAAAATATAAAACTTCCAAGGAGTGAGCGATCAAATATGACCTGTGACGTAATCGATTTGAAATTTGTAATAAACATTTGCGACTTACAAAGTAAGTATAAAACTGACAAAAAGCCAATTCTAGCCATTCTCCTTAAAATATCACATTTTAGACACCACACGTTTTTTTTAAATCCACTGAACAAACAATGTTATTATTAAACATAACATTACCCTGAATCACATAACAGCGAACCAAAAAATATGCTAATACGCAACAAGAAACAAAAATTAGGAAGTGTTTTTATAAAAGGGCCCGATAACCTAAAGATACAAAATATCTTTTTGTATCTAAAACGATAGATGTAACATCTATGTGTCTAAAATAGTCACATCCGACAAATGCTCCATTTTAAATAAACCTTTAAAGTATAAGTTTAATAAAATTAATTTTATCATATTTTTGCATTAAATCTATCTATTTAAATAAGATTTTCTTAATAATTTATTCTTGTATTTTTACCTTGGCCTTTGTTCAAAATAATTGTAATCTTGACCTTGGTGAGCATAATTACAAAAAAATAAGAACCTTCATTAGTTTACTATGTCTTCTCATTGGTGTGTTCCTAAGACACTAATCCTAACTTAGTTCTGACGACGATTCAATGTGGTTTCATATGAATGATTCCATATTATCAGAATCGTAGTAAAAATTTTTTTATTTTGTGTGTAATTTCATATTAAAACCGACATTTAATAATAATAGCTAAATAAAAAACATAAAAAAATAATTAGATTGAAATTCACAACGAAATACTAACCTTTTACGTGAAGTCGGAATCATCCACAAAATAAAATCCAATTTGCATTAAAAAAGTGAATAGTTACTTTATTTTATACTATGTTGTGTGATAGTGATAGTTTTGACTACCGCTCCGGATCGTTCTCGGTGCAAAGGTTAGCCGTCGCCATACAAAGAGGTAACGCGGCCAGTATTCTCGGCTCCTTTGCACCGGGTGCGGTCAGGAGCGGTTTATTTGAATGACGCTTAATTTTTATTTTAAATTATGTCAAAAGTATTGTATTATTTGCATTACGATTCGTCTTTGAAAGTAATAATTTTAGATCTACTAAAACACATTTTCTTTAGCAAAACTTTAATAAAAGTGCCAGTTACATCTCAGTCCATTTTAAGGTTATCTTCATACCGGATATCCGTGAAATTAAAAGTTATATTTAGATTTGTAACTAAAATATTTTTTTCGCTGATTTGTTTAATTAATCGTATTTTATGACGTAGTTGTTATTAATGAAGAAACTCATAGAAAGAAGTTAATGTTCTCTCTAATCCACTGAAATTTAAATATCTTTGCGATCCCCATCCAATCTCGAAGAAAATGCCTAAACCGGTCCTTTTTGGTACAATTTTAATATAACACTGCGATAATATTTTCAGCAATATAAGGGTTTTACCGTTCAAAACCAATGACCTGAAAAAGCCGAGAAAGCCTTCGTGAATAGATTTTTTAACGGGCACGTAGCCGATGTTTGTTTTAGTATAAATGAATTGAATAGTGGGACTAAAAACTGTTTGATTAATTTTTTTTTTGTGATCTAAATATAAAACTGCGCCTTTGTTTGATTAAGTTATTTTTTCTGTGATCAAATTTTTTTTTAAAACGCGCCTTAGCCAGCGACCTCGATCACAAATAAGAGTTTAATTTTCCAAATCTTTTTTTAGCGGATGCCTACGTCATCATAGCTATCGGAACTTATGTCAGTCAGTTATTCACAATTTGGAATTTTATATTTAACAAAAAATAAAAAATTTAAAGCCTATTAAAATATACAAAAAATCCTATTAAAACCGTCGCATATAACAAAATTAACATTGCGTATTTTTCCAATTAATATTATTTTTTATGAATTTTTGGGCATCCCGTTCAACATACGCTTAAGGTAAATTTAAAGACACCTACAGCTGTGTCAAAACTCGACTTGTTTAAGCACATCATCTGGCACTTGTTCTAAATAAACTCCCAAGTCACAACAAACATAGTCGTTTAGAAACAGTTTAATTTAAATTCGTATCAAGTTGCCTGTTTATCAGGATGCTTAAATTTGCATTCTACATTTCGCTCTATCTAAGACTATGTACTGTCACATACAAAAGTAAGTAACTTACAGTAAGACAAAAGCTATTGGGACTTTTATTAGGGAGAGTGACTTAAGACAGCGTGAGGGTGTAAATTTCCATACAAAAAGCGGTAACGTTTCCCCCCCTATAAACGAAGTCCGATTTTGATAATTTTTGAAAATGTTCTAGATCTAATGGAAAACTAGGTTTAACCGTTTTTATTTTAAAGAAATATTGCCTAAGATAAAAGTTATTAGTATCTGAATATCTATATTTTTTAACTTAAAAACTTCATCGAGCGTTTAAATTGTTTTTTAATATAGTAAACTGAATTACCAAAAAAACCGTATAAACGTTATAGAATAAGATGCAGTGAATTAAATGAGACCAAAATTTCACTTTGTGAAGGATAAAGGGGGTAAAAACGTTACGGCCCGCAACATTATTTGAAAGCAAAATGAAGGCAATTACGTCCGAACTTAAACTCTGTCTATCGCACGATACGGTTCATTTTTGAAAATACCTACTCGCGCCGCGTATAGAAAACTCATGATTCTCTTAAGGTCGCTGCATATGTAACGGGATAAAAACCTCGGACGGAACGGGGACGTGACGTGCATTATTCATAAAATGTTCGTGGACTTTAAACATACCTAACGTGATCTTTCCCGTGCCGGACGGAACGTGACAATTTCTTGACAGCGTTTCATATAAAAAATATCACGTTCTGTCCGGCACGGAAAAAATCCCGTTACGAATAAAGATTACATTATTACGACGACCCAGTTGGCACAATGGTCACCATGCCGGACTGCCAAGCACAGGGTTGCGGTTTCGATTCCCGTCTCAGACATGTATTTATGCTTAGATATTTATCTGTGGTCTGGTTGTTTCTATGTATTATAAGTATATATTTACAAAAGAAAAGTATATAAGTAGTAATATCCGTTGTCTAGCACCCATAACACAAGTCTAGTTACTTAGCTTGGGGCTAGATGGCGATGTGTGGAATGTCCTGCAATATTTATTATTTATTATTATTATTTCCCAATATTATTTTGAGCTTAAAAAAATGTATTAAAGTCAGGATTTTAAACCAACATGGTTATACTTACTACTGAAGTACCTATTGAAGTTAAATCAAATCAAATCAAATCAAATCAAAAAAAAATATTTCTTTGGATGCATAATACCTTAAAAGTATAATAGACCACTTAAAAACGTCTTAAAAAAAATATATTTTTTAAAAATTATTGAGAACTACCTATTGAAGTTATTGAAAACGAGATATTTGCAATATTATTTATTTCCATTTTATAAATCTCGACTATTTCAGCACTGTTGCAAGTTTAATTTTCACTACACAAAAAACATGGCTTGCAAATATACTTTTTACCTTTATAAATAACTTTTTTAGTAAATGAAAATTGTAAAACTAAAATATCATAAAAGCATTTATAAAAACTTCTATATATATATAAATCTCGTGTCACAATGTTTGTCCTCAATGGACTCCTAAACCACTTAACCGATTATAATAAAATTCGCACACCATGTGCAGTTCGATCCAACTTGAGAGATAGGATAGCTTACATCCCGATATTCCCACGGGATCGGGAGTTACGCGGGTGAAACCGCGGAGGGCAGCTAGTAATAATATAAAATTTAAAGTCCTGGCTGACTGATGCATCAACGCACAACTCAAACAATGGACGCTTTTTAGCCTGATGAGTAATAAAATATATAAAATACTAGCTGCGCCCCGCGGTTCCACCCGCGTAAGTCCGGATCCCGTGGAAATATCGGGATAAAAATCTGCCTATGTGTTAATCCAGGTCTCCAGCTATCTAGACACCGAATTTAATAGCAATCGGTCCAGTAGTTTTTGCGTGAAGAAGTAACAAACATACAGACACACACACAAACTTTCACATTTATAATATTAGCAGTAAGTAGGATAGGACTAGCTGTCCCAGAAAACGTTCTTTTGCCATTTCCAAAAAAAAAACAATAGATGTTGTTCGACTCTCAGACCTAACGAAAATACACAAAAATTTCATAAAAATCAGCTTAGCCGTTTAGTTGGACATAGGTAACTATCACTGCAACACGAAAATTTTATAATATTACTAGCTGCGCCCCGCGCGCGGTTTCACTCGCGTAACAATTTTCTGCGCGACTTTCTTAATTTTTTCGTTCACAAAAACCTTCTCCTGACAATAACAAACACAACAAAAAAAGAATTGGCCAAATTGGTCCAGGCGTTGTTGAGTTATGCGCTTACCAACACATTTTGCGATTCATTTTTATATTATAGAAGATATTATAGGGATTGGTAGCTATCATGACGTAGGCTAAGAAAGGATTTTGAAGAATTCAACCGAAGATTTTTTTTTTACTGTTGTTAATTTCGTTTTATGTAATTATCACTACAGTATAAAAATAATAAAGTCACTTTTCGCCGTCCCTATGTCCCTATGTCCCTCCAACTGGGCCGTGGGGCGGCGGCGTAAGAATATCGACCCCTCCAACTCAGCCCATGGATGTCGTAAGAGGCGACTAAGGGTTTCTACCAGAGGAAGGGCAGCAGCTTCCTTCTGAGTATTTACTACCTAACTGCGATCACCAATCCGCCTGCCAAGCGTGGTGATTATGGCAAAACCCCCCCTTACATGACGGATGGCGTCGTATGGGGGAGGCCTATGTCCAGCAGTAGACGTGTATGGGCTGACATGATGATGATGATGATGTCCCTATGTACGCTTAGATCTTTAAAACTACGCAACGGATTTTGATGCGGTTTTTTTTAGTAGATAAAGTGATTCAAGGGAAAGGTTTATATGTATAATACATGCATAATATAGCCGTGCGAAGCCGGAGCGGGGCGTTAGGTATAAGTAAGTATCCTTGTAATTTGTAATTTTGACATTTAATTAGATATCCAATATATTAAATTCAGATTGCAGAATCCAACCTTTACGTGGACGAAGTCGCATAAACTATTTGCAGATAACTTGATTATTGCAACCAACTAAGATAAGACAAAATCAAGCGATAGCTTTTGTCGGTGACTGTACCTAGTCTATCTTTGTTAGTACCTACTCCAGCTGAACTGAATTGAGCTCTAAAGAAATTTGATTCAGTAATTACAAGAGGAAATCTCTCAGACTTCCGGATGTGTCGCTACGTCTTATGAATAATGAACAATGTCTGAAGATGTCCTCTTGTATTCTAAATGGAATATTCGTTGTAAACAATGATCGACGAAGCAAGAGGAATTCCGAGTGGGATACGCTGAGGCAGCAGTAGTCAGCTTAAGTACAGCTTAAGCAGCGATATAGTACACTTTGAAATCTTCAGCGCGACTGAAGATTTCAAAGTGTACTATATCAAATCGTATCCCACTCGGAATTCCTCTTGCTTCGTCGATCATTGTTTACAACGAATATTCCATTGATAATTTAAACACGTCATTAGCTCATCAGTCTTAATCCAGCCGCGACTGCCGAAAGACGGTTTTTCATAATCTATACTAATATTATAAAGAAGTAAAGTTTGTGTGTTTGTTAAATTGTAAGGGGTAATCTCGGGATCTACTGAACCGATTTTAAATTTTTTTTCACCAATAGAAAGCCACATTATTGCTGAGTGTCATAGGTTATATAAAAAAACCGAAAAATAAAAAGGCTTTTACGTGGTAGTCCGTTTTGCAAAGTGAATCGGTGAAAAAACGGTCGAATGAAAGCGTTTCTTACGAACGCTGCCTTAACTATGAAAGATATATTTTTGAGTTCTATAGAAAAGATGTATATTTCTATTTCTTAGTTTCTTATATTTTTACTAAGTCCTAGTTTTTTTTAAGTGGTTCAGTGGCTATCCTATAACAATACGCTCTAGAATCGTGACCATAGCCAGTAGTGCGAGTTTGAAGCGCCATCTAATGCACAAATCTAACTTTTCATACAGTTTCCTTCATGAACACAGCTCTCACTGCGAGTACGGTAGTTTTGCCTTACTCATAAAATAAATAAATTAATATTGCAGGACATTCTACACATCGCCATTTAGCCCCAAGCTAAGTAACTAGACTTGTGCTATGGATGCTAGACAACGGATATAGTACTTATAAATACTTTTCTTTTGTAAATATAGACTTATAATACATTGAAACAACCAGACCACTGACAAATATCTAAGCATAAATACTTGTGTGTGGCGGGAATCGAACCGGCAACCCTTTATTTGGCAGTCCGGCATGGTGACCATTGTCGTCCCATAGACTCATCTCCGTAAACTCAGTTGGTAAAGAACACCGACACAGCAAAGCAGTGGTCGTATGTGGGTTTTCCACAATAACAACTAGTGATGCTTTGTTGAACATATTTTATCATTGATTGTTAATGCTTTAATCGAACACATGTAATTGGCCCAATATGAGAACATAAACCAAGGATTGCGCTTTATTCCTTAAGAATGATGGCCATGCAATACTTAAGCCTATTATACATATCGGCGCAATTATGATTATTGACCTAAACTTTGATTGGTAAAACTAACTTTCATCTAGAATTCATGAAATTATTGATTATTCAAAACAATATTGTTGTTTTGCAATAACATGTTTTCATTTCGTTGTAATAATTCTTGAAACTAACGGTTAATTTAAACTACAATAATAAACAGTTAAGAATTTAATTGATAGATCGATTTACATTGAATTTAACTATTAAAAACAAGATTCTAGTGTTTGAAAAACATTCAATTGACTTAAACACAAAATCACTATAAATACAGCCGCAAAACAGTAGGAAAGTCATTCCAGCGCCAGACTTCAGACCGAGCGGACCTCCGTACAACCTGCGGTTTCTACTCAGCACCATCGAAGCTACTATTTGAAGACGAGCTCCTAATCGAAGATTGGTCTACCTGATGACGTCGGCTTCACTGACGTCATTAATATTTCTAACCAAAAACCACTTACAAAAACTACTAACCGAAGAGTCGTCAAGTGGACGATGAGATTGGTGACGTCAGCTTTGCTGATGTCACCGATATTCTTTAAGTCCATGGAACACCTCCTCCGTCATACACAAATAGAAAAAAAATGATAAAATTCTCCGTATTTCAATCAAATCAAATATCTTTATTTACCACAATTTTTTTTTTATAAAATAACAATTAATAAAAATAAAAAAATTATGCGACTCTTCTTCTTGCGTTACTTGAAAAACTGTGTTGCAAAAGGTAGGTTCTTCCATAAAAAAAGCAAATTCATAAGAACTTGTGATAAGAACAATGAAATTGATACTATTTCGTGAACAATATATGGAAAAAAGATATGAGTATTTACAATCACGTGTTTTTTATTTTCTTCATCAGTATCTGACGCCATTACACATCAGCTGGCAGAGCTGAGCGCCCGGCGGTTTCTCCATACATTTTTAATATGGCGCCATCTAGCGGTGCAGTTGATGAACTAAGAACATTAAGAACCTAACCACCTTGCAAACAAGTAATTTTTGTTTGAAGTTTAAATGAAAGTCATTTTATACACCTACTAACAAAACGTAACAATTCAGCAAATAAAAATCTAGAAACAAACACGAAAGTCTGAAAGTTTTTAAATATAGAACATACTGAATAGCCGATATCTTAGCAATGTTTTTCTAAATCGAAAAATAAGAAACTTTTTCAATATCACAAAAGCAAGTAAAAGAACATTAGCGTAAGCGACTACAAGTTAACCAATATTTTTTAACTTTTTTCACGTTCAGAGCTTTTTGGGAAGCACAAAGGTTGTATACCATCGTAAACAAAATAAACTGTTCCTGTGGGACCAACCAAATATTGCAGAATTGACGCTAAAGCTTGAAGCAATGAAACTTAGGGTATTATTAGCTTCAAACTTCTTATTCTGATCAGCGTTTTGAAAGTCAATTTTGAATTCAGATTAAAGATAACTTTTGCTGAGGCGTATTATTTACAATATTAAAAAAAACATGTCCTAGACTATTAAAAATGAAATAAATAAGGCATTCATTTACTCAAAACTTAACCTCAACATTATTACCTACCTAACTTAAACTAATTTATGAAACCTAAATAAGTAGGAAGGTATATTATAATATTATTCCATAATGACAATTTTAATTTGGGATTCGTAGGTATGTTTTTTATAAAACATTATCCTCCTAAAATAGGTCGATTCATACATTTTCCATTCAGCGCCATATTATTATTTCTGCCAGTTGATGAATTATACACTAAGTAGGTACATATTTTTTTATAATTTTTGACATTTAATACAAAAAAAAACCATTAATTTTTACAATAAATTAAAAAAAAATTAAAACAAATAAGATAAAATATCTAAATTCCAAAAAAAAAAAACAATGTCAAGCAAGTCAAGTCGGTCAAAATATCCAGTAACTAAAACTAAACATTAAACACAGGCACAAACAAGTAAAAAAATTATAATAATTTATTAATTTCCATAGTATTTAATTCAGATACCTGCCAGAGAATAACTATAGGACCATCAGGATCCGGAACTGAATTTCAATTTCACACGAAAAATATAGCAGAAGCTAGACATACCATGAAGACTCGTTATGCTATATTCAGCGTTGTATCCAAAGTTCTAGCTCACCATTACACCCTTGACCGCTCAAAAACCCAATTAAATAAAACCTCTATCAGACACGACAACTCCGTTCAACTTCAGGTAAAAACCTACCGTCAAAAGGTGAAAGTGGACCACAGACTTTTAATCGGCGGATAGGTAAAGCACCGACCGATAATTTATAGACAAATAAAAAAGTGCTCCTTCTATTGTGAACGGGTAATTTTTTTTGCGGTAATGAGTAATGAATACGCGGTTTCACTCGCGTAACTCCCGATCCCGTGGGAATATCGGGATAGATGTAAGCTATCCTATCTTTCAAGTTGGATCAAACTACACACGGTGTGCAAAGATTAAAATTGGTTAAGTAGTTTAGGAGTTCACCGCGCACTAACAACGTGACACGTAATTTAAATATATTAGACTTTTAATTCATTTCTCGTTAAAAAAAAATATGGTGAACTTTTGTGAAAGTGCATAGAAAAAAAAATTCATTGTTACGAAATGATAAATTAAAGAAAAATGCTGTGCTGAAAAATGAATGATTGATTGGTGATTAAATGTAGGAAAAGTAAAAAATACAAGGCGTATGATGATTCTTGTTGCCCAAAACTCTTCGACTCAGTTTAGGTAGAATAATTCCCATATGGTAGGTGACGTTACCTAATACATAAATGACGGACAAACAATAGACCTACTTGACATATTTTTAACCTATTTTGACTAAACTTAATGAAAATATAATAACTTGACACTGGTTAAAAGTACGAGTCATATAATCACTTGAGAAAAATGCGATCATACGATGCACAATCAGCGATCGGTCGATACAAAAATCTGCATTCTGTATTCAATATTAATGCAACTCCTGTGCTTTTCAAAAGCCTAACGTTATTCGATGGACTCGTTGCTGAGTTTCAACAAACTTACAAACTGCAAATCGAGTTAAAGGAAAACCGAACTTATGTCGTTAAAATAAAGTTGTGAGTGAATGAATAGAAGAGTTGGTAATAATGTTACCGCTCGGTTTCTATGGCGCGAATGGGGGAGCAATTTGAGTGTTGAATGACTGTTTTATTTTTATGTTTGCATTTTTTTGTTGTATTCAAATTAATTTAAATAAAAAGAGGTGAAAATATTGAATGTTTGGAAGAGAGTTACATACCCCGATCTTTTTCAAACAAAAATAAATACTTAGTTATTGTCCCCCTTTAATAAGGTTAGATTTTTAATCACGTAAAAATTGTTGGTTAAATTAAACCTGTAATCATAATTTATTGAGGAATTTTGTGAAGAGAAGGTGATGCCAGATGCATTATTAATATGTACATAGTTAATAGGTTATTGTAGATTTTGATTTTGTTACGGTAGATTGAAATGTTAATTGGTAAATAGTGGTAGATTTTGATCAATACGCTGCACGTTCGAGGTGCATATCTGTCAGGGGGACCGTTTCCCGTAGGGGGCCCGTTAGGGGGACCGTTTTCCGTAGGGGGCTTGTTAGGGGGACCGTTAATCGGAAACCGTTTAACCCACCGAAGATTCTCATCAGATCCTCATAATTGTTTATGGCTTTTTAAACAAAACAAGAACTATCGCAATCGATTGAGACATAGTAATTATTTTCCCGGGTCTTAATCGCGTATTTTTTGCGATTCTCTTACTTCGAAGTTTCGACTATGTTACAATAGTCATGGTCGCGAGGAGAAGATTGAGCCATCTTCGAGTAATTGATAACCATACATAAAATATGTAATTTTGATTTCCGTAACGAATTCAAACACCACATTTTTTGAATACGGTTAAAGGGTTGAGCTATGCAAATAAGTAAGCACTTAAGAAAAACCGCAGCAAATTCTTTCTGGAATACTTTGTTGAGACCCGATCCGCTACGCGGATAAAACCGCGAAATGCTGTTACTCAAAATAAAAATAAAGGTTAAAGAAGAATAAAAATAACTATCTTCATGCCAAAAAAAAAATACAAACAGAGGATAACGTAGGTATATTACTACTTACTACTTTATCTAAATTACTAAATCTGAAACATTAAATTTTCTGTGCATAATATTCAATTCTGCCACGAAAAGGCCAGCTTATGATCTGTTGATAATCAGCACTACAGATGACTGTGTTTTCAGCAGGAGCCTCAAGTGACAAGTTCAGTCTACTTCCAACTAATTCAATCACTACTAAAACAATTTAAACAAGACTGGTAAATGCAACAAAAACAGCACAACCTTTATAACAAATCGCAAAACATTCAGGCTCAAGCTTAACTAATAAAGCTAAAAATAATTTAATGTAGCGCTGATTTTCAGCAAGAGGTTAGTCGACTTTCTACTATTGAAATCACTACTAAGCCAATTTAAACAAGACAATGCAACAAAAACAGCAAAACCTTTGTAACAAGTCGCAAAATATTCAGGCTCAAGCTTAGCTAATAATGCTACAGATGACTGTGGTGATGATATTCAGCAAGAGCCTCGAGTAACAAAAACAGCACAATCAACTTTAGAAAAAGTCGCATAATATTAAGGTTCGAGCTTAGCTAATAAAGTTAACCATTACTGTATCAATCTACTTAATCTACTTCCCACTAATACAATCACTAAAAGCAAAAAGCTTAGCTAATAAAGCTACAGATGACTATAGCACCATTTTCAACAGGAGCCTCAAGTAACAAGTTTAGTCTACTTCCAACTAATAAAATCACTACTAAGCCAATTTAAACAAGACTGGTAAATGCAACAAAAACAGCACAACCTTTGTAACAAGTAGCAAAATACACAATGGAATTTGAACAAAGAGTGTTTTTATCATAAAAGTGTAAATACAGACTGCAAACACGATGTCACAATGTTCACAATAATTTTGTTGGGATGATAGGACGAGGGACGATGGGACGCGGACGCGAAGGGCTATGAGTGCCCTTTCAGGGTTCTTGTACAGTTACTACATTTTTATCACAGTTGCTCATAAAGTGGATCTTATTAAACCGCTTTTAGGCTCATAATGCAACGTATTATACACGCGTGCGATAAAAAAAAATCCAACTAGTGCTAAAATAATACGCTATCCCGATATGTCAAATACGTATCTCACTGCTAATGACATATTAGGTACTTAGATGAAACATTCTTAATTTATCATAGGTTATACTGTTTTGATGTATAGAAAAAAGGTACAATCAAAGAGTTTTTAAGCCTTGCTGGCTTAAAACTCTTTGTTGGTACCTTTTTTCTTCTTTTCAAAAGGTTGTCTCTAGAGTCTGAACGATAATTTTACGTGTTAACGTCTTTGAAAATAATTAAAAATTGAGTTTTGTTTTTAATTTGTTTTTTCTTTAGGTACATAAATATATTTTTTCCTTCCGACGCAAAAACAAATGAAATAACCCTAAAAAAATATTGTATGTCAGATGAGGCTTAATAGGTTCAAAGTCTTTTGCCTAGCCTTTCGGGAATGTAATTAACAAAAAATAGTAAACATAACCTAAAATTCTTAAAAACTTTTTATTATTTTAACAAGTCTTTTTTTATTCGCAACTGTGATAAAAAACGTCGTACGATACAGGTGTGGATTGCTCATTCCATCTCGGCTTTTGCCACGCTCGCGTTCCGCTCGCGCGTCATAAACCGCTTCTATGGAATGATCAACTTTCCACACTTGTATCGCAATGTACTATTTTGGTTCTTCGAATATTCTACTTTGTAGTACGGGCTATTCTCTGAGACAGTTTAGGGGTCATGCAGTAACGAGTGAACGGCTGCCTTCTAGGTAAGCATACTACGTCTTATACCGTTTCGTCACTTGACATCAGAAGAGATAGTAGTTTACTGCAGATATGAAAAAACTCGACCTCCACCAGTCGGTTCCCTTCTGCATGAGGTTTTAATTTTAAATGTGAAACCAGTTCAGCTTCTCGATAAATGTAAAGTATTCTATCTGTATCCTTTGGAGGTGCACTTTAAGGACAACTGGAAAGCATTTAAAGCAAAGTACGTACTCATACTTGGCTGTTTTTCTGCTACCTCGAATATTTAGCTACCCCTCCAGAATGGACGAGGGATATTCACCTGAGTGGCTGATGAAACGACCCAGAAAAGTTACGGCGAAAGATTCTAGTTTTAGCGCCCCTTGATCCACATCTGGTTACTGAGCCAGCGGAATGTAGGAATATTCTACGTAAATATTACGTCTAGTTTATATCTACAAAGTGTGCGAAAAAGGTTAGTGGATAACAGGCCTGAAAGGGGCAGTGAAAATACTCAAATACGCGCGCAATAGCTGAAGCCCTCCAGCATTTTAGCCTTATTGTGAATAAACCATAAATAAACAGTTGATGTTTAGTTTCACTAACTACATATTTTATCAGGTTCTGTAGGTTTTTGTATTAAACGTGTTCAATGATCAAATTTTCAACGAATTTACATCCGGGTCTGCGATAAACAAGTTGGCTCGTACGGGATCCATTACAGGTAGAAACAAGTCAATTGATAAGTATAACGAGGTTTACTTTGAGATTTTCAAAACCAAACATGTGGGTAATGTTTTGACCCATATATTACTAGCTGTGCCCCGCGGTTTCATCTGCATAAGTTCCGATCCTGACCCAGCTATCTACAATATACAGAGTTTCATTACAATCGGTTCAGTAATTTATGCGTGAAGGAGTAAAAATCACACACAAACTAACACACAAACTTTCACTTTTATATATTAGTATAGGATTTATTCTAATATATATAAATTACATGTCACGTTGTTTGTGCGCCATGGACTCCTAAACTACTTAACCGCGGAGCGCAGCTAGCATGCACTGATATATAAATGCCGTGGGCTTATACATGCCGCTGAAGAAGAAGAAGAAGAAATAGGATTTATGTAATGTATGTGACCGACCATCATCGGTTCAAACATACCTATCTTGTAACATAAAATCAAGAGTGCGTGTTTATAACATCTAATTAAAGAAAAGCTATCCAAACTGATTCGTCTAGTGAAACCCCTGTTTGTTTATAGCGAGGAAATCGTATTAAAAATAATGAACCTAGTTTTTTGCTTGCACTAACTACACGGAGCTCACTAATTAACTTTAAAGAACTTTTCCTAATTATAACTATGCGATCTAAAGCGACTCGAACACGTTCAAGCAATCATCTTTAATCTCAAATATTAAACAACACACTCGTCGAGTGAGAAGTCGAGGCTTGATGCTCGCCTTTTCTTCTAGTTGTTATGCATCAAAAAGTTGGACAGTTTGATCATAACTTCTGTCGATTTAATTAAAATATTAAGGTGCGTTGTATATGGCGCAGCCATAGTGCAGTATATGAAACGTCTTATGACGTCACATCCGTTACACGTTACATTGGATTTTTTCAAATCCTACTTAACGCGTCTGTAGTAAAATGAATGATATTTGAGCTTCAGGCGTTATTTGGTGATGTGCTTGACATTTGAGATAACGAGTCTGTTGCATTTTTAAAGTATACTTTTATGAAAATTATTTCCTTTTAATCATTTTCTTGTTATGTAGTGTGCCGCCAAATGCCGGTCGCAAGTATAGCTGAAATGCTAAACCTGCTCCTTTTGCCATTTTTGTTTCCTTTAAAGAAAATTTAAATTGAACCCACGACCTTCAGCGTCATAGGCAGTTGTTCTCCTATCGCGACACACAGTTCGTCTAATTTTTGAAAAAAAAAAATTTTGGCATTATTAACAATTGAGATGAGATGATCGCCCGTATTCATGTTGCTCTTGGATAAGTGAACGCACTGCGCTTCAATTTTGTGCTGCTCTCTTCACTCTAGCGAATCAACGTCTAATTTGCGGCTCTATGCGTTCCCGCGCACTATGCAATCTCACAGGGTTGACTGTGAATACGGGTATAAATGCGCCTTAAGATCTCGCTACTTAACAACAGATCTACAGATTTAAAGAAAGCCAAGTACTTATTTAAATCCAACCCCTATTTCACTTTTCCCTCGCCTACAATGATGTCAATACGTTATTTAAGATGATACCTAAGACATAAAATATCAACACTACAAATAGAGGAAACATCAAACCATTTTCCGCAAAGTAAATGCAGACTACAGCCGATTCACAATTATTTTGCTTTATACAGATTCTGGCAGTCCATAACAATATGGAATGTGATCAACACAAAGCGAAATTTTATTAATATTTTTCGTATTAGCCAATAAGCTAAATTGATATTTTATATTGATCTGGACAAGCAGAGGTAAAATGACTGGGAACGGATATCCATTATCAAATGATAATATAATGGCTCTATTAACTTTTTAAGAAAGCTATGGAAAATATTCCTCCTGAAGCCGATCGATAAGTCTGTGGTAGACCCAAAACTCTGATCACGATTCGTGTGTCACATTTGATGTTCCAACTTATTATATGATCGCATTCATATAGAAAGGAAGCAACTAGCGCTATTCACCTTTTTTTTTAGTGGAGAAATGCAGCCTTATGCACCGTCCTGTTACTCCCGGGGAAGGGTAGCGTGGACGTATGGGGCTCCCCCTGGCTTCAGATGTTGGGCAGCCAGGGGTTTATCCACTAAAACTGCACCGGTTCCACTCGCGCTTTGATGTTGGGGACACAGGGAGGCTGTACTGCGCTGACTGTCAGCGATAACCAACCATTGTTTATCCCAGTTTGTCCCTACATGGGAAAATTGTTACAATTAGCGCCGTCCGATCCAATATCGCCTCCTAGGAATGTGGCCTATGACATTTCTGATGTTTTCTCTTTTCAACAATAATTTAAATTTCTTCATCGATACCAAATTCGAAGCACGTCCCACAGTCTCGAGAGCACGCGAGCTTGCGATGGCGTACTACCGTAATGTCTCCAGAGCTTGTATTTACTATGCTGTTTTACTTACATAGTATATACCTACACATAGATATCTATTGGTGAATTTGTGTACCCCGATAGCTTGGTTTACCAAAAACTTTTGCCAAAGGAAATTGTATTTAATGTCCGTTTGATAAGATCCGGTTTACGTGTGATAGTGTTTGAGCGTTAGTTTTATCTTGGAGTTAAGATATCGAAGCCATGTAGTCAATGGAGCTTGTAGAATCGGGATGCAGTGGATAGCGATGTCTGATGACGCAGTCAATCGAGAGAATAGTTGGTATGAACCCATATCGTAGTATGAACTAGACAATTCAGTTAGTTGTAAAGACCAAATATATTACAAGAAGTAGATCGGACATCAGTTACAATTTTTTGTCGCAAAATCTAGTACTTAATCGCTCAATCGCGTTGTTTGTGTTTGTGGGAAATAAAAAAGAGAGCAAAGGGGGATCGAAAGGGGGGGAGTCTATAAAATTATCACAAGGGGAAGGGGGGGGTGTAGTAATATATGTGTAGATTTTTTTTCTATTTTTAAAATAATTCTTAATTAAGATTCTTTGTAGGTACTAAAATTACACGTGGTAAGGGGGGGGGGTTAGTCTTAAACCTCATCATGTATCACCTAGGGGGTTAAAAAATGCCAAAAAACATTATGTGATTTATGGACGGCCCCAAAGTTATTGTATTTAAAACTAGCGACCCGCCCCGGCTTCGCACGGCTATATTATGCATGTATAAACCTTCCTCTTGAATCACTATCTATTAAAAAAAAACCGCATCAAAATCAGTTGCTTAGTTTTAAAGATTTAAGCATACAAAGGGATATAGGGACAGAGAAACCGACTTTGTTTTATACTATGGTAGTGATGTTCTAATGTCATCTCTATTACTTATAACTTCAATTTATCTGTGCTATGTCTAACACAGACATGAGTAAGAAAAATGCAGACTTTAACGACTAAGCAAAGAAAATGAGAAAATGGCCACTCTATGAATAGGTTTAATCTCTTTGCCTAACACCTGACTATATGGAAATTTCGTGCGGGACCATTCCTTGTACCTATAAAAAAAAAGAAAATGCTGTACGGAATTCGAGTCTAGTGTAAAGGTTATCTGCTTCGTTTTGATTCATTAAATCCGAAAGGTCCGACCTCAGAAAATCCCAAAGACCAAACTTCAGGATTTCCTACAAAGTGAGTCTCCAAGGATTTTCCGACTCGGTTCACCTCACTTGGGAAAAAGAGTTTCAAATTGAATAAACAGAAAGAGTTAGTGAATGTTACATTTCATTACAATTCAATTTCCTATATTTATCTCCACTTGTTTAAGTTCATTTTGTTTGTGTTGAAATCTATTTAACTGAATCAAACTAACTCTAATCTGCTAGCGTATGGGTATGGTTATTACCGAAGATGCATTGCTCATCGACATCTCACAAGTAGATTGAACGGAGACGGGACGCAGTGACCTTGATTTGACCAATCAAAATCCAGATTAAATAGATGAACGTCATTGGTGTATCGCAGTGAAGCATCTTTTGACAATTTATAAGTTTTTAAGTAGTGTTCGGTTTGTTTTATTTTCATTTATTTATGTAACCTTTGCTTCTGAATAATTATTTTATCTATTAATCCTAAAAATATATTCAAGAACATGGTTCAAGAAGTTTTCAAATAATAACTACAAAACTTTGCTATATTCTCTATCATATGGTTGCGTTCTTTCTGAATGTCTGATGTAAGTTAACATGTCTTTGTTAGTTAAAAGATAGAAAAGATATACACACAGACTTACCAAGTTTATAATATACGAATAAAAGCCCATGAACTTTTTTCGTAAGTTCATACAATGTAGAACTTACAAAACTCTATAATAAACTTGGACAATTGACTACACTAACTGTCTAACGAGCTTTCTTTAAAAGCTTTTCATAATATTCATACAAAAAATATACTTATCCTTTGTCTATACATACGTCATAGTTACTACATAATAGATTATGTTTTGCGTGTCATACATTCACAAAGATACATTAGTTGAACTTCGGACGGAAAGCCTATATAATATTAAAGGCAAAATTTAACTTTACTACATGAAATTAAGGTGCAAAATGGTTTGTTGTTACCAATGTTTATGTGTAATACGTATGGGGAACTCCGTTCGCAACACGAAGGAAAGTCAAGATTTTTATGAATAATTTATGTAACACCTTTTTATCGCGGAACGCTGTGCTCCTGGGTAGGTATACCTAAAATACTACATAGATACTTGCATATGTAATACGGGTTTATAGGTGGCTGATATTTTGCATTTTATAGGCGCGTGTTTTCTCTCTGTACCCCTACTACGATTTGTTTGCACACTCGATCAAACGTCCCATATTTATCATAAAATTTTAAGACTTCAATCTGTCATGTCCGTATACCTAGCAGGGCCCTTCGCCTGATTTGTTTGCCGTTAAGGTATTCCGTCGATAGTATTCAGTGCCTTCTGAAAAGCATATTCTGATATTTTGCATTTTATAGGCGCCTTTTCTCTCTGTACCCCTATAACGATTTTGCGCATTCGATAAACGCATTAGATTCGGTTTGGTATTAAACGTTCCGTATTTATAATAAGACTTCACGACTGTAATCGGAAGTAAAGGGTTAAAATAAATGAATAGATTCTGGTCTAGTTTAGTGCCCTGGCATTACAGATACAGATAATTTATTGATAACGTTCAAGTTACATGTCAAATGAGTACAGAGTATTATATAATATAAATATATTATTTAACTGTATAGTTGTACTATATTGTATTTAAATGAATATTATATAACAATGGGTAATGTACAAAACTCTTTAAAAGAGTAGAAAGAGTGTTCTAGGAGCCACTTTCTTAGTCTTACCCTAAACATAGTGCTGGAAGTGGCCTCCTTTTTAATGTTGTCCGGCAGCCTGTTATACACAATAGAACCCATTATGCAGACGGTTACTAATAACACTACCAATAGTGACTCGATTTTTTTTTCGCAAACCGCTAGATAGCTTAAAACAAAATTGAACGACCGACCGGTGGGACTGTCTGCTACGTCAATGAGTGGTTACAAAATTTTTATTTTCATTTATTATACATTAGTTCTTAAATTATATTGTCACTAACACTATGGATGTCTGAAAAATTTTTTATTAAAATATCTCTGCCTCTTTCGCACCGTCGATTTTTTTAGCTATCCACAAAAACAATATCAGATCACCTGTGTTTTAGCTATCTCAGCTCAACTACGAGTATATTTAAAATTTTAAGGAAAATAATGAGTAACAACTCGTGGCAAGGCCTTCAAACAAACAGATGTTTATCTGTTTGTTTGAAATCAAGTAAGCCGCGGGTTTCATCGCGATGTTTTCTTTCACCGTAAAAGCAATGTCAATTAGCGCACAAATTTCGATTTTTTAGAGTCGTTCGTAAGAACAATCCTTTGGTGCAAGGCTGGCAGTAGTAGGTATAAGATGAGATCAAATTCAGGGTCTCCGTCTAAGCGGTCTAATAATAACCGAAAATGTGATAAAACCGTTCTTTATACCACGCCATAATGCCTTTAATCGCCGACATCTCTCCCGGAAGCCTGCAGTAGCCTGAAAAGGCTGCTAGTCTTTTGGGAGGACCTAGGATGGTTGTAGTGACAAGGAGAATCTTCTCACATGCACTATGGCCCTAATGAATAGGCTAAGTGCGAAAACAACCCTGCCAAACTGAACTTACTAAACCACATTTTGACTATTTTCCCATATCAAATAATATAAGTTACTTATTTTAATCTTTTTGTGTATTATTGTCGCAACTGCCCCACTGCTCAACTAAATTGCTCAATTCGTTGAGCAGTAGGACATAGTTTGTATTGTATTACAGAACATTTTATGTCCTATAGCTCAACTAATATATTGTTCAACTTAGTTGAACAGTAGGACATAGTTTGTATTACAAAACATTTTATGCCTTAAAGCTCAACTTTTTTTATTTTATGAAAACTCACCAAAACAATGCAAAAGCAGATCGACGTAAAACGACGACCACAAATAAATATATATAGATGACCAACATATATATTATCTTCTCGTTGCAAAATTGAGGCAAATCGTTTCGGTATAGAAATAGTAACCCATCCATTTGCTACCTAAATTATAGTCTATCATTGTGCAAGATGTTTTTCCTCAACGGAATTGAGGATACGCTCGATAATCGCGTTTATTTGTTTATTTATTGAATAAATACTCTGAGATTTTGCATTAGATCCAAGAAAATGAAATATAGGTGTTGGAATCCGAGAAGAGAGCCTTCCTGGCTCTTCATCGGCGACGGTGAGTTTGCCAGCAAAAATCTTTAGAGCATTGAACATACAAACGTAGTCGACTGTTTCCTTCCTGGATAATGACACTAGCACAAATATTTTTGTTGCATAAAACTTATAACTGCCATGACCAATGTTTTGTTTTTTTTTTGTTTTTTAAATCTTAATTTCTATGATAATTATAAAATGAAAAAAAAACCAAGACATAGGCAATTATTGGTTTTATGCAACAAAAATATTTGCTCTAGTGTCATTATCCAGGGAGGAAACAGTCGACTACGTTTGTATGGAGAGAGCGCGCGTTACCTACCATTTCACATTTCCATTCTTCCATCATACAATCAGACAAACTGATATGCGACACCGATTCAAAGTGGAAATTCCAGATACCCGCACTAAACGTTTTGCTTCGTCATTCCTTATTCGTACTGCGAGATAAATAAATTGCCTGCATCTGTCTCTCCTAACAATTTGGGGGTTTTCAGGCCACGAGTGAACTAGTGATTTTAGGTAAGCGTGCTACATCATATACCACATCGTCACTCACCATCAAGCAGTTGTGATAGTGCTCAAGCGCTGACCTATAACTTAAAAAAAATCAGTTATGAATACAAAAAAAAAAAAACTGGTTGCCTGTAAAGTCGGTATACGGGCGAAAGTTTTACGTGACAACAACTGTGCTCGAGTGGAAGGGACGCGTGCCTTTCACTTTTTATGTCTGTCTCTCTCGCTCTTAGGCGGGCTAACCATGCCCGCGTGCCTCTCACTCGCTCTCATTGTGAGCGCATAACGTGAGCGGAGCGTAACGCAGTTTCTTGAAGTGTCACCCGGCAAACCAATATATAAGACGTTGTCACGTCAATAATCATTATTTTTCTAAATAGAAAAGTTTATAATTATTAGGGTAGGCCTCTACATGACAAACAGAGTTTTAAATCTTAATAGACATGACAGTAGGAAATCTTTCATACAAAAACTTTACTCATCGTTGTTTTTATTTTCTGATCAGCGTGACCTTTGCTTTTATTGTTTTCATTAATTTTTAACATTTTATTTACCAAATTGACATTTAATTTTATTATTATTGTACTTATTTATTTGATTTTTTTTTTTAATATTTAAAATATATTTAAATAAATAAAAAAAACTAATTGACATGATTAATTATTTCTACAGGGTTATTGGAAATTAATTGACACGGCGTTAAGGGCTTCTTCTGTGCACCTTAACAATCAACTTTTGTTCTACGAATTTTGGAAATTCATTATAAAAATATTCCATACAAAAATAAAAAACACAACAGTTCCAGTTGTAAATCCAACAGTTCAAATAATACTCAACTCTACGTCTACGTCACAGAATCAATCATAGTAGGTATGGTACAACCCGATCGGGTCGCACGCAGTGTGCCCCGTGCCGATCGCGCGCGCGCACTTGCCGCATAGACATAGAAAATTACCAGACAGTACGAGAAACACTTAAATATTTTTTTTGGGATATGTATTAAGTTTCGACAAAAGTCGTAGAACAAAAGTTGTTTGTTAAGGTGCACAGAAGAAGCCCTTAACGCCGTGTCAATTAATTTCCAATAACCCTGTATAATTTGATTTGTTTATATCGAATAGCTATTGACTTAGAATGTTTATTCCGTACCTATATACACAATACATATATTTAATGATTTGATTTATATTATATAAAAAAAGGAATAATACTTATGATACTATGTATTACAATCTATAGTTGCCTGAAAAAAGCTTTATTTAATTGTATTAAATTTTTGGACAGAACATAAACGTTATTATACTAGACTGAGCGGCATATTTTATTGTTGTCCGGTCTACTGGTGTTATATATTGTAAGTCTTTGTATGGCAATAACGTCACAACACACTAAAGATAAAAAAACCTTTAATAACACTATTAAAACGTACTCGCGCCCGATATTCTAACAAGATTATACTTTAACAGTTTTCTACCTATATAAGCACATAACGTGCTAAGTCGTTAAATAGTTAAGCTAGATAGTAACTTAACGTTTACTGCCCTTTGGGGGGTGGTTGATACATTTTAATAGCTATTAAGTATGTAGCTAATCTTACCTCTTAGGAAGAGGAAGAGAAAGAGCGAAGCGAAGCTCTCTACTATCAAGGAGGTTGAATTAGCTAGCCCAAAAGGCTGGCTGCATTGCGCCTTGGGATGGCATAGCAAGCCAGCCATTTAGTCAAATGAATTATTAATACTTTTAATTTTGAATTCTATACTTTTACACTAATCTATGTCTATTTATAAATAATAAAAATGTATTATATAGAGGATTTTTTTTGTTTTTTATTTTGTGTAACGACCTATTCGTTACACAAAACAAAAACAAAAATAATTGCACGGAGCGCTGTTAGATAATAATAATATTATAAAGAGGAAAGATTTAAATTATTTTGCCTTTTGTTTGTAACGACTGGATCGATTTTGATGAAACTTGGTATGAGGATACATTGATTTATTGGGAGTATTTTAGGTTACTTTTTATCCCAATATTCCTACGAAATCGGGAGTTACGCGGGTGAAACCGCGAAGCGCTGCTAGTCTAATATAAAAGAGGAAAAAATCTCAAGACGAAATATCTAAAACTACAAGGACTACGAGTTTAAAACTTCACATAGAGGTTCCTTCCAGAAAGTAGGGGAGCATTAAAAAAGGATTTTGGGAAGTTCGACCCCTAAAGGGGTAATAAGGGATTGTTAAAGTTTGTAGTTTTTAATAATAAGTATGTGTTTGTAGGAAATAAAAAGTAATTTTAAGCGAAAAGGGTACCGGGCGCTCTCTCCATACAAACGTATTTCTTCCCTAATAATGACAGTAGAGCAAATAATTTTGTTGCATAAAATTAATAACTGCCATGACCTATCTTAATTTTAAATCTTAATTTCTACTAGCGACCCGTCCCGGCTTTGCACGGCTATATTATGCATGTATTATACATATAAACTTACCTCTAAAATCACTCTATCTATTAAAAAAAACCGCATCAAAATCCGTTGCTTAGTTTTAAAGATTTTAGCATACATAGGGATATAGGGACAGAGAAAGCGACTTTGTTTTATACTATGTAGTGATGATAATTAGAATATGAAAAAAACCAAGACATAAGGGCATAGTCATGGCAGTAGGTTTTATGCAACAAAAATATTTGTGCTAGTGTTATTATCCAGGGGGGAAACAGTCGACCTCTAAGGCCTCGGGTCCCCACAAGCCCAGAATCTTCATGGCATAATGCAATAATATTTCTCTGAAGCCGCTACTACGGTGTGTCGACAAAGTAGCATCCCACATTAACGGTTTCCCACAAACTCCAGGGGATCGAAAAACTTTGTTTATTTAAATATTTATAACCATCAATATTATGTAACAAGTAGTGGGTAGAATATTTATTTTATTGTACATTTTATTGCAAAGGAAACTGAACGGGTTTACTAGAAAAGCTATAAACGCAAAGGTTTTCCTTGAATAGTGGCTTTTTAAATATTTATTCAAATAGAATATTTTATGATCTGAGAGCGATTCCCTCAAAATTATACTTTAGAGATTAATCTTTTTTAAAATCTTTTCATAATCTTCAAAGACTCGCTGTGAAAATATAAAGTTTTGCTCGAATTGGATGGAATAAAATAGAAAACTAGGTATTTTCTTTAAAGCAAGCAATGCCCTACGAGTTCAATCGCGTTGATAAAAGATTTAGTTTGACTCCTTTGTCTGATTAAGTCTCAATTCAGCCCCAAGGTTCGTCTCATTTTAAATCAAATGTCTTGTCATGTCAAATGAT
The DNA here is from genome assembly GCA_907269075.1 of Idaea aversata. Lineage (NCBI taxonomy): Eukaryota > Metazoa > Arthropoda > Insecta > Lepidoptera > Geometridae > Idaea > Idaea aversata. The sequence continues at coordinate 12,012,212 of OU026101.1, forward strand.
TTTTTTAAAAGCTACTGTGCTCAGACAGGGCACAGTAGCTTTTTTTTTGACTCATTTTTTAATTCATTTTTTTGACATGTAAAAAAGTGATTGTCAGAATACACTGGGACTTTTTAGGGACCTTAATTTTAGACTTTTCTTTTCCTTTATTTAAGTGTCTTTGTATTAATATGCTATTTTTTTTTGTTTTTGTTTAGTTTTTATGGTGCATTATGGTGTTTAGGTATCGATTATCCTATCCTACTAATATTATAAACTAGCGACCCGCTCCAGCCTTGCACGGCTATATTATGCATGTATTATACTTATAAACCTTCCTCTTGAATCAATCACTCACTCACTCACTCTATTAAAAAACCGCATCAAAATCCGTTGCGTATATAGTTTAAGATTTAAGCATACATAGGGATATAGGTACATAGGGACAGAGAAAGCGACTTTGTTTTATACTATGTAGTGATGTAAAAGTGTGTGTGTTGTGAATGTATGTTTGTTACTCCTTCACGCAAAAACGACAGCACCGATTGCGATTAAACTTGGTATGTAGATAGGTGTACACCTGGATTAACACATAGGCTACTTTTAATCCTGATATTCACGCGGGTGAAACCGCGGGGCGCAGCTAGTTTTTCGTATTTTTAATTTAATATTATTTCAAGTATTTATCCTAATATATAGATTTTTTTTAATAGAAGTAGATAAAAAACTAATTGATATTCTAAGCGTCATCTTTCAATAAGTTACTTAAAATTCTAGTTTGTATTCACGGATAACATAATCAATATATTATAATACTAGCGACCCGCCCCGGCTTCGCACGGCTATATTATGCATGTATTATACATATAAACCTTTCTCTTGAATCACTCTATCACTACATAGTATAAAACAAAGTCGCTTTCTCTGTTCCTATGTCCCTATGTATGCTTAAATCTTTAAAACTACGCAATGGATTTTGATGCAGTTTTTTTAATAGATAGAGTGATTCAAGAGGAAGGTTTATATGTATAATACATGCATAATTTAGCCGTGCGAAGCCGGAGCGGGTCGCTAGTCTATTATAAAAAACCGCATCAAAATCCGTTGCGTAGTTTTATAGATTTAAGCATACAAAGGGATATAGGGACAGAGAAAGCGACTTTGTTTTATATTATGTAATGATGGGTAAATAACTTAAATAAAAGTACAATAAGTAACTTCCTATCTTCTTAGATTCACTTAAGATAGGTACCGAAGTAAATAGTTTAAACTCCAGTAAAACTGGCAAACTCCGTTCATTCATTCAGAATTGACTTTAATTTTATAGACGAGGCAATTGCCTGAAAACTAAGAGCTGGGTATCTATTTATCACACCTTCCTGAAAGCCAATAAAATCGGGTATAGAGCCTGCCTTAAAGCGGTGACACAGTTTTAAGCGATACAGAAGATAAACTTTGGAAAAATGTGGCACATCTTTAAGAAAGTCAGCAATCGATAACTGCTTTATCCTATTATAAGTTCACTAGCTGATTTATGCCCGAATACTCAAACGACTCAAAATATTTAAGGGTCTCCTAATATTTAAAACGCTCGTATCCTATTGAAATTGAAACTTAAATGTCACGCCACTAGCCAAGTAGCCATTCAGTATTCGCGCATGGGCACAATCTTAATCCTAACTTCACTATCACTATCACTACATAGTATAAAACAAAGTCGCTTTCTCCGTCCCTACGTCCCTATATCCCTATGTATGCTTAAATCTTTAAAACTACGCAACGGATTTTGATGCGGTTTTTTTTAATAGATAGAGTGATTCAAGAGGAAGGTTTATAATATGTATAAATCATGCATAATATAGCCGTGCTAAGACGGAGCGGGTCGCTAGTTTAATCCTGATATTTTCCGTAAAAACAGCGATATTCATAATTTCAACTTAAGAAATAAGGATGAACTGACCGTGCCCGGTAGTAGGCTCCGGAAAATAAACAGGTCGTTTAATAGTACATGTGTGCTCTATTATAATAAATTACCTAAAGAGGTATATGACATGTCCATTAACAGGTTCAAAACTTTTATAAAGCATAGATTGTGCAGTAAGGCGTACTATGATACTTCGTCTTACCTTAATGATAAGAACCCATGGACGTGACTTTAGTTGCTCCATTTCAAATAATACTTTCAAATATTTGTAATATTGACCATTGTGAGCGTGATCGCATGAAAAAAAAAAACCCCCATGAGTTTCTTGTGCCTTCTTCTCGTTGGTGGGCGCGTTCCGAAGGCACACATCCTAACTTAGTTTTTTTTAAGACGTTTTCAAGTGGTCTATTATACTTTTAAGGTATTATACATCCAAAGAAATAAAAAAATTTGATTTGATTTGATTTTGATTTGAATAGTAATCTTTAAGTTTTTGGATTGGTAGCTTTTTTGCTTTATTCGGCTGATAACTTTTTCGCTTGGTAGGTAGTTGGAAGTTTGCAGGTGAATCCGCGGAACGCTGCTTGCTAGTTGTTTATAAACTACCAGTTTTTACCTCAATATTCCCACTAAATCGAGACATATGCGGGTGAAACCGCAGTGCGCTACTTGTTTCAAATAAACGAGAACATAATGTTATGTTAATACAAAAGCGCACCACTGTGACCGAGATGCACCTGGAGTAGTATTGCCACCTCGCGCCACAGCGGCTGATTGGTACACACGACGTGAATTGTATTTCAAATGGAACTCGCTATTTTCGCATGGATTTTGAAATTTTGTCCCCGACTTTCCCATTTGTATGGAGTTCCGTTTGTATCGAGTGAAGTTTGAAGGTAGGTTTTGTTGTTCGAAGTTTGAATTGTAGATTTTTGAAGTTTACGCGCTATAGTTTCTGAACGTCTTTATAAAAGCTATTATTTTGATACAAAATGATATAAAATCATCACTGTCGCTTATATTGTGCCGCAGTGATGCAAAATAAGCAGTAGCTCAGTATTTGGTTTTTTAAAACACTTATTTTTCAACTATTTCTATTCACAATAAAAAAGAAGATTATGGGTCACTTGGACAAACCAAATGTAACAGATAAAACGTCATCAATTTCTCGTAACGTTTTGCGGAACTACGGAAAGAGAAGAATCTGTATAGTGTGATCGTCGGAGACGGCTCGCTCGGAGACTAACCCGAGATTATATTCTCGGTTTCTCTTTGTTAGAAGATACCTAACGTTTTTAAGTATCTTCTAGCATTAGGTTTGACCATTATCTTACCTGCAGATAAGTGACGATGCGGTTTAAGATATAGCACGCTTTCCTAGAAGATAGCTCACTCGTGACTCGAAGAATATTTTCAAACTAACTCCCGATCCCGTGGGATTATCAAAATATAAAATAGCCTATAGCCTTCCTCGATAAATGGACTATCCAACACAAAAACAATTATTCAATTCGACCCAGTAGTTCCTGAGATTAGCGCTTTCAAACAAACAAACTCTTCGGCTATTTAATATTAGTATAGATAAGTGCATAAACAGCTGCATTTGATTTAACTTAACTTAAAAATCACTTCACCATAACAGTCTTCGAAACCATTCCAATCAATAATTTGACGATGCTTCAAGAGACCAACTTTCAAAGGGCATTCAACGACTCGAAGTTGCAAAATCAATTGAAACTTTTCACTAACTGCAAACTTATTTTCCAAAGTATCATTTTGTGCTCGTAAGATGTTATTTTTACCCGACTACGGCGAAGTCAAGAGCTATCAGTTTGCCAAATTTTAGCCCGATCTTTACATTCGTTTGAGCTGTGCGTTGACATATCAGTCAGGACTTTGAATTTTATAAATATGAAATCGCTGAGCGCTGCTACTCTATACTAATATTATAAAGCTGAAGAGTTTGTTTGTTTGTTTGAACGCGCTTATCTCAGGAACTACTAAATCCAATTGAAATAGTACTTTGTTACCCTAGGGGTGAAAGTCACTCATTGAGTCCCGAGACGGAGTTTGGGGCCCGATCGTAGCGAGGGCGCTAATAGGTCGAGGAACTAAATAAGTCTTTTACCCGAGGTAAACACTGTGCTTTTCATTACGAATAATACATCAAATTCTTCCTCGTAACGAGAGTGAATGAGAGACTGCATACTACCAAATCCTCTTAAAAGGTTGGGAACAAAGAGGTCCATTATGGTTTTAGGTTTTTGCTATTTATATTCAATACTCAAATCATAGATATAATGACACAAATACGTCGGTACTTACCGAAGAGGTTTTTATTAATGAGTTAAGCCAACACTGGGAAATGACGCGAAGTCCGTAGATTTAAATTACAGTTTTTGTAACACGGTTTGTTTAGAAAATGTTATTTATATAAAATACACAATTATAAATGAAAAATCAGATTAAACATTACACAAAAAAATAATAAAATAACAAAATATAATACTAATTAAAACGGTTAAAATAATGCACATGCACATTGCACAAGCCGTGCGAAGCCATAATTTGACATGACAGCTGTCAGTAAAAGCGATTCTCCCTAGGGCTGAAAATTTTCTTTCTACACGCCCTTCAGGCACCTTTAGACCTACTTTCGGAGTATGAGTAATGAAAAATAATTTTTTTGTTGGATAGTCCACTTATCGAGGAAGGCTTTATGCTACTTTTTATTTCGATATTCCCACGGGATAAGAATTAACGTAGGTGAAACCATGGGGCGCAGCTAGTTTATAGATAAAATAGGTTACAAAATCAGTAACAATAGTTGAACTGAAATAGTCGAAACACAATTCCTTTATACGTCTAAACTTAAGATTCCAAAATCACCTGGTAAATGTATGGGTCGTTAACTCCCAAGACAGAGCTCCAGATCTACGAAGTGTACGTGCTCTGAGTTCTTCTATTCGAATTTGTAACCTAGGTGTGTACAATTAAACTTAATACACTGAAAATTAAAGAATTTGAATCATATAAATGGAAAGCGACGTTAAAAAAAGGAGTTCTTAATTCGTCTCGTATATAGGTAGGTTTATATAGGAGATACCTCTAGGGTGGTCCCATTAAATTTTGTGAGAATCTGATGAGGATTTTTGGAGTACCTAATAAACAGAATTGCACCTCGACGTGCAGCAAATTGCTCAGCTTTCAAGATTTACCTGTAGAATCGGCCTTTTTTAATGGCAAAGACTTTAGGACTACTAAATTTTCATAGACCTAGAACTAACCACATTTCCATTTTGATCGCTTATTGATTCCACTTTCATCTCCTTTTGATTTTATGATCATTTTTTTTTCCATTTTGTGCTTTTTCTTATCGTGTCAATAACCGTTTTTTTTCTGTAAATTCTAAACTACCTACATTTAAGACGGCGTCTGTGGCTCCTATTGATTCTTCTCTTGTGCTGGAGGTACAGCACGATGTATAGAAAAGCAGAATTTCCACTTTGAGTTTGGAACGCAATTTATGGTCAGTTTAAAAAGATGGTTGCGTTATGAATGAAAATTATCTTTTTGCTGGTCTAGGCTGCCTGTTCAGAGGAGCGGAGCGGTTTCCACCAATATAATTGCATAAAAACTCCGCATGCGGATTTTTTGCGGAGCGCAATTGGTGGAAACGCGCCGCTCCGCTCCTATGGCCAGGCTGCCTAACAGTGACATCTGTAGCCTCTATTATAGGCAGCACAGAACAGTGCCGGCACATTGCCGACACGTGCGTTACCGTGACGTATCCATCAGTATCAGTGAAAAATCTTATTGTTGTATACTTTTTGTACTAGGCTATCCGTACTCGTCATGTGCATCACTAACTGCACTGTCACTGACGAGTACGGATAGCCTAGTACAAAAAGTATGCAACAATATTATTTTTTACTGACACTGATGGATAACGGAACTTATTAACACCATTAAACGCCGAAAGTTATCTTATTTCGGTCAAGTCATGAGAAATGAAAAGTACAGGAGGCTCCAACTCGTCATCCAGGGAAAGATTGCTGGAAGGAGAAGTGTTGGCCGAAGGTGCCTCTCTTGGTTGAAGAACCTGAGGGATTGGTTCGGCTGCAGCACTACCTCGCTCTTTAGAGCGGCAGCGTCGAAAGTGAAAATTGCCCTGATGCTGTCCGACCTCCGATAGGGGTGGAACTTAAAGAAGAAGAAGACTGATGGATACCTACGTTACGGTACGGCATGTGTCGGCACTGTGCCGTCACTGTTGTGTGCGGATCGACCTTAAGTCTTTCCTTCTGTGCAGTTTAATCACAGATCCAGTTTCATTACCAGTAAGTGTACACCATTAATATGAAGTTGGTTGTTGCGAACTTGTCATTGAGAATTTAGGAATTGTAATTGCAAGGAAATTGTAATAGTATTCGAATTGTATTCAGTTATTCAGAGCTTGAATAACTGTTATTTCATGCTCAATATTATTTCGCATACAAAGCACATGATAATATTCTGAAGAAACAAATAAGAATTATTAAAATATCAGAATAAACTCAAGCAATGTGCTTTAATAAACATTTAAAAATATAGTTTTACATTTTTTATACTGACTTCAAATATAATACGTATTTTTGAAGTGAAAACTTCTTTAGCGGCGTTGAGCACTTTTTCTGTAATGGGTATAAAATCTTAAACTCGCGTCAGGACACGTGACCTGATCGAAAAAGCGTAAGACGGATGGAGAGTAGACAGCTATCCCCTCTCTACGGCGCGGCGAAAATGTATGCCTGGGCCTACTGTTTTTAATTTGGCTGTGAGTGTATTAAGACGTACATATGGTATTTTTTAACGGACGACTATTAACGGACGACAAATGTCGGACGACTATTTGTTGGACGACAAATGTCGTCCGACTATTTTTTTTTTTTTTATCTATTTTAAGTCATGAAATATAATGAAAGATATCATAACATTTATTATATATTAAGTAGTTACTTATATAAGGTATAGCGACCCGCTCTGGCTTCGCACGGCTATATTATACATGTATTATACATATAAACCTTCCTCTTGAATCACTCTATCTATTAAAAAAACCGCATTAAAATCCGTTTCGTAGTTTTAAAGACCTAAGCATACAAATACAAAGGGAAATAGGGACAGAGAAAACGACTTTGTTTTATACTATGTAGTGATGTAGTGATGTGTTTCGCTACAAAACTTCTTTAGTTGAGTTATTTTAGCATGAAGATGCTGTAGGCTTTCCCCTCAGCTTAATCGACCGTGTCCAGATGAAAGAACTCGTCACTACGTCTTGAGCCAACTAACCGTGGGTTTCATCACGAACTGAAATTAACTGTACCTATCAAATTTATGCTTGCTTGTTTTGTCACCATTTTCTTTCCTATTCGTGAAAACGTGTAATTAGCTCTATGATTTTTATTTTATTGGTTTAACTTCCTACTAATTTCTGTAGAGTATACGTTTTTTAAGTTACTGCCTACATTTTTATTCGACTGCAGAACGATCTGTTTTTGATAAATAAATTCAAAGCTACCAATTAAAAATACTTCGTGGTCCTTCCCACATAAATTGGTGTTGGCAAATGAACGATTTGTCGACAAAATGTGTCGGTGATAAATTAACCGATCCTAGATAACTGCTCGATTTATACAACTAGAACACATTGGAGTGACACAGTTGCGACAACGATTAATCTAACTAAAGAATATTTTTCTGCCTGCCCCAATTTATTTGGGGTCGGCCCAGTATGTCATACTGATGATTTGGCAATATTTTTACGGACGGCCCGCCTGCCTTTACCCACCCTCCTTGGGAATGCTGTTGCTGCGATGGTTTACCCGCCACTGCGCGGAGGAGTTAAGGTGCGATTGTCTGCACAAGGTTCTCAAATCCCCTAGTGACCTTCTGCGGCACCCAGGAGAAGATATGAAGTAGCCCTATTTTATGCCGAGTCTACACGGCGGATTTCTCTAATGAATAAAATAAATACATCATTTAGAGCCTTCTAAGATGACAGCTTACCCGCAACAACCCTCGTTTGAGTCTCAGTGTTTTTACCGTTTTAAATAATTATTATAAACTCAACCCCACCGAAGGTTAAAGAAGACGCTAAAAATGGAGACTTACAAAACTAAAAATCAAATCAATAAAGAATGAATGAATCAAAATAAATGAATCATTACTATAGAATTAAATATTACCACACCTACAGGTAATAAGGTCCACTGATGGTTTTGTTAAAACCATGATAATAGTGACAAAATAACAAGAAAATAAACGAATTAATTGTTTTTCAAATTGACGACAAAGCAAATATTGATCTAATGACGTGTTGTTTTTTTTTAAATATTCCATTAAGGTAGTAGGTGGCCCGTATTATTAGCAGGTACCTTAATTATTAAAAAAATCGTTAAGGTCAGGGAAGCCTAATTCCAATATCTAAATTGTTTTTAATTATTGCATGCATAATAATTGTTATGTACCGTTTGGCTCACGTCACACAGCAATCTGTCTATATTTTGTTGTATTTGGTCGCTGGTCGCTCCACTATGCACTACGTCATATATCGAAGCTATACCCAATTCTCGTAGTATGTCTGCATTGCACAATATGCTATCGGTTGTACTACGTACGTGTCTATATATATCCATGCACGGTGATCTATTGTCTATACAAATTGGTATAGATAAAACTAAGGCCAAATTTATTGAAATGATTGACTTGATTGGAGACAAAATGGTGAGTATTTTTTAAAAAGATTTTTTTTATCTATATTTATATTGTATCTATATTTATATTGTATTTACCTATGTTTTTATTCTTGCTGTATTATGATTTGTGTTTTTGCTTGCTTGTTTTGTATCTATACCTATTCTATTTTCTACTCGTGAGAACCTATAATTGGCTTTCTGTTTCTTGTTTCGATTCTTATTATTTTTATAAAGCTGTTGGTTTTCCAAATAAATAAATAAATAACTTGCAATGGTATAATTACTCTAAAATGTTTAGCTTTTCCTGTATTATTGACCGTTCATCCGGTGTCCGGTTGTACAACTCCGGATTTGATCCGGGTTCGAGCTGGTTTCGTAAAAATCCGGTGAAAGGTTGACGGCAACAGCTATCGATTTAATCCTTTGAAGAAATATTGCAATTCAGGCTTTGTTAACACTTTTATTCCTCCTCTACCTCCTCTTTTTTTTTGACGACCTCTGTGGCGCGTCGGGCGAACACCCGACTGCGACGCAGAAGGTTGCGGGTTCGATTCCCGCCGGGAACAAGTATTTATGCTGACCATAAATTCTTGTTTCTGGTTCTGGGTGTTTCCTATATGTATAATATGTATATTATTTACAAAAAAAAAAGTATATAAGTAGTTTATCCGTTATCTGGCACCCATAACACAAGCATTAAGTTGCTTAGCTTGGGGGCTGGATGGCGATGTGTAATATGTCCTGAAATATTTATTTATTTATTTATTTAAAGAGTTTAAGTTAAATTGGTAAGAAACTTTATTTATATTGCAAGTTGAATGAAATAGGTAAGTACTTAAAAAATTACTGCTACATATTTTTAGAGTATTTTTGTTTTACCAACTTTTTTCCTGTTTTTACTTTTTCCTTTTCTTTCGGTTCCTTTTTCCCTTTGGGTACGGCACCCTAAAAACCCTTTTACTAAGACTTTACTGTCCGTCCGTCTGTCTGTCTGTCTATCACCATCACCAGGCTGTATATCATGAACCGTGATAGCCAGACAGTTGTAATTTTCACAGATGATGTATTTCTGTTGCCGCTATAACAGTAATAGTACGAAACACTTTATTCGCGAGTCTAACTAGCACTTGGCTAGTTTTTTTTAAAGAAGAACGTCTTTTCTGTGTTTATGTATTGGTGTTTTGTCGGCTTACTTTTAAAAAAATTTCACCTCTCGCTACTGGCAGTAAGCTCCCTCAACAAGACAAGTTTAAAACAGCTGTGAACAACATCAACATAATATCCAAACATACCAAATTGTAATCAGTACGTACTCGTACCACGCCAAATAATACCAATTTGTACCTAAATCCAGGATGATCAATTACCGTGTAATTACACGTCAACGCGGAATAACAGACGAATGGATTACGCGGTATGTTCACAATTCTACTCATAATGTACGGACTAATATTATTAGGTGAAAGGGTACCGGCGCTCTCTCCATACAAACGTAGTCGACTGTTTCCTCCCTGGATAATGACATAGGGGCATAGTAACGGCAGTTATAAGTTTTATGCAACAAAAATATTTGCTTTAGTGTCAGTATTCAGGGAGGAAACAGTCGACTACGTTTGTATGGAGAGAGCGCCGGTACCCTTTCTTCTTATGTAGAAAGATTTTTTGTTCGTATCGAATAGGCTCCGAAACTACTGTAACGATTTTGATGAAACATGGTATAAGGATACATTGATTTATTGGAAATGAAAAAGACTACTTTTTTTTATCCCGATATGTCTATGGGAGCGGGATTACGCGGGTGAAAGCGCGGAGCGCTGCTGTGATATATATTTTATTATAACACTAGCTGCGCCCCGCGGTTTTACCCGCGTAAGTCACAATCCCGTGGGAATATCAAATTAAAAGGAGGCTAAGCCCTTCCTCAATAAATGGACTATCCAACACAAAAATAATTCCTGAGATTTGACATATTATTTTATAATTTATAACTTTATAATATTATTAATTTAATAGAAAACATACAGACCGACAGACAGACAAGAAAGTGGTCTTATAGGGGTTCCTTTTTTAACCTTTGAAGTACGAATTACTATTTATAAAAATGTAAATACCTAAGTTTCCCTAGGTGCCCAAAAGTACTAACAAATTGCATTTTTACTATATTAACTTATTGTTATGACTGTTACATAAGTAGGTGGGTGAACTATTAAGCTACACAATCATTTTTTAGCTTTAAAAAGCGATTTAAAAAAATGTTATCTGTAAAGTCGGTTTACGGACGATAATTTTACGTGATAAAACGTCATAAAAAGACGATGAAAATTTTTATTCGTCACTCGTCACCATAACACAAGCCCAGATGAGCGATATTATTATTTCTTACCGATCCTCACCGATATTTTATCAAAAAGACCTTTATAGTCGTTGAGCATACAAAAAACTGGTTGCCTGTAAAGTCGGTATACGGGCGAAAGTTTTACGTGACAACAACTGTGCTCGAGTGGAAGGGACGCGTGCCTTTCACTTTTTATGTCTGTCTCTCTCGCTCTTAGGCGGGCTAACCATGCCCGCGTGCCTCTCACTCGCTCTCATTGTGAGCGCATAACGTGAGCGGAGCGTAACGCAGTTTCTTGAAGTGTCACCCGGCAAACCAATTTATAAGACGTTGTCACGTCAAAACGTCTTCGTTCGCGTAGAAGTCGAAAATGAATCATGGAAACTCCTTTTTCACCCCATAAGGGATAGAATTTCGGAAAATCCTTCTTTATCGGATGCCTACGTCATACAAAGAACGCACCCTCCAAGTTTCGGGTCTCTACGATCTGCGATTGAGGCTGTGTGTTGATACGTTATTCAGTCAGGACTAAGCATTTTATAAGTATAGATATCGTGCAAAGCCAAAACCTCAAAAAAAACCTCTAAATCGAAAATTTTTCGAACAAAATACTCTGAATCAGCTTAAAAGTTTCACTCTCACTTACCTATAGTTACTTGATGAAACTATTGGTAACTGTTACGCTAGCAAAGCTGTATAAAATGTGATCATTAGTCATGGATGCTGGAGGATAATCCCGTTCGATCGCACTTCTATTACGGACCGATCACCTGGTAGGGTGACTATCATTTCAGGAGATTGTGCGACCAAAATGTGTTCAAAAAGCCAGTTCTCGTAAATACATTGCAAACTCATTTCCATTGCATTTCGATTATAAAAAATACCCTCAAAGTAGCTCAAAATATATACAAAGTCAGCTTTTGGTATTCTCAAGAATATTTATTTATTGTAATTTAATAAATTCTATTTACGAGAATTAATTAGTCTTCAGTTTAATGCATTCAAATTCAATAAATCAGATTACAATATGGTGACCAAACAACGGCTAGAAGACTTTTTTTAATACATACATACATACCATAATACATATTAGTATAAAGAAACAAAAACTAATGTATTTAATGGTCCGATGGCGGGGAACGGACCCGCAACCTTCTGTAACCAATGCGGGTGTTGATGTCTTTATGTCTTACTTAAATATTCGTAGCTCTGTGGAGTTTTTATACAAAACTGAAGAGATAACGCGCGTGAAGTCGCGAACATTTTTTTCTATATTTTTTATTAATCACGAAACTCGCGTATTCGTTGTTTTCGTCTAATGATGGACGCCCGAATCGCGCATATACCTTTAAAGCGTAGTTTAAAATTAACATAATATTAAAATAATGGTTACCCTAATTCAGTTGATCCGATTTATAATGGAACATAAAAGGTTCCCATGGAGATATATTCAGCTTACCTGCGAGGTTATAGATTTACAATTTATAATATTTTATTATACTTAGCAGCTAAACGATTCAATTTAAACGGTTCATATTTATTTCGACGAATCGTAAAAATAATCAAGAGTATGTTTCTATTATAGACTACTAGCGACCCGCCCTGGCTTCGCACGGCTATATTATGCATATATAAACCTTCCATAAACATATAAACCTTCCTCTTGAATCACTCTATCTATTTAAAAAAACCGCATCAAAATCCGTTGCGTAGTTTTAAAGATTTATGCATACATAAGGATATAGGGACATAGGGATATAGGGACGGCGAAAAGTGACTTTATTTTATATTATGATAGTGAAGATCCCCCCTACCGCCAGACCTTCGTGTTTTTATAAAAGCTGAGAAGTACTCAGCGCATGCCTCCAACACAGTTATTGATGTACAATTATGAAATTCAGACCATAGTAGCTTAGAGAGTTATAAGGTAGCAAAGCCAAGAAACAAAACTGTTTATTTTGCAAATAAATCGAACGTAAATTTGTATCAATAAATAATATTGCTAATTAATAATGTTACTGTTGCTTCATAATTGCACATCCGTTCATAACTGTGTTGGAGGCATGCGCTGAGTAGCTCTCAGCTTTTATCAAATCTCGAAGGTCTGACGGTACAAGGGATTTTACTCTATTAATATCTAGATGGAGGTGTTGGATTCTTTTGAGAGGAGAGAGGGTTACTGGTTACGATGAGCTTGCCAGCAAAAGGCTTCAGAGCCTTGAATATCGTCGAAAGGTGGCAAACATATCAGTCTTTATCGGATACATTTCGGGGAGTGTGCAACAGAAATATACAACTCAATCTTGCCATCTCTATTCTTTCGTCATACAACCAGGCAAACTGATATGCGACACCTAATCATGATAATGATTATGATGATCCCAGATACCCTAAGCTCTAAGCGTTTTACTTCCTCATTACTTATTGGTACAGCATGGAAATGGAATCAGTTGCCTGCATCTGTCTTTCCTGACATTTATAACTTCAAGACGCGAGTAAACAGGTATCTTAACAATTAAACGTTGACCTATAATTTGAAAAAGGTAAACTAAAATAAATAAAATGATTAAACGTACCTGTGTCTTCTATTGTTGTCAAAAAAACTCCGACAAGTTTTCGTCTGACCTTTTTAATCTGTAGAAGAAAAAACAATTGTGTTTAATTATTCACTTGTCGTAAAAGTCATAAAGTTATTAGCAGACCTAAGCATTATAATTAGGCTATTACAGAACAAACAAAACTATTAAACCCCTACTCTTTCGACAGTAGGCAGCTGTACCTAACTTTTACTTTAATTAACTTTGTCCATGATTAATTACTTTTAATATTACAAATGAATTAAAGAACATAGAATGGATGATTTATAGTTGAGGCAAGATGAGGAAAATGTGAAATGACTTTTAGATTTTTCGAATTATTTATGAAAAAAGGCAATTTTACTGTTATAAATTATTTTATTCTTTTTATAAAAAAAAATATAATAATATAATAAAGACCACTAGGTACTTCCTTCTTAAAGAACATTGTTAAAAAACATTAAACAGGCATATTATTGGTCTAACCTGTTCTTGAACTCTGCACTATTATCTATACCTATACAAGCAACGCTCCACGGTTTCACCCGCGTAACTCCCGAGCCTGTGGAAATATCGGGATAAAAATGTTATTCCCAATGAATCAATGTATCCTCATACTTACCAAGTTTCATCAAAATCGGTTCAGTAATTACGGAGCCTATTCTTTACAAACAAATGAGAACAAAAAATATTTTCTCGTTATTATATTAGTGTAAATGTAGAAGTATTATTTACATAGAGACAAACAAAACACGTTTTAAATAGACTCTTGTTTACAAAAAAACATTGTCCATATCACGAGGCTAAGGAGCCCCGCACTTTTGGAAGTCTTGCGTGGAGCCAAAGCCAACACGTATAGATGCGCTTTACAATGACAAGTTTAATAGTATGATGTGAACATTCCGCTGCAGACCGCTGATGTGCAGGACATTCCTCACATCGCCATCAAGCCCCGAACTAAGGAACTAGACTTGTGTTATGGGTGCTAGACAACGGATATACTACTTGTTTACTTTTCTTTTGTAAATATATACTTATTATACATAGAAACAACCAGACCACAGACAAATATCTTAAGCATAAATACATGTCTGAGGCGGGAATTGAACCAGCAACCCTGTATTTGGCAGTCTGGCATGGTGACCATTGTGCCAACTAGGTCGTCAATACTTCAATAATAAATACTCATTCTCGTTAACTCGTTTAATAGTCATTCTATATATATATCTGTTTCTAGTGTACAGTTATAAATTAACGCTAAAGTACGAGTTTAAAAAATGGCTCATTTAGATTCGGCTTTTCTAAATCCTGGGCTATTACCTAACCTAGGTCTTAGGATTAACGCCTCTGTTGTTAAGCTAATGTCTTTAGCGGTTAATGTTTTTAAGTATTTTACTATTCAAAAATAAAATATATATCTCTATCTCTATATATATAAAATTCTCGTGTCACGGGGTTCGAACTTGAACTCATCCGAAACGGCTCGACCGATTCTCATGAAATTTTGTGAGCATATTCAGTAGGTCTGAGAATCGGCCAACATCTATTTTTTTTTTGTAAATAGCTAAACAACGTTTGCTGGAACAGCTAGTTTTTTTATACTTAGATAATATTATTCTTTATTTATTTAATACATAAACATGTATTTTAGACATTGAATTTTTGTATCTAATAATAAGTGGTAATTTTTGTTAGGGTTCCGTACCCAAAGAGTAAAAACAGGACCCTATTACTAAGACTTCGCTATTCGTCCGTCAGTCTGTCCGTCTGTCTGTCATTTTATTGTAATAATCAGCACATGTCGCCTGAAACACAGGATCGCCTAGTTCAGGCACACGTGGACATTGATTCGAGTAAAATTTTGTACCTATACATTTAATTATGTTATGCTTGGGCCCAGGCTTCGCTTCCGGTTCGGTTCGGGGGTCTTGGAATTAGGAGTGTTTCTGCCGTCGCTCTGCCCGCTTTTTTGGCTTCAGCGCATTCTTGTAAAGGGCTCTTCGAGAGCATTCTGAGTGCTTCATCGGTTGGTGCGGGGGTGATTCATCTCTCCGAGGCTAGCATGAGGTGGGGGTCTCTCAGTGGCTGTGGGCCACCAACTGTTTTGCACTCTCAGAGACAGTGGGATGAGCCTTTATGCCAGGTTGTGCAGAATAAGCTTTTGGCCAGCAGCTCGAATACCATCGATCGAGCTCGCCTTTTAGCGGCTTTCGAGAGGGAGTCTGGCCTTTGGCTGAATGCGGTCCCGTCTGCTGGTTTGGGGACGCTTCTGGACAGGCACACGTTGACTTTGGCGGTTGGCCTTCGGCTGGGTCTCAAGGTTGTACAGCCGCACATGTGTGTTTGTGGTTCTGATGTGAATGAGCTTGGTCATCATGGGTTGTCTTGCCAGAGGAGTGCGGGCCGTATTCCCCGCCATTCATCCCTCAACGACATCATCCGTCGGGCTCTTGTCTCAGCGAACATTCCGGCTATTTTGGAACCAAACGGCATTGTTCGTTCCGACGGCAAGAGACCCGACGGAGTGACTCTCATTCCTTGGGAACAGGGTAGGTGTTTGGTCTGGGACGTGACGTGCGTCGATACTTTGGCCCCTTCCCATCTTCGAGCCACTTGCGCGCAGGCATGTGCGGCGGCTGCTGGTGCTGAATCCCTGAAGATGCGTAAGTACCAGGATATCCCTGGGTGTTACGCGTTTATGCCTTTGGGTTTCGAAACTATTGGGTCTTGGGGTCCCAGTGCAAAGGCGTTTTTGAAAGTGCTCTCTTCGCGTCTTTCCGAGGCCACTGGGGACCGTAGGGCCGGTAGTTTCCTTTCTCAGCGTATTAGTTTAGCGATCCAGAGGGGGAACGCTGCCAGCTTGCTGGGGACTTTGGGTCGGGGGGACGCCTTGGAAGACGGGGTTTTTTGTTTTTAAATTTTGAATGTTTTGTTTTATTATTGTCATTATTTATTTATTATTTTATTTTGTTTGTGATTATATTGTTGTAAATTGTATATTGTACTAAAACTTGAATATATATGACCTATTAAAGTATAATATGTATCTATATGTGTATGTATATATCTTTAATTTACTTCTTAAATTTAAATGATCTTAGGTGAACAGTGCCCTTTATCCAAAAATAGGAACGTAATAATTTTCCTCGATCAGTCCCTTTGGAAAGACTATATTAAAATATTATAGTAGATAATGCATCAAGGGCATAATGCAATGTCTTATGTTGTGGGTGGCATATTGAACCCCGAGTGTAACGAGGGACTCTCGAATTAACTCCCGAGCGCAGCGAGGGAGTTAAGTAGAGTCCTGAGCGCAGCGAGGGAGTCCTAAGTGAAGCGAGGGGTTCAAGCCGCCCAAGACGCAGACATGCTTTATCCCGAGGTGCATACTCTACTTTTCATACAAAGTCCAATATTTTTTTTAATTCTTGTGGTAGCCAGTTCCCTATTTGAAAAAAAATCAGTTTTAAAAAATATGGGGCAATTGCAATGAGATGGTAGCATGATGGTAAATATTTGGTAGGTATTATAGGCAAAACCTATTTGCTTAGACCTAACGTAACAATCAAAATAAAAAACATAAATAGTGGCCTGCTAGATTTTTGTAGACCAATCAAATTATTTATTATAAATAAAACCTATTTTCTGAGACCTTCAAAATTAAAACCAAGAGTTTTCACCACTAATGTAATATTATATACTACTACACGAATTTCAACGTTCCAAATTCTAATCACTTTATTCCCTTGGGAGTTTCATACAACATTATCTCCCTTGGGAATAAAGTCTTGCTTTAAGTTGAGGTTAATAGGGCTTTAATCCGTGAGCAAAGTGCTGCAGGTGTGAAAAAATATTTATGTCCCAATTGTCACTTCAGATTTGTCACTAGTGGGGATAACTGGGATTTTTATACAAGTATATTTCCCGGTTGTAACCACTGGGGAGGTCGTTAAAAGGTCAAAAGGTCAAAAATTACTGAACCGATTACGAAAAAACTTATAATTTATTAGATAGCTGGCAGCTATACTCTATGTGTAAATCTTAAATCAGAAATGTAAACAAAGAAATGTCAAATATTGTCAGAAACGTCATTTCGCAAAGGTTGAAAGCCGCTGTAATTGTTGCCAGTGTGTAAAAAAACTACCATTTAAATTTGAATATTGTAATAACTTTAAAAAAAAATTATTTTATACTGAATAAACAATCATATTTCTTAATAATTTTATTTGCAATAATATTTTTTAGAAATTGAGGTCATAGTTGTTTTCTTAACAAATTTCCACTACCCTAAAAAAACTACCAAAGCTTGATGTATTTTTTACTCTAGTAACACCATTGTTTACATTTCTGATCTAAGATTTACACATAGAGTATAGAGTCGTGGAATAACACGTAGATTAATTTTAATCCCAACATTCCTACGCATAAGTATGAATGTAGAGGATAGATAGATAGATAGATAGATAAACACTTTATTTGTACAACACACAAAACATTTAAAAAATCAAAGAGTACAAGAAAGCTTATTAAATTGTACAAACAGGCGACCTTATCGCTTAAAGCGATTTCTTCCAGGCAACCTCAGGATGGAGAAGGTCTGTTTAGCTTAACTGGTAGGTCGTGTGGATAATTGTGTGAGAAAAGATTTGAGAGAGATTCATGTGAACGATGAGATGACGACTATTAAACTTGAATGTGTACTGCGCCGAGTCTTAATAATTTGTAATAATTGAAGGTTATAAGAAGAAATAGAAGATTCCCACAGCATCAAGACCATAGGGCGTATATCTATAAAATAAACTCAAACAAAAACATATAAATACCTAAATAATAAAACAACCTTACCAGCGCCATAATGTATTGAATCCGGTTGTATTTACCATGATAACCACTCATGTGTGAAACTGATCATTGCTCGGCTCAGTGGCAACCGTTTTACCTGCATATACCTACTTTATTTTACATGTTTGAATTTCTATTGTTATATTGTTGTTAAATTGGCGAACGTAAATATACATATGGATATGTAGCCATACGTAATATTAATAATTATAGGCTTTTACATGTAATCTAGAGTATTTATATAGCGCTAGCAACTATGCTATTCAGCTATTTAGGGCGCTGCTGTAGTGCCTGGAACGTGTGCCCATAGAAAGATTGGGTTCGCCGACCACTCTCTCTGCTTAGTGGACTGTGTCCATAAAAAGGACTCATACCGTGCTCTTCGGCAAGTATGAGCCATAAGCTACGTCTACTATTACGACTACGAGTATGTCTACAGCTACGGCTACGGCAAGTTTAAGCCATGGGCTACGGCTACAATTACGACTACGAGTATGTCTACAGCTACGGCTACGGCAAGTTTAAGCCATGGGCTAGGTACGGCTACTATTACGACTACGAGTATGTCTACAGCTACGGCTACGGCAAGTTTGAGCCATGGGCTACGGCTACTATTACGACTACGAGTATGTCTACAGCTACGGCTACGGCAAGTTTGAGAGATGGGCTACGGCTACTATTACGACTACGAGTATGTCTACAAGGACGGCTATGGCAAGTTTGAGCCATGGGCTACGGTTAATATACGAGTATGTCTTCAGCTACGGCTACGACAAGTTTGAGCCATGGGTTACGGCTAGTATTACGTCTACTAGTATGTCTCCAGCTACGGCTACGGCGAGTTTCATTATTATTAAACCAAATTCATCTTAATACAAAATATCGCTTACTACAAGAAGCGATAGGTACTTATCAAACTGCAATCCACTAACCAGCGAATTTGACCCTCAAAGTTTCCATAACCGGATAATCGGTCCTTGTATCCGGGTACCCGTACCGGATAACCGGGTAATCCCGTCGCACGATTGCCTGATCAATCTTGTTTATGAGAGGAATGAGATTTTGTAAAGTTAACGTTTTGCGTTCCGTAATACGAATTTAAATAGCGTAGTTTGTATTATTTGTGGGTAGTTTTCATTTGTTATGATTAGTTGATCTGGATGAGGCTAAATATTTTGTACTAGCTACGCCGTGCGGTTTCACCCGCGTAAATCCCGATCCCGTGGGAATATCAAAATAAAAAGTAACATATTGCCTATCCAACACAAAAAAAAATTCAATTCGAACCAGTAGTTTCTGAGATTAGCGCGTTCAAACAAACAAACAAACTCTTCAGCTTTATAATATTAAAAATAGATTACAGTTTGTTTTATTCATGACAATTTTTTAAATGTGTCTTGAAAATTTGATAATTTTGATTGTTAAATAAATAAAATTAATAATTGAAGACACAGCGCCATCTAGTTCCAAGCTTGTCTTATGGTGGTCAAACAACGGATAAATAATACATTTTCCAGACCACAGACAAATATCTAAGCATCAAATACTTATCTGAGGTGGGAATCGAACCCGCAACCCTGTGAAAAACCCTATAAAAGAAAATTAGATATACCTACTTATAAATTTTCTTTTGTACAGGGTTATTGGAAATTATACTAGCAAGCCGTTGAGGGCTACTTCTGTGCACCTTAACAAACAACTTTTGTTCTACGACTTATGGAAAATCGAACATTTTTTCAAAAAATTTGAGGCTAGGTGTACCTGAAAATCTGCTGTTCCTTACACGGAGAGGTCATTAACCTTAAAATTTTACTTATTTTTTAAGTTTAATCTACTGTTCTTAGTCGGAATAACCTTTGTTTTAAGAAATCAGCTGTCTAATTTACATAACCTCAAAATTTTCATATTTTTTTTCGAATTCTCAAAACTCGTAAAACAAAAATTGTTTGTTAAGGTGCACAAAAGTAGCCCTCAACGGCTTGCTAGTATAATTTCAATAACCCTGTATAATATGTAGGAAATACTCAGACCAGAATCTAATATTTGAACATAAACCGTTGCAGGCAGGTGTTTACCCGCCGCCGCTCTGAAGAGGATGGTATTGTATATTTAATTAAAATGCTTACAACTATCGAAAAGCCGTTATTGGCAGTAAAATCAAACACAGTACGGCCTTCAGGCAGCTTTCAACTTTGGTTAACCTATTAATTATTTAGGAAGAAATAATTCATAGAAGCGTCTTTTATTTCTTACTTCATTTCATTTATTAATTTATATTTCATTAGTTGTATTCATATCACGGGTAGGTACAGTGGGAGTCAAAATTGCAGACCCATCGTAGAGTTCTAAAATTACTATTATTTGAATGTTTTTGTTCTAATAAATTCATGAGTTGAAAGACTTTAAACTTGAACTCGAGCTAGACCTCGGTAAAGAATCTTGCTTGAGAAGAAAACATTCTGATAAAAGTAGTTTTGGAGCTCTATGTTGGGTCTGCAATTCTGACTAAGACCGTACAATAGGTGTTACAATAGGCGTACAAGTTCATACACTTATGCCCTGTTGGGCTTTGCAATTGTGTGGTGACAGACCGAGGCTTTTCTTAGTAGGTAAGTTGGTAGTAGGTAAGTGGGTAGTGAAAAAAAAATCCGTTTTGTACTTAATATTGCTAACTACACGAAGTAGTAAACTACCTACTTAATAGATGATTATTAAGGGGAAAGGGTACCGGCTCTCTTTCCATACAAACGTGGTCGACTGTTTCCTCCCTAGAAAATTACGCTTGAGCAAATATATTTGTTGCATAAAACTATGTAAAATATGTCTTATTATTAAATAGTTTTATGCATTAGATAAAACTTTGTCTTATTTAAATATTGTTTTTTAACTCTTACTTTCTATGTGAATTATAATATGAAAAAATCCAAGACATAGGGGCATAGTCATGGCAGTTATCACTACATAGTATAAAATAAAGTCACTTTTCGCCGTCCCTATTTCCCTTTGTATGCTTAGATCTTTAAAACTACGCAACGGATTTTGATGCGGTTTTTTTTAATAGATAGAGTGATTCAAGAGGAAGGTTTATATGTATAATATATGCATTATATAGCCATGCGAAGCCGGAGCAGGTCGCTAGTAGGTTATAATGCAACAAAAATATTTGTGCTAGTGTCATTATCCAGGGAGGAAACAGTCGAATACGTTTGTATGGAGAGAGAGCCGGTACCTTTTCCTCTTAAGTAGGTACCTACTGTTTACTAAAATCAGTAATAGTAGACAATTGAGACTGAAGGTTCATAATTCAACATGAAGTTTTCGCGTTACAACCAGACATAAATAAACAACTAAAGACAAAACTTTCAAACTTCACAGACAGATAACTAAAAAAATAAAATAAAAACCAGTGTCTAAAATTGTATTGTAGTTCCAATACTGTTCTATCTATAGATATAAAATTTGAAGTCCTGACTGGCTGTTATCAACGCACAACTCAATCAATGGATGGATCGGGCTTGACATATAGATAGCTATTATGACGTAGGCTTCCGCTAAGAAATGATTTAAAAAAAATTAACTCCCGTGCGGACGAAATCGCGGGTCAAAGGTAGAACTTATTAGAAAAATGCAAAACTAAGTCTGTTTGTGAGTATGTTTAAAATTCAATCATATCAAAACAGTAATAACTAACTTAAAAATAGAAGGAAATGTATGTTTTTACAAATTCAGCTACAAGTTTATTAAACAATAAATGGCAATCTCAGAAATTCGCAAAATAAAAAAAAGTTAATACAAAAACTATTTCTCAAATATTCTCAAGGGCATTCCTATGAAGCATCGCCCTAGAAGGCTGGCAACATTCCGCCTCTGGATGGTAATTCTAAGCGAAAAGGCTACCCCAAAAACTTGAAGATTATTATTAAATATTTAAGAGGCGAGTCCCTAAAAACGTCATTTACTATTTTAAAAATATTGAAGAACTCCCTGCATTGTAAGACACTAAAAAGAATTCTCGATAGCTTATTAGATGACTCTACAGTTTCACTGTCAGATATTTTGAAAATAATCCATAGTTTTTGAAAAAACAATTATTAACTTTGATGAAAAACATCGAAATCGACCTTTTCTATTTTAAGTATCTGTGCTACTTCGTTGTTATATTTGAAAATATTTTTGGTTAAATTGTGAGACAAAAGTATAGAGAATGCATTCATCATTGCAGTTTTTTACTTATTGAAACCAAATAATAATAATCAATGCCGAAACATATATATTTTTTTTGGTTAAAATCATTCCTCGCTGCCCATACATTTTAGTATGAAGCAGTAGCTCGTGACATTTCGCTTTATATTAGATGTCGCGCCGCGCAAAAGTGACAGTGTCATCTCAGTATTCAAGGTGAGAGCACGTCCATTTGTTTCCCGACATTTATTGTTTGACCTGGCATAAGGGTGGGGTGCGAGTGTTGCACACGACAACTAATTTGTAATTGTACCTATTCTTCGAGCAAGGAGTCGAAACTAGGTATAATCCGCGCACAATGAGAATAGGATGGAACCTTGTCAAAGTAAATCGAAAATGACAGTTTATAAATACATATATAAATAAATATTGCAGGACATTCCACACATCGCCATCTAGCCCCAAGCTAAGTAACTAGACTTGTGTTATGCGTGCTAGCCAACGGATATACTACATATACTGGGTTATTGGAAATTATACTAGCAAGCCGTTGAGGGCTACTTCTGTGCACCCAAACCAACAACTTTTGTTCTACGACTTTTAGAAATTCGAACTTTTTTTCGAAAATTTTGAGGTTAGGTTTACCTGAAAATCAGCTGTTCCTTACACGGAGAGGTCAGTAACCTTAAAATTTGACTTATTTTTTAAGTTTCATGTACTGTTTTTGGTCTGAATGACCTTTGTTTTATAAAATCAGCAAATACCTACCTACTTATAAAAATTTGTAAATATATACTTATAATACATAGAAATAACCAGACCACAGACAAATATTTAAGCATAAATACTTGTCTGAGGCGGGAATCGTACCTGTGTGGCAGTCCGGCATGGTGACCATTGTGCCAACTGGGTCGTCTTCAAGTAGCGTTAGCATAAAAGTTCTGAATAATGGGTAATTCGTTTTGTTGTAATTAGTTATTTTTTATTTATTCATATTTAGTGTAGCTACATATATAGTATTAGGCATTTCTACTGTATGTGAAGACTTCACGGACAAACATATATACTGACACATATACGGGTCAAACTGAGAACCGCCTTTTTTTGAAGTCTGTTAAAAATACACAAAAATGTTTCATGGTTGTAATCCTTTCAATAATAATGTTTAGGAATATTTTTTTTAGTTATTCCAATTATTATTCCCCAATGCCACTCATATGTGCTTCATGGGAATCATCATCAGAGCTTTGACTTTCTTCAGAAGTATCGCTTTCTGAAAAAAATGAAGTTGATGCAGCCAAAGTTCCCTCACCTCGGATGCGTGACACCGTGTTTTAGATATGCTTGTTGCTCGTTCGGTTATTGAAGTGAAAACTTCTTATGGCGCGTTGGGCACTTTTGTGGGTGAGCATTTTCAGCCGTTCTCGCGACAGATGAGATTTCGATAGATGAGATTTTACACAGATATACAGTTTTCACTTCTGCCTGCACTCCCGGAGTGCGCTGTTTTTTTTTTTGTATTTTTGAACAAACCCATAGGTTCGTCAAAAAGATCTCTTGACAATGTAATTCCCGAATTACTAGATTCGTGATCCACAGCCAACTATGTCATCATTTTCAATGCGTTAGAACAACCGACTTCGTTCCTGATCGAAATATCTATCGACTGCCAGAACTATTTGAGGTGGTTGACTATTCAAAGTTTTACCCCATTTTCCACTCATTATCACTAAATCACTAAAATAATCACACAATAATTAATTACATAAATCTTACTTACTTACTTACTACTACTTACATTTATAATAAAACAAACCACAATTTATAACAACACAAACCACGGTCGGAATTTATTATTTGTTTATTTAATCACTTTAATAAGCACAGTCCTTATGTGCTCGTTTTATTTATAATTTTGGAGAAAACATTTTTTTAAATGAAATCGCCATTGCTCCATAGACAATCTACCACAGACAATAATAATTTTTCTTTAAATCAATGGGTCTGTTTCAAATCCGCGACACTATGACCGTGCAAATAACTAATTTATACCTAATTATTATTCAGAACTTTTTTTCTAACGCTACTTTTTTGTCATTTTCGATTTACTTTGACAAGGTTCCATCCCATTCTCATTGCGCGCGGGTTATAATGTGATATTGATTATTTATTTTAACCTAAGAAATAACTGTTTCTATTATTTCATTTTAATTTTTGACATAATTATGACAGGCAAACATAGACAAAAAATTAAATACTTCATGGACTGTGGTTTTTTACCTTTCGATATAGGGCATTACAACAAACAAATAATGCCTTCACACCAAACCTCTAAAGCGTCTCGGAAATGGGATATTTGAAGAAACGTTTATCCTACGATTTTATAAAAGTTCGCGGTGCACTTTGAGACCCATACCCTTCGATAGAGGGCATTACAGCGAAAAAATTATGCCTACACAACAAACCTCAAAAGTGTCACGGAAAAGGACGCGGTGATACGTCTTGTAGAAATACTTGGTCACAATGCTTTTATTTGAATATCCCGTTTCTGAGCTGTTTTAGAGGTTTGGTGTAAAGACATTATTTTTTTATTGTAATGCCTTTTATCAATAGGTATGGGTGTCAAACTGCACAGCGGCATTTTAAATTACTATGCCGGTTGTGTCCAAAGATCTTTACATTTCGATCTCTAATTGGATATGTTTTACAAACGATTTGCGGGAAAGAAAAACTCAACTAGTATTTGACGTTCCTGCCTTTTGCAGGACTTTTTTTTTTTTTTTTTTGTTTTCTCTAAAGAAATTAAAATAGGAATTTATTGAGCTGTCAAAAATTAAATAAAAATATGGAAAAGGTATGATTTAGGTAGGTAGGATGTATTAAAATTGTAGCTTATTTTTATATTTTAATCCTATATATCGTAACTTATTTTTATTCAAGTTTAATAATAATGGGAAAAGTAAAAGGAAATTACTATAAATCCCAAAAAAATAAAGGAAGATTTAAGACAAACCAGTAACTATAATGTACTCATCTTTTTACCCAACTATATTGAATATTATAAAGATTGGTAGGTGTTTTGCCTGAATCTATAATATAAAAATCAATTGCTGTTCGTTAGTCTGGCTAAAACTCGACAACGGCTGGACCGATTTGGCCAATTCTTTTTTTGTTGTGTTTGTTGTAGTCCAGGGAAGGTTTAAACGTCGGACTTACGCGGGTGAAACCGCGGGGCGCAGCTAGTATTTATATAATAACTAGCTGCCCTACGCGGTTTCACTCGCGTAACTCCCGATCCCGTGGGAATATCGGGATGTAAGCTATCCTATCTCTCAAGTTGGATCGAACTGCACATGGTGTGCGAATTTTATTATAATCGGTTAAGTGGTTTAGGAGTCCATTGAGGACAAACATTGTGACACGAGATTTATATATATTAAGATATATGATGCCGATACCGACACGTTTTAACCTGTTTCTTAGTAGGGCACATAGGTACATACGAACGTTTATGTGTGAATTTTCAATATATAGAGACGGATGTAATAATTATTTCGCATAATTATTATTATAAAAATATATAAATATAAAAATTATTATAGTACAGAACATTTACTTATTGACAATTTCGTTATCAAACAAAATACCCAAAAAACGTACACTCTGACCCCACCCTTTCCCGCCAGCTACTTACTACCGGACTGCAGTTTTGCGATGTGACAAGTTAAATACTACATACATTGCGTGTTTTCTATGATATTCATAAACATCCTACAAAGACGAACG
This sequence comes from Idaea aversata, assembly GCA_907269075.1. Classification (NCBI taxonomy): domain Eukaryota; kingdom Metazoa; phylum Arthropoda; class Insecta; order Lepidoptera; family Geometridae; genus Idaea; species Idaea aversata. The sequence continues at coordinate 12,038,573 of OU026101.1, forward strand.
CTTGATGAATATGTAGCTTGTACAAAATGTACGATGCATCGAAAGTAGATTTATTTGTTTCCAGGGTGCGTAATTTTAATACTGCGTTGCACCTGTGTGGCTAGAAAATATCAATGTGTGTGTTCTATCAGAAGTTCCCACGGTCAAGGATTACAGGCTTAACTACAATAATTACCGACTGTGCCAAAATTTTTGAACTAATATCTAATTTTGTGGTATTATAGATACCTATATTATTTTAATACCAAAAACAAATAAAGAAAGAAAGAAAACATTTATTTGGACAAGCACACGACATAAGACAATCAGAAAAGTAGTAACAAACATAAAAGCACTAGAACAAAAGTTTAAAATAAAATAAAAATAATAATAATAAAAACAAAAAAAATTAAAAGGAAAAAAGAAATATATACAAAGAAGAAATAAGATCTAAGGAGCCGTGTGCCTCCAAAAAGGTAAAAATACCAAATACTAAAACAGAATTCAATTTTAAGTATGGAGGTCACGTACCTCCAAAATTAAATCCATAGGTAATTTTAATGTTGGGTTTGAATCCTGTATAAGCAAAACCAAAGGACGAATCTAGTAATTTATTTACAGTGAAACCCAACAGCAAAATAAATGAAATTGTATTTTATGTCAAAACTAATTTCAAAACAATAGCACTATCGCTCGAGGCGTTTTATTGCTTGTTGTTTTGCGTTATGTTTACTTTACTAACTTCGCCACGCGATTTTACATGCATAAATACCGATCCTGGGGAAATAGAGTTCAATTTATGTGCGGTAATTAAAATCTAACCAGGGAACTTAGACTGTGCTTAGACTATTAATAATTGCTCTTATGGTGAAGGAAAACATCGTGATGGAACCTGCGGTTTAGTTAACTCCAGACGTTTTGACGGGTTCTTTTCTTTGAACACGGTCGATTAAGCTGAGAGGTGGTATAGGTGTTGAGCAAGCCTACTCCATTTAATAAAAAAAAGGAAAAATGTTTAAGGAAAAAAATTAAATAAAGAGACTGAAGGGTAAAAAAAAAGGATAAAGAAAAGAAAAAAATAAATAAAACAAGTTCATTGTGTTGTTGTTTTTTTATGTGTGTGTATGTATGTATAAATGCTGTATTGATATTTTTTATTAAGTATTTAGATTTTAGTTTTAATATTTTAGATTCATGTTTATTAGTAAGGTTATTTTAAAGTGAGCTTAAGCGCTACTTCAGCGACAGCGATATTTTTAAGTAAAATAAATGTAAAAAAAAAGTTAAAAAAATATTCCATTTAATACTATGTCCCGGGCACTACACCGCCTTGAATAACATAGGAAATAGGCGACGGGCATTCAACAATTTGCATCACCTATGGCCTAAACTAAAAGTTATAAAACAAGCAATTTATTCAACTACACTTAACTCGTAGGAACATTTTTTTATCATCAAACCTTCGTTTTAAGGCCCTCCGTATCCAAAACTGACAAAGGGTTCACGGAATAAATAAAGTACAGAACGGTGACTTGATGTTTTTCAAGATTAAAATTGCCTACCTTATTTTTCCGTCGAGATTACTGGCACAAAACAATTTATAACCGGATTTTTATATCACTAAAGAGACACTAACACGGGTAAACCCGCGGTGTGCGGCTAGCCGCTAAATGTAAAAAATTCACCCTGTATAGTACTAGTACTATACAGGGTGAATTTTTTACATGGACCTACAGGGCTATATCCTGAACTATAAGAGGTAGCGAAAAATTATTTTTTAACAACTAAAACTGCATCATTAGATTTTTCGGAAAGTCATCACCTTAGCCAAAAATCGACCTTGTTGATTTTGCAAAAAAATTATCACCTAGGTATATTTTAAATAACAATCGATAGTGTCGCTGATGATAGATATCAATTCTTGGAAATAAACACAGTATGTATGACAAATCAAAAGAAATACTTAGCTAGTTTTTGATTATTTTATGCTAAATCAACAGGTTCAGTTCTTGTATAATATAATAATGCAGGTTTCGTTTTTGTCAAAATCGGGTACGCAACTCCTTTTTTCAGCATTTTCTCTATCTATTAAAGTTAAGGATATAACCCTGAAGGCCCATGTAAAAAAATTACCCTGTATATTTACCAACTTATAGGCTCCCGTATAGGGTCCTGAAAAGCAAGTCGGCTTCAAAAAAATAATTAAGCCTTTGATTGACTCTTTGTTACCCGCCATAAAGGATATTTAATAAGAAGGTTTTCGAAGCGTATTTTTTTCACGACTTTTTTTCCACAGTGCAGTTTGTTTTTGATCTCGTTAAAAGCTTTGAAGAACGAATAAAATGGGTTAATAAAGCGAACTGTTTTAATTTACAACGTTTTTGATCATAAAATACAACCGGAAAACATTTTATTGTGAATTGGCTACTTTTAAAAGTAATATCATCGACAAAAGAAAAAAACAATAGGTACAGTAAGGGTCATAAATAAATGATCAGTTTGCTACAATAATACTATATCAACAAGTATTGGAGTTACGACCTTCTTCTTGTAGACGTTACACACAAACTTAAATATGAATTAAAAGTACTCAGTGTGATTATTATTTTCAACATGTTAGCTAAATCTTTAGTTGGCCGAGTGGTATAATCCGCCACCCACTACACCTACCGACGTGGGTTCGATCTACAAGTTACGTTGTTATAATGTTCAAATAGTGCTGCACGGGATTGTAAACGTAACTGTGGGCAGAGACTTTTGACCGTGGATTGTACCTTTTTTTCGGTCTGCGACCGAAAGTTTAGCATTAGCATAATTTTCTATTACATTTTAAACAGCGCCATCTAGCCCCAAGCTAAACAACTAGGCTTGTGTTATGGTGGCTAGACAACGGAAAGAATACTATTCTTTTCTTTTATAAATATATACCTACTGTTATATTTGTTAGAGGCGGGAATCAAACCCGCAAACTTCTGCGTCAAAGGTTAGTGTTCACTCACTTTTACATAGTTTAATTTGGTTTACAATAAAATTTTATGACAAATAATGCACGATATTTTTATTGGCTCGAAATTCCCATGAAGACAGTTGTTTGAATTATTGACGGCTAAGTAGGGTTTAATAGTTAGTGAATAATCGACTAACTCAAAATCTAAAAGAGTCTCTTCGAAATTTAAATATTGTGACGGACAAATACGGAACCCAAATTGCAAGTAACCCGACACGCTCTTGGCCGGTTTTATTTAATAGTCGACAGAATACATGGTCATAATATTGGCTCATTGACACGTTAATTAACTAAGCTTTGTTTCCCAATAACACAAATTAACTAATTAATTTAATTAGATCAACTCAGCGTAATAATTAAATTAATCCACTGCTGTGTAAAGCGCAGCACTTATGACAGCGCGAAATTAGGGATTATTCTTAACCTAACTCGAAAACGTAACTCGGTATTGGGTTAAGTTAGGAACAGCAAACAAAAAAATTTCATTTTTTTCTAGTAAATAAGTATCTTCTAGAAAAGCATGCTACATATTAGACTGTCACCTACCATCAGACAAGTGTGATAGTGGTCAAACGCAGACCTTTTGACGACCTCTGTGGCGCGTCGGGCGAACACCCGACTGCGACGCAGAAGGTTGCGGGTTCGATTCCCGCCGGGAACAAGTATTTATGCTGACCATAAATTCTTGTTTCTGGTTCTGGGTGTTTCCTATGTGTATAATATGTATATTATACAAAAAAAAAAAAAAGTATATAAGTAGTTTATCCGTTATCTAGCACCCATAACACAAGCATTAAGTTGCTTAGCTTGGGGCTGGATGGCGATGTGTAATATGTCCTGAAATATTTATTTATTTTTATTTTATTTATTTATCTAAAAATATTTTAAAGAAAAAAATACAAAAAGAAGCATTGAAGACGCGCTGGTCACACACTATAAAATGACACGGAAAGACAGACGGACAAAAGAGTGATCAAATAAGGGTTTTTTTACCTTATGAAGTACAGACCCTTATATAGAAAAGCAAAGTTGCTGTATTTCTTATGAAGAAAAAAAAAACAGAAAACTCTAAATAGGTAGCTGATTCGTTATCTCTATTCAACTAAAATTTAAATATCTTTCCCCTTATTACAAAGAACTGTCGTTGTCATATCAAAAACCTTTTATAATACAAGTTGCCGAACCTTTGTTAAATCTTACAAAAGCCGCTTCGTATTGTCACAGTTTCATAATATTATAACAGTTTAGGTATTTGGTATTTCATCACTTAACTGACAAACGCTTTTGTCGTAATAATGTAGGCTTTTACATCCTCTTATTCTTTGGCCGTATGCGAAAAATAGGTTTCGTGTATTATCTTCTAGCGAGCTTTCTTAAGCCTTTCGTGTTTATCTAATTTTTTAAGATTTTAAAGGTTTCGAAGATTTTTTAAGTCAAATAAATTACACAAATCAGTAATTAATACTAGGATAGTTGCAAGGTGTCATTACGGTTTTATTAGTTGGAAAACTATGTTGCAACTTACAAAGGAATATACTCGTAGTTAACATTTTAAAGTTCAAACATAACAACTGCATTTCACAAAAAAATCATGAATCAACGATTTGAAAGAATTACTTACTTAACTTCTAAATATAACATTAATATCATAAATTTTCGTAAAAAAAATGTATATCCTATCCTACTTCCTACTAATATTATAAATGTGAAAGTTTGTGTGTATGTGTGTGTGTGTGTGTGTATGTTTGTTACTCCTTCACGCAAAAACTACTGGACCGATTGCGTTGAAACTCGGTATTTAGATAGCTGAGTACCTGGATTAACACATAGGCTACTTTTTATCTCGATATTCCCACGGGATCGGGACTTACGGGATTACTCCTTCACACAAAAAACTTCTGGACACTTCTGGATGTGTTTCTCCGAATCCGTATAGGGAGCATTACTAACTCGCGCGTCACACTGCGAAATATAATTGTTTGTGTTCTATACGAATCTATTGGCTTTGATTACAGAATTTGATATCGAGTGTTGTTTTATATTACTGTTGGACCTTGGCTTTTCTTTACGGACTTACGATTTGGCTATTCTATACGGATTTATTGGCTTTAATTACGGAATTTGATATCAAGTGTTGTTTCATATTACTGTTGTACCTTGGCTTTTTTTTACGGATTACGATTGTTTTACGATTTGGTTATTCAATAAGGATTGATTGGCTTTGATTACTTTGGCTATTGGTTATATAATATCGATTGATAAACATACAAATAAATACTTGGCTTTGGGAACGAAACTGATATTATTTTTCGATTGTTTCTTATCTGTACTTTGGCTATTCCATACGGACTACGATCTTTTTCACGTGCTTTTTTAATTCATAATGACTCGCAAACGCAAGTCGAACCTTTCACAGAGTTCACAAAAAAGTCGAGCTATGAAAATAGTTAGAAAGCAGGAATCGTCAGCTTATGCAGAACAACGAAGAATTCAACAGACGGAGCGTCAGGCAAATGTTCGAGCGGCTGAAACCTCAGCACAGGCTGAAGCTCGACATCAGCAGAACGCTGACCGCAATGTATCTAGCCGTGCTGTTGAAACAATAGAGCAGTTACATGCTCGACGTCAAGAGAACGCGGAAGGCATGGTGTCTCAGCGTGCTACTGAGACATCAGAGGAAATGGTTTCTCGGCGTCAAGAGAACGCAGAGCGCATGGCCTCTCAGCGTTCTTCTGAAACCTCTGAGGAAACGGCTTCTCGGCGTCAAGAGAACGCGGAACGCATGGCTTCTCAGCGTTCTTATGAGACCTCTGAGGAAACGGTTTCTCGGCGTCAAGAGAACGCAGAGCGCATGGCTTCTCAGCGTTCTTCTGAGACATCAGAGGAAATGGCTTCTCGGCGTCAAGAGAACGCGGAGCGCATAGCTTCTCAGCGTTCTTCTGAGACCTCTGAGGAAACGGCTTCTCGGCGTCAAAAGAACGCGGAGCGCATGGCTTCTCAGCGTGCTTCTGAGACATCGGAGGAAATGGTTTCTCGGCATCAAGAGAACGCGGAGCGCATTGCTTCTCAACGTGCTTCTGAGACATCAGAGGAAACGGTTTCTCGGCGTCAAGAGAACGCTGAGCGCATGGCTTCTCAACGTGCCTCTGAAACAGTCGAAGAAGCCGATGCGCGCCGACTCTCTATTGCTCAACGACAAGCTGAACGTCGACAAATATTTGTACGAAATACTTGGGCAGTTTTAAAAAAATCTGCATTCGATTACGACCCAAGTTTAGATTACAGTAGCCACAGTTTAATAAAGATTAACCGCATGGATAAGTCATGCAGATTTTGTGGAGCACTGAAATGGCAGGAGGAAGCTGCGGGAATGTGTTGCTCTGGGGGCAAAGTTGCCATTACCCCGTTAGAGGTGCCGGTTGAACCTTTAAAAGAATTATTTTCTGGTGAGACTGACGAATCACGTCGCTTCCTAAACAATATAAAAAAATATAATTCATGTTTTCACATGACCTCATTTGGTGCGGATAAAATTCTCGCCATGCCAGGGTTTTCACCAACCTTTACGGTACAGGGGCAAGTGTACCATAAAATAGGGTCACTATTACCTCGCCCCAGTGGTCACCCACAATTTCTGCAAATTTATTTTATGGGCGACGACGACGTGGAAAGTGAAAGACGGTGTCAAATTATTCAGAATGTTGAACGGGCTATTGTATCAAAAATACAAAAAGTCCTGCACGATCACAATGTATTGGTACATGAGTTTAAAACAGCTCTCGAGAATATGCCCAACGAGAGCTGCAAGGTTGTTATCCACGCAGACCGGGTACCAAGCGGACAGCACTCGCGCCGCTACAACGCACCGGCTGTTACCGAGGTCGCGGCTGTTGTTGCAGGCGCCGATCTTACCGCCCCGAGGGACATCGTTCTGCGCAAGCACGATGACTCCCTCACTTGGATCGCCGACACGCACCGCTTCTACGATGCTCTACAGTATCCTATTATGTTTTGGAAAGGGCAGGAAGGATATCACTTCAATATCCCTCAAATAAATCCAGCGACTGGACAACCGAACACGAATAAAAAGGTGTCATGTATGGATTTTTACGCTTTTCACCTAATGGTCCGCGAAAACAATTTTAACCTGCTGCTGCGATGTCGCGTACTTCCCAATTTTTGGTAGATGTCTACGTTAAGATGGAAAGTGAGCGCCTTAGATTCATAGCACTAAACCAAAAAAAGTTGCGTGCTGAGAATTACGTTCATCTACGAGATGCCATTGCGACCGACGGCAATGTGAATCCAAACAATTTGGGGCAAATGGTGATTCTACCGTCGTTGTTTGTAAACAGTCCACGGTACCTCCACGAATATACACAAGACGCATTCTCTTACGTCCGAAACTATGGACGACCAGACTTATTTATCACTTTTACGTGTAACCCAGCCTGGCACGAAATCAAAGAAGAATTAATGTACGGGCAGAAACCGACGGACCGCCACGACATAGTAGCACGAATTTTTAAAATTAAAGTACAAAAGCTGGTCGCTCTTCTCACCAAAGGGCATGTTTTTGGTGAAGTACAGTGCTTTATGTACAGCATTGAGTGGCAAAAGCGGGGCTTGCCCCACGCACACTTATTGTTGTGGTTAAAAGAAAAATTGCGACCAAATCAAATCGACGAAGTCATATCAGCAGAACTGCCCGACCCCAATGTGGACAAACAGCTCTATGACACGGTCACAAAGAGCATGATACACGGCCCTTGCGGAGTGCTGAACCCTATATCCCCGTGTATGAAGGACAGGAAATGCACTAAAAAGTATCCTCGAGCGCTATTAAAAGACACTCAGACAAATGACAATGGGTATCCGTTGTACAGACGCAGATCATTGGAAGATGGGGGGCGTGCGGTAACAATAAAAATTAGAGGTACTGCACAAGACGTCGTCGTGGACAACAGCTGGGTGGTCCCGTATTCTCCGCTTCTATTAAAACTTTTTAACGCCCACATTAATGTGGAGTTTTGTAACTCGGTTCAGGCCATAAAGTACATCTGTAAGTACGTTAATAAAGGCAGTGACCAGGCGATATTTGTTGTGCAGCAGCAGGGTGCCACTATCGACCCGAATGATGAAATACAAACGTTTAGAGCTGGTCGATATGTCAGCAGCAATGAAGCGGCATGGCGGATATTGGGCTTACCGCTTCATGAGAGGCATCCAACAGTGACACACCTTGCTGTGCACCTTCCCAACGGCGAGCGTGTTTATTTTACAGAGGCCAATTTACGTGATCGAGCAGCGACACCGCCTACGACAACTCTTACCGCATTTTTCCATCTGTGCCAGACAGACAGCTTTGCCCGAACGTTGCTGTACGTGGAAGTACCTAAGTGTTACACGTGGAATGCCTCACGCAAAGAATGGAAGCGTCGTGTGCAAGGTACTTCTGTCGAAGGCTGGCAAGGCGTGAAGGCATCAGATGCTCTAGGAAGAATTTACACCGTACACGTAACAAATTTTGAGTGTTACTGTGTACGGTTGCTGCTGACACGCCTAAGGGGTCCCATCAGTTTCCAGGCCCTCAAAACAGTAAATGAACAGGAAAAGGCCACGTTCCGGGAAGCGTGTGAGGTGATGGGTCTTTTGGATGACGACGGCCACTGGGACGCTACGATGGAGGACGCCGTATTGTGCCGATCTGCGGCCAAATTAAGAGAGCTCTTTGCGATCATGTTAGCCACCTGCGGACTCTCAAACCCTCTACAACTTTGGGACAAATATAAATCCGCTTTGTCGGAAGACATTGCCCACAGGCACCAAGAGTCAGCACAAGCCAACGACGAAATATATTTTAACGAAGCCCTGAAATTGATCGAAGACAAAATATTCGCAATGCAAGGAAAACATCTGTCTGATTTCGGTATGCCCACTCCACAACGCATGGGAGAGTTATCCTCCGATTTGCTTAGTGAGCTCAGTTATGACACCGCAGCCTTGGGGGCTCATGTCTTTCAAACCGAACCCAACCTATTAGCAGAACAAAGACTAATTTTTGAGAAAATTGTAAATCGCGTTAAGAGTGGAGAAGGGGGTTTATATTTTTTGGATGCACCAGGGGGAACTGGCAAGACATTCCTGTTAAATTTGTTGCTAGCGCAGTTACGTAAAGACAGAAATGTCGCGCTAGCTGTTGCGTCTTCTGGGATAGCCGCGACCTTGCTCAGCGGAGGGAGAACTGCCCACTCAGTGTTCAAACTTCCACTGAACCTTGCAAGTGATGAAACACCTACTTGCAATATAAGCAAGAGTAGTGGTCGCGGCGCTCTGTTGCAGCAGTGCAAGTTAATAGTGTGGGATGAATGCACGATGTCACAAAAGCGTGCGATTGAGGCGCTCGATCGCAGCTTACAAGACATCCGCGGCAACAAAATATTGATGGGTGGAGTGGTCGTATTGCTCGCAGGCGACTTCCGGCAAACGCTGCCTGTTATCGAGCGAGGTACTCCGGCAGATGAAATTAATGCGTGCCTGAAAGCTTCACCGATGTGGGCAAAGGTTGAGAGATTACATCTAACCACTAATATGAGAGTTCAGCTCTACAGCGACCAAGAGTCTGGGCTGTTCGCTGAAAAACTCCTGGAGATAGGCGAAGGACGCGTGGCAATGGATGCAGAAGGCCTAATTAAATTTGGAAGCCAACTGTGTAATGTTGTATGCTCGGAAGAATATTTAATTAATGCAATTTTCCCTAATTTACAAGAAAACTTAAGTAACGAGGAGTGGTTATGTCAAAGAGCAATCATGGCACCCAAAAATGAATCAGTGGGAAAAACATCAATAAAAAAATTATTGATCAAATTTTTGGTGAGTTGACCTTTACATACCCTGTAGAATTTCTTAACTCATTAGAGTTATCAGGGGTGCCATCTCATAAGTTAGAGCTAAAGGTTGGTGTGCCTGTTATATTGATGCGTAACCTGGATGCACCTCGATTATGCAATGGCACCAGGTTACGGATCACGGAATTGAAAAGACACATCGTGCAGGCCACCATCATCACAGGCGAGGCGAAAGGAGAATCCGTTTTATAACGGGGTTTTCTTGGGTTTATTTTGAACGAGTTTTCTCTCAGAACAACCCCATTATAAAGAAGCCAGACCGCTAACTATATTATTAAAAGTATAATATTGGAGACTCACCTTACAGTAGGATATGGATAGGTTCCTAAAAGGGATACACAAAAGAAAATCCAGTTTCCATACAAAGAGATAAAATAACTTTATTGCCTACCAAAATTATATAAAGCAAAATATAAAGTTTCCTATCTCGGTGAACCTCAAGGAGCGGCTGACTGTGCCTTCGCTTGATCACCTATGAATGCCCTGTTGTTGTGTGACTTAATAAGCAACCAGATGTTCGGTTCAGGGATCCGTAAGCGATCAGTCGCAGACACTGTTAAAGACCGACCACTGTCGAACATTAAAAGTACAAGTTCTCGTTCAAATTTGGATATTAACTTAACTATTCAATTAACACCTTAAGCCTTGGGCTTATATTTAAATCCTATTTAAAATCATTTTGCAAACCGAATTATATTCACCATTCTGAGTACAGTTAGTTAATATGAAAAGATGGTACCTCCATATGTTGATAGCGGTGACTCCGTACAAACCATGTGCTTCTACGGGTTAAGTTCTCATGTCAAATTAGGTTATACAAATGGTAGAGGGTGGAGATCCACTCAACACAACCTCTGGTAAAAAGCATAAGGTAATGCGGACAGGCACATGTCCTTTTATGTGATTTAGATTTGTCTAGGTCATAAGAAAAAACCTGAAATAAAACAGAACAAATATTGCAACCTGGTGCGGACACTATTAGGCTCTTAATCCTTTAGTTCGAGAGCTGCTAGGCATCAGGAGATGCATTCGAAGACACTACATCGGCATAGCCACGTGTACACCTTTGCCGATAGACGAACTACAATATCTAAGAATTTAGAAAACATCTTACCGAGAAAATTCCCTGATTAGCGCATAATATGTATGTTGTTGGCTCAAGTTATAAAACGAGCTTTAAGGCGGCGCTTGCGCCTCCACAACCTTCCAATTCCTTTTAAAATATCTCTAGTCATCTTGCTCCTGCCTCTCAAGATCAAAAGAAAGCCAATATCACAGCATCCCAAACTCCCTAAATATTTTCCCTAACACGAACATCGTTTGCAAAACATTTTCTCTAATTCCGAACACTATTATCACTCTATGCGTGTTCCTGTTATTTGTTTACATTTCTACATTTTTGTAACCCTAAAATAAATGAAGTCCTTCTGAAATATCCTTACTAATTTATTGTAAACTTGAAATCTGTCATCATTTACAATGTGAAACTCCCCGATTTTGGGTAAATATCAAAACGCGTCAACACTCTAAGTCTAATGTCATTTCAATTTTTTCTTAGACAGTTTGGCAACATGCGACCTTACATATCGCCAGTGACAAACAAAGTTGACAAAAACTTATAATTCAAACTAGTAGAATAAAAATACTACGTTACAATACCCTCCCACCAAAGGTAAGGGTAACGGAGTGAACCGTTCGCTGCCCTCAGCGACCTAAATAACAAAAAAAACTACAACTTCCCTAAATTGTCACCTAACTAATTAAACTACCTACCTACTTTGTATGGAAAAAAATTACTTTAACCTAAATATTATTAAAATAAATTATTCTAAACTGACCACTCTATAACTCAAAACAACTCCTACTCCTAATGTTCTCTCTAATCTATTCTTCAAAACAATCCAACTAAACTAGCCTATTTAAACCAACCTGATCAAAACCAACCTATTAAACCTTCGATACAAAACAAAACCAACCTATTTTAACTTTCCTAAACCATTCTATCATTTTCTTTCATTCTCTTAAATTCTTAAATCAACTTAAATCTTCTAAATGTATCGACTTTATATCTTCTTTAACTGATTCAACTTTAAAAAAAAATATATCAAAACTCTTTGTTTCTTAAAATCTACCCATCACCATTTTCTTAAATCCTACCCAACACCAAACTTAACTATTACTTAAATCTAACTTTTCCTTTCTTTCCAGTTATCCTTTCCTAAAACTTCCAGCCACCAGGACAGATGTTCTCCTTTCCTAAATATTCCTACAGTCCGGGCATAAATAAAATATAGAAAAAAAATAATACCTAACATTGGAGTATTTTCTCGGTTTTTCCTTTCTTTTCGTAGTAAATAAATATATTAACAACATATCGTTGTGTATTTTCCCACTATACCTATAGCACTAAAGTTGTTGTACTAAGTAGTTGGGATAAAATGATCGCTAAACGCGATAAAAAAAGTTTTCACTTCAAAAGAGAATAATCTTCTCTGTACCACTAACTAACAAATCAGCTGCTTCCATTTTGTTCTACGGGTGACCTTTGTACCTTTTATATCCTCTTTCATTACTGTATTTCACTCTTCTTCTTTTACACTTTATATTTAAGATTTTCTTACACTACTTATATATTGTAGATACCATGATATATTCATAAACATATGTTTTTATTTTTTATTTTTTTATTACTATATTAAATATACTATATACCTATATTTTCCTTTCTTGCTTTAAGTAAGTATTCCTCATCTTTCATCCTTCATTCTATTAGTTTGTTTGCGTTCACTGGTTCATAATTTTCCAGTGTACGCTAACTACTCCTTCCATTCTGACTTTTGTGCTGTAAATGTTTGTTCACTTACTTCACTAAGATTTACTTTACCCTTATAGTCATAACTGATTTTTGTGTCTTGTGGTTAAAAAAAATATACTTTTGCTTTTAACATAGCTTGAAGTGTTTTAAAATATATGGTTGCTCTTAAACCGTGCGTACCGATATACTATTTTTAAAAAATGGTGTAAAAATCTACCTAGACTTTAAATCCTTTATATGCCACGACCCTATACCTTGTCCATCTAACCTTTGAAGTTCGTAAACTAATGGAGATAATACTTTTACTACCCTACATTTTTCATATTTAGGTGCAAGTTTCGCCATTTTAAATTTGTTGGCGTCGCTTTGCACATATGTACGTTTCCAAACTATATCTCCTACTTTATAATTGTTTTCTCTTCTTCTTAAATTATAATGAGTGGCATTTGAGGCGTGAGCTTTTAATAAATGTTCTCTAACGTTTGTAAAAATCTCTTTAAGAGCACCGAATTCGCCAGCATATTCCTCACGTGGAATTGCTGTTTCGTAAGGTTTGTCGGAGTCTTTGTAAAAGTTACCGTTTATGACCGGTTCTCTTGCATGTACAAGGAAAAATGGGGTGAAGTTAGTTGATTCATTAACTGCGCTGTTTATTGCAAATTGAATTTTGCGCAAGTTTTTATCCCAATTCCTGTGATTTTCCTGAACATACGAAGCTACCGCGGTCATCACAGTTTTGTTGTATCTTTCTACTAGATTTACTTGCGGGGTGTAACGTGGAGTGTAGTGCAAATTCGGAATATTGTATCGCCTGATTAGAGTCCTGAATTCAGATCCCGTAAATTGCACTCCATTATCAGCAATTACGGTTTCCGGAACCCCGTGAACTAGAATCAGGTGATCCTCCATGTTTTGCGCTACCAAAGCACTAGTTGCACGACGCAGTGGTAATAGTATTGTAAATTTTGAGAAACAACATGTTGTTACCAATAAAAATGTGAAACCTGAATTTGAGCGTGGTAACGGTCCTACTAGATCTACTGACACTACTTGGAATGGTCTGTAACATTGTTTAGGGTTACCCATAAGTCCACTTGGCTTATGTGTTGTATGTTTGTAAGCAGTACATATATCGCAAGATTTTATGTAATCTACTACATCTTTGTACATATTTGGCCAATAGTAACTAAGGGTAAGCCGTCTATGAGTTTTAAATACTCCTAAATGTGCTGCTGTACTTTCATTATGATTTGCTTTTATAATTTCATCCCTATCTGATTTTTTAACTACTTCTTTCCAATCGAATTCACTAATAAGGTTATATTTGCTTTTTGTATATCTGTATAGTTTATTGTTTGTTATTGTAAAATTTGGAAAATTCTGTGGATGTTCTAAGCAGCCTTTAAAATGCCTGTCATACCATTCATCAGTAGTCTGAGTTATAGCATCTATTTGTATTAATCTTGATAAAGTATCAGGAACTACATTGTCGGTACCTTTCCTATGCTCAATTTCAAAAGTAAATTGTGACAGTCTACAGCCCCATCTGGCTAACCTGCCGGACGGATTTTCTAAATTCATAAACCATTTTAATGCTGCGTGATCTGTTACTACTTTAAATGGTCTCGACCCTAAATAAGCTTGAAATTTCTCTACGGCAAATACTACTGCTAACGCTTCTCTCTCTGTTGCACTATAATTTTGTTCACTTTTTGTCAATGCTCGACTTACATATGCAATGGGGTGATCATTTCCTTCAAAATTTTGTGACAACATACCTCCTATGCCATATGCTGATGCATCGCAGTGTACTGTAAAAGGTTTTGTAAAATCGGGTGTTGCTAATATTGGTGCTGTTACCAGAGCGTTTTTTAAAGTATTAAAAGCTGTTTCTGCCTCTTCACTCCATTTAAATGGGGGAGCATTTTTGCTCTTACTAGTTAGCCTATTCAATGGTGCAGCTATTGTTGAAAAATTCCTAATGAACCTCCTATACCAGGAACATGTACCTATAAATATCTTTACATCGCGTGGTGTTTTTGGGGTTGGAAAGTTCATTACAGCTGAAACCTTCTCTGGATCAGTTCTTAGACCATATTCATCAACTACATACCCTAAATATTTGATTGATTGTCTAAAAAATTTTGACTTTTCTAAATTTATTGTTAAATTTGCTGATTTTAACTTCTCAAATACTCGGTTTAGTAGCTTTAAATGAGATTCAAAACTTGACGTGCTAATTACTATGTCATCTACATAACAAAAAACTATACCATCATCTAAATCGCTACTGAAACTGTGGTTTATCAATACATCCATCAGACGTTGCTGTCTGGCTGGTGCTCCACAAAGACCAAATGGCATAACCTTAAATTTATATAGTCCTCGACCTGAAATTGTGAAGCTAGTCTTATCTTGAGAGTCTTTATGTAAAGGAATTTGCCAAAATGCTGAACTTAAATCGATTGAGCTTAAGAATCTTGCTTCTTTCAAGCTGTCCAATATTTGAGGGATATATGGCATACCGTATGCATCGCCTTTTGTAATTGAGTTTAATTTTCGGCAATCTAAACAAAATCTCCAATCTCCATTTGACTTTTGTACTAAATGGGTCGGATTATTCCACTGTGCCTCACTGGGTGTTACTACATCTAGTTTCACCATCCTATCCAATTCTTTGACAAGAAGTTGTTTTTTCTCTGGTGATAATGGGTATTGTTTTACACGGACTGGTGCAGCGTCGCCAGTATCTATGACATGTTCAGTTAAATGAGTTCTGCCGAGTCCTTTTTTCTCAAATGATATTTCTGTAAAAATTTCTATCACCTTATCAGCTGCTTGTTTCTGATCAATATTTAAATGTTCAAACGACTGTACTGTATTTATACCATTTGCTGTTAAGGAATTGCAATGTGTTAAAAAAAATTGTGGGTTTTGTTTAGGTTTAATTTCTTTAAATATTTGTGGGGCTATCTTAAAAGTTTTCCAAAAATCACATCCAAAAATTACATTTGAAGTTACTGTTGGGATTATGTAAAATTTTATTATACTAGTTAAATTGTTGTAATTGATAGGTATGAACATGTATCCTATTGTTTCTACTGAAATCCCATTTGCTATACTACATGACTGGTCAATATGTTTTATCATTTCCATACCTAAATCCATCAATTGTAAATGTGACTCATTTCCTAATATTGATACTGAAGCACCGGAATCCAATAAACCAACCATCTCAATGTCATTTACTTTTACCTCAATGTACGGTCTTATGTTATCATCAACTGTACCAAACAGAACCGAAGCCAAATTGTCTTTATTGTTTGTTCGATTCTGGGTTTTTAGTTTTTTAACTTATTTGGATAACTGGATTTGTGGTTATCCTTACATTTTGGACAAGTCCTTATTGTAAAACCTATATTTCCACATGAGAAACATTTAACCTGATTGTCATTCGGCTTGTCTTTACATTCTTTAAAGTTATGATTACCTTTGCCACATTTATAACATAAATTTTGTTTATTTTGGTTCATAGAATATGATTTTTGTTGTGGTTTTGTATTTTGTACTTGTTTTTTGTTGTTGTAATTTACTACTGCAACTTTTTGTTTTGGCTTATATCTAAAATCTTGTGTTAAAGTGTATGTTGTTTGTGATGGTTCCCTAAAGTTTTCTATTCTATGTTTAGTAGACTCGATTAACCTGCATTTACTTTTTAAATCGTTAACTGTTGTTATTTGTAATAATGCTAATTGTTGTGAGAATATTGGGCGAATATTATGTTTCAATATCTCTAACTTTTCATCTTCATCTAATTGTTTTCTCAACCTAGCAAACAAACATGACATTATTGCGAAATATATGTGAACTGGTTCATCAATCCCCTGGGTCCTGGAACGAATCTCACCTAGCAACCTGTAGTCATAGTCAACCGGATCAAATTCCTCCAGTAGTAACTCTCTTAGTTCAAACCAACTCGAAACTTCCTGACGGATACCTCTGAACCACAGTAATGCTTGATCACTGAACAACTGAGCAGCAGATTTAAATAATTTAGCTTCACTGATACCATAATCAGAACGGAGTTCTTCTATTCTTTCTAAGAATGAACGAGGATCCGACAATCCATTAAACTTAACATTCCACTTGCCAACATTTTTATCACCGGAGCACTCTACCTGGACTGTTGACGGATCTGACTGAGCAATACTAGTGATCTGTAACCCTGAAGATGCATTTTGTTCATGGGGCTGAAAACTAGCTAGCTGTTCCTGCAAACTTACTATAGTCACATCGACCTCTGACTCATCCGCACACAACCTACCAAGTCTCCAATATAAGTGAGCGTACAAAGCTTTGTACCGGGAGTTAGATTTTTTCCCTGAATCAATGAGTTTCTGTAATTCTTTTATTTTTAATGTAATTATGTCTATTTCCCCTTTGATTTCTAACTCAACCTCAGTGATATCACTCGACAAACATTCCTTGGACAAAACCCTAAGTTGTTTTCTCAAACCTTCAACTGTTGTAGCCGGGGTCTCAGAACGGATGTGTACCTCATAAATTAATTCATCTTTAGATAATGAATGAAAGTTAATTTGTTTATAATCTGCCATGGTGTATTGTTTTGCAAAATAATTCTATTACAAAAGTTAAATTTTACAATGTTTGTTGTACAAAATATACTTGTTTTGATTCACAGTATTATTAAATTCTTATTTTTCTTAAATTGAATTGATTTATTTACTCAAATTCTTATTTAGCACTGTTTATTATTACTACTGTCCACAAATATAAATGTTTATTGACTCACTTTGATCACTGAATGTCTTTCAAATTAAATTACCGTTGTCTCACAACAAAAAATTTCTCAAGTCAATTTACCTACAATTCAGAGATGGTGAATATTCGGCGTTAAGGTGTTAATTTCCATGAAAAACAAAGAAAATTCGGGCGCCATTTTATAACGGGGTTTTCTTGGGTTTATTTTGAACGAGTTTTCTCTCAGAACAACCCCATTATAAAGAAGCCAGACCGCTAACTATATTATTAAAAGTATAATATTGGAGACTCACCTTACAGTAGGATATGGATAGGTTCCTAAAAGGGATACACAAAAGAAAATCCAGTTTCCATACAAAGAGATAAAATAACTTTATTGCCTACCAAAATTATATAAAGCAAAATATAAAGTTTCCTATCTCGGTGAACCTCAAGGAGCGGCTGACTGTGCCTTCGCTTGATCACCTATGAATGCCCTGTTGTTGTGTGACTTAATAAGCAACCAGATGTTCGGTTCAGGGATCCGTAAGCGATCAGTCGCAGACACTGTTAAAGACCGACCACTGTCGAACATTAAAAGTACAAGTTCTCGTTCAAATTTGGATATTAACTTAACTATTCAATTAACACCTTAAGCCTTGGGCTTATATTTAAATCCTATTTAAAATCATTTTGCAAACCGAATTATATTCACCATTCTGAGTACAGTTAGTTAATATGAAAAGATGGTACCTCAATATGTTGATAGCGGTGACTCCGTACAAACCATGTGCTTCTACGGGTTAAGTTCTCATGTCAAATTAGGTTATACAAATGGTAGAGGGTGGAGATCCACTCAACACAACCTCTGGTAAAAAGCATAAGGTAATGCGGACAGGCACATGTCCTTTTATGTGATTTAGATTTGTCTAGGTCATAAGAAAAAACCTGAAATAAAACAGAACAAATATTGCAACCTGGTGCGGACACTATTAGGCTCTTAATCCTTTAGTTCGAGAGCTGCTAGGCATCAGGAGATGCATTCGAAGACACTACATCGGCATAGCCACGTGTACACCTTTGCCGATAGACGAACTACAATATCTAAGAATTTAGAAAACATCTTACCGAGAAAATTCCCTGATTAGCGCATAATATGTATGTTGTTGGCTCAAGTTATAAAACGAGCTTTAAGGCGGCGCTTGCGCCTCCAAAACCTTCCAATTCCTTTTAAAATATCTCTAGTCATCTTGCTCCTGCCTCTCAAGATCAAAAGAAAGCCAATATCACAGCATCCCAAACTCCCTAAATATTTTCCCTAACACGAACATCGTTTGCAAAACATTTTCTCTAATTCCGAACACTATTATCACTCTATGCGTGTTCCTGTTATTTGTTTACATTTCTACATTTTTGTAACCCTAAAATAAATGAAGTCCTTCTGAAATATCCTTACTAATTTATTGTAAACTTGAAATCTGTCATCATTTACAATGTGAAACTCCCCGATTTTGGGTAAATATCAAAACGCGTCAACACTCTAAGTCTAATGTCATTTCAATTTTTTCTTAGACAGTTTGGCAACATGCGACCTTACATATCGCCAGTGACAAACAAAGTTGACAAAAACTTATAATTCAAACTAGTAGAATAAAAATACTACGTTACAGTTTTAATACCAAGAATACCTATTATACCAACGAATTTGCCCTTCCAATTTAAACGGTTACAGTTCCCCCTGAAAGTGGCATTTTCAATAACTATCAATAAAAGCCAAGGGCAAACACTAAAGGTGGCTGGTATTCACCTGGGCACCCCATGTTTCTCACACGGGCAGCTCTATGTTGGCTGCTCACGTGTATCGAGAGCCAGAAATCTGTACATATACGCAGATAATAACAAATCCCGGAACGTTGTTTACAGAGACGTACTGCAGTAGATCCAGCTCTGGCTTTTCATACAATCTCCCGTACCTCCCGTCAACTTATACGTGTTGGCGACCAAGAAAAAAAAAACGCAGATGACGCCCAAAACTGAGATGGATAGTGTTGGTGAAAAAAAAAGCTCGCTCGCGCATGTCCGATCACGAAAATAGACGTCGCCCAAAACCGCGCTCTCCCACGAGACTTCACGTTCCCTTGACGTGCCGTTCCTTCCCTTAACGTCGCTTTCCTATAACCTAAACAGCTCTATCCGCGATGGTTCCGTGTCAGAAAAGCATTGTGGGTCTCTTTGGACTCCTAAAAACCTAAGCGCTCGCACGTGTTTGGTCACAATAGCTAACGTAATCTACTCCATCCGCGACGGTTTCGTGTCAGAAAAACATTTTGGGTCTATCTGGACTATCTTCTGTCTTCGCTTTACCAAGAATTCGCTCTCCCACGAGACCTCACGTTCCCTTCACGTGACGTTTCTTCCCTTAAGATCGCTATCCTATAACAGCGCTTTCCATCGACACCGCTTTCCCTTTATGCTCACATTGCTAAACACAAAAACTACTATACGAATTGTGATAAAAGTCGATATGCCGGTAGCTAGAGACCCTAACAATAAGCTACTTATTATTTCGTTATTCCTACCAGACTCGGACTTGCGCGGGTGAAACCGCGGGGTGCAGCTAGTATTTTTAATAATCTGCAAGCATCCCTTATTTATCGTATCGATAATATCGTTTTCATTGTATAAAAATAACTTAAAAGGCATCCTTCCGAGAAATACCTTGTTATTAAATACAAAAGAGAATATTCCAAAAAAAATACAGAAGATAAAAGACAGAAGCTACTTGTTAATACGCTTTCCGAAATGCTTCCAAACCCCCTTTTATTTCCACACCGAAAACATTTTCGAATTCTCTAGTTTCATCACCCTTTATAGGTATTTACGTAGAGATGTGTGTCATGCAAAATGAAACAATTGCGTCGAGTCTTATATACCGTTAGTTCGGGGCAGCTATTCTTACGTGTATGTTGTGTCATCGTGGTGGATGGTAATTTATGGATATTGATTGAGAAGTAAACCAGTGACAAAGAATTGAAAATTGACAATAATAGTGATGTTATTCAAATTACGTCCATTTCGTGACGATAACATAAGTGGCCAGTATCTTTCAAATAACAAACCTCTTTTGTGTACTACTTGTATACGGGCTGTTTTCAGCAATTATACCTCTCTAGTTGTGTCCCTTTTTTATCACCAAGGGTGACGAGTTGCTACAAAGACTAGGTGCTATGTTAACAAGATGCAAATTTGTCCAGGTCATGTTAAAGCGACTAGCTATGGCGACCGTTTACTTTTCGGAGAAAATGCTAATTTGTCCGCATGATTTATGTCAAGTTGCTTCATAGACGACTTTACTTTGAAGACTAGTTGCAAATTAGTCCACATGATTTTAAGACAAGTTGCCATATAAGACGACTTGCGTTTTGGACCGTCTAAGACTACCCCGGATTTGTGACCCCACTCCAATACTCCCTTCTCTGAAGAGATCTATGAGTGATGTGTCCAGGGTGCGTCGGACGTAGATTTTTCGTGGTATTGCATTAATTACTGTATAATCCTCAACTTTTGCAAGATAGACGTGAGAGCTCTTTTTATTACTTGAAAAAAAACCAATCATAACTTTAGCTTTTGACGACTATCTCACAAGATGTATGTGACGATATAGTCCAAGATATAGCATGCTTTCCAAGAATATGCCTATACGCTCGGGACTCAAAGACCCTCAAATAAATCTTTCGGGTCTTTCGAAGGACGCGAGTAAAGTTTAAAAGAAGCAGTGGAACGAAATGTTTTCTTAGAAAAGAAAAAGAGGACAGAGGTACTACAATATTGTCTAGTAGTAACAAAGTAAGTCTAGGTGCTATGGGCTCACGGTCTTTTATTCCCCACGGTTGGAGGAAATGCAATGTTTCGTGACAAATATATATTTAACTTGACTGTGTCATTGCATTATGAACTTTACCCCTCTTCGATAGAGTTTATTTCCCAATAATCTTTAACATTTTACTTTTCATTTTGAGTTACCTATTAGTGGTCGGGTATGGTTTGCTGTATATTTTTCGGTTTAGCCCAAGTTGAGCTCAAAATGTTTTATATTTTAACATTGTACTGCAAAGGGTTTTAGGTTAGGTTAGTTATGTCTAGAAGCTTTTGTACTGAAAAGATTTTAATGGGTTTTTTTGTCAATGACGATCTCTGTGGCGCGAAAACCTATAACTGCAATGACTATGCCCCTATGTCTTGGTTTTTTTATTTTCGAATTATCATAGAAAGTAAGATTTAAAGAACAAAATATATTTAAAAAATAAGAATAAGACTTATGAGCATGGTCACGGCAGTTATAAGTTTTATGCAACAAAAATAGCAGTAGTGTCATTATCCAGGGAGAAACAGTCGACTACGATGTATGGAGAGAGCGTCGGTACCCTTTCTTCTTAATAGACCCTCACAGTAGCTATATGTATTTTTGCCAAATTTTAGTTTGATCTGTCCATTGGTTTGTTTTTTGCATTTTGTGTTGATTATTGGGTTAAATTGGCTCCACGTGTATTTGATGAAAATCTTTTGAACACGTTCGATTAAGCTGATAATTCTGTTACTAGCTGTGCCCTGCGATTTCACCCGCGTAAGTCCCGATCCCGTTCGAACATCAAAATAAATATAGCCTTCCTCGATAAATGGACTATCCAACACAAAAATAATTATTCAATTCGAACCAGCAGTTCTTGAGATTAACGCGTTCAAACAAACAAACAAACTCTTCAGCTTTATATTATTAGTAAAGATAATATATCCCAGGCACAACAGCGCGCTGTATATTATAAATTTCAAGTTGTTGGCGATTTTCAAATTATAAATTGAAAACACACTTGTTTTTTATTTTCTTAAAATACGTTCTTGTTCATTGAACTGTACCATACAAGAATCTACCAAAAAAAGCTACTATTTCCTACCAAATCAGTACGTTAGACGGATGGTCTGTCAACACTGTCACAGTGATGGAGAGGGGACAGATAATCAACTAAAAGCGTGCCTAATCACTTGACACCAATCTGTACTCATTTTTGCTTATTACTTCTTATAAGCTGTAAAAATGTTGGAGCCCTTTTTAGAGAGCTTTTCCTGATTTTTTTATGGCAACAAGGTGTTAATAATCTATCTCTACATAGTATAAAATAAAGTTACTTTTCGCCGTCCCTATGACATACTACGCAACGGATTTTGATGCGGTTTTTTTAGTAGATAGAGTGATTAAAGACGAAGGTTTTTAGATATAATACATGCATAATACAGCCGTGCGAAGCCGGGGCAGGTCGCTAGTATACCAATATTATAAAGTTTGTTTGTTTCAACGTGTTAATCTAAGAAACTACTGGTATTCGAATTGAAAAATTATTTTTGTTTTGAAAAGTTCATTTATCGAGGAAGGCTATAGGCTACTTTTTATATTGATATTCCCACGGGATCAGGACTTACGCGGGTGAAACCACGGGGCGCAGCTAGTTTTCAGCTAGGACTACTCACACTGAAAAAAGCCAATTCTGTTAAATAAAATTGTTCAAATCACATTGCAATATGATTATGTTCCGATTGCGCTTCGATTACCAAAAAAAATTTATGTAAAAGTATTCCAAAAGCTAACTTTGAAGGTATTTTGAGCTTTTTTAAGTGTATTTTTTATAATAAAAATTCAATCGGAATGAAATTACAATATCATTTTGAAGCATTATATAACTTGAGCAATTTTATTTACAACTAGCTGCGCCCCGCGGTTTCACCCGCGTAATAATTTTATGCGCAACTTTCAAATTTTTTTCTTTCATAAGAACCTTCTCTTGACAAAAACAAACACAACAAAAAAAGAATTAGCGAAATTGCTCCAGCCATTCACGCATGATGCCGTGATCAATGTTAAATTGGGATTTTTATATATTTAGATACTTTCATGTAGCTTTGTTTTAACTTCGCTGGAAGCAGGTTTTCCGCTGAAGAGTTTGTTTGTTTGTTTGAACGCGCTAATCTCAGAAAGTACTGGTTCGAATTTAAAAATTCTTTTGGTCATGGATTTATCGAGGAAGGCTTTAGTTAGGCTATATAACATCACATACTGCGACCAATAGGAGCGAAGAATCAATGGGAAATGTGGAAAATACGGGGAAAATTATTCATCTTTAAGGCTTCCATTGTTTGTTTGATTGAACGCTCTGATCTCAGGAAATGCTAGATGGAATTTAAAACATTATTTTGTAAAATTAATATGCAGAAAAGAACAGATTGTGATAGAATCGCACAGTCGATTACGGTGTGCACACCGTACACACTACTGCATATAGACATGTATATATATACCATCATATAGCGTGGCGACGCGTGCGTGCCACGACATGCGTCGCCACGCCAGAAATCTGTTTTACGTGCGGCTATAGTGAGCTCTAACGATCTGCATCGAAAAACAGCCCTATGTTCATCATTTGCAGTTTCGACCCACTGTGCGTCGCCACGGCATGCTTCGCCACGCCAAAAATCGGTTTTACGTGCGGCTATAGTGAGCTCTAACGATCTGCATCGAAAAACAGCCCTATGTTCATCATTTGCAGTTTCGACCCACTGTGCGTCGCCACGGCATGCGTCGCCACGCCAGAAATCGGTTTTACGTGCGGCTATAGTGAGCTCTAACGATCTGCATCGAAAAACAGCCCTATGTCAATCATTTTCAGTTTCGACCCACTGTGCGTCGCCACGGCATGCTTCGCCACGCCAAAAATCGGTTTTACGTGCGGCTATAGTGAGCTCTAACGATCTGCACCGAAAAACAGCCCCATGTTCATCATTTACAGTTTCGACCCACTGTGCGTCGCCACGGCATGCGTCGCCACGCCAGAAATCGGTTTTACGTGCGGCTATAGTGAGCTTTAACGATCTGCATCGAAAAACAGCCCTATGTCCATCATTTGCAGTTTCGACCCACTGTGCGTCGCCACGGCATGCGTCGCCACGCCAGATATCGGTTTTACGTGCGGCTATAGTGAGCTCTAACGATCTGCATCGAAAAACAGCCCTATGTCCATCATTTGCAGTTTCGACCCACTGTGCGTCGCCACGGCAGAAATCGGTTTTAGGTGCGGCTATAGATGTTTCACATCAATATAGGTCCCTTTTATCCCGATATTCCCACGAGATTGTGACTTACGCGGGTGAAACCGCGGGGCGCAGCTAGTTTTATAAATCAGTAAAAATAACAAATCAAGGCAAATTTTTAGCTTTGCCGTATTTTTTTTATTTATATCATCCGTGCTGAAAGGCAAACGCATCTATAGCTATAAAGCCACGAGAACGCATTTCGTACTAAGCAAAGAGACTTTGGTACCTATTTCCATCCTATTTCCTACTCATGTGCCTATACTTCGTTAAAAGAGATCCAATCAAAGAGTATTTAAGTATATAATAATCCCAGCACGCCGCTTCATTGCTGGAGCGTAGTAATGTTCTAAATTCGAAAAACGCTCATGCAATAGATTTAATTTTCTTTGACCGTAAAACTCAACACTGGCTTTATGCACGAAAATGCCAAGCCATAATTTTAAATAAAAAAGAAGATAAAAAAGATGCTTCTTTCTATATGTCGAAATGACAATTATTTTGACATCATCCCTACGTTCTGTACGTTTTCATGCAAAAATATTATGGTTTATTTTTTACGCCAAGAAATATCAAATTTTAATTAGTAACATAAATCTACTTGAAATACCTAAACCTCTTCTGATATTTTCTGAACACATTCGTGAAGATTATGTTAAAATCTGTTTCCTAGTTCCCGAAATTAGACTGCACAAACAAAGGTAAACAAATAAAATCAACATTTTCTGAGATGAATGGTAGTTTCGCGAAAACGAAGAGATGGCGCTAGTTACTTGAAATTTTAAAAAAATATCTTATTAAATTAATTACTATATTTTTTAGTTATAAAATGTGGACATTGCTATATGTATTCTTAAAATACATAAGTCTACAAAATTTTTCAGCGTAACAAAAAGAATATTAAATTAATTTGTGACTTTATAAATTTAAGAAAACCTGAATCGCGCATGCAAGATTTTTTTCTACCGGAGCTATATAAGGTTAGCGAATTCTATAGTGCTAAGATCATTATGGACGTAGAACGCTTACTTCCAAAACTTCGAATTTATTATATGTAGAGATAATTATTATTGACCTTTTGTAAGAAAATGTTTATTATTTATTTCATTTTAAAGAAAAATCCCCCGTAGTAAATTCTAAAATATAATATTCAACGGCTGTGAGACGTGATAACTTGACGAAGTTGCCTTCGTAAATCCAGACTCTGTATGCATTAACTGCGTAAAGAGCTGTTGACATTTCACTATAGTTTCTAGAACGAAATACCACTTATTAATTCTATTTCGGCGAAAAACCAATAGCTGTTGGAAAAGTACCCTAATAAAATAATTTGTTTTAGATTTTATTTTACCATTTTTTCGACGTGATTCAAATAATATGTATATTCATGCCAAATTACAGCTTTCTAGTACTAATAGTCTCTAAGCTAAGCTGCGGATGGACGGACAAAGCGAAACTATAAGGGTTCCTTTGTTAGGACTACGGAACCCTAAAAAGACATTAACATTTACGACTATCTGTACTAATTGATATCTAAAAAAAGAATAGACTTACTTACCAACATCACAGCCTAATTGGCTACTACAGAGCGAGGCATCAGCAAAATTAGGGCAATAAGCCTACAAAAAAGGCAAAACCTCAGACCGTGGTTTGATAAAATGCAAGTGCTGGAATGAAACACAGTAGGTAGATATCTGACGTCACGGGACAAAAATATGAAAAAATACAAAAGTACTTTTTAGATGTTCCGATTTAGATGTGGCGAAGATCCGTTGTTTTTGACGTAATAACGTCGAATAAACACCTGCATTCACAAAAAATGTCACGGTAATATTGTGTGACGTCATGCGTCATGTGTCATGGTAATATGACCAGACGCGTCATGGTAACTTAGGAAACAGAGTATTTAACAACAATATCCCTCATCGGAGCTTGTGTTTTGTGTGACGAGTGATGAATAGAACTCTATATAATAGGAAAAATAAATAAATATAATGAAATAACTAAAAAAACTCAATTTTACATCGTTTTCTTGTGACGTCACCACGTAAATTATCGCCCGTAAGCCGACTTTACAGACCAGACAACCTTTTGTTTTTTTTTAGTTAGAGACCTTATTATAGTCCTATTTATTTATTGAGTTTGGACTACCAATGCAAACATAATGGTCTTCCGATTTAGATGTGCCAATATAATCAACTGATTTATGGAGATAGGGGTAACTCCCGATCCCGTAGGATCATCGGGATACTGGTATAATCCGGGAACAAAACGTATGTTATTCCCAATGAATCGATGTATCCTCATCGGTCCAGTAGTTTCGGAGCCTATTCGTTACAAACAAAAAAAAAACAAAAAAGTTTTCCTCTTTATTATACATGTAGATATAGAAAACAGCCTTTTTTTTCAACATAACCTTAAAATTTACCAAAACAAAGTTAAGGTACGTTCAAAAGTGGTAGAACAACAATAATTGTTTGCCTAGACGTCTGAAACAACACCCTATCGTATTAGAAATCTATCTTTAGAACATACATCGTACCAATAAGGGTCATCTCATCATTTAATAAGCTGCCTTATCACTGAATCTTCTAGACAACTTTTGAACGAACGGCATCAAAGCAAACCCGATAATCAGCATCTCTCAGCATAAACTTTGGAAAATCACATACAATCTTGATCTTTGAATTTAGGAATGATAGGAAGACGATGGAAATCGAAACGGAAGAGTAGATTAGGATCAGATGAATCCAATTTCTATAAGCAATTTATATGAAGGTGTTTGGGTGATCTTCGTGTTAGAGAATTTAAACTGAGACTTTTTCTCATGTAAAAGGTTTTATTTTTAACTAGCGACCCGCCCCGGCTTCGCACGGCTATATTATGCATGTATTATACATATAAACCTTTCTCTTGAATCACTCTATCTATTAAAAAAAACCCCATCAAAATCCGTTGCGTAGTTTTAAAGATTTAAGCAGTCAAAGGGAAATAGGGACAGAAAAAGCGTCTTTGTTTTATACTATGTAGTGATAGTGACTAGCAGCGCTACGCGGTTTTACGCACGAAACTCCCGACCCCGTGGGAATATCGTTATAAAAAGTAGCCTATGGTACTGACAATGAATCAATATATCCTCATAAAAAGTTTCATCTAAATCGGTTTAGTAGTTTCGGAGCCTATTCAATGCAAACAAACATTCATATCTTTCCTCTTTATAATAATTAGTATACATAAGAAAAAGAAGGAGGTTCTCAACAATTATTAAAAAGAAGAAAAAAACAAGTTTATTTGTAACCAAAGGGAACTACTTTAACATAAAAGAAATATATAAAAATAAAGTGTGATTACAAAAGGGAATACTTATTTTTGTTTCTTTTATATAAGTCTTCAAAAGTGAATACTATAATCAGCCTATTTTAAAGCTGGTAACTTCGTTGTTTACAAAATAATTTTGATGATTCGTTCTTTGTTGAAAAAAAGATACCTCAAGGTTGGTCCTATTAAAAATTGGTAAGGATCTGACTAGGATCTTCGGAAAAATAGACAGATTTTCGCCTCGAGAGGTGCAACGAATTGGTGAGTTTTTTTTAATTAATTGATCTAACCGTGATAGCTAGACAGTTGAAATTTTCACAGATGATGTATTTCTGTTGACGCTATATTATTAAATATTTGACGACCTCTGTGGCGCGTCGGGCGAACACCCGACTGCGACGCAGAAGGTTGCGGGTTCGATTCCCGCCGGGAACAAGTATTTATGCTGACCATAAATTCTTGTTTCTGGTTCTGGGTGTTTCCTATATGTATAATATGTATATATTTACAACAAAAAAAAAAGTATATAAGTAGTTTATCCGTTATCTGGCACCCATAACACAAGCATTAAGTTGCTTAGCTTGGGGCTGGATGGCGATGTGTAATATGTCCTGAAATATTTATTTATTTATTTACTAAAAACAGAAAATAATGCTACGGAACGTTTCGTGCGTGAATCCGACTCGCACTTGGCCGGTTTTTTATAGAGCCGTTTACGTTATACGATGAACGATATATTTATTAAAAATTAAAAATCGTATCACAATCTGTAAAAATCCCTGAAAACTTGTATTCAATGTTATTTTCGACTCGTGTTGAATGAAAACCTGGCAGATTTCAAAAAACCTGAATAGAATGTTGGTTTTTGTTGAGTTCTGAACAAAATAAAATAGGAGAAAAAAATCTGATAGTTTTGGTTGAAAATGGTAGATTTATCATGAAACTGAAAAAGTTCCGTTGCCTACGAATCATAGTTGTGGAGAATATTGTCGGATGGATTGTTTTCATGTTCCTGGAAATTGTGATTACATCACTACAGAGTATAAAACAAAGTCGCTTTCTCTGTCCCTATATCCCTTTGTATGCTTAAATCTTTAAAGTTACGCAACCGATTTTGATGCGGTTTTTTTAATAGATAGAGTGATTCAAGAGGAAGTTTTATATGTATAATACATGCATAATATAGACGTGCGAAGCCGGGGCGGGTCGCTAGTACATAAATAAATCAAATAATAATAATAATAAATCTTTATTTCTATAAAAATACAATGATTTGGGTAACAGTAAATAAAAACAAACAAATCAATACAGCTTTTGTCATGTATGATGACATGAGTATTGAGCAAGTACCCTTAGGGAACTCTGTCCCCCACACTAGGTCTCTAATGAGCCTGTACAGCGGGGTTACAGCGACTCGCTTTGGGATTATATTATACTTACTAATTTACAATTCTAAAACTGATTATGCCTACTAGGTCTATTAAATACTATGAAAATGTATTATTGTAAAGTGACTTTGTGTAAGTGAGTGAGTGTGTATGTCTGTTAAGTGTCAGGTGTAAATAATAATGAGTATGAGTGTCGAGTGTAGGGATGTGTTGTGTGTATGTAGTGATGCTTAGATGTTCGTAGAGAATAAGTTTTCTGTTTCGTCATAATTTAAGGTTAAGAGATAGTCTTGTAGATATTTGTTGAGGTCTCTGTAATTGTAGGATATTAAGGGTATAAATAAAAATACCTTGGTTGTGTACTGTGGCTGTAAAAATTAGATGCGAATATTAACACGTCATAATAAAACTTAAAAACATACGAAGATAGGCACTAAAAACATACTTAACCCTTTCCTTGAAGTCGGGCAAAAAAACGTCAACCAAAAAAATTTGGTTGTAAATTCAAATATTTTTCTATAAATTAAAAGTTCTGAACGAACGAGGAACGAACAATAAGTGCTTACAACTTTTTACCTACGGCACGGGCGGTGCGAGCGCGAGACTGGCAACATTTTTCCGAGTTCACGTTTTCGAAAGTTATTTGATGTTTGCAAAGCCACGGGAATTCGTTAATTAAATAGCTAGGTGTAGGACGGTGTAGGTTTTAAAGAGAAAGAGTGAAAAAGGTTCAGTTACGTGCTCGCCTCGCTTCAAGTTCTAGAATTCTAGTACCATATTGATACGAGCGACGTAGCTAAGGTTGCCAATGGTATTTTACTATATTCCGAGTGTACTAAGTAAAAGTGTGATTGTGTGTGTGTTTCGAATGTCTAAGAAACCGTGTGCCTTTTTGGAGGCACACGGCTCCTTAGATCTTATTTTTTATTTCTATTGTATTCTCAATTTTTTTCTCATTCATTTATTTTTCTTAAATTTAGACTTTTATAAAAAAACTAATTGAACACAAAATATATACAGTACTATAAAAACTTATAAAACAATTCTATCTAAACTATAAACCTAATATAAATAAAATTTAATTTACAAGTGTAGTTTTAAAAATCATGTAAGTATAAATTTTGTATATAAAACAGTAAATCATTATAAAAATCTAAACCTAGAAGACCGTCGGCAGCGAGGCAGGGCCCAGGCTACCGCGATGGTTAGAGCCGCAGAGAGAGGAATCTCTGACAATACGTGCCGTATCCAAGATGACTGTCTTATTATTATAATTTTTTAGTTTTTATTTTATACTTACTTTTGTTTAATGTCAGTGCTTTTATGTTTGTTACTACTTTTCTGATTGCCTTATGTCGTGTGCTTGCCCAAATAAATGTTTTCTTTTTTTCTTTATAAAAATACTAAAATATTTCAGACAATCGGTATTATTTTAAAAATATTGTTAATCTTGGTGTCTTAGACCAAATTTCTCGAAATTGCTTTTGAAATTAAAAAAAAATGGGTGCGTGTACTTATGTACGCGCGTGAGAAGTTATACTTCTTTGGCATTTAAAAAAAAAAAAAAAAAAAAAAAAAAAAAAAAAAACAAACTCGTCCGGCAAAAAACTCGTCCGACAAAAAACTCGTCCGACAAAAAACTCGTCCGACAAAAAACTCGTCCGACAAAAAACTCGTCCGGCAAAAAACTCGTCCGACAAAAAACTCGTCCGACAAAAAACTCGTCCGACAAAAAACTCGTCCGACAAAAAACTCGTCCGACAAAAAACTCGTCCGGCAAAAAACTCGTCCGACGTGAGAATTTTGTGTGACGTGAGAATTTTGTGTGACGTGAGAATTTTGTGTGACGCTTTTGTAAAATTTCACTCTCATCATTTTTTCATAACGCGCCTAAAGAAGTATAACTTCAAAAAACGCTTCGTTAGCTCCTATTACCCATTATCTTAACTGTTATTCTAGAGCGAACAAGACAAAAAATATCTTCTTAACTTATAACTATACTACCGTTACTGATGTATTTATGCATAACTTATTACTCTAACTAGTAAGTTCCCTTAGAACGTCCTTCTAGACTTTTTTATTTTGAGATCTATCTATTTTAATCTTCTTTCTTTGATCTTATTTTAAGAACACAGTTGATTAAATAAATAGATCAGCATTTGGCCACTATCTCTAACGATCGTAAGAGACGATGCGGTCTAAGATGTAGCACGCTTTCCTCATCATCATCTGGTGCCATCTTCTAAAGAAGCTCTCCTAGAAAATACCTATAATAGGCTCGTGACCCAAATAAACTTTTGCCCTAACTTAGCACACGTGTGACGCAAAATCAATTCGAAAAGAGAATTATTGCTATGAAGTGATCTTGAAATACTGGCACCATATCGCCCTACCCTTCCTGTGTATGATACGGAACGGAACAATAACTTAATCATATACCCTACCTACTCCAACACGTTCTAAGATTACCTAATAAATACATAATGAAGTACATCCATCTCTTTCACACATTCACCAATTTGCATGCACTAATGTACTCTTGACTTGTTGATTTACATACCTACATTTGTGTACAGAGTGTTGTAGAATATTCTATGGAAATAAAAATAGGTCAATTTTGATTTCTAAATAAGTGAATAAATATTGGGTAAACAAAGCTAATAAATTTAGAATTTGAAAAACCCCCGAATTTAATCCCCCATAACTTTTAGACGGCTGAACCGATTTCGATCAGACATAGCTAAAAACACTCCCGATTAATTAACCTTTCAAACAAAATAGAAATCAGTTCATCCGTTTGGGAGCTACGATACCACAGCACATCCATCTGTCACACACACAGACACGTCAAACTTATAACACCCCATCGTTTTGCGTCGGGGGTTTCTATGTATTTTAAATATATATTTACAAAAGAAAAGTATATAAGTAGTAAATCCAGTGTCTAGCACCCATAACACAAGTCTTACTTAGCTTGGGGCTAGATGGCGATGTGTGGAATATCCTGCAATATTTATTTATTTATTACTAGCTGTTGCCCGTGACTTCGTACGCGTGGTAGTTTTGTTTTATGTAAGAAAATCTTTCTCTTGAATCACTGTATCTATTTAAAAAAACCGCATCGAAATCCGTTGCGTAGTTTTAAAGATCTAAGCATACATAGGGACAGACAGCGAGAAATGACTTTGTTATAACATTTAATGATTTACATGGACAAAGTCGTAGGAAACAGCTACATTTCATATAAGCAATGAAGGGTTTTCAGGACACACAATATGTTTTTGAACTTGAATTCAAGACTCAGTACAAAATTGAAATAGGTACTTATATAAATTCATTACTATGGTTTTGAGGCCTGTAAATGTATTCGACATCTCGTATTCGGTTGATTTACACGAGTTACCCTTTGTTCTTGATGAGAGAATGTTTCTCTATTCAAAGGGTACGTAGATTAGGTTGTTGAATTAATTTTGGTTTGATTTCGTTTGTTTACAAAGTTTCTCAGTAGAGACTGAAGTGTGTCTCGCCGCAATTTCAAGGTGATGAAGTTGTGAGAATAATTTTAAGTGAATGATTTACTTTAGTGAGTCAAGCTACTCGCCCGGGTTTACATTGGTAAAAGAAAAAAAAAGTTTGCTCAGAAAAATGTTTCTTCAAGGAAAAAATGGATGCGTGAGAAGTTATAGGTACTTACTTCTAGAAATTATACGTCCATCTGTCTGTCTGTCCGTCCGTCCGTTCGTCTGATATTTGTTTCATCTTAAAATTTTACTCTCGCAGCTTCGACCTGTTTTATTTTTACACAAAGAAGAAGAAAGTCCAATTCAGTTAAATTGTAACAGAATTTCGTTGAAATATGACTTTATCTGGCACATACCACAGCTTTTAATCAAAGCTAGAAAGCCAGCTATAAAAAGACGGATATAACACAAAAAAATAACACTTATGAAGGAACACAATACGAGTGCTTCTAAAACGGTCCAAGATTCCTCATAAAATGAATTATTTCTTTTTATATCCTCCTTAAAATGGCAAAAAGAACACCCCCGCATAATAATTATTCATCTGAGCCCCGCAGACTGAAGATTTTTTGCCGGTGAAGCCGATAGCTAGTTCGCAGATAGTTCATTCAAAGGGGTATTTATAATATTACTAGCGACCCGCCCCGGCTTCGCACGGCTATATTATGCATGTATTATACATATAAACCTTCCTCTTGAATCACTCTATCTATTAAAAAAAACCGCATCAAAATCCGTTTCGTAGTTTTAAAGATTTAAGCATACATAGGGATATAGGGACATAGGGACAGAAAAAGCGACTTTGTTTTATACTTTGTAGTGAAATACCCCTTTGAATTAACTATCTGCGAAATTATATAATAAATACATACATCTATAGCCCGAAAAGAGAAATAGACTTATCAAATACTAGCGACCCGTCCCGGCTTCGGCTTCCCTGGTCATAGTGTAGCACTGAGATAGGATTTTTGGAAAAACACCTTAAAATAAAAGGTTAAAAATTACTGTTTTGTAGTTCTTTGTAACCATTGTGTATTTGGTTAAGCGTTTACTATGCATAAATGTTACAAACCCTTTAAAGGCCATCGTTCATTTGTTTATCGGCTGCTTAAAATTGATAATAAACCATCGGGCGATATAAATCCTAGTATCCGAAGACTACATTTTTTTTTGTATAACTTTAGGTATTTGTGTTAAAACAATATATACCTATTACTAGCGGCGCTCCGGGGTTATTGTCTTTAAAGCGATATTGATTTTCCACAAATACATAATAGATACCACAGACTACAAACTCTACCATCCCTTCACTACATAGTATAAAACAAAGTCGCTTTCTCTGTCCCTATATCCCTATGTATGCTTTGATCTTTAAAACTACGCAACGGATTTTGATGCGGCTTTTTTAATAGATAGAGTGATTCAAGAGGAAGGTTTATATGTATAATACATGCATATTATAGCCGTGCGAAGCCGGGGCGGGTCGCTAGTTGTAGATAATTTCCAAAAAATCTTTCTAAGTGCTTACCTAACGGCCTAAAAGGAATGGGAAGTTTCAGATTCGTAGCACTTTTTAACCGACTTCAAAAAAGGAGGAGGTTCTCAATTCGTCTGTATGTTTTTTTTTTTTTTTTTTTTTTTTTGTGTGTATGTTACGCGATCATTCGAAGACGGCTCAAC
This sequence comes from Idaea aversata, assembly GCA_907269075.1. Taxonomy (NCBI): domain Eukaryota; kingdom Metazoa; phylum Arthropoda; class Insecta; order Lepidoptera; family Geometridae; genus Idaea; species Idaea aversata. The sequence continues at coordinate 12,073,087 of OU026101.1, forward strand.
CGATTGAGATGATTCTTTTTGTGTTCGAAAAGTGATACCTCAGGGGTGGTCCCATAAAAATTTGGTGAGGATCTGATGAGAATCTTCGGAGTGATGAACAGAATTGCACCTCGAGAGTGCAGCAAATTGCTCAGTTTTCGATTTCCACCAGTAGATTTGGCCCATAAACGAATAGTTACCGTTAAATGGAATATCTGAAACCACCTTCTCATCAGAAAACTCTTCAATCAGTTACGATTACAGGTTACAATTTGAAGATTTTAGTCGAATTTAGTCGCCGGACTGGGTTTGAATGAATGTTGATAGAGAACCCTATCTTAAATGAAGTTCTGATGAGGATCTTCGAAGTGATGAACAGAAATGCACCTCGAGAGTGCAGCAAATTGCTCATTTTTCGACTTCCATCAGTAGAATTGGCCCATAAACGAATAGTTACCGATAAATGGAATATCTGAAACCACCTTCTCATCAGAAAACTCTTCAATCGGTTACGGTTACAGGTTACAATTTGAATAAAATATTCGCTTTTGCCTCGCCGGACTGGGTTTGAATGAATTTTAATAGAAAACCCTATCCTAAATGAAGATCTGATGAGGATCTTCGGAGTGATGAACAGATCTGCACAGCGAGATTCAACAAATTGCTCAGGTTTCCATTTCCACTAATAGAAGTGGCCCATACACAAAAAGGATGAATGGGGTATCTGAAAACACCTTCTTATCACCAAACTCTTCAATAGGTTACAATTAGGTACAGGTTGCAATTTGAAGAAACAGTCGCTTTCGCCTCATGGAGTAGAATTTTCAGTGACAGTGGCACTAAAAATGGTTAAATAAAAAATAAATTAAAATTAAAAAAAACCGACTTCAAAAAAACCTGAAAAGAAAAACTAACAAAACCTGAAAAAAAAAACCAAAAAGTGAAAAATAATCCATTTCGGGTCACTAAGACAGCAGATAACTTAAACATAAGTACTTACTTGGAAGTCGGACTGGGGGTGACACCATGTATTGTTTTCTTTATACCTCTCAACATTCAATCTAATCCAGTCAGACTTCCAAGTAAGTACTTATGTTTAAGTTATCTGCTGTCTTAGTGACCCGAAATGGATTATTTTTCACTTTTTGGTTTTTTTTTTCAGGTTTTGTTAGTTTTTCTTTTCAGGTTTTTTTTACATATTTTTTACACGTCAGCGTTTGAGCACATCACACCTGCCTGATGGTAGGTGACGATGCGGCCTAAGATGTAACACGCCTTCCTAGAAGATACCTATGTGTGTGTGAGTTGAATCAGCAACATTACGTAGAAAGTATCTACCAGTTTATACGGAAATATTAGCAAAATAATTGTTTTCAAGTGCTGAAATGGTGTGAAAAGAGACGACCAAAGAATACTCACTGGATTAAGGTATTGTGTATTCCTAAGAACATGGCACGACGAAAAATATAGCCAAAAAATGAAATCACTGGCCGTTTCAAAACTAGAAATTGCACACACACATTGAAATTATCAATTTGAACGGACCAATAATGTGCACGACCCCTATAATTATCAAAATACCTCATTGTTAAAATAAAAGTAAATAAACAAAACTTATTTGGGGATGTTACGAGGATTGACTGACAACTAACGACAATAAACTTGACAGTGACGTTTTTTCAAAGTGAACGATTGATGGGAGTGACGGCTCAATTTGGTGTTGCCAACGTAGAAATTTGAATGGTACCAAAAATTGTAATTTTTTTGCAACTTTTTGTAACTTTTGGATGCAAGAAGGGCTCATCACTGCAATATTACAATTTAAAATCGACTGTAAAAATTACCTTGGAAAATTAATGTTAAATCATGGATGAATATGATAACGTTACACTACGCAGAAAATTGCAACGAACGACGTCTTTGGAGGATATGAATGTCAGTCATCTTTCATTGAACTCAGCTATATCATCGAAAAGCTTGGATTTGACAACTGCAGCTTATTTGGAAGAAATGAAAGAAGAGATAAAACTGGTAAAATTGAACTTAGAAAGTACACAAAACGAACTTGAAAATGTAATTTTAGAAAATAATACCTTGAAGAAACAAGTTACTAGTTTAAATCAGGAAATCGGTGTTTTGAAACAACTGTGTACTAGCCCAAAATCAAGTATCAATATGTATAATATAAACTCAAGTAGTAGAAAACAATTGCGACGCCGAATAAGTAACAGTTTTAAGAACTCCCCGTTAAACGATGACGCGACAACACAAGAAGGAAGACCAATGATAGACAAGAACAATGGCGAACATGGGACAATACTGGATGAAAAAAATAGCGAACATATACAAATAATGGACGAAAACGATAGCGAACATAAAGATGAAGAAATAAATACGGATAATAAAGTTACCATAATCGAGAAAGAGGACACTCAATGCGTTGATGATAATTACGCTCCGAGCTCTTCAAACAATGACCTGAATACAGTAAACAAAGAAGAAGAAGTAAAAGAAAGAAGAGAAACACAACGCATATTACCCAAGAAGGACAGGAAGGCGATTATACTTGGTGGACAACAATGCAGAGGACTATTTACTAGATTAATTAAGTCAAGAAACCATAATCCTTATAACCAATATCAATTTATGTCTTTTGTTAAACCGAATGCTTCAACTGAAGATATTTTAAAAACTTTTCAATTGTTTGATATCACAAAGGATGATAAACTAATTGTATGTGTAGGGGAACATGACCGCAGCCCTCTAAATATTACTTTGGAATTGTCTAACTTGCTAAAGAAAGTAAAATGCCCAGTTATGGTAATTAATGTAAATAAAAACATATACTTAAATGAAATCAAACTGAATAATATGCTCAAACATACATGTAAGCAATACGGCATTAAATGTACATTCATTGAAAACTTTGACAATATGTTTGACCTATGTAATAGACTAAACTTTACCATTGACCAAATAGATTATAACGAAACATACCTAAACTTTGGACAAAAGGAACATCATAAATATAAGAAACGGTTACATTACCCAAATCAAAACAAAACAGAATTCAAAACATATTCAGACCAATACACTCAGACAGTTGACATTAACGAACCTATTACCTTACACGATGTTGAGACTCAGGTGAATGATGATGACATGTTTTTTCTTGTCAAATCCCCTTAATCGTTTTGGGATTATACACCAAAACATAAGATCGGCTCTGACAAAACAGGAGATACTGTATAGCTCGATTCAAGAATTGCTCGATAATGGTAGTTCTGTAGAGGCTATATGTCTCACAGAAACCTATATTACTCAAGGTAACGAAAAAAACCTAATAATAAAAGGTTACAGTGTAGCTACTTCGTTCTGTAGGAAAAAGGTTAAGAGGGATGCAGGTGGATCATTAATTTTAGTTAAAAATGGAATTGATTACAAGGTTTTTAATGACATACCAATGAATGAAAAAAATATTTTTGAATGTTGTGGCATTGATGTCCCAAAATATAATTTACTTTTGCTGTGTGTTTACAGGGTTCCTATGTCTAAATACACAAAACCATTTTTAAATAAATTAGAAGCATTATTAACGACAGTATGTCGCAATACCAGAAAAAAAATAATATTGTGCGGTGATTTTAATATAAACTTACTTAAGGATACGGGGGACAAACAAGCATTGCTAAACCTACTAAGAGCATTTAATCTTAAACCGGTAATAACCCAACCCACTAGAACAACTGACACAACAAAAACCTGTATAGACTTAATAATTACTAACATTGACAAAGGACGAGCACGCATACATGATCTGGGACTATCTGATCATACGGCCCAATCATATGAATTTGTATCCAAACAATTAAAAAAAGTACCTTTGAAATGGTGGTATGAATATCGGAGAGAATATAATGATGAGAACTGTGATAAATTCCTTAAGTATCTCTCTTGCTTGTCTTTTAATGAGGTATGGGAAGAAAATGACGCTAATAAAGCATTTCAGAACTTTTTTGAGTTATTTTCCTTATTTTACAAACTATGCTTCCCTCGAATGAGGATAAAAATAGTAACTAATATTAATAATAAATCTAAATGGCTCACGAAAGGAATAAGAAATAGCTGTAAAAATAAACGTCATCTTTATAATAAATATAAATATAGCAACAAAACCAACCCAACTCACAAAAACAAATATTTGAATTATTCGCTTATTCTTAAAAAATGTATAGCGTATTCACAAAAACATATAAATTCAAATTTCATTTCCCGTGCTAAAAATAAGTGTAGAGCTGCGTGGCAAATTATTAAAAAATATGCGATTAATAACCCGATTCGTAATTCTGTCGAGAAAATTACTCTTGACAACAATTACATTGAAAATCCTGTAGAAATAGCAAATAATTTTAATGACTTCTTTATAAATATGACAAATAGGCAAACTGACGCAGTAAATAATAATTTTAATATGGAGGCTAACCTAAATAGCATGTTTCTTGCACCAACAACTGTTGACGAAATAATTAAAATCATTAAAAATCTAAATAATTCAAATTCGGTAGGGTATGACGAAATCAGAACAGACATTTTAAAAAAATGCTGCCTCATCATAGCCCCAATTTTAACGCATATAATAAACCTTACTTTGGAACAGGGAGTATTTCCAGAAGGGTTAAAAAAATCTATAGTGAAACCACTGCATAAAAAAGGTGACCGTACAAAGATGGACAACTATAGACCGGTGACTCTTATTCCTATATTTTCTAAAATAGTCGAAAAGGTGATGCACACTAGATTAAATAATTTTGCTGAAAAAAATAATATCTTTAAAGACGAACAAAATGGTTTTAGAAAAAATAAAAGTACTACTCTTGCCGCTTACCAGTTGGTTAAATACATTACGGAATGTATTGATGAGAAGGTTCCGGTTACTGTGCTATTTATGGATATGAGTAAAGCCTTTGACTTTGTTTGCCATAAGACACTGCTCAGGAAATTATATAGTTACGGAATAAGAGGTCCCACCTATAAGTGGATAAAATCCTATTTAATTAAAAGAACTCAATGCGTACAAATAACAAAATACGATGAAAACGCAAAAACCGTAGAACATTATCAATCGGAGTTTAAAGATAACAATTATGGCGTCCCCCAAGGGAGTATTCTAGGGCCACTCCTCTTTTTATATTATATAAATGACTTACCAAATGAGATTGACCAGAAGTGTATTTTATTTGCAGATGACACAACCATAGCCATTAAATGTCAAGACCTTAATACTTACGAAACAGACATAAACGTTGCTCTAAGTAGTTCCATAGAATGGCTGACAGCTAATAACCTTAAGATAAATATAGATAAAACTAAATTCATGCAATTTCATACATTACAAGGCGGGCCAAAACAGCTGAATAACATTGAAGATATGGGACATAAAATAGAAGAGACTGCTGTAATTAAGTTTCTTGGTATCACAATTGACAGCACACTATCATGGAAACAACAGGTCGAACTTGTTTGCAGTAAAGTGAATAGTTTTGTGTATCCATTGCGACGTTTGGCTCAAGTGGTCTCCATAGATGCGGCGATTTTAGCGTATCATGGATATGTTGACTCTTCATTGCGATATGGGCTACTAATATGGGGTAAATCGGTAGATATAGATAAAGCTTTCATTAAACAAAAGCGTTGTATTAGAGCTATATTTTCCTTAAAACAAAGAGACTCCTGTAGACCTTACTTTAGAAAATACAAGTTATTGACAGTTACATGTTTGTACATCTTAGAGGCATGTTTATTTGTATTTAAACACAAAAATATGTTTGAAATTGTTGGGTGTGAATACAGGGGCCGGAGGATCAGACCACATCGTCAAAATGAAATACGAAGGCCTGCGTGCAATCTCGTATTGACTACAAATAACTGTTTTGTAATGAGTGTTAAAATTTTTAATAAAATACCTAATGAATTTAAGAATCTGACATTTGTGAAATTTAAATCAAAACTGACGATGTGGCTCACTGAGAAATGTTTTTATAGTATTAATGAATTTTTTGAATATAAATTATAACTGACTGACAATTGGGAAAAAATTTAAATGAAATTATATTGATGAATTAAATGTTTCAAATTAATAAAAGTATTGGCTGAGTATGCTTGACAGTTAGATATATAATTATCTGCAATTTTTTAATTTCAGTCGACTTATATAAAATATGTTTGATTTCATACGCCTTTACAGGCAGGTGGCGGCTGGACTATACTGTATATGCAATATAATTATTAATTGTAACAACACCTTGATGTACCCAAAATCTATGAAATAAATTTTCTTATTCTTATTCTTATACCTATTCACTCGCGACTTGAAGTAATTTTTCTTTTTTATTATAGACTAGCGACCCGCCCCGGCTTCGCACGCCTGTATTATGCATGTATTAGATCTAAAAACCTTCCTCTTGAATCACTCTATCTATTTAAAAAACCCCATCAAAATCCGTTGCGTAGTTTTAAAGGTTTAAGCATACATAGGCAGAGAAAGCTACTTTTTTTTATACTATGTAGTGATACCTATTATATACGTGACGAATTGATAACCTCCTCCTTTTTTTAAGTCGGTCAACAAGATTAGCAAAATATGGATAGCTACGAATACTTAACTCGGATTAATCCACGATGTTTATAAATCTTTTTTTAACTTACAATCTTTGTTGACACGGACAAGATTAGGTTGTTCCCATTTTCTTGTTAACGCATAAGAGGGCTTTTCCCTCTGAGCTTTTTAAAGATATAGACGAGATGAGTCCGCGAGGGACTAAAGTCTAAAGCAATTTTTTAAGTTCTTACTCGTTTATGAGTTTGCAAGGTTACAAAAACAAACTTACATGATTTGTATTCATAATTTTCTACGCAATTTTCTTATTTTTCTTTCATAAGAACCTTCCTCTAACAATAACAACAACAAAAAAAAGAATTGGCGAAATCGGTTCAGCTGTTGAGACCCGCTCTTAAGATTTGCGCTTAGCAACACATTCAGGGATTCATTTTTAATTAATAGATTTATAACAAGGTTACATTTAATTGCGAGCTGTTTTTCGCAACTAGAACTCTTTGGGTTCTTTTAGGTTTGCCCAACACCTACTCTCCACCACTCTCTCAACTTAGTAGACCATGTTCAGAAGAAAGTATTGTCAATACTTCTAGCGCTAACTTTAAACCGCGGTTTTCATCACGATGTTTTCTTTCACCGTAAGAGCAATGTCAATTAGCGCACAGATTTTTTTAAGAAGAATCCATTGGTGAATTGCCGGAATTCGAACCCACAACCTTCGAGTCGAGGTATCTACCAATAGTCCAACACCCCTTTTTTATCTGAAGTTTTGAACGACATGCCAAATGTTATATGTCCAGTGTCCACATGATTATCGCAAATCTACTGGACCGATTTTGATGATATTTAGTTTAATTTTCATCACTGGATCGAGGCTTCCGCGGTTTGAAACCAGGCACTGGGCTGTCTGTCGTTTTGCAATGTATGAAACTGCTGCGCATTGACTGATGTGTTTCAGGATTTCATCGTGGAATAGGGCCCAAGTCACTTGTCAGATTATGTGGGTACGCTCTCTCAGTGTGGCATTGACAAATTAAATGTAAGGGAAGTGGCTAAGCTGGATTAGAGACATTTTTTCCGAAGTTGTTGTAGGTATTTTTAGATAAAGCTCTACTGGATATAGAAAAGTTCGAATCATCCAAGGACCAAATTCATTGTATCCTTTACGAAATTCTTTATCATCAGACCAGATTAATGTAGCTAGCAGGTAACTTGCAACAAATATGCAAAGGCTACTTTTTATTACATCTAGAATTTATCCATACATTTTTGCCTCAATAGATGCCATTTTGAAACAATTATGTCAAAAATACATGGGCTAAATCTAGATTCTACTACTTTATGACTATTTTTAGGGTTCTGTAGCCAAATGGCAAAAAACGGAACCCTTATAGATTCGTCATTTCTGTCTGTCTGCCGTATGTCACAGCCACTTTTTTCCGAAACTATAAGAACTTGAAAGTTGAAACTTGGTAAGTAGATGTATTCTGTAAACCGCATTAAGATTTTCACACAAAAATAGGAAAATATCAATAAATTTTAGGGTTCCCAATACTTAGAACTGCAACTCAAATAATTTTTTTCAAAATGATATTGAGGTTTCTAATATAATTTTTTTTCTAAACTGAATAGTTTACGCGAGAGACACTTCCAAAGTGGTAAAAACTGTGTGTCCTCCCCCCTGTAACTTCTAAAATAAGATAATGATGAAACTAAAAAAAATATATGATATACATTACCATGCAAACTTCCACCCAAAATTGGTTTGAACGAGATCTGGTAAGTAGTTTTTTTCAATACGTCATAAACCGTAAACCACCATTTAACCTTCATTCATGTATTTTTACCATTTTTTTTGCATTTGTTTTTGCGTCGGGGTTAAAAACAGAAGACAGTGGTACGGAACCCTTCGTGCGCAAGCCCGACTCGCACTTGGCCGGTTTTCTATTTAAAACTCTTTGTACACTTTTGATTACCTTAAGCTATATTATGTTCATAAAGGTCTGTCGGCAGAAAACTCTTTACAGGGTTAGACTTACCTTAGCAATAACTTTAATGTGTCTATTTTATATTTTTTCTTATAGTAAAAAGGTCGGCTATCTCACACAATGGTACGTAACAATGCGGTCTAAGATGTAGCACGCTTTCCTAGAAGATACCTATACGCTCGTGACTCAAATACCCCCAAATAAACAGGGCCCTTCGAGGGACGCGAGTGAAGGTAGGAACACGGCGGCAGTATAACAATTATTTTTCCGACCCGTCTTCATTTTGTAACTGCAGTGGCCTACGTATATATAAAACTCCGCTTGGCGATGTGACTAGGCGTGTTGCGGGACACACATTTGTAAAGAAGACTTTTTGTTTCATTTTCTCACATCTTCTCAACTGGCAGACAAACCGCCCGGCGGTTTTTCGGCAAAACGCTAACCTGGCAGAAACCGCCCGGCGGCTGTTCCGGGCGTGATGTTGATGTTTACGTGTAATTAATGAATGTATGTCAACGCCAAGTATAGCTAATATTCTGGGGTGTAAATGAGTTGCATATAAAACCATACTACTTAATTTGGTAGGGTTATATTCGTTCAATGTCAATGTCACTTCTGTCAATTGTCTCAGACGGCCATGTTTGTTTGTTTTTGTTTTGAATTTTGAACAGTGCGCGTTTCGTATTGATGTGTTTTGTTTTGTGATAAATAGGAAAATTCTTCAGCGATATTATGTCAACCAGAGGTAGATAAGTCTTTGCGAAATTAATTTGCCCACACGAAAGTAAGGCAATTGACTCATAATCCCTCTGGTGTTTTCGCATATTGCATCAAAACTCACGTTACCTACATACTGTACAGGTGTTGGTACATAGAGGAAGTATTCAAAAGCTAGAGATAGAGAGGACAGTAAATAGACTGATATACTCGCTTGTGGAAGCAAGCACTTATCGTGTGCGATACAACCGAGCGGCACCGACTCTGGTTTATTGTGTTGTAGAGAGGGTGGCACTGTATTCAGAAGCTTAGCGACTTATAATAAATAAATAATAAATATTGCAAGACATTCCACACATCGCCATCTAGCCCCAAGCTAAGTCACTAGACTTGTGTTATGGGTGCTAGTCAACGGATATACTAAGTACTTATAAACTTTTCTTTTTTAAATTTAAACCTACTTATAATGCATAGAAACAACCAGACCACAGACAAATATCTAAGCATAAATACTTGTCTGATACGGGAATCGAACCCGTAACTCTATGTTTGGCAGTCCGGCATGGTGACCATTGTGTCAACTGGGTCGTCGAAAATTATTTTTGTGTTGGATGGATAGTCCATTTTTGTCGAGGAAGGCTATAGGCTATTTTATATTCCCATATTAATTTAAAAACACTATTCGTTTCAAACTAAAAATATTTCCACTTTTCGACGACCTCTTATCCCTTAAAAGGGACCTAACTAGAAAGGCCTGATTGCGGAAAACAGCCCGTATACAAGTACAAGTAGGCCCTTATTTATGATGCACATTAATTTCATAAGCTTACAGCGTTTACACCATACCCTCTACCTACCGACAGCTGTGCGAACGTGAGCACCAAGTGCTAACGTGGTCCAAATAATAATAGAATTGCACTTTTGTTCTTTTATAAAGATTAAATGACATTTCATTTTATTGTTCTTTGATAGGATATAAATTTTTTTTTTTTTTTCTTCAGTTATGGCTTCGCACGGTTTGTGCATATAGCCAGTATCAAGTAATATTTTGCATCAAGTTATGGCCCGATTTACAGAAATCGGGCTCAAAGTGTTTCAAGATGGTCAAGTCGTCAAGTCACAGTTTGTCAAGTCAGGGGTCATAGTAAAGCGGTGGCTACTTTACTATAACCTTGTAGGAGATTTTGGAGGCAACGAGAAAAGTCCATGTTTGACACTGATTTTTACTTTCACTACACTTGTGCACTTTCACAGAACTAAATTAGATAACTTTCCACCGGAATTATACAATTTAACTCGGTTTACAACTAAGTTTCGTGTAAATAAAACTGCAGCACGACATGTTGTTGGCTCGTTCCCGCCAAAACTCAGGATATAAAATTGCTTGTCAAATTGTAATTTACCATAGTAGTTCACTTTAACTAAAAAAATTAGAAAACCTTATACAAGATTACCCAACTGTCAAAGTGTCAAACTGATTTAATAATGTCCACTCTTATGGTTATTGAAATATAATTTAATTTTAGATTACCAGTTAGATGATTGCCTTGAAGAGATCGCTTTTAGCGATAAGGCCGCCCTTTGTTGCACTTAGACTTAATCTTTGTTTTAATTTAATGTCATTTGAAAATGGTGTTTACAATAAATAATTTATCTATCTATCTTATCTATCTTAAATGCATTTATACAAAATGTAGCAAAATTTGTTTAATTTAAATACAATGTCATGCAATCCACCTAATTTTTGTTATGCGAGTGAACCTTAATTTATTAACTTGTAGCTTAACGTTAATATGTAGCAGCGCTCCGCGGTTTCACCCGCGTAACTCCCTATCCCGTTAGAATATATAAATATAAAATAGCCTATAGCTTTCCTCGACAAATGGACTATCCAACACAAAAATATTTTTTCAATTCGAACCAGTAGTTCCTGAGATTAGCGCGTTCAAACAAACAAACTCTTCAGCTTTATAATATTACTAGCTGTTGCCCGCGACTTCGTTCGCGATGTGGTTTTGGTTTATATAGAATGCCTAGCATTTTCCTGCATAGATACTATCGTTCGGTGTAAGTTATAATAACAAAATAGATACATTGTTTTTAAGCTATATTTTTTGATTGATTTGGCAAAGGCACTTATGTAGGTAAGTAATATTTATATTTATTTATTTCACTCCAATAGAACATAATACACAACAATATAATAAGCTAAAACTAAGTCCAATTCATATTCGCACAAAACTTTCAACATTCTTTGTCTTCCTTATCATCTCATCTTTGGTTTTTGTAAATTAAAGTAAAAAAGAATTATTAACTACCGTTGTCCCTCTATCCATATTTTTGTATTCATAATATAAGAGGTTATAGTATTTATAAACACCAACATCATGCAAATAATAATCTATTTTGGTGCAAATAAAATTTTGTTTTTTATTTTCAAATATTATATTAATGATTAAATATGAAAGGCCATTGGACAGAACAGATACTTACTTTCACACCAAACATCTAAAACGTCTCGGAAAGGGGGTATTTGAAGGAACGTGATGTCCTATGATTTTACAAAAGTGCACGATGCCCTTAGAGACCTATACCTATCGATAGAGGACATCGAAGAAAACAAATAATGCCTTCACACTAAACTTCTAAAGCGTATTGGATACAGGGTTTTTGAAGAAACGTGATGTTCCATGATTTTCCAAAAGTGCGCGGTGACTTTATGCTAATAATAATTGTGTAAAATTACGGTATGCCTAGGGTTATTTTATTATGCTAAAACGTTTATGCCAAACTACAAAAAGACATTTTGTTTATGCCAAAAGTGTGGTTCCCATCTAAAACCTCTAAGCCAACCTCCAACTACTAAAGCGTCTGGGAAGTGGAATATTTATAGAAAAATGATGTCCTATGATTTTTCAAAAGTGTGCGGTTCACTTTGAGACCCATACCCACCTAAATGAACAAAAAATGCCCTCATACAAAACCTATAAAGCGTAAGGGCATTATTTATCCATCGGGTCTAAAATCACAGCGCAAAAAACATAACACTGCCACGCTCCCATACTGAATGTCCGGACCCTTTTTGCAATTTTCTGAATTCTAGACCAAATTGCCCAGATTTTCTTTATTAGGTAGCTAGGACTACGTAATTTTGGGAAAAACAAAATAAAAAAGTAGCTGTGACATACGGCAGACAGACAGACATGACGAATCTATAAGGGTTCCGTTTTTTGCCATTTGGCTACGGAACCCAAAAAAATGATTTTTACAAACATACCTTAACTATAAATTTTTTCACTTCAAAAACTTCAAAAAAGAAGGAGGTTCTCAATTCGTCGCGTATATTTTTTTATGTATTTTCGCCGATTACTTACTCGAAAACGCTTGAACCGATTTGTTTCGTTGAGGGTTTCGTACCTCAAAAGGTAACAAAGGAACCCTTATAATATCACTTTCTTGTCTGTCTGTCTGTCCGTGTGTCACCACCGATTATCTCAGGAACGGTTGGACTTAGCAAGTTGAAATTACTGAAGTCTATTAGGTGTATAAAAATCAAGGTGTATAAAAACTAATGTACGGAACCCTCGGCGCGCGAGTACGACTCGCACTTGGTCGGTTTTTTTTATTTTGTTTTTATTTTCTAAGGTGTCCGCGACTTGAACTCATAATTTAAACTATTTAAATAAAGTAGTTGAGCGCGATATAAGTGTAACATCGAGGAGGTCTTCGGTAAAGGAGATTCGTAATTTTATGTAGTAGTACCTCTTTGTACTAACCTCATTTTCAGTTTCACGTAGGTAGTAGATATATGCAAACTATTTGGTTTTATGACAACTGTCATCTTGAGCGGAGGCATGTACCTGTACGCCTAGTATGACTTGTTGAAGCACTCGAAAATAAGGTCAAGAAATAAGGCCCTTATAAGGTCACTCTCTTGTCCGTCTGTCTGTCGGTGTGTCACTACCGATATTCTCAGAGACGGGTGGATCTAGTAAGTTGATTTTTAGGAAGTTTCATAGTAAATACTCAATATAGTATGTTTGATCGAATACGTAAAAAAATAGTGCTAAGCGTACTGTTCCTTTTTGACGTTTGATTACGTTTTACACGGAAAAATATTTCGATTTCACATTTTTTAAATGTTTTTTTATCATTTATCATAATTATTGTATTAAAGTTAAATTGAAAAATACCCTAAATGTTAATCTGGTATTTTCTAAACATATTGGTGTGGACCTCGTTGAAATCTGTTCTCTAGTTTATGAGATTACCTGGTTCAAACAAACAGACAAACAGACAAACAGACAAACAGACAAACAGACAAACAAAAATTCTAAAAACTACCCTATCGTGATCAGCTAACGATTCTAAGACGACCTGTGTATTTTTTTTCTGGATATTTTACAATTACAGATTTTTTTATGTCTACAGATTTATTATATGTATAGACTATAGATATAAAAATATTAACTATATAAATATAATATAATATAGATTAGTATGGATTTAGCTCTACATATCCCACACGTGGCCCTTGACTGTTGCTAGTGGGTTCCTGGTGGGATCGGCTTCAGTCGTTGTTACCACCCACCAGCCTAGTTGTATCGCCAAGCGGACTTGTAAGTGATCCCATACGCCCCAGTGCAGCCACAGAAGGAAGACGAGTTGAAAAAGTTTTTCTTAAAAAGAAATGTCCACCGCGTCACAGAGGTCGTTCAATACATCCCTTTTCAGGGGCCTTATTCTGCTATTTTGCTTTAATGGATTTACAATTATTGTCATTATATCGAAACTCTATTGATATTATATCGAGATTATGAATTTATTTGGTATTCTGCTAAAGTTTTAATAACATCGTCGTAGAATCACTATGGCGTCCCAATGGAATGGTAATAGATGCGTCGCTAATGTTGCCTAGCAATATGGTTTAAGTTGCTAAGCGATATACCGTTTTGACAACTATTGAGATTCCATTGAGCCACGATTCTAGAGCAGAATACCAAAGTGAGTCAGTGGTGTGTAAGTGGTGTTTCGATAGAATAGTTAACATTATCAGAATACCAATTTGACATGTAATGTCATATTTTTGACATTAAATTTCTATTACGATTATATCGACACTCTATTGAAACACAATTGTGTTAGCAGACTTAGGCCTCAGCTGGGATTCAAACACACGACCTTGGATTAAAAGTTGAAACCTACCTACAAGGTTCATTGCTCTCGCACCTCCATCTTCAAAATATCAAAGCACGTAGACGACACATACCTACTTAAATGAGTTACGAACACATTACACCTGGGGAGATACCAATATAGAGTTTAAATACTTATACTGCAATAGAGAGTACATAATTGTACGGCTGTAGACTGTTTTAAACCATAGTGCGAAAAATATGCGCGTCCATGGTGCGTAGGGTGCTGGCAGTGCCAACACCTTCCTGGCCATGATCGCAAGCAGGTTGGACTGCGAGTATATAAACCGCTGTTGTGCCACTGCTCATGGTGTAGGAATTGGAAGATAATGGCATGGTGCCGTTGTCTTATAATTTTAATGCTTTTATTTTATTTGGATTCCTAACATAGGAATACTTAAGTATTTTACTAATAATTTGAGTCTCTGTAACTTGAGTTAATAAATACATTTAATTTAATAATATTGTGGTTAATTCACACAGTGCCTTCTAGCCCCAAGCTAAGCAACTTTGTCTTGTGTAATGGTGGCCAGACAACGGAAGCAATAAGTACATATTTTTGTTTCGTCAATATACTACTATTATACTAGGATACGGTTGCATAGAATAAATAATAAGTGTCTACACTGACAACTATCAATTATTTACCAAATTTTAGAAATCAATTCGGTTTGAATTTATACCACTTCTAGTTTGGACTTTTAGGGATAAATTCATACTTTTTTGTGTGGGATGAAATTTTATGGCAGAAGTTTGAACTAAATCACTTAACCAACTTTTAGATAATAATGTCGAATGGTCCAAACAATTAATTTAGTAATAAACTCGATATTTCCCTGCTGTTTCGAACGTAAATTTAAATCTACTTAGCATTATTATAAACCTTAGTCTTTTAGCTGTGCTAGGTTAAGTACTGAATGTTTTTTAAGTTTCTTTTAAATGGTAATAAATGGCAAAAAAGCACAACGTTAACAAGCTGCACAAAATAAAAACAAAACAATCCTATTTTAAACAACAATAATATTTTTTTTTTACTCTCTACAATAAAATAAATATTTTATCTCTATATCATTCTTGATAATCTTAAGCCGGGGCTAACGAGCGACACCATTATCGCTTTGTACGGTACCACGGTCAAAATAAAGGGTATACCTATTAAATACCTACCTAGGGTTGTTAATTAATATTTTAATTGGTTTCACTAAAGGGATGCTTTTGAGTATTAATTGTTAATAGGTAGTTATAGATAGCTCATGTTACTCGTCGTTCATTAGACCGATCGTTACACGGTTATTACATTATCATTTTTGACGTGACAACGTTTTATAAATTGGTTTGCCGGGTGACACTTCAAGAAACTGCGTTACGCTCCGCTGACGTTATGCGCTCACAATGAGAGCGAGTGAGAGGCACGCGGGCATGGTTAGCCCGCCTAAGAGCGAGAGAGACAGACATAAAAAGTGAAAGGCACGCGTTCCGTCCACTCGAGCACAGTTGTTGTCACGTAAAACTTTCGCCCGTATACCGACTTTACAGGCAACCAGTTTTTTCTTTAAAAATAACACTTAAGTACTTTGATGAAAATATAATTTTTAACTGATTACGGCAAATCTAAAAGGGAGAGTTATGTTTTTGGCCTGTTTGTAGGTATAAATAAATTATAATAATAAATATTTCTTTATTTGCTCTATAGGTTCATGGGTGGGGTATGTATTTTCGTCTCATGGATTCCACAGTGATCGTTAAATTCTTCGGTTTCCAGCTGAATTTCGAACACACGGTCTTAAGAGGAAACGTACCCGGTCGCTTCTCCATACAAACGTTGTCGACTGTTTCTTCCCTGGATACTGACATTAGAGCAAATATTTTTGTGACATAAAACCTAAAACTGCCTGTTATAAGCGTTTTCATCATTCATATTATGCTTAGGAGAATCCTGTGTGAAAGTTTAAACTGCACATTTCACGATTATCACCAAAAAAAAAGAAATATTTATGAACACTTCTGAAATTTTTTAAGGTAGGTAGCTGCGTCACATAATTCATGCAATTGCAAATTAATTCATATTATTCCAAGATGTCTCTAGAAATTATCTTGTATTTAAGGGTTAAACAAATATAGGGTGCTTTTCTTTTGTTATTAACAACAGCATTGATTGGTAAAATTTGCATTAGTTGAAACAGACTGTTTTACTCACACACAAGGAGAACTTCTCAAGTCGGATAAATATATTTGGATTTACTTTCAGTTCTGAATCCAAACATCACTATGTAACGCGTAAAGTGTAAACAGGTTTGTTATGAACATCCCTTGTAAAGATTGAAATGGAAACAATTTTACATTTTTTATTAAAGAAAACTCCTTCGTGACCACCGTAAATTGAACTCTAGCATCGCTCGCTCACTTTTAAGTGTACTTCAAAGGAAGCTGGGGTTAGAGGTCAGGTTATAATGGTTGGATTAAGGGTACAAGTGGGGCTAGAATAGAATGCTTGGAATTTAATTAATGTGGGTAACATTCTTTCAGTGAAAATGCGAACATTTATTTTAAGTTTGGTGCAGTAGAAAGAATTTTAAGTGTTACTGATGACTACCATTCTTAATTACTGCTAGTGCCGCTCTGGTCGTGGTTCCGGAACTAGTTTGTTCTTTAGGTTCCAACTTTTACTTTAAAGATTTCTTCGCTATTGTTCGGATTACCTATTTGGATATTTCTGGAACTTTCTGTAGCTTTTTTTTTCTTTCAGTATATCCTTTCTGCTTTTTGGCTGCGGTCCGAATTGGATCACAGCATTAACAGTGCTAACAATCAAATCTCCGAGGTCGTGAGCGCGCTAGAAATGTTTTCAACAGAAATACCTACCTATGATTTAAAATTGAACTTTTCACTCCTATTTGTTTTAGGGTATTGTGTACGAAAACGAAATAAACCGTGTCCCCGTTTCCTCAACTAAAAATCAAAGACCAATACTTCTAAACTCGGAATCAAACCTCCAATTACTAAACTACGAATGCAAATGTCAATTATCTCACAGCGATTTCGTTGGAAAGCAAGATCGCTTTTACTTCGGTCTGCGACTGAAGAAAAAAGAACAAATCATCCATGCCGTCATCACAATGTGCGCTGTTAAAATACTATGACGGAGTTATGTCATAACTCCGTCATAGTATTTTAACAGCGCACATAATCGCGGTCACTTATGGCGGCATTTCGGAACGCGAAAAGTCAATTTCGAACACCGCTGCCTTTGTCGTTCACACGAGATAAATGTGGTAGAGGCCAGCGCAGGCGGCGCGGTCAAGGTATCGAAACAGTCATAAAATGAGAAGGCTCACACCTAAGCGACGCTCGCTGATCGTTTACGGTCGTGCGGGTTAAACGACGCCTGACGCAATCATTACTTTGATGGGTCGCCAATTAGTAGTGTGGCAAAATGTGTTTTCGTGAGCCCCTCCGGGCTTCGAAAGGCACAGGCACGCCGTTGGTCTCGGTTGCTACCTCTAGTAGCAGTCGTTAGGTCAAGTTAGAGGCCTTAAGACGATCTGAAAACTCTAACAATAGGTGAGCCACACCACTATACGAGAAGAAGATAAAATGAGAAGAGATTCCAACGTTGCAAATTCATTGTTCATTTGAAACAATGATACACGAAATAGTTAGTGAGTTAGAATGTCAGGTCATTTGATTCCGTCCTAGAGTTTGCATGCTGAAACCAATTACCTAACTTCGGCCAAAGGTTACCGTTCCATGAAATTTCAGCTGATTCAGGACGTCCTACTGCTAAAGTGCATTACCAGATTATTTTTCAGATGGTAGATTGTAACTTAAACATATGGCTCGAACTTATAGTAGTAGTACGTTGCCGGAAGTGGATATCAGAACGCTTTGCTTCATTATATTTAATTCTGGACATTAAATTATGATGTGAATGTTATGAACTAATTAATCTTGATGGATTTTGGGAGTTTGATTCAATTTGGTCATTTTCTAATTTTTTTGAAGATATGCAATTATTATTGGTTTGTTTGGAAAGTTAAAAAATTTCAGTTATTTTTAGTTTTCATAAATCTTCAGTCTCAAAGTTTAAAAAAGGGTTTTTTTAAATTATTAAGTTATCTAAAAAAAATCAGAGTAGAACCTCTTGCTTGGACTCAAGTTTAAATTGAAATATTCATTGATTGATTTCCCTTTACAAGATAATATATTATTATGAAAATATTAAATTATAATCATTAACATTGTTAACATAAACCAACAACAACATTACGGCACATCACAAACAAACCCAAGGTTGAAAGAACAGTTAAGTGACAAAAGCACCACATAAGAAACAAAGACAAGAAAGAAAGTAACATAATAATAAAACAACCCGAAGAAGAAATTTTTGAAAACACAATAATTGTCCAAGAAGCCGTGCGCCGCCATCCAAAAAGGCCACACAGCAAAATCTGCAGCAAAGATACTGTCGCAACGCTACTAGGTAACTTAAACATAGAAGATAGGGTTCGCGGTTTCACCCGCGTAACTCCCGATTGCGTAGGAACATTGGGATAAAAAGTAGCCTATGTTATTCTCAATGAATCAATGTATCCTAGTTTCATCAAAATCGGTCCAGTGGTTTCGGAGCCTATTCGTTACAAACACAAAACAAAAAAAAACTTTCATCTTTATTAATATTAGAGTAGATGAAGAAGTGTCGAGGTAGAAGATAGAAAAATCATAAACTATGATTCAATCCCGCACGTAATGCACTTCAAGTTCCTAATCAAACAGTAAGTTGATAGATTAGATTGGAATCTATATAAAGGGCACTAGTAATATTGGATAGAAATTGTTGTGCAGTGTACAGTACAGTTTGGGTCATAAGTACACTATCAGTTTCCTACCATAAGGGCGTGTTCAGATGACACGCGTCGACCATGCGTCCGCCACGCTCATTACACGCGTTGAACACGCTTTGAAATTTGTTCTATATATAATTTGAGTCTTATGACACATCAATAGATCTCAAATTGCATTTATGCAAGTCCACCCACTAACGCCACGCGCCCAATTGCAGAAATGCAATTTGAGATCTATTATGTATTGTGTTATAAGACTCAAATTATATATAGAACAAATTTCAAAGCGCGTTCAACGCGTGTGATGCGGGTGGCGGGCGCGTGGTCGACGCGTGTCATCTGAACATGCCCTAATACTATCAACAAGTATTGGACTTACGACATTCTTCTAATAGACGTTACACACAAACATAAATAATTAAATTAAAATTACTCAGTTTGATTATAATTTTCAACATGTTAGCTAGGTATGTATTTAGTTAGCCTAGTGGTATAAGCCGCCACCCGCTACACCAACCGACGTGGAATCGATTTACAGGTTCCGTTGTTATAATGTTCAAATAGTGTTGCACAGGATTGTAAATGTTACGGTGGCAGTGGACTTTTGAACGTTGATTGTACAGTGCACCTTATTACGTACAGTCTGGGCTAAAACATGGATATACTTATCATTCACTGGATAATAAAATTATTCGGAATGAGTAATGGGTAAATTGTTGCTATCTAATTCAAACTACCTACTATCCATTTATTTGGACATTTATGCAATAAACATCGAAATTATATATTTTTATACTGTTCAGCGCTTAGCAGTTCCCCTGCGGGATAAGGGCATAGGGGGTTCCGTAAGAGCTTCAAAATTTATTTTAAATTAACGCTTATCGATACCCCAGTCCAGGGGGACCGTTGATTGTTAAAAAGTTCTTGATAGGCGCACCGTTTTCCGTAGGGGGATCGTTACGGATACGGTTAATCGTAGACCATTGCATTGTACAGTCAGCTTCATAATTGCAGCCTCCTGTAGAGTTCAAAAATTACTTTTATTGACATGTTGTTTTCATGAGTTAGAAGTCTTTAAACTTCAACTAAAGCAGGTACCTAGAATCTTGCTTGTGTTAAAAACATTCCGATAAAGCCGCCGTACGGTGGGTTTACAATTATCAGCCGATCGTATACTTCGAATAATTTTATACTTCAGTCGCTGAGTACCTCGACTGTACTCTGTCCAGTTGCTAATCTGGCCAGCTGCGATACTGTCCAGTTGAGAATCTGTCCAGCTGCGAATCTGTCCAGCTGAGAATCTGTCCAGTTGCGATGGAGGGAACGCAGCTGCCAATTTCACGTTATGTGAAAGTGTCATTTAAAATAATTATTTATGAAAATTGGCCTTCTGTTTGCTCTATATCCTCGGCACAATCCTTTACTTCAATCTGGCGTGAAAATCCACACTCTTTCTATTCTATACTGGGCGTTCCAAACATCCCACATAAGCTTTTTAGCGGCGCACGGCACGTTCTAGTTTCTTGTACTTTCAATGTAATAAAAGGCTACAAATACTATAGCTACAGTATGCTACAGCACTTTTAAAAAGAAAGTTTTAAAACCCAGTAGAAAGCGAATCGGTGCTGGCTGGTGTTCGTTTTTATGTTTCCGTACCCGAAGGGAAATTTTTTTATTTATTTATTATTTATTTATTAAAAACTAAATTATAACACCATAACAGTTTAAAACCAAATCGATGTTATAACTAAAAATTAAAAATAACTAAAAATATTTGTTCATCACTACATAGTATAAAATAAAGTCCCTTTCTCTGTCCCTATATCCCTATGTATGCTTAAATCTTTAAAACTACGCAACGGATTTTGATGCGGTTTTTTTAATAGATAGAGTGATTCAATAGGAAGGTTTATATGTATAATACATGCATAATATAGCCGTGCGAAGCCGGAGCGGGTCGCTAGTAAGAATGAATCTAAAAACCTAACAACTACTGATTATTTTTCCAAATAATTTTGTATTACAATCAACCTATGGGCCGCTTTTGTGAATTTTGACGCTGTACAGCCGAAGATATCGACTTCTGAAGCCAGTAAATTTAAAATACGTATAGCTCGTGCCATCGGCGCAAAATACATAAGGTTGGTCCTATGGGCGGGCTCACGCAAAAATGGGACCATTTACTAAGACTTCGCTGTCTATATGTCTGTTCGTCGTCTATCTGTCTGTCACCAGGATTATGTATATCTGTTGCCGCTATAGCAACAAATACTGAAAACAAAAAAAAATAAGTAGGGATCCCATACAACATGGTACTGAACCCTTGGTGCACGAGTCCGACTCCCACTTCGCACGTTTTTCTATGTAATGACAAAGCACAGGATTTAACTTTTGCATGAAGTAAACTTGTAGTTCTGTGAACAATAAATCTCTTCAGAGGTCAAACTTTAAAGGGGTTTTGTGAAAGAAAGTGGAACATCAAATCCTACGTATTAGTTAAATACCAAAAATGCGTCGCACTTCGCACATCGTTAGTCGCACATCGATATCACCTCCAACTAAAACAAATGTATGGAAATGTCAAAAGATGCCTCCATACAATTTTGGATGATCACATTGATGAATGAATGAGAATGAAATGATTTGTTTTTACATCACCAACCGCGTTCATTGATGTTATTTGTCAGGTGATTGGTCACTGCTTTGAATCTTCTTATTTCGACTGTTTTTTCAAGCTTTCCATGTGCGAGGTGATCCACATGTTCATACTGACATCCTTATGCGGTGGTGAGTTACGATGTCGATGGGCGATGTGCAACGTGATTTTTGCGATGGTTCTTTGGCATAGCCATACCCTAATACATATTTTAAAGTTTTTCCGAAAAAACCCTAGAATAATAATCACCCTAGAAACAGAGGTCCAGAACACAGTCCACAGATAATAATTATAATATCAAGCGTCAAGCAACAATGGTATGAACTCCGAGACGCTGTGGTTTCAATTAAAACTTCACAAACCACCCTCCCGGGTTCCACATCTACTTATAGGTATAAAGAAAGTTTAATGCGGTTTCGTAAATCGAAATATTTTGCACTCGTTCTAGTAAATGATACTTCTGCTGTAAGTTTTTCTTTCAGTTCAATTTCATTCGTGCCATGATACTTGTACTTATATACATAATATACTAGCTGCCCTCCGCGGTTTCACCCGCGTAACTCCCGATCCCGTGAGAATATCGGGATAAATTAAGATGTAAACTATCCTATCTCTCAAGTTGGATCGAACTGCACATGGTGTGCGAATTTTATTATAATCGGTTAAGTGGTTTAGGAGTCCATTGAGGACAAACATTGTGACACGAGATTTATATATATTAAGATTACCTATATACATATAAAATGCTTTGTCCTGAATGACTGACTGACCGTTGATTGTAGAGACCTGAAACTTGGAGGGTGTGTTCTTTGTATGACGTAGGCATCCGATAAGAAAGGATTTTCCGAAATTCATTCCCTAACGGGGTTAAAAAGTGGTAGAAAGTTATTTTAGGGGAATTTGCTTCGACTCGAAGTCCTTAGTGCTTTGATTTAAATAAGTAAGTACATTTTATTTTGATACGCGTTTGAAACTCAAACCAATTTTAAGTCAACAAAAAAAATTCTATTAGAACTTTTTTTGACTCCTGCGCGGACGAAGTCGCAGGCAAAAGCTAGTTATTAATAAAAACCTGTGGTTTCACATTGCAGGGCAAAAGCGTCTCTACTTCCCTTCCACAGTTGATGGTCTTGTGCAATGGATTGCAATCTGTTATATACATACCTATAACTAAATTTTATCCTCATAGTTTTGTAGATCTCCCCTTTGCCCCCCCCCCCTCCCTGAGCGCAAATGAGGCAGAGGTCGCCCCCCCTAGGCGCGTGGTTCAAACCTCCTAAACCTGTAAAAACGGAAGACTTAAGACACTTCTTTGTGATTCGCACTGGTTGTCATATTAATAGAAAAGAAATTCAGCGGCGTGGGTTTTTGTTGATGTTCTTCCTCTAAGTTTCTTGTTTTCGATTCAGTGCTTTTTGCTAAACCATAGAGACCCTGGAAACCATAGATCTGACCATAGACCTGGAGACCAACCATGGAGACAATAGAAATGAATAATTCTACTATTCATACAAAAGCTCTTACAACCGATTCGTCATTTTTAATGCTGAGTTTTTGTGGCAGATCTGCTATCAAATTACTCGCAGAAGCTATCAAAATCCGACATTTCAATTCTCGCACTGAATACTTAATTTTGTTATAGCAAATCCTCCTTTAAGCTTTCTCCTATGTTTTTGGACTACTGGCAAAAGCTCTACTTTGACACTGTTTATGAAACACCGTGCAAAGCCAGAGTTTTGCCTGTCTAAGACACTTTAGGACGAACTTTGGCGACTTTTCCTGTTTAAAGACACTTTAGGCCCGATTTTTGAAAATCGGGCTTTAATTTGATGCAAAATATAACTTGATACATGCTATATGCATATCCAGTGCGAAGTCATAATTAATAATAAAAAACTGGTTGCCTGTAAAGTCGGTATACGGGCGAAAGTTTTACGTGACAACAACTGTGCTCGAGTGGAAGGGACGCGTGCCTTTCACTTTTTATGTCTGTCTCTCTCGCTCTTAGGCGGGCTAACCATGCCCGCGTGCCTCTCACTCGCTCTCATTGTGAGCGCATAACGTCAGCGGAGCGTAACGCAGTTTCTTGAAGTGTCACCCGGCAAACCAATTTATAAAACGTTGTCACGTCAAAAAGCGACCCCTATAGCTACTTAGACCGATCCAATCTCCCATAAATGAAGTAAGACGACCTCTTTTGACGACCTCTGTGGCGCGTCGGGCGAACACCCGACTGCGACGCAAAAGGTTGCGGGTTCGATTCCCGCCGGGAACAAGTATTTATGCTGACCATAAATTCTTGTTTCTGGTTCTGGGTGTTTCCTATATGTATAATATGTATATATTTACAAAAAAAAAAAAGTATATAAGTAGTTTATCCGTTATCTGGCACCCATAACACAAGCATTAAGTTGCTTAGCTTGGGGCTGGATGGCGATGTGTAATGTGTCCTGAAATATTTATTATATATATTATTTTATTAAGAGTAAATTGACCAAAACCGATTGGATTTTTCACTGGCGGTTGGTCACGATTCCAATTCCTGACTACTTGATGATCATTGTCAAATAAAAAGATACGTATTGTGTTATTTTATTATAGTTAGCTCCATACAGTTTATTTTCAATCACAAAAACAATTCATTATTTTAAAAGTAGGTTATTTTGAAACAAATGGGTCAAAAATGAAAATTTTAGTATACCTACGCTAATTCTTTTAGATACATAGCTAAACTAGGCTAACTAAAACTAGCAATTAAAATAGAACCAAAAAAATACGTGTGGCGGGTCACGGGTTTGGAACGAAGTTCTATACGTTATATGAACTTACAATGGGAGATATACGTATAAAATATATCTATTATTAGTAGGACGTGGTAGATTAATTTATCTTACGGTTTTTCGTTTCACGTTTTCATAACGCGTAACATTTCTCGGCTAGGTTCGTCCCCTCGTCAACCCGGGCTAAGGAACATCGTTCCAATAACAAATAAAAGAAGTATAGAGAAACGCATCCAACCATATTTACAATAATAATAGAATCGTCTATCGAACAACAAAATCTCTCGCTCCACTAAACAGCGACCACCGATATATAAACTAAGACATAATGGCCCATAAATACGGAATTCGCATCATCGAGTTTCAATTAAAACTCCAACTGTCTCGATAAGTGGACCCGAGATATAGAGGGTACTTATGCTTAGGGGCTTTGTCTTATTATAGGGGTATTTCTGTGTAGGGGCATTTATATTTATGTTTTAGGGTAAGTATTTGTAAGGGACCCAACTAATGGAGTAACTAGATCTTTGTCAAACTATTTACGGTTATATTTTTTATTTTAAACTGACTTCAAAAAAAGAGGAGGTTCTCAAGTCGTCGCGTACGCATTTTCGTTGGATTCATGTAAAAATTAAACAGTTAATTCATGCGTTATAATATCACCCAAAGTAACGATATAAAAAATATAAAAAAAACCTGAAATAATCGAATGCTAAAAAAGTATTTATTTTGGAATTGATTAAATTCATATTTTTTTCTATTTAATCTATCTACCTACTTAAATAAAATTCAGTTGAAAATTTAAAAATATATTTTTTTATGTTTTATTCATATTTGTTTTTTTAGATTTTTAAATGAAAATACAATCTGATATAGGATTTATTTTGAAATATGCTCAAACCCTCAACTAATTCAAATATTTATTAAAATGTAGACCAAGGGGTCACTGCGAAATTAATAACAATTTTGCTTCTTCCAGCGTGTCATGTTTGTGACGAAAGTCGAATAAATAAGGATATAAAAAACAGTCGTTCTACTGTGTAAACTTAAATAAATGAAAATCCCCGAAATTAAAACCTAATATTATGAAAATGTACAATGGGGGTGCTAAGTAACAATCCAATTACACACCTCCATAATAATCAGATTCTAAAAAAATACACAAAAATGTTACAAAAACATCGCAAACCGAAAACATTTACGCCGATAATATTATAATTCACATACACCCTTTCCTTTGCCATGTTACATAAAGTAGTTATGTATGTGATAGCCCGGGCGATTGCAGTCTTTAGATCTGACCTATACAAATAGTAACCCGTCGTTGTTCGTCTAGCGTCTACTACCTACAAGTAAAACACTTATTAATTTACCTATATTATATATATTTTTTGATTTATTTATATATTTTTGTATTGATTTAAGTATTTGTTTATTGTTTTTAATGATTGTGATTTTCTTTTAGTTTTATTTGCTTTTGTTTTTATTTGTTTTTAATTGTGAATTTTTTTAGTGTGAATGAATAAATGATATTATAAGGGGGAAAGATTTGATTGTTTTTTGTATTGAATAGGCTCCGAAACTACTGAACCGATGTAGATTAAACTTCATTGAAAGTAACTTACAGGTTACTTTTATCCCGATATTCCCACGGGATCGGAAGTCTACAGTTAAAGTTAGTTATAAAAAATTAAGTTAATTGTATGTATAATAGTAATCTACACTAGCCTGCAATTTTCAATTTATTTTTGTCAATACTTTGGCACATCTACCTTTATTATAGCACTAGATGTGCACCACGGTTTCACCGCCGTAAGTTCCAATCCTGTGGGAATATCAAAATGATAAGTAGCTTATAGCCCTCCTCGATAAATGGAATATCCAACACAAAAAGAATTCGAACCAGTAGTTCCTGAGATTAGGACGTTACAACGAACAAAAAAACAAGTAGCTTTATAATATAAGATGGATTTGCTTGACATTATAATTGAATAATATGATCTAAATGTTTGTCAAACGGAATTTATTTATTTATTTTTTTCATGTCAAAAATACAAATACAAAACATCAGAGATAGTAATCAATACATTAAAATTGAAATATATGACAAACTACATATCTGACTTATTTACGACAATGAGCAGCGAAAACTTTTTGAGCCAGCTTTATTTCAGTTTTGTCACATCCATAAACTCCAAATTTTACAGCGACCTCTCAAACTACACGGACAATCCGAACTGTTTAACATTTTATTTGCATCTGGTTGGGTAGATACCAAACGTTACGTAAACAGAACGTAGTGAGAATTTTATGCGAAACGGTATATAAGTATTTGTAAGGGCGAACGTAGGTTAGAAACTTTTCGATTGGTTGATAACCTGCCGACCAGAGGCGGATTTAATCTACCAACAGACTCAATCCCCCATTGATGGAGGCAGTTGATTGATGGGAGGGGATAAGTGAAATAACCTGACATATTTACTTCTAATGCAGGCTGTTTTGGGCCAAGTTATTATTATTATTATTATTTCGTTTTACGTAAAGTGTATCTCCTTTTTAGGGGGTTTTAAGAAAGCACGGGCCAAAGCCAAGTGCGTTGGTGTTGTAAATTAACTTAATGTGGAATTATTATTATTTAGAAATTTGCGGGTGAGGCGGCAGGTGTTAAGGATGGCTGCTTTTTGTAGTTGAATATATACTAATGGGTTAATATTTAATATGCTTAGGCTAGTGTGGAGAGTTTTAGGTACAACACCAGTGGTAGAGATAACAATCGGTACAGTACGTGTTTGGTTTACTCGCCATTGTGTTCTTATTTCGAATGAGAGTTCTGTATACTTGGCAATTTTTTCTGAGTGAGTGGTGACCAAATTATGAGTATTACATACAGCGATGTCTATGAGGTAAACGGATTTTATTATTATTAGTCAACAAGTCGCGATTCCGTTTTGGATCACTATATTGGAAATTACCTCAATGAAAGAAAGAGTTAAAATTTTAAGAAGAGTGAGAGAAATAGTGAAAATAATGAAATGAGTTCAGTCATGGTAGAACCGACATGAGTTTTGATTATCTCATAAAAATATACTATCCACAATAACTATTTAGAAGTATTTTTAAACAGTGGTAATAAAGAAAAATTAAAACATGATGATATGATGATGACAGACAGACAGACGGACGGACAGTTGGTCAAATCAAATCAAATCAAATTTTTTTATTTCTTTGGATGTATAATACCTTAAAAGTATAATAGACCACTTGAAAACGTCTTAAAAACTAAATTAGGATGTGTGCCTTCGGAACGCGCCCACCAATGAGAAGAAGGCACAAGAAACTCATGGGGTTTTTTTTTTTTCATGTGATCACGCTCACAATGGTCAATATTACAAATATTTGAAAGTATTATTTGAAATGGAGCAACTAAAGTCACGTCCATGGGTTCTTATCATTAAGGTAAGACGAAGTATCATAGTACGCCTTACTGCACAATCTATGCTTTATAAAAGTTTTGAACCTGTTAATGGACATGTCATATACCTCTTTAGGTAATTTATTATAATAGAGCACACATGTACTATTAAACGACCTGTTTATTTTCCGGAGCCTACTACCGGGCACGGTCAGTTCATCCTTATTTCTTAAGTTGAAATTATGAATATCGCTGTTTTTACGGAAAATATCAGGATTTTTGTGAACGTAGAGCAAGTTTTCGTAGATATATTGGGAATAGAGCGTTAATATGTTTAACTCTTTAAATTTTTCTCTAAGTGATTCCCTGGGTCTTAATAATAGTCCTGTTTTTACCCTTTAAGAACGGAACCCTAAAAATGGAAATGGAAATAATCTATGAACTGACAAATTGTATGGTATGAAAAGCTTAAAAAAAAACAACAGCGACGAATAGTGTTTTAACGATAACTCCGACAGTTAACGATATCGACGAGTCGGTAGTCGGAGTCGGCTGATAAAATATCTTTGGTCTGAGTCCTTCCTTTTAGAAGGTAAATACGTGTTGCTTTTACACGTTACAAGTTTACTTACAATTTTCAGGTTTGAAACAAACAAGATTTTGTTTCATGAAATATTTTAACCCTTAGAATCGTGTGTGTATACAATACCATTTTAAAAAGTTCCTTGTTGTGTTTCAGTCCCTTTCTTTTTATAGCGGTTATGTGACAAAAAACCAGGGAGGAAAAATTCTTTATTTTTACTATAGGTGTTTATATTTTCACTTTTGACGTGTTATTTTACTTACTTATAGCTTAGTTATATATAGGCATATACTACATTATATCAGGCAACAAAAATATGTTTGTTTAAAAGTTTTGCATGTTCCATACATAGGTATTTATAATTTCTATTAATTAAATGTGTTAAGCTTATGACCATGTTAATAGCATTTCCATTTGCACTTGTGAGCTGGTGGTGACTATGGCTCCACCAGCGCTCCATTCATTTTTGACGACTCAGTTGGCACAATGGTCACCATGCCGGTCTGCCAAACACAGGGTTGCGGGTTCGATTCCCGCCTCGGGCAAGTATTTATGCTTAGATATTTTTCTGTGGTCTGGTTGTTTCTATGTATTTTATGTGTATATTTACAAAAGAAAAGTATATAAGTAGTATATCTGTTGCCTAGCACCCAAAACACAAGTCTAGTTACTTAGCTTTTGGCTAGATGGTGATGTGTGAAGAATAGAATGTCCTGCAATATTTATTTAACTATCTCTCTTCTTTCTCGTAGCCTTATCCCATTATTTGGGGTCGGCTCTCCTAGTTACTCTTCGCCAGGACACACGGTCCTGGGTCGTCTTTGTCGATATGTCGGAATTTTTTATGTCTTTATTAATGGTGGCTATCCACGTTTGGCGGGGTCTAATATTTATTTAATTATGATTAAAATATAGCGATTTCAATCACAATTAATAAACTTTTGGTTTTCTTAGCTGGAAATGATCAAAAAAGTACCTACTGATTGAATCCCTAAATAGAAAGATTTAATCACGTTACGATTTAAAAACGCGATAGAACATCTCGGGGGCGCTTAACTTTATTCAATTTAATCGCAGTAATGAACATTCTAAATTGAGTAATTCGAAATAAAACACTTTCGTTATTCCGTACATTGCTAAGCCGAATTATAAATACCGAAATTCCAAAGGTCAGTCGATTTACCCGTTAAAACGCGAAGAACCAAAAAATATATTTTTTATCCAATTATAAAATCATATTTGTAAAGTTTTCAATACCAGTCTAGTATTTTTTTATTAACAGAGAGTTATTGGTTGTGAAACACATTGTAAAATAATCGAAGCGAACCCCGAAGGCAATTTATTTGACTTGTTTATTTTTTATTTAACTTGAATAAAGAAAAATGCTCCATATTTTCAAATAATACATTCAAATATTTGTATTCTTGACCTTTGTGAGCTTGACCACATGAAAAAAAACATCCCCTATGAGTTTCTTGTGCCGTGTACTCATTGGAGGGCGTGTTCTGAAGGCACACATCCTAACTTAGTTATTAAGACGTTTCTATGTGATCTTTGTACAAAATATACATTATGCATCCAAATAATTAAAGGATTTGACTTGACTTGACTTGACTTGACTTCTAGGTATATTATTTTTAATAAAAGTACGAGTAGAGCTATGGAATAGAGTATTTGTTTTAGTACCTACGTATTGTTTTTAACCTCTTTTTTGTAATCACGAAATAAAAAGAAAAAACAATTTGTATCCCATATATTTGAAGTTGTCTATGCCTTATAATTTGGTAAGTATTCCAACTGAGCCGCGGTTTTCATCACAATGTTTTCCTTCATCGTTCAAGAACAATTGTTAATTAGCCAATATAGATTTAACGTAAGAAAAGTCAATTAGTGCGCGGCCGGCCGGGGTTTGATCTCACTACCTTCGAAATGAAAGTCGAGATTACAAAGTTATTATTTATCCTAGTCTTAATCGCTATTAATTAATAATTCTTATTTTTAATTCTCTTACCTCGACGTTTCGATTATGTTACAATAGTCATACTTCAGAGAAGACCAAAAAACACATGAATAAAAAATACGCGATTAAGACCTTGGAAAATGATGACTATTAATACAAATTGTGTAAGTTGGAAAACTTTGAAAGTCGAGGTATCTTACAACTGGTTTGTTCCCAATTATAAAGATTTCATTAATAGATTCCCAATTCTACAGACTCCCACTAGGTTAACATTACTTTTAGTAACTGAGAGGTAACTGATATTGATAACCCTTAAAAATTAACATACTCGTACCTCGTGTCCATTTCTGATTACGACCACAACAGTATTGTGGGCTTGTGGGGTTTGATTCAATTAATACCGACACAGCAATACCCGACTGATCAAATATTTATTCAATCAATTGTATTTGTCGATGTAATCCACCAATTTTCATACTTTGATGACGAATACAGACTGTTGATATGAAAATCAACCGATTATTTATATAAATAAATAAATATTGCAGGACACTCCACACATCGCCATCTAGCCCCAAGCTAAGTAACTAGACTTGTGTTATGGGTGCTAGACAACGGATATACGACTTATATACTTTTCTTTTGTAAATATGTACATATAATACATAGAAACAACCAGACCACAGACCAATATCTAAGCATAAATACTTGTCTGAGGCGGGAATCGAACCCGCGACCCTGTGTTTGGCAGTCCGGCATGGTGACCATTGTACCAACTGGATCGTCATAATATGAAACTGTTCAGCCATTGGTAAGTTTCATCATATCAGCCACAAGACGTCAACTGCTGAATATAAGCCTAACCCCCAATTACTTCCAGAGCGAATCGACTCATAGTTGGCAATTTGTATGAAACCACTTTATCATATTAGCCACTGGGCGTCCACTGCTGAACATGCTTATGTTCAGCGGTGGACGCTGATTTGTCTGCAAGTCTTTGGTTGAGGCATCTCAAATAAATCATTTTACTTTCGGCCACATATTCACTCTCTTATGCTACTTGTCCTCTGAAGCGGAGCGGCGTTTTCACCAATATCACTATCACTATCACTACATAGTATAAAACAAAGTCGCTTTCTCTGTCCCTATATCCCTTTGTACGCTTAAATCTTTAAAACTACGCAACGGATTTTGATGCGGTTTGTTTAAATAGATAGAGTGGTGATGATAGAGTCAAGAGGAAGGTTCATATGTATAATACATGCATAATATAGCCGTGCGAAGCCGGGGCGAGTCGCTAGTATTTGCATAAAACTCGGTGTGTGGAGTGAAATTTCGAAAACTCTTTCTTATAGGATACATATCTATGTATACTACACAAAGACCCCTACAAATTTCATGTTTCTAAGCCCAGCTTTTGTAGGTGTAATAAAATATTCACTTTGTCTTTTATATAAGCTTGCAACGTGATTGTAGGCGATCTATCGGCCGACGGTTGAGTCTGCAATTTGTGTTGGCCATTGATTTGCGCTTAATTAAAATATTATTGACTATGAGCGTGAAATGTGGTTAGCCATTTTAATGTAAAATGTCAAATCTATACCAGGTATTTTAAAATGATCCGAATTAAACTAGCGACCCGCCCCGGTCTCGCACGGATAGCAGATCATATCATCATCAAAGTTTGACAGCTGTCACTTTGACGTCTGTCATTTTGACAGTTACTTGCCATTTGTCGCCGTTATCCAAATTCATTTGTTGTCTAATCTTCATTTGTTTATTTTTTCGATCGTCGTTTGTTTCCGTTGCGACCGTCTTTTTTTTATTATTTTCGATCGTCTTTTGTTTTCCTTGGAAATTCTATTCTAGTTTATTATATAATGAAAAGTGGTTGAAAATAATTATCTTGGTCCTACTCTTCCAGTAGAACTATTACCAATACAAGTTAATGTTATTTATAGGATAGTCCGATTGATAGAACCACTGCCAATAGAATTTAATATTATTAAAACGATGGTTCGATTGATAGAACCACGGACAGTTTTATTTGCCCGTGGTTCGATTGATAGAACTCCGGCAGTCGGACCACGACCAATAAACGATCATATCAGCCACTGGACATCCACTGCTGAACATTGGGCTTCCTAAAAGACTTCCCGTGCGATCGGTCGCATACCCTCTGCGTCTA
Organism: Idaea aversata; assembly: GCA_907269075.1. Taxonomy (NCBI): domain Eukaryota; kingdom Metazoa; phylum Arthropoda; class Insecta; order Lepidoptera; family Geometridae; genus Idaea; species Idaea aversata. The sequence continues at coordinate 12,105,999 of OU026101.1, forward strand.
ATTAAAGACTAATTAACTTCTGATTAAAAATTAGAAAGTCTAAGTAAGTAAGATTAGTAGTAGTCTTATGTGTTTATTGAGTTTGGACTACTATTTTAAACACTTATTGTCTTTATGTCCTAAATTATTAAAAATAGCAATTTTTAGCCATATCAGATGGAATGGTAACGTGATGCGAAGACACGAGGAGCACGTTGTCAAGAAGGCTTTGCAACTGCCTGAACACAAGAGAGGTAGAGGACGACCTCCAGCTAGGGACGTGGTGGACCATGACAAAACTCATCTTAGAGGAAGAATTGCCTGACCCGACAACCCAGGATAGATTGTCCTGGTGCCAAAAAAAATTGTAGAGCTGACCTCACATAGAGTGGGAAAGACCAAGGAAGAAGAAGAGAATTTTTTCCAATTAACATAACAAAAAAATTTCAAAAGATTGAATTTTCAAAAGTCGTAGACAAAAATTGTTCGTCTATACGATACAATAGACGTCTATTACGACCTTCTTTCGTATTACAAACCCTTCGTTGGAACACACTCAATTTTAATTACAAGTGCAATGCAAAGAAAGTGCAATGTCATCGGTGGATACAACTTGGCATGATCAGTGGCTAATTCCATCTGATCAAGATATTCGTGAATACAAACCCGCAATTACTCTATAATTTTTTTTTTCATTCTTTCATGTTTTTGTTTGTTTTGTAATTAGGTATGTCTACCTTTATAACTTCTGTGTGCTTAATCTATGTGCTTTTCTAATAAATGCCTATTCTATTCTATCTTACTGCTACCATAGGAACGACTTTTCAAAATTTTTAATTATAGAATTAGGTAAACAAAAAGGCACAAAAAATATAAAAACTTTGGCAATAAAAGTTGTCAACGTCAAATTGTATTAAACTCCTAAAATTGATAAATTTATTGGTAGGTTCCTTTGATATTTCCTAGAATACAAAGTGAGGAAAACACTTTCAATCAAATTATATTCGTAATCAATAAAAAAAAGTTGATTTGATTTTCACGAGAATTACTTTACTTAATAGGGATTTTGAGTTGGGATTTTATTTATTCTAAGACTAGCTGTTGACCGTGACCGTTGATCGTTTGCCTAAGATAGTTTTGTTTTATATTATGCTAAAACATTCCTCGAGAACACTCTATCCATTGATGAAAGCAGCTTGAAAATCGGAGCAGTCGTTTTTGAGTTTATAGCGAACAGACAGACAGACGCGGCGGAGGACTTTGTTTTATAACATGCAGTATTTAAATATAAATAAATAAGATTCTTCTTTACGTGTCGATTCCGAATATTAATACTTTTTATTTTTTTAAGTATGGATTTAATATTTTTGTATTTGGTTTTTCTAAATCTACCAAATCTAGACCAATAGGTTGCCACAGCTATATACGGCATCTTCATAATAATAAGTATTGCAAGCCACACTAGGGCTATTGTCTAGGGATGGATGACAGTGAACTGGATTCTGGGGAACTATGGCTACTATGACACCTGTTGTTACAATGCTCAACAAACACGTAAAAATGTCAGGCGAAGACTTGCCAACTCTCAGTCTGGGCCTATTCAGCCTATTTAGCTGACCATATTACAAACAAAGGGGCAACAGAACGTGAGCAGCTAAATAATACAGTGAAAAAGCCTCACTGAATTTTAAACTAGTTAAAATGTGATATATTAAAAATTCTGCATATATTTTTAAAATTGAAGTGAAATAAATGATCGAAACACTGTGCCTTTGTAGCAGTATCAGAACGTCCTGGTTAACATTTTCAACACGATTTCACTCCTGAATATTTTATGATACATGAGTAACGTATTTTATCGTGTATACAATTACTATTTAATTAGTTTCCAACGGGCTTTTGTTTCATTTAACAGGCTCCCAAGAGAGGTCTCTGCTGTGGAAAACACTACTCATTCCATTTACGGACATGATAATATGTAGTAGGTACTGTTAGGGAAATAATCCAAAAATACTGTAGGAAAAAAATTAATGTTCATATTTTTTCATAACTAGTATATATATGATAAGTAAGTTTTAAGTACTTATCAATATTATTTTGTTTTTAATTTGAGCCAGAATATTTTTCAGTAGAAATACCAGTTGACTTTCTTAAACTAAATGAATTTATTGTTCTTTTAATGATTTAAGTACATATACTCGTTGATTGATATGTCTAAATAACATATTGCGTTGTAATCATCCATTTAATTAAATCCTCGATTATATTCGTCTAAACAAGCTATGAGCCTAATATTTCAAGTTATTCCAGGTTTAAACTTGGTTTTTAAATGTAAATTAGCTTCGTACCACGTTTTCATTCACATATATTCGGAACCCGTGGGAATTTTAGCCTTAAGTTATTCTAGGACTTCAGCTATCTACATACTAAGTTTTATTGCAATCAGTCAGGCCATTCTCGAGTTATAAATTGTATAACTTACACGACTTTGTTATAATTAAATAGATTTATCTTGGTGTGTGGCTGTGCAAGAAAGAGTTCTATGATAGATTAAAAATGGGTTTCATCTGAGTCTACCTATCTATTGTCGTTATAGATAGACTCGTTCGTCTGAAAGCGATTTTTCTGTGGCATATCTATTTTTACTTCAAAAAGTGTTTTTTAAGTTGTTGGACATTTTCCTTAACAGTACCTTTCCGTACATGAAGCTTAAACTTTAAGAGAATTTTTGGGGTCGATGCGACGCAAAAGAACATTTTAATAAGCAGTTTACTTGATATTGTTGTCTCTTAATCTCACTTTGATCACACAGTCAAGATCTATTTTGGGATAAACATTGTACAGGGTAATTGGTAATTATGTAAAATCTCGTGAAAATATCGAAATAAAAAGTAGCCTATGTTACTCTTAATTTATGTATGTATCCTCATACAAAATTTGATCAAAATCGATCCAGTAGTTTCGAAGCCTATTTGTTACAAAAATAATACGGCCAAGTTCGAATCGGGCACGCGCATGAAGGGTTCCTTACCATGTTGTTCCCATACAACATAGCCCTACATAATAGCGGCAACAGAAGTACATAATCTGTGAACATTTCACGCGTTCGCATCGATACAGTCGCGATGCGATCGCTAGCTGTGTGGCCTCGCCCACATAACCACGATTCAGTCGCGATGCAAACGCGATACCGTCGCACTTCTGTCGCGATGCAAACTCGATTCAGTACGGTTTGTACCTATGACTTATTCGACGTTTTGCCGACACGGTCGCGCGTTTGCGTCGATACAGTCGCGATGCTGTAGCGCGTTGGCATTGCGTATGTAGCGCGTTGCAAATGCGACTAACGCGCGGTAGTGATGCTGTCGCGCGTTTATGAAACGCGCGTTTGCATCGCTACAAAAAGTCGCCGTGGGCGAGGGCCCTAAGTAATAGGGTCCCGTTTTTACACTTTGCGTACGGAACCCTAAAAAAAATCTCTCTTACATACATTATAGTAAAACATAGGTAGTTGCAGTATTGCCAGATATTTAAGGTAAATGGTAACTAGATAAAATTCCACTAAATATAAAAATTCGCGGTTAATGGTACCTAATTATATGAGAAAGCTGTTGAGGGCTATTTCTGTGCACATTAACAATCAACTTTTGTTTTAAAACTTTTGTAAACTCCATATTTTTTTCCAAAATAATTGTACCTACCTTAATACTAATACTTGCTTTTAGGTTTTGTGTTCTCTAACTAAATAAAATTTATTTTAAAAATATTTGTGTGTCAATTTTTGTACCACGTGATTTAAGTGTACAGTAACTTGTTTTTTAAATTGAAAACACATTTAGATTTGAAAATATATCTTATTTACAAATAATGTCGGTATTTTACTTATTTCCTCAACAGTACTTTATACTACTTCCAAATTTATAGAGAGTACGAATCGGCAGTAACCCAAATATACGCATAAACGTGAGGTACGAACGTCAAATTCTATGAAATAAACTTATCTTAACCTCAAAAGTTTACAAAAAAGTGTTCGAATTTTCAAAGAGAATAAAAACTTTCGTTTCGATGTGCAGAACATCTAATTTTCGAATAAATCCCTTTAGATGTTAGGTACACCTTAAAGATATTAGTAAGTATGTATGAAACAAGTAAGATTTCCTTTGAAAACTAGTTCCTTTAAAAATACGTCTTCACAGACTGAGTGTAAGTTAGTTTTCCAACACAGGAGTTACAATAGACACATTTATAGAATGTTGTGTGGACTCTAACGAAATTTCCGTTCACAAGACTCTCGTTCATTATGAACTACAGGAGCGGATTAAGGAAGAGTTTGTTTGACAATTAGACGCTTGCAACAGAATTGCATCTCTATTTTTTAAAATCTAGACTTATCCATAAATTGTCCACTATTCGAGACTTTATTTTAGCTCATTTGAGATTTTCTTATTTGCCTATTTTAGCTTCTACGTCAAATGTAGTAAGGGCATTTAAACATAAGGCTAACCAAAATAAAATAAGAATTAAAAACATGAACTACTTAGATACTTACTATTATTGTAGGTTGGTATCTATTTGGAGCCCACCGTCGGTCAGTCAGGATTTTCAATTTTATTTTTATAGATATAGATCAGTAAGATAGGCAACCACAACAAGTGCCACTGTAAAACTGCAATGACCGGCAGGGCTCTAATGTGAACATACACAATAGGCATATAAATGCCTATTGTAACATAATATTTATACCTATCATGAACGCAAATAAACAAATTAATTGAAATGAAAGTGGTAGAGGTACTTGTAGCTTGCGTTCGCCCTATTTCCACCTCCGCCCTGTACTTAAGCCGGCCCTGCCTTTCAAGCGCATAGAGTAAAGTCTTTAATTAGATTTTCGCCGTAATAGGCAAACAAGGAATTATGTTGGCCACGACGCTGCTGACACGACACAACGGGTAAAGGTTGACGTCGATGGTACCTGATATATTTCACACAAGTATTTAAACCACCGACCCAAAAAAAAGGATGTTATAAGTTTGACCCTGCTCGTTGTGGCATCGTAGCTCCCGAACGGATGAACCGATTTTGATTTAGTTTTTGTTCTTTGATAGGTGACTTGATTGAGAGTATTCTTAGCTAAGTTTTTATTTTAATAAAAAATTGTTTATTATTATATAAAGGCATGTTATATAATCACTACAATAGTATAAAATAAAGTCACTTTTCGCCGTCCCTATATCCCTATGTCATACTTTATACTTTGTCCACTCATACTTTATAGCTATTACTTTACTTTGTGTATGTCGTGTATTGTTTCTTCCTGTGTTGTACAAATAAAGTTATCTATCTATGTCCCTATGGCCCTTTGTATGCTTAGATCTTTAAAACTACGCAACGGATTTTGTTGCGGTTTTTTTAATAGATAGAGTGATTTTAGAGGAAGGTTTATATGTATAATCTATATATATAAAAGAGAAAATCACTGACTCACTCACTCACTCACTCACTCACTCACTCACTCACTCACTCACTCATCACGATATCTCAGAAACTACAAGTGCTAAGAGTCTCAAATTTTGCATGGGGTTTCCTTTTATAACGTAGGTGCTCACTAAGACAGGATTTTGCGAAATTCGACCCCTAAGAGGGGAAAATGGGGGGTCGAAGATTGTATGGGACAACGTGATTCCTTGGTCCAATCTACTTCAAATTTTGCATAAACATTCTTTAACAGAATTAATGGAACACGTGTTTCGTATTTTATTGAAATTTATCCCCTAACGGGGTTAAAAAGGGGTAGAAAGTTATTTTGTGGGTAATTTGCTTCGAAGTTGATATCAATACTCTTTAGTTCTTTTGTTAGGTTGGTAAGACGTCACCTCAAACTGACAGCAGCTGATGTTAACATAAAACCAAAGAGGTTAAAAACTTCGAACATTGAACTGAAAAAAATGTGTCTTGCCATTTAGTACTGGGAACTTAACATAGTATTTTTTTGTGCGATATTTTGGATCATACGTGGAAGATCAACAAATACGCATTAGGTCAAACACTCAAAACCATACCAATCGATAGAGGACATTACGGCAAATGAAGTATGCGTTTACACCAAATCTTATAAGCGTCTCGGAAATGGGGTATTTGAACAAACGTGATGTCTTAAGATTTTTCAAAAGTGCGCTGTGCACAAATAATGCTTTCTAACCAAACTTCTAAACCATCTCGGAGACGGGATATTTGTTGAAACATGGATGGAACTGTTATAGGATAGCCACTGGATCGCTTTTTTAAAAAAAGATTATGTTTTGGCTAAATAGAAAATGTTTTATTAATAATTAGGATTTAGTAAAAAACTAGGAAATAGAAATTATGATAATTATGAAAAGCCGTCTTTCGGCAGTCGCGGCTGGATTAAAACTGAGGAGCTAATGACGTGTTTAACTAATCAATGGCTACTGTTGCTGAGGCAGCAGTAGTCAGCTTAAGTACCTACATGTGGGGGGTATAACAGAACGCATCACATTAACCCATTTCCGAGACGCTTTAAAGATTTGGTGATAAGGCATTATTTATTTGTTTCTATCGATAGATATAGGTCTTAAAGTGCATCACGGCCTTTTTAAGTTACTTTATCTGTTGTGTCCAAAGGCCTTTTTCCTACTGCATGACGTTCACGGTCACAGTTCGCGGTCTTCCATTTTCTTTTTTATTCGTATTGGCTTCATAGAATTTGACGTTCGTATTTCTTGATTGGCTCCTCGAACTGCATACAGCTAATGTCATGTAAATCTGGATGCAATCCGTGGTAAAGGGATTGCATAAATAAAAACCTGGCTTGGATATCTTCTCCGAAACGGTAGGAGGTACCTTTCTGTGAAGAAAGCTAAAGGCGTAAAGTAAAATAAATCTAAAGATACAAACTGAATAACGTATTGAGTAAAACCATGAGCATAAAAAATAGATATACCTAGGTAGGAGTAAGAAATGAAAATAGAATCTATACTAAGTACCTATATACTTATCTATACTAATATTATAAAGCTGAAGAGTTTGTTTGTTTGTTTCAACGCGCTAATCTCAGGAACTACTGGTTCGAATTGAAAAATTACTTTTGTGTTGGATAGTCCATTTATCGGGGAAGGCTACTTTTTATTTGGATATTTCCACGGGATCGGGACTTACGCGGGTGAAACCGCGGGGCGCAGCTAGTACATGCATAATATAGCCGTGCGAAGCCGGAACGGGTCGCTAGTAACCTAATAAAATAAGATATAATCCAAGTTTTGCTAATTATACCCAAAATAATAAAATAAACAAATAAGAGAAAAGGGTACTGGGGGCTCTCTTCATACAAACATAGTCGACTGTTTTCTCCCTGGATAAAACAAATTAAAGCAAATGTTTTTGTTGCATAAAACTTAAAACAGTCATGGCCATGCCCATGTTTGATATAATAATAATTAGAGATGATAAATAGAAAATGAAAAAACCAAAACATAGGGACATAGTCATGGCAGTTATAGGTTTTACGGCACAAAAATATTTGGGCTAGTGTCATTATCCAGGGAGGAAACAGTCGACTAAGTTTGTATGCAGAGAGCGCAAGTACCCTTTCACCATAACAAACCTTTCACAATCTTGGCAACTCGTCTAGAAATAGACAGACAGCACAACCGACAAATAATGATTTAATAAATATTTACTCAGTATTTTAAGGTTATGTTACATTCTGTTAAATCAGATAACCTTATGAAATATTACAGGACATTAAAATCCTTAAAAAAACGCGTCAAAGTAAAAGAATACCTATCTACTACCTATTCCTAACCTCTATGTTCAAAGGAAGTGAAACGAAAGGCATTATTAAATTTCTCCTCCGAGTCAGATCACCTTTGAACGCTACCACGTTTACGTTCGTGGAACCCTGGTATTGTAATCTAATATTTTAGATACTAGAGTAACATATGAACAAAATTCAAAAACTTCGAAACATATTGTAAAGGAAAATCTGTAGACATGGTCATCTGTAATATTGGAAGTATGTGAACATGAGAATCTGTAGACATAGAAATCTGTACAAATAGAATCTGGTTTTGTAATCTAATATTTTAGATACTAGAGAAATGTATGAACAAATTTCAAAAACTTCGAAACGTATTGTAAAGGGAAATCTATAGACATGGGCATCTGTAATATTGGAAGTATGTGAACATGAGAATCTGTAGACATAGAAATCTGTACAAATAGGATACTACATTTTGATTGCAACGTAAAACAAAATGGATGGATCACAGATAACTGTTTTAACATATGCACCCGCTAAGAAAGTATTTTGAAAAATTTATACCCTGCGAAAAAATTCTAATTGACTGTTTCAAAAATGGCACTAGAAGACGGACACTGTAAAGTCGAAACGTTACTAAAAGTACTTCAATCAACGCACAAATTAATCATTTTAACTAAAGTCAAAGCTTACACCACGTCAGTCTTTAATACTAACAAAGTGCTGCTGCTGATACAAACTCTGTTTTAATATCACGAAGATGAACTGAAATTATATAAAATTTTAAAGCCAATTCAAACTTTATATGGTAAAATTTAAGGTGTAGATTAGATTGGTCTACAAAAACAGTATAGAAACAACAATAAAGCGACGTTTTCGAGTAATTTGCATGCAGCCGATGTAACTGTTATTGCACCCAATTGGACAGAGTGCGAATTGGACCCCAAAAACCGGCACATGCTGTTAAAAATTTAACTCCCATTTGACTGACGAGTCGTTTGTGTTTGTATAAGTGAATTTTTTATCGTATTGCTCTAGAGTCATACTCATAAACACACACAACACGATCAAGCAGAGAGATCTCAAGCTGCATGTAGCAGTTTGGTCCAGGACTAGGGTTTGGTCAATGTTCATCAAATACATCGAGATTCTTGCGCTATCGTTTTTTGGGTCTATTTTGATTACGACGTCCGTCTTGATCATGTAACTAATATAGATAAACTATAAAAATATCCAATTATTAATTTGGTTAAATGGTTGGAAACACACATGAAAATGCTATTGAAGGTCCCTAACTAGGTGAACGGATTAGATTAAGATTCCATAAAATTGTAAGAAATGCTATATATAGAACCCGTTGGAGATTGATCATCAGATTTAAATACAGACCACCCAATGATGACCACGATTACAGTTTTATGTAGTCGGCAAAAAGATTTTTTAAGGAGTTGTGCATATCACTACATAGTATAAAATAAAGTCACTTTTCGCCGTCCCTATGTCCCTTTGTATGCTTAGATCTTTAAAACTACGCAACGGATTTTGATGCGGTTTTTTTTAATAGATAGGCCATATGTTATTTTTACAGAAAGGGAATGGAATCAGCCTCCGTCTGTTTTTCATAACGTGTACAATTTTGGTGTCTTCACTTCAAGCAACCAGTTCACAGGTATCTTGTAGGAAAGCGTGCTAGATTATTAATACCGCATCATCACCTACCATCAGGCAGGTGTGATAGTGGTCAAACGCTGACCTCTCATTTGTGGAAGATACATACATGCGTACATACTTGAGACTTGAAACTTGATCGTGGCTTTGACCTTTTATACGAAACAAATGACCCGCGTAAATATTAACCTTCATATTGAAAACAAATAGCCCCTTGTTGGGCGCCATTTTTATGTTGTCCTCTGTTTGATGAAAATATTTTGAACCGTTAAACCAATTTTATGTTTGATTATACAGACTGTTTTTTATGGACCTGGCATTACATGAATTCCATTTTCTATTTCGATTCCATTTGATTAATAAGAAGATACTGTTCGTTTGGATATTGTGTTTGTTTATTGATAACAAAATGTATTTATTGATCGTTATTGTTATTTTAAAGAAAATAAAGCAAACCAGCGATGAAATCTACACAAAATAATATAATTTGTTTTACTTGATAACTAGACTATATACAAAGATAAAATACACGCAAATATTACTGCACACGAAGTACTTTAAAAATAATGTTATACACGCCTAAAAACAGGCTCCAATCTCATTTCCATGAGCGCAAATATTCTACTTTATAAAACCTAATAATAAAGGTAACGTTACAACGAAAATTGTCCCACGTTGGACGCCAATTTTACCAAAATAATTTTGTATATAAATCTAGATATAGGAGTACCTTTTTTATAGGTACTGTCTAGTATTAGGTATGTAATAAATGAGTATACACATTTATCATTGTATTAGTACGTTACACAATTAGTATGTTTTTTAGTTTTCTTAAATTGGCGTCCAACGTGTTATTTTAATTTAAGTCTGCTGCGGTCGCTGTCATCGCTTGATGTTGTTGTTATTTCCTTTTTAAAGTGATTTATCATTTTGTCAAATATTTAACCACTATAATATAGTTTAATATAAAGGTGAGTACCTACTCACCTTTTTCAACAGAAAGACGTGTGCTACTTTATTTTAATAGTGATTTGCATCGCGTTTAATTGGTCCTAGCCTTAAGAGTTTCTAAGAAAATCTTCATTTTTTATTATTATTAGTGAAATAGGTATACGAACAACAGAAAAAAAAATCTTTCGTATACAATTGAATGAAATTATGTAAGATTCCAACCAGAATGTCCAGAAACAAGATAAGACTCCGGATAGTAAATACATTCTAGAGAGGTACCTATATACCTAAGTAAAATCAATTTTATTCTGTCGATAACAGGCAAAGAGCTATCGGAGATACCTACCTGTCTTAAATAACGCCGTGAGCAATATTATAAAAGAAGGCTAGCCCTGCATTTGTTGGTAAGATATTGAACTTTATTTTATTGCGTTTTTCGTTTCTGTTTTTAAGGGTATGTTATATTCTGGTAACTGGTCAACCATTTTTTTATTTTAAACATAAGACATCGAATAAAAGATATTAATACAAACAATTATTGCCAAGTACCAAAATCTCGTAAAATGTCAGATTTTTCCTGGTATGTGGCAAAAATATCTTATTAAAACTATTTTAACATCAAATAACAGGCAAACCTGATAATTAACGAGATTTTTGTTTGTATATTAATGTATATTAAAGCTTGAAAGGTGACCGCGCAAAATAATTTAAAACGAAAGGTTGAGGCGACTACTATCATTATGCCAGTCTACTTCCTCCTAACAAATTATATAATGTGAAAGTGTGTATGTTAGTGTGTTTGTTACTCCTTCACGCAAAAACTACAGAACCGATTGCGTTGAAACTTGATATGTAGGCAGCGGATAACCTGCATTAAGGCTACTTTTTATCCCGATATTCTAACGGGATTATCATCGGGACTTACGCGAGTGAAACCGCGGTTTCCAAAAATTCAATAGATTATTGTCAAAAATATATAATTTTTTTATTCTGTAATTGTCAGTTTACTTCCTACTGCTCATAATGAGAATGTTAGTTTGTTTGTTTTACACGATCAAACGGCTTGTCTGATTTAGATAAAAAATTGCATAGGGGTATAATTTTAAAAGTATGGGCCATAGTAATTTTCATCTCTAAAATCACACAGGATTGTTATGCGAGTGAAACAGCCAAGCGCAACTAGTGCTATGTAAGAGTAGTCGTAATTTATGATAGAGTCAGACGCAGTTGAAGAAAATTCAATTTGTTTACTCAATTTTAAATAAATTTATTGGTTTTCAAAATTCTGTTATTGGCATTGAAATAATTTAAGCTCTCACTGGATATAAATGTACTGCGCTTGATAGAGGTAAAATGGGAGATATTGAAATTACAATTAATAGAGGTGGTATTTGGACGTTATTATCAAAACAGAAGCAAAAGACGATCGAAACGGAAACAAAAGACGATGGACACGGACACAAAAGACGATAGAAAAAGAAAAAAAGACAATAAAAAAATTAACAAAAATCCACGTTGTTAATTAATTTACCTCGATTAATTTAACCTAGGTGCATTAGGTTCATTTTAAAAAAACTAAAAACAAATTTAACAAATCAAAATAGTCATTGAAAGACATTTTATGAATAACAATTCATGGGGATAACGAACAATCCTATTTTCGTATAAGTAGTCTGACTTTCGTAATTCTATCAAATGTAGTTGGAGAAGGTCTATCCAGAACCTATATTTACCATTCTCTAAACTTAGCCAACTTTATTCAGAGGAAAGAAGACTCGTCAATAATTATAGGTCTAAAGTCAACTAAGCCACAAGCTACGAGCATGGATATATCAATGCTCTTTTATATTTATAGACACTCATAAGTGAATTATAAAACACCTGGGATGGGAATCATTATTTAGTACACTTTATTCACCCGGAAATTAACGGAGTGAATCAAGTCGACTAAGTAATATACTTAGTACACCTAGGTGGATCACCCCAGGTAAATTATAAATAAATAAATAAATATTGCAGGACATTCCACACATCGCCATCTAGCCCCAAGCTAAGTAACTAGACTTATGTTAGGGGTGCTAGACAGCGGATATACTACTTGTATACTTTTCTTTTGTAAATATATACTTATTATACATAGAAACAACCAGACCACAGACAAATATCTAAGCATAAATCCTTGTCTGAGGCGGGAATCGAACCCGTAACCCTGTGTTTAGCTGTCCGGCATGGTGACCATTATGCCAACTGGGTCGTCAGAAGTGGGAAATTAAGTTGACGTCTCTTTTACGGAATAGACTAAACATACCTAGCGTGCAAAAAGAATACTTAAACATCACTACATAGATAAAACAAAGTTGCTTTCTCTGTCCCTATATCCCTATGTATGCTTAAATTTTTAAAACTACGCAACGGATTTTGATGCGGTTTTTTTCATAGATAGAGTGATTCAAGAGGACGGTTTATATGTATAACTAGCTGACCCGTGCTCACTTCGTTGGGCATTTATTTTATTAATATTAAAAATTAAATTATCTATACTATACTATTAAAAAAAACTTTTTGTAACTTAAATATAAAAGTTAGACATATGCTGTCGTTGACTTTTTTGTAGGCATTTTCAAGCTCCACGTCTTTTCTATAGAACTCAAAAATATATCTTTAATAGTTAAGGCAGCGTTCGTAAGAAACGCTTTCATTTGACCGTTTTTTCTCCGATTCACTTTGCAAAACGGACTGCCACGTAAAACCCTTTTTATTTTTCGGTTTTTTATATAACCTATGACACTCAGCAATAATGTGGCTTTCTATTGGTGAAAGAATTTTTAAAATCGGTTCAGTAGATCCCGACATTACCCCTTACAATTTAACAAACACACAAACTTTACTTCTTTATAATATTAGTATAGAAGTATAGATACATGCATAATATAGCCATGCGAAGCCGGGCGGATCGCTAGTAAAAGATAAAAATAACCTTCCTACTTTACTCAAAAAACCTTAAAATATAAAATTGTTCCACAACTATGTTAATTTTAATTACACAAAAACATGTGCCCTCACGACCACGACAATAAAAAAAAACCTCGCGAATTATTTCCAAGCGGTCTACTCCATTGTTTACACAAACAAAAACCACAAAAAGTTAGAAAAAAAAAGTCGTGTGTTTGCACCCCTGCCTTATCTCTTTCCTACAGACTGTAAACAAACTTTTGTTATTATTAGAAAAATACTTGGTACGACCCGCGGTTTTATTCGTAGCCTTTGAAATTGTAAACATTATTTAGATGGTTCATCGTTATCAAATCAGCCACAGGGCGTCCATTGCTGAATATAGGCCTTCCCCAAAGACTTCCAGAGCGAATCGACTGATAGTTCACAGTTTGTGTGAAACCGCTCGGCCATTGTTAAGTTTCATCATATCAGCCAGAGGACGACTACTGTTGAACACAGGTCTCCCCCAAAGACTTCAAAGCTATCGGTCGCATGCATTTTGTGTCCAAGGATTTCCCGCGACCTTTATGAAGCCGTCCGTCCATCTAGTTAGAGGCAGTCTAGCGCTAGCTAAAAACACACACATACTTACCTATCGTCTCAAACTCTGCATGTTAAAAAAAAATAGCAAAAATATTTTAGGGGTTTTTTTTTCATAGAGACTTTTGTTTACAATTTCTCATTTTACTCGGAATCAGCAATTAATGGGGATTTGTAAACAAAAAGTTCACAAATTCCCTTAGGACATTTTTCGATGGGGATTTGTGGAATACCTAACCAATAATGTAGTTTTTTTTTCAATACTAATGATGCGTCGTGTATAACGCTTCTGTAGACGCAAAAGTCGAGTGGTTTATGAACTGTCACTAAATCTAATTATTTCATTGCCTCATTAGTGGACGGTGCACATTGCATCGCATTGCATTGCATGTGTTTTGGCACTAGGCTCGGAGATGACAACTAAATATTATAATACTACAATGTATGCTTAAATCTTTAAAACTACGCAATGGATTTTGATGCGGTTTTTTTTAATAGATAGAGTGATTCAAGAGAAAGGTTTATATTATGTATAATACATGCATAATATAGCCGTGCGAAGCCGGGGCGGGTCGCTAGTTAATAATAATCTGTCTACGTTAATATTAGCGGGTATATTTTTTAGTTTTGTCATTGTTTGGGACGAATAGGCTCTACGGGTCATTGGGCGTCTACTGGACCCATTTTGATAAATTTGTTATGAAAAATTGAATCCCTGGAAGCACCTAACATAGGCTTTTTTATTCCTATGGAATCTGGAGTCATTCCCGCGGGATGCAGCTGATATTTAAAAAACATTGGAATAGAGATAGTCTATGTTTTGTCTATGCCTCTTTAGATATTATATCTCTTTGTCCGACCTCTATGGAACATAAATAAGAATCGTTCTCTATGTAAATGAGTTTATTCGGCAATGTTTAATTTAAAAATATTATTATTGGGGGACAGTGGCCTTTTCAATATATATTATTATAGAAGCCAAATTGAGTAAACAATGTTATGGGAAAGACTGTTTATATTTTTAAGACTAGCACCGCCCCGCGGTTTACCCACGTAAGTTCCGATATGGTTCCGATCCCATAGGAGTATCGTGATAAACAGACGGAAAATTCAATGTATCTTTATACCAAGTTTCGATGATAATACAAGCACCATTTTATACAAGATAAATACAATTTTTAATCCAAACAAACCAAGTGTATTTGTTTTTATTTTTATTTTAGTCTAAAATTAAATTACCAGTCTGTTGAACGATGTTGGCCTAGTGGTAGATACCTCGACTATCATTCAAAACGTCGAGGATTCGATTACGGCCAATCGTGCACCAATTTGTCTTAGTAAATATGTATGTGCACTTTTTGACATTTTTGAAGTGAAAACTTCTTTAGCGGCGTTGAGCACTTTTTCTGTAATGGGTATAAAATCTTAAACTCGCGTCAGGACACGTGACCTGATCGAAAAAGCGTAAGACGGATGGAGAGTAGACAGCTATCCCCTCTCTACGGCGCGGCGAAAATGTATGCCTGGGCCTACTGTTTTTAATTTGGCTGTGAGTGTATTAAGACGTACATATGGTATTTTTTAACGGACGACTATTTATTGACGGACGACAAATGTCGGACGACTATTGACGGACGACAAATGTCGGACGACTATTTGTCGGACGACTATTGACGGACGACAAATGTCGGACGACAATTTGTTGGACGACAAATGTCGGACGACTATTTGTTGGACGACAAATGTCGGACGACTATTTGTCGTCCGACTATTTTTTTTTTTTCATCTAAAACTCTTTTTGCGTATGTTCTCGCGACATATGAGATTTTACACAGATATACAGTTTTCACTTCTGCCTGCACTCCCGGAGTGCGCTGTTTTTTTTTTTCAGTGAAGGAAAACATCGTGATGAACCCGCGGGTTAGTTGGCTCCAGAAGTATTGACTCTCCTCTGGACATGGTCGACTAAGCTGAGAGGGTAGTAAAAGTGCTGGATATAGTGTACTCTATTCTCACGCAAAAAGGACCCAGCTAAAGAAAGAAAGAACACATTTATTTGGACAAGCACACGAACATAACAAACATAAAAGCACTAGGAGATCTAGTTGCGAAAATTTGTCCGTATGTATCTAAATACAAGCGCAAAATATCAGTCTAGTTTTTATTTATCAATTCAACCTAGTTTTAAGCTATTGCAAACCCACAAAAATGGCAATTCACACAGATTTAAAAATGCACTGCACACAAAACCAATACCGAAATTAACTCCATCGTCACACTTTATTTTATGTTAGGCTGAACGCAGACTAAGCTGCCAGTAAATCGGCCGACAGATGAATTGTCGATGAATTGAATTGATGTCATAACATCTTTTCTAGATAATTCACACAGCGCCAGCAACATCCAGACTAGTCAGCAAGCTGCTGGGATAGAGTAAGCTTGCCCAGAACCAGTGGTTTCTAACTTTTTCCATCTTGTCACTATAGTTGTCACCCCTATGACTTACCTAAGAAAACTGATTTCCCCCTTTACACAAAAACCCTGCTTCTATTTGAAAACATTCAAATCATAACTCTACAGTAGACCTCCACTATCGTTGCTGAACTGACTTTTTGAACAGAAAAAATGAGTAGATAAGTTTTATCATCACACGTACACAATCAATAAGTCTCAAATAAAAAATAATCTTAACAATAATCTTTAGGAAAGGAATAATCTTTAGGAAGGATCTTTAGGTTTGATCTTTAGGTTTTTCTTTCTTTAATCTTTTTTTTTTTTTTTTTTTTTTTTTTTTTTTTTTTTTTTTTCTTTTTTTCTTTTTCTTTTTTTATTTTTTCAATAATCTTTCTTTTTTTTTTTCATTAATCATTTTTTTTTCTTTCTCTTTCTTCTTGTCAATAATCTTTAGGATAATCATTTTCACTGAACTTTTCCCGCGCTGCAAGTGCATCTTATCGTGAAATATTTATTATCGATTTATCAGCTTATTATAAGTATTCCCGCAGAATAATAGTTTCATCCCATCGGGGGTAATTATCCACAGGTTAGGAACCGTGGATAATTACCCCCGAACCTATACCTATAAGTACTATTGTTATTTGTAACTTTTTAAATTTATTAATTTGGACTTTATTTTTGATCAATGGATAATTTTTTGAAGTGAAAACTTCTTTAGCGGCGTTGAGCACTTTTTCTGTAATGGGTATAAAATCTTAAACTCGCGTCAGGACACGTGACCTGATCGAAAAAGCGTAAGACGGATGGAGAGTAGACAGCTATCCCCTCTCTACGGCGCGGAAATGTATGCCTGGGCCTACTGTTTTTAATTTGGCTGTGAGTGTATTAAGACGTACATATGGTATTTTTTTATTTTATTAATTTTGACTTTATATATTTGATTTTTGAATTTAAATAACTTATTATGTGTACCTACCCACCTTTTAAAAAGACATTCTAACATCTGTATGATTGGTTCTAATTTTGTGAATTTGTACATGGGTTTTGCCGGAAATAATTATTTTTTTATACCGTACTCTCAGAGTAGTAGAATCGGGAGCAGAAAGCATGCGACCGATCGCTCTGAAAGTCTTTGGGAGAGGCCTGTGTTCAACAGTGGACGTCTTGTGGCTGATATAAATAATAATAAATATTGCAGGACATTTCACACATCGCCATCTAGCCCCAAGCTAAGTAACTAGACTTGTGTTATGGGTGCTAGACAACGGATATACTACATAAATACTTTTCTTTTGTAAATATATACTTATAATACATAAAAACAACCAGACCACAGACAAATATCTAAGCATAAATACTTATCTGAGGCGGGAATCGAACCCGCAAGCCTGCGCTTGGCAGTCCGGCATGGTGACCATTGTGCCAACTGGGTCGTCTAATGGTCGGGTCGTCTAACGTCATGATGATGATGATGACTTTCCTCACATAGGCATATTATCCAGTGATATAAAAGAACTAGCTATTTGAACCAAATCTGAGCGTAAGGTTACATAAAAAAGCCACATATCATCAGAACATATTTTTATCATATAAATTACATACCCATCGGCGTTATTTTACTACAACGCCTAATCCACTATTAAACTAATAAACTCAAATAAATTGTGCGACCATGAAAAGGTTCAGGCATCATGAAGCTACTGCGACAGAATGAACCACGTTCCGTCATTTTATTCCTATTTATAGACACAAAACAGTAGTCAAGATGGCGGCGCCCTGACGTATACATCAAATGAAGCACTGTATTGTTGACTTCCTTCAGTCGTTTTCGTTTTGTCACTGACATGTCAAATATTATCTTAATCTTTTAACTAGTGGTTTAAAATGTTTTTGTTTGCCTTCAAATTTGACGGTGTTATCGACCAGCTATAAAGTTTGTTGTCTGCTTTCGCCCTTATGTTACGATTTTGGTATGCAGAACGGATTGTGATTCAAAAAAACGTGACGCACAAACCAAAAGAGAATAAACGATAAAAAAACGTGTCTGTCTGGTGTCGAGATCAGAGATCGTGTACTCTAAAGTCAGAGGAGCTCATATCAATCAAACCAACGTCATTGTTTTTGTTACAGCTGACTTTTTAGATCCCGTGTTATTCAAATCTACGTAATGTACTTTATTTCATTTGTTCGTGATCAAAAGGGCGTAATAGTTTCTATAGGTACTAATATTATAAAAAAGAAACGTTTTTTAAGCTATTGCATAGATTTTATCGCGGGCCTTGGGGGGCGAATCAAGAAATTCCGTAACGAAAACAAACCTAAGGTTTAAAGAATTTATTCTCAAAAAAAGACAAGTACATGTCACTTAATAGAGAATACATGTCGGACGACAAATTTTAATGTCGGACGACAATTTTTTTTTTTTTATTATTATTATTTTTTTATTTATATTTTTTTTATATATATATATATATATTTTTTTATATATATTTTTTTTTTATTATTTTATAAGAACATTTACTAAGACAAGAAATTATTCTCGATATAGCAATAGCTTTACCGCGGCAGTCCCCGAGTGTCACACGGTTTTTTTTGGTTTGAAACGAATAAGCTCCGAAACTATTGGGCCAATTTTGATAAGACTTGGTATGAGGATACATTGATTCACTTAAAGTAGCATTGGCTACTTTTTATCCTGATATTCCCACGGTATCACACACATTTTCAAATTAAGATGAACACTCAACATGACATTATCTCCAACCAATCAACTACCGTCACTACGTAAAAGTGTGTACAATCACTACATAGTATAAAACAAAGTCGCTTTCTCTGTCCCTATATCCCTTTGTATGCTTAAATCTTTAAAACTACGCAACGGATTTTGATGCGGTTTTTTTATAGATAGAGTGATTCAAGAGGAAGGTTTATACATGCATAATATAGCCGTGCGAAGCCGGGGCGGGTCGCTAGTGTCTTTATAAAAAGAGAGCAAATGTCCAGATCTACTTCAATGTATAGTATACCCCGCACAGCGAATGATGAGCGGTGGAGTAAGTGGAAGGGGTATGCGCAGAACTCGAAATTTATATTAAAATTGAGTTCTGCGCATACCCCTTCTACTTTCCGTCAGAGCTCATCAGTCACTGCGCGGGGTATAACAACACTAGATATTGACACCGATTTTAGATCTCTTTTTACAAGAAATTATTCTTACTTTAACTATGACTGAGGTTATGCAATTTTGTTTCCTGAAACCTGAACTTGAAATTGAACGTTGATTGGACTACTCATAACATCTTGTTTACATTTAAATTTTGTTTAATGAATTTTAGAGGTTATAATTATTGAAGTAAGTCTAGTGTCTCCTGACTCTCCGGTATTAAGTGTCGCAAATGTCACGACAGTGTCTTACGTTGAAATAAATCGGTTTAATTGCTTGAACATTTGAAAGAAAGAATCGTAGGGATTTAGTTCTTAGCGGTGACACGTGGTGGGGACGTGTGCATTGATTTTATAAGGTATTCGGCTTTTATTTCAATTTATTTTTTACGTAAGCGCATAATAGTACGCAGGCTACAGACTTGAAATGTTAAAATCAGTCGATGCTTGATACGTAGAGTATGAAAATATTGAACCGACTTCAAAAAGGAGGAGGTTCTTAATTTGACGAGTATGGTTTATGTTTTAGCGATGTTCGGCCGGAAAAACGGTCGCGCTATTTGGCTAGTCCTGTAGATAGCTTAAGTTTATTTTTTCCTGGCTATGTATCACAAAATGCAATGGCTATAAGAGAAGTCAAAGTGCTCTGCACCCTTTATTCCTTACTTAAACAGTAGGTACTCATCGCTCGGTAAAGTAGGCCCGCGTACCAGAGTCTTTAGACACTGGGGATCACCCCAGAGTCTAAAGACTCCGGTACGCGTACGTCTGGTACGTCTCTGGTACGTCAGTAGAAGACTCCCCACTCAGTTACAGCCCACGCCATGGTGAAGGAGTCCCTGTGCTGTGCCCTAATGCCCCTAATCCTTTATATATTTATAATATTACAATTGTAACAACATAATATCACCAATGATTGTATTTTCGAGATATTCTAATCGTCAAGTCGCTTTTGTCTCCCGCGATGCAAGCTTTGCTTTAAACTAAAACAATACTAATTTATAACACACTAGCTGCCCTCCGCGGTTTCACCCGCGTAACTCCAGATCCCGTGGGAATATCGGGATGTAAGCTATCCTATCTCTCAAGTTGGATCGAACTGCACATGGTGTGCGAATTTTATTATAATCGGTTAAGTGGTTTAGGAGTCCATTGAGGACAAACATTGTGACACGAGATTTATATATATTAAGAAGAAGATTGTTTAAGTTTATTTCTAATTCTTATGCTAAATAAACATTTATTTATTTAAAGTCAAAATTTATAAATTCATTTTGAATCATGCGCATGAAATCACATTAAAAACGTCTTAGTACCTAAGCTTATTTTTGCCTTCAGAACGCACCAACCCATTAGAAGAACGCACAAGAAACTCATGGAGAGAAAATAGTAACTAAAAACTTAGTGTTTAAAAACTCACAATACAACCTTTCTGTAAAGCTGTAGAACCGGCGACGTCGTAATTACTACAGTTAGAATGGTTGGCCATTTGCTCCCTAAATCACAGTGAAGAACAACCAGTAGGTTAACTTTAATTAAAATTATAACGACTTCTGTGGCGCGGTGTTTTTGAAGTTACATTTCTTTAGGCGTTATGAAAAACCGATTTCGATCAAACATAGCTAAGAACACTCCCGACTAATTTACCTTTCAAACAAAAAAACTAAATTACAATCGGTTCATCTGTTCGGGAGCTACGATGCCACAGACAGACACACACACAGACACACACATGGACAGACACGTCAAACTTATAACACCCCGTCGTTTTTACGTCGGGTTAAAAAAATGATGAGAGTGAAATTTTAAGATGCGCGCGCATCTGTAACACAAAAGTCACATGTTGCAGCTGCGTAACCTAAAAATGAAACGGGTTGAAGCTGCGAGATTCAAATTAAAAGATGCGCGCCTCACTGTACACTAAAGTAACATTTTGAAGTTGCCCGCAAAATAAATATCAGACAGATTGACGGACAGACGTATAACTTCTAGAAATATTTTATTTTGAATACAAAATAGGCTTAATTTTGATTTTATCTCACCTAATAATGACGTTACGATGAGATCGAGGATGTAGCAAGCTTACAAGGAGAACGGCATGCTTGGACAACATGATGGAACGCGACGAGTCACTTGGCATCATGACTTTGTCCAGGAGGTGGTGTTGGAAGCCGCCGCCCGGCCAAGGCATACCACCGCTTGATTGTCTGCTCCTTTAGCGCCATCCGAGGGTTAGGTACGTGTAGGACATCAAAGGCTAAATTCTACGGACGCGAGCAAACCTGAACGCCCAAAATGCTTTATATAATTCGATCGTCTTTGCCTTGTTATTTTCGCTAAAACTGGAAAATAGTTCAACCTATTTTGATGACACATTTTGTAGTTTGAGTGGGTCCGGGGATGGTTTAGATTCCCAGTTTGACCTGTGAGGTGGCGCTACAATCAGGTCATAAGCTTTTGCCATTTGTGCTGTTTTTATCACTATCACTACATATTATTATAAAAAAAGTCACTTTTCGCCGTCCCTATGTCCCTATGTATGCTTAGATCTTTAAAACTACGCAACGTATTTTGATGCGGTTTTTTTAATAGATAGAGTAATTCAAGAAGAAGGTTTATATGTATAATACATACATAATATAGCCGTGCGAAGCCGGAGCAGGTCGCTAGTTACATTATAAATTTGTGTTTTCTTATTTTTTAACTTTTACAATCGTTTGCTTAGGACGAATGAAATTTTAGTAAATAATTAATTTCTGCCGGCCCCCTTGTAGCTCATTAAATGCTAATTGGGGCAAACGGGAGGTACCTGCTTTAAGTTTCTGATACTTTCTTTAGTCAATTAGAAGTGGCGGCTTACGTGGCTCTCGCTTAGCTAAAGGTTTAGTTATTTGGTCAAAGCACTTAAAATATTTGAAACATATTTAGAAAAAATCAGTATTATAATATTATGTATTATTTCCGTTATCTAGCACCCATAACATAAGCCTAGTTTCTTAGCTTCGTGCTAGATAGAATAGATACATAGAACATGTTTTGTAATTATTATTAATTTTATAAAAAAAACAATTTGATAACTTGCAAACGTTCGTTTAGGATGCTTCGAGCCACACCCTCTAAGAAGTTGAACTACTGTAACAATTACACTGTGTCAAAACTCTAACAATGCCCCCCTCACTTAGGTCTTTATAGTTATAAAGGTAGTCTGCAAAACTGTGCCTATTCGAAGGGAAAAATATTCTGTTTACACTTAAAGGCGTAGTAAATACGTATTCTTCGTTCAGAAATATTATTTTGGAACTTTCTTTGCATATTTATTTACTTCACTACATAGTATAAAACAAAGTCGTTTTCTCTGTCCCTATTTCCCTTTGACCGCTTAAATCTTTAAAACTACGCAACGGATTTTGATGCGGTTTTCTTTAATAGATAGAGTGATTCAAGAGGAAGGTTTATATGTATAATACATGCATAATATAGCCGTGCGAAGCCGGGGCGGGTCGCGCTAGTACTTAATAAAATGATAACTTTATTCATCGGCACTTTGTAAATTGAAAATAAAAAGAACATTTTAAGAAAAAAAATGGTTGTCTGTAAAGTCGGTTTATGGACGATAATTTTACGTGATAACGTCAAAAGAAAACATTGATGGTAACCATACCAACAATAAGACTTTGCTATGGTTACTTGTCAATAACGTTGCTATGGTTAGTCGTCAATAACGTAACGCATGACGTCACACTTTTTTGTGAGTGCAGGTGATCATCTATTTATAAGACATTATCACGTAAAATTAAGTAGATGACTTTGATTAAATATAATTCTACTAGCGACCCGCCCCGGCTTCGCACGGCTATATTATGCATGTATTATACATTTTAACATTTCTCTTGAATCACTCTATCTATTACAAAAAACCGCATCAAAATCCGTTGCGTAGTTTTAAAGATCTAAGCATACAAAGGGAAATAGGGACATAGGGACGGCGAAATGTGACTTTATTTTATACTATGTAGTGATACCATGGCTAACATCGCCACTCTGGTTAGAAATTGAAAACTAAAAACAAATTATAGACGCGGCGGGCGATTCTAAAACATTGTACGTCATTTTTCAACCATAACAAACCTTATTAGGATTTGAAACTTA
Organism: Idaea aversata; assembly: GCA_907269075.1. NCBI lineage: Eukaryota > Metazoa > Arthropoda > Insecta > Lepidoptera > Geometridae > Idaea > Idaea aversata. Next base: position 12,129,676 of record OU026101.1, read on the forward strand.
ACAAAGAAGGCAACGCTTTATTAGAGAGATTTCAATCAAAACCAGATCAAAGCTAATAAATAAAATAAAAAAGCTTGGAAATTTTTTCAAAATTCGTAGATTAAAATTGTAATATTTTTCAACTGTATAATTTTATTGATTAATAAATAGGTATTAAAGTTTATACAAACTATTATAATTATAAAGATTAATAATCTATATAAAATGCTTCGTCCTGAATGACTGACTGACGGATCAACGCACAGCCTAAACCGCTGATTGTAGAGACCTTAAACTTTGAGGGTGTGTTCTTTGTATAACGTAGGTATCGGATATAAAATGATTTTTCGAAATTCTACCCCTTAGGGGGTGAAAAAGGGGGGCAAAGTTTGTATGGGACAACGTCATTTCTTGGTCCATTTTCGACTCGCGGACGAAGTTGCGGGCAAAAGCTAGTAATTTAACAAATTGCTAGAAATATAAAATTCTTACAGCAATCTCAAAAATTCTTATCAAAATCGCCTAAGCCGATTTTTCACTATAAATGTTAATTTCTTGTAAACTTATAACAGATAACCACTTTTCTGTGAAACACAACGCAAGCGCGATTTAATTTTACCTGTGGCGCCATCTAGTTGTACATTTCGGAAGTACGTTTCAAAACACTGAGGAAAGGGAGTTTGGCGGGAATGGAAATAAACATAAATAGAGTCATCCTGTAATGATGAAATTAATAACAAAAGAAAAAGAAAAAGGCAATTAAATGTAAAAATACATTGCCTTTTTCATGAAATTGATCTTTAAGAAATCTCCATAGAAACAGTACTAAAAAAGAACGGTGTTGGCTTAGTGATAGATACCTCGACTTTCATTCTGAAGGTCGTGGGTTCAATCCCGACCGGCCGTGTGTACCAATGGATTTTTCTTAAGAACAAATTATGAACGCTTATTAACGTTGCTCTTATGGTTAAGGAAAACATCGTGATGAAACCCGCGGCTTAGTTGGCTCCAGAAGTATTGACAAGTTCTTTCCTCTGGATATGGTCGACTAAGCTGAGAGAGTAGTAGGTGCTGGGTAAGCCTACTCCATCCTCACGCAAAAAGGATCCAATTAAAAAGGGTCTAATTGCTGAAATCAGCCCGTATATAAGTACAAGTACAACAGTACTAACTTCTCCATCATCCATACGTCGCATGTGCCTATAGGCACCTACCTAGACGAAGTTTCTCTGATAGTTTAACCCATTTGTGCCTAAAGTTGTGCCTACGTCGCGAGTCTCGGAACGCAATCGAGCTGAACTAACAATAATCGGGTAGGTCATGTCTGTCGTTGCTAGAGCCTTACCACGTGTCTTTTATATCTTTTCTCATTTCATTTGATTTCTTTGCATTCATATAGGTAGGTACTGTGATGATGGAACTAGGAGGGACTATTAACACACTAAATGTATACTGTTTACTGAATATTTATTGAGTAAATACGAAGGTTTTTATACTAATTAAACTAGATACATACTACGTCACATGACCTTCTAATACAATATTGATTCCTGTGTAACCTTGCCCTTGGCACATCTTCATATCGGTGCAGGTGCGATGCAATATCAAATTACTATGTTTATATTATAGTTTTGTCTATAACTTTAACCACTGGTTTCGCTTGCCTGCATTCGTACACTACAGTACAATAGATGTTACAATAGGCATACAAGTTCAAATATGAGCCGTCTGCCGGGCATTGCAATTGCGTGCGGTGACAGACCGAGGCTTTTCTTACTATAAAAAGGTATACCTACGGATAAACTTATCCGATTATTTACTTATTATATGATCAATTAGATAATGTAGTGTTAGTTATTAGTTAAGTTTGTCGCTCGTTCATTACGTTTTCGCAACAACGGTGAATTAGGTATACGATTTTGTCAAATTAGTTTCCATCCACAGTACGTGACAAAAACCCTGCAGTAAGATATTCCACTTAGGTTCTTGTACCCTCATCTCAAACATAGAAGCCTAAGAAAAAACTTTTTTTGGAGTTCGGTTGAATTACCCGAAATATTTTGAGTTCAGAAAATTTCCCAACAATACCAACACCATTATTTACCGCTGCCAATATTGGTGTTGCTATCTACATCTTATATTGTCACAATCTTAGTAGTTAAACTAAGTACGTAATAACTTAAATTATCAGTAAATAAAATTAATTCATAAATCAAGTAATCAAACCAATGAGAACCTTAAGGATAAGGAAGGCAATATACTGATGTCAGAGTTTGATTATAATATACAGAACTGAAGTCAGAATTTCATTGTAATTCACAGATGTCAGAATTTTATAATAATATGCAGATGTCTGAAGTTCATTACAATAAACAGATGTCAGAATTCCATCAATGTTTTAAGGGTTGCGCTGAGTACAATTTGGTGTGTAAAATCAGGCAAAAAAAAATAGATAGGTTTGTTAAACTCTGCTTAATGCAGTTATCAGATATATCACACAAATATGTCATTGTGTGAATTGGTGATTTTTTGATGGATTGCCTTCGATTCTCCATTATATCCCTTGAAGCAAGTAAAGAGCGGACAGTTAGGTGCTCAGGCGCCATCTAGATTTCCTTCGTTAGGCGAAACCCCTATCCCTTTCCCCCGCGCGCCGCGAAATGGCCGTATTAACTGTTTTATGTAATTAAAAGACCCACATGTATTTAAGTGAAGAACCATCTTCACTACCATAAGAGATTTGATGAAAAGTTTATAAAAATATAAATTTTGAACTTGTTTTATCGCCGTAAAATTGAAAAAAATGACGATTTTTTTGGATTTTGACGATTTTTTTCTATAGAGACAAATCACTCTAATCGTGTTTCGAAGTGTATGACAATACAAAGCATTTTTTCACCTTTACGACAGTAGGAATACCATTCTATGAATTTGAGTGGTTGATACCCAAAAACTGCTTCTAAGACACTTCTATCGCGTTTCTGGTCATACCACTTCGTCTTAATCTTCAAAGCGCCTGGCCACATGCCTGGAGCGCTTTCTGTATCAAGTCCTTTAGATTGTTCCGCGAATTATCGCGGGCATCTGTAGATTATCCGATTATACTGTAATCCACAGATGCTCTCCGAGTTTAATACCAAAACAATGTAACTCGGCATCGCACTGTCTCAAATACACACTTCTGAAACTCCAATTTTGCCAGCCTCATTTTATCTCTTCTATTTATCACGTTATTCCGAACTGTAATAGCCAGAACTGACTGCCGTTCAAATATCGACACTAACTCCTAAAATTAGAGTCGAAAATTTAATCATTTTTTTACTAGACTTTAGTCTCTTCAAAGGATTTTTAAACAACTTCTAAAATGTCCTAAACACGGTGCTCTTTCATTCAAAACAGTACTTTAAATTTTATGATTCAAAGATCACAAATGATTGCAACTTTTATAACATACATATTTGTAAACTTTAGTGGTCTCAAGAAAGTTTTCACGCATAATTTCAAGTTTCAAGGTTAATATATAAGATGATGTATTATACAAGTACCTATATACAATAACTTAGAACTCAGTTTAATATAAGAAATCTTTCGCTTATTGGAACATCAAAACCACTTGGTGGTTTCGTGTCAAGAATTGTAATTTTTCCCTTTGTTTCAATAGTCATTATTATTTTATTACAGGAGTTATTAAACTTTGGGGTGAAAATAGAATTTTAGAAGGAGCGAACTTCTGTTTGTAATAATCGAAAATTAACACCATAAAAAACATTAGGTACGATAAATCGGGTTGATCTCATGCTCAGATGCAATGATTATATTTTTATCATACATTGTAATTATGCCTCCAAAAGTTATTTAAAACAATAGTCCAAGTAATAAAAGTAAGCAAAACTAAAAACACAATGTGCCATAGATAGGGCGCCGCCGCATAACGACGCGCAGGAACCTCGCTCGACTCCTGTGTGAAGTGGACTAGGGCTAACCCAAATCACAAAAAGAAACTCCGCTTCGCAACGTAGAACATCGACCAAGAAGTGCTGGCTTGATGTCGTAAGGGGTGATATGCGTGCAAATGGCCTTACAAACCAGGATGCCGAAGATCGTGCGAAGTGGAGGCGTAAAAGTAGGAAAACGGTCCCCGGGCTCAAGAGAGGGATGCAACCGGGAACATCGCTCGGATGATGATGATGATGTGTAGTAATTTTCTCCTGTAGTTTATCAATAGTTCTATCCAAAGAGGTCTATCCAAAGAATGTCCTTGGCTGCATTTTAAAGTCAGACAGTAGGCAGACAGGGATAATCGACGGTTTGGTGTCCACATCGTACTTTACTATTAAACTTTCTATTGTAATGGGCCTCTACGTGTTTGTTTTGACTCCACGTACGCTTTCTAAAGGTTCGGGGCTCCATAGCCCCGTGATTTGGGATATTTATCAGACAAAAATATTATAGGTATTTCGATAATCATACCCTACTTATACATGTATACGGGCTATTTTCCGCAATTAGACCTTTTTTAATTATGTCCTTTTGCGTGAGGATGGCGTAGGTTTGCCGACCCAGCATCTACTACCCTCTCAGCTTAGTCGACCATGTCTAGAGGAGAGAACTTGTCAATACTTCTGGAGCCAACTAAGCCGCGAGTTTCATCACGATATATTTTCCTTCACCGTAAGAGCAATATCAATAGCGCACATAATTCTTTCTTAAGAAAAATACATTGGTGCACGTCCGGCCGGGATTCGAACCCCCGACCTTCAGAATGAAAGTCGAGGTATCTGCCACTAAGCCAACACCACTCTAACTTTCTTATGTAACGTACAGTTCAAACCAAAATGGACAGATCAGGCTTAAAATTGGCTAACATGTTTTTGTTCCAAGCGGGCCATTAAAACGCTGAAAAATTGTCAGTACTTCGGGCCAACCGATCTGCTGGGACAAAGCCGTAATTATAGCCAACGGGATACAACAGGCTATCGTTATTGGAAGTATGTCATGGACTGTATACGTACTGTCCAGTTGCTACTCTGTCCTGTTACTAACACTAATTATTATATAGGTACCTGTCTTACGTTTGATAAGTATATTTTTTTTTAAAACAAAATAGGTTTGCATTTGACACCATCTCACCTGATGGGAAGCGAAGATGAGGTCGAAGATGTAGCATGCTCGCCTAGAACCTTCTAGGCGAGCATGCTACATCTTCGACCTCATCTTAGGTACCTACCTATTCACTCTAAACTTGAAGACTCCAAGGTTGTAGTTTTGTGGAAACAGCGACGCGGGTAGAGAGTTCCAAAAAAAAAAAGCAAATGTGACACGGTAAAATGTTTTCATAAATATTTCTTAAATTATTTAAACATAGTCCGTAAGTTCTATTTTTTATATATCTTTTGCATTTTTTATATATCTACTAGCTGTCCCGGCAAACGTTGTTTTGCCATAAACAAAAAAAAAAGCAGTTCCATACAAAAAAAGGGAAATAAAATTAAAAAACATTTTAGGTTGTTCGATTCTTAGACCTTACGAATATACACAAAAAATTAGCGACACAAGAACATAGGGTTTTTATACAGGGATTTTGTATGGTTTCTATTCATATTTTCTCAAATAAACGCTATTGTTGAAGTCGTATTTCCCGATCGACAATAGTCTTACGGAATCCTAACCCACTTAAATCAAATAAAAAATAAATAAATATTTCAGGACATTCCACATGTTGCCATCTAGCGCCAAGCTAAGTAACTAGACTCGTTTTTCTTTTGTAAATATACTAGCGACCCACGTCGGCTTCGCACGGCTGTATTATGCATGTATTATACATATAAACCGTCCTCTTGAATCACTCTATCTACTAAAAAAACAACATCAAAATCCGTTGCGTAGTTTTAAAGATTTAAGCGTACAAAGGGAAATAGGGACAGAGAAAGCGACTTTGTTTTATACTATGTAGTGATACTTATAATACCTACATAGAAACAACCAGATCACAGACAAATATCTAAGAATAAATACTTGTCTGAGGCGGGAATCGAACCCGCAACCCTGTGGTTGGCAGTCCGGCATGATGACCATTGTGCCAACTGTGTGGTCCCAGTTAACACCGAACCACTGGTTTAACGTAGGCTTCAGATAAGAAAGGACTTTGAAAAATACAAATCTTACGGGATCGAAGTCTTATGTAGAAGCTAGTCTATTACAATATAGGTTTTATCTACATTTGCGGAAGTTTTATAAAACTTTTCCCAAGTCTAATAATAATAATAGAAGTCAAAAATATTATACTCGTACAACTTGGGTAAAAAAGATATAAAATGCAAGAAAAATCTAACTTTTCTTATCTTTGTGCGAGATTTACATAACCACTGCAGTTTATGAGTTGAGATTACACGGGAAACAGAATATTTTTGGCTTTTCCCAGTAGTTTTACCAGTTGAACTACCGGGAGTTTCCTTCCCAATAGACTCACTCAGACTCAGTGTTATTTTGTTTGTGTGTATATGTTAATTTTGTGTTATTATTTCTTTTGTGTAATTTTTAATGTCAATGTGAACTGAAAAAAAGATATTAAGATAAAAAAGGACTCACTAGATTATTGTATTTTTCGATCGTCTTTTGCTTTTTTTCGGTTTTTTTTAATCTACTATCGCTACTTTTCTTCTTCTTTTGTTTTTCGTTTTGATTTTCTTTTGTTATTCCAGTAGTCTTACTATTAAGTCTCAGTATTACATCGTCATTCTAATTATAATACAGGGTTATTGGAAATTAATTGACACGGCGTTAAGGGCTTCTTCTGTGCACCTTAACAAAAAACTTTTGTTCTACGACTTTTGTCGAAACTTAATACATATCCCAAAAAAAAAAATTAAGTGTTTCTCGTACTGTCTGGTAATTTTCTATGTCTATGCGGCAAGTGCGCGCGCGTGATCGGCACGGGGCGCACTGCGTGCGACCCGATCGGGTTGTACCATACCTACTATGATTGATTCTGTGACGTAGACGTAGAGTTGAGTATTATTTGAACTGTTGGATTTAATTATTTATTTTTGTATGGAATATTTTTATAATGAATTTCCAAAAGTCGTAGAACAAAAGTTGATCGTTAAGGTGCACAGAAGAAGCCCTTAACGCCGTGTCAATTAATTTCCAAGAACCATATAAGTAAATAATTGAAACATTTTTTCTTCGACTAAAATTTTTACATTTTTTCATGTCAACTGTACTTTTACTTTTTTCTATAATGTAAGAATGAAATCGGGTAGAGTTGGGATTTTTTGTAAGGTAAATTTAAATCGGGTATAGTGGGGAGTGGGGGGATTTAAATCGGGTAAAGCCAGTCTATCGGGATGGAATCTCCCAGTAATTATACTGGTAAGACTACTCGGTAAAACTACCGGGAACGGCCGAATACTTTATATTCTTTTGAATATTCTGAATATTGTGGTAAAATTTCATAATTTGTCTTGATATTGTGTATTTTCCTGCCCTGACTTGTCCCAATTGTTTGAAGTCCTTACTGAATAATGATTTGGCAATATTTTACTGACACTACTTCTTGAAAGCGCTGTTGTTGCAGTTAATCTATAGATATAAAATCTAAAATTCTGACTGACTAATTACCTGACTCAATGCACAACTTAAACCACTGCTGGAGTGATTCAAGTTGTCCATTGATAGAATCTAAGGCTCCAGGATCATAATCCTAGATACATGAAATTTGGGGGGTAAGTTTTTAGTAAATGTCTTATCTATATTTCTTATAGTTTAGAAAATGGCCCTGGCGGCCTATTTAAAAAAATCACCGTTTTAATACAATGACACATAAGTAACAAAGGGACCTATTTGATCGGCTTCCACTCAAAATTGCATTAAATAAAATACGTTTAAATTGTCCAGTAATTGAAACAGAAACATCATTTAAAATTTAACGTTGAAAATAATATAATTTGTTCGACACGAGAACGAACGAACGAGCTTCTGACCACAATCCGTAGAGGAAAAATACTTGATAATTAATACAATAGAGAGTCCTTCAGAGGCCTTTAATTAATCCCTAAATATTGACATAAGTGTGACTTTTGCCTTGCAATTACGTCATAAATTCATAAATTCTTTGTCAAAATTTTGCTACGAAAACTTCCCCGAACAAGTAAAATAATATGACAGTATTTTGACTAAATCACACCAAATAAACTTTCGAAATTTTGCTAAGAAAACATTGCCAAATTATTTTGCAGTATGAGTTAAATAATATGACAGTATTTTGAATAAAACTCACCTAAAATCACCGTCAAAATTTTGCTACGAAAACTTTGACAAATTACAATAAATAAATATTGCAAGACATTACACACAGCGCCATCTAGCCGCAAGCTGTGCAGCTAGGCTTGTTTTATGGTAGAAAGACTATAGATAGAATACGAATACAAGAGAAGAGAATTTCTTACTTTTCTGATTTTCTTACTTTTCTGACCACATGAGTTTCTTGTGCCTTCTTTTCATTGGTGGGCGCGTTCCGAAGGCACACATCCTAACTTAGTTTTTAAGACGATTTTATGTGGTCTTTATACAAAGTTTAATGTAGATATTAAGCATCCAAAGAAATAAAATATTTTGACTTTGACTTTGATACAAAATATAGTGCTCGAAAAATGCACTTTTAGCCCTTGATTGAACAAAGAGTATGCACAATTGAAGCTCTGAAATGGATAGACGGATTCAATTGTCGCTCTAGCTATCTATCTTATCTCAAAGCTAAAATGTTTGAGAGTGTTTTCAGTTTTCTTTTATAGAAATCGGTTGAGTCGTTTTGGAGTGATGAGTATTTTTATATTATAAATGATAATTATTTTAATTCCTTTGACAAATAACTTGTCTTCGTTCATACTTACTTAAAATAAACGCAGAATAGACAAAATGTCTGCACTTTGAAGCAAATTAAGAGAAAAAAATTCTAGGGGGTCCTAAAATAACACGCGGGAGTAAAATCGCGATTCGCAGCAAGTTATAAATAAGTGAAAAAAATGTTTAGGTTGTCTTACTTTTTTATATCGTCTTTTGTTTGATGTGGGGTTTTTTTAAACCTCGGGCCTCATGGTATAACTATTGTTATGATTAGATGACGGGCCTTTTCGGAGTCCCATGGCCCTACTAGCTATAAGTAGTTAGCATTCAAACTTTTGTTTCTTTTTCCCTTAAACTAGGGGTTTCGATCAAATTGAAACCATCTCAACACATATTTGTATTACTATACAGGGTTATTGGAAATTAATTGACACGGCGTTAAGGGCTTCTTCTGTGCACCTTAACGATCAACTTTTGTTCTACGACTTTTGGAAATTCATTATAAAAATATTCCATACAAAAATAAAAAAATAAATCCAACAGTTCAAATAATACTCAACTCTACGTCTACGTCACAGAATCAATCATAGTAGGTATGGTACAACCCGATCGGGTCGCACGCAGTGCCATACCATGCCGATCGCGCGCGCGCACTTGCCGCATAGACATAGAAAATTACCAGACAGTACGAGAAACACTTAAATTTTTTTTTGGGATATGTATTAAGTTTCGACAAAAGTCGTAGAACAAAAGTTGTTTGTTAAGGTGCACAGAAGAAGCCCTTAACGCCGTGTCAATTAATTTCCAATAACCCTGTATAGGTAGGGATCCGTAAAAGTCAACCAACACATCTTCTTCTTCTTCTTCTTCTTCTTCTCAGGGTGCCTCTCCAACTAGTAAAGGTTGGCAGTCAGCTCAGAATATTTGACCCGATCTCTTGCGAGGCTAAAAAGCTTTACGGCACTCGCTATCCCTGTCCACTCTCTTATGTTCCGCAACCAGGATTTTTTCCTACGACCGACTTTCCTTTTTCCAGCAACTTTCCCCATCATTATCAATTGCAGGAATTCATACCTCGGAAGGTGTCCTAAATAAGCAACTTTCCTTTGTTTACACATACTAAGTATAAATCGAACCATTTCTTGTCCGCGGTCATTCTAAAACGAACTGCATAGGTACCTACACATCTGAATAATATCATAAAATAATACATTTAGGAGTAGTGAGAGTCGATATAATCGAGCACTATTGTTCTGACAGATCCCTTGGGAACGGTAACGGACAGCTTAATAATACTAAATCAAGTATCGTAACACCGTGTTTCCATTGAACATTTAATCATACGAGAAATGAAAGTTTATTGGATGGAATTAATAAGTTAAAGTTATTACTTTTAATTCATAAGTAATGTTCTACGGTTTTGACCACTTAACTCCTGATCCCGTAGGAATATCGGGATAAAAATTAGCCTATATTATTTTCAATGAATCAATGTATCCTCATACTAAGTTCCATTAAAATTGATTTAGTATTTTCGGAGCCTATTCAATTCAAACAAACAATCAAATGTTTCCTTTTTATAATATTACTAGCGACCCGCCCCGGCTTCGCACGGCTGTATTATGCATGTATTATATTTAAAAACCTTCCTCTTTAATCACTCTATCTATTAAAAAAAACTGCATCAAAATCCTTTGCGTAGTTTTAAACATCTAAGCATACATAGGGACATAGGGATATAGGGACATAGGGACGGCGAAAAGTGACTTTATTTTATACTATGTAGTGATAGTGACTAGCAGCGCTCCACTGTTTCACCCGCGTAACTCCCGATTCCGTAAGAATATCTAAATATAATATAGCTTATAGCCTTCCTCGATAAATGGACAATCCAACACAAATATAATTTTTCAATTCGAACCAGTAGTTCCTAAGATTAGCGCGTTCAAACAAACAAACTCTTGAGCTTTATAATTTACTAGCTGCGCCCCGCGGTTTCACCCGCGTAGTTCCCGTTCCCGTGGGAGTATTGGGATATAATATAGCCTATGTTACTCGTGGATAATGTAGCTTTCGAATGGTGAAAGAATTTTTAAAATCGGTCCAGTAGTTTTTGAGCCTATTCATTACAACCAAACAAACAAACAAACAAAGTTTTCCTCTTTATAATATTAGTGTAGAAAAAAAAAGTCTAAAGAGGAAAGTCTATGTCCCACGGTTTTAACCGCGTAAGTTTACGATCTTAGAGAAATATCGAAATAAGAACTAACCTATGCTTTGCTATGTTTTGTATGGTAATACGTTCATTAAACTATGAACTTTTTCAACATTCTTTCTTCATACAACCAGGTAAACTGATATGCAACACGCTTCATGACGGAGATCCCAGATATTCGTCGATATTCGTTATTCCTTAACAGACAGAAAGGAAATGGCATCAGTTGCCTGCGTCTATCTTTCCTGACGTGTACATTTGGGGGTCTTCAAGTCGTAAGTGAACAGCCCCGATCGCCGTAATTTATGACGCATACGTCACGTGCACGCGAACAATTATCGGTATTGCCGACTAATCTTCTTAGGTAACAATTAATTTAACATTTATGTCATGTCAAAATTTTATTTCTTATTTTATTGACGACCCAGTTGGCACAATGGTCACCATGCCGGACTACCAAACACAGGGTTGCGGGTTCGATTCCCGCCTCGGACATGTATTTATGCTTAGACATTTGTCTAGGGTCTGGTTGTTTCTATGTATTATAAGTATATATTTACAAAAGAAAAGTGTAATAGTATGTAGTATATCCGTTGTCTAGCACCCATAACACAAGTCTAGTTACTTAGTTTGGGGCTAGATGGCGATGTGTAGATTGTCCTGCAATATTTATTATTTATTTATTTATTATTATTATTAGAGCATTTTTTTCTTCACGAAACCTTTTTTTTCTGTGTAAGTGAAGTCTTTACTTATGTTACTCACTGCATTTTGTCCTGTGGTGGCCCTCGGCACTGTGGTACGCTTGATTAATGCTTTTGACGTTTTAATTTTGAAACTTTTTTTGTGGTGAATTGTTGAGGCATTTTTCGGGATTCCCGCGCAAATGTGTCTCTTGAGAGGGAACGACGCATTGTGATGAGTTATTAATTTGAATAAAAGTTTTTTTTAATATTATCTACTTTTCATCTTTTCTCATGCTTTTGAAATTAATTGTATTATTTTATTGATATACTAGCTGCGCTCCGCGGTTTCACCCGCGTAAGTCCCAATCCCATGGGAATATCAAAATGAACTCACACTTTTTCTCTCATTCCAGTTGTAAGCCACTTTCCCTGGAGCGCCATCTCCAGCCATGAATAGAGAATTAACGCTCTTCAGTCGTCCTTTACACCTTTGTGTCTCAATCTTTCATTCAAATTACAAATTGCGTAATGAAAAGTAGCCTATAGCCTTCCTCGATAAATGGACTATCCAACAAAAAAAAACTTTTTCAATTCGAACCAGTAGTTCCTGAGATTAGCGCGTTCAAATAAACAAATAAACTCTTCAGCTTGATAATATTAGTATAGATTCGAAGGTAAAAAAAGCCTACGTTTTTCTATTGAAGAGTATGGAATTGTTAAATAAATACCTAAGCTCCAACTTGAAAAAGATAATACGTAAGTACTTTGAAAATAATTCAGTTCTTGATCGATTTTTTTTTCGGAATAAAACGATAATTGTTATAGAAGATTATAATAACAAAATCTATCTTTTACGAAACTTACTATAAATAAAAAGAAATAAGTTAAAATCAAAAAATCCTAGAAATACAACTCGCGTGGGTGTTCTTTGTGATCTTTCTTTACTACATAGTATAAAACAAAGTCGCTTTTTCTGTCCCTATTTCCCTTTGACCGCTTAGATCTTTAAAACTACGCAACGGATTTTGATGCGGTTTTTTTTAATAGATACAGTGATTCAAGAGGAAGGTTTATATGTGTAATACATGCATAATATAGCCGTGCGAAGCCGGAGCGGGTCGCTAGTATCTACTAAGAGGGTGAAATGGCGATCGAAGCCATGGGCAGAAGTTAGTCAAGGGATAAAATTACAGGTGGATCGTCATTCACCTCCGACCGAAAGATTCTCGCGTTAAGACAAAGATCATGTTGAATTATCTCCCTAGATTTCCTGTAAGCTTGGATAACGTATTAAAGCTGCTTGCATAGGTTATTGATCCGTAGAACGTGGAGAAGCTTTGCGAGGAAGACATCGTATGTAGTAGAGGCGATGAACTGAATATTTTTCAGTGATACCGGAAGTGAAACGTTGCAAAAGGTCATAAGCTATATAGCCTTAGGTTTTTAGGCTGTTGTGTAGGGATTATTAAGTACAATCAACGTTCAAAAGTACAGCGCCACTGTAACGTTTACAATCCTGTGCAGCACTATTTGAACATTATAACAACGTAACCTGTGGATTGAACCCAGTAAACGTTCGACGTTCAAAAGTCCACCGCCACCGTAACGTTTACAATCCTGTGCAGCAGTATTTGAACATTATAACAACGTAATCTGTAGATCAAACCCACGTCGGTTGGTGTAGCGGGTGATGGCTTATACCACTCGGTCAACTAAAGATATATAGCTAACATGTTGAAAATAATAATCACACCGAGTACTTATAATTCAAGTATTTATGATTGTGTGTAACGTCTATAAAGCTGGGTACTGACCGGCGTTACGGGGCGTAATGTAACGTGTTACACAGCGAGCATTCGTGCAGTCAGTACGTCGTACGGGGAAACCAGCGAGCAACGAGCCGCTCGTTGCTCGCTTTGAGTGCTCCACCCGGCTGTCGGTTTTTTGGCGAATCCTTTGACTGTTCACAGAGTTTTGACGAGCATGTTACGCCAATTTTAGAACACAGCGTAACATGCTCTATGCGTAGCACGCTCGATGCGAATGTTACATTACACCTCGTAACGTAGGTCAGTACCCACCTTTAGAAGGTCGTAAGTCCAATACTTTATTGTAGCATACTGTACTTTGGTCGTGTTTTATTTAACCTGATGGTAGATCGTGTATGAATTAGCTACTAACAACGACCCACGATTTCAATAGCATGAAGCCCATAGAAATATAGTAATGTCGAACCAGTTGGCACAATGGTCACCATGCCGGACTGGCAAACACAGGGTTGCCGGTTCGATTCCCGCCTCAGACATTTGTATTTATGATTAGATATATGTCTGTGGTCTGGTTGTTTGTATGTGTTATACTATATATTTACAAAAGAATATATAAATAAATATTGCAGGACATTTCACGCATCGCCATCTAGCCCCAAGCTAAGTAACTACACTTGTGTTATGGGTGCTAGACAACGGATATACTACTTATATACTTTTCTTTTGTAAATATATACATAGAAACAACCAGACCACAGACAAATATCTAAGCACAAATACTTGTCTGAGGCGGGAATCGAACCCGCAACCCTGTGTTTGGCAGTCCGGCATGGTGACCATTGTGTCAACTGGGTCGTCAAAAGTAAGAAAGAAGAAAGTATACTATAGTATATCCGTTGTCTAGCACCCATAACACAAGTCTAGTGACTTAGCTTGGCGCTAGATGGCGATGTGTGGAATGTCCTGCAATATTTATTTTATTTATTTATTTTTATTATTAATCATGCATCTTCATCTTTACTAACTGACCATCAAACCTCACCACTATCAGTTGAACGAATAATTTTCCATCCCTGACTGCTAATGGTCTGTTAGGAGCAATTTCTTTCGAAATCTATGCTATGCTCTAAAGTACCACTAGTGGTACTACTGGGTGTACCACGGTTACAAAAGGAAAATAGCGTAGCTTGTAAAGTTTTTTGGTTATGGTTTTGTTAGCCAGAGCTACCGATTCGGTGCTTTTTGTTGCGATGGTTTATTCGTTGCCTAAAAATGTGAGCGCATTCCCTGGTAAAAATACCGGAGTTTTAAAATATTCGTGATAGTACCTATACGGATTTTAGAACCACTGTTAAGCTTTTTTACGAAGGGGATTTTTTTAAATTATGTACTTATAACAATTAATAATAATAATTGTATTTTTTGTAATTTGTGTGGACATTAGTCTGGAAAATAAACTATTTCATTTAATTTTCATTTCATAATTAAATAGGATTTTTAACCGACTTCAAAAAAAGAAGGAGGTTCTTAATTCGGTTGTATGTATTTTTTTTACCAATCAAGCTCAAAGTGTCTTAGTTCGTCAAGTAATTTAGTTCCAAAATAATGGCCTGATTTCAAAAAATTTGGTTCAAACTTTTTTAAAACAGACAGAGTCGTTAAAGTTAGTCAGGGGCTATAGGCATTGGATACTTTATCATAACTTGGTAGGAGATTTTGAGGCCACAAGAAAAGTCCATGTTGATTATTGTTCATACTTATTTTAGCTTTCACGACCATCTAAATAAAAAATAATCGCCAGAAAAAAAACAATAATATAAAATCTTCTTTGATGCTTACAATTAAAAAAAAACTTATCGTAGTAATAAACAAAATAAACTATTTTTGACGTGATAACGTATTTTAAATCGATGAATACCTGCACTCACAAAAAATGTGCCCTCATGATGCGTCATGTTAATAACAAGGTAACCATAGCAACTTATTATTGTTGCTGTGGTTAACATCAATGTTTTCGTATGACGTGATCACGTAAAATTTTTGTCCCGCCAACGTATCCAACGTATCGTTATTGTTATACAAATAACAGTGTCATTAATTTGATTTTTAATAAAGCTGTAGTACCATGCCTACGAGTTAAAATTACAACCCCCTTTTTATTAAATCTATGTTAACACAAAGTAAACAACATATAAAAGGATTTTCAAGTGAATTGTCTTAAGTTATTATACCTCAGTGCCATGTCCTTTGTCCTCCGGGTCGTAAATAGGGCAATTTAAGGTCCCTTATATACCAACACAGGTGGCCGCCGGTCTCGGTGTGAGAGTTGCAATGTCCTTTTATAAGGATGGTGAACACGGACGTGAAGAATGGCTGAATCGCAAGGGCATTAAAAATTTTATACTGAGTATTAAGTATGTTTTAAACCTATGTGGTTATAACAAATTCAGATTCTGGGTCTCTTCTCAAATAATTAATAAATATTGCAGGACATTCCTCACATCGCCATCTAGCCCGAAGTTAAGTAACTAGACTTGTGTTATGGGTGCTAGACAACGGATATAATACTTATATTATTTTGTTTTATAAATATAACTATACTTATAAAACATAGAAACAACAGACAAGTATTTATGCTTAGACTAGCGACCCGCTCCGGCTTCGCACGGCTATATTATGCATGTATTATACATATAAACCTTGCTCTTGAATCACTCTATCTATTAAAAAAAACCGCATCAAAATCCGTTGCGTAGTTTTAAAGATTTAAGCATACAAATGGATATAGGGACAGAGAAAGCGACTTTGTTTTATACTATGTAGTGATATTTGTCTGTGGTCTACAAATATCTAAGCATAAGTCTGAAGCGGGAATCGAACCCGCAACCCTGTGTTTGACAGTCCGGCATGGTGACTGTTGTGCCAACTGGGTCGTCAATGATAAATAATACAATGATAAAATTCTCCTTTTTTCTAAATTACAATTTAATTGATAATATTTTGTGAACTTATAGCTTATTCCTCTTGAATCACTTTATCTATTTAAAAAAACCGCATCAAAATCCGTTGCGTAGTTTTAAAGATCTAAGCGGTCAAAGGGAAATAGGGACAGAAAAAGCAACTTTGTTTTATACTATGTAGTGATAGTACGGGATCCCTTTATGGACGACCTTCATCGAGTTGTTTAATGACTGAAAAATATTTTATATCAAATTAAATAGGTCAATAAATATATTGCAAATGGGTTGCCTAAAAAAATTCAGTCCAAAATATAATTATTTTAACATTTTTTTGTTTTGTTTTTAGACTTGGTTTGTTTAAAAAACAAATTCCATACCAATCGAAAGTATGAAGTTGTTAGCAATATGCAAACTTTAGGTTTACTATTTTTTCCCGTTACATGTCTCAGTTCAATGTCTCAATTCAATGTCTCAGCAAAAATATAACATAGCATTCATTAACTATTAGTTAGAAAAGTTTTAGAGCATGGCACCACATCACCCACTTTGTTAGTTTAAATGCTGTCTCTTTTATTATGTATCCTTCTCGCCCGTGTGTAAGCTATGGGTAATGTTTACCAGATCGTTTAGGGGGGTCTGGTTTAGAAAATAGTTTTTCGTCTCTCCGAAACCTTTTTTAGGGTTTTCGTCCACTTCAGACTTTGCCATTAGTTGCTGTTGTTGTGAAGTTTTAAGTTATATAAATCAAAAATAATATAACTGTTCAAAAATAAGTTGCGTTTATCGTAACGTTACTTGTTATCTCGTCTGATACTTAAAGACTATGTCTGAATTGAAAAAAAAGGCTATGACACTTAATATGCGAACTACGATTAGGTATGTTGAATCGTAGCTAACATTGCAATAAACCAGGAAATAAAAAAACTCCTTTCGTGGCGTGGCGGGCGAACAGCGCCTTTGACGTAGAAGGCTGCGGGTACGATTCCACCTTTTAAACAAATATTAGTACGATTATTTTTTTCTAGTTTGGGTGTTTCTCTAAGTAATATTATTAAACATGTTTGTATTATAAAAACCGTTCGGCCACCATAATACAAGACAAGATGGCGATGTGTACATTTTCCGGAAATATTTATTTACTAAATAAGAACCTAATTTAACCTTTTTGTCACTCGTATAGTCAAAATCATTTCTACTAATATCATAAATGTGAAAGTTTGTGTGTTCCTAATTCACATAAAACTAATGGACTGATTGCAATGAAACTTGGTATTGTAGAGAGTTGAAGACCTGGATATTCCGACTGGCAAAAACAAAAGAATAAAAATTAATTAATCATTCTGGACTGAAATTTTTTTAGGCAACCCATTTGCAATCAATTTATTGACCTATTTAATTTTATATGAAATATTTTACATCCATTAAGGTGAACCTGCGCGCTCTCCATACAAACGTAGTCGACTGTTTCCTCCCTGGATAATGACACTAGCACAAATATTTTTATGCCATAAAATCTATAACTGCCATGACTATGCCCCTATGTTTTGGTTTTTTTTCATTTTCTAATTATCATAGAAATTAAAATTAAAAAAATTAAAAAAATTAGAAAAATTAAAAAATAGGGGCATGGTCATGGCAATTATAAGTTTTATGGCACAAAAATATTTGCTCTAGTGTCATTATCCAGGGAGAAAACAGTCGACTACGTTTGTAAGGAGGTCGAGGAAAGAGCCTCCGGTACCCTAACCTCTTAAACAGCTCGATGAAGGTCGCCCTTAAAGGGATCCCGTACTATAATCATATATTCTGCTATCAGTGGCTTACATACCTTACATTTGTTCAGGGTAATGCCATGTTTCCTACTATATAAGTACCGAGGACCCAAGGGCTCCCTCGGAGAACCAAGTGATTTCCTATCGAATCTCAACCGAATTAACTATTAATCAGTGTATCCTTGTTTACTTGTAGCTTACCTACTTGTTGTCTGGAGTTTTACTTGATTTTATAACAAAGGTGAGCTTATACGGGTTGAATCTATACTAATACTAGCTGCGCTTTGCGGTTTCACCCACGTAACTCCCGATCCCGTAGGAATATCGGGATAAGTTTGACGACCTCTTTGGCGCGTCGGGCGAACACCCGACTGCGACGCAGAAGGTTGCGGGTTCGATTCCCGCCGGGAACAAGTATTTATGCTGACCATAAATTCTTGTTTCTGGTTCTGGGTGTTTCCTATATGTATAATATGTATATATTTACAAAAAAAAAAAAAAAAAGTATATAAGTAGTTTATCCGTTATCTGGCACCCATAACACAAGCATTAAGTTGCTTAGCTTGGGGCTGGATGGCGATGTGTAATATGTCCTGAAATATTATTTATTATTATTATTATATATATTATTATTATAGTTAAGATGTAAGCTATCCTATCTTTCAAGTTAGATCAAACTGCACACGGTGTGCTTTGATTTAAATCGGTTAAGTAGTTTAGGAGTCCATCGCGCACAAACAACGTGACACGTAATCTATAATAATATTATACAGCTGAAGAGTTTGTTTGTTTGTTTGAACGCGCTAATCTCAGGAACTACTGGTTCGAATTGAAAAATTATTATTGTGTTAAATAGTCCATTTATTGAGGATGGCTATAGGCTATTTTTTATTCAGATACTCCCACGGGATCGGGCCTTACGCGGGTGAAACCGCGGAGCGCAGCTAGTTTTGTATATGGACTATAGGGCCTTTTGCTAAACTTTATGAGATAGCGAAAAATGCTGAAAGGAGTGGCGTGTCCGATTTTGTCAACAATTAGTACTGCATCCTTAAATTTTTGGAAAAGGCAGTAGCCTAGCCAGAAAACGTACGTGTTAGTTTTGATTGTGATTACTTATATTTTTATATCAATCGATATGATTGCTGATAGAGATCAATTCCTGGAAACAAACATAGTATGGCCACATGAGTAAAAATAGTTCTTTACTCATGTTGTATGGCAAATAAAAGAAAACGGCCAGGTTCTTCTAAAATGTTCTGCACTAAGCATAGCTTGTATCGGTCTTTTCCACTTTAAGGACCTAGGTAATATCACCTAGGCGCTTACAGGGGACACTTAGTATCCTTTCAGCACTTGAAAAAATAAGCACTTAAGTCCCTATAGGCCACTCCAATACAATAATGACTTTTGGGCAGTAGCGTAGCGAGGGGGGGGCGGAGGGGCGGACCGCCCTGGGCGCCATCATTAGGAGGGCGGAAAATTAAAAAAAATATTTAGTGCAGTCTTCTTCTTCTTTGCGTGTCGATTCAGAGTGTTAATTATTTTTTATTTATTTAAGGATTTTCTATTTTTGTATTTCGTTTTTCTACATTTTATAATTTTGTATTTTTTTTATTACTCTAATATTATTTACATGCCAAATCTCTAGTCCAATACGTTGCCACAGCTACGGCATCGTCACTTGCTTGATCTTGTAAGGTGCAGGAGGCAGGGCTTGCAGAGCACACCAGTTAGGTGGGGCATTCTGCTCTGTTTGACCACAGTGGCATTGGACAGCACGCTACACAGCAGCACAGCAGTGCAGTCACTAGCGATCAATCAGACATTTATTATTTTTTAAGAAATTAGCTATTACCCATTTGAACATTTTGAATGTCCCTCCTGCCTAATACAGGTGTTGTAAATCACGAGTCGCCCCGCATCCTTACATGGTTATGACTGGTTGTGAATCTCAGTTGCCAATGTGGCCATAGGGGAAATAAATTTCATATCGCTACGTTTTTTCTCACATACACCAACATTATTATTTTTATGACGTCAAAAGGGCGGAAAATTATGACTCCGCCCCGGGCGACTGCACCCTCGCTACACCACTGACTTTGGGTATCTCTTTAATCGCAGGAACCCAATAAAATAAATAAATAAAGGACATACCTATTACTTAAGTGAATAACTATATTTATCATTAAATAAACACACTCAACTTAAAAGGATTAAACGAAAATGTCACTCAAACTTAGATTAAAATTTGATTTCGTAACCCATTCTGCAGTTCAAAGTTGAAACATTTAGTAAATATTGTAAAAGAGGTAAACAAGAAACGGTACCAACTCGAGGGCACGTAAACATGAGTTACAAGTAAACACCACTCGCATTTAACAAGAAAATTCTAATTCATTTCGTTAAATAAGTGTTTTCTCAGAAGCAGGAAGGTGTAACCCACACAAATTAAATTACTGAGAAATTTAATTTTCTAACAGTTTACTGTTAGAAAATTAAATTTCGAAAATTTCGAAATTTCGAAATTCGCGAAAGCGAAATTTTGTGGTCGGAGCATTGATATCCTAAATCATAAGAGCTCCATATGACTATATTGGTGCCGTTGCTTTGCATGAAATATAAATTAGTGGTTGTCGCGATCCATCATGTTAGGCATGCTATTCTCTTTCAAGGCGAGCATGCTACATTCTCGAACTCATCTTCGCTTACCGTCATGTGAGATGAGGTCAATTGCAAGCTAATTTTGTGTAAAAAAAACATCAAAAAAACAAACTCAAAAAATATAAAATAGTATTTGTTGTTATAGCGGCAACAGAAATACATCATCTGTGAAAATTTCAACTCTCTAGCTATCACGGTTCATGAGATACAGCCTGGTGACAGACAGACAGATGGATAGACGGACAGCAATGTCTTAGCAATAGGGCCCCATTTTTGCTCTTTGTGTACGGAACCCTGCTACATCTTCGACCTCATCTTAGCTTCCCATCAGGTGAGCTGAGGTCAAATGCAAGCCTATTTTGTTAAACAAAAACCCTAAAAGACAACAACAACGAAAAAAGACAACCATAATCTATCTAGACGACACGACCTCGACCGCCTTGAGTAAGCTTGGCTGGAGAGGTGGCCCAGGACCGCGACCGATGGAGACCTTTGCTTAGCAGTGTGATACTAAGGGTTAGCTAAAAAAACAAATCAACGAAAAAAATAAAATACAAAATAATTATGACATTCCGTTTCATTTTTTGGCCCGGATGTCCGGGTGACCTAAAATCCGGGTTTATATTATCTCAAGTTGTTTGCGGATTATATATCTGGAGCATTTGAAGTGGCTCATAGGGCGCCATTAAAATTTATTCTAATTTATATTTTTCTTTAATTAAATAAGACGCGCTATGTAGTCGGAACGTGACTCGAGGTGGAAAAGGAAACCATTAGAGGTAAGGGTTGAGTTAGAGTTTTTACGGTTATTTTTTTAATTTATTATATTACTAGCGGCATCCCGCGTTTTTACACGCACTAGTCATGATACCGTGAAAATATTAGAACAGAAAGCCTATGTAATATGTGTCTACTTGCATACCAAATTTCATAGCAATCGGTGCGGCAGTTTTTGCAGTAAGAAGTAACAAACACACACACTTACAAACTTTCGTAAGTAGTTGGATAATCTTAAGCGTCATGCATAAAATGGCTTGACGCCACTGCTGAGACTGGATTAAGACGCCTGATACGACTAATGTATGCCAAATATCATTCATTAAGAAGTCAGGTAGGTAACTAGCGAAAAAAAAAAAGTATAAAAAAAAAATCTTTCGTTCTTTCAGCACTTGTGTCGTAGCGTGCAAAAAATCAGCATATTTTATACTGCCGACGACAATCAAGTTTGGTTTTTTGTAGGTCGATAGGTCGGTGGTTTTTTTAAGATGATAAGAAGGACCACACTGGCTTTTATTTATGTATTTGTACAGAAAGTCTACAGCTTAACTCTAAGTTTAACACAATAAACAGAAGAAATAGAAACAGAAAGCTAATTACAGACAATCACAAATAGAAACATACTAAAAATACAAAAGACAGCGTATCGAAGAAGATAAATTCAGAACGCACACACCGACAAGAAGGATTCGCAGATACAATACAAATACATACAACACATAAACGAGACTAGTAATCAGCGACAGAAAGGTAAGATTCAAAGAAGAGCTGACTGAGCACGCGCCTAAGGGCGCGTTCAGACGACACGCGTTGACCACGCGCCCACCACGCGCATCACACGCGTTGAACACGCGTTGAAATTTGTTCTATATGTAATTTGAGTCTTATGACACATCAATAGATCTCAAATTGCATTTATCGAGTCCACCCGCTCACGCCACACGCCCGCCCCGCGCCCGCCCCGCGCACGCCCCGCGCCTTCTTGCAGAAATGCAATTTGAGATCTATTGATGTGTCATAAGACTCAAATTATGTATAGAACAAATTTCAGAGCGTGTTCAACGCGTAGTCAACGCGTGTGATGAGCGTGGCGGGCGCGTGGTCAACGCGTGTCATCTGAACACGCCCTAAGACTTCTGAAGCCAGGATAAGATTTTAAGTAACTGAAATACGTACTGGATGAACCTTTAAACATTAAAATTTATGACGGTGAATCAAAAGATGGCCACTTACCTAGTCAATCGGCACCGCCTTCCCTCTGGATGGTAGTTATAGGATCCTCTGCACGTATAGTATCACTATCACTACATAGTATAAAACAAAGTCGCTTTCTCTGTCCCTATATCCCTTTGTACGCTTAAATCTTTAAAACTACGCAACGGATTTTGATGCGGTTTTTTTTTAATAGATAGAGTGATTCAAGAGGAAGGTTTATATGTATAAAACATGCATAATATATCAGTGCGAAGCCGGGGCGGGTCGCTAGTTTAAGATAAACGGGTAAAATAATTGTCACTAGCTGTATGAACACTATAAGAACTAATACGTCACACGCTTCCGGGTAAGTAGTCCGGTGGAAGTACAGCACATACGATGCGCCCGCTGCCCTCCAAAGTTAACAATTAACACAACTTATAATGACACGGTTTTTCCAACGTACATCGCGATAAGATCCACGAATAACCCGGTGAGACTCCCGGCGACACGACACGTGTGTCTCATCTGACGTCGATGAAGTGACTGCTCGATTAATTCTAAGTAATTGACCACGCGTAGTATTTCTACCCTCAAGTAAAAAAAAGTGTTTATGGTTCGAACACAACCGCTTCTTCGATACATAAAAATGACGATGAAGATGAAAATGACAAGACAAAGATCGTTGAGACTTGTTAGTTAAGGCTCGATGGATTGACATGGAAAAGCGCTTGAGACAAACCTGATGAATAAAATGTTAACAGGTTTTTGGCGCGAGCGCAATATTACGAACATGCTCTAGTTTAAAGTTTGAAATGACAATTATATTAATAATAAATAAATACTGCAAGACATTCCACACATCGCCATCTAGCCCCAAGCTAAGTAACTAGACTTGTGTTATGGGTGCTAGACAACGGATATACTACTAATATACTTGTCTTTTGTAAATAAATACTTATAGGTAATATATAGAAACAACCAGACCTCAGCCAAATATTTAAGGATAAATACATGGCTGAGGCAGGAATCGAAACCGCAACCCTGTGTTTGGCAGTCCGGCATGGTGACCATTGTGCCACATGGGTCGTTAATTATGGCGCCTCTTGAGATTACACTTTTTAAGTCTTCGCTTGCATTCGCACCACACCCTTCCTCACTCTAAAGCGATGAGAGCAAGCGAAAGAAGCAAAGTGCTTCAAAATAACACTGTAGATAAGTGTAAATATTGGGTGTCTTATTTAATTTTTCTAAACGAGGGACCCATTTTGTCCGTAAGTTGTACACAGACTACCAGTGTCGACTCGCCGATCGTCATGTTAGAAGACAAACAAAAAACCCGGCGAAGTGTGAGTTGGACTCGCGTACGATTTTTTATTGTTTTTAGTGTTTGTTAAAGCATCATCTGTGAAAATTTAACGGTTCATGAGATACAACCTGGTGACGGACAGACGGACAGACATACAGTTAAGTCTTAGCAATAGGGTCCCGTTTTTATCCTTTGCGACAAAGTTTTCAGGATGTGTTTTAAGTTTCCGAGCCCACCTTTAATAAAGCCATAGTTTGTTAAAGCCTTAGATGCTTTTTAAAAACCTAATTAACACTCGACAAAAAAAAGGATACAATTATTTGTTTCCTTCTTTTTCCGCGTCACTAACTTCAGTACCCTTTCCCTGAATTAGATATAGTTCGTGTCAGTTTGGAAACTGCGAAGTAAAGCACTGTCCTAATAACCCATCGCGCGATCGATGCGGCCTAAGGCCCCTCGCCCACGGCGACTTTTTGTAGCGATGCAGTAGCGATGCTGTCGCGCGTTCGCATCGATACAGTCGCGATGCGATCGCTAGCTGTGTGCCCTCGCCCACATAACCACGATTCAGTCGCGATGCAAACGCGATACCGTCGCGCTTCTGTCGCGATGCAAACGCGATTCAGTACGGTTTGTATGACTTATTCGACGTTTTGCCGACACGGTCGCGCGTTTGCATCGATACAGTCGCGATGCTGTAGCGCGTTGGCATTGCGTATGTAGCGCGTTGCAAATGCGACTAACGCGCGTTAGTAGTGATGCTTTCGCGCGTTTATGAAACGCGCGTTTGCATCGCTACAAAAAGTCGCCGTGGGCGAGGGCCCTAAATGCTGGGAAAATCGCGATTGTACGACTATTTTGACAGCAGTTACCTAGAGCTTGTAGGCCGCATCGGTCGCGCGATGCGGTCGTGCGATGGTCTAGGTATTAGGACAGTGAAAAATTCATATTATAGATGAAAAAGTCATTGACAACAAAGTATTTACTAAGATTTTCAAATATTTGTAATGCCACCTCTGTCTGCCTGTGATACTAATTTTTTCTCGAAACGTCGGGTTTAAAAAAACGCTTTATACTTTTCATAATAAATTCAAGTGAATTCAACTCGCAAAACCCTTAGAAAATACCAGAAATATATAGATAAATATAGGTACGTATACAAAAAATATGGACTGAAAAACATAAACAGGCTATCATTCTGATTCCCCACTGCAATTCACTTTGTCTCAGGAAACTGGCAAATGATTGTTTCTTAATGAGTACGATGTTTTGACGCTGAAATTTCACCGAATTTCAGCAATTGTGAGTCAATTTAAATTAATTTTCTGTTTCCGGTTTTGAAAATATGTTTTCAAGACGTTAAATGACATTTAAAGGTGTGGTTCCATAGAGAGGCTTAAATAAGTGATACTACAAACTTTATCAGAACTTCTTATGATGATGATGAGTAAAATTTCGAAAAAGCTTTTCTTAGCGGGCACCTACAACCTAGGATATGAAATTTGAGACCCGTAGCTTTCGTAGATAAAGAGATTTCTTGATGTGTTTTTTTCTCTTTGAAATATTATGTACTTGAGTGTTGCACTACGTTAGAGTGGTGTTGCTTGACTTTCATACGTATATCGTGCGTTTAAATCTTGGCTAGCCGTGCACTGCTGGTTTTTTCTTACAAAAAATTTAGCTACACTCTTAACGGCTCCTAAGTCTAAACAAAATTTTTGATCAGATCCCCTACACTCAGCGGACCCACCATTAATTAATCTAGCTAGACGAATAACCTTAAAATCTACAAAGGTATTCTAACCAGCTCAGTTCCTCAGCTCCTAAGTTCCCATGAAGTTTTCAGAGTCCAGAACTACACCTTATGCATACGTCTGAACGTAATGAGCACTAATAGATTCGCAGACTAGCCATTTTAATCGGCCGATCATCATCATATCAGCTACAACACGTCCACTGCTGAACATAGATAGATAGATAAACACTGTACAACACAGCAATAATATTATTTAACTTATATTAATTGATTTATTAGAATAATTTTATACTTGTATGGCTCCTCAGGCGTTTTGGCGTGGGCTGTAAGCCTGAGAGCAACTGTTTTAAATAAATAAACACACAAAACATTGAAAAAAGCAAATAGAACAAGAAAGCCTATTAAATACATGCTATTATGCTATTATTATGTGTCTGATATACGTCCTGTATCACGGGGCTATGGAGCCCCGGACCTTTGGAAGGCGTGCGTGGAGCTGAAGCCAACACGTAATTATGTTTTTTATTATATTATGTTATTATGCTTATTACATAGGCCTCCCTCAAAGACTTTCACAGCGATGGGTCGCATGCTTTCTGCGTCCAACGACTTTCCGCGATTCGTCCGTCCATGCCGGCCGAGTCGAGTGTGTATGAGTCGGAGGCCGTCCCGCGCTACTATTTCCGGTACGTGGTCTTCATCAATCTAAGACTTTTTGGCCCCAACTGCAATCAGTCACTACAAGCCACGTGTCCCGCCCATTGCCACTCCAGCCAGCCGATAGTTCGAGTAAATGTCCAATGTAACCCCACCCAGTGCTAAACAAAATAAAATTAATAATATTCTTGAATTCGAAGCAAGTCTTGCTAAAACTTTTTTGATACGATAGTCTTCACTATTTTCTTTTTGACATCGTACGATTTTGTGTGAAATAAAATAAAATTATTCCCCGATTTTCAGGAATGGAGATCACCATTTGACACCGATCGCAATTTTGACAATTTTGTCTAATAACTACACAATTCGAAAACAAATTAATAAGTACAGTCCACGGTCAAAAGTCTCTGCCCACCGCTACGTTTACAATCCCGTGCAGCACTATTTGAACATTATAACAACGTAACCTGTGGATCGAACCCACGTCGGTTGGTGTAGCGGGTGGCGGCTTATACCACTCGGCCAACTAAAGACTTAGCTAACATGTTGAAAATAATAACCACACTGAGTACTTTTAATTCAGGTATTTAGGTTTGTGTGTAACGTCTATTAGAAGAAGGTCGTAACTCCAATACTTGTTCATAGTATTATTGTAGCAAACTGATCATTTACTTATGACCCTTACTGTACCTATCCTAAAAGTTCGCCAACACAGTGCATTTAAAAGTATAGTTTATTCGGCCGATAGAAAGTTTGTGATCTGCCAAAGCTCTGAAACTACAAGTTTTCATCTGAAACTAGTGAATCCAAGTTTTGGGATTCCTCTAATGCTGTAGTACTTAGTATTTAAATATTAAAACTTTAGTTAGGGCTTAAATTGAAGCTGGATTAGTTACACCATACCCCTCTTAGTTTTCATGTTAAGATAAATAAGTTTTGTGATAAATTCTTAAAACGAGAAAATTGCATTTATTGTTGTTTTCTAAATTTCTTTATGATCCTTTCTTATGATAGGTCAGCGTTTGATTACTAAAACATCTGCGTGACGATGGCTGACGCTAAAATGTAACACGCTTTTCTAGAAGATTTGGTCTAAAATGTAACACGCTTTTCTAGAAGATTTGGTCTAAAATGTAACACGCTTTTCTAGAAGATTTGGTCTAAAATGTAACACGCTTTTCTAGAAGATTTGGTCTAAAATGTAACACTCTTTTCTAGAAGATTTTTAGCCGATTTCAAAAAAAGGAGAAGGTTCTCAATTGCTAAAACTTGCACGCATTTTATAACGTCCTAAGTAAAGCATATTTTTAAACTTTTCTTTTGATAAACTTTTTTATACTCATGTTTGTTCATTTTGCTTCCAAATACATACTTACTTTTTTCCTCTTTTCCTTTAATATGATTAAGATGATTAAGACGTGAGCGATTTAAATACATTTTTTAGGTTGTTGCAAGCAACTATGCTACAAAACATAATCCATAACTACTAGAGTTAAACCAAAGAGTGTAAGAGTAAAGTATGAACTATGAGTAAACTATGAGACAGACTGTGTCTGAAGGGATCTTCCAACTTCTACAGCAACATGTAAAGACATTCAATACTTATTTACTAGTGATAGTTCATTCATTGAACCTGTTCCATGAAAAGGTCTTCGGTGAAAAGAAACCAATTCCAGAAAATTGTCGGTTAGTAAAATTGTATTTAAAGTGGAAATTCTATAGCTAAAATTTAACAAAATAAACAGAAGAAACGGAAACAAAAAACAGACCTAACAAAAGATTAAAAATAAAATTAAAACAATAAAAGCTGGTATTTAATATGTACCTAGTTAATTACAAATATCTTAGGATATTTTTCGAAATTTGATGATTGTGCTGAACTAGGCTAGGTTTGTGCTCCGTTGTGGCGAAATATATTTCCCTGTTGAAGAAATAAGTTCAGCCTGGCACCGCACTTTAAAAAATTTGATCCTAATACCTAGCACAATCTTAAATACTTTTCTTAAGTTTGTTCATTCTAAATGTTGTACCGACAAGTTTCTAGATTTAAATACAGCGCTTTAGAGTTTCGCTGTAAAGTTTTGATGTTCACTCTATTGCAACGTGTTTTAAATCTCTTTGGCTACACGGTAATATAGAAACAAGACGAACGATTCTTAGCTAACTTTGTTGGTTGGAATATTTATATATTTACCGTGTGAAGAGTTAAATAATACTAGACAAGTCACACAGCGCCATCTAGTTTTCGATTTAGTAGAGGTTGTACTGTGGGAAACATTTTTGACGCAAAAAATATTTACAATTGGTTAGATATGAACTAAATCACTAGCGAAATAAAACGTAACGGATGTCTTTATAAGTGTAACTCATGTGACAAATGGGATGTTGGTAATCTAACCTCCGCCTCGCTTTGCTTCTTACCTTACCTTCTAACAACGGGGTTGGATTAGCTAAATCCATTTATTTTTATGTAAACTTGATTTATGAATATTATTATTATGTTTTATGAACTCCACTGCGGCTGCTGCTGATACAACCTATATTATGTTATTATTTACTACTTCTATGGTCATCAATCAAGCTATCAAGAAATAGCAAGAAGTATAAAAAATTTTTTAGTAAGAAGTAAAAATACTTTTTACTTAAATATTTATTTATTTATTTTATTTATTTGTAGTTTTTAATCCCGTTTAATTCCGTAATGGTCTAAATCAATAACATATTATCTACCAGGTACCAAACGTCACCATCTAATGAGCTGTAGTGTAACGGAACACCCTTTATCCGTTAGGTTATAAAATTAAAATTCTCATTCGATATCTATAAATACTTCTTACTAGTTTAGAGAGGAAACTCTTTATCTATTAATTGTTTGTGTCATAGAGGATTACTTTCTTCTGTTACAAGCAAGTCATTAGTGTCACTATATTACTTTTAGATATTGATTTTTCTTAGTCAAACACAAAAGAACCCATTGGGTCGAAGAGTTGCTGGCAATCAGTCAGCCCAATATATAAGATAGTGGAATACTTCTATGGAATGTGTTGGGATAATGCAACATTCGACTTATGTATGATTTGAGGTAGGTGGTACTTTAGTACTTTCCTACTGAGCATTTTACATTTCATTCTCTTTTCACAGATTAATAAATTATATATAAGTCTGTTTATAGTTCTGTTATAAAATCGTGTTCCTGTTCAGTTAATTGATCTGTTTGTACATTATGAGGTGTCTGGGTTTTCAATGCCTTGATCACCATTTGAATAGGCTCTACGCCAAGAAAGGCCAACACTACTCTACTTGTGGAGGTGCGCTGTGTAAGGTCGATCTGATGACCCGGGGAATGAAATATGATGAGGTCGATATGCTGACCTGAAGTAGTTGCTATTATAGTGGAATGCTAATGTAGTGGCTTGCTTTATAGATTAGAACTGTATTATGTATAAGGTTACTACCTTCCTAAGATCATTAGTGTGCTTTAGTTACTTATCCTACATTACATTAGGCGATATAACTTTACAGGAGACATGTCTATTATCGTCTGGATCTAATGTTATAATTTACAATATGGAATATGTTTTAGTTCCATAACTAGTTTATCTATTTGTCCTGTGTTAGAGATGTTATGATGAAATGCTCACACTGCTTTTCTTTACAGACCAAATGGCAATGATGATCTATCTATAAATGCGAAGCAGTTTCTAAATATACAGACATGCGCAAGTGAACCAAGCTTGTGAACCAACACTTATGAAACAGGCTTGTATATTGTAAAACTTGGGGAACGTCAGGTATAAGTAGATCCTAAATATATACACATGTGCAAGTGAACCAAGCTTGTGAACCAACACTTATGAACCAGGCTTGTATATTGTAAAACTTGGGGAACGCCAGGTATAAGCAGATCCTAATATATACACATGTGCAAGTGAACCAAGCTTGTGAACCAACACTTATGAACCAGGCTTGTATATTGTAAAACTTGGGAACGTCAGGTATAAACAGATCCTAATTATATAGACATGTGCAAGTGAACCAGACTAGTAAACCAAGACTTATGAACCAGACTTGAATATTGTAAACTTGGGGAACGTCAGGTTTCCAACGCCGCGATGAGAGGGATAAGTGTTAACCAGTGGCTACCAATCATAATATTATTATATTATAAAATTATTATGTGATTTATATTAAATTGTCTATATCTTGACTTATCACTATCATTATCATTACATAGTATAAAACGAAGTTACTTTCTCTGTTCCTATGTCCCTATGTCCGTAAGTATGCTTAAATGTATGTATGTATGCTTAAAATCATAGGATATCCGCATACACGATATTTACCCGTCTTCGCTTACGAATTATTTTGACTTTTAGATTATTTAAAAATATTTTGCTAGGAATCTCGAGTCACTAGGACCTGGTTACTACTCTTCATATCTAGGGTTTATTTCCACTAGACGTCACGTGCCTTATTAAACTACAACTCTCCACACCATATTAAATAAATAAATACTAAATTTCCATATTAAAATAATAAATGCTTTTCTATAAAAATAATAAATAAATACTAATTATATATTTTTAATTAGTAATAAATTGAATTAAGTTAGGTAGTTTATTTAGATTTAAATTAGGCAGGGGGGGGTTTCTTTACAGTAGGTAGGCATGGCTAAACACAAAGCTCTATAAAATAAAAACATGATAAATATCCCGTTCAAAATAACTATTGTATGCAAAAGTTTTTAAAATAAACTCAGCTCACATTTTATATAATAAAAGCAACAATTCTTAAGTGTAAACTTAACATTTGAACTTAGCATTCAACCAGCACTCAAGTTGAGTACAAAGCGGTAAACGTTGCTTAAGGGGATGTTCAAGTAAAGGCTCGTTCAATTTTTACTATATTTTTATAAGTTTTTCGTAAGAAGTTTTATAAAAAAGGAACGTTTTTCTTAAAAAAAACTTAGACATCGAAATCCATTATCTTCTGACACGTCAATTTAAATTTTAGATAGTTTTATAATACTTAGCCTAAAAGGTTTAATTTAAAATATATTTTAAAACTTACATTTATTATTCGCGCAGTTTATAAATTGTTCCTGGTGCAAAGGCTGTCGATAGCGGTTCAGCGGGGTAACGCTGCCTGCATATTGTTTGCACCGGGAACGTTGGGGAGGGGTCTATTTGATTAGGGTTTCGTTATTATTATTATTTGTCTGTTATACGTCCTGTATCACGGGGCTATGGAGCCCCGGACCTTTGGAAGGCGTGCGTGAAGCCGAAGCCAACACGTAGAGGCCCTTTACAATAACAAGTATATTAGCAAACAATGGGGTGGATTCTAAACCGGCGATTATGTCTGTCTACACTATAAAGTGCAGCCAAGGACAACCTCCGTTTGGATAAAACTATTGATAATCTACAGAGGACAAAACTACTTGAGCTATTGTGATGGGATGATAGTGGACTAGATACTGGGGAACTATGGATACTATGGCACCTGCCGTAACAATGTTCAATAAACACGTAAAAATGGCAGGCGGAGACTCGCCAACTCTCAGACTGGGCCACCCTAATTAGCCGAGTAAATTACAGCAAGGGGGCAACAGGAACGTGAGTGGCTTGAAGGATGGAGAGGCCTCACTGGATTTTAAGTCATCGCTGGTAGTCCGAGCGAGCGGGCCAACTCATCACTGACGTTCGGCATCCATCCTTCGAGTATTTCTACTCATGCGACTCCACTCTGGACGGCCAGTGAAGGCAAGCCAGAGGCGGGGGACCGCTTCCTCGTCAGTGTTCACTCCGACCAGCCAACTAAGGCAAGCGGGAGATGAGGAACGGTGACTTCCCCCTGGAGAACTCGGGACCGCGGGGTCGTTACTCCTCTTCACCTCGCCTCAAGGTGCCCTGCGGCTATTATTATTATTATTATTTCTATTTTTGTGTGTGTGGATTAATTTTATTGTATGTTTAGATTCTCTGTGTATTTATTGTGTTTTTTTTTTGTATTTATTTACCTACTCTGTAACTATTTCTGTTTATAAAGTAATTGTTACTATTTGCTAAATCTAGCTAACTGAGCCATTTTAAAAAAAAATTCAAACACTATTCTTTCTTGGAAACCGAATCACGATTGCAAAAAGTTGCCTCGATAGAAATAAATCTTAAGTTATTCTTAATCGTTGACGTAACGAATCAACTTTATTAAGTTTTGTACAAAGATATTGCCATAGTACAAGTGTGCCAATTATATTTTCTATCCTTTCTTTGAACTATTTTTAGTAAAATACTAAGAATAATCACTACATAGTATAAAATAAAGTCACTTTTCGCCGTCCCTATATCCTTTTGTATGCTTAGATCTGTAAAACTACGCAACGGATTTTGATGCGGTTTTTTTAAACAGATAGAGTGATTAAAGAGGAAGGTTTTTAGATATAATACATGCATAATACAGCCGTGCGAAGCCGGGGCGGGTCGCTAGTTGTTTAATAAACAGCTAAAAATAAATAGGTATTTTAGCAAAATGCCGCTAATTTCGTACCATTTTGCATCTCACTTATTTCTTTTAAATCCGACAGGGACCAAAGACTAGTAAATATTGGCCTTTACATCCTCTGGTTGACATATCACTGCTTTACTGCTGCTGTTTTGCTACTGCATTTTTTTCTGCTGCATTTTTTTCTGCTGCTTTTTTACGATGTTTCTTTCTTTCTTAACATCTAATCTAGATGATTTGTACAGTGCCAGCAACTTTAATACTAGTTAGTCAGGGTGCTGTAGTGCCTGGGACATGTATTATATTGAGTACTAGCGACCCGCCCCGGCTTCGCACGGCTATATTATGCATGTATTATACATATAATCCTTTCTCTTTAATCACTCTATCTATTAAAAAAAACATACCGAAACCGCATAAAAATCCGTTGCGTAGTTTTAAAGAGTTAAGCATACAAAGGGATATAGAGACAGAGAAAGCGACTTTGTTTTATACTATGTAGTGATGAAGTTTGCCAGAGCCACCTTCAATCTCAGTTCAGGTGACCATGTCCAGAGAACTCGTCAATACGTCCGGAGCCAACTAAGCCGCGAGTATCATCACGAACTAGGAACTAGTAGCCCCTTAAGATATTCTTTACCTTACAATGGTAGAACCCAGTAGAAATGTCTTGTGGTTACCCGCCAACCTACTAAACTTTGTGTAAGGTTTAAAACTCTTTGTTCGGTTACAATGACTGTTTTTTACTTCAGTTTTTGTTCTAGTATTCCTTCGAGTTGTTGAATTAACAATTTTAACGACTTCTATGACTTTTAAACGACCGTAATCCTTTGTTAATTTTTGAAGTTTTTTTTTCCTTTTCTTGACGACCTCTGGCTGTGTAGAAATATGTATTTACACAAAAGTATAGGTGTATAACTAAAATTGTATCCGTAAGCACCCATATTACAAGCCTGTTAGCTTTAATATTAGTGTTAAATGGGACTAAGTGCAATGAAGGCACACGTAGTAGGTAGGTCTAAATTGTGTTATCTCAAAATGGAAACAAAAAGATGATCGAAACAGAAACAAAAGACTATCGAAAAATACACAAAAGACGACCAAAACAAAAAACAAAAGAAATCCATAATTTCCTTGCTTAATATAGTGCTACATTTAAACCTATTCAATCTCCAGCATGATACTTCATCCATATATAGGGGGAATCCGCAATGAAACGGACGCGTTATGAAACGGACACTATCGATATCTCCAAGGTTTTAAACGAAAATGTTCATGTCATTTGATTGTTGGCAGCATTGATGACCATAGACAAACCCACAATAATGACAGCTCCGGCAGCCATGTTTTTGTTTACCTTTTTGCACGATCTTTGTTGCACTTGATTATTGTAAAAAAATACGTTAATTTGCAAACTGGTTTAAAGCTGGATTAAAACGTGGGTTACAATTGTGATAATCGTATCGGTTGTGACACATTCTCAAAAATACACAGAACGGTGAGTTATAATCTTTTCATAATTATTGTCTGGAATTTGGTTAATAATGTTTTGAGGTTAAATTTGCAATGAATCGGACAGGTACCTACGCGTTGAAACGGACGTCCGTTTCAATGCGTCAGTGTCAGTTTCGTGGGTTCCTGAAAAGAAATTCATCATTAACAGTACGCAAACCAGAAAAGACTTCTCTCTCCAAGGCTACATCTTTTAAACAAGACAATGTTGGCACGTTTTACGAAAATCTTGGCAATATATTGCATAAAAAGAAAATTGAACTGACAAAACAGGATGTTCGACAGTGATCAACCCACCAAAAGCAGTTGCAACCCGAGGGTGTAAGCAAGTTGGACCGGTGACATCGGCAGAGAAAGACAGTTAGTCACAAAGCTTGGATTAATTAATGCTTCAGGTCCATACCTCCGGTATTCGTGTTTCTTAGAGTCCATTTTAAGGAATTCATGTTACAAGGCGGTCCAAAACGGTCTTAGCCAACCCAAGTGGATATTATGAGAGTTTCTACTAGGCCATGATATACTTCATCAAATTGGTAAAGCTAAAGAAACCCCCTGTTCAATACTTTATGTGACAGCCATGTTAGCCACATAAAAATTGACTTTGTCACGTTTGCTAGAGTTATAAAAATATAAAAGCAAAAGAATGTGTGAAACCTTGCTTAATTATGTGGCACAAAGTATTACATTGGTTCCTAGTCCGGTTCAAGACACCCACTGTCCTATTCAATGCGTCATGTGTCATGAAACGGACATTTGTGAGTTTTTATAAATATTAAAATATTTCTTAAAATATATTTTATTTTCTTAAAATATTGTGTATTACTATTAGTATAATACCTCTGGATTCCTTATGGACAGTTAACGAATTTCTAAGTGTTTACTATAGGATACAATAATACTCCAAAGTTAAGTGTCCGTTTCATAGCGGATCTCCCTACAGGGTGATTTTTTTATGTGGGCCTTCAGGGCTATATCCTAAACCATAAGAGATAGCGAAAAATGCTGAAAGGAGTTGCGTGCCCGATTTTGACAAAAACTAAAACTGCATCATTAGATTTTTGAAAAAGTCATTACCCTAGCCGGGAATCGAACCTGTTCGAAATCGAACCTATCCTATTTTCGGAAGAACTTTAAAATTTAAGTAAATAGAAGTAGGTACTTACAGCTCTCAGTTGTTATAGAAAATGTTTATTCACTAATGAACTCTTCCCAAGTAGTAACGGAAGGTACACAGGAGATATCTCCACTCCATGGTACTATATGCAGCCCTCTTTAGTATAAATACTCCCCTAATGAGCTGTTTTGCAAATTGAATTTGTTTTGTTTAGCTTTATTATCTGTGGGGATCGAATTAGGTTAATAGCCCAAGACGGAAGCTTGGTAAATTGAAACCAATGACATTCTGCTTTGGTATATGTAGGTACTAGCTGCGCCCCGCGGTTTCACCCGCGCAAGTCCGAGTCTCGTAGGAATATCGGAATAAGAAGTAGCTTATTTGTTAGGGTCTCTAGCTACCTGCTACCGACTTTCATCACAATTCGTATAGAAGTTTTTGTGTTTAGCAATGCCAGTATTAAGGGAAAGCGGTGTTATAGGAAAGCGAGACGTTAAGGGAAGGAACGTCACGTCAAGGTAACGTGAGTTCTCGTGGGAGAGCGAAGTCTTGGGAAAACGAAGACGTGGAAAACGGTTATATTTTTAGGAGTCCAGACAGACCCAGAATGCTTTTCTGACACGGAACCGTCGCGGATGGAGTAGCAAACACATGCGAGCGAAGCGAGCGGTTATATTTTTAGGAGTCCAGACAGACCCAGAATGCTTTTCTGACACGGAACCGTCGCGGATGGAGTAGCAAACACATGCGAGCGAAGCGAGCGGTTATATTTTTAGGAGTCCAGACAGACCCAGAATGCTTTTCTGACACGGAACCGTCGCGGATGGAGTAGCAAACACATGCGAGCGAAGCGAGCGGTTATATTTTAGGGAGTCCAGACAGACCCAGAATGCTTTTCTGACACGGAACCGTCGCGGATGGAGTAGCAAACACATGCGAGCGAAGCGAGCGGTTATATTTTTAGGAGTCCAGACAGACCCAGAATGCTTTTCTGACACGGAACCGTCGCGGATGGAGTAGCAAACACATGCGAGCGAAGCGAGCGGTTTTATTTTTAGGAGTCCAGACAGACCCAGAATGCTTTTCTGACACGGAACCGTCGCGGATGGAGTAGCAAACACATGCGAGCGAAGCGAGCGGTTATATTTTTAGGAGTCCAGACAGACCCAGAATGCTTTTCTGACACGGAACCGTCGCGGATGGAGTAGCAAACACATGCGAGCGAAGCGAGCGGTTATATTTTTAGGAGTCCAGACAGACCCAGAATGCTTTTCTGACACGGAACCGTCGAGGATGGAGTAGGTAACGTTAGTTATTGTGACCAAACACGTGCGAGCGAAGCGAGCTGTTATATTTTTAGGAGTCCAGACAGACCCAGAATGCTTTTCTGACACGGAACCGTCGAGGATGGAGTAGGTAACGTTAGTTATTGTGACCAAACACGTGCGAGCGAAGCGAGCTGTTATATTTTTAGGAGTCCAGACAGACCCAGAATGCTTTTCTGAGACGAAACCGTCGCGGATGGAGTAGCAAACACGTGCGAGCGAAGTGAGCGGTTATATTTTAAGGAGTCCAGACAGACCCAGAATGCTTTTCTGACTCGCGGTTATATTTTAAGGAGTCCAGACAGACCCAGAATGCTTTTCTGACACAGAACCGTCGCGGAATGAGTAGCAAACACGTGCGAGCGAAGCGAGCGCTTACATTTCTAGAAGTCCAGATAGGCCCGGAATGTTTTTTTGACAAATTACCATCACGGATGGAGAAGGTTAGGTTAGGTCCTCTCCCTTTTTCCTCCTCTTCTTCTTTCCTCTCCTCCCCCTTTCCTCTCCTACCCCTTTCCTCTTCTCCCCATTTCATTCCCTCCCTCTTTCATACCCTTCCCCTTTCCTGTCCTCCCCTTTCCTCTCCTCCCCATTCCTCTCCTCCTCCTTTCCTCTCCTCCGCCTTTCCTCTCCTCCCCCTTTCCTCTTCTCCCCGTTTCATCCCCTCCCTCTTTCATACCCGTCCCCTTTCCTCACCTCCCCATTCCTCTCTTCCCCCTTTCCTCTTCTCCCCATTTCATCCCCTCCCTCTTTCATACCCTTCCCCTTTCCTGTCCTCCCCTTTCCCACCTCCGCATTCCTCCCCTCCCCCTTTC
Organism: Idaea aversata; assembly: GCA_907269075.1. Classification (NCBI taxonomy): domain Eukaryota; kingdom Metazoa; phylum Arthropoda; class Insecta; order Lepidoptera; family Geometridae; genus Idaea; species Idaea aversata. Next base: position 12,167,525 of record OU026101.1, read on the forward strand.
CTCTTTTCCTCCTTTCCTCTCCTTCCCCTTTCCTCTCCTCCTCCTTTCCTCTTTTCCCCATTTCATCCCCTTTCTCTTTCCTGTCCTCCCCTTTCCTCTCCTCCCCCTTTCCTCTTCTCCCCATTTCGTCTCTTCCCTCTTACATCTCCTTCCTCTTTCCTATCCTCCCCTTTCCTGTCCTCCCCCTTTCCTGTGCTCCCCCTTTTTATTTTTCTTACCCTTCTCCCCTTCATCACTCTCTCCGCCTCCGCCCAACTACAACCTTTTGAAATATATTTTGAGTCCTGATCCCGTAAGTCCAGATCCCGTGGGAATATCGGGAAAAAAACTAGCATTTGGTCAATTCAGGTCTCCAGCTATCTACTTACTGATTTTCACCGCAATCTGTTCGGTAGGTTTTGCGTAAAGGAGTAATCCCGTAAGTCCCGATCCCGTAGGAATATCGAGATTAAAAGTAGCCTATGTGTTAATCCAGGTCTCTGGCTATCTACATACCGAGTTTCAACGCAATCGGTCCAGAAGTTTTTTGTGTGAAGGAGTAATCCCGTAAGTCCCGATCCCGTGGGAATATCGGGATAAAAAGTAGCCTATGTATTAATCCAGGTCTCCAGCTATCTACATACCGATTTTCATCGCAATCGGTTTAGTAGTTTTTGCGTGAAGGAGTAACAAACATACACACACACACACACACACAAACTTTCACATTTATAATATTAGTAGGATAAAAGTCGTTGCCTTTTTTATTCTAACTCATTTAAGGTAGGTTATAATATAGTACCTATATAGTAAGTACATATTGTGTCTATCGGCAACTAATGTAATAACTTCGAAAACTTCGTTTAATTATCGTGTTTTTTTTCCTTGATCACCTTTTGTTTCCATTTCGGTGGCCTTTTGATTTTTTACACCCGGGAAGTTATTTACAGTTGAAATTAATAATATTATGATTGTACTCAAATATTATCAGCACGATAATGTTTAAGTAACCTTTGCTTCACCCAGCTGAAGAATCTATGTGCGGTAAGAAAAAGAAAACGATCCAATACAACCTCCTTGCCCTCACAAACAGTAGGGTAAACGTTTTAGAACTGGCCGCAAAAATAAAAAATAATTTTGTATCAGTAAAAAGGTAGATTCGTTTTTCAAAATAATTATTGGCGGGTTGATTGAGAAGTTAAATTGAATAATTTACTGCGTAGGGATAATCCTAATGCTCTAAACACATAATATACGTACTGTCATAGTTTTCTAACGGATTAGGTTCTGATATTGCTAATGCTAAACCCTGTATATTATAAGCTTTTTTTCATTTTTGCATTGCAGGAAACCCTTGGAAATTCATTATTTCCAAGGGTTTCCTGGCTCTTTTATTTGCTTGCTAGGTGGCATGGTGTCTTCTTTTCTGAGAAAGCGCCCTCACTCTAAATCAAAACTACTCACTGACAGACAGCTGCAAATCTTCACAGATATCATGAAGACAACCAATATCTTCGTCTCCCCCTAATATTGCATGCAATTCGAATGCATTTGAATATTTAATACATTCTACCAATATACTGGAAATCGATTCTTAATACATATTTATGAGTGGCTGCGTTTGAATCGAATCGTTGACGTATTGAGCGTTCTGCCTGATCAATTTAAATGTCAACCAGTGATGTCAATGTAGCACTTTTGGTGCTAAGTTTAGCACGGTTTAGCATTTATTTCCCGTTATTCCAGCTAATCCTAAAAAATGTTGTGGAAAAAAAGTTAAATTTACACCAATAAATATAATAAAAAAATGAATTTGTAGAATGTTTTAGCACTTTTTTGAAGTGTCGGTCGTTTGGAAATATATAAAAAAAACTTAAAACTAATTTTCCGCTAAAATAAATAAATAAATAAATATTTCAGGACATATTACACATCGCCATCCAGCCCCAAGCTAAGCAACTTAATAAATAAATAAATAAAATAAATATTGCAGGACATTCCACACATCGCCATCTAGCCCCAAGCTAAGTAACTAGACTTGTGTTATCCATCCGGTGCTAGACAACGGATATACTACTTATATACTTTTCTTTTGTAAATATATACTTATACTAATGCTTGTGTTATGGGTGCCAGATAACGGATAAACAACTTATATACTTTTTTTTTTTTGTAAATATATACATATTATACATAAGTATAGGAAACACCCAGAACCAGAAACAAGAATAAATAAAATAAATAAAATATTCGTTAGTTAAATGTTTTTTTGGGATTTTCTTACGTAGGTATACATATCTACTTAACTATTGATCAGCAATGCGCAAAACTACTTTATAGCACTTTACTTTCGGTATGAAATAATGAGAAAGAAAATAACGATGGTTTTTGGCGTGTTTGTTGGAATTATAATATGCCCTTTCTTCCTTTATTAAAGTATAGAAGAAAATTGTTATTCCTATTTATTCTAGATTATTCTCGTTTTATCTTAGACAAACGTAAGATATTCTGAGCAGTTTCAGCATATTTCAAAAACTGCAATAGTTTAGGTTTTAAAAATGTTTCAAGCTTTTCCTTTGATGTTCTGAAAAATTGTAAATTTTCCGTGCGTGGGTAGTAAAGGGCTGTCGCAAACCACATACTTTAGATCGGCCGATTGTACACTAACAGTTGAACTGTTTATTATTTACCATTGTTATTAACATGTTTATTGTCATGGTTGCTTTTAAACTAAAATTATATCGGAGTGCCCCGTAGATCCCCTATGCTCCCCCAGGGGATACGTCGGGATTTAAAAATGTAAATATTTTTTCAAAATCATCGGATTCCAAGAAAAAGGCAAAAACAAAAGACGATCGAAATAGAAACAAAAGACGATATAAAACATTAACAAAAGACGATCAAAAACATAACTAGACGCTTTCACACGACAAGAAGAAGAATGTATTAATTTAAACTTTATCGTTGTGATCTCCATTTGCCCTTGTACTGATCCTGAACTATCGTTTTATATGAAATCTTTCGTCTGCGAAAACTTCAAGGTAGCACGTAGGTATGGAACGTGAGACCCGATTTTATTACGACTGCCCTTTTGCTGAGCAAACTATTTTTTGGTTGGCAAAAGTTTTGAAATGTTTTCTTTTACGACTTGGGACTAATTTGTACCTAAGTATCCTGTAAGTTGATAGTAGTAGCTTATTCCCAGTCGTTCCTACTAGTAGTGTTCTCATTGGGTACGAATGGGAAAAAGCCCCGTCATATTCGTTACTAGTGGGTACTACTAGGGCATGACACAGGAACCAATAGTTATGCAACGTAGTTAGGATAGAGGATTTAGTAATATAGAGCGGAGGTACCAGGCGTTCATAAGTTATATAGAGCTCTTATTATACTTGCAGTTGTTGTTTGTTTACCTTGAAACCGGCCTTGACCACCTTGTTGACTGGCCCAAGACCTCCAAAAATCTTAACCTCTGAAATGAGACTTCTTCACCGCTCACTGTCCTGTGCTATTTCTTACCGTGGTTTGTTATTTGTCATTAATTTTACACTCTTCGCAAAAACCTAAATATGCCCATTATCCTCCTGGAAAATCAAAGCAGCCACAGATAGATACAGAAATCTTTATCTCAATGCATCCCCACCAATTAGCAGGTACCCTCATGAATCCCACCATGGCTAAACGGAAACTAAACCGCAGAATGCCACAAGACCAATAACACTAAAGATTGGTTTTTAACTTATGGTCTGGTCATATACAAATATGGAAACAGGACATCCCATGACTTCCTCAACAATACATTGACCAGATTACATAAAACTATTGCTGAATGTCCTCAACTTGACAGATAGCTGATGAATTGAAGTTGACGTAGATCAGCTTCCACCATATCTCTTCAGCGTTACCTGGATCATCCTACCGTCTCTTTTTTCGGGTGACACTAGCTTGCTTTCTTTGCAAATTGATCCTCTCTCATAAGCTATAGTGTCGTGGCTACGCCAGCAGAGATGCTTAGGATAAAATACTACTAAGTAATTTGCCAACATATTTAAAGAGCCAACGTTTTCAGTTATGACAGAAACGAGAAATGGTCGGAAGGTTTGTAAAAATGTAAATTTTATTGCTTAAAAGCAACCAGAGGCAATATAAATATTTGAAGTTAAGCCGAGTGCACATTGGGCATGCGCATCGTAACTTTGGCTCTCTATCACACCAATATACTGCTGTTTATTATCTTAGTCATAATAATGGCAAAACTTAAAACAAAGATTACTTGTTTGCAAAGAGGTTAGGTACTTGAAGTTCCTAATATGTAATGGCGTTAAATACTAATGAAGAAAATAAAAAGTACGTGACTTATGCTTATTGACGTGATAACGTTTTATAAATTAGTGAACACCTGCAATCTCAAAAAAGTGTGACGTCACGCGTCTTTACTGGAACGCCTCATGTTATTGACAAGGTAACTATAGCAACGTTTTATCGTTGCCATGGTTACCATCAATGTTTTCTTATGACGTTATCACGTAAAATTATCGTCCGGAAACAGACTTTACAGACAACCATTTTTTTTTTTTTCGAGCGACGCATACCGCTTATCGTATGTTACAACTTCGTTGGACTAACACCCCCCGGAGGCAGGAAACTGATGTTGGAGCCACACACTTTACTTGTTTTTAAAATATTTAGGTAAGTACTAAACATACACAACAGATGCCTTCTAGGAAAGCGTGTTACATCTTAATCCGCATCGTCACCTACCATCAGGCAGGTGTGATAGTGGTCAAACGCTGACCTATCATTTGTAACACTCAAAGTAGAAACAAATATCTGATATATTTATTAGAGGCCGGAATCAAACTCGCGACTTTCTGTATCGCAGGTGAGTGTTCACCCAATGTGCCATAGAGGTCGTCTTAAACAAAAATCCTGATACAATTCCAAATATCTACATACCTTTACATGTAAAGTAGATATGCTCGTATTTAAAATACTTCGCAGAATATCTCTCTGCGGAGTTCGCATAAAAGAACGATGAAGCTCTCAGAACTTGTCTACATTCTGAATCAGCACACGTCCTATCCCATGGGAAGAACCGGAAACTGGTAACACGTACTTAGTTACTTTTTTATTTTAACCGACCCCTTGTGTCGGTTATACCTTATATTCATAATGTAAAGAGAAATTAGATGTCAGATTTTTTTATCTGAAATTGTATGAAAATGATACTATTTATGAAATATTGAAGAAAAAGTTTTTTATAATGAAACTAGCAGCGCACCGCGGTTTCACCCGCGTAACCCCCGATCCCATGGGAATATCGGGATAAAGAGCAGCTTTTGTAATTCTTAATTAATAAATGTATTCTCAAACCAAGTTTCATCAAAGTCGATAAAGTTGTAGTATTTATTGTAGTATAATAGGGAGCCTACTCGTTACAAACAAAAAAATAAAAATATTAAACTTTCCTCATTAAAATGACAAATTCGGTCCAGTAGTCCTATTCAATTTAAATAAATAAACGAACAATGAGATCTTTTCTGTTTGAAATATTAGTATAAAAATTGGTTGTCTGTGAAGTCGGTTTACGGGCGATAATTTTACGTCCTATGAGACCAATGATTTTTTTTTTATTTCATATATTTTTTTTCCTTTATACAGGAAAAGTATTTTTGTAGTGCACAAATTTCGGTATGTTTTAAGCACATTAAAATAAAAAATACTGTTTTTTTTTATTTTGGAGCTAACTCAAAAACTCTCAGAGCTATAACCATTTAAGTGTTTCTAACAAAACGACGAAGGCCATGGACACAATACTAGCGCCAGCGAGTTTAATAGCGCGCTCTAAATGAAGGTAGGTACCTACGTGTCACTGTGTGTATCAATACTGAGATACCCAATAATTTAGAAATTGCAGGAAGTTTTTCACATTAAGCTTTGTTTTTTTTTTAATTTTTTTGCGTAAATGTACTCCACTGCCGACATATTTTCAGCAGAAAAAAAATGTGCACTACAAAAATACTTTTCCTGTATAAGTCTTCGTCACGCGTCACACCATAACACAAGCCCAGAAGAGTAATATTATATTATTAAATGCTCTGTTTCCTAAGTTACAATGACGCGTCTGGTCATATTGCCATAACGCATGACGTCACACAATATTACCGTGACACTTTTTTGTGAATGGAGGTGTTCCATCAATTTATTAGACGTTATCACGTCAAAAGTATAGATAAAGACTATTAAGTATACGTAAGACAAATCAGTACAATACACCTGTGTACAGTGGCGGCCACTACAAATCAATCCAAAAATAAGTAAAAATTAAATAATATATTGTTATTTTGTTTCCGACTACAGTGTAAATAGTGTCACAGAGAAGTCCATGTGCATCTATATCACTGTCCAAGGAACGTGACTCTTTATGCATCGTTAATCTTGTTTATTATACTATTTATTATCTCGTTCGCGTCCAAGACAACGAAATTCTTACGTTACCCCACTGTACGATTTGGGTAAATTACTGCTGTACCTGAAAATGCCCTCTGAAACGTTTAAAAAGGAGCATTTTTGCAGACTATCTAATACTAGCGACCCGCCCCGGCTTCGCACGACTGTATTATGCATGTATTATATCTAAAAACCTTCCTCATTAATCACTATATCTATGTAAAAAAACCGCATCAAAATCCGTTGCGTAGTTTTAAAGATCTAAGCATACATATGGACATATAGGGACGGCGAAAAGTTACTTTATTTTATACTTAGCGACCCGCCCCGGCTTCGCACGGCTATATTATGCAAGTATTATACATATAAACCTTCCTCTTGAACCACTCTATCTATTTAAAAAACCGCATCAAAATCCGTTGCGTAGTTTTAAAGATCTAAGTGTATATACAAAGGGAAATAGGGACGGCGAAAAGTGACTTTATTTTATACTATGTAGTGATGAGTAATCTTCGAGTAACTGGTGTACATAACAAAATTTATACACGATGAATTGAGACAGGATCGGTGACATTTTAGTATTCTTTGACCATTATCTAAACCTACTAATACTTAACTTTATAAAGAGTAAAGTTTTTGTTTCTTTTTTTCAACAAAAGAGCTCCGAAACTACTGGGCCATTATTCACTAAGCTTCAAGTCGTCGGGCGCGCGTGATTAGGGCGAGATTTCCATACAAAAACCGCACCCCCTCCACCCCTAATCACGCGCGCCCAACGACTTGAAGCTTAGTGAATAATGGCCCTGGACTGATTTTTATGAAACTTGGTATGAAGATAAATTCAAATTCAAATTTGTATCCCGATATTCCCACGGGACCGGGAGTTACGCGGGTGAAACCGTGCAGCGCTGCTAGTCTCAGAGTATAAGCACCCATCAGGTCCTTATAAGCGACTCTATTAAAGTTATTATTTTGCTATTCTGTAATCACCAGTAAAGTGACATAAGCATCCAGGTCCTCAAAGGCGGCTCATTACCAATCTTCTGCTTTTTTCAATCAGTCAAAATTCAACATCCTGCCTGACTGACCATAGAATTTGAAACACAAATCGCTATTATGACGTCACCATCCGCTAAGAAAGAATTTAGGAAAATTCAAACCTTACTCTGACGAGGTCCCGGATAAAAGCTAGTAGACTTATACTTAGATTTGAAATGTTAAGTTAGATTCATTTTATACGTAACGTAATTTATGTGACGGACGGAAACGGTGGACAGTGTGGAATGGGCTTTGTTAAGTGCAAGAATTATGAGTTTTATAGTGAAAAGTGAATTAGAATAGTAGGATTTTTTTGTTAGTATTTGAGATTTAAATGATCGTTAATTTAGTTGGTAAATGTTTTTCATAACAATTATATTCTATACTCGTAACTCTCGATCCCGTGGGAATATCGGGATAAAAGTAGCCTATGTTATTCCCAATGAATCAATGTCATACCAAGTTTAATCCTATTCGAGCCTATTACAAACAAACAAAAAACAAAAAAAAACATTAAAAATAAATAATTAGGATATTACGATGTCATTTTAAACCTAAATCCTTTTTTTCATCACCAGACAAAGTGAACCTAAAGCCAGCGCAATGGCATCAAAATATCCTACTTTTTCTTTGGAAAAAATAGGATAATAGTCCTACTTTTATCCTACTCTTTCCTATTATGGAGAGCAGGATAAAAGTAAGAATATCCAAAGAAAAAGTAGGATAAGTCCTACTTTTTCCTATTGTCCTACTTTACCTTGGAAAAAGTAGGATAATAGTCCTACTTTTATCCTACTTTTTCCTATTATCCTACTTTTTCTTTGGAAAAAGTAGTAAAGGATGACAATTTAAACCTAAATCCTTTATTAGTCTCGCCAGACAAAGTGAACCTAAAGCCAGCTCAAAAAAACAGTGTTTTTACTTCATTATCTTGCAAACATTCAATGAATACTCAACTTGATATATCTATCTTACTTTGATGACCTAATTACTGACACGACGACAAAGAACTGGAACCAACAAAACAAAGAATAACTTGTCTTTCTACTTTTATTGTATCTACAAAAAACATAATTTATCATCTGTTGTAGACCGAAACAATGCTCCACGTTGTTAATTATGTTAGGGAAACGAAGGGCAGGCACAGATGTAGGTGACGTACAAGTGGTTTTTTTTAATTAAGTAAAGGTCAGGCGGCTTATTACGTCTTGTACTCTGTCCAACGCTACCTGTCAACAATTATGCGCCACACTTAAAATTGTAGCTTGAAAGTTGAGTTGAATTATTACGATTAACCGTCCCCCTAACGACCGTTAATGACCTCTCCGTGTTAGGAACAGCTGATTTTCAGGTCAACCTAACCTCAAAATTTTCAAAAAAATATTCGCATTTCCAAAAAGTTGTTTGTTAAGGTGCATAGAAGTAGCCCTTAACGGCTTGCTAGTATGATTACCAATAACCCTGTAAATGTGGTTGGGCCATAATGTCTTATCTTTCAGATTATGTCATTTCTATATTGTATCAACATCTATTGCAACCTTACAAAGTACTCAACGGTTAATATTCGTTGATCGTCCCCCAACATAAGCGAAAAGGGTCGCCAAATAAAGAGATCCCTTGTAAAATAGTCGTAGAATTTCTATTGCTCTGTGTTTCTAGCTTTAAGTATATATTCCACGGTATTGTATCGAACTAAGTTTGAAAATACAATGTCAAATTGAGTAATAAAAAATTGTAATGCGGCAAAACTGCCAGTAGCATTTCGACTAGTGGCCTAAAATTGTCCCCTAATCGGAACCATAAAGATATCGAGGCGGACCCGAACAACGATGTATTTCACTGGCTGACCAAACGAACTCCTTGAAGGGATGAAAGGGAAAGTAATATTGACTAACAAATTAGCTTCAATATTTTACTTAACTTTTTAGTGTCAGTTGTTCGTTTGAGAGAGAGAACCGAACTAATAATATAGTCCATTGAAAAGTTATGTACATTTGGGGTTGCATTTGTCAGAGGACGCAATTTTATTTTTTAGATATCAAGAGGGGGTTGGTCTAAGCTTAAATCCAAGTTTGAGGGATTTTAGCTCTTGTCCCGCGGCCGCCATCTTGGAAAAAGGGATTTAAACGGTTTTTATGATTTATCTGACAAACTATAGGTCTCACAAAAAATATTACTTAACATTTTTTGTTGCAAATATAATTATCTACAACTTTTGTCAAGTAACTTTTAGTCGTAGAACAAAAAACAAAAAGTTATAAGCGAAAATCCATGAAAGTTTGAATTTTTATTTATACTAAGAATACTGATTTCGTAGCACCATGGAAGTAGCCCAGGGTTTTCAAGGATGTAAACTCAGGTATAGACTACTCTCGGAGGGTCTAAATGCGTATAAAAATATTGTCTAAATGATAATAATTAACATTTTTATGATGTTTTTAACTTCAATAACTTCCAATTATGTTTAACTAGCGACTCGTCCTGGCTTCGCACGGCTATATTATCCATGTATTATACATATAAACCTTCCTCTTGAATCACTCTATCTATTAAAAGCGCATCAAAATCTGTTGCGTAGTTTTAAAGATTTAAGCATACAAAGGGATATAGGAACATAGGGACAGAGAAAGCGACTTTGTTTTATACTATGTAGTGATAGTGATAGTGAAGTGATGATAGTGATTATTATTATCATGTAACAAGTATTTATTTTTAGCGAGAGGGATGCAACCGGGAACATCGCTCGGATGATGATAAACAAGTATTTATTTTCAGTAATACATCATTATGCTATAGCGTTTATTTCGTTGTTCGATTGACCAATGTTTAGAAACTATAATTTCAAATAGGTAGGTATTATAGTTTAGTTGTATAGGGTTAAACTGCGGCTAGTTCTCCAGTAATCTCTAAACCCAGAAGGATAAACCAACTGTAACTAAATACACCGACCGACTAAAATACCACAGAGATCTGACTTTAGAGATCTTTACAAAAACCATATAGCTAACATAATTAAGTACCTAAGTAAGTATACAAAAGAGATGGATTATCCTACTAATATTATAAAATGAGAAAGGTTTGTAAGTATGTTTTTTGTGTGTATGTTTGTTATTACTCCTTCACGCAAAAACTACTGGACCGATTACGATGAAACTCGGTACCTAGATAGCTGGGAACCTGGATTAAAACATATGCTAATTTTTACCCACCGGATCGGGACCACGGGGCGCAGCTAGTATAATAAAATTTACTTACTGTGGTGGCTGAGGCGGAAGTATCTCAAACTAAAATGTTATAACAAAGGTAAGCTTTCGTTGAGGACCCTGAGCTTTAAAGCTTATGAGATGTATTTTTGATAATTTCTGTTGTGTATGTAGTAATTTAGGTCATATGATACTTAAAGCTAAGCTATGCAAACGGATTCTAAATCGTAAATTGCCAGCCATGCTTTTAAAAGAAAGAAAGATAAGTAGTAAAAAAAACGACAAACACAGGAAGGAAGAGATGGTCATGACAATAAAAAAAATTAAAACAAATTAAAAAAAAAATTAAAACGAACCGACGACCTTCAGAATGAAAGTCGAGTTATGTACCACTAGGCCAACACGGGTCTATTATACTCTCTTTTTCATGCATTGTAAAGAGCACTTACTAAGGTAAAAACCCTTATGTAAATTGAGTTTAAAAACCGGCCAAGTCCGAGTTCCGTACCATTATATTAGGGTTCCGTACCTCGAAAGGTAAAAGAGGAACCTTTATGAGAACACTCTCTTGTTCTTCTGTCTGTCTGTGTGTCCCCACAAATTTTTTTAGGATCTAGCAAGTTCAAATTTTTATTTAAAATAATGAATTAGAACTCATTATCTAATGAGTTCTAATAATAATAACATAATATAGTCTTTATTAGGTCCTGAGTCAACACAATAAATGGATATGGGTTAATTATTATTTGTGATTCTGAAACTCATCTTCGACAAACGTTTGTCTGCCGTTTGAGCCACCGACAGAATGTTTTGTTTATGATTTGTTCAACAACAGATTTGTTGTTATAGTGCCAACAGAAATACATCATCTTTGAAAATTTTAACTGTCTAGCTATCACGGTTCATGAGATACAGCCCGGTGACAGACATGTGGACACTGGATTCTTAGTCAAAGGATTCCGTTTTTACCGTTTAAGTGCGGAACCCTAAAAATCATAAAAATATACTGTAAATTTAGCTTGCATTAGCTTCGCTGAGTACACTGTTGGTTATAAATTAATTTCTCGTGTACAGTCCGCGGAGATTAATATTGTATCAAAGCAACCTTTTATATTGTTATGACTCGTTTTAATTGGTTTAGTTATTTAATCAAGTTGCTAATGTTTTAGCGATAGAAGTTGCTTTAAAGTTTTAAACCTGCTTAGGGAATTTAGAAATTGAAATGTATTCTAAAAATCTCACTGGGGATGAAAGTTTTTGGAAAGCATTAAAATTTCTAGGTTTTCTATATTTTAGTGGACCAATAGCTCAGACAAAACAGAGTTAATATTATTAAGTTAGGTTAGATCACATATATTTTGGACTTAGAGATGATTCTCATTAGACGGGGCACAGATTTGAAACGTTACATACATTTATATAATACTAGCTGTCCCGGCAAACGTTGTTTTACTATTTACAAAAACAAAAAAAAATAGATGTTGGCCGATTCTCAGACCTACTGAATATGCTCACAAAATTTCATGACGGACGGACTCCGATCCGGACTCGGCCCGGCCCGGTCTCATGAGAATCATCCCCAAAAAACTAAACACTGGATTTGAACTAGATTAGTTCGATTTAGGTAAGTTATGAAAACAAAGGTCACCGTAGAATTTTTAAGTTGTCCTTTAACTCAAGCAAAACTATAAGCCCTGCTTGAGTTGAAAACATTCAAATACTTAATATCAATTTAGAACTCACTTGTTTTGCTGACTGTAGTTAAACTTCTCAGCTGATTCGTAAAATCACCTGATGCCCGCTTAAATAAAATATTTTCTTGATTACTTTGCTTGACTTTTGAATCGTTCTATTTAGGTCGTAGACAAGTGTGACGAGTCCAAGGGTATGGAATTAGTTTTATAATAAATCCCTTTAGATAAGGCATTAGCAAATTTGCCTGCTTTCGTGTTTGATGCAAGTAATTCCGTCAAGTGAAAATAAACGACATCAAACGAGGCACGGTTCCTATGGAGAGTGATCATTCTCACTTAACTCGTGACCCCATCTAGGGAACCAAGTTGAACACGATGCCTGCGGAATGGATTGTTCGTACGTAGTTTTAAAATGCAATTTTCTTTTAAATTTAAGATAGGAAATAAAGTTTATATTTCATGTTTGACTGTGCATGTTTGTGTGCTTCAATGTGCATATTTCAGAGTATTTACACTGAAAAAATAAAAATTTAGCAAAGTACCTTTTTGGCTCGGTTAAAATCTTATCGGTTAATTTTAACTAAGACTTATCTAAAAAACTCAAAGTGAACTTGGCATATAATAGCCACGTGAACATTGTTAAATAGTCTTAGCTAATAACAAATGGAAATTTAATTAATAACAAATAATTTAATTGCTAAATTCAAATAAGTTGGAACTTGATCAGAAACTATTAAGTGCGTTTGTCAATTCTGAATAAGAATTTTAGTTGTTTCTAAACAAGTATTTTAATCGTTTAATTTTAGCAAACATCTTTATCTAATAATAAATGAGTTACACTTATTTAATTTTAAACTGAGTGTATATGGTTTATAACCGAGTAATTATTCGGTTGACATTACAAAGATTCTAATTTAAAAATAAATACGTTGAACTATTTAATTTGAAACGTGACTATTGGTTGATTTTAACCGAGTATTTATTCGGTTGATTTTAACAAATCACTGATTTATTTTTAATTAAGCTAAACATATTTCTTTTTAAATAAGTAAATTTAATCGGTTGATCATAGCAAAGTTGCTTAGCTATGATTACCTTCGCCGTTTCTCGGTAGAGTTAACAGTGTTCTGTGGTAAAATTAGTCGAGACACTTAATTGGTCACAGCCGATTTGCTTAATGAAATTTAAATAATGTGTGGATCCGTTCATTCCATAAATCATAGCTTCATTTCACTCCATAGTTCATTTGCTCGCCAATCGCCTCCCCGGTGCAATCGCCAGTACAAAGCTAGAAAATAGTGTGTGTAACGCGTTTTTGTTCGATGCAAGCAATCTTTTGCAATATTTTCAACAAGCAAACTGTGTTGTGTACGTTGTTTAGAGTGCCTGCTAGTGGCCTGAGGAAGTTCGTAATCTACTCGTCGCTTGGAAGCTCGAATCATACATATAATAGAGGCCTATCCGCACAGCTCAGTGACGACACAGTGCCGTACCGTGACGTTCCATCAGTGTCAGTGAAAAATGATATTGTTTCATACTTTTTGTACTAGACTATCCGTACTGGTCAGTGACAGTGATGTTCAGTGATGTCAGTGCTGCTCCGACGCTCGCCGTGATCCGGCGATTTGAGGTGACAATATGTGAAAGTTACGATCTGCGACTAAACTGCAAAAGGTTTATGTACCAGCTTACCACTGTGTTGTATCTATTACCTACTAGAAACTTCTACTATGAATGTATCGGGATCTCACTTTGTTTAAAAATAAAATCAACATATTCCTTCCGCTGGTGGCGGGATCTCACTATGTTTAAAAATTAAACCATGTTAATATACTTTGTATTTTAATTTCATAAGAACCCTTTTAGACCATAAAAAATAAAATAAGCTCTCTATACCTAAAGTTAATTTAGTCATTATAGGCTTAAGTTTTCCATACAGTATTAAGTAGGTAATCCTAACTTTATATTCTTTTTTATTCGTTATTCTTTACAGCAATGCAAACCAGCTCTACTCGATAAAATTGCAGCTAGTCTACTTCAAACGTTACTAGTATTCAATTGAAATTGTATCTACTTCCAAGGATTGGTATCTATATGGTTTTAAATAAACATAATATAACAAACCCAGAAAGTGGATCTACTTGAAAGTAGAAATATAAACAGTTTTTATTAATAATATTACCAATAAATTGATTGAAATGTGCTTAATTGTGTTTGATTACTGAGTAACATTGTAGTAGATAGGCATCCAAATCGGAAACTATAACCAGCCTGCTAGGTAGCAAGCTGGTTGTAGTTACCGAATAATTTTAGCAGTGTTACTTAGTGTTCTTAACAAATGTATTCGGTTGTAGTTACCGAGTAAATTTGCTTAAGAATACTAAGTAACACTGCTGCAACTACCGAGTAGACTGGCTTTAGGTACCGAGTAAATTTGGTTAAGAATACTAAGTAGCACTGCTGCAACTACCAAATAGATTGGCTTTAGGTACCGAGTATATTTGGTTAAGATTACTGAGTAACACTGCTGCAAGTACCGAGTAAGGTGGCTGTAGATAGCGAGTAAACCAGTTGTAGTAACCGAACAAACTGGTTGTAAATACCGAGTAACACTGATGTTATGTACCGAGTAAGTCGGCTATAATTAACTAAGGCGATGGATTGCCGTGATTGAATACATATCTCAGGCTACTGAGTAAAATTGGCTAAATGTAACCAATTTTCTCTGCTGTTACTAATGAAGCTATCTATGTTATTAGTAACGAAGTATTTTTAACCGTTTATAACGGTTAATATTAAACAAAAAATAATAACAAACTTGACTTATTTGTTTTTAGCAACTAACTTTGCAGGTGCTATAATAACAAACATGATGGGTTATTTTCAACAGTATTTTATTTAAATTTAACCCTCACGTTTTTTCAGTGTATACTTTGGAAAACTTTGTACATTCTCACATATCATAAGGGGCTAGTCAGCCAGTCAGAAAGCGTGCGTGGAGCCGAAGCCTAGAGATTCTACAATAACAAGTTTTGTGGCAAAGTATGATATGGACACCAAACTGTATAAAATTATATAGGTAGGTACATAATTAAATTATTGAATTTTTTACGCAGTTTTATGATTTTTTTTCTTTATGAACCTTCTGACAAAATAAACAAAAAAGAATGAGCCAAATCGGTTCAGATGTTCTTTGCGCTTAGCAAAACATTCAGCGATTCATTTTTATAGTATAGAAGATTATTCAAGGAAAAAAGAGTCTCTAAAAAATTGCAGGCTTACGCAGAAAAGTCACATTTTTCAGCAAAATACGATTAAAAACAAAAGAATGGAGGTTTTATTTTTATTTAAAAACCATGAGGGTTGAATTCTCACCTCAACTTTGAACTCGCTGATATCTCATCAGTCATGTCTCATCCGTCTTTGTGGGTGACCTAGAAACGCGAGAACTAGATTTTTTTTTTACTTTCAAAGGATGTTGTTAAAAAACTACCTATTGCCCGTGACTATTTTTTTTATTTGTAACTTAAAACTTTGTCCGCTTTGGGTTATATTTTCCCAAAAAAACGGCAGGACCGATTTCGCTAATCCTTATTTTGTAGTGTTTTGCGATACGGCCCTACCGTGACATTTGTTTTTCTTTTCTTATAGCTTTAAGCCTTTTAGCACAGCGTTTAGCCCGATTCATCGATTGCCTTTAGCTGTGCGTTGGTATATTAGAATTTTTATCTTAATTTAACTGATTTAAAAAAAGAAAAAGATTACTTGTTTGTGGTTTTTACATAGTATGTGCTCTTCTTTTGTTGTTTTTGGCGTGATAACGTTTTATAAGTTGACTAGCGACCCGCCCCGGCTTCGCACGGCTATATTATGCATGTATTATACATATAAACTTTCCTCTTGAATCACTTTATCTATTAAAAAAACCGCATCAAAATCCGTTGCGTAGTTTTAAAGATTTAAGCATACATAGGGATATGACGTTTATGATTGGTTTACTCTATAACTTTAATAAATGATTTTTGTGTAAAAATCTAAATTTTATTCTAAGTCCCTGTGGCGACATTATGAGAAAGAGACATTTTGCGACTAGGAGACATTTTGCGAAGTAGACATTCTGCGACTAAGCCCATAAAACATAACAAATTTTAAGTACGGCGGGCTACTGATGTTTAGCTGATTTGTAACTACAAACAACTAAAAACTATTTATTAAAATCATTAATTACAATAAATTAAAAATAACAAAAACTAATAAAAATAAAACGTAAAAATTTCCAAAAATAAAGTTAAAGTCAAGTCGGTCACACTAATATCTAGAAACTAGAAAAACTAAAACCTATTAGAAGCTATTATCTTTGATTTGCCATACTATGTTTGTTTCCAAGAATTCATCTCTATCGGCAACACTATCGATTGGTATAAAAATATAGGTGATAATTTTTTCAAAATCAAATTGTTGGATTCCTGGCTAAGGTGAAAACTTTTTCAAAAATCTAATTGACCGAACGAGCGAAGCGAGAGAGGTCTAGTGTTGAGAAGGGTCGGTCGCTCGTATGTTTGTATGTTTGTATGTTTGTATGTTTGTTCGACGATAACTTGAGTACCGTTGCTCTGATCTTCATGATTTTTGGTATACAAGTAGTTGAGGTCCATAGAATTTTTAAGTTCGAACATGAGCAGGATCGGTCAGGGGGTTACGGAGATAGGGGTCCAAAAGGGGATCTACCTATATGGCACACAAACTATACTGCAAATATACCCGAGTGGGGTATCAAATGAAAGGGCGTAACTTCGGTGACAATAATATGGTACCATGGAACTGATCTGATGATAGAGCTGGAGGGAATCTGCAGGAATTATCTCATTATCCATACCTTATAGTTCATTCATTCAAACTACTCGTCAAGAATCGCCTCGACGAGTAGTTTGTCTTTCAATGGTAACCAGGGTCTGATGATGGAACTGGAAGGTGGTCATAGGAACTTCGCAATGAAACGACACAACCCCATCGAGTTTGGGCTCGTTAGAATCGTCTTGACAAGTAGTTTGTCTTTCAATGGTGACCAGGGTCTGATGATGGAACTGGAAGGTTGGCATAGGAACTTCGCAATGAAACGACACAACCTCATCGAGTTTGGGCTCGTTAGAATCGTCTTGACGAGTAGTTTGTCTTCCAATGGTGACCAGGGTCTGATGATGGAACTGGAAGGTGGTCATAGGAACTTCGCAATGAAACGACACAACCCCATCAAGTTGGGGCTCGTTAGAATCGCCTTGACGGGTAGTTTGTCTTTCAATGGTAACCAGGGTCTGATGATGGAACTGGAAGGTGGTCATAGGAACTTCGCAATGAAACGACACAACCCCATCGAGTTTGGGCTCGTTAGAATCGTCTTGACAAGTAGTTTGTCTTTCAATGGTGACCAGGGTCTGATGATGGAACTGGAAGGTTGGCATAGGAACTTCGCAATGAAACGACACAACCTCATCGAGTTTGGGCTCGTTAGAATCGTCTTGACGAGTAGTTTGTCTTCCAATGGTGACCAGGGTCTGATGATGGAACTGGAAGGTGGTCATAGGAACTTCGCAATGAAACGACACAACCCCATCAAGTTGGGGCTCGTTAGAATCGCCTTGACGGGTAGTTTGTCTTTCAATGGTAACCAGGGTCTGATGATGGAACTGGAAGGTGGTCATAGGAACTTCGCAATGAAACGACACAACCTCATCGAGTTTGGGCTCGTTAGAATCGTCTTGACGAGTAGTTTGTCTTTCAATGGTGACCAGGGTCTGATAATGGAACTGGAAGGTTGTCATAGGAACTTCGCAATGAAACGACACAACCTCATCGAGTTTGGGCTCGTTAGAATCGTCTTGACGAGTAGTTTGTCTTCCAATGGTGACCAGGGTCTGATGATGGAACTGGAAGGTGGTCATAGGAACTTCGCAATGAAACGACACAACCCCATCGAGTTTGGGCTCGTTAGAATCGCCTTGACGGGTAGTTTGTCTTTCAATGGTAACCAGGGTCTGATGATGGAACTGGAAGGTGGTCATAGGAACTTCGCAATGAAACGACACAACCTCATCGAGTTTGGGCTCGTTAGAATCGTCTTGACGAGTAGTTTGTCTTTCAATGGTGACCAGGGTCTGATGATGGAACTGGAAGGTTGTCATAGGAACTTCGCAATGAAACGACACAACCTCATCGAGTTTGGGCTCGTTAGAATCGTCTTGACGAGTAGTTTGTCTTTCAATGGTGACCAGGGTCTAATGATGGAACTGGAAGGTGGTCATAGGAACTCCGCAATGAAACGACACAACCCCATCGAGTTTGGGCTCGTTAGAATCGCCTTGACGGGTAGTTTGTCTTTTAATGGTAACCAGGGTCTGATAATAGAACTGGAAGGTGGTCATAGGAAATTCGCAATGAAACGGCACAACCTCATCGAGTTTAGGCTCGTTAGAATCGTCTTGACGAGTAGTTTGTCTTTCAATAGTAACCAGGGTCTGATCTAACATATTTCGTTATCAAAGACCAAAAAGTATAAAATAAATTAATACAGTAAAAAACTAAAAAAAACACGCTTTAATAAAAAAAGTCCAACTAAAAAATAGAAAATAAATAAATCTAATAAATTTGGAGAATATTGTACTTAAATAGTAAGCGTGTTACATTGTGATTGCAAAAGAAAAATAATAGCATCACAAATTCACAATGTAACACGCTTACTATTTACAATATTCTTAATCCAAATATATTTAAATTTTATAGAAATTTATTACTTTGCCCCAAATCGTCCGAACTCTCTTTGCTTCATTTCCTATAATTATTTATTTCATAATCATGGGCTGTTTTACAATAATAGTGATGGATAGTATTAAATAGTAGGAATGTTCGGTTCTAGCCGATCTAGAGACTCTGATAATTATAAAATTTGTGACTAATTTTTTTATAATTTTTATTGACTTGTTATATTTTAGTTTAGGGACTTATTACAGGACATATTGGTCTCAAACTTCTCTAATATATTCTCGTTCTCGACCTTGTCTTCTCGTTTCCTCTTACGTAACATTATGATAAGTAGATACATAAGGAAGGAAGGAAAGGAATTACTATCTTCTGGATATTATGTTGGACACATTAAAAATGTCTTGAGTAAAAATAAAGAGTCAACGGATGTCCAGGGTGTGATGATTGACCTATGCTAATTAGAACTTAACAACAACAAATTAACAACAACAACAAGTTATGCCTATCGTGTTTGGATTCTCTAAATCATCCAATGTCAGATAATAGCGATACTAGGCACCTATCATTCAAATAAGATAGACCTGTCGTATTTGGAGTCTTTCGTCGTTATATTATACATTTTAGTACTTTACGCTGAAATATAATAAACGCTGAAAAAAACTCGTGAGGTCTCAGTTCGGGGCGAACTACTAGTTATGCAGTTTTAGTTTTTATCAAAACGGGGCACGCAACTCTTTTAGCATTTTTAGCTATCTCTTATAGTTTAAGATATAGCCCTTATAGCCTATGAAAAAAATTCACCCTGTATATCCCTCAGAGTCAGACCAGTTAATAGAAGAAAAAAAAATATGCCAGGACAAAATAAATATTATTGCATTGACTTGGCGTTTATGCCAACAAAACAATAAAACTTTTAAGGATTTTGTTTGCACGGCTCTTTACTCTGATTGGCTACCTACGATTTGAAAACAATAGAGCAAACTCAACCTTTTTAGCAGTTAAAAAATTTTGATTAAGATTTGTATTAGGTATGATCTTAGTATTAAAGTATTAGTAAACTTAATTCTTTTTTCCCTGACTGTACCAAAAGTTATGTTTTGGTATTCGTTAGTAATAGAAAAAACACAACGATGCTAAACAAATACCATTGGTATTACTTTTTGGTATTAGAAAGGAATAGATAAAAAAACTATTCATTAAAATGTCAATTTTATTCAGCTTTGTACTCATGTCAACGAATAAATCTAGACCCAACGAATGTTCCGTGTCCCTTAAGATTTCTAAACCTACTTTTATTCATCCAAACTGAATTACGCACAGACAATATAGAACTTTAATACGAAGGTGTTAGAACTCGTTTTCGGTATTCGCGTGCTGCGAACGTCTGACGGCAGATTTTTTCTTTTAAATGATGATGTAAAGTTATGAATTTATGCGAGTCCCTGGCCGAGCGTAGCAATTTTCTTGTTAAAGTGTTTGCTTGAGCTTTCAGAGGTCTAGGGGTTCGGTAAAAATAACTGGTTTGCTCGTATTCATCGATTACAGACTCAATTTTTCGTGTGTTAATGGTTTATTTTGCCTGTAGGCATCGTCTAAGATTGAGTTTCATCTTGGTTTCACTGCATGATAGAATCAAAACTCTATTTTTTTAGAATCAAAACTCTATTTTTTTAGAATCAAAACTCTATTTTAACCGACTTCAGAAAAGGAGGAGGTTTTCAATTCGTCGCGTATTTTTTTTTAGTAAATCTGTCAGAAAATTATTAACTAAGGTTGATTTATAAATTGCACTGCAAAAAATTAATTAAAAATTAATAGAACATGATTTTCCAACTATTAAAGTGGCAAACTGAATAAATGAATCACCCTTATTGGAATAGAATTTATTTCAGATTACCTGTTAAAATTAAATTAAATCATCCTCGTAAAGTTATTTAAATGGAATTTAATATTTAAGTAACCTATTAAATGCATTTAGCTAGAATTTAGATAAATTTGTTGAAGCACAATTTCAAGCAACCCTAAATTTAGGTTTAATAAAATTGATTAATTAATCGACTTAAAAAAAAATGTTTCCTTACCATAGAAACGCATGTTCGTGAGACGAACTTGCGATTTCTATGTTCCTTATAGAAAATTTAAACATGGGTATAGGTAAATGCTTTGTTCTGACTGACTGACGGATCAACGCACAGCCTAAACCGCTGATCGTAGAGACCTGAAACTTGGAGGGTGTGTTCTTTGTATGACGCAGGCATCCGATAAGACGATAAGAAAGATTTATGGCAAAGTTTGTATGGAACAACGTGATTCCTTGGTCCATTTTCGACATTTAAGCGGACGAAGTCGCGGGCAAAAGCTAGTACAAATTAACGAGCTACATGGTAGGCGGAGTGGGAGGTGTTAGGTTTTATTTTCGTTACGGGATTTCTTGATTCGGTCATCGCGCTCAAAGTCTACGATACAAGCTATGCAATAGCTTAAAAATTGAACGCGACCCTACAAAAAGGGCATGAAACGTAAAGCTCGTGCCAATTAGCATGGAAAGTGAGTGAAAGAAAATAATCCGTTTCACTGTCTACTCTACTGGTAGGTACCTAAATTCAAGCAATCGCAATGAATAGATCCAATTTGTCACTGAATCGACAGTTGCAAAAGTGCAATTCCACTGACGTTTGTGACTGTACCTTTTAGACCGAGAGGTCACTGCTGTAAGTGATGTAGATAAGTTTATTTTTAGTTGTTATTTATTCATTTGCGAAATTACAGCACAGTTCTTTAAAAAAATGTCCTTGTATTTTTCTTGAAAAGCATGCACGTACGAGGCATTACACAATTACTTACAATAAAATTACATGAAATTAAATTGAACTGTGTTTTTACAATTTTATTATAAAATAAAATAAACAAGGAGATCATTTATTATCATTTAACAAAATCTGAGGACATGATTTTAACTGCTCATGTTTAAAACCTTACCTTACCTCATTTGTAAGTAATTCTAACTTTATTGTACAGAAATAAACTTTCCTGAGGGTTTTTGGTTTCTCCCGATTGGAAGGCGCATTTCGGAAGCACACATCCTAAGAATAGATTTTAAATCTTTAAATGATTTTAAACAATACTTTTATTTGAGTCTTGACTCACCAAGGTGTTTTTAGCAAACAACCCTAATTTTGTCAAATGAGAAGAGAAACAAAAATAATTTCAAATTTTCTTTTTAGTTTTCGTTACAATGAAGTGTTTAGCCCAATAGCTACGGCTCCTTTCAGCATTTTTTATTTACACCTACCTCAAGGATTGCCTGATGAAAAGGGAAGAAAAACAAAAAAAAATTTAAACTTTTGTGTTTTCTGTTACAATCAAGCTCCGTAGCTTTATGGCTCCTTTCAGCATTATTTTCTACGATTTTTTTAGGTACACTTCAAGAACTGTCACTTTGTCATTAAAAAAACCTTTATTAAGTAAGTAATTCCCAAAATATATTTTTTAGAGTCACCTCTTGGTCTACTAGTGTAGGGGTAGATTTAACCACAGGAACCTTTAGGTACCATACTCATTAACTTCGTCTTTTGTTTGATCGGCGTTTTGTTTACATTAATTATGTTTTTTTCTGTGGCTATTTCCAACCCCTTTTTGTTCTAAAACAGTTTTAATAGAGGGCGCTGTGTATAATATCGTTGATTAAGCCAGTCAAAGTTTCATGCTCTTCCAACGAGCAATTTTTTATAATTCGGAAAAAAAGATTCGTTAAAATAAATAATATGTTTACAAATTTTGGTATAGTCAAGTCAGGTGACTTATACAGTGGTGGTCATATAATTAAGAACGATTTGAAGTTCTAGAAGTTTTTTATTTAAATCGTCTCATACACAGAAATCTGTACCTTCTGAGAAGCAACTAGTTATGTTATAAAATAGCCACATGAATAGAGCAACGTAGCTTATGAATAAAGAATAAAATCGCTAACTATTTTTTACACATTTTATATATTTGACTAAAGTAACACATTCAAATAGTACTGAAGCTGGACAAATAATTAAGAACGATTTATTAAACTGCCCGGAAATTGTTTAGTATGACACTTACATTTAAAAAATCACAATAATATGTAGTGAGGAAAATTTTAAAAGAAATTTAATACATTTTTAACTAAAATTAATAGTCAATAGCATATCCACGGCTTTTAATTACTGCTTTACACCAGCGAGGCATTGACTCTATTAATTTTTGACATTTCGCAAGAGAAATAGAGTTCCATTCTTCTAAAAAAACGTCGTACAGCTCTCTTAAATTTCCACACTTTGTATTTGAAACCTTTTTCTTTACTTCGTACCACAGATTCTCTATTGGGTTTAGATCTGGGCTGTTAGCTGGCCAGTCTAAGACAGAAACTGATTGCGCTGTAAGGAATTCCTTAACGGTGCGTGCAGTGTGCTTTGGATCATTGTCATGCTGTAATGTCCAAATAACCGGTAGAACGTCTTCAGCATAAGGTAACATTGTTTCTTCCAGTATATTTTTGTATTGGAACTGATCCATGTTACCTTCTATCAACTTTACAGGTCCCACACCATGTCCAGAAAAGCACCCCCAAATTTTCACATTTCCACCACCGTGCTTTAATGTAATTTTCGTGTACTTAGGGTCAAATGCTGTATTCGGGGGACGTCGTACATATCGTTTTCCATCAGAACATACTCTATTTATTTTCGTCTCGTCAGAAAAAAGTACATTTTTCCACTGTCGCACAGTCCAGTTTTCATACTTTCTCGCAAATGCAAGCCGGGCTTGCCTGTGGCAAAGTTTCAACATGGGTACCTTTCTTGCCATCCTACCGTGCAATTTTTCTTCTACCAAACGTCTTCGAATAGTGCGTGCTGAGATTGCTGAAGGGTTGTTTTCACCAAAATATTCTTTTCTCAGCTCATTAGACCCTTTAAAAGGATTTTGTTTTGCCATACGAACGATGTTTCGGTCATCTCGAGGAGTCGTTTTTCTCTGTTTAGGTACACGTGGAACATTCGAAGTAGTTTGATACGTAGCATAATGCTTTACAGCATGGAAAACCATCGTTTTTCAACATTGAAAATGGTCGGCTATCTTTTTATAAGACCAATTCTTCCGGCGAAGTTTTATTATTACTTCCCTTGTAGATTTATCACAACTTTTATTTTTTCCCATTGTTTTTTCATAAGAAGCAAGGTTTTTTCATAAGAAGAAAGACTTTTAATCTTTCCAGCACTACATGGCGCCAAAATTATACAAACAGTAACAAATCGACTGAGTGTTCTCTATTTAAATTTGAACAAAGGTATACACTATTTAGCGTTCTTAATTACGTGACCAGCCAATAAATAGGAATACTATGTTTAGAAGTAGTGTAAAATGTTTGTCTATTTATTTTTAAGCTAATCATGTGTATCAATAAATACAGTGGTATTATGGAAAAGTTTTACGATACCGAGAGAAATAAAAAAAAATACATGCAATTAGTTTTGCGTCCTATTTTGAAAAAATCTTCCTTTTATATCAGCGTTCTTAATTATATGACCACCAGACGATGTACATTGATGGTTCATACTATCCTACTCATAATACAAATGTGAAAAAGTGTGTGTTAGTATGTATGTATACATAAAAATCTCATATATAATATCGCTTATCTGGGCTTGTTTTATGGTGACGAGTGACGAATAGAAGACTTAAATGGAAACAAAATAAAGTAAAAAAAAACGACATTTTTCATCGTTTTCACGTTATCACGTAAAATTATCGTCCAGAAACTGACTTTACAGACTACCATTTTTTGTTATATTAGGAAGGTATATTATATACTATCTATCTACAATAATTTCATGTAGGTTTTCGAACTTTCGATTTAAATAAATAAATATTGCAGTACATTTCACACATCGCCATCCAGCCCCAAGCTAAGTAACTAGACTAGTGTTATGGGTGCTAGACAACTGATATTAGTACCTAGTATAATACTACTAAAATATAGTATTTTTTTTGGAAATATATGCTTATAATACTTACATAGAAACGACAAGACCCCAGACAAATATCTCAGCATAAATACTTGTCTGAGGCGGGAATCGAACCCGCAACCCTGTATTTGGCAGTCCGGCATGGTGACCATTGTTTGATCCACTTTCCGGTAACCAATTGCCATTGAACAATTGGTTACCGGGAAGTGGATCAAAATTAAGTTGCAAGAATCAAACATACATACATTCATTGCAAGTTGAATAAAAGCTTTTAAAAAAGAAAAGGTGTATGTGATATAGTAGTATGACTGTATTTTGAAGCATTTTATTTTATTTGCCAGATACTCTACTTATTTTATAATAATTAAAGACTATTATTTTTAAATAGCAACACAGTAGCTGGGACTTCCCCTGTTATTGAAATTATTTAGTTCACTTATCGCTTTCAATTCTGTAAAGTGTTGTATGGTTCCGTACTTAATTAAAATTAAATTTATTTTAAAAGATGTTCTTTGTTTTTATTTTAAGGAGCTCGATATTTCGATACTGTTCCAAGCATCATAATAAAAACAAATAATAATAAAATAATAATAAAAAATTGCCCGTTATTAATTTGATGTAAAAAAACATGGTAAAGTTTAAAGTCATAATTAGAATTCCTTGACTATTTTCAACGCAAGAATTTAAAAAAAAAAGTTAGTTTGACGGTCTGAAAAGTAGAGTATGCACCTCGGGATAAAGCATGTCTTCGTCTTGGGCTGCTTGAACCCCTCGCTTCACTCAGGACTCTACTTAACTCCCTCGCTTTGCTCAAAAGTTAACTTTAAACTTCCTCGCCGCGCTCGGGAGTTAACCCGAGAGACCCTCGTTACACAATATGCCACCCACAACATAAGGCATTGCTATAAGCCCTTAATGCATAATCTACTATTTTGTCTGACCTTGACAGTTTTTCCTTTTGTGAGCACGTGGCAGCACACGAGTACTTGTTTAGTTACTAAGGAACCCTAAAGTGTCCATCCGGTAGATTAAATTGCAACAATGTATCTATTTATTGGTGTCTAATGATAAGCAAATTATTTATACCTACTTAAAAGTAGGTATTAATAACAAGTAAACCGGTATCAGTTTTTGACGTGACAACGTTTTATAAATTGGTTTGCCGGGTGACACTTCAAGAAACTGCGTTACGCTCCGCTGACGTTATGCGCTCACAATGAGAGCGAGTGAGAGGCACGCGGCCATGGTTAGCCCGCCTAAGAGCGAGAGAGACAGACATAAAAAGTGAAAGGCACGCGTCCCTTCCACTCGAGCACAGTTGTTGTCACGTAAAACTTTCGCCCGTATACCGACTTTACAGGCAACCAGTTTTTTTCTTACAAAAACCTCACTTTGAGGGTATTTTGTGCTACTTTAAGGGTATTATTTGCAATCGAAATGCAATCGGAATGATATTGAAATATAATTCAAACAATGTTATTTACGAGAAATGGCCTTCAGGACCCTGTAGTGCCTGGGACTTGTTTTAGATGAAGTAGATTTGCCCAGCACCTATCCACTCTCTCAGCTTAGCCGACCATACCCAGAGGACTCGTCAATACGTTACAGCTAACTAAGCTGGTTTCATCATGTTTTTTTTTTCTTCACCGTAAAAGCAATGTTAATTATTAACGCATATACATTTTCAGTATAAGAAATCTATTGGTGCATGGCCAAGATTCGAACCCACAACCTATGGAGTGAAAGTATTAACCACTAGTCCAATTAAGCTCTGTTTTAGATCAGAGGGGCCTTAGTCTGCTAACACAATTGTGTTTCAATAGGTATTAATACGTCCATGGTTTCAATAGAATGTCGATAGAATCGTAATAGACATTTTATGTCAAAAATATGACAATAAGTACATGTCAAATTGGTAATCTCATAATGTTAACTATTCTATCGAAACACCACTGATGCACTACTGATTCACTTTGGTATTCTGCTCTAAAATCTTGGCTCAATGGAATCTCGATAGTTGTCAAAACGGTATATCGCTTAGCAATTTATACCATGTTGCTAGGCAACACTAGCGACGCATCTGTAACCATACCATTGAAACTCCATAGCGATTGTATTGCGATGTTATGAATACTTTAGCAGAATACCAAATTAAGTCACAATCTCGATATAATGACAATGGTAAATCCATTAATGCAAAATAGCAGAATTAGGCCCCGCGGATCTCTTGACATATGGATGTCATAAGAAATGGGTGTTTTGGCATACAGATGCTACGAGAAACGGGTCTTTTAGCGTACGGTAATTTAAAGAATTTGTTATTTTCGAACGGATGTTTTGGGAATCGGATAGCACTTTCCGAAAGGACTAAAAAGAAACAAAATCAATATCGGTTCATCCGTTCTACGATGCAATAGACAGACACACACACATACACGTCAAACTTATAAATCCCGTCGTTTTAGTGTCGGGGGTCAAAAACTACAAGAGTTACAAATCTGAAACTTCGCAAGACGGTTCTTTTTAGGACGGATGGAAGCACTAAAGCTGGGAACATTTATACATTTACTAGCGACCCGCTCCGGCTTCGCACGGCTATATTATGCATGTATAATAAATATAAACCTTCCTCTTGAATCACTCTATCCAATAAAAAAACCGCATCAAAATCCGTTGCGTAGTTTTGAAGATCTAAGCATACAAAGGGAAATATGGACATATAGGGACGGCGAAAAGTGACTTTATTTTATACTATGTAGTGATTAAACAGCCGCGACTATACAGGCATCTGTGTAATGTAAATGTATGTAACTATGCACACTATCGGATGTAAGTCGCGGACGTAACCTTGGGCTGCCCTTGAGCGTTCGGACGTCCGTGGACGTCCTAGAGCTATCTGGGCCGCTGGATGCTAAACGACCGTGCACACTTATCAGTCGCGGCTTTCAAAACAATGTGTCCCCAGATTAAGAAAGGATTTTAAGAAATTCGACAGGATTTTAAGAATAAAGGAGTAAAAAGAGCCGATTTTGTTTTTCTTAGTAACTATAAATCATTTTGTATTTCCAAAAAAATCAATATCAATTTTAAAGAGACTTTAACGTGGATAAAACCGGCGGCAGCTCGTTATTATTAACCCCTTTTTAACTTATCGCAAAAAAATATGATGACGTATAATTGTGCAAAAATAAAGAAAAACCTTTATGAAACCATTTTGAACTCTTACCTTTACAGATAAGATTTAAATTTTGTGAGCAATAAAACATACATATTTTCTAATGAATACGGCTTACCTCAACTAATATTATAAATGCGAAAGTTTGTATGTACGTATGTTTAATAACACAAATTACTAAGGTCCTGTTTGAGTTGAAGTTTAAAAGACTCGCTGTTGCCCACGACTTCATACGCGTGGTAGTTTTGTTTTATATACTAAAACCTTCCCCGAGAACCACTGTATCCATGAAAAGAGCATGAAAATAATTTGAAGTGGTTTTTGAGTGTATAGCGAACATACAGGCAGACAGAAACGGAAGAGGACTTTGTAGGGATAGAGTCATCGCGCGGCGCGTATGCGTGGGAATAGGAAAGGGGGTTTCAGGTCCTACTTCACCTTCCCTCTAGTCGGAGGCCGTCTGACGCTGCACTTTCCGGTACTAAGGACAGCATTCAAATCGTACTCAAAAATGAAGGTGCCGGCCAGTAAAAAAAAAAAAAGGACATATTACACATCGCCATCCAGCCCCAAGCTAAGCAACTTAATGCTTGTGTTATGGGTGCCAGATAACGGATAAACTACTTATATACTTTTTTTTTGTTGTAAATATATACATATACATATTATACATATAGGAAACACCCAGAACCAGAAACAAGAATTTATGGTCAGCATAAATACTTGTTCCCGGCGGGAATCGAACCCGCAACCTTCTGCGTCGCAGTCGGGTATTCGCCCGACGCGCCACAGAGGTCGTCAAAAAATGTTTCTATTTTGTAGAGAATAACATTTTAAACAATGTTTACTAAAAAAGAGCTACGATCAACCATCGTTGAGTTATTTCACATTATATGTAATACTAGTTGCGCTCCGCGGGTTTACCCGCGTAAGTCCCGATCCCGTGGGAATTTTGGGTTAAAAAGTAGCCTATGTGTTAATCCAGATTTCTAGCTATCTAGATACCGAGTTTCATCGCAATCGGTCCAATAGTTTTTGCGTGAAGGAGTAACAAACATACAAACACACACACACACACACACAAACTTTCACATTTATAATATTAGTAGGAGTAGGATAATAAAAACAGACAAAGCTTATCCATTTACTACTTATTTTATATTTTTTCTGTAGTAATATCTTAAAAGTGGTCAAACGGATCGTTTATTGGTCGTGGTCCGACTGCCGGAGTTCTATCAATCGAACCACGGGCAAATCAAACTGTCCGTGGTTCTATCAATCGAACCACGGGCAAATCAAACTGTCCGTAGTTCTATCAAACGAACCATCGATCGTTATAATAATATCCAATTGTATTATATTTTACTGGAAGAGTAGGATCAAGATAATTATTTTTAACCACTTTTCATTATTTAGTAAACTTGAATAGAATTTCCAAAGAAAACAAAAGACGATCAAAAAATAAACAAAAGACGGTCGTAACGGAAACAAACGACGATCGAAAAAAAAAACAAATGAAGATCAGAAAACAAATGAATTTTGACGGATCTCTAAAAATGCATTTTTTTGGGTTTTCAATGTAAAATAACTCAAAGATGGTTGATTGTAGCTCTTTGTTGCCTTAGTAAACATTGTTTAAAATGTTATTCTCTACAAGTTTGAAACATTTTTTATTACTGGCTGGTATTTTTTTTATGGGTATTTTTTGTTAGAAACATAAATGATCTCCTTTCGTACTTATGTGGCTAAAACCACGGGAAGCAGTGTGTAAAAAATCCCTATTACGGCGTTAGTTGGCTTTAAAGGTATTGACGAGTTTTTTTTCTAGTCGACTAAGCTGAAAGGGCGATATAGGCTGTGGGCCAACGTACTAGTATAAGCCAGCCATCTAGTACAAGTCCTCATATTATAGAAGTATAGATTAAAGTTGCTATATAAAGCATCTATATTAAACTAGCGACCCGCTCCGGCTTCGCACGGCTATATTATGCATGTATTATACATATACATAAACCTTCCTCTTGAATCACTCTATCTATTAAAAAAACCGCATCAAAATCCGTTGCGAAGATTCAAAGATCTAAGTATACAAAGGGACATAGGGATATAGGGACGGCGAAAAGTGACTTTATTTTATACTATGTAGTGATAGTGATACTAGCTGCGCCCTAAGGTTTCACTCGCGTAATTCCCGATCCTGTGGGAATATCGGCATAAAAAGTAGCCTATGTGTTAATCTAGGTCTCCAGCTATCTAGATACCGAGTTTCATCGCAATGGGTCCAGTAGTTTTTGCGTGAAGGAGTACAAACTTACATACACACACATAAACTTTCACATTTATAATATTAGTAGGATAGGATAGTAGGATAGGATAGTAGGATAGGGTAGTAGGATACGATAGTAGGATAGGATTAGTAGGGTCGGATAAAGGCCAATAATATTATTACTTTTTACCCAAATTTCCCACGGGAAGTGCTTAGGTATATAGATAAAACCGCGGGGTATAGCTAGTATAATATATTTTTCGTCGAATAAGCAAATAAAAGCAGGAAAGTCGGGCGGCAAACATGTTGATAATTGTAATCTACCCACCTTTGTTAGCATTCGCTGAGTGAGCTCTAAAAGGGTTGCTACTGTTGCCAGCACGAATTTAGAGAACCCTTATTTTTTTAATTGGGTTATTATTTTATACAATACTAGCGACCCGCCCCGGCTTCGCACGGCTGTATTATGCATGTATTATATCTAAAAACCTTCCTCTATAATCACACTATCTATGAAAAAAACCGCATCAAAATCCGTTGCGTAGTTTTAAAGATCTAAACATACATAGGGACATAGGGACGGCGAAAAGTGACTTTATTTAATACTATGTAGTGATGATAGTGATAGTGACTAGCAGCACTTCGTGGTTTCACCCGCGTAACTCCCGATCCCGTGGGAATATCGGGATAAAAGGTAGCCTATGTTATTGTTAATGAATTATTGTATCGTCATACCAGGTTTCATCTAAATTGGTCCAGTAGTTTCAGCGTCAACAAACATATAAACTAACAAAAAAATATTTTCTTTTTATAATATTAGTGTAGATAAAAAAGAAAAAGTCTAGTTAGAGACTTATAAACCACAGGATTTACAAGTCTAACTTCCCATGGAGGTTCCTTTTATACTGCTCCAAAACCGTTCGCACTTTGCTCGAGTACAGTTTACAAGTGAGTGGTGTATTGCAAGATGAACTACCTACAAAACAATGCAACGATGAGGCGGCAGCTACTCAACTCGACTAATTCGACTGGTGCTACTCGCCACTCGCCTAATAAAAATAGAATAAAATGGATCGACTCGACTAAATTACTTACTAACCTCCTCGACTAAATTTTTGATTTTCAGACACGTTTAGCTACTAAATTACTCGCTACTCGACTAAAATACTAGCTTAAGGGGGGTCCAAACGCCAACGACCTTGGTACACAGCCTACTAAATAGTTACTACTGGCACCGGTCGCCTTCGTTGGTGAAAATTTTTGATTGTTACGAAAGTGTTTTGTTTTTCTCAAAAGTGCTAAAATGAAATTGTAGGTGAGTTTTTTACTTACTTTTTAGTGTAATTATTTGGCCAAAAATTTCTCATAGTTTTAAATCTATCCTAAAATCAAGAATTAAAACTAGTCTAGCTTTGAAACGACAAAGAATTTTCGCCTCGAAATTACCCCAAAATATCGATAAAAATTTCACCTACAATTCCATCTTAGCACTTTTGAGAAAAACAAAACCCATTTGTTACTGTGAGAGATCGAGTTTATGTCACTTTCTCTCTCATCTCTCTGTCTCTCTCTCTCTCTTACGCCGGCCATTGTCGAGTATAGCACGTTACGTTTTGCTGTGGTATTTTAATTAATAAACCCCGTTAAAATTCAACTCAGTGCATTTTCTTCCAACCACCTAAATAAGAACCCTAAGATACAACAAATTGGCGACGAGAAACAGTGGTTGAACGAATATAACATCCATTTCCATAAAAAAACTAATTGGAAAAATTCCAAGGAATCCGAAGTGAAGTGAGCCGAGCGGGTGCATTGCTAGATTGCATGCGCGCCATTTTATCGAACGAGTTCGACAATCTGTCAAGATGGCAGCACCAACGCGCGTACTTCATAGTTGTTATTGACATGGTCAATAATTTTTTTTTGATGTCAATGAAAACAAAATTAAATGAATTTTCTAATAGAATTTGAAGAAAGAATAAGATTAAAACAAACAAAGTGGATACAAACCTTAAAGAAAGACGACTTAATAAGTATTTTTAACGAGTGTGAGATCGAATTCCAAGAAGGAAACATCGATCAGTTACGACGGGCCCTGCGAGAAAGTGTAACTAGCGGACAGTTATCAGAAATATTGTTACAGAAAAAGCCGGCAGTGGCGACTAGCGAGCAGGTATCGGAAACATTGTTACAAAATAATAAGCCGGTGAAAATGACAAGTAACTATAACATCGACAGTTTCAATGGCAATAACTGGGAACAATTCGAACAACAATTAGATTGTCTCATACTTTTAAACGACATTCCGGCGGAAAAACACACACCGTTATTGCTAACAAAGATAACCTCCAAAGTTTTTGAAAACTTAATCCATCTTTGTTCACCCAACAAACCAGCAACAAAGACTTACAATCAATTAATAGAGTTATTAAGGAATCGATATACAGAAAAAACCTCCACACCGATAGATCGGTCAGTTTTCCGCAAAAGAAACCAAGGGCCAACAGAAGACATAGAAACTTACGTGTTGGAGCTAAAAAAATTGGCTAACAAGTGCCAATTCAAAGATGTAGACGACCAGGTGAAAGAAAAATTTATTGACGGAGTAACACATTCACAAATAAAGTTTGAATTACTGAAAAATGGAAACCAATCCTTAAATCAACTTGTCACCTTAGCAAGAACCGTAGAAGCAGCTTTGATTCAAGCAGCACCGACTCAAAGTACTCAAGAGATGTTCCAGCTTAGAAAGAAACTTGTACCGAAACAAGCACCCACACAGAATGTCCAGCGGACTAAAAGTTTTACTAGTCAAAAGCAGCAACAATGGAAAAACAGTACGATAAAGTGTTTTGTATGTGGAAAAGAAGGACATACTAGAGCAGAATGCTCGTTACGTAACAAATACTGTTCGGAGTGCGGAATACAGGGACACATTTTCAAAATGTGCCGCAGTCGAC
The DNA here is from genome assembly GCA_907269075.1 of Idaea aversata. Lineage (NCBI taxonomy): Eukaryota > Metazoa > Arthropoda > Insecta > Lepidoptera > Geometridae > Idaea > Idaea aversata. Next base: position 12,201,039 of record OU026101.1, read on the forward strand.
AACAGAGTGCTCATAAATTAGATGCAGAAGAGGACATAAATATGAAAGAAATAGAGGATAGTATAAAAAACTTATTTGTTCAAGAAAATAGTACAGAGGATGAATACAGTATGTATACCAATAGCATAAAAAAAGGTAAGGTTCCACCCCAATTTTTGAATGTGTTAGTGGAGGGACAGACGGTAGAAATGGAGTTAGATACAGGCTCAGAGGTTACAGCTCTGACCCTCAATGATCAAATGGATCTCTTCCCAAACAAAATGATAGAAAAATGCAAGGTAGTGTTCAGAAATTTTGATCAATCAACAACTAAACCAATTGGGATAGTTAAAGGGCTATCAGTGTGTTTAAATCAATTAACAAAAAGCGTAGACATTTACATTGTAAACAATGATCAACCGCGAATTTTGGGAAGAGATTTATTGAATATTTTTGGAATGTGGCCTCTTAAAGTTAATAATGTAACAAGTAAATCTGAAAAACAATGTGACCCAGTAACAAACATTAAAAATAAATTCACTGAGGTATTTTCACCAGGGTGGGGAAATTTTAAAGGTGAGTCAATTACTTTAAAATTAAAAAGTAATGCTCAACCCAAATGCCTACCGGTACGACAGGTTCCTTTTGCCTTAAAGGAAAAAGTTAAAGCGGAAATTAAACGCTTAATTAATGATAACAGGATTGTGCCTGTAAAGCATAGTAATTGGGGAACACCCGTGGTTCCAATATTAAAACCAGACGGCTCGGTACGCTTATGTGGGGACTATAAGGTAACCATAAATAAATACTTAGAAATAGATCATTTTCCAATGCCCCATATTGAGGAAATTTTACAAACATTAAAAGGAGGTGAATACTATTGTGAATTAGACCTAAAGGAGGCGTACCTCCAGGCACCCTTAGATCCTGAATCGCAGGATCTCACAACCATTGTAACTGAGCTGGGCACTTTTAAATTTATGTTCTTACCTTACGGTGTTAGTACGGGACCAGGTTCTTTTCAAAGATTAATGAATAATCACCTAAAAGATATACCTAATGTGATTGTATTTATTGACAATATTTACATGTGTGGCAAATCATATGGTGACATGTGTAAAACATTGGATCAGGTACTAACTAGGTTAAAAGACTTAGAAATTAAATTAAAACCCCAAAAATGTAAATTTTTCCGTAAAGATATAGAAGTTTTTGGTTATAAAATTGATAAGAATGGTGTCCACATCATAAAAGAAAACATTGAGCCACTGTTAAATTTACCACCCCCCGAAAACATTACAATGTTACGGTCTTTTTTAGGTAAAATAAATTATTATTCCAGATTCTTGAAAGATGTGGCCACAGTCCTCGCACCATTATATGATTGTACCAAAAAAGGGAAATTTCACTGGACCCCTGAATGTCAAAATGCATTTCAATTAGTAAAAAAAAAGTTAGTGTCGGCACAAAACTTGTCACATTATGATCCAGGGCTACCACTTATTCTATCGTGTGATGCATCTGCATTTGCAGTGGCAGCGGTCATATCAAACCGTGGCCTGGATGGTGTGATAAGGCCAATAGCATTCGCTAGTAAAAAGTTAAACGATGTAGAAAAGAAATATTGTACCTTAGACAAAGAGGCTTTGGCTATCATTTTTGGAATTACCAAGTTCTATAATTATACATATGGGCGTCAATTTGAGCTTGAAACGGATAACGCCGCTCTAGTTAGAATATTAGGACCAAGTAAAGCTATTCCAAGGATGGCAGCGAAACGCCTCCAGCACTATGCTATTTTTCTGTCTGCATTCAATTATACCATAAAGTACATAAATACGGATAAAAATCCAGCTGACTATCTTTCTAGGGCACCCATCAAAATAATAAACAATAAAAAAGAGGAAAATAATTCAATAGAGCTTAACACTTTTTGTACTAATTATATTGATAACACAGATACAAAAACTATAAATTGGGAAATAATTAAAAAAGAAACCAAAAAGGATAAAATACTGTCAACTTTAATAAGATACAGTTATGATGGTTGGCCAGAAAAGAAGTTAATTAATGATGAAATTAATCCTTATTATATAAGAAGAAATGAAATAACTATAGATAGAGATTGTATTTTATGGGGACATAGAATAGTGATACCTACCTCATTAAGAAAGTGTGTTCTTGAAGAGCTGCATAAAAGCCATTTTGGCAGTACAAGGATGGTGGAGATGGCCAAGGCTTACTTTTGGTGGCCTAATCTTAATAAAGAAATTGAAGAAATAACTTCAGCATGTCAGTCATGCCTAAACTATAGACATACTCCATCAAAAACAAAACTTAAAACATGGCCAGTACCTCCATCACCCTGGTACCGCATCCATGCCGATTTTCTGGGACCATTGTATGGAAAAATGTTTTTAGTAGTAGTCGATAGTTATAGTAAGTGGCCAGAAGTTTTTCAGATGGCTAATATTGGAAGTGGCCTTACCATAATAAAACTTAAAGAATTATTTTTAAGATACGGGTTTCCTCTTCATTTAGTAACGGATAATGGCACTGCATTTACCAGTCATGAATTTAAAAATTATTGTGAAGCCATAGGGATGAAACAAACTTTCACCCCGCCTCACCACCCTGCAACCAATGGAGCTGCAGAACGGTTTGTAGAGACATTCAAGTCAAATATAACCAAAATTGTGGAGAGTGGACAGTCGCTTAACTATGCAATAAACATATTTTTGTCGGACTACCGTTCCACTCCACAAAAATCAACAGGAGTGTCTCCAGCTAAAATGATGTTGGGGAGGGAGCTTCGTAGCAGATTTTCACTGTTAAGGCCAATTCCAATATTTGAGGACTTAATAAAAAAACAAAATATAATTGAAGATTATAATCAGGGACAAAGAACGGTAAATTTCAATATTGGAGATAAGGTGATGACAAGGGATTATAGGAAAGGTAACAAACCCTGGGCTTTAGGTACCATAGTCGAGGAATCTGTTCCTGGAGTAACTTATTACATAGATGTTGATGGTTTAAAATGGAAGCGTCATGTCAACCAGATGCACACCTGTAGTCAGAGTTTGGAACCTTAAATAAGATTGTAGTATGTTAGGTACTTACGTAAAATAAAAGAGTTAAGAGTAGTGTATAATTCAAAATAAGTTTATTTCTTTTAAATAGGATTGTAGTATGTTAGGTACTTAAGTAAACTAAAAGAGTTAAGAGTAGTGTTTATTTTAAAATAAGTTTATTTCTTTTTGTATACCTTAAAATACTAAAGTGGGGAAGACTGTGAGAGATCGAGTTTATGTCACTTTCTCTCTCATCTCTCTGTCTCTCTCTCTCTCTTACGCCGGCCATTGTCGAGTATAGCACGTTACGTTTTGCTGTGGTATTTTAATTAATAAACCCCGTTAAAATTCAACTCAGTGCATTTTCTTCCAACCACCTAAATAAGAACCCTAAGATACAACAGTTACAATCAACAATATTAGTTGTATGCGACGGGAAAATACACGTCGCATACCACTAATATTATCGCGCCAGAAATCTGGCGCGTTGCGTTTGGCAGCATAAGCAGCCTTAATGCGAACTAGGCTTTAAAGAGGTAATAAACACAGGTGAAACCGCGGGACACATTTTATAAAAAATTGAATGTTTGTATGACTTACGGACATTTATACATTGTAGGTATTTTTAAAGATTCCTACCGAATAAGAATAAGCCTTCTTCTCTAAAGTCGGTTAAAAATAGTATTACAAATTCCATGAAACAATAGCGTTAACAATTTTCAATGATAAATTACTTACTGTTCCTGATAATGGTCCCGTTTTCAGGAAGAAGGGGGAGGGAAGGGGGGGTGTTAGAGGGGTAATAATGACGTCAGCCGAAAAGTAATTTCAGCAATGACTTGCGCAGACATTTCACAAAGTCACGTTGACGTTTACTAATTAACTGTTTTGCTTGAATTTTGCCCCCTGGCGGCGATAAGCTGAACTTTACTCGAACAAAGTTTGTTGAGAACGGTTGAATATGAAAAATTCCACTCGATATCAGGCATAAAAGAGACTACATTATTCTAATTGTAACCTGTATTGAAGAGTTTTGTGATGAAAAGGTGGTTCTAGATGCTCAACTCCTGAGGTATGCCCTTGCCAACAAAATAAAATCATCTTAATCGGTTGACCCTTCGTCAAGTAATTAGTAAACATAAAAAACTAGCTGTCCCGGCAAAAGTTGTTTTGCCATATACATACAGGGTTATTGGAAATTATACTAGCAAGCCGTTGAGGGCCATTTCTGTGCACCTTAACAAACAACTTTTGTTCTACGACTTTTGTAAATTCGAAAAACAGCGGATTTTTTAAAACAAAGGTCATTCAGACTAAGAGCAGGTTAACGACCTCTCCGTGTAAGAAACACCTGTTTTTAAGGTAAACCTAACCTCAAAATTTTCGAAAAAATGGTCGAATTTCCAAAAGTCGTAGAACAAAAGTTGTTAGTTAAAGTGCACAGAAGTAGCCATTAACGGCTTGCTAGTATAATTTCCAATAACCCTGTATAAAAAATGTGATAAATGAAGAACCGCTCGACCAATTTAGTGCACACTTCACATGAATTATCTACTAAACAGTCCGAATAAATCTTACATTTGGTTTAGATAGCTGAGCCCGTTCTTGAGTTATAAAATTACAACGAAAAGTGGCATAGATTTTTATAATTATAATAGATAGAAGATAGATATAGCCTCCATACATGGCGTGACGTGATCGTGGAACTAAAAGTTTCAATTCGTCGTCAAAAAATCGTCACCAAATCACCTTTCTCGTGCACATTGCTAAGAAGTGGAACTCTCTGCTAGCGTCGCTGTTCCCTCAAAACTACAACCTTGGAATCTTTAAGACTAGAGTTAAAAGGTACAATCAAAGGTCAAAATTCTCTGCACACCGTAACGTTTACAATCCTGTGCAGCACTATTTGAACATTATAACAATGTAACCTGTGGATCGAACCTACGTCGGTTGGTGTAGCGGGTGGCGGCTTATACCACTCGGCCAACTAAAGACATAATAATCACACTGAGTACTTTTAATTCGAGAATTCATGTTTAGGTATGTGTAACGTCAATAAGAAGAAGGTAGTAAATCCGATACTTGTTTAAAGTATTATTGTAGCAAACTGATAGTGGACTTATGACGCATACTGTACCTTTTGGGCGAGCATGCTACATCCTTGACCTCATTGTCGCTTCCAATCTAAAGATGGTGTCTAATACAAGCCTAATATGGGCAAAAAATCGGTTGACGAACAACGTATTCTGAACGGACTTTTTTACGCCCATCGTCCCCCCTGCACTAGGGACGATGACAAGCGTTAATTAAAATTAGATTAGGGGGTCTCGCGGATCCCCTATGCTTCCCCAGAGGAGATGTTGAGAGCTGAACTGTTAAATTTTTTTTAATCTCATCATATCCCCTAAGTCCAAGAAAAACAAAAGCAAAAGACAATCGAAAATAATACAAAAGACGATCGAAATATTCCTCCTAAGTATTTATAATAGAACTTCAAAACACAAACTTCATAGCCAAGGAAACAGGTCAAGTGGTGTTTAATAATTCGCCCCTTTCTGTTGTTGCTTATTACTGTTTGAATACTTTATACAGTTTTATGGGATTTACGTCCGAATGTTAGGATGAAACGATTAAAGCTATGTTCTGTCTATACTTAGCTATATTTTAAACCGGAAGCTGGTCTTTTGTTCTTAGAGCACTCGCAGCCTAAAGACTTTCCGGTGGATTTTCTGATATTTATTACTATGAATCGACCGATAAAAACTCTCATGAGCGCGACGTCTAAAACGCAAAATGCCTAAGTATCGTAATTCCTAAAACGCAGAATAGGTTAGTTAGAATTTTAAAAAAAATCAAAGATTTAACTGACATTCGGCATCGTAGAATTTTGAAATGTTCTTTACCTACGCAAAGCGGTGAGCAGAGAATGGAGAAGAAGAGCCGAAGATCGGGCTTGGTGGCGTATTTTGGGAGAGGCATACATACGTCCAGCAATGGACTGATACCGGCTGATGATGATTTACAAAAAAAGTTTCCTTTTGCATATAAAATCCAGTGTTGCCTGCAATGAACTTTACCGGCCCTTGGGCCGAGATATCCTCTAACTAACTAGTATTAAAAATACTAATTTCAAAAAAACCGGCCAAGTGCGAGTCGGACTCGCGCACGAAGGGTTCCATACCACTATATTCTGTTTTTAACCCCGACGCAAAAACAAATGCAAAATAAAAAACAGCGCACTCCGGGAGTGCAGGCAGAAGTGAAAACTGTATATCTGTGTAAAATCTCATCTGTCGCGAGAACGGTTGAAAATGCTCACCCACAAAAGTGCCCAACGGGCCATAAGAAGTTTTCACTTCAAAAATTGATGACGCTAGTGGTAAATTAAATATACATGAATGAAGGGTAAATGACGGTTTACGGTTTGACGTATTAAAAAAACTACTTACCAAATCTCGTTCAAACCAATTTTGGGTGGAAGTTTGCATGGTGCAGGTGGAAGTTTTTAGTTTCATCATTCTCTTATTTTAGAAGTTACAGGGAGTGACACACTTTTTACCACTATAGATACCCCACACGTATGGTTTTTATAGTTTCGGAAAAAAGTGGCTGTGACATACGGCAGACAGACAGACATGACGAATCTATAAAGGTTCCGTTTTTCGCCATTCGGCTACGGAACCCTAAAAAGGCTATGAGATAAATTGGCCGACTAAAAGTCTATGGTCTTCAAACCCTTAAACCGTTTTACACCACTGATTTAAGCCTGCTTAACTGTTTCTGAATTTTTTTATATTACTTAGAAAGCTTCTTAAAATATTTGTTTGACCTATTTGAGACGCCTCATAACGGAGAACATAAAGAAATAATTATTTCGTTAGAAACACCCAATCCTTTCTGATCCTGATAATCCATTGTAGGCAACATTTGACGTTACCCATGACGTGTCTGAGCCATTTGGTGGCCCTTGTCAACTGGTATTAGTTGCGGAAACAGGTACCTACTGAGTAACTCTTAACTAAGTGAGGGACGTATTTGGGATAAAGTGGCGCAAAAATACTCAAAAATACTTATTTTTGCAAAATAAGTATTTTTGAGTATTGCAATTTGCATTTACGCAAAAAAAAAAACCAAAACTTAATGTTAAAAACTTTCTGCAATTTCTAAATTATTGGGTATCTCAGTATTGATACACACAGTGACACGTAGGTAGGTACCTACCTTCATTAAGAGCGCGCTATTAAACTCGCTGGTGCTAGTATTGTGTCCATGGACTTCGTCGTTTTGTTAGAAATACTTAAATGGTTAGGTTAGGTTAGATATTGTGATAAAACCATGATAACGAGCGAAGCGAGCGTTTAGGTTCACATACTTAAACGCTCGCTTCGCTCGCGCGTTTTATCAGAGTATCTAGCCTAACCAAACCTACCTTTCTGGCACCCAATTACATTTTTTACCATTTCATTTTTTGTTATTTGAGTGGGAAAGGGAAAATAGTGTAACTGTAAGTACACTACACAGCAACGCTCATTTTGTTTTATTATATTTTTGTTCAAATGTTGATTTAATGTCTTAAATAGAACTAACAGTAATAAAACATGTATTTTTATTACTCTGCCCAATACGTGATAGGCATTATGTATAATGCCCGGGCAATATGATTATTTCAATAGTTTTAATCACATTGCACTATCATATTGGTCATTATAATGCCCGGGCATTATGTATAATGTCCAATTAATCACTTGGTCCATAACATATAGATTCTGTGCTGATATTCTAGTAGTCTGAATACGGCCCTGTAATACCCGATACACGAAAATAACAAGGGTCAAACATTTTGTCCCAGTACAAACCAACTATTTCAATAACAACATGGGTATATCTACTTTCTGCTATATTTATCGTTGGTCACGTTTCATCGCGGTCTCGTCAACTTTGTCATTGGACATTGGGCACGTCCAACAAAGTAATTCATTAATTACCTAAGTATAAACAAGAACAATATCTGCACATTATTTATTTATTGGTCTTTTATAACTGTCGCTTGAGTAAGTAGGTAATAAAAATCGGATGGGTTAAGAAAAAATCATGAGTCGGTTGAGACGTCATCTTTAGACATCTATGAATAAATGGAAAAAATATACAGGGTTATTGGTAATCATACTAGCAAGCCGTTGAGGGCTACTTCTGTGCACCGTAACAAACAACTTTTGTTCTACGACTTCTGGAAATTCGAAAAAATATAATATTTGAGTTTGTGTAAGAAAAACTGCTGATTTTTTCAAAAAAAAGGTCATTCACACTAGCAACAGTAGATAAAACTTAAAAATAAATACATTTTTAAGGTTATTGTATCTTAGTGTAAGGAACAGCTAATTTTCAGGTAAACCTTACCTCAAAATTAAAAAAAAAATGTTCAAATTTCCAAAAGTCGTAGAACAAAAGTTGTTTGTTTAGGTGCACAGAAGTAGCCCTCAACGGCTTGCTAGTATAATTTCCAATAACCCTGTATATGTAGCTGCAACCAGTGGTTTCTCTCGCATAAAGAGTACTTTATTTCTTTAACACTATCAAGTATTTCTGTTAAAACTAGTTTTAAAAACTGTTATTTTATCAGTCAATCAATCAACTTAACTGTACTTAGAATCATCATCACTGCATAGTATAAAACAAAGTAGCTTTCTCTGCCTCTATATCCCTATGTATGCTTAAATCTTTAAAACTACGCAATGGATTTTGATGCAGTTTTTTTAATAGATAGAGTGATTCAAGAGCAAGGTTTATATGTATAATACATGCATAATATAGCCGTCCGAAGCCGGGGCGGGTCTTTAGTTAAAGATATAAATTACATTTTATTTTTACTGTATGTACACATAAAAATAAGATAAACCTAATATTTAGTTAAATCGTAAATTAATAGTCGTCTCGTTGGATACCTAAAAAATCCTATCATCATTTACTTGAAAAGCTATGAAAGTTCACAGTTTTTTTCCCATCGTACGTAGGTAGGTGCGTTAAACTTTTCTGAAACCATTTCCATGTCGTTTCGCTCGTTTTCATAAGTAATTTTATTTTAAAAGCGTTTTGTTTCAACAAAGTTGGCTTTATCGACTGACATCCGTCTTTGAGTCTGGGAAACCAACATCTGTAAGACATTAGGCACTTTATCGGGATTTCGGGGATCTTAAGCGAGCCTCGCAACATTTTTTTGTTCAAAACTCTTTTAGGGACAGGAAATTAAAAATGTTCTATCATTTCTTGTTTTGTTTAATTCTGGAAGAACTTAAGGTGAAAGGGTACCTGTGCTCTCTCCATACAAACGTAGTCGAATGTTTCCTCCCTGGATAATGACACTAGAGCAAATATTTTTGTCGAATAAAACCTATAACTGCCATGACCTTTGACCATGCCCAAATGTGTTTAATTTTTTCACATTATAATTATCATAGAAATTAAGAATATCCCAATATTATAAACGTGAAAGTTTGTGTGTGCGTGTGTGTGTGTCTATGTATGTTGTTACTCCTTCACGCTAAAACTACTGGACCGATTGCGATGAAACTCAGTACCTAGATAGTTGAAGACCTGGATTAACACATAAGCTACTTTTTATCCCGATATTCCCACGGGATCGGGACTTACGCGGGTGAAATCACGGGGCGCAGCTAGTTAAAAATATAATACAATAATAAGACATAGGGTCATGGCCGTAATCACTACATCACTATCACTTCACTACATAGTATAAAACAAAGTCGCTTTTTCTGTCCCTATTTCCCTTTGACCGCTTAGATCTTTAAAACTACGCAACGGATTTAGATGCGGTTTTTTTAAATAGATAGAGTAATTCAAGAGGAAGGTTTATATGTATAATACAAATAATATAGCCGTGCGAAACCGGAGCGGATCGCTAGTAGGTTATAAACTACAAAAATATTTGCTCTAGTGCAGGTAATTATCTATGGAAGAAAAAGTCGACTACGTTTGTATGGAGAAAAGTTTGTACCCTTTTCTTTTCATAATAAATACAATCTAGGTAAGTGTAAGAAGGTACTCTAGTATTCGATATTAAGCCTAAATGTACCTACTTGTACTTATAATAATATGTATATGGGCCATGTATACGGGCTGTTATATCCGCAATTAGACCTCTTTAGAAAATGGTCTTTTTTGCGTGGGGATGGAGTAGACTTGCCCAAATGCCTAGCACCACCTACACTACCCTCTCAGCTCAGTCGAGTCCAAAGAAAAGAACTTGTCTTTTCTTTGGACACGTTCAGACACAAAAGAACGTCTGAGCAAACTAAACAGGTTTTCATCACTATGTTTTACTCCACCTTAACTACCATCGCATTTTTTGTGAGAAAAATCCATTGGTGCATGGCCGGCCGGGTTCCGAACCCACGACCTTCAGAATGAAAGTCAAGGTATCTACCACTAGTTTGATTCCAACAAGCTATAAGCTGTGACATGATGATCTTAAGAAAATTAGATGGATTTTTCAAATAATACAAAATCATAATAATAAAACTAAATTATTTAATAAACAAACTTCATAAAGAAAATGCACTTCCGCTAAGATACAATACAAGAACAATTTTATTAATTACCTACTGATAATATTAAATAAGATATACCTACCCATATTTATAACAAAATTAAAAACCATGCAAATACATTATTCATTACAAAGTTGAATCCATTGCACTTGGAAGTTCTCTTGTACTTAAAGAAAATCTTTTTCTTACAAAAATACCCGACTTATAAACTAAAAACACGAGAATTACAATTAAAATAATCAAAATGAAAACTACACAAGTTTCTGTAAAAACTGACTGATCGGAAACAGCAGATTTTTGTTCTAAATGTTCTACTTTATTAGTTACCGATGAAGCGTTGATCTTGTTAGATTTAAGGTTGGCTATTTTACTATCAACTTCATCTATAATATTTCTTTTCTCAAACGACATATCATCCTCTATCTCTTGCTTTATTTTATTGATGTATTGCAGTAAATTTTCATAAGTTGCGTTGTCTTTTGTCAAAGGGACTGTAGTATTACTTTTATTTGATAAAAATCTAAAGATTTTTTCAAGTAATAAATTACTTCTGTTAATACTCGTTTGAACTGCATTTAAATTTTGAGAGGTCAAATTAACAAGTTGTGTATTTAAAAGTTCATTTTTTTCCATAATTTTTTTAACTTTTTCATTGTTTGACTCTGCGAATTTATTAAACTGCTCAGTCAAGTTTGAAAAATATTTTTCGTTATTGGGTTCCTGGTTATTAGTTTGAGTATTTAATTTATCGAAAAGAATATCTCTAATATTAATCAAAACGGATTCACTATTATTTGAGATACTATTTGTATTGATATTGGTATAGTGTTTTATTATCCTAGTGTTAGCATCAATCTTTTTATTACATATAATACCGTGGAGATTTTCATCACCATGTTCATCTAATGTTATGGCAGTTATGTCAAAACTATGAAATTGTTTCCTTTGTTTAAAATTTACGAGTTTTTCGCATGGAATTGGATTGTTCCCTAAACTCACTACTGACAGTCCTTGGAAATCGATCGGTTCAAAGGCTTCAATATTATTATAATCCACTATTAAAACTTTCAAGTTATTTGCTTCGTAAAATCTTTCATTTTGGAGACTACTTATATGGTTATATGATACGTCCATCGTATGTAAATTAAATAAACCACTAAGAATTCCGTACGCTATAGCATTTAATGAGTTATGAGATATATTTAATGAAATTAATATAGAATTATCTTTGAAAGTGCCAGGTTGAATATAATTAATAGAATTATAACTTACATCTAAAGTTTCTAGTGCGCTAATGTTAGCAAAGGCTGTATACTCCAATTTCGTTATATTATTGTGAGACAGAATCAAAGTATTTAATTGCTTTAAATCATTCAAATGCAGTGATTCTATATTTTTTATCGATGAATTTGATATTACAAGTATTGTAACAGGAATATCTATTTCGAGAAAGGACATTTCCTTCTTTATTCCTGATAGAGATAGGAACTTAATTTTTTTCATATTTTTTATTAACGATGTATTAAAAGTAAGTTTTTCGTTATAGGAGAAATCCACAGTTTCTAAATTATTCGGTTCAGAAAACGCTGAAGGTGAAATTTCTTCTATTTTATTAAAAGATACTATCAAAATAGATAAATGGGGTACATTTTGAAATACAGATGAGGTAAGAATTTTAATGTTATTGTTATTCAAGTAAAGCGCGCCTAGAATTGGTAAATCAGTTGTATTTATAGAGAATTCACTGATTTCATTAAAAGACAAATCAATGCTATATAATAATCCAGTTTGTGAGAAGGCATTGAACTGGACTGCATTAATTTTACTATGGGAAACATTTAAATTCATCAGTTGAGTCATTCCACAAAACGAATTATTTTGTATAACCGTAAGTAATGTTGATGCTATATCAAGTTTAGGCAGTGAATTCAATCCTTCGAAAGTCCCATCATTCAAAACACCATTGAGAGGATTATTTGAAATTTGAAAATTTACCAAATTGTGCAAAGATTTAAAAGAATTTGGTTCTATATGATTAATTTTATTGTTAGACAGATCTAGATATCTTAAAGATGTTATTCCATTAAAGTCTCTACTGTCAACAGTTGACAAATGATTATTTTTTAGATTAAATATTTCTAAACTATATAAATCTTGCATTTCAAATATAATTTCTGCAATTTTGTTAAAAGACAAATCTAATTCCTTTAAATTTTTTAATGTTCCAAAGCTTTTTGATGTTACATTTTTAATATTGTTTTGACTTAATGAAAGAATTGCTAGATTTTGAAGTCCATAAAATGCATAATCTTCAATAGTATCTAAAAACTGATAACTTAAATCCAAGTTACTAACATAGGTTAAACCATCGAACATACCTCGCGACAGAGATCCCTCCAATAAATTATCTTCAACAGAAAAATTCAGTACATTCTTGCCTCTAAATAAATCTTTCGGTAAACTTTTCATTTTATTTGCAGATAGGTCAACAATTGTCAAAATTGGCGTATGTGTAAAAGTTTCCTTGTCAATTAGGACTACTTCGTTGTCTCGCATGTTCAATTCTTTCATTAAATTCATATCATTAAAAATCTCTTTATCTAAACTTGAAATTGAATTGGAACTTAAATCCAAAATTTCTAATGACGTTAACTTTTCGAAATCATTCGTGTTAATGTGTCCAATTTTATTGAATTTTAAATTCAAAACTTTTAACTTTGTAAATCTAAACAGAGATGAATTGATATCTGATATTCTGTTGTGAGAAAGGTTTAATCTTATCAAGTCCTTGATTCCCTCAAAACTTATAGGCCCTAAAACTTCTATATTGTTGTGCGAAACGTCTATATCTTCTAGTTGATGGAATAATTCAAAACTTGGGACACGTTCAAGATTATTGTCTGATAGATTTATCTTTTTAAGTCCGCGATATGGATATTCAGTATTTTCTACCAGTACTTCTGTTATTTTGTTCGACGATAAATCTAATTCTTCTAATGAAGGCAATTCATTTTTATTTGATAATTTAGCAAGAGTTAGTCCGGTATTAGTAATTTTTAATGTTTTTAAATTCGACATTTGAATATTAATAGAGGGGGTAGACTGATCATCAGATAAACTTAATTCTAATATTGTTATAGAATTTAAAATAATTTGATCCACTGCATTAATAGGTATTGAGTTTTCATCATCAAGTTCAAAATTTCTTAATTTTATATGTATTGGTACCATTCTGTACCCATTAGCATCAACACTTTTACAATCTTCGGTAAAATAACCGTTATTCTCGTAGGCTTGTCTGATGTTGGTGTTGTGCATATTGTAATAATCCCTTCCATTAACTGTTCTCAGCCTACCATTACAATTGAAATCGTACGTGCAAGTTAATGGATCAAACATATCACTACAGTAATGATCCATAGATGAAGCTCTTAGCAGTATACCTGAAAATTAAAACATATTTACTTACACATCTTGAAGATTAGCTCTTATTTTTTTTAAATAACGTGTGGCACTCGGGGACTGCCTCAGTAAAGCTATTGCATTTGCTCTAAGCAAACGCTCGGCCTAGCTACATGGTAGGTGGAGTGGGGGGTGTTAGGTTTTATTTTCGTTACGGAATTTCTTGATTCGGTCGCCGCGCTCAAAGCCCGCGATGAAAGCCATGCAATAGCTTAAAATAACAAGTCTTTGATGGTTACAAAATATTGCGTAACTGTCACGCTTTTACAAATGACAGATGTACGAAAATTACAAAACATTTTTTAACTAACGAAGGCATATATTAAAGGTTTGAGAAGTTATTAGTACGTATTAAAAGGACTGACTACTGATTGGCCAAAGAATCGGTATTGCCATTTAAGGAAGCAACAACGCCTTCATAAACCATGAAACCATAAATATTTGACTTTATTAATTTTCTGATGTTATAAGTTAGATATACTTGTTCTCATAACAATGTTCCAAAAACAAAATTTACTTACCTATAGTTTTTGTTTATATTATACTAGCTGCGCCCCGCGGTTTCACCCGCGTAAGTCCCGATCCCGTAGGAATATCGGGATAAAGTAGCCTATGTGTTAATCCAGGTCTCCAGCTATCTAGATACCAAGTTTCATCGCAATCGGTCCAGTAGTTTTTGCGTGAAGGAGTAACAAACATACATACACACACACACACACACACACACACACAAAGTTTCACATTTATAATACTAGTAGGATTGAATCGCTCATACAACCGGCCAAGTGCATGTGGAATCACGCGCAGAGTGAGTCAAGAATACCAAAAGCTGACTTTGAGGGTATTTTGAGCTGCTTCGAGGGTAGTTTTTGTAATCGAAATGTAATCAGAATGATATTGCAATGTAATTTGAACAATGTTATTTACGAGAATTAACCTTTTGACTGAATAAGTGACTAATATATCAACGCACAACTTAAATCGCTGCTTCCTAAGTAGTGGTTTAAAAGCTGTAAAGTGTAGCTATCTACTAAGTATCAAACAAAGATGCAGGCAGATGGTAGACTTTTATAATAAAAACAACTTACTTGAAAACCAAAATAATATTAATATATAGAATCCCATTTTGTAGAGCCCCTGACTTCAGTCTCTTCGCACGTACTCTTGCTACCTGTAAAAAGTAGGTACACTGAATTCATTGCATGTTAGGTAGGTACCTATCTACCATTGTGGTAAAAGATACTTCAGCACCTCATTTATAACATACTAGCAGCGCTCCGCGGTTCCACCCGCGTAACTCCCGATCCCGTGGGAATATCGGGATATAAAGTCTATGTTATTCCCAATGAATTAATGTATCCTCATACCAAGTTTAATCAAAATCGGTTCAGTAATTTCGAAACCTATTCATTACAAACAAACGAACAAAAAAATATTTCCTTTAGCATTAGTGTAGAAGTTAGTTAAGTAGGTATCTAAGTTATTTAATATTACTACGGCTTCTTTTCCATGTGATTAAAACACAGAATCTGTAGTTTACTTGCTATAATCTTTGAACACCTCACTGTTCGTTGTGTTATTTCTGTCAATTTTACGTCCGCAATGTACAAAAGAAATCTAAAATAACAGAAATGACACCCGAATGAGGTGTCAATGAATTGTAGCAAGAAATAGGTACATATTAACGACCGATAATTTAGCTAACTCATACGCAACACCGATTCATGTTGAAATTTACCATGATTTTTTTTATTTAAAATCCTACTAGTTATCCTATTTATGTGAAAGTTTGTGTGTGTATGTCTATGTTTGTTACTCCTTCACGCAAAAACTACTCGACCGATTGCGATGAAACTCGGTATCTAGATAGCTAGAGACCTGGATTAACACATAGGCTAACTTTTTATCCCGCTATTAGTAACTTTAAATAAAATTGCTGAAATTAATGATTATTTAAAAGTAGTTTACAATACTTCGCGGTGCTAAAATATAAACAATCAACATAAATTATTATGTATAAATATTTTAATAAGTATAAGCAGGTACTTACTTTTTGTTTTACCGCGTAGATTTCGCACAAAATATTACCAAGTCAATCATTTGTAAATATAATTTATTGATAAGTGTTTCACTTATTAGATGTAAACTTCAAATGGCGCTAGACAATAATGCAAATTCACATTGTAAATGGAATTAGGGTTCAGTTACGAAATAAGTTTATGCCGATCGTTACACAACACTCCTCTTTTGGATTGGTTTGTCAGGCGCTTCACCTGATTGGTTTGTCGGTTGATTCTTTTCGTTATACTGAACCAATAGATTGCCCCTGACATCTTTACTCAAGTTTCGTTTGAGATCTGTATTTAAATGTTTTTTGACGTGATAACGTTTAATAAATTGATGAACACCTGCATTCACACAAAAGTACACCATGGCCAAAAGGGTACCATGACGCGTCATGGTAAACGTCAAGCGTCTCTTGTTTATTTAATAACGACCCGCCCCGGCTTCGCACGGCTATATTATGCATGTATTATACATAATATAAACCTTCCTCTTGAATCACTCAGTCTATTAAAAAAAACCGCATCAAAATCCGTTGCGTAGTTTTAAAGATTTAAGCATACAAAGGGAATAGGGACAGAGAAAGCTACTTTGTTTTAACTATGTAGTGATAATATCGCTCATCTGGGCTTGTGTTATGGTGACGAATAGAAGATTAATATAATGGAAAAAAATTATAAATTAAGAAAAAAAAAGGAAAAAAACATGTACTTATAGATGAAAAAAAGAAAAAAACACAATTTTTTCATCGTTTTCATAATCATGACGTTATCACGTAAAATTATCGTCCGTAAACTGATTTTACAGTTTTACAGACAACCTTTTTTTTATTTTCAAATGATTAGGTCCATGGTTTGACTTCTATCGCAGCTGTTAATGAGTGAAGAGGCCGTAAATGTCACTTTCGTAGAAGATTTTAGTCGTATATACGATCCCCAAATAAAATGTGCAACAAAAAACACGTATGTCTAAGCTACTTAGTTAATACATAATTATCTTTCTTGGCGGAGTTGGCCTTGTGGTATATACTTTAATTGTCTTTTCGGAGGTCGAAAAAAGACCCAACCACGACAAAAGACTGGTATACGAGCACAATACGACTTTTCCACTCTCGACTTAAAGACTCTAAAATCTTACACGTCAGAAAACCTAGAAATAATGACTCGATGGTGAGAATCAATTATAATAATGTACGGAACCTTTCGAATGTTAATTATAGATTTCTCTTGGCGACCTTATCAAGACTGCTGACAGGAAGCTTTGTTAATGATATCTCACAATACTGAACCATATAATGTGGCCAAACATTATACGTACCTACTTACCTAATGAGTATCTATCTATATAGATAGGTTTATACCTATTTACCATAATATATTGTTAAATTATAATATTATGTATATACAATTTGGAACTAATCTAATACCTAGGTACTAGTAAGTATACCAAGGAAATTATAAAAATTGACTTTATATGAAATATTTTTGAATGAAAATAAAATAAATTATCTAATATAAAATTTACGAAATTTATTTAATTTTTCCCCTAGACCTTATCCAAAAAAATAAGTACCCTTTCAGATCTTCTCAATACAATTGTGTGGTTTTTAAGATTTCATTTTGTACAAATATTAAAAGTCTTACCGCGACGGGCTCACCGTCACTCGATTGTGCGTGAACTGAACTATCCCATTCAAATTTTGCGCGGCAGTCTGTCGCAAGGCAAGTGCAAATGCGTCTAAAAGTAAAGGTTTTTTGATTTTCCACCTTTCGACACAGTAAGTATTAAAATTCCTATATTTTTGTAATTTTAAAGTTTCACTGTGTTATACACGTAATTATAGTGAAATTATTTACCTAGTTTGATGAAAAAAATCACGCAAAATTGTTTTTTTAGCCAGAAAATTTTGTAACGGATTTATTTCGCACAATTGTATCGACTTGTGCCTTTAGGTATCTAAATCAGTGTTTAGGTACTATTAGAATCTAGCTGTTTTTTAGGTTTTTAGTATACATAACAACAATGTCATCCAATTTAATGGATGCCGACATCGAACGGCTCTTCACCGGCTCGGGCAACTAAGAATTCGATGATAAATGATCAGTTTGAGACCCAAACGTCGGCTTCGGGGTCGCCCTCTTCATCGTCAGAGACCGACCCTGAAGACCACGTACTGCTGCGTAATCTTCGCTAGATGAAGAATAAATAGAACAGTAAGGAGGTTCCAGCTGTTGAACCTACGCCAGAGCCTACACCAGATGTAAAGACCCCCGCCGAATATTTTGAGTGTTATTTTACTGTTTTACTGTAAAATGCTATTTTACTGTTTTTAATACTTTGGAATTGCATGTACATAATGCAAAGCTCTATGTTAATTTACATTAAGACTGCCAAATAAAGGTTGTTCCTCATTATTTGCATTCTTTTATTTTTAACAAATTCTACCCCTTAGGGCCCCCTTGGTAAAATTGTGCGGGAAGACTGATCGGGTAAGGCTCTGCTTTATACAATTGTGCGCCCACACAATTATAGCTTGCACATGAAAGGCCTACGCTCATACAACTGTACGCCAACGAATTTTCCAAGATGGCGGCCGGAAAATGGGAAATGGACAAATTCGTCATCTCTGACCTCATTTTACTCTAGTCCATGCATTTTTTTTGACGAAAATGCTGTAGTTTTGGCTCAGGTCTGAAAGGGCTAAGAGACATGCAAAGTTTTTCTCAACTGAATATTATTATTTATTTTGACTTTCCACTGTATGTATAGAAAGTCTTAGTTAAGCTAATTCTACCTATTATAAAAGAAACTCTCTTAAAAACAACTAAACTGATTAATGAAAATGCGACTTGGTAATTAATAGGGACTTTATTTTACTAAAAAAGTTACCTATATTATTTAAAAAATAAAAGCAACATTAAACTAAATTTTGATATATCTATTATTTATCATACAAGAATTAACAATTTTAAAATTATTTTCAGAACTCAAAGACACATAATGTTTCCTAATTCACTTATTTTTGACAGGAAAATTAGATGGTACCGATCGATTACAATTATATTTAAAAAAATATTTATTTTATCAACCGTAAATCATTCATACAATGAACAATCAAGAATAATATTATTAGTATTAAAATCAAAAGTAAAAACAGTAAATATAAAAAAAACACAGATTAACAATGTTACTAACTAAATAGAAACCTATTTATCATTTTGGATATAGTTAAATTTCTCCGTATCATCTTGAATCGATCGCCAAATATATTTCTTTTCCGAATCGTCCTGGATTGTTCTCCAAAAATACTTCTTCAAATAATAAGTCTGTTCCCGTACCGCTTCTAAAATCTTCTGAGTAGTCAACAAAAGCCTTTCATCTGCCATCATCATCTGTGGCTCTTGTATATAATTGCCAAGCACCTCCGGAGTACAGGGTATACCGTCCAAAGAATGTGCAGTTATAGACCCCTCTAAAACCACTGGATGCATTTTTGAATACCCGTTCTTATAATTCTTTATCGCCCTACCTAACCAATCGCAAGTAAAATTGTTACCATCCAAAAATACTTTTAAATTTATCTTGTGCCCATACCAAGCCTGATCGTCAATGACTGTCAATTCATTATGACGCAAAGAAAGTATCGATAAAGAAGTTAGATCCATGAATAACTTCGAATATAACAATCCGATCCTGTTGAAAGCCAAATCTAAGTCGACAAGCGATGAAAGTCCGCGGAAAGCGCCATATTCGATAGTCGTTAATTGGTTGTGAGAAAGACGCAAAGTCTTCAAATGACCGATGCGAAGGAAAGACGATGGACCTATCTTATAAATACGGTTGCAGCTCAAGTCGAGGTAACTCAGACCGATCGGTAGTCGAAGGGAATCGTCATCCAATTCTGTAATATAGTTCCTGCTTAAGTCAAGCATTTTCAAATCTACTTGATACCGAAGATCGATTAGTGAAGGATCTGTTATATTGTTGGAACGGAGGATCAAATCTGTTAAACGAATGCCTTCTCCGCGCGGGATGTTTAGCTGTGATAAGGCGTTGTTGGACAGATCCAACTTACCACCTTCAGGATGGAACATATTAATGTGTAAATGTTTCAACTTTTGAATCGAATTGAACGTCATATTCACATGTCTCAAATTGTAAACATTATCAAAAGTCTGACTTGGTATGTAGTCCATATGATTGTGGGACAAATCAAAATTTTGAAGGTTATTCATTCGCGAAAAACTTTCAAAATACAAGTGTGTTATGAAATTGCAGCTTAAGTTCAAAAACTTGACGTACATCAGATCATCAGCGTTTACCACAAAATCTATGATCTTATTCTTGGAAAGATCTAAAGATGTGAGCCTGACGAGAGATTGGAAAGCATAGTATTCAATTGTAGATATTTGATTTTTGGACAAGTCTAATTCTGTTAGGACATCAACGTTTCTGATGACATGTCTTGGATTTCTAAACATTATACTAATATCGTTAGACGTAGCGTTAGGTAAAGAAACAATGTGATTTTCTGAAAGTATTATCTTACAGGTTGGATGCCCTGATGACTGAAGGTGCGTCCAATGTCTTAAAAACAGCATAGGTTTTATCTTTTCCAAATTATTCATGGAAACGTCAAATGTTTCTAAATGTTTAATGATTTTTAGGGACTCTATGTCTATGTTTTCTATTTGATTTCCTCGGAGGTATAGATGTTTTAGCGTTTGGAGGTTATTAACTGCACCGTTTAGGTTTATTATAGAATTATTGTTTAGCTTTAGTATTTCTAAGCTAGTGAGATTGGTGAAAGGCTCCATGGTCAGATCTGATATGTAGTTATAAGAGAGATCAAGTTCTACGAGCGAAGTTAACTCCGCGAAAGCTTCTTGTGGCAAGTTGTTAATACGATTACGGGCAAGAAGGAGTTTTCTCAATTTATTGGGCTGTAATTCAAATCTAAACAAATCTTCTATATCAGTTAACATGTTCCACGAAAGGTCTAAAACTTCAAGACTGTTCAGGATATAGAATGGGCTTTTTCTACCAATTGCTTCTATACCATTATTGCGCAAGTGAAGATGTTCAAGCCTTGTAGTGTATTTTAGTATTGAAAGATCTGTTTTCGGCCAAGTTGTGTGGACTTTAAGTGTGGTTATTCTTGGCAAAAACTCATCATCTATTTGCGTTGAGTGCTTATTTACATTGCCAATGAGTGTAACATCTATGAGTACTAGATCGTTGGAGGATTCCAGACATCTATTAGGAAGCCTAACACCCCAAATGTAATCAATACATTCTATGTTATATGAACAGTTTCCAGTGCTACGGATTTTGTCGACGGGACATTCGGCAGCGACTAGGGTCACTATGGATAGTGCTAAAAGCGTTATACCTGAAACAAGACATTGAAAAGTTAGTTTATGATTGCCAAAGTTTATATTATGACTACTAATGAACTCTTTAGGTATATTATATTCTATATATTCTATGAGGAGGCATTCTATCTATATCTTACTTTGCTTTTTGTATTTATATGTTCCTTACTGTGTTGTACAAATAAAGTTATCTATCTATCTATCTATCTATGCATGAATATAAGATAATTATGTAAGATTAAAAACCCTGATAGAAATGACAAAGTAATAATGTAAAAAAAAATGTTTTTACGATTGATAATAAATCAAGTTTTTGGTAGTTTTCCCTATTTTTACGAAACATTTAGTTTTTAATTTAGGTCTCAGGTGCCTCTAATGTCTTGTCACATTTGTTTCTGTGTTGTACAAATAAAGTGACGACCCAGTTGGCACAATGGTCACCATGCTGGACTGCCAAACGCAGGGTTGCGGGTTCGATTCCCGCCACAGACAAGTATTTATGTATAGATATATATATTTCTGTGGTCTGGTTGTTTCTATGTATTATAAGTATATATTTACAAAAGAAAAGTATATAAGTAGGTAGTATATCCGTGGTCTAGCACCCATAACACAAGTCTAGTTACTTAGCTTGGGGCTATATGGCGATGTGTGGAATGTCCTACAATTTTTTATTATTATTATTTTTATTTAAAGTTATCTATTGTAAAAAAATAAAATAATAAGTTATGTACTTACTTGTCTTTCCCATTTTTCAAGATGATCCAAAAATTACGAAGAAGTCGTTGAAAATTTCAGAAAAGATCTTCTCGATCTCTCAAATGTTGTTGATGTTAGAAATCTGAAATTAGACAATTTTTTTTTTAACTATTTGTTACACTTAATATTTTTAAAAGAAGTGTGTAAGAAAGTCAAGGGCAGTTTGAAAATAACGATTTAGAATACACACACAAGACATAGGGGCATAGTCATGGCAATTATAGGTTTATACAACAAAAATATTTGCTCTAGTATTAAGTAGTTAGTATTAAGATTTGAAATATTTGGTGGCTTTCTCCATACAAACTATTACAAAGGAAGTCGACTGTTTTCTCCCTGGATAATGACACTAGAGCAAATATTTTTGGTGCATAAAACTTATAACTGCCATGACCATGACCCTATTTTTATTTTTTATTTTTGTTTCTATGATAATTAGAAAATAAAAAAAACCAAAACATAGGGGCATAGTCATGGCAGTTATAGGGTTTTATGGCACAACAATATTTGTGCTAGTGTCATTATCCAGGGAGGAAATAGTCGACTACGTTTGTATGGAGAGCGCGCAGGTATACCCTTTCACCTTAAGTAAATTAATCAAAATGTCTAATGTAATGTCAGTCACAAATAAAAATTGTAAATAATGATCCCTATTATATTCCTAGACTTTAGCTATCAATATACAAATATTAATCGCAATCGGTTTAGTAGTTTCAGCTTGAAGGAATAACAAAATACCAACACACAATTTTTCGCATTTATTTAGTAGCGACCCGCCCCGGCTTCGCACGGGTATATTATGCATGTATTATACATATAAACCTTGCTCTTGAATCACTCTATCTATTACACTTAATATTTTTAAAAGAAGTGTGTAAGAAAGTCAAGGGCAGTTTGAAAATAACGATTTAGAATACACACACAAGACATAGGGGCATAGTCATGGCAATTATAGGTTTATACAACAAAAATATTTGCTCTAGTATTAAGTAGTTAGTATTAAGATTTGAAATATTTGGTGGCTTTCTCCATACAAACTATTACAAAGGAAGTCGACTGTTTTCTCCCTGGATAATGACACTAGAGCAAATATTTTTGGTGCATAAAACTTATAAATGCCATGACCATGACCCTATTTTTATTTTTTATTTTTGTTTCTATGATAATTAGAAAATAAAAAAAACCAAAACATAGGGGCATAGTCATGGCAGTTATAGGGTTTTATGGCACAACAATATTTGTGCTAGTGTCATTATCCAGGGAGGAAATAGTCGACTACGTTTGTATGGAGAGCGCGCAGGTATACCCTTTCACCTTAAGTAAATTAATCAAAATGTCTAATGTAATGTCAGTCACAAATAAAAATTGTAAATAATGATCCCTATTATATTCCTAGACTTTAGCTATCAATATACAAATATTAATCGCAATCGGTTTAGTAGTTTCAGCTTGAAGGAATAACAAAATACCAACACACAATTTTTCGCATTTATTTAGTAGCGACCCGCCCCGGCTTCGCACGGGTATATTATGCATGTATTATACATATAAACCTTGCTCTTGAATCACTCTATCTATTACAAAAAACCGCATCAAAATCCGTGGCGTAGTTTTAAAGATTTAAGCATACATAGGGACATAGGGACAGAGAAAGCGATTTTGTTTTATACTATGTAGTGATAAAAATGTATCGGGATAAAAATGGCTTAAGTGTTAATTCAGGTCTACAGCTATTTATATGAATATCGGGATAAAAATGGCTTAAGTGTTAATTCAGGTCTACAGCTATTTATATGAATATCGGGATAAAAATGGCTTAAGTGTTAATTCAGGTCTACAGCTATTTATATGAATATCGGGATAAAAATGGCTTAAGTGTTAATTCAGGTCTACAGCTATTTATATGAATATCGGGATAAAAATGGCTTAAGTGTTAATTCAGGTCTACAGCTATTTATATGAATATCGGGATAAAAATGGCTTAAGTGTTAATTCAGGTCTACAGCTATTTATATGAATATCGGGATAAAAATGGCTTAAGTGTTAATTCAGGTCTACAGCTATTTATATGAATATCGGGATAAAAATGGCTTAAGTGTTAATTCAGGTCTACAGCTTGTAACGGAACAACCTTCTTCCGTTGGGTTATAAAATTAAAATTCTCAAAAATATTATAAAACCTTTTTGAAGATTCTGATCTTTTTAGAAAACAATTAGTATTTTAAAATAAAAAGGTATTCTTGACAGCATTAGAACATTGTCAGAGAAAAGTCAGGTGATAAAAAATTAGAAAAGAACCAGAGAAATGTTATAAACTAGAAATGTTCAAGATATGTATGGTTGAATGAGCACTTAACATGGATTTACATGTGCTAGGATAATGCATCATTCGACTTATGGATAGTTTGAGGTAGGTGGTACTTTAGTACTTTCCTACTGAGCATTTTACGTTTCATTCTCTTTCAGGGAATAATAAATTAAGTATATATAAGTCGGTTTTTGGTCCTATTATAAAATCGTATTCCTGTTCAGTTAATTGTTCTGTATGACCATTATGAAAATGCCTGGGTGGTAAATGCCTTAAACACCATTATGTAGTGGATTGTTATTGTAGTGGCTTGCTCTCTTAGATTAGAACTAGTGGATGTTGAGATCATAGATATAAGTGGTAGCATTCGTAGTTGTAGGCATTATCTAGTCGTTGACGACCGGTATGCAGGAACGATATTATCTCCAAGAAGGCGATATAACTTTACAGGAGACACGTCTATTATCGTCCGGATATAATGTTATAATTTACAATATGGAATATGTGTTAGTTCCATAACTAGTTTGCCCTGTGTTAGGGATGTTATGATGAAATGCTCACACTGTTTTTCTTTACAGGCCAAATGGCAATGATGGTCTACCTACCTACAAATGCGAAGCAAATTCTAAATATATACATATGTGCAAGTGAACCAAGCTTGTGAACCAACACTTATGAACCAGGCTTGTAAATTGTAAAACTTGGGAACGTCAGGTATAAGCAGATCCTAATTATACAGACATGTGCAAGTGAACCAGGCTAGTGAACCAACACTTATGAACCAGGCTTGTATATTGTAAAACTTGGGGAACGTCAGGTTTCCAACGCCGCGATGAGAGGGATAAATGTTAACCAGTGTCTACCAATCATAATATTATTTTACTATAAAATTATGTGACTTATATTAAATTGTCTATATCTTGACTTATCACTATCATTATCATTACATAGTATAAAACGAAGTTACTCTCTCTGTTCCTATGCCCCTATGTCTCTATGTATGCTTAAATCTTTAAAACTTCACAACGGATTTCGATGCGGTTTCTTTCAATAGATAGAGTGATTCAAGAGGAAGGTTTATATGTATAATACATACATCATATTAACCTTCCGTCCTTCCGTCCGTCCGTCCGTCCATACCCGTCTTCACTTAAGAATTTTCAATTTTCTAGTTATTTTCTTAAAATCATAGGATATCCACATATACGATATTTATCCGTCTCTGCTTACGAATTGTTTTGGTTTTATATTATTTAAAAATATTTTGCTTGGAATCTCGAGTCACTAGGACCTGGTTACTACACTTCATATCTAGGGTTTATTTCCACTAGACGTCACGTGCCATATTAAACTACAACTCCCCATATTAAATAAATAAATACTAAATTTCCATAAATTAAAATACCAAATACTAAATTTCTATATTAAAATAATAAATGCTTTTCTATAAAAATAATAAATAAATACTAAATTATATATTTAATTAATAGTAAATTGATTTAAGTTAGATAGTTGATTTTAGATTTAAAATAGGCAGGGGGGGGTTCTTTACAATTGGTGCCGTGACCAGGATTTGACTTTTCGTTTAAATTGGGGTCATGATCACCAGGATTGGGTTTTTACGTTTAGGTCTTTTTATTTTTTATTGGTCACTTACCTTTTGGAAATAAAAAACAATTCTGTTTTTTATTTGGTCTTTGGCAATTTATTAGGGATATATTTTAAACGGTTCACTTTGCATTAAGTCTACTTCGCATTTGGACTAACAAAAAAATAACAAATAATTTATTTATTTATTTGGTCTTTCACAATATTAGGGATTTATTTTAAACGGTTCACTGCACATTAGGTCTACTTCGCATTTGGTTCACTTCACATTAGGTCTACTTCGCATTTGGACTAACTTCGCATTTGGTCCAAATTTTAAAAGGTTTCTTGCAGACATGGTCTACATTACATTTGGTCCACTTTACAAATGGTCCACATCTCAAATCTCAATTCGACATTTTGCAAATTCGACTTAATGTTGTTAAGGGATTGGTCTTTTAGACGATTTTGACTCACTAGATCGGTGGTTGGTAATGTCAGGCTTTTTGCAGAAATTATTAAACCAAAGGTATTATATTTGATAATGGAACTCACATTAAGATACATTAAGACAGTTACATATTAAACCGATCCTAATCTTATAAAGATTAACGACTGATAGAAATCCTAGGCCAAATACAGTAGAGAGAGTAAATAGGGAGTTAAAGGAGCCTGAGAAAAATGAAGTTTAAAATTTAATGGGAGTTATAGTGTCACGATCCACATATTTCGTTAAAAACAACTAATTAACCAATACACATACATGCATATAATAATATCTTGATATTCTTTATTTTAAACTTTGAAACTTACTACAAATGAAATCGATGTTTTTAATATCATTTCAAAACCATCAAATGCTTTTAATATTATCAAGTTTTCAATTCATAATTTATTTAACTGATCCTTTTACGCTCAAAAGGGTGTATAGGTTTTATTAATTATTGGCTTATGCCTGTGACCTTGTTCGAGTTCAACTTTTGTATGCTTAATAAAATGATTTCTGTTGAGATGAGGAAATCTGAGGGATGTTTGTGGAGGGTTTATAATACTCCTTTATATTTTTACATCTCCGGTAGTGAGATTTGTGTTGAATTCTAGGTTCTATGATCTGGGTCTGTAGTACCTTCTGCTCTATCCAAGTGACAACGGAGAAAGCATCGACAGAGATCATGACACGATAGTTGTCGAACCTGATATTCAATACGATAAAACTTTATACTTATTTACTTTGAGTATTAATAATCTTTCATGGATTGACTTTGGAGATCTGAATTTTGAAAGACTTCATGATTTAGATTCTATACTAGTTTTACGGTATATTGTGATTTCTGTTGAGATGAGGAAATCTGAGGGACATGTTTGTGGAGGATTTATAGTACACCTTTATATTTTTATATCTCCGGTAGTGAGATATGTGTTGAATTCTAGATTCTATGATCTGGGTCTGTAGTACCTTCTGCTCTATCCAAGTGACAACGGAGAAAGCATCGACAGAGATCATGACACGATAGTTGTCGAACCTGATATTCAATGCGATAAACTTTATACCTATTTACTTTGAGTATTAATAATCTTTCATGGATTGACTTTGGAGATCTGAATTTTGATAGACTTCATGATTTAGTTTCTAAACGGTTTATTTATTTGAGTACAAAATTACAAAACATTTAGTTAACAAATACAAGAATATATAAATGAGAAATTGTGCAAATACAACTAAAAAAAAAAAAAACACTGAAACAAAACATTGTCTTACATCTAGTTTCTAAACTAGTTTTACGGTATATTGTGATTTCTGTTGAGATGAGGAAATCTGAGGGACATGTTTGTGGAGGATTTATAGTACACCTTTATATTTTTATATCTCCGGTAGTGAGATTTGTGTTGAATTCTAGATTCTATGATCTGGGTCTGTAGTACCTTCTGCTCTATCCAAGTGACAACGGAGAAAGCATCGACAGAGATCATGACACGATAGTTGTCGAATCTGATATTCAATACGATAAACTTTATACTTATTTACTTTGAATATTAATAATCTTTCATGAATTGACCTTGGAGATCTGAATTTTGATAGACTTCATGATTTAGATTCTATACTAGTTTTACGTTCACTTGGTCACGGCGGCATCACGCGTTAATGGTTGGAGCAATTTCGCGAATTCTTTTTTTGTTGTGTTTGTTTTTGTCAGAAGAAGATTCTTATAAAAGAAACAAATTAGAAAGTTGCGCAGAAAATTATCACGGCGAAGCTGGTTATTAATAGGAAGTAGTTTGAATTATTTTACGTTGTTTAAAGACTCACTACTGTCGTAAGTTCCGGGGGGCGAGTGATACAAATCGCAGAAGTCATTCTCAGGTTTCTTTATAATGAATTATAATAGTAGGTCACTATAGTAGTAATAATAGAGATATACTGAATTTAAATTTTAGAACTTTTCTATGAAGTTAATTTTGGGAAAAATTACTTTGGCTTAGAGTCTTAATCGCCGTCATAATTTTTGGGGGGCGATTGTAACGGAACAACCTTCTTCCGTTGGGTTATAAAATTAAAATTCTCAAAAATATTATAAAACCTTTTTGAAGATTCTGATCTTTTTAGAAAACAATTAGTATTTTAAAATAAAAAGGTATTCTTGACAGCATTAGAACATTGTCAGAGAAAAGTCAGGTGATAAAAAATTAGAAAAGAACCAGAGAAATGTTATAAACTAGAAATGTTCAAGATATGTATGGTTGAATGAGCACTTAACATGGATTTACATGTGCTAGGATAATGCATCATTCGACTTATGGATAGTTTGAGGTAGGTGGTACTTTAGTACTTTCCTACTGAGCATTTTACGTTTCATTCTCTTTCAGGGAATAATAAATTAAGTATATATAAGTCGGTTTTTGGTCCTATTATAAAATCGTATTCCTGTTCAGTTAATTGTTCTGTATGACCATTATGAAAATGCCTGGGTGGTAAATGCCTTAAACACCATTATGTAGTGGATTGTTATTGTAGTGGCTTGCTCTCTTAGATTAGAACTAGTGGATGTTGAGATCATAGATATAAGTGGTAGCATTCGTAGTTGTAGGCATTATCTAGTCGTTGACGACCGGTATGCAGGAACGATATTATCTCCAAGAAGGCGATATAACTTTACAGGAGACACGTCTATTATCGTCCGGATATAATGTTATAATTTACAATATGGAATATGTGTTAGTTCCATAACTAGTTTGCCCTGTGTTAGGGATGTTATGATGAAATGCTCACACTGTTTTTCTTTACAGGCCAAATGGCAATGATGGTCTACCTACCTACAAATGCGAAGCAAATTCTAAATATATACATATGTGCAAGTGAACCAAGCTTGTGAACCAACACTTATGAACCAGGCTTGTAAATTGTAAAACTTGGGAACGTCAGGTATAAGCAGATCCTAATTATACAGACATGTGCAAGTGAACCAGGCTAGTGAACCAACACTTATGAACCAGGCTTGTATATTGTAAAACTTGGGGAACGTCAGGTTTCCAACGCCGCGATGAGAGGGATAAATGTTAACCAGTGTCTACCAATCATAATATTATTTTACTATAAAATTATGTGACTTATATTAAATTGTCTATATCTTGACTTATCACTATCATTATCATTACATAGTATAAAACGAAGTTACTCTCTCTGTTCCTATGCCCCTATGTCTCTATGTATGCTTAAATCTTTAAAACTTCACAACGGATTTCGATGCGGTTTCTTTCAATAGATAGAGTGATTCAAGAGGAAGGTTTATATGTATAATACATACATCATATTAACCTTCCGTCCTTCCGTCCGTCCGTCCGTCCATACCCGTCTTCACTTAAGAATTTTCAATTTTCTAGTTATTTTCTTAAAATCATAGGATATCCACATATACGATATTTATCCGTCTCTGCTTACGAATTGTTTTGGTTTTATATTATTTAAAAATATTTTGCTTGGAATCTCGAGTCACTAGGACCTGGTTACTACACTTCATATCTAGGGTTTATTTCCACTAGACGTCACGTGCCATATTAAAACTACAACTCCCCATCAAATAATAAATATTAAATTTCAATTAAAATACTAAATATTAAATTTCTTTAAAATAGTAATAAATTTAATTTAATTTAGGTAGTTTATTTACGTTTAAAAATAGGCAGGGGGGGGTTCTTTACAAGCTATTTATATGAATATCGGGATAAAAATGGCTTAAGTGTTAATTCAGGTCTACAGCTATTTATATGAATATCGGGATAAAAATGGCTTAAGTGTTAATTCAGGTCTACAGCTATTTATATGAATATCGGGATAAAAATGGCTTAAGTGTTAATCCAGGTCTACAGCTATTTACATATCGTTTAGTTACCATATGAATATCGGGATAAAAAATGGCTTAAGTGTTAATCCAGGTCTACAGCTATTTACATATCGAGTATCATCGCAATCGGAATATTCTTATTCGCGCTTCTGGTCGGTTTACAATAGTCCTTGCTTAGTGCTCGCCAACGTCCTTAAGGTGAAAGGGTACCGGCGCTCTCTCTATACAAACATAGTCGACTGTTTCCTCCCTGGATAATGACACTAGCACAAATATTTTTGTTGCATAAAACCTATAACTGCCATGACTATGCTCATATGTCTTGGATTTTTTCATTTTTTAATTATCATAGAAATTAAGATTTAAAAATAAAATGAACAAAACATAGGAGCATGGTCATGGCAGTTATAAGTTTTATGCAACACAAATATTTGCTATAGTGTCATTATCCAGGGATGAAACAGTCGACTACGTTTGTATGAAGAGAGCGTTCGATACCCTTTCCTCTTAAAACGAGGCTTAAGTTTTGAAATTTTCATATCCGTATTTGAATTTATTTTTGATCCGTCAAATATCGCCCCACGACCCCCCTGTGAAAATACCGCAGCGCCCCAGGTCGTCGCGACACAAAGTTTGGGAAATTCTGGATTAAAATAAAAATTCCTTACCTTCATATTCAAATATAGACACAACAACTTGATTATACAAATGCTAAACACCGAATGAAATGACGCTTTGAAATTCTGCTGACAGAACGAAACTAGAACTACTTATTTATTTAGTAACGTAGTACCTAACATGCTACCTTTTAAAGACGTACCTACTGTCGTGGGCATTATATTGCTATTACCTGCGCCCTGCGGTTTCTCCCGCATAACCGTGTTAAATTAAAATACAATAAATTATAATTTTAAACAAAATATCTAAAAAAACTTCACCTACAAAAACAGTGCTCATATTTTATTACTAGACGCTGTGATAGACTCATTTTGTTATATTAGAAATTTTGCAATTTAAACATTTTTTCATTTGTATTTTAGACTTTGTGCCATAAGCACTAAAGTTTAGTGACTAAACAGTCTGCATACAAAGACTCTTTGCAAATTATGAGTTACGATCGGGAAGAAATTTTACTGCAAAAAAGAGCTGTCCGAGCTATCTATGAAATGGGCCCCAGGGAATCACTTAGAGAAAAATTTAAAAAGATAAATATTATATTAACGCTCTATTCACAATATATTTACGAAAACTTGCTCTACGTTCACAAAACACCTGATATTTTTCGCAAAAATAACGATATTCATAATTTCAACTTAAGAAATAGGGATGAGCTGACCTTGCCCGGTAGTAGGTTCCGGAAAATAAGCAGGTCGTTTAATGGTACATGTGTGCACTATTATGATAAATTAGGTACCTAAAGATGTATATGACATGTCCATTAACAAATTCAAAACTTTTATAAAGCATAAATTTTGCGGTAAGGCATAACTACTATGATACCTCTTCGTACCTAAATGATAAGAATCCATGGATGTGACTATAATTGCTCCATTTCATATAATACCTTCAAATATTTGTAATATTGACCTTTGTGAGCATGATCACATGAAAAAAAAACCCCATGAGTTTCTTGTGCCTTCTTCTCATTCGTGGGCGCGTTCCGAAGGCACACATCCTAACTTAGTTTTTAAGACGTTACTATGTGATCTATGTATAATATATACATAAGCATCGAAATGAATAAAGTAAGACTTTGACTTTAGTATAAAACAAAGTCACTTCCCGCTGTCTGTCTGTCCCTATGTATGCTTAGATCTCTAAAACTACGCAACGGATTTTGATGCGGTTTTTTATAGATAGAGTGATTCAAGAGAAAGGTTTATATGTATAATACATGCATAATATAGACGTGCGAAGCCGGGGGGGTCGCTAGTATTTCATAAAGAAAACATCAATTTAAATAGCGTACTTATGTAACTGTTTATAAAGTACAAAAAATGCCCAAAACAATCGACATATGCTGCTTATAAGTCCCTAATAGTAGTTTATTAATCTAAACAATAAATCTATATATATACTAGCTGTCCCGGCAAACGTTGTTTTGCCATTAAAAAAAAAAACTAAAGGAAACAAAATAAAAAATAGATGTTGGCCGATTCTCAGACCTACTGAATATGCTCACAAAATTTCATGAGAATCGGTCGAGCCGTTTCGGAGGAGTTCAACTTCGAACCCCGTGACACGAGAATTTTATATATACCTATAGGGATAAAAATGAAACCCGTTTTCCGTTGCGCTAATTATTTTTTTGTTGTGTTTGTTTTTGTCAGGAAAAGGTTCTTATGAAAGAAAAAAATTACAAAATTGCGCAGAAAATTATTACGCGGGTGAAACCGCGGGGCGCAGCTAGTAGGTAAATAATTATAAAAATAATAAGGTATAGTCACATTACCAATTAGCTGAACCCCACGTGACCCAGAACTCATTCGCATATCTATAAAAAATATAGTGTTAACCTATTTTGTTATTTTTTTATATATTTTTTTTATTTAAGTATAAAAAAACAGAATCAGGTAACATTACTTTACAACCTTACAGATTTGCAAGTGAGCTCTAGGTCACGTGGGGTTCAGCTAATTGGTAATGTGACTGTACCTGCAGGTAATAAGGGCTGCTAAAAGACAAAATAACAAGAAAATAAACAAATGAATTGTTTTTCAGATTGAAAATAAATCAAATATTTAACAAATGACCTGTTTTTAAGTAGTTTTCCCTATTATCACGTAATATTTAGTTTTTAATTAAGATGGCAGGTATTACACGCAAGTATACCATATTATAAATTAATAAATAAATAAGTTTACCTTAATGAAAATCTTCGAATTCATTATAATCATCAGCATAATCGACAGGGAACATGGCCGCGCATTCGTCTTCCCCGGCACAGTCGTCGCGACTTACGTGAAGCGGGTTCAGGTCCATCAGTTGTAATAATGGTATGTCTGTCTTTATAGAGATCATAAAGGCGATACAATGGTCCCTGAAACGTGTTTTATTTTAGCTTAGAATAGGTCAGTAAGTACTCAAAGTTACTCAAACGGGCCACTTAAGAGATTGAAATTACAACAAATATATGACAATGGAACATTTTTCATACATTTAGTCATTGTTTTTATTTTAATCATTAAACGTCACGCTAGACGATATATTTTGTACCATACCATATAAATATAACATCGATTTGGTTATAAACTGTTATGGTGTTATAATTTAGTGTTAATATGTATTAACGACAAAAACATTGAAAACAAAATCGAGCCCAAAAAAGTCGCTTACATACAAGCAAACATACAGGTGAAACTAATAAAAGCACGTTAAAAAGATTTCTTGAAGTGAGAAATTAAATAGACGCAAGAGAATAAACTCTTTGTTTTATATAGACAGTATTCTTAATATAAAAGCAATGTGCTTAAATTAAGAATACTAGTAGTTCGCCCCGAACTGAGACCTCACGAGTTTTTTTCAGCGTTTATTATATTTCAGCGTAAAGTACTAAAATGTATAATATAACGACGAAAGACTCCAAATACGACAGGTCTATCTTATTTGAATGATAGGTGCCTAGTATCGCTATTATCTGACATTGGATGATTTAGAGAATCCAAACACGATAGGCATAACTTGTTGTTGTTGTTAAGTTCTAAAAGCATAGGCCAGCTCAATCATCACACCCTGGACATCCGTTGACTCTTTATTTTTACTCAAGACATTTTGAATGTGTCCAACATAATATCCAGAAGATAGTAATTCCTTTCCTTCCTTCCTTATGTATCTACTTATCATAATGTTACGTAAGAGGAAACGAGAAGACAAACTCGAGAACGAGAACATATTAGAGAAGTTTGAGGCCAATATGTCCTGTAATAAGTCCCTAAACTAAAATATAACAAGTCAATAAAAATTATAAAAAAATTAGTCACAAATTTTATAATTATCAGAGTCTCTAGATCGGCTAGAACCGAACATTCCTACTATTTAATACTATCCACCACTATTATTGTAAAACAGCCCATGATTATGAAATAAATAATTATAGGAAATGAAGCAAAGAGAGTTCGGACGATTTGGGGCAAAGTAATAAATTTCTATAAATTTTAAATTTAAATAAATTTGGATTAAGAATATTGTAAATAGTAAGCGTGTTACATTGTGAATGTGTGATGCTACACCTTCGTTATTTTTCTTTTGCAATCACAATGTAACACGCTTACTATTTAAGTACAATATTCTTAATCCAAATTTATTAGATTTTATTTTCTATTTTTTAGTTGGACTTTTTTTATTAAAGCGTGTTTTTTTTAGTTTTTTATTCTATTAATTTATTTTATACTTTTTGGTCTTTGATAACTTAATATGTTAGATCGGACCCTGGTTACTATTGAAAGACAAACTACTCGTCAAGACGATTCTAACGAGCCTAAACTCGATGAGGTTGTGTCGTTTCATTGCGAAGTTCCTATGACCACCTTCCAGTTCCATCATCAGACCCTGGTTACCATTGAAAGACAAACTACCCGTCAAGGCGATTCTAACGAGCCCAAACTCGATGGGGTTGTGTCGTTTCATTGCGAAGTTCCTATGACCACCTTCCAGTTCCATCATCAGACCCTGGTCACCATTGAAAGACAAACTTCTTGTCAAGACGATTCTAACGAGCCTAAACTCGATGGGGTTGTGTCGTTTCATTGCGAAGTTCCTATGACCACCTTCCAGTTCCATCATCAGACCCTGGTTACCATTGAAAGACAAACTACTCGTCAAGGCGATTCTTGACGAGTAGTTTGAGTGAATGAACTATGAAGTATGGATAATGAGATAATTCCTGCAGATTCCCTCCAGCTCTATCATCAGATCAGTTCCATGGTACCATATTATTGTCACCGAAGTTACGCCCTTTCATTTGATACCCCACTCGGGTATATTTGCAGTATAGTTTGTGTGCCATATAGGTAGATCCCCTTTTGGACCCCTATCTCCGTAACCCCCTGACCGATCCTGCTCATGTTCGAACTTAAAAATTCTATGGACCTAAACTACTTGTATACCAAAAATCATGAAGATCAGAGCAACTGTACTCAAGTTATCGTCGAACAAACATACAAACATACGAGCGACCGACCCTTCTCAACACTAGACCTCTCTCGCTTTGCTCGTTCGGTCAATTATTATTTTCAAGAACATTTATACCTACCAGAAATTATTCTCTAGCTGTAAAACTAGCTTTTGCCAGCGACTTCTTCCGCGTAGAAGTCGAAAAAGGACCAAGTAATCATGTTGTTTCATACAAACTTGCCCCCCTTTTTCACCCTCTTAGGGGTAGAATTTCGGGAAATCCTTTCTTATTGGATGCCTACATCATACAAGGAACACACCCTCCAAGTTTCAGGTCTCTACGATCAGCGGTTTAGGCTGTGCGTTGATCCGTCAGTCAGACAAAGCATTGTATATGTATAAAAAATGTTCGAATTCACAAAAATTTTAGAACAAAGGTTGAGTGTTAAGGTCCACAGAAGTGGCCCAACAACTAGTTATAATAATATCGCCTTAGATAGCTTAAAAATAGATACGTACTAACCCAGGCATACCAATTCTGAGTAGGTACTACACAGGGTCATTGGTAATCATAATAGAAAGCAGTTGTGTGCTACTTCTGTACACCTTATCAATCAACTTTTGTTCTACGACTATTGAAAATTCAATTTTGGAATTTTTGAGGTTAAGTCATTCAAAATTAGAACAGTAGTAGGTAACAATTGTGACCTCTGCGTGTCAGTAACAACTGTTTTCGGGTAAACCACAACCTCAAAATTATCGAAAAGACCTTTGATTTGCCAAAATTCTAAGAATACCATCATAATATTATAATTATGTTACGAACTGTATTTTTTAAACTCGTTTAACATCAATTCACCCAGGATACACGTGCAGGGTTATGGTTAGATGCACCTGCGGACTCGTGCTTTAGAGCCCTATCTCAGGGGACACCCATGACGTCGCGACGTAGCCGGCTACATATCCAACTAATTTGTATTGAAATGCGCTAGTTAACACCTGAAGACATCAACTTCAACACAAATTAGTTGGATACGTAGCCGGCGACATGGTGTCCCGGTGTGGAAGGACTCTAACCCCCGAATACTGAAATTTAAGTGTGGGGTTCAATAGAAAGCATACACTTAACGTCAATTTAAGCGCAACTTAAGATTAAGTAGCCTTTCAGTATTCGGGGGTAAGACCGTATCCCTCCTTCTTAAGGTGAAAGGGTACCTGCGCGCTCTCCATACAAACGTAGTCGACTGTTTCCTCCCTGGATAATGACACTACCACAAATATTTTTGTACCATAACACCTATAACTGCCATGACTATGCCCCTATGTTTTGGTTTTTTTAATTTTCTAATTATTATAGAAATTAAAATTAAAAAAATAAAAGAGTAAAAAATAATAAAAAATAGGGGCATGGTCATGGCTGTTATAAGTTTTATGCACCAAAAATATTTGCTCTAGTGTCATTATCCAGGGAGAAAACAGTCGACTACGTTTGTAATAGTTTGTATGGAGAAAGCCCCAGGTACCCTTTCCTCTTAAGGCTGCCTTTCCACATACATTTTGCAAAATGCGGACGGAATTTTTTTGTTGTACTATGTTTGTAGAAACGCCGTTCCGTTAATTAAATATTCATTTTCTATTAGCAGATACCTATGTAAGAATATATTTTACTTTATTTATTTTTATGTAATAATTTTGTGTTTTGTTTTTATGGTGCAATAAAGTGTTTATCTATCTATCTATCTCCGCTACCTCGCTCCGCTTCTGTGGACAGGCAGCCTTAGACCGTCCCCCGTTCTTATTATAATTACCAATAACCCTGTATAAGCACTTAGGTCATTGTTTTTCAACAAACAAATTGATAATTGCAACTCAAAGCGGCGCCAGCGTCTGCGTAAATATAAATATAAATTTTAGTTTCATAAAAATCCGTTGTTTGTTAATAACTAGGCAGGTATTAGATACTAACTGATTCTGAGAAAAGCCTAGAGTATCGTATTGCTTGAACGTGTAGGCAATGTGGGTGCTATCGTATGGCGAAGTTGCTTTGAATATACCCATCTATAAAAGAAATATGTATCATTAGGTAAAATACCATGGAGCTGTACATTGTACAATCCACGGTCAAAAGTCTCTGCCCACCGCAACGTTTACAATTCTATGCAGCACTATTTGAGCATTATAACAACGTAACCTGTGGATCGAACCCACGTCGTCGGTTGGTGTAGCGGGTGGCGGCTAATACCTCTCGGCCAACTAAAAACATAGCTAACATGTTGAAAATAATAATCACACTGAGTAGATACTTTTAATTAAAGTATTTAAGTTTGTGTGTAACGTCTATTAGAAGAAGGTCGTAACTCCAATACTTGTTGAGAGTATTATTGTAGCAAACTGATCATTTACTTATGACCCATACTGTAGTACTTTTTTAGGGGTCCGTACACAAAGGGTAAAACGGGACCCTTTTACTAAGACTCCACTGTCTGTCTGTCACCAGGCTGTATCTCATGAACCGTGATAGCCAGACAGTTGAAAGTTTCACAGATGATGTATTTATGTTGCCGCAATAACAACAAATACAGAATAAAATGGGCTCCCATACAAGGTCGTGGTCCTGGAACCATGGAACTAGTCATGGTTTGATCATGCTATGGAGTTCATTCAGGATGCTATATAGACTGGTTCGGATGAAATTTCAAATGGAGCTAGCTTGCACTTATTGATTAGGTACTTTTGATTATTTTTTTTATATTATACTAGCGACCCGCCCCGGCTTCGCACGGCTATATTATGCATGTATTATACATATAAACCTTCCTCTTGAATCACTCTATCTATTTATTAAAAAAAACCGCATTAAAATCCGTTGCGTAGTTATAAAGATTTAAGCATACATAGGGATATAGGGACAGAGAAAGCGACTTTGTTTTATACTATGTAGTGATAGTGATGTCTTTGTATTATTTAATTGATTACTTTCCGGCGCTTTCTCCATACAGTCGTAGTCGACTGTTTCCTCCCTGGATAAATGACACTAGCACAAATATTTTTGTGCCATAAAACCTATAATGTCACTATAGCAACTATTTTTGTTCCATAAACCTTATAACTGCCATGACCAATAATGACTATGCCCCTTTGTTTTGTTTTTTTTTTCATTTTCTAATTATCGTAGAAATTATGATATAAAAAAACAAAAAAAAACAAAACATAGGCTCATGGTCATATTGGTCATGGCAGTTACCTATAAGTTTAATGCAGGTTTTATGCAACAAAAATATTTGCTATAGTGTCATTATCCAGGTAGAAAACAGTCGACTACGTTTGTATGGAGAGAGCGCCGGTACCCTTTCCACTTAATTACATTGACTACTTTTCATCGATCGGATAAAACCACGAGGCGGAACTTAGTAGTAAAATATAAATCTTACGTGAATTATATGGCTCTTGTAATCGGCAATGGCTTCAATAACTTTATACCGTTTGGTGATCTCCAGTAAGACCAGAACATGGGGTGGTAGGAATTCAGGCTGTGGTGTTACGTAATCGGCCACTATCTATAAATTAATAAATTAAAACCAAATTATTCTATCGGCCTATATAGTATTTTAAGGCATACTAAAAACAAAATAAATAAATATTGCAGGACATTCCACACATCGCCATCTAGCCCCAAGCTAAGTAACTAGACTCGTTTTATGGTTGCTAAACAACGAATATCTTCTTCTTATCTTAATATATATAAATCTCGTGTCACAATGTTTGTCCTCAATGGACTCCTAAACCACTTAACCGATTATAATAAAATTCGCACACCATGTGCAGTTCGATCCAACTTGAGAGATAGGATAGCTTACATCCCGATATTCCCACGGGATCGGAAATTACGCGGGTGAAACCGCGGAGCGCAGCTAGTACTCTAATATATTTTTCTTTTATAAATATACTAGCGACCCGCCCCGGCTTCGCACGGCTGTATTTTGCATGTATTATATCTAAAAACCTTCCTATTAAATCACTCTATCTATTTAAAAAAGCCGCATCATAATCAATTGCATAGCTTTAAAGATCTGAGCATACATAGGGACATAGGGACGACGGCGAAAAGTGACTTTATTTTATACTATGTAGTGATGATACTTATAATACATAGAAACAACCAAACCACAGACAAATATCTAAGCATAAATTCTTGTCTGTGGCGGGAATCGAACCCGCAACCCTGTGTTTGGCAGTCCTGCATGGTGATCATTGTGCCAACTGGGTCGTCTTACTGGGTGTTATGGGTGCTAACAACGAATAAACTACTAATATACTTTTCTTTTGTAAATAATATACATAAAACTAGCTACGCCCCGCGGTTTCACTCGCGTAAGTCCTATCTTTCTCACCGTTTAAACCTTCCCTGGACTACGACAAACATTTCAAAACCGAAATCATCTAAATCGGTTCGTGCGTTCCTGAGGTTTAGCGTCAGGAAGGAAAACCCGACTTATTTTTATATAGTAGAAGATATATATATAGAAACAACCACACCACAGACAAATATCTTTTTTTTTCATATGATAGGTCAGCTTTTGACCACTATCACACCTGCCTGATGGTAGGTGACGATGCGGCATAAGATGTAACACGCCTTCCTTGAAGATACCTATTCACTCGCGACTTGAAGACCCCCAAATGGAACACTAAGATAACATACCTACTATGGAGGTCGTTATTGGAATTTAATTTAATTGTAGATTTCCCGACGTATTTAGCTTTTATTAACCGACTTCCAAAAGGAGGAGGTTCTCAATTTGTCGCGGTTTTTTAATGTATGTTCGCCGATTATTCGAAAACGCCTAAACCGATTTGGAAAATTATTTCTCGCAGGTGGTCCCATAAAAATAAATGAAGATCTGATGAGGATCTTCGGAGTGATGAACAGAATTGCACCTCGAGAGTGCAGCAAGTTTCTCAGTTTTCGATTCCCATTAGTAGAATTGTTTAGTTAATTATGTTTAAGCACAACTATCACGCTAAAGGTTCGATTAGTTTGCATCACCTTAGGAAACAGCAAAGCTAATCCATGAACTTTAGCGATGTCATTGGGCGGTGAATAAAACCCTGGCACCAAGAGCCCGGGGGGTGGAAAGTATTCATTTTCATCCTCTTCTTCGCTACTTTCTTCCAAAACGTATTCTTCTGGTAGCTCCTAAAACAGTATTTACTATTTATTAAATTATTAATTAGTATCTAATTATAATCATTATCTATACGAATATTATAAAGCTAAAGAGTTTGTTTGTTTGTTTGAACGCGCTTATCTACGGAACTACTGGTTCAAATTGTTTTTTTTTTTTTGTGTTGGATAGTCCATTTATCGAGGAAGGCAATAGGCTACTTTCATCTCATTTTGATATTCCCACGGGATCGGGACTTACGCGGGTGAAACCGCGGAGCGCAGCTTGTTAATAAATAAGAGTGTGTTTGTTTGAACAAATTCTATTCTATTTTATAAATTTGTCATTATCAGCAAAATTGAAAATTCCTTTTTTAGAATTTTTAACCTTGGCACTTTTTAGCACTTTTTGGACCATCAAGTACATTTTTCAACATGATGCCCTAGTTCTGGCCGAATGAAACTTTGAGTTTATTTTTTAATGAACGCCAGTAGTTTTTAAGATAGATTGCGGATAAAAATAAAATGTGAAATATTTTTTTTAAACCATACAAAGATAATTTAAAAATATATATTGAAAAAAAAAATACTTAAGTGGTTTTGTTTGAAGTTTTATAAGTCTCAGACTTTGATTGGTGTAGGGGTACAAAAGGTCCACTATTGACCTTGTTTAAAAAAAAAAGCAGAATCGGAGGCCTGATAGTTTGATGTGGTTTGGCTGCAATTGCGATGTTCAGGCTAAAATCTGATTTTGACAAATTTTTTACAAAAGTCCAAATAACTTTTGAACCACTAAATATTGCAGAACATACAGGGGGTTAAATCGATAGGTACTGAGGTCCCCCCGGCAACCGATGACCCCTTGTTACACCGTGTATACTTCTAATAGAAGATTTGACTGTTTCATCATCATCCGAGCGATGTTCCCAGTTGC
Source organism: Idaea aversata (assembly GCA_907269075.1). Lineage (NCBI taxonomy): Eukaryota > Metazoa > Arthropoda > Insecta > Lepidoptera > Geometridae > Idaea > Idaea aversata. The sequence goes on from OU026101.1 coordinate 12,242,762, forward strand.
ATCCCTCTCGGGAGCTCGTGGTCCGCTTTCCTACTTTTACGCCTCCACTTCGCACGATGTTCGGCATCCTGGTTAGTAAGGCCATTTGCACGCATATCACCCTTTACGACGTCAAACCAGCACTTCTTGGGTCTGAAGATTTGACTGTTTGTTTGCATTGAATTTACTACGGCTTCGAAACTACTGGACCAGACCGATTTTGATGAAACTTGGTATGAGGATACATTGATTCATGTGTCATAGTTTTTATCCCGATATTCCCACGGGTTCGGGAGTTACACGGGTAATTTATTATAAAATTCTAGTATAGTGGGCGAAGATGTTTAGAAATAAATATTTAACACAGATTGTTTACTGAGAAATTCGTGTCGGCAGAATCGTAGACCACCGCGTTCCATTAGTTCTCATAGTCTAAAGTCCAATGTCTGTTTCTAAGTTAGTATCATCATTTTTTTTTATTAGGGGACTCCCCTAGCAGACAATTGTAATGACACTATTATTTTTAATTAGTAATTTTAAAAAAAATGTATAATATCGAAAACCCTATTCACAATCAACCCTATGAGATTTCTGAGTGCGCGCGAACGCATTGAGCCGCAAATAAGTTGCGGGAATCGAACCTGCAACCCTGTGTTTGACAATCCGGCATGGTGACCATTGTGCCAATGTGCTATTGGTTGTTTGCATTGAATAGAATCCGAAACTACTGAACAGATTTAGATGAAACTTGGTTAGAAGAAACGTTGATTCATTGGAAAAGAAAAGAAAAGAAAAGAAAAGAAAAGAAAAGAAAAGAAAAGAAAAGAAAAGAAAAGAAAAGAAAAGAAAAGAAAAGAAAAGAAAAGAAAAGAAAAGAAAAGAAAAGAAAAGAAAAGAAAAGAAAAGAAAAGAAAAGAAAAGAAAAGAAAAGAAAAGAAAAGAAAAGAAAAGAAAAGAAAAGAAAAGAAAAGAAAAGAAAAGAAAAGAAAAGAAAAGAAAAGAAAAGAAAAGAAAAGAAAAGAAAAGAAAAGAAAAGAAAAAGAGAAGAAAATTTACAAAAGAAAAGTTACAAAAGAAAAGTATATAAGTAGTATATCCGTTGTCTAGCACCCATGGGTACTAGATAACGGACACCCACATGAAACGGATGTTACGCATAACACAAGTGTAGTTACTTAGCTTGGGGCTAGATGGCGATGTGTGGAATGTCCTGCAATATTTATATTTATATTTTTATTTATTTATTGGGAATAACATAAGCTACTTTTTAACCACGGGATCAGGATTACCGCAGGTGAAATCGCAGAGCGCTGCTAGTTTGAAATAAAACTTGGTGCGTAATAGCTAAAGCGCTAGATATCATATACAGTACTTTTATCCTGCTATTCCCAAATCAAATCAAATCAAATATCTTTATTTCTTTGGATACTTAATACTTAAAAGTATACAGGACCACATAAAAACGTCTTAAAAACTAAGTTAGGATGTGTAAAAAAATAAAAAAAATAAAAATAAATAAATAAATATTTCAGGACATATTACACATCGCCATCCAGCCCCAAGCTAAGCAACTTAATGCTTGTGTTATGGGTGCCAGATAACGGATAAACTACTTATATACTTTTTTTTTTTGTAAATATATACATATTATACATATAGGAAACACCCAGAACCAGAAACAAGAATTTATGGTCAGCATAAATACCTGCCTATGTACCTGCGCCTGTGTATGTATGTGTGCCTTCGGAACGCGCCCACCAATGAGAAGAAGGCACAAGAAACTCATGGGGTTTTTTTTTTCATGTGGTCACGCTCACAAAGGTCAATATTACAGTATTTGAAAGTATTATTTGAAATGGAGCAACTAAAGTCATGTCCATGGGTTCTTATCATTAAGATAAGACGAAGTATCATAGTATGCCTTACTGCACAATCTATGCTTTATAAAAGTTTTGAACCTGTTAATGGACATGTCATATACATCTTTAGGTAATTTATTATAATAGAGCACACATGTACTATTAAACGACCTGTTTATTTTCCGGAGCCTGCTACCGGGCACGGTAAGTTCACCCTTATTTCTTAAATTGAAATTATGAATATCGCTGTTTTTACGGAAAATATCAGGATTTTTGTGAACGTAGAGCAAGTTTTCGTAGATATATTGTGAATAGAGCGTTAATATATTTATCTCTTTAAATTTTTCCCAAGGGATCGAAACGCGGTTAAAACTCAATGGGAAGAATATAAAAAAATCGGCCAAGTGCGAGTCGGACTTAGGCACGAAAGGTTCCGTACTCATATTCTGTTTTTAGTATTTGTTGTTTTAAGGTGAAAGGGTACATACATGCGCGCTCTCCATACAAACGTAGTCGACTGTTTCCTCCCTGAATAATGACTCTAGCACAAATATTTTTGTGCCATAATTCCTATAACTGCTATGACTATGCCCCTATGTTTTGGTTTTTTTTCATTTTCTAATTATCAAGGAAATTAAAATTAAAATAAAATTTAAAAAATTAAAAAATAAAAAAAAACAAAAAATAGGGGCATGGTCATGGCTGTTATAAGTTTTATGCACCAAAAATATTTGCTCTAGTGTCATTATCCAGGGAGAAAACAGTCGACTACGTTTGTAATAGTTTGTATGGAGAAAGCCCCCGGTACCCTTTCCTCTTAACGGAAACAGAACTAATCAGTGAAAATTTCAACTGTCTAGCTATATCACGGTTCATGAGATACAGCCTGGGGCCTTATTCTGCTATTTTGCATTAATGGATTTACTATTGTAATTATATCGAGACTATTGATATTATATCGAGATTGTGACTTTATTTAAGTTTTAATTACATCGCAATAGAATCGCTATGTAGTCTCAATGTAATGGTAATAAATGCGTCGCTAATGTTGCCTAGCAACATGGTATATGTTGCTAAGCGATATACCGTTTTGACAACTATCGTGATTCCATTGAGGCACGATTCTAGAGCAGAATACCAAAGTGAGTCAGTGGTGCATCAGTGGTGTTTCGATATAATAGTTAACATTAGGAGAATACCAATTTGACATGTAATGTCATATTTTTGACATAATAATAATGATAAATCGTTTATTTCAGGTAACAGCCTTATAAATAAGTATGAAATGTCTATTACTATTCTATCGACACTCTATTGAAACACAATTGTGTTAGCAGACTTAGGCCCCTGGTGGCAGACAGACGGACAGAGCAGTCTTAGTAAAAAGGTACCGTTTTTAACCTTTGGATACGGAACCCTAAAAATACTTCAAATATGGTATACCTCAGGAACAACAATGTCCACTTCAGTATTATCAGGTGCTGCCTCCAGTTCTCTCAGTGCCGAAAGATTCTGAAACAGATTTGGAATTAGTACATTGCGATACAAGTGTGGAAAGCTGAACATTCCATAGAGGCGGTTTATGACGCGCGAGCGGAACGCGAGCGTGGCAAAAGCCGAGATGGAATGATCAATCCACACGTGTATCGTACGACGTTTTTTATCACAGTTGCGAATAAAAAAAAAGACTTGTTAAAATAATTAAAAGTTTTTAAGAATTTCAGGTTATGTTTACTATTTTTTGTTAATTACACTCCCGAAAGGCTACGCAAAAGACTATATACGACCTATACAGTCTCGTCTGACATACAATACAATATTTTTTTTGGGTTTTTTTTCTAATACGTTGCATTATGAGCCTAAAAGCGGTTTAATTAGATCCACTTTATGAGCAACTGTGATAAAAAGAATAATATAGAACATTTCATACAGCGTCATCTATCACCAAGCTAGCTGCTTAGCTTGGTGTTGTTAGCTTGCTTAGCTTGGCTTGTGTTATGGTGACATATATACTTACTTTTCTTTTATAAATATACTAGCGACCCGTTTTGGCTTCGCACGGCATATTATGCATGTATTTTACATATAAACCTTCCTCTTGAATCACTCTAACTATTAAAAAAAAATTGTAAAATCCTCTCTTATCGGATGCCTACGCCATACAAAGAATACACTCTCCAAGTTTCAGGTCTCTACGATCGGCGGTTCAGTCAATCAGGCATGCATTTATAATCCTACTTTCTTTTGTCGAGGGGTATTAAAAATAATAATTTAATCCTTTTTCAATCACAACGACTTGGTTCATCCGTCGTGGTTTTTTCCAAAAATCGAACCCCCAACTTTATGTGTTAAATAAATAATAAATATATAAATAAATGTTGCAAGACATTCCACACATCGCCAACTAGCCCCAAGCTAAGTATCTAGACTTGTGTTATGGGTGCTCGACAACGGATATACTACTTATATACTTTTTCTTTTTTTGTAAATATATACTTATAATACATAGAAACAAACAGACCACAGACAAATATCTAAGCATCAATACTTGTCTGAGGCGGGAATCGAACCCGCAACCCTGTGTTTGGCAGTCCAGCATGGTGACCATTGTGCCAACTGGGTCGTCGGTTAAAGGCGGGTGTTTACCCATAGTGCTGTATAAAGTATTTTTTTAACTAAAAAAAACCTTTATTAGTTTAAACTAACTCCAGTCTTCAAATATTCAAGTTTCTTGTGTTCTTTCTCCATTCTTCTAGCTTCTAAAACATCTTCTATTTGTTGTCTAGCTAAGCGCTGCATCTCTGATAGTCGTCTAGCGTTTTTAAAAGCTTTTTCTTCCTATAAACGAAATGAAACTAAACAAAATTTGTACTATGGTGACCAGATATTACTTATCGGATATGCATACCGGACGGAATGGCAGAAGATTTACATTTTTAACAATGGATATTTTTTTTAAAATTTTTTTTTTTGTATGGAACCCATTTAAACTTGTCTAGTAGGCATCATCATCACCAATGGCTAAACAGTAGGGTGGAGCGAAACAGGCCAAAAATTTTTTTTTTCTTTTTTTTAAATCTCCTGTATTGTTAATCGATGACCCTATGAAAAAGCTTCATTCAGACAAAAAATCAAAAGTCTACGACATTATCTTCAGGTGGCGCACTGAGAAGGTAGTTTATACAAAATTTACTTTTTGACTTTTATATTCTACTCGCAAATTTAACTAATTTCAAAACTTTTTACAATAAAAATACGGTTTTTACTTTCTTCGATGTCTTATCTAAGACGTGAGTGCATTGCGGTCCAATAAAATTATATACATCAATGTTGAGAAATGTCACACTTTAGGAAATTTTCTTCAAAAACTCTACCGTGAAACTTTCATCACAGGACTTTTGAATATTGTTATTTTTTGGTGCTGATTGGATGCGATGGTACCGCTGTGAACACCAGACACCAAAATATAGTCAATTTTTACCAGAAAAACACCTGAAGCCACGTTTTCAATGTTTTTTTGTATTTATTAATGTCAATTGTCAATTATCTACATGCCATTCATTATCTAGACTCGACTAGTACCACAACATGCCCTAATAGCTTTACTGATAGCTTAGAAAAAAGCTCGACAAGTGTCTCGACTTAAAAATAGAGGATTTGAACCCATTTGCATCTCTATCTTTCCCGGATTTATACACTGATTTGTGAAGCACCAATCAGAAATATCTGTTTCAGAGTGTTCTGCTATTTCTGCTGGTACAGTCTCAAAACCTTAGCTAACAAAAGCCTAGGAAAGGTGGTCTATTCTTGAAGATTGACTTGCGCAAATAGGATTCTTCGTTTGTTTAATGGAACAGCTGAATTGACACATAACTAGAAGGAACCTAGCTACTTTCACCATGAAAGTTTACGCACCAACTTTGTTTGATATCAAGTCAATATTTTCTTGTAAATATGTTCCAAATCATGTCTTTAACACTATTTTAGGATGGTTGCAGTAGATTAGGTGAAATAGAAGTTAATAGAACCTCCGATGTATTAAAATATAGGGACACCGAAATTATGGCAATCATTTCTCTAGGAAGTAATTTAATTGACATTAAAAGTATCCTAACCACACTGAGGCAGTACAGAGATGCGTCAAGCTTGCATCAGAGGCTTCGTAGTCTGTTTGTGGACCCGAAGCTAGGTATGGTTTCATTCATTCCCAGAATAAAAGCCAGGCAAGACATACCACAGTATAACACCAAAATTTACTATTTCCGTCAAAAAAGATGTTTCTGAGAATTCTGATTTAGGGCATTAAGATATATTTTTTATAATGATTAATTACGTATTGATAAAGTTATTACTTGTAATAGTAATATTGAGTAATAATATTGTTAATAAAGATGGTAATTATAATCTTACATTAGCTCTATTGGTAACGCAAAAAATGCCCTTTGTTCCAATCTTAAAGTCTAGTGCGCCACCTCAAGATATTAAGTTAGGAGGTTGAAATCTTGCATGAACACTCCTAAGACCACGGGTCATTAATTAACAATACAGGAAAATCGAATTTCAAAATAAGTTTTTTCGCTCCACCCTACAAACAAAAAAGGCCTGCATTTGACCTCATCTCACCTGATGGGAAGCGAAGATGAGGTCAAAGATGTAGCATGCTCGTCTAAAAGGTACCCATTCACTCTAGACTTGAAGACTCCAAGGTTGTAGTTTTGTGGGAACAGCGACGCGGGTAGAGAGTTCCATTTCTTAGCAGTGCGTACGAGAAAGGTGGATGCATGACGCTTTGTGCGCGAAATAGGAACTTTCACCATGTGTGGATGGCGAGCCTTCGTACACCTCGTTCTCTTGTGGAAGAAAGGGCAGGATGGAACGAGCTCATGGAGTTCCTGAGAGCACACACCGAAGTGAATCCGATAGCAGACCGACAAGCTGGCGACCTCACGACGACGGTGTCCTAGACTTAGAAGGCGTGACTCGACGAGCGCGGCATCGCCTATCAGCCTTTTGGCACGCCTGTCAATGGAATCAAGAGCCTCAAGCTGGTATTTTGCAGTTCCGTCCCACAGGTGACCACAGTACTCCATACACGATCGGACCTGTGCCTGGTACAGATTAAGAAGCTGCCCCTGTGTGAAGTACTGCTTTACCTTGGCAAGAACACCAAGCTTCTTAGATGCCAATTGAGCTCTCGACTCCACAAAAGGCCCGAAATTCAGGTCTGATGCAAGAGAAACACCAAGAAGATCCAACCTATCGGTCAACGGTTTTTGGGGGTATTGCTCGCGTCCGTGGGATTGAGCCCTAGATGTCCCACTCGTGACCCCTGGATGGTGCTTAAGCAGCAATCTCCTGGTGGGATGCTTCATCCGCAGCTTGATACCATCCACCGACACGAGACTGGTACAAGAACCTAAAGGAGCAATCTCCTGGTGGGATGCTTCGGCCGTGGCTTGTTACCACCCACCGGCCTATATAAGTCGTATCGCTAAGCGGACTTGTCCATGTTTCGATTAGGCTGGTGCACCCACAGAAAGAGAACAGACGCATGTGTAGGCCTTGAAGTCCAAAATCGGGATAATAATTAATTGAGAGTACTAACTTTAATCTTCTCCTTTTCTTCATGTCTCTTCGTAAGTATTTCTTCCCTAGTCGGACTGAATGTCTTGTAATAATCAAACGCAGTCATTCTAGGCAACTGATCATCAGTTGATTTTCTATCATCGTATGCCGGAAGTTCTTCGTAGAGAATCTTACGAACGAGTGCTGAAAATTGTACCAATTTACGAGCTGCGTTCCACCGGATGGGTTTTTCTTCGCAGTCAAAATGAACCCACTTAGATTTCCTGGTATTTGTTCAACTAATTAATTTAGTGTAAGAAATTGTATATTGTCCTTTTAATAAATAAAATAAAAAAATCTATTTAAAGAGTGCTTTGTATATCTTGGTAATACGAGATTTTTAAATATCCAGTTTCATCGCAATCGATTTAGTAAAAATGGCAGGTGGAGACATGACGTCAGCTCTCAGGCTAAGCCACCCTCTTAGCTGAGCTATGTGATGCATTAAATAAAATGACTTAAGTATTCGTTTTATGAACACGGTTATTTTAATATTTACCTAACATGATGAACGATCATGGTCGTGGGAAGTCTGGCGACCATGATCGGAGTAAAAAAAAACGAAATCGGAATACTAATTATTTAAAAATTGTGGTGACTTACTAACGAAATGCTTATCAGTATCGAGCAATCGGAAGCAGATGGCCAGCGCAGGACCTGACAGCAGTCTATGCATAGATGCCTCGTTGATTGGTGCGTCTCCTAAATATAGCACGTCTTTAGCCATTTCCTCTGTTAGTTCTATTGCTTCACGACCGACCATTATTATATCTAGGAATGTAGAGAACCGCTATTAATACTATTTCACTAAATAGTATAAAAGAAAGTCGCTTCCCGCTGTCTGTCCCAATGCATAGATCTTTTAAACTACGCAACGGAGTTTGATGCCTTTTTTTTTAATAGATAGAGTGATGATCAATAGTAAGGTTTTAGTATATAACACAAAAATACCAAGCGTATGAAGTCGCGGGCAACAGCTAGTACTTTATAATGATAGTCTGTACGATATACAAGAATTCAATCTATCTTGGCTACATAATATGTCAGAAGAGGAGCGAGGTAGCGGAGCCACGTTTCTAACATTTTGCAACATAAAAACTCCTCACGAGGAACGCCGCGCCGCTACCTCGCTCCGGTTTTGTGGACAGGCAGCCTATATTAAGTTTCATCAAAATCGGTCGATTACTGTAGTTTCAATATTTAGTTTTTAGTTCCGAGCCTAGTGCCAAAACACAAGATGCAATGTGCAGCTTGTGCACCGCCTTCCTACCCACTAACGACGCATCCAATGACACAATGCAATGATTAGTGTTATGTGACACCATTCATAAACCACTCAACACGTGTTTCGCGTCTACACGACGCATCATCATAGAGTAAGATAATATTATAAAAGCTGAGAATTCTCGGCGCATTTTTTTTTGTTGTAACAAATAATCAGCATTTGACCACTATCACACCTACCTGATGGTAGGTGACGATGCGGCCTAAGATGTAGCACGCTTTCCTAGAAGATACATATTCACTCGCGAGTTGAAGACCCCCTAATTTTACACGTCAGGAAAGACAGACGCAGGCAACCGATTCCATTCCCTTGCAGTACGAATAAGGAATGACGAACCAAAACGCTTGGTGTGAACGTCTGGTATGTCCACCATGAATCGGTGCCACACATCAGTCTGCCCGGTTGTGTGACGAAAGAATAAAGATGACAAAATTAGGCCATGCGCATGCATCCAACACCGATATGAACGATGTGCAATTATGAGTTCAGACCATAGTGGCTTGAAGAATTATCAGGTATCAAAACCAAGAATCGAAACCGTAATTTTTGCAAAAAAAAAAAAATCGCCTATATTTTTGTACCAATTTATAATGTTATATGGAAGCTTAATATTTTATTCTGTTTTTATTATTTGTCATAGCGGCAAAAGGCATACATAATCTGTGAAAATTTCAACTATCTAGCTATCACGGTTTATGAGATACAGCCTGGTGAAAGACAAACGGAACTTCCGTTTGTCTTTCACCAGGCTGTATCTTCATCAGTCACCAGTCCTCTTTTTTACCCTTTGCGTACGGAACTCTAAAAAATGGCAAAAAAACGAACGTTCTAACAAATAGTTGTATTAGAATTAACTAACTGTGAGCATCCCACCGCTCATACAACTCCGGATGGGCATGTGTACAATGAGGCCAATACAACACAAAGTCCAAATTTTCCAAAAACGGTACCATTAACTCAGCTCTATGTTTTTTGTAAGCCGCATTTCGATCAGCCCTTTTTGACATATAGGATATTTTTTCCAAATCCCTGATGGATAATCGGCTTAGATATTCCTGGAAAACACAAAAATATTGCAGGACATTCCACACATCGCCATCTAGCCCCAAGTAAATAGACTTGTGTTATGGGGTGGTACAACGGATATACTACTTATATACTTTTCTTTTGTATTTACTTATAATACATAGAAACAACCAGACCATAGACGAATATATACATAAATACATGTCTGAGGCGGGAATCGAACCCGCAACCCTATGTTTGTTACTAGCTGCGATCCATGGTTTCACCTGCGTAAGGGTGCCTGTCCACTGGATCGGAGCGAGGTAGCGGATCAGTGAGCAAGGCAATAATAAATAAAATAAATATTGCAGAACATTCCACACATCGCCATCTAGACCCAAACTGAGTAACTAGTCTTGTGTTATGGGTGCTAGACAACGGGGGTTCTATTGGTGTAATAATCCACCAATAGAATTTTCTATATAATAGTATCGATCCCGTGATACGTAATGAACATTTTTTTACCTTCGCACGACTAATAGCGGCAAAGAAAACTGTCCAACGGTTCAAAAATGTCCAATCAAATCTTTTGTCTAACCCTTAAAATGTCCTTAAAATATTCATGACTAACTATCACTTCACTATCACTATCACTACATAGTATAAAACAAAGTCGCTTTCTCTGTCCCTATATCCCTATGTATGCTTAAATCTTTAAAACTACGCAACGCATTTTGATGCGGTTTTTTTTAATGAAAGAAAGGTAAAGAAAGGTTTATATGTTACATGCATAATATAGCCGTGCGAAGCCGGGGCGGGTCGCTAGTATTATCAAATCAAATCAAATCAAATCAAAAATTTTTATTTCTTTGGATGTATAATACCTTAAAAGTATAATAGACCACTTGAAAACGTCTTAAAAACTAAGTTAGGATGTGTGCCTTCGGAACGCGCCCACCAATGAGAAGAAGGCACAAGAAACTCATGGGGTTTTTTTTTTTTCATGTGATCACGCTCACAATGGTCAATATTACAAATATTTGAAAGTATTATTTGAAATGGAGCAACTAAAGTCACGTCCATGGGTTCTTATCATTAAGGTAAGACGAAGTATCATAGTACGCCTTACTGCACAATCTATGCTTTATAAAAGTTTTGAACCTGTTAATGGACATGTCATATACCTCTTTAGGTAATTTATTATAATAGAGCACACATGTACTATTAAACGACCTGTTTATTTTCCGGAGCCTACTACCGGGCACGGTCAGTTCATCCTTATTTCTTAAGTTGAAATTATGAATATCGCTGTTTTTACGGAAAATATCAGGATTTTTGTGAACGTAGAGCAAGTTTTCGTAGATATATTGGGAATAGAGCGTTAATATGTTTAACTCTTTAAATTTTTCTCTAAGTGATTCCCTGGGGCCCATTTTGTAGATAGCTCGAACAGCTCTCTTTTGCAATATGAAAATAGCATCAATATCTGCAGCACACCCCCACAGTAGGATGCCGTACGACATGACACTGTGGAAGTAGCCGAAATAGACTAGGCGAGCAGTAGCAGCAGTAGTATATAAGTCGTACTAGCTTTTGCCCGCGACTTTGTCCGCGTAGAAGTCGAAAATGTTTCTAATTGGTTTTTGGATTGAGTTTACAAACAAGTGTTAATATAAAATGTAAATTAAATCAAAAACACTAAGGAGTATTGATATCAACTTCGAAGCAAATCACCCCAAAACAACTTTCTACCTCTTTTTAACTCCGTCAGTGGAAGAATTTCAATAAAATACAAAACTCGTCTTCCATCAATTCTGTTAAAGAATGTTTATGTTAAATTTTAAATACATTGGACGAAAGAATCACGTTTTCCCATACAAACTTTGCCCCCTTTTTCACCCCTTAAGGGGTAGAATTTTGGAAAATCCTTTCTTTTCGGATGCCTACGTCACACAAAGAACACACCCTCCAAGTTTCAAGTCTCTACGATCAGCGGTTTAGGCTGTGCGTTGGTCCGTTAGTCACTCAGGACAAAGCATTTTATATGTAGGTATAGATTTTTTACTAACAGTTTCATCTGGTGTAGGCTCATCAATCTCATACATAAGCCGATCATCTTCTAAACCATTTTTATAGAAATACAGTTCCCGTTTAGCTACCTCAGCGAATTGGATACTGTTTATACCTCGGTATACTTTTGTCACTTTTTTATTCTGAAATCATAAATTATTTTTTCAATAAATTAGGTCTTACCCACTTGCACATCTTTGAATATCCTTCCCGCCCAATACAGTTGTTGCAAATCACAAGTCGCCCTGCATCCTAACATAGTTTTTTAGACGTACCGTTGCGTTTTTCTCACAAACACCAACATTATTATTTTTATGACAAAAGGGCGGCAAATTAACACTCCGCCCGGGGCGACTGTGACCCATGCTCCGCCACTGACACCTGCACTCTCAAAAAAGTGTGACGTCACGTCACGTTACAATACAAACCATAGCAACTTATTAAAGTATGCAAAATGTCAACGATATTTCATCAACGTTTTCCTATGACGTTTTCACGTAAAATTATCGTCAGTAAACCGACTTTACAGACAACCATTTTTTTTAAATTCAATATTAACACCATAGAATTTGAGTTCGTACCTATTAAAACTTATAAAGAAAGATTGATAGATAAATAATAAAACGCCTAAAATAAAATAAACAAGATAAAAAAATCCAAAGAAATAGTAAGTACCTAACATAAAATTTAAGTAAGTATGTATTCAGTCGCCACAATAATTTGCTTTTTAGGTTACCGTGATAGCTAGACAGTTAAAATTTTCACAGATCCTTTAGTCGCTGAGTACCTAAAACCGCCTTAACCGGCTTAAAAAATTTAAGCCGATGTAGTGCCTGGAACTTATACCTCCTCTCAGCCTAGTTGACCGTGTCCAGAGGAAAGAACATCTGAAGCCGACTAAGCCGCGGGTATCATCACGATAGGAGCAATTTAATAGAGCACATAAATTCGGAAGAAAACCCCATTACAGAAGTATCAACCACTAGATCAACAATAATCAACATATTATACTTACAAATATGAACATAAAAACCGGTTCACTGTGGTTTCTGAATCGACTTAAGGCTTCTATTTCGTCAGCTGCCACCTGAAGTAAAATCAGCCGCTTCATTTAAGCTAAATAACACCATACACCGTACTTACTGCGACGCAGAAGGTTGCGGGTTCGATTCCCGCCGGGAACAAGTATTTATGCTGACCATAAATTCTTGTTTCTGGTTCTGGGTATTTCCTATATGTATAATATGTATATATTTACAAAAAAAAAAGTATATAAGTAGTTTATCCGTTATCTGGCACCCATAACACAAGCATTAAGTTGCTTAGCTTGGGGCTGGATGGCGATGTGTAATATGTCCTGAAATATTTATTTATTATTTATTTATTTATTTACTTTGCCATACAAAAAAAGCTCTTTCTCTGTTAATAATTATCTACTAGCAGCGCTTCGCGGTTTCACCGACGTAACTCCCAATCCCGTGGGAATATCGGGATAGAAAGAAGCCTATGTTACTGTCAATGAATCAATGTATCCTCATACCAAGTTTTATCTAAAACAGTTTAGTAGTTTCGGACCAATTCAATGCAAAGATGCAATAATTTTTTTCCTTCTTTATAAATCTTAAAGCTATGGCTAGAATTATGGAATTCTTACAGCAATCTCAAAAACGACCTAACGATGAATAGTTCTTAGTAAATTAAAAACAAATTCTCACTTTTTTTGTAAAAAGCAACGCAAGCGCGATTTAATAATACCTATAGCGCCATCTAGTTGAACATTGCGGAAGTACGTTTCAAAACACTGAGAGAAAAGAAAGGTAGTTTTGGCGGGAATGGAGATAAACTCAAATAGAGTCGGTAAGTACATTTGGTAAGTACGTTCTTCTTATACCCTTCTTTACAACCTGGAATGGATATATTGGGATCCCGAAAATGGGTATTAAAAACCTCCTAAATATAAATATAATTTGACAATCGAATTACTTAATAAGCTTTTATAAGTATCATACCCTTAATAGAGCAACTTTTCCTTCACCCCAGTCGAGTTTGATTTGTGTGAAAAGTCGATCCAAGGCAGTGCAATGACCGGCAAAAGTACAATATATTTCAGCACCTAGAGCATATTAATTAGGTACCTACAGTGGCAGATGATACAGGGGGGCTAGGAAGCTCAAGCCCCTAACTTATTTTGCCCCTATTTTTTGAGTTAGCAACCCTAAACCTATGTCCTGGATTCACTAATCTCAATGCGAAGGCAAGCGTAGATAGTGAGGAAACCAACATGCTGTAAAAGTCACCAAGGCTTAGAGGCATGATACGCTACCTCTGGAGTAGGTACCATGTCATTATAATACTCTTTGATCATGACCATGGCTACGAGATGGCCGCAGATGTCATTGTTTGTGGCGCCTTTTGGCGTCTAGTAGGTAGTGCATATTTTAATGTAGGTAGGCATCTGACTAACTAGAGGCTTAGCTAGAGGGTGGTAACTGGTAGGTAAGACGTGTGATATTATTACAATTGAATGCAAAAAGTTATTATGTTCGTTCCTAGCCGCCCTTTTCGGTAATCAAACGGCTTATTGGATTTCTATGAAAACTTTAACTCGTTTGTCCGTACGTAAACGCAATCCGATTTTAATCGATTTAATAAAAAAAACTGGTTGCCTGTAAAGTCGGTATACGGGCGAAAGTTTTACGTGACAACAACTGTGCTCGAGTGGAAGGGACGCGTGCCTTTCACTTTTTATGTCTGTCTCTCTCGCTCTTAGGCGGGCTAACCATGCCCGCGTGCCTCTCACTCGCTCTCATTGTGAGCGCATAACGTGAGCGGAGCGTAACGCAGTTTCTTGAAGTGTCACCCGGCAAACCAATTTATAAGACGTTGTCACGTCAAAAATAAAAGGACAAGGCTCTCTATTTAACTTTATATTTCATTATTGTTTTACTTTTTGAGTAAGTTCTAAGTAGGAAAGTAGCTTTGATCATTATTATAGTCAAAGGTAAACGTAGTAATGGTAGGTACTTAATGGTTGGTAGCGAATAGCGGATTAACTATAAGTACCTAGGTAAAATCATTGCTTTTTGTTAGGGGTAGGCACGAATTATGAATCAGGGTGTACCCTTAATTTTATTACTTTCATACAAACCTATACACTATACTTACCTAATTTCTTTTTAGAATAATACTCACAAATTAATAAGTCGTTAGCGTAAGTTTTCATGCTGTTTTGAAAATCTTTCTCGTTGTTTATTTCTATGAACAATTCTATTTTTCTTTTACCGGCCATTTTTATTTTGAACTTTTTGATAAATTTCTATGTAGATAAATCAATAAATTAATCTATGGGGCCATGGAAAATTTCTTACAATAAAATCCCAATTATAGGTAGATTAAAGTACTTACCTACCGAGGGAGGTAGACTTTACATTTTTTATTTGTATAATAAATAAATTACTTTCAGTAAGTAGGCAAAGTACCTACCAAGAAGATAGTAGCATAAAAGTTTATTTGGAAATTCCAGAAAATACATTCGATCAACTTTTCATTTCAACATACCCGCCAAAAATAAAATGTTGCCCTTATGCAAAAAAAAAGTTTGACGCGTGTGCAATCATTCGAATGATTGTCTTCGATAATCGACTAAAATAGTTTTTTTTTGTACTATGGCAATAATGGCCATTGGCGGCCATATTTAATTTTTTTAGTGATTCGGAAATTATCGTCTGCAATGGAGTCAAAGTTTTGCTTATCAAAATTTGATTATTATTTCCTTGGGAAGTCGCCAAAATTATGTCATTTGTTCATCGTTTCTCAGTCTGGTCGTGTTCATTGCAGAAAAAATTCGATCGTTTGACAATAATCGCTTGAAGATTGTTGTTATTGTTTCTCAGTCGACTCTGGAGACATCTTGTGATAGAAGCTGAGCTATTGCGGCAAGTTCATCGCTGTCTGATTTTGTGTTCACGTGAAACGGTAACAAAATTAGATTGGTGCTATTTTGAGGTCCGCAAACATGGATGTGTCGTGGGGTATGTCTTATTTTGTTAGGGGAGGATGGTATTGAGTGCTAAAATCGTTTTGTGATGTCATCGTGTGGTAATTTCCAGATGCAGATAATTTTGAACCAAAACTACCGACCACGTTGACTAATTCCAACAAATGGGAAGGCGAAGACGAAGAAGAAGTAGTCAAGGTAAAGTAACAAGTGCCAAATACTTTATGATGTCGTAATTAATGTGTTTACGGAAGTATTTAGGGAGTTTCGTGGTATTTGCTTTGGTATAACCTCAACTCGCTAGTGTTGACGTCAGACTGTGTTTTAGGAATCCTGGGAAGACGAGGAGGAAGAGAAGAAGGATGAGGAGAAAACAGAGCTACCACCTCCTGTGGCTAAACCCAAAAAGAAAATACATGATAAAATTGCAGAAAAAGAGGTCAGTAGACAAAATGTCAGAAACATATCGATACCTCCCACGTAAGTTGTTGTATCCCACAAAAATGCCGTTTTCCGTTTTTACTAAAAATGATCTTAATTTGGCATATTTTATGCATTCAAAATAAAAAATTAACAAAAATACAAATATTTCAAGGATTTGCTAGACGTAAATTGTTGTAACTTTCGAACGAAAACGAAGTAAAACATTGTATAGACCTTTGCAATGGTATACAAGGGGTGCGGGGCGGGAAGATCACGCGCTCGCGACTCGTATTGGTCACTTACAACAGACCACGCTGGACTCTCAACCGTGCGTTATAAGCTCTCTCGAAATTAATTTATGTTATTAGCGGAAATTCAAACAAATAACAATGAAGCGTTCTGGGATGTTAACTAGAGGGCGTAGAATATGTGATATGGTAAATAATATGAGTACACAAAATAGTAACTTCGAACCATCGATTGAAAATAACAATATTTCTTTAAATCAAATAGAACTAGACAGTTTTCGTGATTCAAGCCTCCATAATATCACAGTTATGTTACTTTTATATTCTTTTACTAGGTTTAATTACTTCAATATTCCTTTTTTGTAGGTTAACCAACCTAAAATGTTGTAAAGATTACTTACAACAGTTTACGTTGTTGAGTGTTCATTATAAATGTTGTATGTAATACATACAACATTTTACGTTTGCATTAAAAGTATCTTAATTGTTGTAAGTAGTAATTACAACATTTTACTTCGGGAATTGTTCCTTAAAACTTTGTTGTATGATGACATACTATACTTTACGTTGCTATTACTTTTTTTTAATTTAAATTCAATGTTGTATGCCAACTTTTTTTTTTCAAAAATTAAGCAAAGTTCGTTTAATTATAAAATCGAATGACAAATGTAGCATGCACGCACATTGCACACTATTGCACAGTGGTACATAGTGGTGATCCTATCCTATTCATCATCATCATCATCATCATCATGTCAGCCCATACACGTCCACTGCTTGACATAGGCCTCCCCCATACGACGCCACAAACAGCGGTCCTGAGCCGCCTCCATCCACCGACTACCCAGGACCGCCACAATGTCGTTGGTCCACCGGGCAGCTGGTCTCCCAACACTCCGTTTCGCGTTGCATCGCGGCCGCCACTCGAGAACCTTTACTCCCCAGCGGTTGTCAGTTCTGCGAGTTATATGACCTGCACATTGCCACTTCAGCTTACCAATCCTGAGAGCTATGTCGGTGACTTTGGTTCTTCTACGGATTTCCGTATTTCGGATTCTATCACGTAGAGAAACTCCGAGCATAGCTCTCTCAATAGTCCGCTGAGCGACTCTGAGCTTATGAACGAGGCCTATAGTCAGCGACCACGTCTCGGATCCGTATGTCATCACTGGTAACACACATTGGTTGAAAACTTTCGTCTTGAGGCTCTGTGGTATTTGTGACGAGAAGATATTGCGAAGCTTCCCGAACGCTGCCCAACCGAGTTGGATTCGTCGGCTGACCTCTTTAACGAAGTTGGATTTACCTAGTTGAACCATTTGGCCTAGGTAGACATAGGTAGACATTTGGCCTAGGTAGACATAGGCTTTCTCGTAGTCCACAAACGCAAGACATAACGGCCGATTATACTCCTCTGTCTTCTGTATAATCTGCCGGAGCGTATGAATGTGGTCCACGGTACTAAAGCCTTTTCTGAACCCGGCTTGTTCGGGAGGCTGGAAGTCGTCAAACCTTCGAGAAAGACGGTTGGTGATAACTCTCGAAAACAGCTTATAGACGTGGCTCAACAGTGAGATGGGTCTATAGTTCTTTAAAAGGGCTTTGTCACCCTTCTTATGGAACAGCACCACCACGCTCCTGTTCCACGCCTCTGGCGTTTGTCCCTCGAGGATGACGGAGTTGAACAGCCTCTGAAGGACTTTAAGTACCGGTGATCCACCTGCCTTCAGAAGTTCTGTCGTTATTCCGTCATCACCCGGTGCCTTATTGTTTCTGAGCTGTTTGAGAGCCGACCTTATCTCGTACAGGCTGACGTCCGGGATATCTTCGGTATAGTATCGGGTTAAACGGGCTCTTGCATCGCCCGCCATGTTGTTTGCAGGGCATTGCGATGAGGTGTACAGCTGTCCATAAAACTTTTCAAGCTCTCTCAAGATCTCAGACTTAGAGGATATGATGCTGCCGCTATCGGTCTTCAGCCTTGTCAACCGGTTTTGCCCCATAGACAGATCTTTGGTGAACACCTTGGAGCCCTTGTTCCGCTCTATTGCGCTCACAATACAGTTAGTACTGTAGGAGCGCAAATCGCGTCGTATGGACTTCGAGAACTGTCTGTTGAGCACACCGTACCTGACATATCTGCCGAAGACTGCAGCCTCATTTCACTTCTCTCTGCCATTAATTGCAGAGTGTGATCCGAGAGTCTCTGTGTTTTATTTCTGCGGCGGGTCCTAAAGAACTGTGATCCGACCGCATGGACAGTCATATTTTAATTAGTTTTTAAGAAAAAGTGTTTTTTAAGTTTTTATAATATCGTAGAGAGTGATGTTATGTTTTGATTTAATTTTTTTTTTTTAAGTTTATTGATAAAGTACTTTATTTATAACTACCTAGGTACCTAATGGAAGACATTCTCTGTCTTTATAATTAAAAAAATTATGTTAATGCTCGTTCCTCATTTTTTTAAATTTAGTTATCTTAATGCCATTATTAGTACTTACATACTTTTGTTTAAGTATTCATAAAAGTTCCTAAACATACCTATAAAATTACGTTGTATGTTGTGTTCAAATAATTTTTTTTAAATAAATTTATTCTTAATCATTATTGTTTTTATTTTAATTTTACCTAGAATTTATCCATATACACACCTAAAATGCATTTAGAAGTCGATGTATAATGTTGTTATTACCACATACAATGTAATGCAATTTGTATTTTTAGCGTAAATTGTTATAAGTAGCACATGCAACAATCGACGAAATCTATTCTCCATGGTATAATGTTGTAAGTATAAGATACAACAACTAGCACAACCTTTACTCCACGGTAAAACGTTGTATGAACGATATCTCAGAAAATACACATATTTTTTAAATTGCCTTTCAGTAGAGTCAAGAAGTACTACAAATTATATTTATTTACCAAATTTCACAAAGATACAATTAAAACTGCTGTTTTTAGTCCAATTTGAAACTTTAAAACAGCCTACTGTAAAATTGCAGTTTTGGGGATACAACAACTTACGTGGGAGGTATCGATATGTTTGGTAATCCATACACATTGACTTGAATTTCATAGAAGTTTGACGAATTGTGGTAAAATAGAGATGGTTGGGACTTTGGAAAAGTATAATATAGGCTACTATTATCCTGTTCCCGGACTTATGCTGGTAAAACCGCAGTGTGCTGCTTGTAATTTACAAATGTGAAAGTATGTTTAACTAGCGACCCGCCCCGGCTTCGCACGACTATATTATGCATGTATTATACATATAAACTTTCCTCTTGAATCACTCTATCTATTAAAGAAAACCGCATCAAAATCCGTTGTGTAGTTTTAAAGATTTAAGCATACAAAGGGCTATAGGGACAGAGAAAGCGACTTTGTTTTATACCTACTATGTAATGATTAATAACTCCTTAAAAAACTTAACCAATGTTGTTAAAACTTGATATGTATAGCTGACAACCTGAATTAACACAGGCTAATTTTATTCTGATAAAGCTGCAGGTTTGGGACTTATCCCTTACAAATATTTAACTAACTCCGTGGGAGTCTAAATTTGTTAGGAATCTACAACATTTCATATTAATAATTACTTAGATAAAGGCACTAGGAAAAGATGCTAAGAGCCCAAATTGATTATTAAATATACCTGCAACCAGAGGTTAAACTGCCATTTTAGTTAACTTACACTCATTTTTAATCTAAGTTAATTGTTTAGCTTGAAGCTAGGTGCCACTGTATGCATAGTCCTGCATTGTGCCCGTACCTTTGTTAACAAAATTGGGTATGTGAGCCATGTTAGAGCACACGTGCGACGTCAGTAGTGGAGAGTCGAAGTGGTCGCCGTGGCCGAAACCAGTCAGGAGGATTATTATTTAGTCCTGCAATATTTATCTATACTTTTATTAAATAAATAAAAATTACAAGACATTCCACACATCTCCATCTAGCCCCATGCTAAGTAACTAGACTTGTGTTATGGGTGCCAGACATTGGATATACTACTTATATACTTTTCTTTTGTAAATATATACTTATAATACATAGAAACAACCAGACCTTAGACAAATATCTAAGCATGAATACATGTCTAAGGCGGGAATCGAACCCGCGACCCTGTGTTTGGCAGTCCGGTATGGTGACCATTGTGCCAACTGGGTCGTATTAAAAGAAGAGAAGACAGAAAGTCTGTATTTGGAAGCAAGTTAAAGAAAAATGAAAGAAAGTTTTTAATGAAAACTATAGTATTAAGCATTGTCGTAGAATCAACAGGCTTGTTATTAAAAATCTATGGTTTTATTTCAACAGCGACAAGAACGTGAGAAAGCTGAAAAGTTAGCGGCGGAGAAGGCAGCTGAACTGTTGACACCAGAAGAGAAGCTCGCTGAGAAACTCCGACAACAGAAGTTGCAAGAAGAATCTGATCTACGGCTCGCCATGGAGACATTTGGTAAATATCAGATAGGTTTCATCTGTCTTTCCTGACGTGTACGATTTTGGGTCTTCAAGTTGCGAGTGAATAGGTATCTTCTAAGAAAGTGTCTTACATATTAGACCGCAACGTCACCTACCATCAGGCAAGTGTGATAGTGGTCAAATGACCTATCTTATATGAAAAATGGTTGTCTCTATATTGGGGGCTGACAAATAGTCCAGCAACACTTCGACCCAATGGGATCTTTTGTGTTTACCCCTACCTTAATGGTTCTTACTCTTTGAAGAAGCAGTGATCCCACTGAGAGGAAGAATCCTGTATTCCTCCGGTTTGGGATACGCATTCTCAAGGAGGCTCATACGCTTCGCTGCTAGGACGTCGCATTCACACAGTATGTGCTCCATAGTTTCCCTGACATCACCACAGGCTCTGCAGTCATTATTTGAAGTTAACTTCGTCTTATGAAAACATTGATGGTAAACATATCAAGGATAATATGTTGCTATGGTTACCTTATCAATAATGCTCGGTCCCGTAACGTGAGCGTGACGCCACACTTTTATGTGAGTGCAGTAAGATGTTCATCGATTAAAAGACGTTATCTCGTCAAAAAGGTAAAGTTAAAGTAATTAACAACTAAATTGCAAAACTTCTGATTTATTATTATCTAGATTTAGTGCCACTTGTAGCAAAATTGCAAAATGTTGATTTTATTTAACCTAGATTTATGCCAGGAAGCTTAAATTGAGTTTTGCAATTTTGCTGCATGTAACCCTGACCGCATAAATTCTCAAGATATTGAACTTTGGACCTACATTTAAAAAACAATTTTTTAGCCTTTTTAGAAAACCGATAGTTAGTTCTTCAATAAGAAAAAACAAGTACGTTATTTGCAGCATTGAGACTTTTGAGACCCGCTCAATAAAGGCACTGCACCGCAAAGTGGGTTTGAATTTGAAACATGAATTCCATTTTTTTTATATTTGACCACTATTACACCCGCCTGATGGTAGGTGACGATGCGGCCTAAGATTCAGCACGTTTTCAAGATATATACTTGCGACTTGAAGACCCCCAATTCTAGACGCGAGGCGATCAAAGAGGTCGAATTTCAAATAATATATCACTACATAGTATAAAACAAAGTCGCTTTTTCTGTCCCTATTTCCCTTTGTACGCTTAAATCTCAGAAAAAGGAAAGATATAGAAGGGCCCTAACCACGAAAATAACGTGCATACCTACGCGTCTAAACATGGCTGCTTAGTGTTGTACAACGTTGTAGTTTGTACATGGAGGTAGAAACAAATGGAGAAAACAAGCAGGGTCTTCCCCCTCAGGCTAAGTACATTGGCCACTGGTCATCTACGTTAAATAAAACTAGTTCAAGCGATATCTAACGATATTGTTAAAATGTTAATTTGAAAAACAGCTGATTTTTTATAATAAAAGTCATTGAGACTAAGAACAGGGGGCCTACCGCGGTAAGTGCGTCGGCTTCAAACCAACGCGCCGGTTTACGCCGAACCGCGCCCCACACTGGGCGAAATTGTGAGCCTGTCTTTCATAGGAGTTTTGAAAAAGTAAGTGGTTTTTGTCATGTGTTTTAAGTACGCAGGATTGTTGAGGACATCAAAACATTCGAAAATAAGTTATTCTGGTTTTGTTATTTCCAAAAAACACTACAAAATATGACTTTCTTTTTTTTTTAATAATAACACCATAATTACCTATTTTTGAATGTTTTGATGTCCCTGACAATCCTGCATACTTAAAACACACGAAAACACTACTTAATTATTCAAAATTTCTAAGAAAAGCAAGCTCAAATTTCTGCCCATTGTGAGACGCGGTTTGAGATATCGACGTCGGCTTGAAGTCGACGCACTTACCGCGGTAGGGCCCCAGTATATAAAACTTAAAAAATAAGTAAAATTTTAGGGTTAATGACTTCTCCGTGTATGGAACAGCTGATTTTCAAGTAAACCTAACCTCAAATTTTTCCAAAAAAATGTTCGAATTTCCAAAAGTCGTAGAACAAAAGTTGTTTGTTTAGGTGCACAGAAGTAACCCTCAACGGCTTGCTAGTATAATTACCAATAACACTGTATGTATAGCCGTGCGAAGCCGCAGCGGGTCGCTAGTTTATAATTAGTAGGATATTCAACTAATTTATACTAATTTCAGGCGTTACTGAGGGCGCTGGTAAACTAGACAGCTTCCATCCGACAACTAAAGAAGAATTCACCGAGTTTGGAGACTTGCTTTGTAAAAAGATTAACATTTACAAAGCAAAGGAAGAGTTTCCTGCCTTCGTTGATGACCTGGTTAGGAATATTATTGTTCAAAGTAAGTACATTACTATATAATAACTAGCTGACCTGGCAAACGTTGTTTTGCCATTTACAAAAAAAATAGATGTTAGATTCTCAGACCTAATGAATAAACACAAAAATATATTATTACTAGCCGTCCCGGCAAACGTTGTTTTACCATTTACAAAAGAAAACTGAAGGAAACAAAATAAAAAATAGATAGGTAGCCGATTCTCAGACCTACTGAATATGAACATAAAATTTCATAAAAAATCTGTCAAGCCGTTTCGGAGGAATATGGTAACTGACATTGTGACACGAGAATTTTATATATTAGATTATTATAGTACCTAACTAGAGAAAAGTTACAGACATTTATTGTCATAGGTCAAGCAGTCGCAGCGACATCTGCATTTTCTATCGCATTTTTACACAAAATACTGGAAAGAGAACGGCATACCTGGACAACATGATGGAACGTGACGAACCATGACTTTCACCTGTATTCACAATAAATCCTATGAGATTGCATAGTGCGCGCGAACGCATAGAGCCGCAAATAAGACGCTGATTCACGAGAGTGAAAAGAGCACCACAAAATTAACCAATCATAGGGCCACATTTAGCGCAATGCGTTCACTTATCCAAGAGCCACTTAAGGCTGCTATTGTTGCCAAACGCAACGCGCCAGAAATACCCGTCGCTTACAACTAATATTGTTGATTGTAACGAATGTGTTTTGTTTTTCTAAAAAGTGCTGAGATGGAATTGTAGGTGAAATTTTTACCGATATTTTGGGGTAATTTCCAGGCGAAAATTGTTTGTCATTTCAAAGCTAGACTAGTTTTAATTCTCAATTTTAGGATAGCTTCAAAACTATAAGAAATTTTTGGCTTAAAATCACACCAAAATGTCGGTAAAAATCTCACCTACAATTCCATCTCAGCACTTTTGAGAATAACAAAACACATTCGTATCAATCAACAATTTTCACCAACGAAGGCGACCGTTGCCAGTAGTAACTACTTAGTAAGCTGTGTACCAAGGTCGTTGGCGAATGGACCCCCCTTAAGTACTGGGCGAAAGTCTAAGGGGATATTTCGATGTTTCTATTTTTTTTTTTTATCATTCCAGTGGCATCGGGCGACATAAAAAGGATAAAAATGACAGTAGACAACTTATACATTGAAAAACAGAAAGCTGAAAAGAATGACAAAGGAAAGAAACCAACGAAAGGAAAGGGCAAGGCTAAATTAAAACTTGAAGGCGACAATGTAAGTAATCCTACTAATATTATAAATGTAAAAGTTTGTGTGTCAGTATGTTTTTTACTCCTTCACACAAAAAATACTGGACCGATTGCAATGAAGTTTGTATGTATAGCTAGAGACCTATCTATTACCATTCCATTGGGACGCCATAGTGATTCTATTACGACGTTATTAAAACTTTAGCAGAATACCAAATAAAGTCACAATCTCGATATAATATCAATAGGTCTCGATATAATGACAATGGTAAATCCATTAATGCAAAATAGCAGAATAAGGCCCCTGGATTAACATAAAATATTAAAGAGGAAGAGGATATAAGGATAAAGAGTATATTATACTCTTTATTCTGATATTCCCACGAGTTTGGAACTTACACGGATAAAAACGCGAAGCCCTGCTATAATATTAGTATAGATATAGGCCTCCATAGCAGAGCGGTGTTGGCTTAGTGGTAGATACCTCGACTTTCATTCTGAAGGTCGTGGGTTCGAATCCAGGCCGGCCGTGCACCAATGTATTTTTCTTAAGAAAAAATGATGTGCGCTAATTGACATTGCTCTTACGGTGAAGGAAAACATCGTGATGAAACCCGCGGCTTAGTTGGCTCCAGAAGTATTGACAAGTTCTCTCCTCTGGACATGGTCGATTAAGCTGAGAGGGTAGTAGGTGCTGGGCAAGCCTACTTCATCTTCACGCAAAAAGGACCCAATTAAAAAGGGTCTAATCGCGGAAAACAGCCTGTATACAAGTACAAGGCCTCCATAGCCATGTGGGCTAAAACACCAACAAACTAATCACCTCTGGTGCTCAACGACGCCTCGAGTCAGCTTCTATCCTATACCAACATTCATCTAAATCGGTTTAGTAGTTTCGTAGCCTATTCAATGCAAACAAATCTTTCCTCGGAGGGTGTTACACAGCGCCATCTGGCGGATAGAGGTAAAGCTAATGGGAGCTACTCGCACGTAGATGGCGTTGTTACAAATTGTTATAAAATCGGTAAGTCCCTGCCCTTAACTGAACCCTTATATTAACAACTAGCGACCCGCCCCGGCTTCGCACTATATTATGCATTTATACATATAAACCTTCCTCTTGAATCACTATCTATTTAAAAAAACCGCATCAACATCCGTTGCGTAGTTTTAAAGATCTAACCATACATAAGAACAGACAGCGGAAAGAGACTTTGTTTTATACTATGTAATGATTTAATATTACAATAAAACCAACTTTAAAATGTTCTAGCTTGCCTTTTTTATCACCAAGCCTACATAGGGATCTGGCGCTGCTAGTAAGAAATATATTCTGTAACTAGCTGCGCTCCGCGGTTTCACCCGCGTAACTCCCGATCCCGTGGGAATATCGGGATAAATTAAGATGTAAGCTAACTTATCTTTCAAGTTGGATCAATCTGCACACGGTTTGCAAATTTGATTAAAATCGGTTAAGTAGTTTAGGAGTCCATCGCGCACAAACAACATGACACGTAATCACTACATAGTATAAACAAAGGCGCTTTCTCTGTCCCTATATATGCATGCTTAATGCTGTATGTATGTATGTGTAATGCTGTATGCTTAAATCTTTAAAACTACGCAACGGATTTTGATGCGGTTTTTTTTAATAGATAGAGTGATTCAACAGGAAGGTTTATATGTATAATACATGCATTATATAGCCGTGCGAAGCCGGGGCGGGTCGCTAGTTTATATATATTAGATTAATATTTTAATCTTATTTATTTCCAGGCTCACTTGAACAACTACGACTCGTACGGCAACTTCGATGACGATTTTGATGACTTTATGTAAACATCCCGCTTGGTCTGGTATCACGTTTATACTAAATAAAACATTACTACACTTGTTATATGGGTGATTTTATCTTGCACTGTTTAGGCTAGGTCACTACGATATGAATATTGACGTAGCGCCATGTTGTGACGTCACTGGTCGAATTGTAATGGTGGTCGCACATTGATACGCGCCGAACGAAACGAATTTTTGCCGTGCACGGAAAAAGGTACCTTATAATGATAGAGATAAGGTACATTTATTAATTTCAGAGTCGGCGGAGGCCGACTCGACTCTGGACGATGCGGACGACTCTGATGACGTCATCGGAAATATAAATGTAGATACCTTATCTATATTATTATAAGGTACCTTTTTCCGGTGGACGACAAAAATTCGATGCGTTCGGCGCTTATCAATCTGCGTCCACCTTTAGGGCCACTTGCAGTATTAAACTAAATCTGGGTTGACTTTCACATTAAACAATATTGTATGTCAGACGAGGCTGTATAGGTTAAAAGTCTCTTGCCTGCCCTAAAATTAACAAAAAAGATATTACCAAAAAAAAATTAAACATGAAAATAACCTAAAATTCTTAAAAACATACTCGAAAAATATTTACCTTTTTCTGTTTTTAGTATTTATTGTTATAGCGACAACAGAAATACTGTGAAACTAGATATCATGGTTCATGAGATACAGCCTGTTGACAGACAGACAGATGGACAGCGAAGTCTTAGTAATAGGGTCCCGTTTTAACCCTATTAATAAAAAAAAACTAAATTTAAATCGGTTCATCCGTTCGGGAGCCACAATGCCACAGCAGACACACAGACAGACACGTCAAACTTATAACACCCCTCTTTTTGCGTTAAGGTTTAAAAATACGTTTTAAGACCTTAAACATGTTTAACCAGCAGTCAAAGTGACAAACTGATCAATTGATATCAACTAGACAAGAAATAGAATTTAATATTAGATTACCCGTTAAATGTATTTAGCTGAATATGTTTAAGCATTATTGGCAGGAAGCTCAGAGTTTCAAATTCTGTCAAAAAAACCATGCATGGTTTTGAATGAAAAGTTAAGTGGCGCTAAGGAGCAATTACAGTAAATTTGGATAATCTTCTTTCTTTCTTCTTGTTCATCTTGGTTTAATAAATTCTGTTGTCATACATTTTAGACTACTTATCATAAATGTCTGGACTAAGTCTTCACTATTACTACATAGTATAAAATTAAGTTAATTTTCGCCGTCCCTATGCCCCTATGTATGCTTAGATCTTTAAAACAACGCAACGGATTTTGATGCGGTTTTTTTAAATAGATAGAGTGATTAAAGAGGAAGGTTTTGAAATATAAGACATGTATAATACAGCCGTGCGAAGTCAGGGCGGGTCGCTAGTAGTTTAATCTTCTTAATATATATAAATCTCGTGTCACAATGTTTGTCCTCAATGGACTCCTAAACCACTTAACCGATTATAATAAAATTCGCACACCATGTGCAGTTCGATCCAACTTGAGAGATAGGATAGCTTACATCCCGATATTCCCACGGGATCGGGAGTTACGCGGGTGAAACCGCGGAGGGCAGCTAGTAAATTATATATTTTTCATAATTCCTGCAAGTGACCCTAACGCCAGTAGAGTCGGATTTGGTGCAATAAAACCATCACACCAGTTTCATAATTTTCAGAGAGTGATTTATTCGTAGTCTGATTCTGTTTAATTTAAAAGCGCGGTATTTATCCAGCGATTCAGAACTAGTTTACAAGAAAAAAAGTTATGTTATTTATTTATTTACACAAATAATGCATGTCATATATTTTCTTAATTTTATCACCCATGATAAAAGCACTATTTCTTACTTTTATGCACAAATCACCCATATAAAAATATAATTTATATCATATTTTATAGTTAATGTGTATCACTTATCATGTTCCTCTGGAGAAGACGAAGAAATAGTTTCGCATACTTTTATCAAATAATAAATATGTTTAAGACCTTAATGGTGCCCGCACAACGACGCGTTCGGCGCGTATCAATCTGCGTCCACCTTAAACATGTTTAATCAACTTTCAAAGTGTCAAATTGATTAAATAGTATCCACGGTTATTGAAATAGAATTTGATTTTAAATTACACGTTTAATGCATTTCGTTAAATATGTTTAAGCACCATCTTACGAAAGCCGCCTTTAGTTATTTATTGAAAAATTGAACAGTATTTGGTTACGCAGTAGACGAAAACGTGAGAAAAAAACGGAAGGGCTAGTTGGCGCTTTGTGTAATATCTGCAATTGTAATGCAATACTTATATTTATTATTTACTAGCTGCGCCCCGCGGTTTCACTCGCGTAAGTCCGATATTTCTCACCGTTTAAACCTTCCCTGGACTACGACAAACATTTCAAAACCGAAATCATCTAAATCGGTTCGTGCGTTCTGGAGTTATAGCGTCAGGAAGGAAAACCCGACTTATTTTTATATAGTAGACAAGTAATAAAAATAAACAGAAGTTTTGCTGTAACTTTTTCTTCGTCTAATAACTGAGTGGGTCTTATGCGAGGGTAGCCGCTTTCTTCCGAAGGTTCGATTCAGTAGACCTATCATGTTGCATATCTAATAAGTTTGATACCAGACTTTAGGTAAAAGACGCGAAATTCGTCCGTCAAATTGTAAGGAAATAAGAGTATTTTTATAAAATTCGAAAATAAACTATGAAAACCGAATGGCGAGTCGGGCTCGCGCAACGAGGGTTCCGTACTAAAATAAAAATCTACCTTATTCTGTAGTGGCATGGTTAGCTATGTAAATTGGCCGCTGAATTGTATGGGTTCTCTTACAATTCAGCTGCCAATTTAGATAAATTTCCTTTTATTTTTACCTTCTTTTTTCTTACTTGATTTTTTACCTTATTTATGCTGTACTTTGATCTTGCTTTTCACCGAATATCACAATTCTAGGTCAATCGTAAGTATAGCTTTTGGGCCAAAACCTTTACCCCCTTATTCCAAAACGAGGTTTAAGGATAGTCCGAGATGTAGATTTAAACCTTTGATTTAGACACAGATTTACTCGTGAACTTTAGTCCAAACTCTATCCCTATATAATCTATAGGGATAGTGTTAAGACTATAGTTCCCTATATAATCTATATGGATAGTGTTTAGACTATATTCTAGGTCAACCATAATTATAGCTTTTGGGCCAAAAACCTTTAGTGTACTTTCCGTTGATCATAAAAGGCAGAAAGCTTTCTTGCAGCTTCCAGCACAAGTAAAGGAAACATTAAAAAAAACTTACTTTTAGTACTTATTTGGGTCCTGTATTTTCTTGAGGTACGGAATCCTAAAAAAGCTAGAATAAATGGATATAATTTTCAACCATTGATGAAATAATTAATCGAAATAATTTTAATAGTACCTTATTTAAATTGGTCTGAATTTCATCACTGCGGGCGTGTGAGTTAAAATAAACTCTATTTTTAGGGTTTTAAGTTCAGAATTGAACAATACATATATTATTTATTAGAAAATATTTTATACGCTGGTATTTATTTGTCGAATATTATTAGTTCATTATTTTAGTTTGAGAATATCTGGTAACCGAACATTGAAATTTCATCGTTAGAATACTGTAATGGGACAGACATCTCAAAATTTGTAAACCTTTGAAAAAAATATATAAATCGCAGTGAAATTGTAAAACATAATTGATAAATTAATAAAAGTTAGTCTTCGGACAGACAATAGATAATTCAAGGATTTTAAACTATAAGTACCATTTTATTTTATTGGTCTTGTGAAATAGCTTCGAAATATCGAACTTCACAAAATAACAAAGAACATGGTAATTAACCCTTATCAAATAACTTTACTACGGTTATTTAAGCTCATAACATATTGAAAGAAAAATGATTTTCTAAAATTAAGCACCGCGGCTTAATTAATTCAAAAATACATATTATCTTGATAGCGTTAGTCGGTCGGGTAGCGTTATCGCAACCGCACTGTAATTGGAAGGTCGTGAGTTCAAATCTCGCTGCGGTGGTAAATTTTAGATATGCATTTTCTCCAAAAAATATTTTGGAAATGCCTAGTGGAGGCCAACCCACTACAAATATAAAATCTTTGTAGATAGATGTTTCCATGCAGCCCCCTTAAACAAGATTATTTTCCATTAGCGATATCGCTAACAAACAGATTTTTTTCTAACATTTTTTATTCTCTAACGCAAGACGACTTGACTTTTCGTTAGTTTATTAAAAAAACTGTCTATTGGCGATATCACTAATGAAAAGCAATCTTGTCAAAGGAGGCTGAACACTGATTCTTGTCTTACGTAGTATTTAAATTCTCTTTGGATTCTTGAATCATATTTTCATTATTTTATTGTCTTCGAGTCGAGGCATTTTCCCGCGATAAAGGAATAACTATTCGAAATATCATTTTATAATTTTTTTAAGTCATTTAGTTGTAAGTTACTGAATCGTTGCATTGTATAACATAAATGCTCAACTCGTAGGGAAATGCCTAATCAATCAGCCATGTGTATAACTTATACATATATATACTTATACTACGATAATGGTTACGGTCAGATGTTATGTTATATAGATAATAAAAAATTTATTGTGATAATGTTGAGGTTTTATTGAGTCTCACTTTATTTGCATTCTGATGATTATCATTAGAACGGGGCGTGCCGTGTGGCCCGGACGGAGCACGGATTTGAAACATTGAAACATACACTTTGTATGAAGCATTTAATATAACACCGTGCATGAGATCCGTGTCCCCCCGTGCCCGGACGACGCTAGTCTCTACTCAACGGATCCAATAACCCGGTGTAATATATGCCGGACGGACTCCGCTCCGAACTCGGCCCGGCCCGGTCTAATGAGACCAATTTAAAATAATATTGAAAGTACAAAAATATTTTTTCAATCATACAGATTTTCATCTAAATCGGGTCCAGTTGTTTGACCTTATAGAGGGAACAAACTAACAAATAAACTCGGGTTTATAATAAGTATTAGTTAGATATCTATGTATATATATTTACAATAGAAAAGTATAATATTTATGTACTTATTTATAGATCTGGCCACCCATAACACAAGCCTAGTTGCTAAGCTTGGGACTAGATGGCGCTGTGTGCATTATTCCACAATATTTATTTAGGATGTAGGTACCTACTTGAAAATAACCTATCTACCATCATAATAAAATTATTCAATCAATGCCACTATAATGTAAAATTACCATAAGGTACCCATGGTTATGAAATAAATTGACAAAAATTAATAAAATAATATGTTTATTATTAAAAATACAGTCATTTGATTTTAATAACATTCACATGATAAAGTGTCTGTCTACACATATAACAATAATCATTAGGTTTTTTTTTCGACGTTTCGACTATATTACAGTAGTCATGGTCGCGGGAACACTGGAGCAGTGACGAGCGATGTGCCTTCTTATGCTGATATGCGATTCAGACCCGAGAAAATAATTACAATGAATACCTACCTACAAATTGTGAGTTTAAAAGTTTTTTAACATCATTGTGTCTACCTATTTGATAGTTTCTTAGTTTAATTTGCATATATTGTTCCTAATCTGGAATGGATAACTTTTTTTTTTCTATATAAATATTTAGTTTTAATTTGATGGCTACTTTTACGTTCCCAACCGACCGTAATGCCCGATGTTGTTAGTGGAACTCCAGCATCAAACAATTGGGATACGAGACATTCAGGATAAAAACAGGTCTGGGGTATTACGGTCATATTCCCAAGTATCGTCGACTTCAGTAATTGCAACATTTGTTTATCATTACGATAATAAAAGACAGTTTTAGTGGAAAATATTGGCCGGTCGATCACCATAGTGATTCTGTCCTGCGCAATGTCGACCAGATCTACCGGTATCCAGTTGGCGATGTCTTTAGTGAGCTTCGGGACAGAAGGATTATCGGAGGAGGCCTTCTCCAGGACTTCGAGGACGACCGCCTTACGCTCATCTATGGACAGAGCGATCCATGCTCGTTGTAGCTCCAACAGTCGAGTGTAGACATTCTCAGGAATGTAGAAACTTCTCAGATCTTCAGGCGCTAAACTACTGTAATAGAGTGGCAGAGAGGCAGACGGAGGTCCGTCAAAGACTGCGTAGTGATCGATCCAGACGAGGTCCGAAGGCGATGCGAGCGCGAGCTCGTGCGCCGCCGCCGCCGTACCACACCACAGCGAGAGAGACCCGCCCTCGGAGGGCAGTAGCGCGAGCAACTCGCGCGCACCGCGGTACGCCCGCACCGGCACCCCGCCCCCCGCACCCGCACCCGCTCCGCACTCCACCTCGCGATCCCGCAACGTACGGAACGCATCCACGCACCGCTCGCTGGCAACACGCGTACACCGCATCTCCAACGTATCCATCAACTGTTCGTACACGCTCTCCTGCACGTATATACGCTCGATCCTCCAGGGAGCCTGCCACATGTACATAATATATTATATTATATAATAGTTGGCTACCAACTGACAACTTTCACTCTAAGTCACACACCTGCACAGACGAGTTTATGAAGACATCCACAGCAGAGTCTATGTCTGCATCTTCTGTGATCGCTAGTGTGCAACCCATACGCATAGCTGTCAAACAATACAATCATAATTATAATCATATAAGGTACTACATATTATAATTTCGATGGAATATAGATAATCACACATGTCGGAACTGTGTAAGTTCCGGCATGTGTGATGGTGTGAAATGTCTACACCCAGGTAAAATTTGGTAACCTACCTAAATATTGTAAAGTGTCCATTACCTATCGCCCATATTACGGGGTTATGGAGCCCCGGACCTTTGGAAGGTGTGCGTGGAGCCGAAGCCAACACGTAGAGGACTTTTACAGTTAAGAGTTTAATAGCAAAGTACGATGTGGACACCAAGCCGGAGATTATCCCCGTCTGCGCTATCAAATGCAGCCAAGGACAACCCCCAGACAAACTACAGAAGAAAACTACTTAGGCTACCTGTGATGGGACGGTAGTGGACTGGATACCGGGGAACTATGGGTACTACGGCGGAGACTCGCCAACTCTCAGACTGGGCCACCCTAATTAGCTGAGCTAGAATACAGCAAGGAGGCAACAGGATATCAAACGTCTAAAGGCTGGAGAGGCCTCACTGGATTTAAAACCATCACTGTTAGTTTAAGCGAGCGGGCCAACTAATCACTGTCGGTCGGCATTCATCCTTCAAGCATTTCTGCTCTCGCGACTCCACTCTGGACGGCCGGTGAAGACAAGCTAAAGGCGAGGCAACCAACTAAGATAAGCCGGAGATAAGAAACCGTGGCTTCTCTCTGGTGCACTCGGGACCGCGAGGTCGCTACTCCCCGACACCTCGCTTCAAGGTGCCCGCAAAAAAACTAAAGAGGTGGGCAAATAAATTGTAAATATTATTAACTTCTAAGCTAAAATTAAAAATATACTCACATAGCTTACTTTTGCGGATGTCATCAAATTCTTTGAAATCCCTGTTTATTAGATACAATGATACTTCCAACCTGCGGAAAAAACACTGTAAAGGTTAATAATTAATCGTTCTTTTAGCATTCGCTTGTTTATTTTATTTTTGTTACCTTCTTTTTTCGCCTTTATTACATAAAAGTGCTAAATCTATGCCTTTCTAAATTAAGAAAATGAACCAAACGATCTTGCCTTTAGTTTGCAGATCTGCAGTGTATCGCTGCCTTTATGCGATGAGACAAAAACAAATAATATCCTAACTATTATTATACATCCGAAAAGGTATTTGTTTGTTTGTTCTCTCTTCACGTTCAACCGACTGGATTGGTTTGGATGAAAATCGGCAAACTGGTAATTTAGGGGATGGAGGATAAGTATATTTGATCCCGATATTCCCGCGGGATCGGGACTTACGCGGGTGAAACCTTGCGGCACAGCTAATCACTACATAGTATAAAACAAAGTCGGTTTTTCTGTCCCTATTTCCCTTTGTATGCTTAAACGGATTTTGATGCGGTTTTTTTTAATAGATAGAGTGATTCAAGAGGAAGGTTTATAATGTATAATTCAGTATAATACATGCATAATATAGCCGTGCGAAGCCGGGGCGGGTCGCTAGTATGTACCTACATAAATTTTTGTTTACGACAATGGAACCTGCAACCATCTGCGTCAGAGACGGGTGTTCGCGCCACAGAAGTCGTCGGTATCGTGTTACTTACCCAACATCTAAGCATAGTTCGTAGAACAGGTAGCATACTGGAGCTGTGCTCTTCACACAAACAATTATTGGCTTACTCTCGCTCCGTAACATAGTTGCCACATGACCAAGGCAATAGAGTGGTGTGCTTTCGTCTAAAATTACTGGAACAGACAACCCTGGTTTCTCAATTAGTATGCCGCAGAGTACCACTTATTGGAAAAGCCGAAATGAGTACGAATTTGAAACATGAAAATTGTCTAATGTAGGTACCTACTTCGTTTTTTAAGATGATTTAATGTTATCTCATGCAAATGATTGCAACTGAGTAAAAAAAATCCTCGCTGCATTCAGGATAATAATATTAGATTCACCTACATAAAGCCTCAATGTCATATCTATTAAAATTCCATTCTTCAAGTCTCAAATACTGTGACAGTATCTTCAGATGACAGTTTCTGGTCTCGTCTACATCCGTCTTCCTCATCAGATATTCCATCTGACAGAACAGCTCTGAATTTTCTTGTAGTTTTTCTGATAAAGTTCTCAACTTTTGGTTGAGGTCTGTTACTGATGATGTCTTGTTTATAAATGAAACATGGACAAGTGTTTTTTCCTTAAAGTCCCATGCCATTCCGTCTTCAGGTTCTTCAACATCAATATTTTTCTTCCTTATGTATTCCTTTGAACAAAATAATTGATTCAAACAATTTTAAAACAATTGCTTGTACTATCTTAATATATATAAATCTCGTGTCACAATGTTTGTCCTCAATGGACTCCTAAACCACTTAATCGATTATAATAAAATTCGCACACCATGTGCAGTTCGATCCAACTTGAGAGATAGGATAGCTTACATCCCGATATTCCCACGGGATCGGGAGTTACGCGGGTGAAACCGCGTAGGGCAGCTAGTTATATTATATTCTGTGACAATAGTTTCTATTAGGTATGTGATGCCTCAAATATTTTGGCAACATTTCAGTATTTGGCCGAATCAATATTTGGCCATTACAGAATACAAAAATCTAGCAAAAAAAAAACAAACACGTAGTTAGGAAGGTATTACTTACAAAAAAATCGGATTTAATGCTTAGTCAAAAGACTAGATTTTTAAATTAGACGACCCAGGCACAATGGTCACCATGTCAGACTGCCAAACATAGGGTTGCGGGTTGGATTCCCGCCTCAGACATGTATTTATGCTTAGATATTTGTCTGTGGTCTGGTTGTTTCTATGTATTATAAGTACTTACCAATATATTTACAAATAAAAAGTATATAAGTAGTATATCCATTGTCTAGCACCCATAACACAAGTCTAGTTACTTAGCTTGGGGCTAGATGGCGATGTGTGGAATGTCCTGCAATATTTATTTATCTATTAATTGGTGTATGTAAGTATAATATGTATGTTTACCTCCGCTAAATAAGTGTCAACTTTCACAGGATCAAAGTATAGATCAGCCATGGTATGTAAATAATTCTGGAAATAAATACAAAAAGTACCTATTAGAATTCAAAATATAAGTATTTAATAAACACAGGTGAAGTAAAACAGGGTTGAACAGTGGCTTGGTTGTCTTGAGACATTGAGTCAGTTTCTCTGGAAACCATCAAATAGTAGGTGCTAGACAACCCTGTTCCATCGTATGCTGCCAGGCATGACAGGCGCTACACCTCCCTCAATAGCATGGATTAAATTTTATATTTTCAATCCTACTAATCCTAACCTTTAATAGAAAGTTTACTAATTAATTTAGTACTATAAATTATTGAGAATACAATGTTATAAGCAAAGAGGATATAATCACTACGTTTTGATAAGGTTATGTTACTACATAACCTTATCAAAACGTATTTAACTACCTACGTCAAAAAAAATCGTAAGTTATCAACAACAAGGGTCATTTGGTCAAAAATTGCGGCTTTCAGAGATAATTAAACAGTCGATAGATGATATGCATAGTTTAGGTATACAATGGCGATTCAGTTTAAAGAAAATGTTATTTGTACTTTATTTGTAATATTCACCTTGGTCGTCGTTAACTTAGGAAAACATTTAAAACACTAACTAAAATCTTTGAAGCAACGAAAATCTTTTCAAAACAACAGCTAAAAGTGCGTTCCACAGAGTTCCAGTCCCAACCACTCCACTTCACTTCAAGCGCGTTGAACGGCCGCGTTCCAAACCTACGCTCGAGCGCGCTCCGAGTGTGCTCCGAGTGCACTCTGGCCCGTTCAGAACCTCGGTGAATTTTCGCTCTGCAGGCTAATTCACAAACCATCGGAAGGCTACCGAAACGAATAAAATTGAAAAGACAAGGATGGCAACACGTCAAAAGTCGCGGGAGTAAAAGAGCAGCTATTTTTTTTTTCGTTTCGGTTGCCTTCCGACAGTTTGTGAATCAGGGGGCTGATAGCTTAAGGCTTTTACACACGTCCCAATTTGGTCGGGTCCGACATACAATTTGGTCGGGTGTACAACCAAATTGGGACGTGTGTATCGTGGTCGGGCAGACTTAATTATTATTAATTGATCAAATTGGACACGCCCACCCAATTTGGTTGTATCCGACCAAATCGGGACGTGTGTACGCATCGGACCCAACTTCGTGTTCGAAACAAACAAGTGTGAGTCGGACTCCCGCACGAAGGGTTCCGTATCATGTTGTATTTGAGCCCCACTTAATTTTTTTTCTTTTTTTAGTTGTTGTTGGTAAAGCGACATTAATGTAATACATAATCTGTGAAAATGTTAACTCTCTATCCATCACGATTCATGAGATACAACCGGATGACAGACGGACAGAAAGGCAGACAGACAGACGGACGGACGGATGGAACTGATAGACGGACGGACTGATGAACTGACAGTGAAGTCTTAGTAAGGTCCCGTTTTTCCCCCTGAGGAATGGAACCCCAGAAACTACTTAATGACCACGATGTGTATCAATGTACTCTCTGAATAGTATCCGACCAAATCGTAGCGTGTGTATCGATACCTAATTTTGTTGTGTCAATTTGGTCGGGACGACCAGATCGTAACGTGTGTAAAAGCCTTTAATAGCTTTTACACACGTCACGATTTGGTCGGGTCCAACATCAGTGTTGCCACAATTCAATTTGACAAATCTGTATCGATAAGTGAAAAAATCTGTGTAAAATCTGTACGATACAGATTTGTCGAATTGAAATGTGGCAACACTGATGTCGGACCCGACCAAATTGGGAAAAAAGTCCAGCAGGCTCATTCACAAACAATCGGAAGGCTACCGAAAAAACCGGAAAGACGGCGGTACTTACCGAAGCAGTTTTTATTAATAAGTTAATCCAACATTGGGAAATGACGCGAAGTCCGTAGATTTAACTTACAGTTTTTGTAACACGGTTTGTCTAGAAAATGTTATTTACACAAAATACACAATCATAAATGAAAAACCAGATTAAACTTAACACAAAAACATAATAAAATAAGAAAAAATAGTACTAATTAAAACGTTTAAAATAATTTGGAAATTTCCCACCAGTTTTTTTTTTTTACTCAACGTACGACATCAGCAACATCGACAGGGCGCGGGCGGGGCGGCGCGGCATGGTCATAGGTCGCTTTGACCATTTTCGTCTTTACATTTATTTTATTAAATAAGATAATATGTATCTTGAACTAAATATAGGTACATACCTACTTGAATTTGATTACCTACTGAGATAAAAGTTACTTAGTACTAAACTCTGGCAGTATGCATGAGCCGTGCCAAGCCATAATTATTATTCTTTGGTGTAAAAAAAACAGGAGGTTAGGTTTTTGAAGTTCCTATGCGTAATGATACTGATACTGGCTACATGCAGATTGCACAAGTCGTGCGAAGCCATAATTTGACATGACAGCTGTCAGTGAAAGCGCAAAGCCCTAGGGCTGGAAATTTTATTTTCTACACGCTCTTCAGGCATATTTAGACCTACTTTCGGAGTATGAGTAATGAAATAGTACATTGCGATACAAGTGTGGAAAGCTGATCATTCCGTAGAGGCGGGTTTATGACGCGCGAGCGGAACGCGAGCGTGGCAAAAGCCGAGATGTAATGATCAGCTTTCCACACGTGTATCGTACGACGTTTTTTATCACAGTTGCGAATAAAAAAAAGACTTGTTAAAATAATTAAAAGTTTTTAAGAATTTTAGGTTATGTTTACCTACTATTTTTTGTTAATTACACTCTCGAAAGGCTACGCAAAAGACTTTTAACCTATACAGCCTCGTCTGACATTTGTATGTCAGACGAGGTATTGTATTTTTTTAGGGTTTCTTTTCATTTGTTTTGCGTCGGCGGTTAAAAACAGAATAATAATGGCAAGGAAAAAAAATATTTATGTACCTAAAGAAAAAACAAAACTCAATTTTTAATTATTTTCAAAGACGTTGTCACGTAAAATTATCGTTCGTTATCAGACTTTAGAGACAACCTTTTGAAAAGAAGAAAAAAGGTACCACCAAAGAGGTTTAAGCCAGCAAGGTTTAAAAACTTTTTGATGGTACCTTTTTTCTATACCTACATCAAAACAGTATAACCCAGATAAATTAAGAATGTCTCATCTACCTAATATGTCATTAGCACTATGATACGTATTTGACTTATCGGGATTACGTATTATTTTAGCACTAGTTGGATTTTTTTTTATCGCACGCGTGTATAATACGTTGCATTATGAGCCTAAAAGCGGTTTAATAAGATCCACTTTATGAGCAACTGTGATAAAAAAACTGTATTATATCTGTGTAAAATCTCATCTGTCGCGCTGTATATCTGTGTAAAATCTCATCTGTCAAATCTCGGAATTGGATTTGGTGTCAAATCTCGGAATTGGAACGGGTAAATGCTCACCCACAAAAGTGCCCAACGCGCCATAAGAAGTTTTCACTTCAAAAATTATTTGTTATATGACCGCCCCAGTGACTGCACAAAATATTTTTTTCCCCAATTTTGCTGCCCTCCTCCGCCCTGTCGCAACGCTACTGGGGCCGTCTGCTAACACAATTGTGTTTCAATAGAGTGTCGGTCGATAGAATCGTAATAGACATTTTATGTCAAAAATATGACATTCCATGTCAAATTGGTATTCTTCTAATGTTAACTATTCTATCGAAACACCACTGACTCACTTTGGTATTCTGCTCTAGAATCGTGGCTCAATGGAATCTCGATAGTTGTCAAAACGGTATATCGCTTAGCAATTTATACCATGTTGCTAGGCAACACTAGCGACGCATCTGTAACCATACCATTGAAACTCCATAGCGATTGTATTGCGATGTTATGAATACTTTAGCAGAATACCAAATAAAGTCACAATGTCGATATAATATCAATAGAGTCTAGATATAATGACAATAGTAAATCCATTAATGCAAAATAGTAGAATAAGGCCCCTGGTCTATAGTCCCTATTGGGTGTATAAAAATCAAGTCTATAGACAGACAATAATAGTCTATACACCTCAGTACATATCTGGTATAAATTTCAACTTGCTAGGTCCAGCGAAAATCGATGGTGACACACGGACAAACAGACGGACAAGAAAGTGATCTTATACGGGTTCTTCTTTTACCTTTTGAGGTACGGAACCCTACAAACAAACATACAGACAGATGGGTACAACGAATAATAGGTAGGGTTGTAAGGTACCTACGAACATGGATTTCTATGTAGGTAGGTAATTCCGTGTTCTGCCACAGAACATAATAAGTAGGCGTATTATCAGGCCCCTCTTTCCCACTGGGCACGCTGGGCACATGCCCAGGGCCCCGTGATCGATACCCCCTAGTTCCTGCCACATCACTTTTTTGAAGGAGTTATCAAAGATTTTGCCCATCTCAAATCTAGAAAGGTTCTTCTTCAATCAACATAGATTGTTCTTAAGTACCTACCTGTGAATGCTCTAAGAGTAACTTTTGTTCTCTCATAAAGTCTTATATATAGACCCCAATATCCTATTATCCCCAGGGCCTCCAATAGGTT
The DNA here is from genome assembly GCA_907269075.1 of Idaea aversata. Lineage (NCBI taxonomy): Eukaryota > Metazoa > Arthropoda > Insecta > Lepidoptera > Geometridae > Idaea > Idaea aversata. Next base: position 12,283,348 of record OU026101.1, read on the forward strand.
AAAGACGGCCCTGCATATTATAAAGTAACTAGCGACCCGCCCCGGCTTCGCACGGCTATATAATGCATGTATTACATATAAACCTTCCTCTTGAATCACTCTATCTATTAAAAAAACCGCATCAAAATCCGTTGCGTAGTTTTAAAGATTTAAGCATAGGTAGGTACATAGGGACAGAGAAAGCGACTTTGTTTTATACTATGTTGTGATAGTGATGTTATACAGAACTAAGTTCTACTATTTTTTTTGTGTTTTTGCCGCAAAGTTTGTCCGGGGCCAACTTTGCAAAAGACAATCACAATTCGTCATCTGGGTCACACAAACTGAACTCGTTTTTATCGTCTGCAAAGACCGGAAGACCGGATGAACAATGGCGAATGCCGTCCAACTATTCCGCGAATTACGCAACATTTATACGACTTTTTATCGTCTAATAGCATTACGTATGCTTCCTCGATTTTATTCGCAGTCGGTGTCAATTTGGTGGTTAAAATACAGCAGATTGCTTGTACTTAGACTATACAGGGTTATTGGAAATTATACTAACAAGCCGTTGAGGGCTACTTTTGTGCACCTAACGACCTAAACAAACAACTTTTGTTCTATTTATAGGCCTAATTTTAAGGTTACTGACCTCTCCGTGTAAGGAACAGCTGATTTTCAGAAAAACCTACTTAACCTCAAAATTTTCCAAAAAAAAAAGGTTACCTAAGTACGTTGTTATAATGTTCAAATAGCGCTGCATGAGATTGTAAACGGTGTTGGTTAACTTTTGAACGTTGATTAGGTAGGAATACCTACTTATATCAAAAAAATTGACCCACCTACCTAACCCTAAAACTAAAATAGGTAACGGTAAAACAATATTTATACAGGGTTATTGGTTTCCAATCCAAAACCGTACAGGGGGTGATTCTCCGCATTAAAACGAATAACTTTTGTTCTACGACTTTTGTCAAAACCTACTACTTAGCTTTGAAAAATGTATTGAAGTTCTGCGAGTAATTCTCAACATTTGCTAGGTCTATGGACTAAATAGGTAGTTGCGAGCGCGTAGACGCGACCGCGCGCGCTCGACTCACTCGAACGTCGATCGGCCCCGACCGCGCACTCCTCACGCCCCCACGCCCAGGTCGCTGTACTCATATCAATAGGTAAAATAATTGAAACATACCTACTTAAAGAAATACGTCAAAAATATTATTTATTACACACGATACCTATCTACCTATTATGTGTTAGGTTTTTACCTACATAACTACGTGCACCTATTACCTATTACACCTTGCCAACAGTCGGACCATCTCAGTGTACTCCAGGTTACTATACCGGTATGGCATGGTAGCGCGGGTGGTAGGCACTTGTTAAGATTAACTAAACGCGATTTTCGGCGGTCGCGGCGGCGCGGTGCGCGGGCGGCGCGCGGTCCGGCATGTAGTTACTACGCGTGCGCTAAATAGAGACTAAAGTGGCTAAGCACTGCGTCACGCGTTCGTCATACATACCCCCCCCTCTCTGCTCCCGCGCACCGCTACCCCTTTCGACAAGCCGCGCGGCGCTGGGCGCGTGCCGTCTACCTACCTATGTTTTACTACAGATCTTATAGCGCGTACAGAACAGAATATTATTTTTTTATTTTTGTATGAAAAAAAAATGAAAGAATAGACAAAAGTCGTAGAACAAAAGTTATTCGTTTTGATGCGGAGAACCACCCCCTGCACGGTTTTGGATTGGAAACCAATAACCCTGTATAACTAGGTGAGCAGATATCAGGAAGTTACAAATTTCCGACCTAGAGGCTAGAGGTACCTATAGTAGATTGGTAGGTACATACATAAGGACATGCACTTTCTCCAACCTTTATATTCAATGCGCAATGCGTAGGTACCTATATCTACCTACGGTGTGCATATTTCAACTAAATCTACTGAAATAAGATAAGTATTTTAAATTATTCCTTTTCTTATTTTGTATAAGTAAAGATAAATAAGTAGGTCTGTATCTGTTACAGAGTTCGATTTTTTGGTATTTTTTACGGATTTGGGCCTACATGTACCTACCTACCTAGTGATCTTCTCACGATTATTAATACTATGGAATTTATCCGATTTTTTTTACCGACTAAATATAAAATTAAGCAATTACCTATCTTAATCCTACTATCCTATACCTACTACCCAAGTAACACACAAGCAAGATAACAGTGAACATGTAGAACATTATACAGATTAACACTGAATATTGTTTGTCTAACAGCAAATTTCAAATTCAAATTCAAATTTCTTTATTTCTTTCAATGCTTATGTATTTACATACACATGATCACTTGAAATAGTCTTAAAAACTAAGTTAGGATGTGTGCCTTCGGAACGCGCCCACCAATGAGAAGAAGGCACAAGAAACTCATGGGGTTTTTTTTTATGTGATCACGCTCACAAAGGTCAATATTACAAATATTTGAAGGTATTATTTGAAATGGAGCAATTAAAGTCACATCCATGGATTCTTATCATTAAGGTACGAAGAGGTATCATAGTATGCCTTACCGCACAATTTATGCTTTATAAAAGTTTTGAATTTGTTAATGGACATGTCATATACATCTTTAGGTAATTTATTATAATAGAGCACACATGTACTATTAAACGACCTGCTTATTTTCCGGAGCCTACTACCGGGCAAGGTCAGCTCATCCCTGTTTCTTAAGTTGAAATTATGAATATCGCTATTTTTGCGAAAAATATCAGGATTTTTGTGAACGTAGAGCAAGTTTTCGTAAATATATTGTGAATAGAGCGTTAATATATTTATCTCTTTAAATTTTTCTCTAAGTGATTCCCTGGGGCCCATCTTATAGATAGCTCGGACAGCTCTTTTTTGTAATATAAAAATAGCATCAATATCTGCAGCACACCCCCACAGCAGGATGCCATACGACATGACACTGTGGAAGTAGCTGAAATAGACTAGACGAGCAGTCTCAATGTCCGTGTATTCGCGAATTTTCTTAACGGCGTAAGCGGCAGAACTAAGTCTATTGGACAATGCTTCCACATGCGGGCCCCACTGAAGCTTAGCATCTAAAGTTATACCTAGAAAGACAGCCTTACTGACTAATTCAACTTCCTCATCATTAATCTTTACAACAGTTTTTACTTGTTTTACATTTGGAAGTGTGAATCGAATTAATTTAGTTTTGGATCCATTCAGTAATAAATTATTGGAGTTGAACCAATCAACTATTCTAGAGAGAGCATTGTTCACATCGTCAACGTTGGACTGACGCCTTTTAACCTTGAACACCAAGGAGGTGTCATCTGCAAACAACACTATCCCATGGTTGTCCCTTACAAGGTAAGGTAAGTCATTTATATAAACTAAGAACAAGAAAGGTCCTAATATGGATCCTTGAGGAACCCCCATTACTATCGCAGATCCGGGAGATCGTTTTCCGTTAACATCGACACACTGGACCCTACCACTCAGATAAGAAGAGATAAGATCCAGGGCGCCGTTCCTAATACCGTAGTGGTGTAGTTTCATGATCAATGTTTTATGTTGAACGCAATCAAATGCCTTGGATAAGTCACAGAATATGCCATACGCATCATGCGACTCCTCCCAAGCATCAGCTTTAATAATATCCAAATGCTGAATTAAGTTGAGTCTTACAATTCTTAATGTTTGATAAATTTTGCATTTCTGTTCTAATGCTTAGTAACCAATCTTCGTAAGATTATTATACACACGTTATCAAGCATTACGTGGTTAAAGCTGAAAAACAGTTCCTTCGACAGCAATTATCTGAATAACGTTGCTATACAATTTTATTAAACAGCTTTGATACTGAATAATGATTCTATTTTATTTTTAAACTGAACAAGATTCCACGTATTTCCAATTATTCAGTTACTGAATAAACAACATTTTTAGCTTTTTACTTACTACTTTCGGTATAATAGGGTTTCAACTAACTTATTCAAATTAAAGATCACAGCTGTGTACTTTTAATAAATGCGTGGTCATCTATACAATTGCTATTCAGCATAAAAAACAAAATAATCGACCGCCATCAGAAATCTTTTGTGATTTATTTTTACAAGGATTTTATGAGATCACAAAAGGGCAACTTACAACGTCTTACTGACAACTACAACGTTTTTTACCTAAACTAATGTTATTTTGTTGCGTTTCAATTGTTAGGATCAAGAATTTCGTCACAAAGTAGGTAGGGGAGAAGTGCCATGAAAGGGACACGTATTGAAAGGGACAATTCAAATAACCGGTAAATTAAAAACAATTTCGAGTCAACACTATTTTTGACGTATAGCAGCCTTGATGCAAGTTCATTCGCGGCATACTTCATACTCCTGTCATTTCAAAAATGGCGGAGTCGTGCAAGTGTTATTATTGTGATTGAAAACTATTTTTTATCTTATAGTTGTAAAACATTTTATGGATTGCAGTGAGTTAATTATTATTAGCCAATAACTGTTTATATGATAGGTTAGGGATACACAGATATGAGAACATAAGGTAAGTGAACTTTAATTTAAAATTGTAGATTTTGTGGTTAAGTTTTCAATTTCTGAATGATATTTATGAAAGGGACACAACAAACAGTCATGAATGGGACGTCCCCTTCATAACTAGCCCTTTCATGACTGCTGTTTTTCACTAGAATTTATTAATATTATGACATTGTTTTATATTAAAAATGCAACTTAAAAAAGAGAACACGTATCCATGCATACAAAATTGAAGAAACAGTGAATGAAGAAGAAGGAAAAAAGGGGATTTTTGTGAAATTTATAAAAAAAAATTATAAGAGATTTATAAAATTGTTGATTAGTTTTTATATATACAGGGTTATTGGTAATTATACCAGCAAGTCGTCGAGGGCTACCACCGCGCACCCAAACAAACCACTCCCGCTGTACGACTCTTGAAAATACGAAAAAAAAAGAAAATTTTGAGGTTATGTAAATTCGAAAAAAAGCTGTTTTTTTAAAACATAGGTCAGTCATTTTTGGGTAAACCTAACCTCAACATTTTCAAAAAAAATGTTTGAATTTCCAAAAGACGCAGAACAAAAGTCGCTTATTAAATTAATTATTTTAATGCAATTGGTTTAGTAGTTTTTGCATGAAGGCGTAACAAACAGACACACACAAACTTTCACATTTATTAATAATATAAGTAGGATAATTTCGGTTACTTTTGAATTTGATTTTAAACATATTTAAGTTGTTATTGTAAAAAGACTTAATATTTTATTCATTTTATATTTATATTATTTAATTTTATATTATTTAGACCAAAGTATAAAGCGATTTTCTTGAAATTATGCACTGTCCCTTTCATAAATCACTGCGTCCCTTTCAATACAGGTAATTTATGAAAGGGACAAAATACACATTTTTTTAAGATGCAAAAATAAATAACTACGAATTAATTAATGACAATTATTGAATTGTATTTCAATAGTTTAATAATTAACGCTTCCTATTCGACTCCAACCTGTTCCAAATATTATCTCAATCACTTACTAGAGCCTCAACAACAAAAATGTCCCTTTCATGCCACCTCTCCCCTACCTACTTTTGTCATACTTAGTAATGTGTAAGAAAATACTATTTACAATCAGTTTTCTTGATTATAATCGCGGCGCGTTGTAAAAAATTGAAATAAAAACTCATAATTCACGACAAAATTACTTGCGCACTAGCAATTAACACGTAACAGACAAATAACTCGTAAATTAAAAACCGATTTTACGCGCGCAACTGTTTTCAGTTAAGTACTTAATATTTTTCACGATAATATTGTTTCTAATAATAAAATTGTATCGATATCGATAATACAATAATCACGATAATAATAAAATTGTTTCACTATGAATTTTGTTTGAATAATTATTAAAAAGGATAAAATGCTTTATAGATTCTGAATAGAATTAACCAATTCAATCTATTTGAATAACTGAGTTGTAAGAGCGTAATATATAGCTGTTATTCAAAAGTTATAAGGCTAATTGTACCGTTATTCAGATCCTTCTAAGATGTTATTCAGCGTATAAGCATTTAAATTGGGGCCCTTTTTGTTTGAATAATATCTGAATAAACAGCTACTCAAAGTTTATTCAGCTTAGTATTCAGCTTAATGCTTATTTACTCAACCTTTATGCAGCATGTTTGTGTTACTTGGGTAATATTATAAATGTGAAAATTTGTGTGTGCGTGTGCGATGAAACTCGTTAGGTACCTAGATATCTGGAGACCTGGATTAACACATAGGCTACTTTTTATCCCGATATTCCCACGGGATCGGGACTTACGTGGGTGAAACCGCGAGGTGCAGCAAGTAAGTAGGTATATTATAATTTAACAAACCTTGTTTTATGTTAAAACTAGCTAAAAACTCTTCAGCTTTATAATATACTAGCGACCCCGGACCCGCCCCGGTTTCGCACGGCTATATTATGAATGTATTTATACCTAAAAACCTTCCTCTTGAATCACTCTATCTATTAAACCGCATCAAAATCCGTTGCATGGTTTTAAAGATTTAAGCATATATAGGGACAGAGAAAACGACTTTGTTTTATACTATGTAGTGATAGTGAAGTAACTGCTTCATGGAAGTACCTAATGATAGATGTGCTTTTTCAATTCAATTTTCAACTTCGCAGAAGTATGAAATACCATCTAAGTATTGCAAAGACCTCGAATTTTAAAATACCTACGCAAAAGGAGCCAAACATCTTGTTTTTTTTTAAATGTAATATAAATCTTAACTAGGTAAGTAAGTAGGTACTTATTTAAACTTTAAACTATTGTTGTTTTCTCTATCGATAGCGACATTATCGAATGTACGAATGTAAGCATCCCTTTCTGTACTTGCTTCGGCAGTACATAGTACAGATACAGAGATTAGCATCCCTTTCTAACACCTTTTCAATGCCGTGAGTCAAAATAGTACAAACTAATAAAATGTGCTGCTATTTAAGTAAGGCTTCTATTGCTTTAGATTGTTCTGATCTAATAATCTAGCTAGACCAGGGTTGCCAGACCTACGAGATTTTGACAAAATTGACAAACTGCGCCCATGTACAATAGGTAAATCAATTATTATGTCCTTGCCCTTAATACTGTTTGATACGAGAAATTATACGGCATCTGGCGCCACTGATCTATGTAGACTAGAGGCACTATTCACGAAGGTTAAAGAGGAGTATAAAAGAGCCAGAGGAATTTGTATTTAGAAAACGCTCGGCTAGGTGCTAGCGCAGTGCATAAACATAAAACATTTCGTTTTATAGTACAGGTTTTACCGAACGAACAATAAATAGGACCCCGGCTGCTTAGAAATAAGATTGTCCGGGTTTAATACGGGGTTTTTACGCTTGTTGCCCTGGTTGGCAACCCTATCTGGACCTGACACGAAAAAGGTTAAATGATTCATGAAATTCTTACTTAGGATACCTACCACTTTACTTTCAACTTTTCACTTTTTAGGTAGGGACCAAAGTTGACCCAACCCACCTTTAAGCCAAGTTTTGCTTCATTTCCTGCCAATATTTTACTATAGATACCTACCTAACATAGCAATTATAATTGGGTACCTACTTATTAGAACGGCTTGCTTTTACAACTACATAAATGTATTTTACTTTCATTTCCCACAGTACGAAGTTTTAAACAATATTTTAAACTGTTTTACACAGAGGCCTTACCAGATACCCCATGTGTTTCTTGTGCCTTCTTCTCATTGGTGGACGTGTTCCAAAGGCACACATCCTAATTTAAACAATATTTTAAACTGTTTTACACAGAGGCCTTACCAGATACCCCATGTGTTTCTTGTGCCTTCTTCTCATTGGTGGACGTGTTCCAAAGGCACACATCCTAATTTAAACAATATTTTAAACTGTTTTACACAGAGGCCTTACCAGATACCCCATGTGTTTCTTGTGCCTTCTTCTCATTGGTGGACGTGTTCCAAAGGCACACATCCTAATTTAAACAATATTTTAAACTGTTTTACACAGAGGCCTTACCAGATACCCCATGTGTTTCTTGTGCCTTCTTCTCATTGGTGGACGTGTTCCAAAGGCACACATCCTAATTTAAACAATATTTTAAACTGTTTTACACAGAGGCCTTACCAGATACCCCATGTGTTTCTTGTGCCTTCTTCTCATTGGTGGGCGTGTTCCAAAGGCACACATCCTAATTTAAACAATATTTTAAACTGTTTTACACAGAGGCCTTACCAGATACCCCATGTGTTTCTTGTGCCTTCTTCTCATTGGTGGACGTGTTCCAAAGGCACACATCCTAATTTAATTTTCCAGACGTTTCAATGTGATCTCAACTAAATTAAAGTTACCCAACTCCACCTAAACGGCTGAACCGATTTGTGTGATTTTTTTGTGTAAATTCATTAGATCTGAGAACGAACAAAATCTTTTTTTTGTATATAAAACAACGTTTGCCGGGACAGTTAGTAATCTGTAAAAAATTTAACTGTCTAGCTATCACGGTTCGTGAGAGACAGCCTGGTGACAGACAGACAGACATACGAATGGACAGTGAAGTCTTACTACTACTAGAGTCCTAGAGAATAGAGTAGTTTTTACCCTTTAGGAACGGAACCCTAAAAACTATAGACCCTGTACATAAATATATACATTAAAGTAAGTAGGTCGGTATTGAAGGTAACTTCAAATAATGACTGCAGAGCCTGCGGTGATGTTAAAAAACTATGGAGCACATACTGTGTGAATGCGACGTCTTAGCAGCGAAGCGCTTGAGCCTCCTTGGGAATGCGTATCCCAAACCGGAGGAATATAGGTTTCTTCCTCTTAGTGGGATCACCGCGTTAATCGACCACTTCTTCAAAGAGTAAGAAACATTAAGGTAGAGGTAAATACAAAAGATCCAAATGGGTCGAAGTGTTTGCTGGCTATTTGTCAGCCCTCGATATACAAGATAAGTAGGTAGGTACGGTCGGCTGCATAATTGCAGACCCACCGTAGTGCTTCAAAACGGAATAAGAATACAACAACAACATACTAGACACCTGCTTTAGTTGAAGTTTAAAATCTTCAAACTCATCAATTTATCAAATAAATAGAAAACATTCCAATAATAGATAGATAGATAGATAAACACTTTATTTGTACAACACACAAAACATTGAAAATAATAAAAATGACGAGCGAGCTAACTACCTACGAAAGTGTACAAACAGGCGACCTTATCGTTTAAAGCGATTTCTTCCAGGCAACCTTAGGAAGTAAATAATAGTAATTTTCGAACTCTACCGGGGGCTGCAATTATGCAGCCGACTGTACGTATGTTTTGAATAGGATGGCCGGCATTCACCGTGTGGTTATGAAATTGGAGAACGGCGGGTATTCGAGCTGTTTTATGCAATTGCAATAATAAACGTACTCTTAACTAACAAACTTATATTTATTTAACTGGTGAATGCATTCAAGTTATTCTCGACTGAACTTAATGTCGGTCGAACTATTACTTATTTTAGATCCAATTAATTACCTTTGGCTTGAAAGATACTTGTGGTTATTAAATAAAACCTTTATATTTTGCAACAAACAAGAAATAAACAAATGAATTTTTTTCACGTCTATACTTATCATTACATAATGTAAAACAAAGTCGCTACCCACTTTTAAACTATGCAACGGATTTTGATACGATTTTTTTAATAGATAGTGTGATTGAAGCGGAAGGTTTTGGTAGATAAAACAAAACTACTACGCGTACGAAGTCGCGGCTAACAGCTAGTAATATTATAAAGCCGAACTCCCTTATTCCAAAACTAGGTTTAAGGATAGTCCGAAATGTAGATTTAAACCTTAGATTTAGATACAGGGCCTTTATTCACTAAGGTTAAAGTCGAGTAAATCTGTGTCTTTATTCACTAAGGTTCAAGTCGTGTCGGGCGCGCGTGATTAGGACGAGATTTCCATACAAAAACCGCCCCCCCTCCGCCCCTAATCACGCGCGCCCGACTACTTGAACCTTAGTGAATAAAGACACAGATTTACTCGTGAACTATAGTCTAAACACTATCCCTAAATAATCTCTAAGGATAGTGTTTAGACTATAGTTCCCTTTATAATCTATAGGGATATTGTTTAGACTATACCTACTTCACGAGTAAATCTGTGTCTAAATCTAAGGTTTAAATCCACATCTCGGACTATCCTTAAACCTCGTTTTGGAATAAGGGGGAAGAGTTTGCTTGTTTGAATGCGCTAATCTCAGGAAGTACTGGTTCGAATTGAATTTTTTTTTATGTTGGATAGTCCTTTCATCGAGGAAGGCTATAGTTAGGCTACTTTTCATTTTGATATTCCCACGGGATCGGGACTTACGCGGGTGTAACCGTGGAGCGTAGCAAGTACCTAATAAACCCACAACGTTCTACTAACATCAATTGCCTACGTTTCTTCCTATATTTGTTAATGGAATAATACTTACATACAATTACGTAAGGTAAGTAATAGCCAATAAAGTAATTAATGTTAGAATGCGATATGTTAATTTTGAATGTTTTGGCAGAAAAAGAGATTTAACTTTACAGATAATAGAGAAAACATCACAATGAAATTGACATCACTACATAGTATAAAACAAAGTCGCTTTCTCTATCCCTATGTCCCTAACTACGCAACGGATTTCGATACGGTTTTTTTTAATAGATAGATGCAAGAGGAAGGTTTATATGTATAATACATGCATAATATAGCCGTGCGAAGCCGAGACGGGTCGCTAGTAGATTGATAAAAGCGTGCTACATCTTGGGCCGCATCGCAGCCTGCCATCGGGCGGGCGCATGTATCCAAGAACACTTAAAATTAGATTTATATATTTCATAAACCCATTAGTATAACATTTTTTAATAGAATCATGGGCCGCCGTGCGATAGTGGTCAAACTTTGTATAATAAAAGTTTCATCGAGTGATTTTACTTACGACCAGCGAAGATGTCTGGTGTAACTCAACAGAAACGTTGAGGTAATTATTAAAATAATAATCTGAAATCTAACTGGATGCTAGAAAACTATTGGTATTATGGCACCTACCTTAACAATGTCCAAGCACATCAAATTGGCAAGCGGAGACTCGTTAACTCTCAGACTGGGCCACCCTAATTAGCTGAGCAAGATTACAGCGAGAGACCAAACAGGAACGTGAACTTCTTCTTTTCGTGTCAGAGGTTCAGCTAAATGAAATATTGTCTGAAAAATAGCTTGCAGCAGTGAGGGCAGCATCACTGTTCTCGTAAAGGCCTTCCAATGTGCAGGTGTTGACTGCATATTGGAAGGCCTGGCATAAGGGAAGGAAGCTGGACAATCTTTTCCATTAGAGACTGCGTGAGCGGCTGAAGGATGGCTAGCCTAACTGGATTTTAAGCCATCACTGACGTTTAGCATCCATGCTTCAAGCATTTACTGCTCTCGCGACACTATTCTGGTCGATCTGTGAAGGCAAGTCAGAGGCTGGGTACCTGAGGGACCGCTAACACACTAGGGTGTCAATAATAATAATTCAACAATATTGTATCTAATACTAGCGACCCACCCCGGCTTCGCACGGCTATATTATGCATAAATTATACTTACATAAAAACCTTCCTCTTAAATCACTCTATCTATTAAATAAAACCGCATCAAAATCCGTTGCGTAGTTTTAAAGATCTAAGCATACAAAGGGATATAGGGACGGCGAAAAGTGACTTTATTTTATGCTATGTAGTGATAATGAAATGATAAATAGTGTTTTAAAGAGGGGAGTTCCACTCCTGAGCTTGCATGACACAAAAATTACTTGATTGCAAGGAGGTTAGTTTCTTAAAGTTCCTAATGTGTAATGGCGTCAGAAACTGATGAAGACAATGAAAAACATGTTACTTTAAATGCTTATACTTACCTTTTTTTCCAGCTTCTAGTTCACGAAATACTATCAATATCATTGTAATAATATCATTGTAAAAATATCACTATCACTACATAGTATAAAATAAAGTCACTTCTCGCCGTCCCTATATATTTCCCTTTGTATGCTTAGATCTTTAAAACTACGCAACGGATTTTGATGCGGTTTTTTTTTAATAGATAGAGTGATTCAAGAGGAAGGTTTATACATATATAAACCTTCCTCTTGAATCACTCTATCTATTAAAAATAATACATGCATAATATAGCTGTGCGAAGCCGGAGCGGGTCGCTAGTAAAGGTATAACAAAAAGAAGATATGCGGGAACATCCATAAAAAAAAAAATACATACAACCGAATTGAGAACCTCCTCCTTTTTTTGAAGTCGGTTAAAAAAAACACTATTTTTAATCGTTTCCTTATGACGTTATCACGTAAAATAATCGTCTGTAAAATTGTGCAGGTCCACCTAAATGTCCTATCTATGCCACTTTAATGTTATTTATCTTTGTTTGACAGTGATTGAACTTGCTATGCAACTTTAATTTAGTTATAGAATAGGTAATCAGGTAACTAGGTGACAAAAATAAGTACCTACTTAATTATTTAATTAGTTAACACTTTTACCCAATTATCATCATCATTTCACACTTGAGGGAGTGGTGTTGATCTAATGGTGGATACCTTGATTTAATTACGAAGGTAGTGGGTTCGAGTCCCAATTTTTCTTGCGAAAAATGTGGGCTGTTTATTGCTTTTACGGTGAAGGAAAGATAAAACCGGCAGTTTAGTTGGCTCCAGCTGATTGATAAGTTCTTTCCTCTGGATACGTTACGTGGATACGTCGTGGTTTAGTTATGGAACTCCTTGCCTGACTCCCTGTTCCCCACGAACTACAATCTAGCAATCTTCAAAGCGAGAGTGAATCGGTTCCTACTGGGTAAGCACGCTCCATCGTAGGCCATAATGATGCTTACCATCAGGCATATTATGGTCAAGTGCAAACCCATTCCTAATAAAAAAAATACGTTCGCGACAAAGCTAAAAGGATGGTATTAGGTGCTGGGCAAGCCGTCTCTGACTATAATATGTCTCAGGCAGAGGGTTCCGGTTACCGGATCCATTTATTTTCATATATTTCTTCCGTCGACTGGAACCACTCGCAAATGTCGATTTACCTGCCTAGAGTTGTGACGAGAAAAAATAGTCAACCTAACGTTTGCATATTAGGCTTCATACTTTCTATTGGTATGGAATTTGTCTCATAAACAAACCAGTGAAAGGTTTAAAAAACAAAACAATAATTCCATGTTCTGATGATCTGGTTATCAAAGATCAGTTACGAACGTGGATAAAAGGCAAAAAATTAAATTGTTAATTAACAGGTTCCCTGTCCAAGTTTTAGATAAGAGTGGAAGTGCCTCACACGTCCAGCATAAATATATTCCGTTTTCATAAATTTAGGTAAATTTTTGTTCAAATCACGATATCTCGAAAATTTGACGTCCGTTCTTCACGTCCCAACCCTTTTTGGTTTCTACATGATATATGTCCTCTCACGCCCACATCAAATAAACGCCGTTCTCTCTACGTCCACGGGTCTAAAAACATTCAAATTTGTATCGTCGAACAGACCGCGTGTGGTCTGTGGACTTGTAGTGCTTTCCGTTTACAGACCACATATGGTCTGTGGACAGGGAACCTATCATATTCTGGACTGAATTTTTTTAGGCAACCCACCCATTGGCTATATATTTTTTGACCTATATAATCTACTATATAAAAATAAGTTGGGTTTTCCTTCCTGACGCTATAACTCCAGAACGCACGAACCGATTTCCACGGTTTTGCAATCGTTGGAAAGGTCTCGGGCTCCGTGAGGTTTATAGCAAAGAAAATTCAGTAAAAATTTCAACAGAAAAGCGGGAAAATTGGCGAAACGGAGTTCGCCGGGTTTGCTAGTTTGATATAAAATACTTTTCATGCTAAATGGATGAAAAGTATTTTACAGGTCGATGAAGGTCGTCCTTAAAGGGATCTCTGACTACTTCGGAATTAAAGTAACACAGCGCGTTTGGTGATTACCTCCGTCTTAATAAGTATTGGAAAATAGGAACAAATCTATAGGCGTTCAGGCGTCCATCTCCAATACTAATACATCCGAAGGCCGAAACAAATGCATTCACCATTGCAATCGCTAAGTTAAAAATAATTGCTTTTTAGGGTTCCGTACCTGAACGGTAAAAACGGGATCTTATACTAAGACTTCATTGTCCGTTCATCCGTCTGTCTGTCTGTCACCTGTCATGAACCGTGATAGCTAGACATTTGAAATTTTAACAGATCATATTTATTTATGTTGCCGCCATAATAACAAATCCTAAAAAAAAAATAAGCGGGACTACCATACAACATGGTGCGAACCCTTCGTGCGCGGGTCCGACTCACACTCGGCCCGTTTTTCATATTAACGTTGATAAAATTGAAATTATAATAAAAATAATTATCTTTTAAACAAATTACTATATAATAAACACGTCAAGGTTTCATACAAATTAGTGATTTCATCAGTGAGTGATTTTTGCTCATCGTTGAAGTTTTGTGAGGCAAGATTATTTGAATCTATACATTTAAGTAAAATTAAAACTCGATTTTTAGATAAATCTAAACAAATCTATGTATTTGGATGAAATTTTGTATAGAAGGTATCTTTTGCAATCGAAATGCAATCGGGATGATATTGAAATGTAATTTGAACAATGTTATTTACGAGAATTGGCCTTCGGTCGACTAAGCTGAGAGGTTGATATTCCTAGGCAAGCCTATACTCCATCCAATACCAGACACTACATCATCCTAAACGGCATGGATTGAAAGTTGCTGACGCCTGTTATAAATCATTTAGATTAAAAGTAAAGTTCCATAATGTTTTTAATAACTTATTTTGCTTTACAATAAAAAAGCAGCTCATTACTTTAAGCATAACTATCACTATAATTGTAATATTAACCTGATATACATGTTACGTTTTGAAGTGAATGTAAACCGGATGCCCGCGAAATAGATTTTTATTTCTTTAGTTTTTTAAAAAAAATACCTAATAAGTAAACTACCTCCATAGTATAATAGTCTGTTATGTGCTCATATTATGGGCTATGGAGCCCCTTCGGAAGGCGTGCGTGGAGCCGAAGCCAACACGTAGAGTTCTTTACAAGTTAATAAGTTTAATTGCACAAATACCTAATACATGTCTGGATTGTCTGGGTCTTCAAGTCAAGAGTAAAGTTAACAAGTATCTTCTAGTACCTAACCTTAATACCTATATCTTTCCATCAGACAGGTGTGATAGATAGTGGTCAAACGCTGACCGTTTGCAAAAAAAAGTACCTAACTTGGTTATGAAATTATTTTTAGATTCGCGGATTACAAAATAAATAAATAAATAAATAT
The DNA here is from genome assembly GCA_907269075.1 of Idaea aversata. Taxonomy (NCBI): domain Eukaryota; kingdom Metazoa; phylum Arthropoda; class Insecta; order Lepidoptera; family Geometridae; genus Idaea; species Idaea aversata. The sequence continues at coordinate 12,298,770 of OU026101.1, forward strand.
TTCAGGACATATTACACATCGCCATCCAGCCCCAAGCTAAGCAACTTAATGCTTGTGTTATGGGTGCCAGATAACGGATAAACTACTTATATACTTTTTTTTTTTTTTGTAAATATATACATATTATACATATAGGAAACACCCAGAACCAGAAACAAGAATTTATGGTCAGCATAAATACTTGTTCCCGGCGGGAATCGAACCCGCAACCTTCTGCGTCGCAGTCGGGTGTTCGCCCGTTACGTAATAACGTTACGTTTCGATTTTTAACTAGTTAATTTTTACGAAAAACTAAAACAAAATTGAATTTGTCGGGCCGGATGTTTGACATCAACTTAAATTGCCAACATTTCACCATTATACCTACTCATAATGCACTTGCGTTTTTTTTAAGTTTACATAATTTTCGAATGTGAAGGTTTAGCGGGGAGGTTGTATGGCGCGGACGGCCGGTGCCACAGTCGAGGAAGACGCGCGCTTGTCCGCGCATGTGCTGTGCCTGTTCGGTTTTTAAATTATTTTTTTGAAGTGCATTGGTTGGATACAATGAGGCTAATTTTTTGGGTATGTACCAATTTTTTTTTTAAATATTTTAGTGATGTGCTTGGGATGTTCTTATTCGGAAGTTGCCCGGAGCGAGTCCACTTTCTTTAGTGAAAGTCTTGATCATCGATTGATCATCGGAAGAAGTCAAGTTTTTTTCTATTGAACCGTGGTCGAGTGTCGCGCGTTGTTATTTTTAAATATCGAACACTTCTATGCTTTCTTATCGGGTTATTTTAATAGTGTATGATTTATTTTAGGTATGCAACTTTTGAGCTTTTATGAAAAGACCGACTTATGGTTTAAAAAAAAGAAAAGATTATCCTTCTTTTATTTACTTTTAATCGGATTTTTAATTTAGTCTCAAAAATAAACACTTATTAAGTCGAGCTTTCACTAAGTTCTTTGACTTTTCAAGTATCTACAAATCATCTCGGATAGCTACTACGATGACATGAACCCATCCAAGTAACCATTATGTCCATTATTTAAAAGATTACTTTAGACTATTTGATAATGAAGTTTGAGAAATACGCCTTCAAAAATTACGTTTATTTGACAAAATAATAATGGAAACCACAAAAAATATAGATACTTATATAAAGATGCAAAAGCCATTAACGGACTAATTTTATCGACATTTTGTGTAATTTTTTTAATAATTTAAGAAGTATCCATGATTTTTTTAAATCTTATTACACGTAAGACAGGTCAGTTAGGGTTACAGAATTAAGGCCCAGTAATGGCTGTTGGTCCGATTTTTTTTAACAATATTATCCAAAATCTGTACAAAAACACGCAGTTAATCTATACTTATGCCTATGTATATTATAAAGCTGAAGAGTTTGTTTGTTTGTTTGAACGCGCTAATCTCAGGAACTGCTGGTTCGAATTGAAAAGTTATTTTTGTGTTGGATAGTCCATTTATCGAGGAAGGTTATAGGCTACTTTTTATCCCGATACGGGATCGGGAGTTACGCGGGTGAAACCGCGGAGCGCAGCTAGTTCAATAATATTTCCGATTTCTAATTTCTGAATGATTTACCTACAAAAAACAAAAGGCTAAATTATGGTTATGTTCACAACTAAAGTACCTAAGTACCTATTTCGTACAATTTTTATTTTATACCAAAATTAAGTCGTAAGTACACAAACACTTGTTCGACGGCGGGAATTGATTCCACAACCTTCTGCGTCACAGGCGAGTGTTTGCTCACTGCGGCAAAGATATCGTTAACGTATGATTTGGTATTTAATCAAGACTGACACCCCGAACAAAACTAGAATCCTCATTATACCTAGAATACCTAGGTAGGTAGTCTGTAGATTCAGCTGATATCTGGGATCTGGTGATAGAGCCGGAAGAAGGCTATAGGAACTCATATCTAGGCAAGTTAGGGCTATCGCAACTGTCTAGCTATCACGGTTTATGAGACACAGCCTGGTGACAGACAGACAGACAGTAGAGCCTTAGTAAATAGGGTCCCGTTTTCACCCTTTGCTTCCGGAACCCTAAATATAACATCTCTAGCACTCTAGCTATATAGCTACCAACTAATAAATTATCAAATATATATTATAACCGTCCTCTCTAAATGATATTACGTAATCGTTAAAGATATGCGCGTAAGTGTGTCAGTAGTCATTGGACATAGCTCGGCGAAATTCGCGGGGAACGGAACTGCGCAAACATGCGGTTTCACTTCCATATGTATGGGCGACGACGGACGTATAACCCGTTTTCGATGATTTAAATTATCAACTTTTCAAATTTCGAACTCTTAAAGACATTTTTTTTAATTTTCATAATTTTCCTATGACATTGACTACATTAAATACTTAACAAAAACCGGCCAAGTTCGAGTCGGACTCGCGCACGAATAATTCTGAATTAATATATAAGTCTTAGTAAAAGAGTCCCGTTTTACCCTTTAGGTAAGGAACCCTAAAAAACACAATATAATTATAATATCCTATCCTGTGTCAGCCATTTTTTTTTGCAATTTACCGGGTACTGTTGAAATCGAGGAGGGTCAGTAAAATAGCGATAACAGCGAAGTTAATACACTAGCAAAATATTTTTTTAAAAGTCTCTACCAGTTTCATAAAAAAGACATCAACGCGCTCGCGTCTCTACGATGCAGGTAGGTAAGCTACGAACAGGCGTTTCAGTTTGTTAGCCTATATTACACTATGGGTATAGCTGAAAATCAGTGTCTTGCTGCTTTTAGCAAACCCAACACTGAGCTACCTGCTGCCCATTTGCATCACTGCGGCACACTGCTCACCACGTTTTCTTTTATTACACTTTTGCTTTTATTATAATTTATTTTTTATCATTTATTAGTTGCTTTTTTATAGAATTATAATTAGTATTAGCGATAGTGATACATGTGTATGTATGTGCCTTTTTGTGATGCAATAAATCTATCTATCTATTGTCACACTGCTCACCAAAGGCCTCCCTAACATCTTTCCAAGCATTTCGGTCCTGGGCTAGGTTTAGCCAGTATGTGTCAAATGCATCGAGATCATCACGTCATCGTTTCCGACATCCGTCTTCCGGCACCCAATGCGTGTTTCCAAAATGTAGTATATTTTTTGCCTTGCGAAAGATATTTGGTAATATTAGGTAGTGTCAAAATCCCATCAGTTAAATCTCTAATCAAAAACAATGGTTTTTGATTAGAGATTTTACTGATGGGATTTTTTTAGAGATTTAACTGATGATAGATTATGTCTTGGTTTCCTATTCTAATTATCATAGAAAGAAAGAGTTAAAAAAACATATACTTATTATAAAAGATAAGACATGGGGGTATGGTCATGGTTATAAGTTTTATGCAACAAAAATATTTTCTCTAGTGTCATTATCCAGGGAGAAAATAGTCGACTACATTTGTATGGAGAGAGAGCCGGTACCCTTTCCTCTTAAAATTAAAATTTTGCACAGGATTAGATAGTGTATTAGTTCAAACAACAATGTTAGACACTTGACACGCTTCCGGTTCGCAAGTTTATGCAATAGAATGTTAATTTCCGCGGTTTTAATGTAATAATTTTGCATAAATAAATTATTTTAATAATCTCTTACTGTTTCGTAATAAGCTATTTGCGGTTTTATAATTATACTTTACGTATGCATATACTTAACGATTTAAACACTTTTTAATCGAAAATAATTAATTATAGATGTATAGATAAATAAAAAGTTTATTCCTCAGAAAAAGTCCTTTTTCTGAGGTTTATTCGAACTAAATCCCTCATATTAAATCAAATAAATGGGCTATAGGTATATGTGAAAGATTCGAAACTTAGATACACATACGGTACATCCCTATCTTCTTCTAATATATATAAATTACGTGTAACGTTGTTTCTGCGCGATGGACTCCTAAACTACTTAACCGATTTTAATCAAATTTGCACACCGCGTGCAGTTTGATCCAACTTGTAAGATAGGATAGCTTACATCTTAATTTATCCCGATATTCCCACGGGATCGGGAGTTACGCGGGTAAAACCGCGGAGCGCAGCTAGTCTAATATATAAAATTCTCGTGTCACAATGTTAGTTACCATACTCCTCCGAAACTGACCGATTTATATGAAATTTTATATGCATATTCAGTAGATCTGAGAATCGGCTCCTATCTATTTATTGTTTTGTTTCCTTTAGATTTTTTTGTAAATTAGAGGGCCGAAGCCTTCAAAAATGATAAAAAATGAAAAAAAATCACATTAAGATGAAACCCATTAGAAAAGGAGGGGAATATGATAAAAATGAAAGGAAAAATAAATTACGGTCGATCCGAGTTCGGGAAGTGGGAGGGGGGGGTTTTTAAGGGTAAAAAATGGTTTATCTTGATAACCTCAAAATTTAGGTGAAAAGTTCAAATAACCCAGTTTTTGGTTTTTTATATTTATCTTTATCAAAAATGTTTTTTTTTCTACGAAATTTGGTGAAAACTTATCTTATTATGTCCCAAATACACTGTAATTTATTTGATTTAAAATATTTATTTTTTCGCCTTATTTTAACTTAATATAAAAAAACACCCTAATTTTCAATCTAAAATTCTCACGTCAAAATATCAGCTTTTTTCAAAAAGTTGGTATGCTTTTTGTTCGTTGAAGTCTCTACTTTCCGATGGTGAAAAAAAAGATCGCTTTTTTGCTATTTCTGAGAACATTTACTATGGCAATGTATATTTTTGTATAAAATTGTATATACAAAAGTTGTAGATCTTTTTATTACCTACAACTTTGCCATTCAACTTTTTTCCATAGGACTTGTAGTTTTGCCGGAAATCAAGATAAACCATTTTTTACCCTTAAAACCCCCCCCCCCCTCCCACTTCCCGAACTCGGATCGACCGTAATTTATTTTTCCTTTCATTTTTATCATATTCCCCTCCTTTTCTAATGGGTTTCATCCTAAGTACTGTGATTTTTTTTGGTTTCAAAAATTATCGACCCTGGTTTAAATGGCAAAAAGCAACGTTTGCCGGAACAGCTAGTACCTATATATTTCTATATTATAAAGAGGATGTTTTGTTTGTTACGAATAGGCTCCGAAATTACTGAACCGATTTTGATGAAACTTGGTATGAGGATACATTGATTCATTGGGAATAACATGGGATTTTTATCCCTATATTCTCAATGGATTGGTAGTTACGCGGGTGAAACCGCGGAGCGCTGCTAATCACTATCACTACATAGTCACTACATAGTATAAAATAAAGTCACTTTTCGCCGTTCCTGTCCCTATTTCCCTATGTATGATTAAATCTTTAAAACTACGCAACGGATTTTGATGCTTTTTTTTAATAGATAAAGTGATTCAAGAGGAAGGTTTTTATGTATAATATAATGCATAAAATAGCCGTGCGAAGCCGGAGTGGGTCGCTAGTATCAAATAAGTCTGACGAAAAAAACCTAAATACCATCTTTATTACGTTTTATTACATAATCTTTCTGGAATTAAATTAATGTTAACAGTAAAACGGATTAAGACGATATCCAATGTTTAACAAGTAGGCTTCCATGCATGTCGCTCTCAGGTAAAAATGATAAGCTTTTTTTTTACTCTTTTTTTGTGGTTTGAACTCATGGCCACCGTGAAATTAATGGAAGGAATAGTTTAAACAACCGGCCAAGTGCGAGTCGAAGGGTTCCGTATACCATGATATTCTGTTTTTATTATTTGTTTTAAATAGCAGCAGCAACAGAAATACATCATCTGTGAAACTTTCAAATCTAGCTATCACGGTTCATGAGATACTGCCTGGTGACAGACAAACAGACAGACAGTAAATGGGTCCCGTTATCACCCTAAAAATTGGATTCAGAAATACCGATGTTTTTTTTCGCTTGTTCGCGTTATATCCAATTACATACGGGTACTTTTTAAGATTAAATTATTTAAAAAGAGAGTTTTTTAGATTTTAAGAATAAAAATAAATTAATGAGAATATAATAAAGCCTAGGACTATTAATCATATACTTTTATTTATTAACAATAATTGCTTGCTTAACTCTAAATATCAGTCAAATTTAAAAAAAATGCATCATAATAGCACAATAATTGAGGAAGGTTTATGTATAAAATCTCGACCGCAACCGCGGAGTAGAGCTAGTAAGAAATTTAAGGTCAATATAGGAGCAATCGGGTGAAATGAATAATTCTGATCAATGCCCAGTTTAAGGCCAAACCAGAATATGCAAAGTGGTTAGCTTTCCGTCCCCGCTTCGATTCGATAAATGTATGTTACTGGTTTACAAGGATAGTGACCTACAGAACTACTTACTGAGGTACGGTCGGCTGCATAATTGCAGACCCACCGTAGAGCTCCAAAACGGCTGTTATAAGAATGTTTTGAACACAAGCAAGATTCTAAAGTACCTATGGGTATTATTCACCTGCCACCTTAATTAAAAACTAAATATTTCGTAAAAATAGGGAAAAATACTTTATAACAGATCATTACATAAATATTTAATTTATTGTTAATCTGAAAAACTATTATATTTGTAATTTTTTTTTGTTAATTTGTCACTAAAATAAAGATTTTTTAAAGTTTTTAAAAAATCTTTATGTGGTCGTTTATTAACCGCAGGGATTTAATAGCGGGATGCCCACTATCGGACTTAATCAAGTTTTTGACGTGATAACGTCTTTTAAATCAATGAACACCTGCACTTACAAAAAAGTGTGACGTCATGTTACGTAACCGTTATTGACAAGGTAACCATATCAACGTATTAAAGTATGCAAAATGGTATAGATGTCAACGATACAAAACAGTTCTTATGACGTTATCACGTAAAATTATCGTAAGTAAACTGACTTTACAGACAACCATTTTTTTAACTTTCATAGAATCTGTAGCACAAAGTCAACTTTACTAAAATCGCATTACTTTAGATCGCACCAAACATGCCTATTTTCATCTACAGACAACTAATGGTTACTTTAGAACATGGAGTACCTTCTTATTCGACTGCGGCTGCATCCCCGATACAATACCAATACATCCTAAGCGACATTTTTGTGGCAATTCTGTGGCAGTTCGCGAGCTATAGCCAAGTCCGTAGACTCACGGTTTAGACTGCCTATCCACAGGAGCAGAGCGAAAAGGAGCGATGCGGTTTCCACCAATAAAATTGCATAAAACTCTGCACGCGAAGTTCTGCGGATCGCTATTGGTGGAAACGCCGCGCCGCTACGCGACCTCGCTCCGCTTCTGTAGTCAGGCAGCCTTAGTCTCTAGTCTGCGTATGCCCAAAAGGCAATAAAACTTATGTAACATAAAAGCTTTAGCAATAACAGCATTATTATAACCGAATAAAACAAGAATTTCAAAACATCAGCTAGATAACGATCGCCATGTCAGAGGTCAGCATTTTCCACATTGGGTAAGTATATACAAAATGTTTTCTCTATGAAAAAACATTAACCTTTACCTATTGACGACCCAGTTGGCACAATGGTCACCATGCCGGACTGCCAAACATAGGGTTGCGGGTTCGATTCCTGCCTCAGACATGTATTTATGCTTAGATATTTGTCTGTGGTCTGGTTGTTTCTATGTATTTTAAGTACTTATATATTTACAAAAGAAAAAGTATTGAAGTAGTAAATCCGTTGTCTAGCACCCATAACACAAGTCTAGTTACTTAGCTTGGGGCTAGATGGCGATGTGTGGAATGTCCTGAAATATTTATTAAGTATTATTTATTATTTATTTATAAATCTAACTTCTTGACAAAACACACTTTAACCAATTTAGGCTTTAAATGTTGGTTAATAATGGCATATGTAGGAATGTTTTTATACTAGTTTTTTTCGCATAGGGTTGATTTTTTCAAAATCCTTAGCGGATGCCTATCTTATAACAGCTATGTCAAATTTGAAGCCGATCCGTCCATTGGTTGATCTTAGTATTTTCTTATTAAGTAGTTAAAACAGAAAAAATTAAGTTTTACTAATATTTTTTAAAGATACATGTATTATAATGATTGAGTTCCTCATTTTCAAACACTTTTCCTCGATTCCCAAAAGTTGTGTATTTTGGATTGAGTCACTATCATTCTCAGCATGCGATATATCAGTCAGATACAGGACTTGAATTTTATATAAAATTTATAAATAATATTGAATAACAAATATAGATGTTAGGTCAACGTTTGACCGCTAATCATTATGATTTAATATGAAGATGGATATAGAAAGGTATTATGTAGATTTTTACACAAGTTGATAAGTAAAAAGTTAGATAAGTTAGAATTCTATAATCTAGCAATTCAAGTGCACACTTTCAATTCTAAAATATTGATAGTGAAAGGTAAAATATTACCATAATATCTAATAAATGTTATGAAAGATTAACTTATTAATTTAATTAATGGACACTTCCTAAGTAAAGTTAATTTAGGCCTAACTCACTCCCCCTTATTCCAAAACAAGGTTTAAGGATAGTCCGAGATGTCTATTCAAACCTTATACACAGATTGACTCGTGAACTATAGTCTAAACACTATCCCTATATAATCTATAGGGATAGTGCTTAGACTATAGTTAGTTAGTATAGTGTAGTTAGTACCACTATCCATAAATAATCTATAGGGATAGTGCTTATACTATAGTTCCTAATAGATTATATAGGGATAGTGTTTAGTTAGACTATAGTTCACGAGTAAATCTAAATCTAAGGTTTAAATCCACATCTCGGACTATCCTTAAACCTCGTTTTGGAATAAGAGGGACTATGTTTAGGTTAGACCTAAGTTTTTTTTTTTCAAAAAAGGGTTATATCTTAGTTGGTGCCGTAGAGAATGGTACACCGCTCCCATATCACCAAATATGAGCGAGATAGAGAGAGAGCCCGGTGGAGTTTTATTGGGTAAATTATTATTGGCTGTCAACCACCACAAGCGAAAGGGGAGCGTAGGGGGGGTATCTACATACCCCTTCCGCCGAACCCCGTGGTGGCGAGATAGTGGACTATAATTCTCCACCTAAAAAGGCCTAACTAAGTTTGGATGTGCCTTCGAAACGCATAAGCTTCTTGTGCCTTTGCCCATATAAAGCTTATGCGTTTCAAAATTAGTGGGTTAATGAATAGAAGGTACAAGAAACTCACGATGGGGAATAGAATAGAATATAATTTATGGCTCCATAAATTTCACTGTGTAAGAAATGGAAGAAAAGGCGGTCGTCTAATTTTCTACCACTTTATGGCGCTTAGATAAATAGCAATCACGATGTAAAATCGCCATAGTAAATCTAAAACAATCATTGTAATTGGTTAGTGTTAATAACAACGAGTAATAAAATACTGTGAGGAAAATAATTATCATTATTTTGATTATTTAATTGTGTAACCGCTATTTTTAATCCACTCAAAAACCATAAAGGAATTAGCTCATTGATTAAAGAGGATCACATGACGTCTAGTCTAGTTTGGTGACCGCTTCTCTTATCCCGGTGGGTGATTTTTGAACCTTTCTATGTACAATTTATAAAACTCTGTGTTTCTGCTCTCGCGACTCCATTCTGGACGGCCGGTAAAGGCAAGCCAGCCAGCCGCTTCCTCATCATTTTATTTTTATTTTATTAATAATTCACACAGCAGATTACAATCACAGTAAGTAGTGAGGTATACAATTGCATAATAGGTTATGATTTAGACTGTAATCCTAAATGCGAATATGAAAGCTTGTTATAATATGTTACAGTAATAATAATTTGAGCAGATAAACATTAGGTTACTTACAAAACAATAATAAGTAGTATAATAAGACATTATTTTATAAGGTGACACAGACACCTTTTGAATCGGGCATAGTTGCCGTCGAATACATCTATAGAGTATGCAGCTGCCGTAGTGATATCTAGATGGGGATACTTATTGGAGACAAGTTCGTTATAAAGTCGACACATTCTTGTTAGGGGATTGTAAAAGGAAGTGTTATTGTTGTATATTTTCAAAACAAATGTTTGGGGGTCACGTGTTCTGTAATATATATTGATGTTAAGGCAGTAAAGTAGATTGGGACAGTCTATTGATGAATGTAATATCTTATGTAAGTAAAGAAGATCTGTACGTTGCCTACGAGTAGATAAAGAAGTGATTTTAAACTTCTCAAGTCTATTTTCGTAACCTGAAAGGGTTCTTCCTAAATTATGTCTGTAAGCCAAAATTCACATCAGTGGTCACTCCGACCAACCAACTAAGACTAGCCGGAGATTGAGGAACGGTGGCTTCCCCCTGGAGCACTCGGGCCTCCCCGACACCTCGCCTCACGGTGCCCTGCGAGCTTTTATTTAATTATTACTAGCGACCCGCCCCGGCTTCGCACGGCTGTATTATGCATGCATGTATTATATCTAAAAACCTTCCTCTTTAATCACTCTATCTATTCAAAAAAAACCGCATCAAAATCTGCTGCGTAGTTTTAAAGATCTAAGCATACATAGGGACTATTAGGGACATAGGGACGGCGAAAAGTGACTTTATTTTAGCTAAGTGATAAGCTACTGTTTCCGAGGTAGTTGATAGACAATCAACAAACATCGTGATTTAAGTCAATAACCTGCACGTCATGGCTGTAATCTCGAAAATTATACCTGTTGTTTTTACAACTATTGTGTGTTCAATCAAAGATCGATTCACGTCGATTAATCGGCACATAGAAATCTACGGAGACGTCATTATGATGTTTTTTTTAATACTAAAAAACTTTAATATATAAATATTAGACATCGAGACATTTCACACAGCGTCATCTAGCCCGAAGCTAAGTAATTGGCTTGTATTATGGTGACCAGACAACAGATAAAATGAGAATATACTTTTCTTTTGTAAATATATCCAATCCAATTCAACTAATATTATTAATGTGAAAGTTTGTGTGTGTGTGTATGTATGTTTGTTACTCCTTCACGCAAAAACTACTGGACCGATTGCGATGAAACTCGATATCTAGATATCTGGAGACCTGGATTAACACATAAGCTACTTTTTATCCCGATATTCCCACGGGATCGAGACTTACGCGGGTTAGACCGCGGGACGCAGCTTAGTATTTAATATATTATACGCAGACCAGATATGTTCACACGAATGTTCAGAAATGTTTTTTAAGTAATCTTAAAACTTTAATTCCTACCAATAAATATTGACTTTTTCCAATCGGATTCGTAAAATCAAATTATAAGATACGATCGTCTAAATTGCTTACATAAGTGTAAAAAGATCAATCGATTATTCAAGCACAAAAATAGCTTTATCAAATCCATTTCAAAATTATCTAAAATACCAACACCGTCGTCGAATACCTAATACTATCGTGACTAAACTGTGAAATTAAAAAAAAAACAATCTTTAACCGACTTCAATAATTTGGTTTTCAATTTGTCGCATACGTACTGCCTAAGTATATATTTTTAAATATGTTCACCGATGACTCGAAGATCAACCGATCGAGATGATTATTTTTTTTGTTGAAAAGGGGTGGTCCTTTTAGTGAAGATCTTTAGAGTTATTATTAGAATTTTACCATAAGCGCACAGCAAATCGCTCCGTTTTCAAAGTAGAGTCGGTCCATAAACTAATAGGTAGGAGCAGATTGGAATCCCCTTCTCATCATAAAACTTCTTCATGACTTTTTTGACGAGATAATGTCTACTAAATTGATGGAACACCTGCATGCATTCACAAAAAAGTGTCACGGTAATATTGTGTGACGTCATGCGTCATGGTAATATGACCAGACGCGTCATGGTAACTTAGGAAACAGAGTATTTATTACTAATATCGCTCATTTGGGCTTGTGTTATGGTGTGACGAGTGACGAATAGAAGACTTATATAGAGGAAAAAAATATTAAGGAAAAAAAAAGAATAAAAAGGAAAAAAAGAAGTAACAAAAAAATTCTCAATTTTTCATCTTTTCTTATGACGTTATCACGTAAAATTATCGTCCGTAAACCGACTTTACAGGCAACCATTTGTTTTTTTTTTAATTCTATGTAATAAAATCTACAGGTTTTCTGTTCCAAACGACCTTCCTAGAAAGTTCAAAGCGCATCCAAAGAGCTGACAAAATACATCGTACTGATAGCAAATTAAGAACTAACTCAGACAGCTGTCAATCAAAATGGTACGCTATGTCGTGGGAAATTGGTTTTAAATTCCAATACACGACACACAGGTGTAACTTTTACTTTTTTACAGTCCGATAACAAGCAACGCAAATCTGTGAAGATTCACTTTCGTTCAAGTTTTTAAAAGGTTTGATTTTTGTAACTATGCACTTCTGTATGTACCTACTTGCCTACTATGATTTTTTTGTGTAAATTCATGATCAGCATTAATTTTTTTTTAAATGTTTTTATTAAGTTAAAAAGTTACGAAATAAATAAATGCAAAGGAAAACTTTCGTTTAGAGTCGTATTCAGAATAACGTTACAAAAATTTTACTAATACTTATCTCTAATTTTTTCTAGCGCATATGTACCCTATCCATTTTATTATTTATGCTTTATTTTAACGTTTATAGACAAACTTTTGGCTGAAGATAAATAATAAAATTAATAAGGAAAATGGAGCTTCTTTCTGAAGTTACTTGTTTTGCCTGGGTTTATATTAAAGTTGATCTTAAATTGTTTTATAGTGCAATAAAGCGTTTAAAAAATATTCGAAAGGTACAAATGCATGGGTAAAGAAATTGATACTGTGTTGTCAGATGGGTGCGTCAGATTTTGTCATAGCGTAAAATTCATTTACGGTTGTGTAATAAACAAACATAAAAAGTCAATAAATTTGATTGTTAAGTGCACACGCCATGAAAATTCAGTAAACTAACGAATAGATATAGATTTATTTGATAAATTAAACTCAACTTCAAAATCGATCAGCAGTGTCTTCATAAATGCATTATACATAAAACGGGTGTAAAAAAAGGATATATATTTTGCATCTTTCAGGTTGGATTAGCTACACCCGTCAGGTTAGATTAGTGAAACCCATATTACCTTTCGTTTAAAATTTATGTTAAATTTTCAATTTGGGAAATTGGTAAATTGGGAGCTTCGGGATTGGGTTTTTCCGGTACTAACCCAAACAAGCCACATAATGAAAGTTTAAGGATATTAAAGCGTTGATTAGTTTTTTTTTTCTATAAACCTGACGTTTAGAGAACTTTTCAGCTCGAAAAATGTTTCATAATTACTTTACTAAAGCTTTGGGGCGTCATCAAAAATCGGAAAATTCCTAACGTAACTATAGGAACAATCGAAACAGAAACAAAAGACGATCTCATAGTAGATTAGATACTACACTTGAATTTTATCTTTCCAATAGGTAGGTACTTATACCTACAAATACAAATACGAAAACATTTATTTGCTTAAAGACCTATAAAGGTGTTCTTAAAATTAGGTATAGCATCCACAAGTTGGCCATTGCGAGCATGCAATTTAAGAAAAAGTTATGTAGGTAACTCTCTTAATACTAAGTATCAACAAATGTACTTAATTAAATATGACTTAGTAGTTAGGTACACTAAACAGTCTTCATTCGTGAAATATTTAGTTATTGTATTGTTATCTGCATAGAATTCCTTCTTCTGCACCACTTACCACTTGATTCTGCTAAAAACCTCAAATACTTTCATCTTTAAAAATTCTCAACATCAATAAAAAGAAAGTAAGAAAACATTTGAATAATAGATAGGACCTACCTGCATTTATTTATGAGATTGTGATCAGAATAATAATATAGTTATATTAATTACTTATTTCTTAAACTTTGTATTACACAATTTTTAAATTAACATATTTCGTAGAAGATTTATGTTGTTGTATCATGAGAATTCAACAAAATGGCGTTGCATTCACCAGGTTTTGGAATTCTTATTAGAACTAGCAGCGCTTAGCTGTTTCAGTAACCGAGTAACTCCCGATCCCGTGGGAATATCGCGATAAAAAGTAGCCTATGTTACTTCCTATTAATCAATGTATCCTCATACCAAGATTCATCAAAATCGGTCAAACTTATGTGGAGTAATGAGAGCTCGTACTCTACTAGGTGCATTAGATCGTCCGATAATGCCAGACAGTGGCCACAATAATAATTAAAAGAAAAGAAATAAAGAAAAACATTTATTGAGTACAAACACACAACTACACAGGAAGGAAGAAATGAACAAGACAAAGAAAAAAGAACAAAAAACAAAGATAATAAAGAACAACGAGTGCTTCGTCGGTCCGCCCGCGAGGCGACCGCCCGATCGGGCGGACCACATACAGTAATAAATCCATGGGGCAGACCGCCCGATTGTAATTTATACCTACTTATTTTAATAACTTCCTTAGATTTAGTACAGTTAGCAACAAAATCGGTTTATTACATTTAATAAAAACTACAGACTGGAGTTACGAATTCAAAAACCGCTGGATCTTTACTCAATTAAAAAGGACATGATAATCCTTTGTGATGACCCTTTCAAATTTTACGTTAAGCCTTTTTATCAGTTATTTACGCTGCATGGCGATTATGGAGTACAAAAACCCATAATAATGTAGTACCTATTAAGCTGTGGAAGATGTATTTCCTACACCAAAAAATAGGGTTGTCTGTTTCACTTTCTAAGATGTTTGTGGAGAAAAAAGTCTAAACTTGTGAAAAAGCACATAAAAACCAGTCAAATGCGATTCGTACTCGCTCGCCGAGGGTTCCATACATTACTTTCAACTCTCTCTCTCTACCCTTGCAGTGGTATGGTAGTTACCAATGATCTTAACCCATATTTCGTTTGGGCGCCTATAAGGGTCAAGTTAAATTGATCCAACTATATATGTATGGGGACACCCTTTAATTTTCAACTTTTTATTTTTTTTTAATTTTTCCTTTATTTGTGCTGTACGAGTTTGCTTTTGCCAAACTTCGTGATCCTAGGTCAACGGGAACTACCATAAAATATAGGTTTGCGACCCAAAACCTTCCGGTTAACCTGGAAATGTCAATTTTGGTTTAAACCAAGGTTTTACAGCAGAAGTAAAGAGAAAATTCCGAAATATAAAAAAGTTGAAAATTAAGGTAAATTATGGTATACCTACTTACAAGTTTTTGCGAAAATGTAAATTTGCCCATATCTATTAATCATATTTACTTAAGACCTCGATTTTTATACACCTAATAGGTACTATATAGACCTCAGTATCTGGTATGAATTTCAACTTGCTAGGTCCACCAATTCCTGAGAAAATCGGTGGTAACACATTCAGACAGACAGACGAGCAAGAAAGTTATCTTTTAAGGGTTCCTTTTTTACCTTTTGAGGTACGGAACCTTAAAAATGTGCAGATTTGGTTAATTTGCCACAAACCTCAGTCAGTGATGGGTGGTTGATTATAATAGCTCGAAGTCCAATCAATCTGGAAGTCACTACATTTAGTTACTATTTTGTAGATTAATTGGTACAGGAAACATCATTTTTAGGGTTCCGTACCTCAAAGGGTAAAAAGAGAACCCTAATAAGATCACTTTCTTGTCTGTCTGTCTGTCTGTCCGTATGTACAGTCATCACCCATTTTCTCAGGAAAGAGTGGACCTAGCAAATTGAAATTCATACCAGATACTGGGGTTTATAGTCTCTATTAGGTGTATAAAAATCAAAAGTCCTGAGTCTACATGATAAAAAGGTATGGGCAAATTTTTATTTTTGCAAAAACTTGTAAGTAGGTACCAAAATTTACCTTAATTTTCAAACTTTTTATATTTCGGATTTTTCCCTATACTTGTGCTGTAAGACCTAGCTTTTAACCAAAATTGTCAATTTCAGGTCAACTGGAAGTACTCTATTGGAATTTTCCTTTATGTGTGCTGTAAGACCTTGCTTTTAGCCAAATTTCGTGATTCTAGGTCAACGGGAACTACTATAATATATAGGTTTTAGACCCAAGACCTATAGCACACATACAGGAAAAAATCCAAAAAATAAAAAAGTTGAAAATTAAAGAGCGTACGTTTACATAGTTAAACCAATTTAACTTGAACCTTACATTATAAGGGCGCGCAAACGAAACAGGGGTCAAGTTAAATTGGTAACAACCGTACCACTGCAAGGGTAGAGAAAGAGAGTTAAAAATAAATTACGGAAGCCTCGGCGCGCGAGTACGACTCGCACTTGACCGGTTTTTTTTTATTAGTAATTGGAATTGCCCAGCAACACAGAACCACTAATATGGTTAAAATGTAAAATGAAATGTAGAAGGTAATTAATATCTAGAGGTTAAGTAATTTATTTTAGTTTATATATTCATACAGTTGAATAACGTGTGTACTAATGTACTTACTTAGCTTCAGATTATTGTATTAAGTATACAATTTATAAACCATTTTTTACTTCTATTTCATCAAATTATTTTGTTTCCGACTGTACTTCTATAGAAAAATAGGTATCAAATAAATTCGGGCGGAACGCGGAACGAAAATAATATTTTTTTTGCAATACTGCGGTCCGCCCGATTCGGGCGGTCACCTCGCGGGCGGACCGACGAAGCACTCAGAACAACAAGATTCCAACCGAACAAACATACATACATACATACATTGCAAGTTAAATAAATAAATAAATAAATAATAAATAAATAAATATTTCAGGACATATTACACATCGCCATCCAGCAAGCTAAGCAACTTAATGCTTGTGTTATGGGTGCCAGATAACGGATAAACTACTTATATACTTTTTTTTTGTAAATATATACATATTATACATATAGGAAACACCCAGAACCAGAAACAAGAATTTATGGTCAGCATAAATACTTGTTCCCGGCGGGAATCGAACCCGCAACCTTCTGCGTCGCAGTCGGGTGTTCGCCCGACGCGCCACAGAGGTCGTCGAACTAACTTATCAACTGCCCCGCTAGATGGCGCCATATTAAAAATGTATGATAAAACCGCCGGGCGGACAGCTCTGCCAGCTGAGAGAGCTTTAAAAAATAACATAAAAGAGGAGTCGTGTACTGACCCAAAGGTCGACCTCAGCTAAATCTGCGTCAGCCAAGCATGCTCTGCTGCAGCGCTGGTCTTGGTGCTGGAATTGATCTTCGAGTCTTCACATACGTTTGATAAGGTCTACACGAGCCGTAATTTGTCTCTAATCTGCATCCACCTTGTGTTGAATACCTTTACAAATTACAAAACTACCATATTTATGGTTACATCATCAGTTTGAGATGAGCCTCATTACTTTAACGACTCAACAAATGGGCGAAAGTGGATAAAAATGCCGTCTGCCGGTGTGGCCCTTGTGTAATTGTTGATTTTTACGATTTATCTCAGATGGATTTTTTGTGGTCAATAATTATTATTATGACCGTAACAAATCAGTTCTGTGGTTTCATGAACAAACTTGTCGATCTATTATTATAAAATAAACCTATTATATTTTATTGTTTACTTTTTCGAAAGTAAGTAGGTAGTTGTGAAAGACGACGACCCAGTTGGCACAATGGTTACCATGCCGGACTGCCAAACACAGGGTTGCGGGTTCGATTCCCGCCACAGACAAGTATTTATGCTTAGATATTTGTCTGTGGTCTGGTTGTTTCTATGTATTATAAGTATATATTTACAAAAGAAAAGTAATATAAGTAGTATATCCGTTGTCTAGCACCCATAACACAAGTCTAGTTACTTAGCTTGGGGCTAGACGGCGATGTTTGAAATGTCCAAAAAAAAAAAAAAAAAAGATGTCCTTTTGAATGATGAAAGTTCAAAAAACATTTTCATGCTGCAAAACATCATCATCATGATAAATTTTTTTTTTCAAAGAAAAATAGCTCAAAGGAATTTTATAAGTAAGTACCTACCTATTAATTTTTTTTGATTTTTTTCGAAACTCATTTGGTCTGAATCGTCAATTTTCTGAAAGACTTTGGTAGTCCTACGCGGTTCTACTGTCTGGATTTTATCGATTTTTTTAAAGTATCATCGACATTTTTTTGTTTTTTTTTTTCATCACTCTTCCAAGCAGCGCCATCTGACAAGGCACATGGAACTACCTATACTTTTATTTTATGTATCACAGTTAAGTATTAGTTTTATTTAAAAGTTACAAAACATAACAAAGTTATAACTTAACTTAAAGGATAAAGATAATAATGAATACTTATCTAAATAAGATCCCTAAGCCCAAAAGGCTTGCTGCATTGCCTCTACTCATACTCTATGTAAATCTTTCACCACCTGCAATCACTAAGGTAGCAATTAAAAAAATAATCGATGAACGGAAAGTAACATACCAAAGACAGGATATTATATGTATCTACTGATCTACTTCGAACCACTTAATCAAGTAAACTATGGTTCTGGTAACCAGTAATCTTGCAATCAGTTTTCACCCGTGAGAAAACTTACTGACCATGACTGATTCGCCCTTGAGAAGGATGTAGTTTAAACTGTTTATGATTATAGTTTGTTGTTATTAAGTAGATATTGACGACCCAGTTGGCACAATGGTCACCATGCGCCGGTCTGCCAAACACAGGGTTGCGGGTTCAATTCCGCCTCAGACATGTATTTATGCTTAGATATTTGTCTGTGGTCGAAGGCCAATTCTCGTAAATAAAATTGTTCAAATTACATTTCAATATCATTTCGATTGCATTTCGATCATAAATTATACCCTTAAAGTAGCTCAAAATACCCTCAAAGTTAGCTTTTTGTAAAAAATAACTGACCTTAAGTGTATCTTTTGCAATCGAAATGCAATCGGGATGATATTGAAATGTAATTTAAACAATGTTATTTACGAGAATTTGGTCTTGGGAAATTAAAACAAACAAACGTCTATCTTCAATGTTGTATATTTGCGACTGCCTTCGTATGAGCCTCCTTGGAAATGCGTATCCCAAACCGGAGGAATATAGGTTTCTTCCTCTTAGTGGGATCATGCATATTATCGCGTTAATCGACCACTTCTTTAAAAATTAACGAAACATTATTAAACATAAAAGATCCCACACTGGGTCGAAGTGTTGCTCGCTCTGGCAGCCCCCAATGTAAGATAAGATACCTTTCCCAATTAAACTGTGGTCGGCTCAATTTTTGTTTGTCTTCCATTCACCTCTACTACTCGTCATCTCATCATTCACATCCATCTCTTTCATGTCGTCCTCTTTCTCTCCATCCCTCTGCATTCATACCTACTCATCATAAAAATTGACCACAAAAAATATTCGTTTTTAGGTTTCTCAAAATAACATATTCCCGCTATGGAACATACATTTACAGTGTTTAACAAAAGCTATCACTATCCCTTTGAATTAACACTCTCGTGTAGCGGTGTTAGTTACCTATGGCCACATAAACGGCTGAACCGATTTGTATGAATTTTTTTGTGTATATTTTTTTAGGTACTCGTTAGGTCTGAGAATCGAACATCAATTTTTTTTGTAAATGGCCAAACAACATTTGCCGGGACAACTAGTTGGGTATTACTTATAAAAAAATAAAGATTTTTAAATACTTAGGAAAATAAAGTAATAATCATTTACTATTAGCTCTATACCAATGTTAATAAAACTTTTAAATTCCTTTATTTTTCAGTAAATAAGGTTAATTTTCCTAAACATTGAATCAAAATAATTCTTTTATTTCTACGCATTTTTTTAAATTTCCTGGCTTTTTCTTTAAGTACCGAGGGATTAAGGGGTTATATTTTCGCGCTGTCTATGATAAGAAAACTTCTAGTAGGTATATGTAGGTAGGTACCTACTTATTATGGTTGTAACATCACCGAATCGTTTGGCACGTCTGACTTTCTACTGCATACTCGCTGAACCAGTCTCATGCCGATTGCTTCTTCTATATTTAAACTATCGTTTTATAAAGATAGTTATACTGTGGTTATACAATAAAATACATTGGAACTTTAACTGGCTTTTTTGCGCGATCAAACTTTGAAATTAGTTTTAGGGTAGGTATTAATACAAATAATAATGTTGGGGGTAATCAATCAATCAATAAAATTAAACAAAAATTATTTTAGACAATGGATCATCGCTCCGGGGCATTCCTGGCTCAAAGATTAGCTATTGCCATCCAGCGGGGGAATGCAGCTTGTATTCTCGCATCTTTTGTGCCAGGAGTGTCGCGGGGCGGGTTATTTGATTAGATATAAGTTATTTATTTGTAGTTTTTTTAATTTTAGGATGTTTTTTTTTATTTTTTTATTTATTTATTTATTTTTTGTATCGATTTAAGTATTTGTTTTTTTTTTTAATGATTGTGATTTTCATTTAGTTTTATTTGCTTTTGTTTTTATTTGTATTTAATATATAAAATAATTTATTTTTATAGACAATTTTAATATTTAGTCTAATAGATAATTATTTTAAAACTAGTTTTATTTGTCTAAATGTGGTGTGTTGGTTGGTTTGAATCAATTAGGTGATAAATTTTGCACGACAGTGGGTCTAACGGGCAGATTTTATTATTTAGAAATAGGAATAAACAGCCCGATGTGACATTCTCTAGCTAACATAAAAACTCCACTCTGTATATAGCTAATAGAAATCTCCACTCTCTAGCTAACACAATAACTCCACGACGAGGTTTTAAAACATGATGTGAAAAAAAAATGAATGAAAGGAAACGAGATAAAACACAACATTTTCTCACTTACGGATTTTCACGCTTAACGGGGGAGCCGCCCCAACAGATCCCCTACTCTCAATGGACCCCCTGTCAAGAACTATCTCACAATTATAGTCCCCCCTGAACTGGGGGAGCAATAGTATAACGTAATTGACATTGGCTGTATGCTACACAATCGTGCGAAGCTAAAACTTAAAGACTGAAGCACAATACTTATTGTGAAAGATTCAATGACTGCACAAAATAGTCATTCACGGTCAATGTCCGTTGTTATTGTTGATTTTTACGCTTGTTCAACCATGAAAACTGTCTCGCTACTTAGACTTTGAAGAAATGGCTTTATCTA
Source organism: Idaea aversata (assembly GCA_907269075.1). NCBI lineage: Eukaryota > Metazoa > Arthropoda > Insecta > Lepidoptera > Geometridae > Idaea > Idaea aversata. The sequence goes on from OU026101.1 coordinate 12,319,837, forward strand.
CGTGAACAGGTTGAAATATTTACTTTTCTTTCTTTATACAACAAGCAAATTAATTAATTACGTTTATTCCCGTAATACGTTAGACAAGATGACTTTACCATTAGCAATATGGCCAGATTGTTTTGTATGAAATTGAAATAAGCATTCTATGATTATTATTATTCTATGATGGGGTAGTTCAAGTGAGTCTTTAAACATCCTATTTTATTTTTATTTCATTTCATCATCATCATCACCCGGGGTTAGCCCACTGCTGGACACAGGCCTCTCCCAAGATGCGCCCCTGAGCCCTGAGCGGTCTTCTTATCCAGTCACTGTCCAAGGCGTATTTGCGTATATTGTCGGGTCGCTGGGAGTGAATTTATTTGTTAGATGTTTATTGAAGTCGATCAATCTGTAGGTACCTATAGTCATCAAACCTAGGCCATTTGAATAGAAAGTCTAGCCTCGGCAGTGTATGTAGTACATACATTTACTAGTATACCTGCTTCGTGTATAGTTATATGAGGTCACGTATTGTCACGATTATATGTGGTGAGATTTACAATAATGTTGCCATGTTGTTTCTAAGTTACATAACCCTTTTTGATGCACAAAGGAGTCCTGGAAATTACTATGGGAGCTTTCGCGGTGCATTTTAAGATAGAGGGTTACGGCGAACAAAAATGCCTTCACATTAAACATCTAAATGCCCTCTATCAAAAGGTATGAGTCGCCAAATGCAACGCGCACTTTGGAAATCATATTCACAATTCGTTTTGTTAAATATTTTGTTTCCGAGATGCTTTTACAAGGCGTTATTTGTTCGCCGTAATGTCCTCTATCGATAGGTCTTTTGAAACCTTTTTGGTTCGCTTTAAAAAAATCCAAAAAGTCGGCCGAGACGCCCAGTGCCACTCCACCATCACGTAACAAAAAAACTAGGTAACACAGTGAACATCAAAGCAAAACAAATTAAACTTATCGTAAAATCAGTTAGAAATGGCAATCTAAATGTCCGTACTATTGTAAGTTATATCATTGTAATAACTTTATAACGAGGAAGAAGAGCTCCTATTACTTTACTATGTATTAATACATTTAGCTGTAGGTATATATGTATTGTGTTATGTAATAGATTTATGTGAACGTAAAGCTTGCCAACTCTCCAGTCCAGTCACTTTTAGTATTAGGTAAACCTACGTTCTCTTATAATACAGTGAGTAACAAAAATCTTAATATCGACTTTCAGGATTTTTTAGGGTAAAACCCTTTTACTAGACTCCACTGTCCGTCCGTCTGTCTGTCACCAGGCTGTAACTCATGAACCGTGATGCTGAATTTTTATTATTATTTCTGACGGACGATTTATTTAAGGAAGTCGTTGAACGCATAGAGCATGCGACCGATCGCTCTATAGAAGTCTTTGATGTTCAGAAGTGAACATTCTGTAGCTGATATGATGATGTATTTCTGTTGACGCTATAACAACAAATATTTAAAAAACAGAAATAATGGTACGGAATCCTTCGTGCGCAAGTCCGACTCGCACTTGACCGGTTTTGTACACTTAGCTACACCTAGCTTTATGACAGTTATGTTATTATGCAGTGTTAAATGAATGAAAGGTTAACAATGGTGAGTAGCCATGAGTAGCTATTGGGCCTATATATATTGGAGGATGGAGCTATATATATTCCAAATTTATCAAAGTTACCATTCTAAAATAATAATTATACCAACTGTCAGCATCTTACACCATTATTATGATCACAAAAAGATATTGATGTAACTCGGGCCGCTATTATGTTTTCAAACTGCCAACTGCATCTCGCCTACACAGACATTCACTTGTTAAAGTAATAAAAGACGCGTGTTTAAATCGGCCACAAGAGTTAAATCGTCGTCCGGTTTTTGAAAAGGACCGTTCGATAAAGGCCTTTGGACAAAACTTTATATGTCTCTGTGTCCTGTGCCTCTCAGCACGACTCTAAATTAGGCATCGGACAGAGTCCATTGGAGGAAAATACGCATTGAAAGAACGACGGAGGAGGAGGCCCTTTGAGACCAAAAAAGTCAAAGGGGAAATTCATTATTTATTTGGATACATACGTATCCAATGCAGATTGTATAATCTGCATGGGATAACTTTGAAACGTCTGAAAAACTATGTTAGGCTGTGTGCCTTCGAAACGCGCGCACCAATGAAAAGAAGGCACAAGAAACTCATGGGTTTCTTTTTGTGATCTCACAATAATCATATTTATCGATGGAGGGCATTACGACGAAATAGTTAATTTAGCCGAAATCTCTAAAGCGTCTTGGAAACAGGATATTTAAAGAAACGAGATATGAACATAAGCATTAAATACGCCATGAAAGAACTTTGAAAAATTCAACTCCTAAGCGGGCAAAGTTGCGGCTAAAAGCTGGTTTATTAACATAATAAAAATAAGTAACATAAGTGTACTGACTTTTATTATTTTATTTACTTACGGCAATATATTTTTATAGACGCTATTAACTTTATTGATGATGTTCAAAAGAAAATTAAGTTTATACATTTTATAATATTGTAAAGTTTTACTATGAAATTGTAAAACAAACATGGAGAAACATTTAAATAATTTCAATTTGATTTTGAAGCTTTAATTAATTGTTATGTAACTTAATATACTGTTCGTTATTAATATAATATTTCATATTGAACCGAAAATTAAGCAATTTTTTTTTTAGAAAAACAATTAAATATCGTACAAATATTTTTACCTTCATCGGAAAAACAGTTGAAGAATAGAAACATTTAATAATTTTACATCAAAATTAAACTTAGAAAAACAATCAGCCATCTGTATGGCAGAGTTCGCTTGTACTTATATTATTACTAGCTGCGCCCCGCGGTTTCACCCGCGTAAGTCTCGATCCCGTGGGAATATCGGGATAAAAAGTAGTCTATGTGTTAATCCAGGTCTACAGCTATCTAGATACCGAGTTTCATCGCAATCGGTCCAGTAGTTTTAGCGTGAAGGAGTAACAAACATACATACACACACACACACACACACACAAACTTTCACATTTATTTAATACTAGCTTTTGCCCGCGACTTCGTCCGCGCAGGAGTCGAAAATAGTTAAAATAGGATTGTTTTTTGTTGATTTCAAATTAGATTGAGTTTGAAACATGTGTGTCAAAATAAAATGTACTTACTTAATTTAATCAAAAGCACTAAGGAGTTCGAGTCGAAGCAAATCGCCTAAAATAACTTTCTACTCTTTTTTAAACCCGGTAGGTAATTAAATTCGTAAAATCCTTTCTTATCGGATGCCTACGTCATACGAAGAACACACCCTACAAGTTTCAGGTTTCTACGATTTAGGCTGTGCGTTGATCCGTCAGTCAGTCAGGACAAAGAATTTTATATGTATAGAGAAGATAGATTTTGAATGAGATGTATTTTAACTTGGAACACGAAAACCTCGGGTGCACCCAATTCTCTTGGGATGGGATCCAAAATGGGCCATACGTCTAAGTACCTAAAGTTCTAAACCAAAAAAATGAATTCTTCTATTTCTGTCTTTCTAACACAGAGCCAATAATGCACAAAATTCTACGATTACCACATGAGTAAATCTTTAATCATATCGTGCTAATTAGTAATTACCTATCTATAATAGTCATCTTTTGTGTTTTTAGGGTTCCGTACCTTAAAAGGTAAAAAGGAACCCTTATAAGATCACTTTCCTGTCCATTTTAAAAATGAAAAAGGTGTAAAAGTCCTATTCATTTGTTTAGGTATTTTCGTATTCATAACAAAAGATATTTCTTTTAAATTACTTAATAATTAGTATCTACTAACTTTGGGAACTGTGACTTTTGGCAAATTGTTCAAAATTTTATTATTAGGTAGGGCTGAACAGTTGCGCAGAGAGTAATTTTGGCGTATCCTAATAAAAATATAGAGTTTTAAGTGATTCAGTGGCTATCCTATAACAGTTCTATGTTTTAACAAATATCCCGTCTCCGAGATGGTTTAGAAGTTTGGTTAGAAAGCATTATTTGTGCACAGCGCACTTTTGATAAAATCTTAGTCATAACGTTTGGTCAAATACCCCATTTCCGAGACACCTATGAGATTTAGTGTAAAGGCATATTTCATTTGCCGTAATGTCCTCTATCGACAGGTATTAGCAAACGTATCGCGCAAAAAAAAAATACTATGTCAAGTTCCCAGTACTAAATGGCAAGACACCTTTTTTCAGTTCAATGTTCGAAGTTTTCAACCTCTTAGGTTTTACGTTAACGCTGTCAGCTTGAAGTGACGTCTTACCAATCATAGATTAATGAGTATGTTACCAATCTAATCAAAAGCACTAAAGAGTATTGATATCAACTTCGAAGCAAATCACTCCCAAAATAACTTTCTTCCCCTTTTTAACCCCGTTAGGGGATGAATTTCAATAAAATACGAAACACGTGTTCCATTAATTCTGTTAAAGAATGTTTATGCAAAATTTGAAATAGATTGGACTAAGGAATCATTTAGTCGCTGAGTACCTAAAACGCAGTATGCCAATTTCGCGTTATGCCAAACAGTCATTTAAAATAAGCGTTTGGTCTAAGTATTTTTATGCCTATGACGCAATAGATCCACTTCTCGAGCTAGTCCATACTAATATTATAAAGCTGAAGAGTTTGTTTGTTTGTTTGAACGCGCTTATCTCAGGAACTGCTGGTTCGAATTGAAAAAGGATGCCTACGTCATAGAAAGAACACACCCTCCAAGTTTCAAGTCTCTACGATCAGCGGTTTAGGCTGTGCGATGATCCGTCAGTCAGTCAGGACAAAGGATTTTATATGTATACATAAGAAGATGCATGCATAATATAGCCGTGCAAAGCCGGGGCGGGTTGCTAGTACTTTGATAAAAGAGATCCAATCAAAGAGTATTTAAGTTTTTAATAACTCCAGCACGCCGCTTCATACACATGTTCATACAAAATTGCTGGAGCGTTGTAATGTTCCAAATTCAAAAAACGCTCCTGCATTGGATTTAATTTTCTTTGACCGCGACACTGGCTATATGCACGATAGTAATGCGAAGCCATAGTAAAATTATAAATAAAAAAGAGATGGCGCTAGATGCTTCTTTCCGTATGTCAAACTGACAATTTTGACATCATCCCTACGTTCTGTACGTTTTCATGCAAAAATATTATGGTTTATTTTTTACGCCAAGAAATATCAAATTTTAATTAGTAACATAAATCTACTTGAAATACCTAAACCTCTTCTGATATTTTCTGAACACATTCGTGAAGATTATGTTAAAATCTGTTTCCTAGTTCCCGAAATTAGACTGCACAAACAAAGGTAAACAAATAAAATCAACATTTTCTGAGATGAATGGTAGTTTCGCGAAAACGAAGAGATGGCGCTAGTTACTTGAAATTAAAAAAAATATCTTATTAAATTAATTACTTTATTTTCTAGTTAAAAAATGTGTATATTGCTATGTATTCTTAAAATACATAAGTGTACAAAATTTTTAAGCAGAACAAAAAGAATAATCAACTAATTTGTGATTTTCTAAATTTAAGAAAACCTGAATCGCGCATGCAAGATTTTTTTCTACCGGAGCTTTATAAGGTTAGCGAATTCTATAGTGCTAAGATCATTATGGACGTAGAACGCTTACTTCCAAAACTTCGAATTTATTATATGTAGAGATTAGTAGGATTAACACGCATTGTAATTACCGAATTCTTGGACAAATTTTAATCGTTACTTACTTACCTACCTTACTTACTTACAAAAAACAGAGCTTTTAAACGAAATCCGTATCGCTTCAATCAACATTTACTTTACATCAAAGGCATTGTACCTAATAGACTAAAGAAGCATTTAAACTGTTTTAATCTTTTCCTACATTTTATGTTACATAACATAATATAATATCCGTAGCGGAGAACTCTTGTCAAATTACCGTGACCGTAGATAAAGTAGCGCGAGCGGAAGGTGGTAGGTACTTTATTTCACATGTCTACTGTTTGTATATTTTTAACGTGATATAAATTGATGAAAATTGTGAATGCAGGTGGCATTCACAAAAAAGTGTCTGACGATTGACTGACGAAATATTGCGCCCGTTCCCGTTAGGAAACAGAGTATTTAATAATAATATCGCTCATCTGGGCTTGTGTGGTGACGAGTGACGAATAGAAGAAATATTTAGAGAGAAAAAAAACAGAATTTAAAAAAAGAAAAAAATATATAAGAAAGGAATTAGGTACAATTTTTTTTTAAATTTCATTGTTTTCTTATGACGTTATCACGTAAAATTGTCGTCCGTAAACCTACTTTACAGACAACCATTTTTTTTAAACAGTTGTTATTCTATAGCAAAATTGTCAGTTTGTCCTGACAGTATGGTCTAAGTCTACGGTTTGTCATAGAATTATTAAGTTTATAAAATATTACCCCTTACAATTTAACAAACACACAAACTTTACTTCTTTATAATATTAGTATAGATACATGCGATTCTACAGGTTTAGTCCATTTGTTAATAAAAATGTTACTATTATACTTAAGTATGTAAGTACAGGATAGAATTTTTGAAGGCAAACAAAAATCTGATAAAACTAAATTTCTCTCAGCTGGTCCAGATATGCATTAGGATCTCATCAGATTATCGGAACGCTCTTCTGCCTTTTGCTTAATAGCCGAAATATCGGCCTATTTACAGATAATATTTTATGTAGTTAGCTTAGGGCCTACATTCACTGGATCGTATCGGATAATAATATCTTACTTACGCCGTATTTAAATAAGAAGCGATCCGATGCCAAAACGGTTAGAATAAGGACTCTCTATAGGCAATCCCTTCCATTTCTCTTCTTTTTCGAAACAGCCTAGAATGTAGGCGGTTAGGCAGGGTAATGCATAACTTAGAATAAGCCCAGTATAATAATATATATAGACTAGCGACCCGCCCCGGCTTCGCACGACTGTATTATATTATATCTAAAAACCTTCCTCTTTAATCACTCTATCTATTAAAAAAACCACATCTAAATCCGTTGCTTAGTTTTAAAGATCTAAGCATACATAGGGACATAAGGACGGCGAAAAGTGACTTTATTTTATACTATGTAGTGATAGTGATACCACAATATAAGACAATTTAATTCAACAAGAACGTCTAGGTCACTGCTTAACCTCTTAAACTACAAAGAAAGACATAATCAACTTCTATTATTCCGTTATCCGTAACAGAAGCCTAATTCGTATCGATAACAAAGATCAAGTTCATACGACACTTTCACAGCAAAATGGTGCGATTTATCGACCGAATACGAGCTAATGAAGCGTTATGCATTCGGAACATGGTCGTGTTTGGGCTACTGGTCTTGATACTTGGACGTGACTGTCGAAGTGGCGACGGAAACGATTAAGATCGTTTGAGAAATTGTAAAAGCAAGAAATTAAGGCATTTATTGCGAAGTTATGTACACAAGGATCTTAAATGTAAAGGTTTAATAACATTACCCATTACAGGCATGCAATATTTTTATGGTTTACTTAATTATATCAATACTAATAATAAAAAACTTAAGAGTTTGATTGTTTCTTTGTTTGAACGCGCTAATCTCAGGAACTACTGGTTCGAATTGAAAAAATATTTTTGTGTTGGATAGTCCATTTATCGAGAAAGGCTACCTATAGGCTACTTTTTATTAAAATAAAAATTAAGCGTCATTCAAATAAACCGCCCCTGACCGCACCCGGTGCAAAGGAGCCGAGAATACTGGCCGCGTACTGGCTGGTACTTTTTATTTGAATATTCCCACGGGATCAGGACTTATGTGAGTGAAACCGCGGGGCGCAGCTAGTTGTAAATATTGGCTTTTACATCTAATCTAGATTATGTATACACCCCCAGCAATAGTTTATCACTAGGTGTATCTAAACCGGATGTGTCATTGGCTGCATTTTATACTGAAGCCGGGGATAATCACCAGTTTGGTCTTCTTATCATACTTTGCTATGAAACTTGTTATTGTAAAGGGCCTCTACCTGTGGGCTTCGGTAACACGCACGCAGTTTTTCGTTTCTTTTCAATGTTTTTTGTGTTGTACAAATAAAGTGTTCTATATTTCCAAAGTTCAAGGGCTCCATAGCCCCGTAATTATGGAACCAAGAATCCAATACCAATCACTTTATTAAAATAAAAAGAAATCAAACGTACCGTTCCACCTATCAGACATCTTGCGACAAGACTCTACTTTGCATAACATCTTTAGAGAAATGCTATTAGCATATATTTCTCAGTTAACTCCGGTATTTCCAACGGAAAAGCAACTCAATTACCTAAACAATAAAGAACAGGTGACAAACGAAAGTCAAAGTGTTTAGTGAGGTAACTTGTATTGTGTTTTTTTAATTCTCACGATGTATTCATATAATAAACCCCTTTGTACTTTTGTTGTAAGGTGAGATGGTCAATTAATGAATCGATGTTGTCTACTTTTCATCTAAATGATTTATAACAGTGTTTTTCAACCTTCTTGAAATAGCAACCTCTTTACAAGTTAAAAATATCTAGCGACACCCTAGCACATGAGTAAAGAATTAGTACTCATGTGCCCCCAGATCTTTATTAAAACTACGCCATTCTTTCAAAGAGTTTGTATTTAATTTTCTATATATTGAGCAGATATTGAGGAGAACTATATTGATCGAAAAGACAAGGATAGCATCTGACGGCATGCTAAAAATGGAGCTTTATTCCCAAGATGTTGTCTGGATCCTTAACGTCTCTAAAATAGAGCCACGTTTTGATAAATTGGTAAAAAAATTAACAAGCACGGCCATCTCATTGAAATCATAGATTTTATCATATTTTCGGACTAGGACCTACCTACCTACCTTACTTTTTCGTTTATCCGCGACCCCCCCAGTGATACTTTGCGACCCATAAGTTGAAAAACACTGATTTATTCAGTTACTTTAAGCTGCTATTTGAGGCGCTGTAGTACATCTAAGAGATGGAGTAAATTTACCCAGCACTTTTACTCCTCTTCAGGTTGTCAATAAGTCTAGAGCTTACTAGTAGCATCTAGTAGTCATTTCATTGCAGGTCGCGTCTAAGATGAATTGTCGATCACTCGACAAGACTCGAGTTCGGTTCGGGGCGCACTAATAGTTTATTTTATAGGAATTAGGTCTGCTAAAATTCGAACCCATGTCTTTACTACTTACTTATCATAAAGAAATTATTATAATGGTCAGTTTTCAATTTTTTTCTTTGTTTTTTGAACTATTTTATTGATTTTTAAAAAATGTACGCATCATTAAATTGCAAAAAATTTACAAAACGTTAGCGTTTATACGTTAAATACTTAGGTATAAGTTCGTTTTCTAAGGGTATAGTATCTGACTGAAGCCTACCTAAATGGCCAGACGATCACTAGAAAGTAACCAGTAGGTATAACAAGGTGGTAAAACATCTTAACAAGTTGTTGACCTACGGTCGCTGCGCCCCGACTGAATCTCAACACTTACGAAACTATATAAGTCGAAGATATTTAAGTATAGTATAGAGAGAAAATCTCAAACTTTATAACAACACAAAGTGACATGGTATTTAGTATGAAATTTGGCTTGGTATAGTGATTTTGACGTGTAAACATCTACTTGTAGAGTCACTTGCAAACACGCACAAATAACAAATATTATAAAGTCATTTTAGTTAAGTACATCCGATAGGTTGCGTCCCTGATCCGATTTGAGTCGTATATTTATCGATAGAGGGTATCAAAGGAACAAATAATGCCACCATTCCTCGAAACTTTAGAAAAATGGTGTGAAGGTTTTAGTTCGTAACGTAGAAAAACATAGAACCTTACATTTCTTCGGCTACATTTTAAATTATTTATGTCAGTTCTGTCTTTTGATCCTATTTTTTTCAAGCGATGTTTCAACTCAATCAATGCTTAAAGCTAAAGTTAAGTAATAGTAGATTATACAACAAGTGAAAAAAAGGTAATTTAATTCGAGGGACTAAGTTGGATCCCGAGAGCAGCGAAGGATCCTATAGTTGAATTCTAGATTAGAATCCTGAGCGGAGCGAGGGATACAAGGACCGAGATAAATTATTTTTTTCACGAGTTGTGTACTCTACTTTTTACCATTGACTGCGAGAAAATAAATTTAGAAATGGTTCAAGGGATTGTGTCTCAAGAACTCATTTTAATATTCCATATAATTGAATTTTATTCCATGTCATTCCATGTCATACTCCCATTGTCATGCTCCCTAGATTTTGGCGGCAACAAATTATCTACTATACTTGCTGCTTTATTTAGAAATTATTCCGGAGTCAATGTCTCATTTTCGTCACTGGAACAACTTATATTATTTATGTTATTCGATTTTTCAATGACATTAAACAACCACTTTATCAGATAGAAAAAAATCTAAATTGGCGGTATACTTTTTTTAAATTTAATATTCCATCCAGCCAGTAAGTACGTTCTTTATGCACTTTCAGTACGTTTTTTTTATAAGTCCATATTATTTCGTATATTCGTGCATGTTCCAAATTCAAAATGCTTTTATTCACTCAGTGAGTACAAGAGCGTTTTATTCACTGTTATCGATGAATAAAATGCCCTTTTTCTAGTGGCAATGGTAAAAACATCATTTGCATTAAGTTGTAGCCTAGACTAAAAACTAAATATTAATACTTCCATTACAGTTATGAAATTTTAGTCGAATAAATACTAGTTATGGCGTACCTAGTATAAACAAATCACGCCATGTTTTTTTCACAATCGTTCGATGTTCTCTTTATTGCTATATAAAATTAAATCTCTTTGTAATAAATAGATTTGACCGCCGCGGTCTCCCAGGCTCTTGCAAAATAAAGGATATTACGTCAGTTTACTTATTATTTTCACGTTTCCCATATAAAGAATAGTTAATGTTATGACCTACATTGTTAATGGTCCATTCGGATGACTCGTTGGTCCATCTTTTGGTGTTGACCCAGAAAATGAAGTAAAAGACCAATTTTAAGTTTCCTTTTGAGTAGGTAACCGTGTAATGTAACGAGTAACACGTAGGAAATATCTGTGGACAAAACTTTTATGTATAAAACGTAGTGAGAGAGGTAAGTCTTGAGGGTTGGCCTCTATTTTTGAATCGCTCGTGTGACATAGCTTCGTCGTATACGCCTACAAGTCATACTCGACCTCAAAGTCACCAATTGACCGTTTGGTTGTAGCTTTAACCGTTTTCATAAAAATGCAAAAAACTCTAATTTGGTACACAAAAGGGGGGGAACCAATCGCCATACAACTTGTTTCTTCTTTTATATATTATTATATATGTAAAAGTTACATGCATGCCAAGTTTCATGCTTTTAGCCAGATGGCGTAAAAAGAGCTAAGGACTCTGAGTAATGGATTTTCGCTAATTACTTTTTTAGTTTTGGTTTACGACTAAAAGTTACTTTCCAAAAGTTGTAGATAATCTTATTTGCAACAAAAAATGTTATCTAATATGTTTTGTGAGACCTATAGTTTGTCAGATAAACCATAAAAACCGTTTAAATGCACTTTTCCAAGACGGCGACCGTGGGACAAGGGCTACAATCCCTCAAACTTGGATTTAAGTTTAGACTGACCCCCCTTGATATCTAAAAAATAAAATTGCGTGTCTGAAAAATGCAACCCCAAATGTAACTTTTCAATGGACTATGAACTTGTTACGATCGAGCGATCCAAAAATAACGAATTTCCGATGTCGATCGAATATCAGTAGAAATCAAATGCTCGACGCGAGGCGAACGATTCAAAAATAGAGCCCATGTATTAAAGTTGTTGGCGCTGTATAGGTAAATCATCTAATAGGTTTGATGTAAAAGCCAATATTATTATTTATGTATTAGCTACCTACTTGTTCAGAGTGTAGAACGGCAAGTGAATGCACTTCATCTGAATTTCATAAAGATGTACAAACACAACACACACCTGCCTACATAAACAGTGACCACTTAACCCAGTTTTCAAGTTTCTCATTGGAACTTTAACTTTATTTCTTTAGACTGAGAGGCAATATAATAATATAGATAGGTTAATTTTATTGCAAAGCAATAACTTGGAATGTTATTTTGTTTGTACGTAAGTATTTCATAATGAAAGTGTCTGTTATTTCACAATTTGAAGGAATCTTGAATCAAGGTTTTTGATCTTTAACTTGCGATATTTATAGATAGGTAGGTATTATTTACAATCATAAAAGGCAATTCTTTTTCATTTGGGTTTCTTCCTTTAAAAACAATAGCCATAGCCTTTACGCGCTAATTCCAGATATAAAAAGGTGCATGCACTTTTCTTTAAAAAACTGAAAAAATATCTCCAGTTTCTTCTTGTTCTTCAGTTTTTTAGTTCCGTGGCTCATAGTTAGATGGAGGCCCATCGCGGAGTTCTGAATGTTTTATTTGTTTTTCATTAGCACAGGATCAATGGAAATGTAATTTTGGTCCTTAATCAAATAGACTAAAATGACAATTTGATTGTATTTTCATATCATAATTTGTTATGAAAAAATAGGTAAAATTTCCTCTTAAGTACTGTTTGTGGGTAACGAGTGTTCGTTTACATAGTCTTAGACCACTCAGACCAGTCAATCAAAACAGTGTCTTCCTCAACGACCACATTACCACTAATGGTATACGTAGTCAGCCAGTAAGGTAGTAATTTGTAACTCGTGGGAAGCAGTAGATCGGTCAAGTTGAATCTCTATTTGAGCTGTTGGGTTCCGTAGGTGGTTAGGATAATATTTGTGTTTGCGTTGGGATTATTTTGACTTTGAGTACTCCTTTTATGGTAAAGTCAAATGGTCAAATTGTATTGACCTCATAAATTGATTGAAACGTTAAATTGTTACAAGGTTTTGATTTGAAAGCTACTTATAGCTACTTGTAAGGAGAGTACCTACCTACGCGTAATAACTTTAAGTAAACTACACACCTACGAGCGAATCAACGAACCCAGACCATATTAATAGGAAAGGGTACCGGGGGCTCTCTTCATACAAACTATTATACGTAGTCGACTGATCTTGTAGATAAGCATGCTACATTTTATTTACAATCTTAGAATCAGTCGTTACTTACCATCACCATAAGAAAGGCATCCTCTAAGGAAGGAATTCAGAAAATTCAAACCCTATACGCAGACGAAGTCACGGGAAATAGCTAGTTATAAAATAAAAACATAAATTAAATAATAATAAAAAAGATTCATCAAAATCGGTTGCAAAACAAAGAAGATATGCGAGAACATCCATTAAAAAAAAAACTGGTTGCCTGTAAAGTCGGTATACGGGCGAAAGTTTTACGTGACAACAACTGTGCTCGAGTGGAAGGGACGCGTGCCTTTCACTTTTTATGTCTGTCTCTCTCGCTCTTAGGCGGGCTAACCATGCCCGCGTGCCTCTCACTCGCTCTCATTGTGAGCGCATAACGTCAGCGGAGCGTAACGCAGTTTCTTGAAGTGTCACCCGGCAAACCAATTTATAAGACGTTGTCACGTCAAAATACATACTTACATACAACCGAATTAAGAACATCCTCCTTTTTTTTAAGTCGGTTAAAAAAAGGTAGAAATGTTTGAACGGAACCCTAAATCTTGAGCCAAAGCAATGCACGGGGCGCATGGCTCGTAGCGTGGGGAAATGTTACCACTAATTATGGTTTAACATTAAACAAACTTGCTTTGTTGTCATCGTGCTGCAAGCCGACACGATCTAGATTACAGGAAGCAAAACACAGAATCAGAAAAAATAAACCTGCTACAAATGAGTGATTTAGAGCAATTTTATACAGTTCCATTAGCTGCGCCCGCGCAAGTCCCGATCACATGGGAATATCGGGATAAAAAGTTGCCTATATGTTAATCTCTAACTATCTACATACCGAGTTTCATTGCAATCGGTATTAGTTTCTGTCTAAAGGAGTAACAAACACACACAAACTTTCACATTTATAATACCAGCTGCGCCCCGCGGTTTTACCCACGTAAATTCCCGTAGGAATATCGGGACAAAAAGTATCCAGCTATCTATATACCGAATTTCGTCGCAATCGGTCCAGTAGTTTTGCGTGAAGGAGTAACAAACATACTCACACCCATACTTATTTATAACATTAGTCCCGGCAAACGTTGTTTTGTGATTTACAAAAATAGAAAAGGGGAAAAAATAGATGTTCGATTCTCAGACCAAAAAAATATACACAAAAAAATCATACAAATCGGTTCAGCCGGTTAGGTGGACATAGGTAACTAACACCGCGACACGAGAATGTTATATTCTAAACTAGCGACCCGCCCCGGCTTCGCACGGCTGTATTATGCACATATAAACCTTCCTCTTGAATCACTTTATCTATTTAAAAAAACCGCATCAAAATCCGTTGCGTAGTTTTAAAGATTTAAGCATACAAAGGGATATAGGGACATAGGGACAGAGAAACCGACTTTGTTTTATACTATGTAGTGATTATAGTGATAGGGAAATTAAGTATGATTATGCCTATAGATGCTTTAGAAGGGGTAGGAAAACCTCCAGTAGTCGAGAAACAAGTAAACTGAAAGTCTTAACTATTAACTTTCTGATTATTATTTTTTGGGTTTTTTGGTCAGCGTTTGATCATTACCACACCTGCCTGATATTAGGTGACGATGCGGTCTAAGATGTAGCACGCTTTCCTAGAAGATACCTGTTCACTCGAAGCCAGACTTGAAGGCCTTACCTCGAATTGTTTACGCACTCTATTATACGTACGGTATGTTTAGAGTTTTCCCACGAAACTTTAAAACTGGAATTGACCAATACACGATCCGAGATAAATAGCTCTATATATTATTTTGTGTAGATAGCTGAAATAGGCCGAGGTATAGATACGGTTTTTTAAGCTTTTTATTTCGTAATCAGCGTATTGGCCGATTCAAGCCTTGAAGTTTCGTTGAAGATACTCATTACGATGTTTAATCGAATTCGTACCTTAACAACAGGTGGCACAGAGCCTGAATTGCGAGTTTTTTCGTATACCAAACGTTACTTTTGTGAAAACGAGAATATTGTGAGGAAAGGGTACCGGACGCTATCTCCATACAAACGTAGTCGACTGTTTCCTCCCTGGATAATGACACAACAGCAAATATTTTTGTTGCATAAAACTTATAACTGCCATGACCATGTTTTGTTTTTTTTCTTTTTTGTTTTTTAAATCTTAATTTCTATGATAATTAAAAAATGAAAACCAAGACATAGGGGCATAATCATGGCAGTTATAGGTTTTATCCAACAAAAATATTTGCTATAGTGTCATTATCCAGGGAGGAAACAGTCGACTACGTTTGTATGGAGAGAGCGCCGGTACCCTTTCACCTTAAAACTTCGCATCACGTCCGCTATGGAAATAACATGCCCCGGCTTTTCACCTTTCCATACAATTTTTCCATTTACGATAACTTAGTACGTTTGATATAGTACGTTGGTAATGAAAAAACTCGCACTACGGGTACAAGTCATTTAACGGGAAACAAAATACATTAATTCCGTGCACACCTGGGTACCATTCTCCTTGAACACTTTTACTTTTTAATAAAGTAGGTAGGTAAGTAGGTATAGTTAGTTAGGTATTTCTACCTATTACCCAATCTCACACATTGTTTTTTTTATGTAAACTTTAATTACAACATATTTTTATGAACCCTGCCCTGCCTTGAAATCTTTTGTAAGATTTTTTATATACATAATATTATGCTGGAGAAACAATTATTTTATAAAGTTTTTTTTAAATAATAGATACTACAGCGTTTCACATACCTAGTCTTTGCTTGTCACAAAATATTTTCATGAATATATTTACACCTAATAGACTTGCTGGCCATATCCAGCTGTTCGGATACCCTGTCTATCGCTTTGGGCTTCACCCTCGTGGTCTTTTACCCTCAACTTTTCCCGTCATCATTAAAGCTCTCGAGATTATCCGATAGGATAGGCCTAGTTTCTTAGCTGTTTATTTGCCTAGTTGCCCGAAATAAATGGTAAATTAATTTAAAAAAAAACTATTGTGTTGTCAAAATCTATTGAATGCCGACACGTAACGTAACGCATGAGTGGCTACTATTAGAACGTAGGTATATTTATACTCTCAATTTCATTGGAATGCAGATCGACTGGTACGTAAAAAATATATTCTATTATTTCCTGAGATGCAACTGGGTGGTTTAAGTTATAAACGGTAGCTGGATAGAAAAATCATCTCCACTTTACGTCTTATTTTTAGATTTCATTTTGTCGGCATTATTCATGTAGGTAGGTAGGTATATTCTTGTCAAATTCCAGCTTTCTAGTACTAATGGTCTCTGAGCTAAGCCGTGGACGAACGGACATGGCGAAACTTATGGTTCCTTAGGATAACGGAACCCTAAAAATGTAGGTAGAGTTTCGACGCGGTTTGTTTTCGTTCTAAGGGAATTTCGAATTCGAAACAAATATATGATTTTTGTAAAATAGTCCAGTTAGAAATCAAAATGTGACATAGTTTGACTAATAGGTACCTACACATTTCCTATCAGCAGCCCAGTTACTGTCAAATCTTGTTATAAATAGGTATCTTGTTGGTTATGTAGACAAGTCGTGCAAAGTCATATAACTGAAAAATAAAAGAATTATTTAAATACTTACTTAATTATTTCCCTCATAACTTGCACCACACAAGTTTTAGGATGTGTCCCAAATAGAGTTGTTTGAGTAAACATTATCTCACGAGTTATTTAACACGATAACACTTTCTCTGCACACAAGACGATAATAATATCTTCAAGTTAAGATTTTATACTGTCATGTTATGTAGGTACTCTTTTTGAATGGTGGCCCTATCTGTGTATTGTGCAAGTGCAGTGCAACTGCATGCATGCGTACGTCTAAAATTGTTTAACTTTATGGGCCACCATAAAAAAAAAATCTGTAGGTTCATTTATGTACCCCTACTTACCCCTATTTATAGTTGTTGTATATTTTATTTTAATGCCTAGATGTAAAAAAACCGCTAAATCTTAAACATTTTATATGTTGGCAACATTAGGCGAATGGTAGGTTTTTTGTCATGACAGTGACAGCCTCGAAGTGTCAATTTGACAGTTTCAAATGTTGCAAGACTAAAAATAAAATTTCGATATATCGATTATTCAAAAGAATCGAACAAATATTAAAAAATTGTTGATTTTTCTAATAAAAAATAATTTCCTTGTTACAGGTTGCAGCCTTGGCTGTGCTCAGCATAGTAAATGCAAAAAATACAACAACAAAAACGAAACCGAAACGACAGTTAGACAGCATACGAAGCGCACACAATCTGCAATATTCGTTAATTTTACCAAACTCAAGAGTGGCACACTTCAGGTCACTGAGCAATAACAGAAGAATATCACATGGAGCCGCAAGAGGAGGAAAACTTCCACCTTATGCCGTACAGATGGAACCAGTGGTTCAATATTCACAGAAGGATCCTCTCTACGATCCAACTCTTGACAACTTTGATGATTCTGTTGTGAATAAAAATGAGATCTACGCTCAATCTAAAATATTGAATACCCACGATTCCATTGACAACTTTGGACCTCCTTACGGATCATTGCCAACTGCTCCTCTATATAGTCACGAATCTCATCCGCAGTACTACGAAGCACCAGAACCAATTATTGAGATAATCATTAAAGAATCGAATGAATCTCTCCCAGCTCCTCCACCTCCTCCGGTGCCTAAAAAGAAGAAAGAACCTGTTCATGTTTTCTACGTCAAATACAGCAAGGATCCACATTCAAATGATAAAGTTATTTACGACAAACCAATCCCTGCTATCACACCCCCCACTAATCAAGAAGATGAACATGACCATCATCATGACGAGTATGTGACCGTTACTCCAGAACCATACCTTCCTGTCAAAACTACGACTCTACGAGCTATCATAAAACCGGAATCTGAAGTATACCATAGTGATAGCAGTGTGAAAGTGACTTTTGGAAATGAGGATCATCATCATTACAGTGACAGACGTGAAGGTACACAGTCGGAAGGCCATGAAGAGTCTGCTCCCAGACCAGCCATTGCTATTCCTAACCAACAACCACAACCTAGACACCCTCAGCTGGAACGCTCTGCTTCACCGAAACCACAATACTCCCATGAAACTGAAACAAAGTCAACAATTTATCATCCCAATGCACAAGATTACCGACCGAATTCCCAACATGCTCAAAGTCGTATTCAATTCCAACAGCAATCTTTTCCAACGGAACAACAGTTACCTCGACAAGGTCCAACATCAATTCCGTTCAAATCTCAACCTCACAATACTCGTCATCCGTTCGCTTCACCATCTTCATTAATTCCAAATCCCGCTTTTGCAAATGGTCCTCCTGGAATCATAAGTTATAACGGTCCAACTGCACCTACTCCGCTTGGGCCTGTCTTTCCAACAGCATTCCCAAGAACTAATCCCTCTTTCCATTCTCGTCCCATAAATGCTGGTCCACCTCAGTTTGCAGTTCGACCTCAATTTAATGGACCTCCTAGAACAAGCTTCCATTCTGGTCCCCAAAGACCCTTCCACCAGCCGCAGTCGAAACCTTTCTTTGATGAACCAAAATATTTGCAAGAAAACTATCATACCATAACAACTGAACAAGTGGACCCATCAAAAGAACAACCGTTACCTAACAGACAAACACCGACATTCTCTCGGATTCCTCAGGCTAGTCCAAGCTCTCCACCTCAATTCCAGGAACACTTCAATCGGCCTCAAACACCTTTAACTCAACAGCTCCCTCAACAAAGACCACAACAGCATTTCCTTGACAATAAGCCATCATTTAATGTTGGTCCAAGTGTTTCTCCATTCTTTAATTTGAAACCGTCTCCACCGCATATTGAAAACAATCGTCCCCCATTCCAGCAAACCAACAATCAGCAGTTCAGTTTCCATCAAGGTCCTACACCGGTTGTTGCACCGTCAGCAATTCCTCCCCAGCAAAACCAACATTCGTTTTCGAGTCCAATAAACGTATCACCTACTCCGTTAACACACCAATTTCTTCCTCAACCATCTTCCTCACCGCAATATGATTTCCAACCTTCACCCAGCCCGGAGCAGTATAACTTCCACCGTCAAAACTCCCCGTCTGAAAGGCCGCAATTCCAGCAACATCAGGGTCCTTCTGAAAGACCGATATTCTTCCAAGGACCATCTGAACGACCTGCATTCAGTCAACCTATCAGCTTCAAAGATCATGCGAATTCGCAACATCTGCAAAATGTGGGTCAATTTGTCCCCAACGGAGGCGAATTAATTCCTGCAATTCCCAAATACGAGCAACACATTACTCTGAATGGCCCAACTGCACAACCAGATTACAGTGGATTAAGTGGATCTAGCCAGAATCAAAATCAACACAAACAGCAGCAAAAGCAACAACAGTATCAAGATCAACAAATAAATCAACAACAACAAAGACAACAACAGGAACAACAACAACGTCATCAACAAGAACAACAACAACAGGAACAACAAAAAAGTAATCAACAAGAACAACAACAACGTCATCAGCTAGAACAACAGCAACGTTATCAACAAGAACAACAACAACGTCATCAACAACAGCAAAAGCAAAGACAAGAGCAGGAACAGCAACACCGGCAAGAGCTAGAACAACGTCACCGGCAAGAGCAAGAACAACGTCAACGGCAAGAGTCAGAACAACGTCACAAGCAAGAGCAACAACAACGTCAACAAGATCAGCAACGACATCAACAAGCACAAGAACAACAATATAAACAGCAACAACAAATTGACGCTGAACAAGAACAAGTACGACAGCAGTTGGCACAGAACGTCAGGAAACAACAGGAGGAAATACAACGTCTACAAAATCAGTTAATATTAACACAACAGTATAATCAACAAATTCAAGATACTTCACCTAGATCACAATACATTCAAGAAAGATCTAGACCTCAGCCTAGTAGTGCATCACCTGCTTATTATCAATCAACGGCCAGAACAGTAGAAATCAAACCCACAACACAAAAATACGGATCTTCCACCGTCAATTCGATTAACCCAACTCCCGAACCAAAAAGAGAACAAAAGAAGAGACCTGCTATCGAATTACCTGACGAAGTACCTGACGACTTGCGTCAGCAGCTGTTGAGTTCTGGGATTTTAGACAACGCTGACATTAGTGTTTTGGACTATGACAAGGTCGGAGACACACCTTTAGATTCTCTACCACCAGATCAACTTGCTAACTTCTTCAGTGCTGGTGGTGCTCAACAAATAGCATCCAGTGAAAACAGGCCCGTCTATGTAAAACCTAATGGTGATCAAATTGAATCTAGGATGATCGATGAAATGGAAGAAGACCAGGAAATTGCCGCTTCAGAAAATGTTCCAAGTTACGCTGCTCCTCCAAATAACCAAGCTGTAGAAATGAAAGTTGTACATTTTGATCCTGAGACTGATGAAGGACAAAAAATTGCCAAGCAATATGTTCAAGAAAATGCTACACAAGTTGAACCAGTTTCTCTCAATGACAAAAAGTACAATAGATATTTACCACTTAAAGTGAGTGGCAATCAATTTCCCTTGCCAGACATACTTAAAGGCAGAAAAGTTACGTCAGTTGTTGTTTTAGCTCCTGTAGAAACAGAAGCATTAAAAGAACATTCGAGAAAAGAAAGATCTACTAGTAATGGCTTAAAAGGCATTAAGTTTGTTGCTGGCGATAGCTTACAAAATTTGTTAAAAAAACCAACAAAAGATAATTTCAAAAAATGGTTGGAAGTTGAAAAGAAGACTTCTGCAGATTTACAATCCATTATTTTATTAGTAACAGGGTAAGCATGTGTTTTACTTATTTTTCATTAGATAAATTTAAAATCCTTTAAATTATTATCTTCTTGATATACCTATATTTTTATTCAATGTGAATTTATTCTGTCTGTGCCCTGCGGTTTAAACCACGCAAATCCCGATCCCGTGGCAATATCAGAATAAAAAGTAGCTCTAGCTATCTGTCTGTGTATACCGAGTTTCATTGCAATCGGTTCAGTAGTTTTTGCTTGAAAGAGTAACAGACATAGAATACAACATACGCATAGTAACACGCGAACTTTCACATTTATAGTATTAGTAGGATTAAAAAAATCATGCTACACTACAACGATTGTTTGTAAAAAAAAAAAAAACAGCGCACTCCGGGAGTGCAGGCAGAAGTGAAAACTGTATATCTGTGTAAAATCTCATCTGTCGCGAGAACATACGCAAAAAGAGTTTTAGAAAAAAAAAAATAGTTAATAAACATTTGTCGTCCGACATTTGTCGTCCGTCAATAGTCGTCCGACATTTGTCGTCCGTCAATAGTCGTCCGACATTTGTCGTCCGACAAATACTCGTCCGACATTTGTCGTCCGACAAATACTCGTCCGACATTTGTCGTCCGTCAATAGTCGTCCGTTAAAAAATACCATATGTACGTCTTAATACACTCACAGCCAAATTAAAAAACTGTATATCTGTGTAAAATCTCATCTGTCGCGAGAAAATCTGTCGTCTGTCGCGAGAACGGCTGAAAATGCTCACCTACAAAAGTGCCCAACGCGCCATAAGAAGTTTTCACTTCAATAATAGATTTTACTAAAACCGACACAATTTTTTTGCCAATTGTTTTAAAGTTATAATCTATCTTTTTCAGAAACGACGAACCGAAAGAAGAAAGAGAAATATTCATGTACGATGCAGGTTCAGGAAATGTAAATAAACTAAGCGGTGAGCTCTCAAACGCTTTCGTTGAAGCTGCAGAGAACAATGCACTCAGCAAAGATATTGACTCGCTGGCTATCGAAGGGGAAGGAACTCCTGAGAACTTCAACAAGGACGACGTCGTAGCAGACGGTTCGGAAAATGTGCCATTATTTGTAGACTTATCGGGTGTAAGTTTAGACGACGAAGACAACCATGTTTCAATATCATCGGGATATAGTAAGACAAAACTTGGCAGGTCATTGAGAAGACATTGATGAGAGACGCCATGTGGCGACGGCTCCTTGTAAATAGTTTAGGAATTAGTATTACTAAATTAAATCGACGCATGTTGCGTATAGTCGTAATTTTTATACAAAAGTGATAAAGGTTGTACAATATAAAGTAAATACCCTATTCATTTGCATGTTTTTATTTGTCAACAAACCTAGATTTACCTCCTTTCCTTTTATATAGTTCGCTTAGGTATATCCAGACACCTAGTAACGGGATATGGACACGGGTCTCATAATTTTACTTAAATAGATAAGTACTTACCTACCTAAAGCATAAAAATATGAAACTAATAGAAGAGGTTCTAGGAAAGTCTGCTTCATCTAATACAATGTACAACAGGCACTACAGAGCCCTTTTATAAATGTAGTATGATCGGCTTAAGTAGTACTACTTGTACTTGTATACGGGCTGTTTTCCGCAATCAGACCTTTCTAGTTAAGTCCCTTTTGCGTGAGGTTCCAAGTAGGTAAGTACTAAGTATAAATTAAGTGGATGACGCTGTAATTGTATACATAATCCAGCTTAGATTTAAAAGCCAATAGTTTTATTAGATAAGTAGATAAATTATTATCTTTACCGATTTTTCTACTATTTGTATTGTCTCAATCATTTATCTTTTTTTTTTCATTTACCTTTTCTTCCAATTTGTTTCGCAAGTCACGCAAGTCGCAGTATAGTCTTGTGACGTGTAACGTATAAATAAATAAATCACTTCAATCTTCACTGCACAATCACAACAAGATTCTGATATGATCGAAATCGAGTGAAAATAATCGATTGCTTACATATTTTATTCTGGCAATACTGACGTTAAACTGTCAATGTCAAACGTATGGATTATTTACGGTGGGACGGTCACCCACAGTGTAAATTCTCAGTTTTATCGTATTTTCATGTTATTTGTGCAATAATATCTGTATTAGAATAATGGAGGGCTCACTCAGCAAATGGACGAATGTGATGAAAGGGTGGCAGTACCGGTGGTTCGTGTTGGACGACAATGCAGGGCTACTCTCCTACTACACGGTAAGTGACGTTATAAGTTCATAATGATAACTCGGAACAAAGATTTTATTGTTATAAATGACTATCAGCTACTGAACATTCCACCTGCGACTCCTTGGAACTTACTCAAAAACCTTTCAAAGTGTTGATTTACTCCCGGAAACCTTTGTACAAAATTTCATGTCTCTAGAGCCGGCAGTTTCGACTAAGCGTTGATTCCTATTCTAATCACTTTCCTATCGGTAAACGCACGATTTGTTAGCATTTTTATCAATATTTATGTGTAGGTAAACACTTAAGTATTTTGTGACCCATGTAGGTAACTCAAATAAAACTCTTTTAAAGTTTAAAAAAGTTTTTACACAATTATTTATTTGAAATTATAAAAGATCTCAGCAATGAGAGAGGTTCCAAACAGGTGAATTTTCTATAATATAAAATAGCACTTTCCCACCTGTGTGCCTTAAAAATTTTCATTTTATTTATCATTTAATAAATTTACCCGATATCTCTTATATTATGCAAATGGAAATTTGCTTTACACAACAAGGTTAAGGTTAGGATAATGCTCTCAAGAAATCTCACAAAAACAAAATTAAGTCATTTAAACTAGCAGCACCACATCGGTTTCATTTTTGTAAGTCTCAATCCCATGAGTATACCGGGATAAAACTATGCCTGTGTTACTTCCAAGAATTCAATGTATTGTCATACCAAGTTTCATCAAAATCCGTCCAGTACTCTCTTATTTATTAAGCTTATTTATTACAAACAAAAATAAAGTTATTCCTTCTTAATAATATAAGAACAGGAAGATGAAAGTAAACGTATATTGTCTATAGATATACATAGGTAATTAAATAAAAAGGGCTTGTAACATATCTGTAAGGAGACCGGCATAATTTGACGCATCAATTTCGATTTGCGCTTTTGGCTCGGGCCGCCTACCACATCTATGGATATGCATAGAGAACATTAATACAAACAACAAAGCTTAAGAACAAAATCTTGTAAAGTGACTGAGCCAAAAGTGCAAATCATAATCGATGTGCCAAATTAAGCCAAGATGTAACTTACACCCCTTTTCTGCACAAATTCTGAAAATACTAAAACTACCTACTACTAGCTAACGATACTAGCTATGCTAACCTGCATAAATCCCAAACCTGTGAGAATATTCTTCAATTTTTTTAGTTCTCACTTACGAAACCCCTCTAAGATTCTAACAACCGTTTTCACAATCAACCCTATGAGATCGCATAGTGCGCGCGAACGTATAGAGCCGCAAATAATATAATAAGTGAAGAGAGCAGCACAAATTGAACAATCAGAGGGCCACATTTAGCGCTGTTCTTTCACTTAGCCAAGAGTTTTCAGTTAGTTCTAAGAAATTCTAAGTTAATACAATTTTTTTACCAAAAGTAATTGTCTTAGTGGTCCTGTTGTATGATTGTGTACGGATTTTGTATTTTTCTAACAATTTATTCAACAACTCAGTTAAAATTGTTAGTTATTGCATTTTAATACCATTGCCATTCTTTTGTCTCATACTATCTTTGACATAGTTATTTTTAAAGAAATTATAAAACATGTAGTATACAAATATGACATTTGGGAAGTAAAGGATGGTGACTCCGAGTGGAGCGGGGCAGCTTGGTAGGAACACTTGCGATGAGTAGATCAGCATTATTGTAAACTGGATCTGTAATTAAAAATAACAAGACGTTACTTGTGAGACTATTTTATTATTAAGAGGAAAAGGTACCGTGGGCTCTTTCCATACAAACTATTACAAACGTAGGTAGTGGACTATTTTCTCCCTGGATAATGACACTAGAGCAAATATTTTTGGTGCATAAAACTTATAACTGCCATGACCATGCCCCCTATTTTTAGTTTTAAATTTTTTTAATTTTAATTTGTATGATAATTAGAAAATGAAAAAAACCAAAACATAGGGGCATAGTCATGGCAGTTATAGGTTTTATGGCACAAAAATATTTGTGCTAGTGTCATTATCCACGGAGGAAACAGTCGACTACGTTTGTATGGAGAGAGCGCAGGTACCCTTTCACCTTAAGAGCCTACACTTTCCCACTGTAGGTAGGGCAAAGGCATCTATGCCTTTCTTCCATTGATAGCGGACTGATAATTTATTTGAAAATTTACACAGAAAAGATCTCAAACTAAGTACTTAATCTCTTTTAATCAATTGTAATCATTCGCCTGAAATCACATTGAATAGTCTTAAGAACTAAGTTAGGATGTGTCTATTTAAGCTTACCATCTGCATAATCGTAATCCATTTCTTATACTTTCTGAGCAGAGCCTTGATCTTTGGACTGCCTTCAGCCGATAAGAGGTAGTAACTGTACATTACAACGTGGACTCCATTGTTCAGCATCGGGGAAAATGAAGTTATGCCACCTAAAAACAAAAAAAATATTATTATTTATTATTGAAAATTAGAGCATCATATCAGCTAAGCCAATACGAGGAAGGAACTAACAAATTAAAAAAAAACTATATTAAGTACCTACCTACATTGTTTTCAAGTAAGTACATGTAGTAGTATAAAAATACTTATATTGGTAGAAATTGACGTGAATAAATTGCACTCTACTCACTGGGCCCGTGGTTGGCCTTCTCTTGGAAATATTAAGGAGTTATGTAGTTGTGTGGTCCTTAAGATTTTCAATGTGAAAAATGTCTGAATCATTTTTTGAGTTATGTAATCTACATCTACACTAATATTATAAAGAGGAAAACTTTGTTTGTTTGTTTGTTTGGTTGTAATGAATAGGCTCAAAAACTACTGGACCGATTTTAAAAATTCTTTCACCATTCGAAAGCTACATTATCCACGAGTAACATAGGCTATATTATATCCCAATACTCTCACGGGAACGGGAACTACGCGGGTGAAACCGCGGGGCGCAGCTAGTAATAAATAAGAAGGTATAAGAAGGAAAACTAAAACCTACTTAAAACTAAAATAAAACTTAACAAAACATTATATTATAACATACTAGCGACCCACCCAGGTTTCGCACGGGTATATTATGCATGTATTATACATATAAACCTTCCTCTTGAATCACTCTATCTATTAAAAAAACCGCATCAAAATCCGTTGCCTAGTTTTAAAGATTTAAGCATACATAGGGATATAGGGACAGAGAAAGCGACTTTGTTTTATACTATGTAGTGATTCCTTATGCAGGTAAACTAAGGGGTTCTGAATTTTGATTAAACTTACCAAGTATGAGGATTATTGCGAATGCATTAAATCCTCTACATAGGCTAATTTTGATCGGAATTCGCGGCCGCTAGTATTTCATAAACTGAACCTTCGACACATTAAATAACACAATAAATTACGTACGCAACACAATCTTAAGAAAGACCAGACATCGTGACGACTACGATGTCCTTTTCTACTGAAACTAACTCTATTGTCACGGTTTAAGGTTTATAATGCCATCGTAAAGTTCATATTAACTTGGTATTACTTTCACCGTAGTTTGTTAGCTTCAGATATGGCAAAGGGTTGTTATATTATCAAACAGTTACGCTGATAGTGCCCACCTGCTGTTACATTGTTAGTTTCGATTGGAGTTAAAATACGTAACTGTTCTGATTAATAATATTAACTATAATGCCGTGGGAGTTTGGAATTTCCTTTCTCTCTTTGTGAACAGCTTTTTATTAAATAATAAAAAATAAAAAATAAAAAAAATATTGCAGGACATTCCACACATCGCCATCTAGCCCCAAGCTAAGTAACTAGACTTGTGTTATGGGTGCTAGACAACGGATATACTACTTATATACTTTTCTTTTGTAAATATATACTTAATATACATACAGACACCCAGACCACAGACAAATATCTAAGCATAAATACTTGTCTATGGCGGGAATCGAACCCGCAACCCTATGTTTGGCAGTCCGGCATGGTGACCATTGTGCCAACTGGGTATGTTAGTGTTTGACCACTATATCACCCGATGGTAAATGACGATGCGGTCTAAGATGTAGCACGCTTCTAGAAGAAACCTAATCACGTTTTTCTGCACTAAACAGTCGTGACTTGAAGACCCCGAAATAAGCGGAGACCTTCGAGGAACGCGAGTGAAGTTAGAAAGACGGCAGTGGAACTAGAACTTTTCAGATCCGTCCATCTTTTGTGGGTGGAACAACGTTTAACTGACATCTTCTCGTAGAGTTTTCAGGCTTCAAACTTGACTTATTATATACCAGAGATAGCAATCGGTAGCAACGGCTTAAAGTGCTTTCCAAACCGCGGAAGGGTTCCAGCGAGCCCAGCTAGACTTAATCTTTAACTTCACTGATTGGAAACTTTGGAATATGTTTTTTTTTAATGAATATATGCAAGGGTTGAAGCGTTTGGCATTCGCGTTCGAACGTAGCAGTAGCTTCCGCTTTTCATGTCTATGCCTGCTGTGTTACCATACCGCAGAACTCCGAATGCTTTAACTCGTGACCGGTTTCAACCCTGAATCATTCAGATTATTAGCATTTTAACGGTCTTTTACCGAGTGTTCTTTTTATAATTTCATGAGAATGAACTATTCGTTGGATTTATTTTGGTACTGAAATTGCTTCAGTAAGTTATAAAAGCTTTAAGTCTAGTTAAGCTTTTAAAAAGAAAACACTATTTCCTTTTACGTGGAAATATTCAGCCCAGTTCCACTTAGCGTTTCGCTTTCATGCTTCTCTACAAAAACAAAAGGAATTTTTAATTGCACTGCGCTATTTTTACGCGGTTTCAAGCGCTTTCTTTTTTAAACTCTACAGTTGAGTGGAGCTTAACAAGCCTTTATTATTTATTTACTACCCTTATAAACCCGTAATTCCGTAATATAAACCTACCTACATAAATGTAATAAAAACTTACGAATAACAAAATCCCTATTAAGTAGGTACGAAAAACGTTTGCATAGTATTAATTATCAAACTAGCTTGACTCAGCGACTTTATCCATGTAGAACTCTTCTCGAGGGGGTTATCAAAAATCCCGTCTTTTGACTTCCCAATGTTTTTAAACCAAAAGTCCAATATATATTTCTAAACCCAGAGCGCAGCCATACAGTCTGCATACATTTATTCTACGTCTGATAGCTAAAGCTTGGAAACAGATATATTTAGATAAGGAGATCACATTCTCGGTTTATTTTTTTGATGTGGAAACAACTCATTAAATCTTTGACACAAACCAGCTAACCTGAGCTCTGTGTTGCTCAGATAAATTGTATCGCTTCTTTCTTAAGAGGTAAAATAATTGTAAATGATCTGAGGCTGGCATGTGAGTGCGAGAGCCAGAGAGTATTCTTCAATTCAGATAGCGTCGATTCTTTTATCGACGCGGTAATTTTGCAACAGGTCTTAGCATCCTGTGCCTCGATTGACTAAGGTTTAAAACTCCATGCCATTCGCGCCCTAATCACACACGCCAGACGACTTAAGCCTTAGTGTTTCGAGGCACTAGTTTGTCGTTAGAGAGACATGGAGAGCCTTCATCTGCAGCAGCTGAGTATCTACTGTTACTCAACTGCTCAGGTCTTCCTCTGACCCGGGCCTTTGTGAACATATTCCGACCAGTCCTAATTGAGTAGCTACCAGCGGTCAACGAGTACTTACCTCAAATTTTATTAACCTGATGAAACCAAACAAAGTTTCTTTGTTCTCAAACATTTTCTATTAATTTTCACAGAATTAATATCTGTTCATTATCTATCAACTTTACCCTTTTAGGTACGTATTCAGACCACGATTCCGATTAACATTTAAACAACCGACAGTGACCTTTACTGATTTGAAAGCGTTAGGGCTTGCTTAATTAATAATTTAACCATAAGTGAGTGATCAAAGAAGCTCAAAGTAAATGATCATTGCGTTATTTTCCATTGAAATTACCGTATTTATAAGTTTCGTCGGATATTTGCGCTGATTCTGATTTATACATAACTATTAAGCATAAAAGCTTTAAATTATCATTATTTTGTACTGACAACTTATTCGATTTCAGGGCTTTGACAGTTTTGAAGTTTTCCAAATTATGTAAACCGCATTTCCTCAAAAGACACCAACTCGTAGCTTTAAAAATTAAGCAATCACAGAGATCGTGACGGTTCGACGCATAAAACTTGATTAGAGAGTTATTGTCGTTTCTGATCCGTCATTAAGTATCCGGTTAACTGAAATTTACTAGAACTTTTACGGCAATACCTTGCTATTGCAACGTGATGGGTATGGCATCTTAAGACTCATCGGCAGATGATTCAGAATAGCAACATGTTACATCGTAATCCGGGGAAAAGTCTTAAATGATGCTAGGTCGGTACCGTCTGAATCACCCTGTCTAGAAATGCCTACTTACATTATTTCAACAGCCTCACTGGCCTGATTGTATTTTAGGATACGAGAACAGCCTCCTTTGATGTCTACTTGATAAGATTCTATTTGTGAAACCTCTTTTGTCTATTCAAAGGTTTGGATCTTTGACTAGATAGACTAGTTTCGATCCATTTATTGTGGTTCAAATGAATCAGAAGATTTTTTCCAGATCGAAAACATAAAAACCATATATTATTCCTATCCATTACAGCTAGTGTATTAAAGTTATAGGTACCTACGGTTCCCTTAACCCTCAGACAAACTTACATTTCATACAAAATATATGTACCCATTTACAAAATTAAATTTTGCTTCAGGGACCAAACCTGGGTATGTTTTATAAATTGCCATTTAAATATGCTCGTATTACCTACGGACTTTATCAAACAAGATGGCCTAAAGGTACAGTCAGCAATAGAAGTAGCTGACATAATTAGGCTTACAAAAAAAAAATTAAGTACTTCAAATTGCATAGATGACAGCAAGCAGCATATTCAATATTCTTAAAATGAAAAGATAGACAAAAAAATCTTTTCAAAAAAGGATTTTTTCTAGAAAGCTGAAAAGATATTTCTTTTTAAAAACATTGAAAGACGTCTATGACAAGCAAAAATTGACCAAGAAGACAAGGCCGTTATGTGGCAATTTTGAAGATACATTATAAACAAAAAATTGCATTGTACCAATGGCTAAAAAATTGTTCGTCACCAATTACCCTGCTTTAATCACGGACTAATACTTATTTAGCTCCTCTAAGTTTTTATCTATCTAAATAAATAATATGCAGAAAAGAACAGATTGTGATAGAATCGCACAGTCGATTGCGCATGCACACCGTACACACTACTGCATATAGACTGTATATATATGTATATATATCATCATATAGCGTGGCGACGTCGCCACACCGTACACACTACTGCATATAGACTGTATATATGTATATACCATCATATAGCGTGGCGACGCCTGCGTCGCCACGGCATGCGTCGCCACGCCATAAAACGGTTTTACGTGCGGCTATAGTGAGCTCTAACGATCTGCATCGAAAAACAGCCCTATGTCCATCATTTGCAGTTTCGACCCACTGTGCGTCGCCACGGCTGAAATCGGTTTTACGTGCGGCTATAGATGTTTCACATCAAAAAGAGTCGCCAAAATGTATGTAAGTACGCAAATACCTTCCGAACGACTGCATCAAATAGGATAATTCTTTTTTTCTGTGTGAAACCGCGGGGCGCAGCTAAATATTTTAAAACATTATTGTAGGTGAAGGCGCAACACCAGACTCGCAGCACAATGACCGCACACTTGTTTTGAATTCCTGAATTATATCAGCTTCTCTTGCTAACTATACTTTTAAGCCTTAAAATATCCATTTAGAACAAAGTGATTAAACAAGTCTCTTGTCTCATTTATAAATAGAAACTCCAATTTCGAACACTGAATTAGGTTACATCCCTCAATGCTTCAGTAAAGTTTCGCCATTGACAAATTCCAGATCCTTTATCAATTTAGTTGTTGAACGAAACTTCTGTTCGACAAACAAGAGTTATATGCTCCATCGGGCAAGTTGTGGGTAAAGAGAAAAAAGCAAAGGAATTGAAAATACAGTGGGCTAGACAGAGCATAATATTAATCTTTAACCTTAACGATATGTAAATTTAAATTATTATTATATTTGTGAAAATGGCCACAGGGTAAAAACCTCATGGCAATTTTGTGGCTTGTTAATATAGAGTTTTGGAGCCACACATCCTAACTTAGTCTTAATTTTAAAACGATTCTAATAGTCTGACTTTATGATCCAAAGAAATAATGCAAAGAAAACAAATAATTTATGATTTTTTCCTTACAAAACTACAGAGCGATATAAGTTAGAATCAATAAAAGTAGCATCACGACATTATGCATACAAAATCTTTGTCACCAATGCCACTCAGAACAGAGCCATTTTGTACTACTTTGTGTTCCACTGTCGTTCGTCTTCCTGCTGTCGCGTCGGTCGCGTCTCACAAAGGCTTTATTTGGTAGTCTTTAAGTCACAAGCGCATCTTCTAGGAAACCGTACTACATCTGAGACCGCATCGTCACTTACCATCGGGTGAGAACGTCAAACGCTGATCTACACTATCTACATTAATCTTAATATATATAAATCTCGTGTCACAATGTTTGTCCTCAATGGACTCCTAAACCACTTAACCGATTATAATAAAATTCGCACACCATGTGCAGTTCGATCCAACTTGAGAGATAGGATAGCTTACATCCCGATATTCCCACGGGATCGGGAGTTACGCGGGTGAAACCGCGTAGGGCAGCTAGTAGTATTATAAAGATTGTTTTTTGGTTTGTCTGTTTGTTTGTAACGAATAGGCTCCGAAACTACTGGACCGATTTTGATGAAACTTGGTATGAGGATACATTGATTCATTAGTAATTAGGCTACTTTTTATCCCGATATTCCCACGGGATTGGGAGTTACGCGAGTTAAACCACGGAGCGCTGCTAGTTTATTTAAAAAACCTATTGCAAAGGTTTTAAGTGTTCTCCCTTTTTCTATTGTAATGTTAAATTTCTTTGAAAATAATCCATTGTGATACCGCGCCACTTAGACCATATTTACCGTATCTACATTGTACAGTACAACCCCATATTCAACGTATATTGGTTTCAATTTACTGGAAAACTAAAGACTTTCTAGTAAACTTCATTGTGTCTCTAACTAACTACTTCCAGGAATTTATTAGATCGATTACAAACACAAATTGTAGGGTTAGTTACATTTGCATTGCAAAAATTTAGATTGTGGCAAATTACGGCGTCTATGTAATTTTTTCAGAGTTTAGTTTTTATGTGTAACGGTAGATAATTGTGATTTTTTGTTGATTCCGCAAATATCTTGAAACTATGGTTAAGACAGCACAGTAATCCTACTAAGCTGATTTAATTAGAATTGTACCTTCATCGGCAGATACGAACGATAAAGATTCCTCTTTACTCTTAGTTCACTAAACCTTGGACCCATTACCCAGTCGCTTATATTCTTTAAAAGATTTCATATTTTATGAAAGATCGTTCTGAACAAAAGCCATTCAAACCATTTATCAACCTTACCTTCACAATTTTCATAAAGCTAAAACACGGTTCACGCAAATCAAATGCAGCCATAACCTTCTCGACCTTTTTGCCCATTAGAACCCTCGCATTACAGACTATAGACTTTCTATCAACCGATAGCAGCTCGGTAGTAACCGAGCGGTTTACTACAAACAAATCACGCCCCCCAATTAGAACTCTCGCATCACTGACAATCATAATTAAGCAGCTTCCTTTACGTATGACAACAATTGCCTTCGTGCTGCTGTTCGTACCACAGATGGCCTTAGGAGCTATTCCAACATTATCGTCACCTATCATAGACAATGGCGATTATCCTCTCCAAAAGGTGGAGATAGCCTGTAGTCGCCTATCATTCCACCAGCTTCATTTATATCTATCTCTTATTGATTCATATGTGTATAATATGTCGTCTGTTTGTTTGAATAAAATCTATTATATTCTTCAAATATCGTCAGACCGAACGCCAGTCGGTAGTCTGGGATATTATTTCTCTTCTATAAATGGGATTTAGTATCCCATTGTGTCCTTATCAGTGTTGTCCGTTCGACAGCTGTCTGGGTATTTTGAAAGCCTGTATAATACGATACTGTGTCGTTTGCCGTAAATGGGATAGGCTTTTGATCATTGTTTACTCATGCTTTGCTCTATGATATTGTGTATCGATATGACAATCTGTTTTTTGATAATAATATTGTAGTGACACGTTATTGTTATTGCTTTATTGTTAAGTGGTTAAGGAAGTAAATAAGACAATGGATTTAGACCAAGTGACATAATGAGATTTTTGAACACTTCCGTTTAACTTAACAGAAAACATGTAATGTAAGCAGAACTAGGCTATCTCTTACTATTACTTGATTAATTCGAATGTTTCAATTACATTATGAGGTAAGGTCGTCGTAACTCATACGTATGTATGCCATAACTTTAAATAACTTGTTTTTTTTTTAATAAAACTACATTCGAGTATTAAAAAGTATGAAATTACCATATTAATTATCCAATACATAGCTATTACATCATACAAAATGTTATTAAATGGTGCGAAATATGAATTCACATATCGTTTTTTCTTCCATTAACCGTTTAATTGCGTTTCTGAGAGTATTCATGTTACAAAATTCACAAAATTGCCGTTTGGAATCATGCGTGGTTTACCCAATGCTGTTAGCAATTTACGAAATGTTACGATCGTCGACCTAGATTTTTAAATGAATCCCAAGTTGATCCTGACTATTAGAAATGTAATTATTTTCTCTTGCGTTGCCTTCACTAATGATGCTCGAGGGCTGCAGAATTGTGGCTCACCATTTATTAGTGGAAAACCGAAACTAAATAGGTAGAAGTCTGATAAATAATGATGCTTTTAAGTTAGCAACAACGCGGCTTTAACTTTGCAACATCTGGCCGAAATACCTACAAGTGACTTATGAAATTAATTTTGGGTATTCAATAGGCTTCTGAATAATGGGTAAATATTCACAAAGCTACAGAATCTCAAGTTCCCACAATGGATACGAATTTACATTATTGAATAAATCTATATTAGCAGCTGAAATTTTGAAGATTATTTTTAAAGAACCTCGTTCGAAATTAGCATAATCCAATCTTGATTTTTGTAAATCTTTTGTCGCACGATCGATGGTACCTATACTATATTAGCTGCGGTTATTCTCGCGTTAGTGTCGATCCCGTAGCAAACCTTTTTTTTAACCTCTTAAGAGTTTAGAGGGAGACTTAAGAGGTGGAATTTCCCAAAATTCTTGCTTAGTGCTCGCCTACGTCCTAAAAAGACCCCCCATGCGAAGTTTAAGCTTTTGAAGTTTCAAAAATGTCTTGATTAAGTCTTTTTTTTATTTTGATACTAGCGACCCGCCCCGGCTTCGCACGGCTATATTATGCATGTATAAACCTTCCTCTTGAATCACTCTATCTATTAAAAAAAACCGCATCAAAATCCCTTGCGTAGTTTTAAAGATTTAAGCATACAAAGGGACATAGGGACAGAGGAAGCGACTTTGTTTTATACTATGTAGTGATGATAGGTTTAAATAGAGAGCATAATATGTATACCTAAACAAACATTGTTTTTTATAACATGTCTATTTATCAGAAGCGCCCGAATTGACAAAATAAATACGTCAGGGCAAGCCCTCGCATGCAAATATGTATAGACCGCAAAGAGATTTAAATTACAATAGAAAATACAACATTTGAACAACTGAAACTTTGACATATTGTCGACAGCAAACTTTGATATATTGCAAAACGTGTTGTTAGATTGATGAAACTATTGTGAATTTCTATTTTTGTGGCTTTGTCACGTCTATACTAATTAAATTTATAAAAAGACAAGATTTTTTTATTGATTTTTGTTTGTAAAGTATTCTATTTGATACTATGGGTGGCGCCTTTGACGAAACTTAGAAATATTTGTCTAATCCCGACCTTCTGCACGAAAGGTCGTGGATTCCGTCCAATTTCCGTCGCAGTGCAATATTTGGAAATGTTTTTTTAGAAAATATTTCTAGGAATCGAATGCCAGGTGCACTTCCAGGAGCCAAGCCCGCTCCTCGAAGTCTCCCCCAAAGACTTCCAGGAGCAGGCTTACGCTCATAAAAATATAACGGTTGCTGAAACTTGGTGTGAGGATACGTTAAATCTTAGGAATCACCATAACTTTTATTTCAATATTCCTACACTAGCTTTTGCCCGCAACATCGTCTGAGTAGAAGTCGAAAATGGTTCTAATATTATTTTTAATTGTTTTTTTCCGAACCATACAAAATTTGCTCCCCTTTTTTATCCCCTAAGGAGTAGAATTTCGGAAAATTCTTCCAAAGAGATTACTTTTCGGATGCTACGTCATACAAAGAACACACCCTCCAAGTTGCAGGTTTCTACGATCAGCGGTTTTGGCTGGGCGTTGATCCGTCATCAGTCAGTCATTCAGGACCAAGCATTTTAAATGTATACTAGATAGATGATTACTTTTTCGCGAATGGAACCGCGATTAAATATCTTTGCTACAGCATAAATTTTGTGAGAACACAACCAGACAAATATAGTTCTAACTATAATGAAATGGTGGTGACACACGCGATACGATAATAAAGGCAAGGTTTAGGCTGTTAACACTAAAACCTGATCCTGACATTGTGTATAATCTAATCGGTTAGTTTGCTTTAGGTTTGTTTTTGGTCCGGCCCGGTCGATTAGAGATAATCGTTTGGGTTCCCAGTTTAACTGATTATCAAACTAATATTGCGAACGTTTATGAGTCGGCGGTCAGAATTTCACAGATACCACTTTGGACAAAACATATTAGTAGCTTAAAATGCCACTGTACACTTTCTGAGACCTATACCTTTCGATAGAGGGCATTACGACGAATAAATAATGTCTTTACCCCACACGTCCTAAAGCGTCTCGGGAACGGCATTGTTCGTTCGTCGGGGATACCACAGGGTGCTATCTCTCCACAGAGTCTATTGTCAAGAAAATTGAATTGGGTTATTGGACTAGTAAGGACGCTAAGCCTTAACTCACGTTTATTTATTGAGAAGATCAGTATCATATCAGTCATCCATCATTCAGTCAGTTACATGAGTCTTTCTCTTTCCTCTCTCTCTCTCTCTCTTCTGTGCAGTTATTAATCCCATCTGATGGTGGGATTAGTCTTTCTGGTCTTCTCCCTCCACTTTGCTCTATCTGACGCATCGGTTGACGAAACATCGCAGTCTTTTTGGACTACGTTGGTCCACTGTTTCTCAGTTGAGTATCAGTAAAATTTTAACAGACGCGACAATAGTTTGTAGCTATTTCGTCTGTACTCTACTCACCTCCAATATATTTCGTGCCAGCCCAAATCATGATCAACGAACTGACATGATGGTACAAATGCAGAAAAGACGCTTGTCTGTCTTTCTTCCTTAGAATAAAGAACACCGTTTCCATCAGCTCCAATAATTTCAAGACTATCGTCCACCAAAGGAACCGGAGCATTCTCATTGGTTCAGGTTTCGTGGAGTAGTCTGGTAGCATGCACCCGAAGTGGTATGTCGTTGTCCATCCCGATGTCATTATCTGGAATATTCAGAAAAGTGAAATTAGCCTTATGTTTAACTGTAAGCCAAGGGTCTGCCTTTAGACGGAGGGTTTACACTTTAAGACGCCTTCCAAATGAAGTCCTAGTAGTTCCTTCGAAATGATTAAAGGAACTAATGGAAAAAACGTCCCATTAGTTCCTTTGAAGAAACTGTCAAAAGGAACTACTGGAAATAAATCTCCGTGCCTTCTCTGATTTAGCGAATGTGTCATGTTTTTAAACCATGGTGAGTTTTAGGAAGGTTAACTCAAGACCAATCATAAGTCCACGTACCTACCTAGTAATAGGCCAACACTGCTTTTAAAAAATGCCATTCATATTTTTATTTATAGTAGTTTATAAACACTATTGATTTAATATTTATTTATTTATTTAATTAGAACGGTCGTAACCAATTACTCTAATTAATTATTTAAAGATAAGTACATAACAAAAAAAAATAAAAATATAGCCTTTGTTATCAAATTGCTAACATTTTGTACAGTCTCTGTAAAAACAAATCTCAAATTGTAACGCGTATCATTTCGCCTGATGCGGTAAGCGATCGTGGCATTTTATGGTTCATTATGTCGACTCGGAGCGGTTGAATGTGGTCCCCGAACATTCTGCGCAATTTCCTTTTAACCGACCTAAAAATTTAGGCCAGTAAACTGTTCCCCGCGGTTTACGAGCGTAGGTCTTGGTCTTGTGAGAATATGATAAAAATAAGCCCATATTTATTCCAGAGGTCCAGCTATCCCTTATATATCAAAATCAATCTAACCATTTAAGCGTATAGGAGTGACAATCATACTCGCATATTTATAATATTAGTGTGAAAGTAACAACTGCTTCAAGCCGAAGGGAGCTCCACATACCCTCGACGCCCAAGGGTGACGGAATACTTAATGCTTAATGCATTTTCTCAGAATTAAAAACAAATATTCCTATAATCTGAGTAAAATTAGTTATGTTTAAAAATCGGAAACCTCTATTCCCCTCCTTCGCAACTGGATGGATTTGCAACTGGACAGATTCTCAGCTGGACAGATTCTCAACTGGACAGTATCGCAGCTGGCCAGATTAGTCCACTTGCTTAATTAATTTTTTTCGAGCCACTTTCATGCTACGTTTAACTATTACGAAATTGCTGAAGCATGTAAACGGACTAAATTCATCAAGAACTGCTGTTTTAAGAATTTTCAATCTTCATCCTTCAAAACTGTGACTGGCCCCAGAAGGAGGCAGCAAGAGTTGAACTCATACCACGAGGACAGGACCCAGCTGGCACTAGATAGTGCCTTTAACACATCCTAACTTAATTTTTAAGACGCTTCAATTCAAAGTTATGTCAGGCATTGTAAGATTACAAATGAATAAATAATTTTGATTTTGATTGAGACCTTTGAGCTAATATAAAAAAAAATTCAAATGATAGTAGGAATTCAGAAATTGTTACATGACTGTAAGTTCTGCTGTGTAAAAGGTTCATATGGTCGTTCTATTTGTGTTATATATGTATCTTTGCATGCAATTCTCTTCCAAATTGATTGAGCTGAGTATACCAAACAATAGGGTCCTAAAGTCCTAACACAATGGCCAGAATGAGTCACAGAAATGAGTAATGCGTCTAGAAACGGAATCATATCGCGTTGAATGTACAGGTGTGGTCCGGGTTAACTTTCATCAGAATTCACCGTTCGCTACATTTACCTAATCTGATGTAACTATAAGCACAGAATAAATAATAGTTACTGGTATTGTTTAGAAAAGTTATATTACCAGCCGGAACAAATCTGATTGGTTTAAATTAGTGAAGGTACTCATGTATTTTGATTTGAAATCATGATAATTATACTGACCAGAGCGCGGTAGCTTTTAAACACTAGGGTTCCGTACTAAAAGGGTAAAAACGGGACACTTTTACTAAGACTCCACAGGCTGTCTGTCACCAGGCTGTATCCCATGAACTGTGATAGCTAGATAGTTGAAATTTTCACAGATGTTGTATCTCTGTTGCCGCTATGACAACAAATACTAAAAACAGAATATTACGAAACCATACGTGCGCGAGTCCGACTCGCACTTGGCCGGTTTTTTTTTTAGGTAAAACCCTCGGACTTTACCAACTATATGCAACTTAATGCAACCTCTTAGTCGCTTACAGACATTTCTTTACTCACAAACTCACAATATTATAAAAAGTGTAAAGATAATGAGACTGAGCTACAAGTGTGACGCTATTTGCGATTAACTCATTGGCCTGAAGCCTTTTTAAGTTATCCACTTAAAGAAAATGTAGCATTTCAATAACGATGTTTTCTTAGAAGTCCATAGGCAAAAATATTGGTAAAACTAAAGTTCAAATAGGTAGACCAAAACGCCGACTCGGGACGCCTACCGTAACCATAAATTATCGTTTCCTGAATCGGAATCTAGGAAAATGCTCTGTTGTAGGTATTTTTATCGTGACAGAGGTTCAGCTAAATTAGATTTTGTCTGACCAATAGCTTGCAACAGCGATGGCAGCATCATTGTTCCCGTAAAGAGTGTCCGTCAAGCCCAGCAAGAATGATACTCCTAGATGGAATTGAGTCCGAAGAGTAATAGATCTTTAGAAGGTCAGGTTATCGCCCACATTACAACAGATTGCGCTCTAATTACTCAATTCGCACTAATTTCCATCTGAGAATAACTTCCTTGCTGGGCTGACTGCTGGCAGGCTACTAAAGGTCGTCCAATGTGCAGGTGTTATGGCACATTGCATATCGGAGAAGTGCTCCATAGACTGCGTTGTGGCTTCATAGCCCCAATGCTCTTTCGAAGTCAAAACCGAAGTCAAAACTTTGTCTGCAGTAACCTACTTCGACCCGACCAGACTTCCATGCAGGTAACTGCTAAAAATATTTTGTCTCTACTCTATGAATAGCATTGATCATTGGAGATATAGATCGAGGACTCGAGGAGGATCTATCCTCGATCCATATCTCACTTGATGATAACTGATGATGCGGTCTTAAGAGGAAAGGGCACCAGGGGCTCTCTCCATACAAACTATTACAAACGTGGTCGACTGTTTTCTCCCTGGATAATGACACAAGCGCAAATATCATCATGTTCATTTCTTCATTCTTGTGTTTGTCGTGTGTTTGTACTCAATAAATGCTTTTCTTTCTTTCTTTCAAATATTTTAATTAGAAAAAGAAGAAGAAAATAGGGGCATAGTCATGGCAGTTATAGGTTTTATGGCACAAAAATATTTGTGCTAGTGTCATTATCCAGGGAAGAAACAGTGGACTACGTTTGTATGGAGGGAGCGCAGGTTTCACCTTAAGATAAGGCACGGTGGTCTAAAAGGCAATTAATTCGCTACTAAGTTGTGGAATTCCATGCTATATTCTTGCAAGAAAGACAAGCCTCAGAAGTTTACCTATTTAGAAATTCCGTAGAAATTCGAACCATATAATTTTGTTCGATGGAGCTGTCAGACGTTACCCTCATTACTGACAAAGCCTCCAGTGTAATTAGTTTTGTCTCTTGTTCAATTAATAATAATTGTGACAATTTTGTACGAGTTGATTCCTAGTCGTTTTTCCTCGATTCCATTTTGTTTATAAGTTATTGTATTATTCCTGTCAATATTTTCTGCAACCATGCCAATAATCTTGATGGTTGAATATTTTTCCTATCTTTCTGGGCTTAAATTCCAGCTTAGTAGATATTTAGTAGTTTGACTACCCAGTTGGCACAATGTTCACCATGCCGAACTGCCAAACACAGGGTTGCGGGTGCGATTCCCGCCTCAGACACATATTTATGCTTAGATATTTGTCTGTGGTCTGGTTGTTTATTAAATAAATAAAATAAAAATAAATAAATATTGCAGGACATTCCACACATCACCATCTAGCCCCAAGCTTAGTAACTAGGCTTGTGTTATGGGTGCTAGACAACGGACACACTACTTATTTACTTTTCTTTTGTAAATATATACTTATAATACCTACATAGAAAAAACCAGACCACAGACAAATATCTGAGCATAAATACTTATCCGAGGCGGGAATGGAACCCGCGACCCTGTGTTTGGCAGTCCGCCATGGTGACCATTGTGCCAACTGGGTCGTCCCCGTATTTGTATTATTAATATATATTTAGAAAAGTATATAAGTAGTAAGTATATCCGTTGTCTAGCACCCATAACACAAATCTAGTTAGTTCGCTTGGGGCTAGAAAGTGATGTGTGCAAGGTCCTGCAATATTTATTTATTCAGACTCTTAAAGAAACTTGAATTAGTCTTACCCCCCAAGTAACGACAGCATTCGCAATTATCTGAGCTATATTGTACCACTTAATGATACTCCTCAACTCGTACGGCTTCCTATTCTTCATGTACGAAGGCAGGATGAGCTTCACTATGGTCAAATATATGCATATTATGGCGAAGGGTGGCCATGGTGATGTCATCAGAAGCCAGTCTTCAACACGAGGATCTGCAAATACAAAGTAAAAAGCCGAATTAATAAAGCTTCAAAGAATCTGCGGATGTAGTCACTTCACTTCCTCCTATGCTGAAGACCGACGGATCACTGGCCCACACTGCTGCGGAGAAAGCGAATTTATTCGCTTCTCTATTTGCGGAATCTTCGCGTCTAGACTCTGCTGGCGAGTCACCTCCTAGTCTACCGGGATGCGGGATATATATGCCGGAAATACGCATCCGTCAGACGGAGGTCCTTAAAACGCTGCGGAAGCTGGACGTGAACAAAGCCAGTCCTGATGGGATTCCAGCGATAGTGCTTAAGACCTGCGCGCCTGAGCTCGCTCCTGTTCTGACACGCCTCTTTCGCCTCTCAATGGCGGCTGGTCTGGTCCCGAAATCGTGGAAGCATGCCAATGTGCAGCCAGTGCCCAAAAAAGGCAGTCGTGCTGACCCAACCAATTACAGGCCGATTTCAGTCACTTCCATACTCTGTAAGACTATGGAACGTGTTCTGAACAATAGGCTCCTGGCATACCTAGAAGAGAACGACCTCTTCAGTGACCGACAATACGGGTTTCGCCGAAATCGGTCCACTGGGGACCTCCTAGCGTATGCCACATACATCTGGGTTAAGGCCATCGAGAGATACGGAGAAGCCCTTGCCGTTTCTCTAGACATCTCGAAGGCCTTTGATACGGTTTGGCACGATAGCCTTATAGGCAAGCTTCCATCATACGGTCTGCCATCTGGTCTATGTGCCTGGATTTCGGATTTCCTGAGGGACCAGTCACTGCGAGTAGTCATTGATGGCTGCGCGTCTGACCAAATGGCTATTAATGCCGGGGTTCCTCAGGGATCCGTGCTCTCTGCAACCTTATTTTTGCTGCATATCAACGATCTGTTGAAGCCTGGTATATATGGGTACGCAGATGACAGCACAGTTGTAGAGAGGTACACAGCCAGTGCACGGACTAGATATGGCGGAGATCCGGTGTCATAGGGAGGCGATGGTCGAGCGCACGAACTTGGCCTTGAAGGCAGTCTCTGATTGGGGTCACCCCAATCTGGTCAAGTTCAACGCGTCTAAGACCCAGGCGTGTC
This sequence comes from Idaea aversata, assembly GCA_907269075.1. Lineage (NCBI taxonomy): Eukaryota > Metazoa > Arthropoda > Insecta > Lepidoptera > Geometridae > Idaea > Idaea aversata. The sequence continues at coordinate 12,362,219 of OU026101.1, forward strand.
TATTCTCCGCTAAGAGGAGTCCATTCCACCTCACTCCCACTTTCCGAAATGTGTCCGTGCCGATAGCTGGCCATCTTGAGCTTCTTGGCGTCTCTTTAACACCAACTCTCAACTTTGGCACCTACATTGAGTCCAAAGCCCAGCTAGCTTCAAAAAAGCTTGGTGTTCTGGCGAAGGTGAGACGGTACTTCACGTCGGGACAGTTGCTCAACTTGTACCAAGCACAAGTCCGCTCGTGCATGGAGTACTGTTCTCACCTCTGGGACGGTTCGGCAAAATACCAGCTGGAGGCGTTGGAGTCAATTGAGAGGAGAGCCAGGAGACTCATCGGTGACGATAAGCTAGCCAACAAAAGGCTCCAGAGCCTGGAACATCGTCGCAAGGTGGCGAGCTTGTCGGCCTTTTATCGGATACATTTCGGGGAGTGTGCAACAGAACTCCACGACCTAATCTTGTCATCTCCATTCTTTCGTCATACAACCAGGCAGACTGGTGTGCGGCACCGATTTATGGTGGACATACCACACGTTCGCACTAAGCGCTTTGCTTCGTCATTCCTTATTCGTACTGCAAGGGAATGGAATCGGTTGCCTGCGTCTGTCTTTCCTGACGTGTACAATTTGGGGGTCTTCAAGTCGCGAGTGAATAGGTTTCTTCTAGGAAGGCGTGTTACATCTTAGGCCGCATCGTCACCTACCATCAGGCAGGTGTGATAGTGGTCAAACGCTGACCTATCATATATTAAAAAAAAATAAAAAATAGTACAATGTAACGGATTTTAAGGAAAAGGATGTAGCTAATCTAATCTCCTAGCTCCTTGCACCTTAACTTAAACGTCTAACATCTAACAAAGGATTATTTTGGACTAGCGACCCGCTCCGGCTTCGCACGGCTATATTATGCATGTATTATACATATAAAGCTTCCTCTTGAATCACTATCTATTAAAAAAAAACGCATCAAAATCCGTTGCGTAGTTTTAAAGATTTAAGCATACATAGGGACAGAGAAAGCGACTTTGTTTTATACTATGTAGTGATTTGGCTTTAATTAGCTACAATTCGTTTTAGACCTATTACGGAAAAGTTCCAAAAAAAGTTCGCTACAGTATAATTATTATGTCTATCTTTTAAAGTTGGCTTACTATAACATTTTTTTATGATAAAACAAAGTCGTGTTAGTTACACCATTTATAACTCGAGATCGGCTGGACTGATTGCGATGAAACTTGGTATGTAGATAGCGGGAAACCTGTTTTAACACAAAGACTACTTTTTATCCCGATACCACTCGGGATCGGGACCTGCGCGGATGAAACCTCGGGCCGCAGCAAGCAGCTTTAATGACAGTTCAATATTTTCTGCGTGAAATAACTAACACTTCAAAAAGCTTTAGCAGCTTTAGCAAAGCTTTTTTTGCTTGATATCAAGATAGATAGATAGATAGATAAACACTTTATTGCACCATAAAACAAAACGCAAAATAATTACATATTACTTAAAACAAAAACAAAATAAATTCTAACTTAAGTAACTACCTATATGCTAAAAGAAAATTTATAGTATTTATCAAGCAGAATAATTAACAATTACTGAACCGTTTTTTATAAATTTAAAGCTTTAAAATATGCACCTGGTACCCTCAGTCCGTTGCTGACTGTACAAAATACACACCGAGAAATTCTTCTTCTTCTCGTATAGTGGTGTGGCAGATCGCCTTAAGGCCTCTAACATGACCTAACGACTGCTACTAGAAGTAGCAACCGGGACCAACGGCTTAACGTGCCTTCCGAAGCACGGAGGGGCTCACGAAAACACATTTTTGCCACACTACTAATTGGCCACCCATCGAAGTAATGACCGCGCCAGGCGTCGCTTAACCCGCACGACCGTAAACGATCAGCAAACATCGCTTAACCATGAGCCTCCTCTAAAAAAGCAATAAAAGTGTGCAACAATCACATCTCGAACCGTACTTTGCGAATAGTAATGACCCAAATAAGTATTACGAAATTCAATTGTGTGATGAAGTCACTTTGATTTACATCGTTAACATTAGGCGATATCAATTGAGATATAATTAGTATAGCGATCCCACGAAATGTTGGAAGAATAAATGTTTTGTACCGTGTTACTGTTGTGTCTATTGCTTCATTATTACAATATATGTACCTATATGTAAGCTATTATAGACCAAAGATATTTAAAAATATTTTAATTTAAAAAAAAATATATAAAAAGTTTTTTTTTATCTTGCAATGTATGTAGTAAATGTTCGGTCGGAATCAACTAAACTTAATACAACTTAATTTTAACCAACTGCAACTTAACAACTTAATTTTGAAGCGGATATCTTCAACTGATTGAGCTGAAATGCGAGGGACAATGCAATATTATGATGACATGGTGCTGGTCTGATGATATTCTGTTCAAATACGGATTGGAAAAGTCTTTGTTCCACTGCCGGCGTCTTCCTACCTTCAATTGCGTTTTAAAACCCCCGTTTATTTGGGGATTTTTAAGCGTATCTTCTAGGAAAGCGTGCTACATTTTTACTTACCATCGTGTGAGATAGTAGTCAAACACTAACCTATTAATTATTAAAAAGCCAGCCTTTCTGTATATAGTTTGTTGTTATAGAGGCAACAGAAATGCATCATCTGTGGGAATTTCAACTGTCTAGCCACGCTTCCTGAAATAGGTACAGCCTTGTGACAAACACACAAAAAACCCACAGTAGAGTATTAGTTAGGTATAGGGTCCGTTTTTTTACCTTTTGGGTACGAGACCCTAAAACACATTTATGCCAAAATCTTAAATGTCTTTACTGCAGACCATAGTGTAAAAAAATATTTTCTTAAAGATTTTTAAATATAATTATCCCAATGTTACGGAATTCGCTTTTGTCAAAAAGGTCAAACGTATCATTATCCACTTTGAAGATAATAAATATTACGAAGCTTTTTACTCTATTGACTAAATATACTCTTTTTAACTAAAAGATCATTAATTTTTTTTTTCAAGTTTTCGCTTTGCACGATTGGCGCATACGACCAGTGTAGTTAAGATATCTTTGCATCAAATAGTATTTCTTCTTTCTTTCACTCATCTTCCATCGAAGCCTCGCCGTGGAGTTTGGTTTTGTGTTCACTTTATATGGATATGGATATTAAATTAGATAAATTATTAAATTGACTCAAAATTATACTTCGTACTTAAATAAAGACAAATCACGAAGATATGCGATTCTTTGGAGGTAAAGAAACAAACCATTACAAGTCAAACTACATCTTATTATTTAATAATTTAAATGCTAAAGTTTGTTTGTTTGTTTTTTACTCCCTCACGCCAAAACGGCTGGGTTTAATGTACCTACATATAGTGCATTGAAATGGTACATTTTTTGGGCTTAGCGTGCAGCCAGGTGGGACCGTTAAAAGAGCTAAGGAAACTGAGTAATGAATTTTTGCATATAACATTTTTATTTTTGTTTACGACTAAAAGTTAATTGACAAAAGTTGTAGATAAATACATATTTGCAACAAAAAATGTTAACTAATATTTTTTGTGAGACCTATAGTTTGTCAGATGAGCCATAAAAACCATCTAAATTTTTTTTTTTTCAAGATAGCGGCCGTGGGAGAAGAGCTACAACCCCTCAAACTTGGATTCAACTTTAAACTGACCCCCACCTATGAAAACATAATGATTGCTTCGAAAGCATTATTCGGGAAATGAAAAAGGATCAAAATTCTGCAAATATGGAGAATTATTAGGGTACCCTCTTGAAACCCTATAAAAAAGTAGACTATTTATAATGCTAATATTTCTTTGGAATCGGGACTAAAACCGCTTAGCTAAACCAGTAACAGTTCATCTATGCTAATATTATTATCTACTCGAATAAATGAGATTAAATCTCCGGTACATTACTGAACGCATTTCAAGATCATTTCGCGTTTCTCAATCGATTCATTTGTGCCATTATCGATGCATCGAATGTAGATATTGCGATTGTTAATTGTATCGATTATTATTCGTTTTGAAATGTTGAGGTTAATGTAGGTGAAAGGTTGAGTTAGCCAAATCTGATTTGCCTCATTAAACTAAGTATGGATAAATACTCGTAACCATCTATACATATAAAATGCTTTGTTCTGACTGACTGACTGAAGGATCAACGCACAGCTTAAACCGCTGATCGTAGAGACCTGAAACTTGGATGGTGTGTTCTTTGTATGACGTAGGCATCCGATAAGAAAGGATTTTCCGAAATTCTACCCCTTAGGGCTTAGGGGGTGAAAGGGGGGGGGGGCAAGGTTTGAATAAGACAATTTAATTCCTTGGTCCATTTTCGACTTTTGCGCGAACGAAGTCGCGGGCAAAAGCTAGTATACATAGATGATTCTCTGTCATAAGTTATATCGGTTATCATTCACCCGCATAAGTCCCGATCCCGTGGGAATATCGGGATAAAAAGTAGCCTATGTGTTAATCCAGGTCTTCAGCTATCTACATACAGAGTTTCATCGCAATCGGTCTGGTAGTTTTTGCGTGAAAGAGATAAGAAAAATATAAGTAAGAAAATATTTTTGCATGAAAATAAAATAATCTTCTCTTCTCTATTTATTTATATAAAATCAATACTTACCACTTTTCGTTGTAATTTTATAACTCAAAAACGGTCTCACCTATCCAAACCAAATGTTTAAGCTTTGTTCGGACTATCTAGTAGATGGTTTATGTGAAGTTTGCACAAAATTGGTAGAGCGGTTCTTTATTTATCACATTTTTTTGGTTTATGTTAAGTTTGCACAAAATGGGTCCAGCGGTTCTTCATTTATCACATTTTTTGTTATTGTATAAAAGACATTCTGTGGTATATTTAGTATCAGCATTGCACCCGCTAGTATAAAATTATTAATAAAAGTGAATTCAGGTAATTTTCAGGATGTGGCAACACCGTTATCACACTATCACTACATAATATAAAATAAAGTCACTTTTCGCCGTCCCTATGTCCCTTTGTATGCTTAGATCTTTAAAACTACGCAACGGATTTTGATGAGGTTTTTAAATAGATAGAGTGATTCAAGAGGAAGGTTTAAATGTATAATTCATGCTTAATATAGCCGTGCGAAGCCGGGACGGGTCGCTAGTTGTAAATAAAAATAAGTCTAGAAATAATATTGTTATCTCCCTTCAGGAAACGAGATCATAAATCTGATCGTAACCATAAAATATAAGTTAATGTTACGGATATTTACTTTATACACACTAGATGCGGCCCGCGGCTCTACCCACGACCGTACCATGGCGTGGGTAGAGTCTCGGGGTGGTTCGGGATAAAAACCGGCCAAGTGTGAGTCGGACTCGCGCACAAAAGGGTTCCGTACCACCGTGTTTTTAGTACCTATTAGGCCCCACTTAGTTTTTCTGTTTTTGATGTTATAGCGGCAACAGAAATACATCATCTGTGAAAATTTCAACTGTTTAGCTATCACGATTCATGAGATACAGCCTGGTGACAGACAGAGAGTAAAGTCGTTGAAGGTCCTGTTTTTACCCTTTGGCTACGGAACCCTAAAAAGTAGCCTATGTTCTTCTTATCTGTCTTTATACCAAATATTTATTCATATTAGTTCTGCAGTGTATTCATGAAAACGTAACAGATAAGGTTAAATTGAAGAGATTGCCTTTAAGCGATAACGCTACCCTTTGTGCCATGCCATTAAATCTCTATGTTTCTTCAAAAATAGGGTAATTCATAATCGAAACTTTTAAATTTGGAATAGTTCAAAGCCTCATAAATAATTAAGTAGTGGAAAATTTTCCAGAAGCGCGTAATAAAGTAACATTTCGATTGCTAACTCAATTTTTTTTATGAAAATTCTTTTTTTTCTAATTTGGTGGGCAAGTAGGTCGTAATAATAAGTATTTGTTGTTTTTAACCGCCTTAAAAAAGGAGGAGCTTTTCAATCCTATTTTGATATTCTTCTTGTTCGTACAATAAAATGTTCATCAATCAGTAAATCAGAGTGAGAGAGAGCGAGAATATTTTCTATTAAAAATACTTATACTAAGGTTTTTAAGTTTAAGGTTTAATAATTGTTCTAAGTTTAGTTAGTATGTCATGGGTGTAGGTAGTATGAATGTCTAAAATAAATAAATATGTATTCTGAGCGACAAACAGACAGTGTTACTTTCATATTTATTAGTAAGCATTGTTCCTATGCCCACGCAGAATTTAACGAACCGCCTTGTAAACAGAAGATGGTGTTCAATCAAAGTTTAGATCAACATTTACCTTTGGTTGTAGTTGTAATTTTACCTCGATTAACGTATAATTGCTTGCTCAGTCAGTTAAATAAATGAAAAGCCTTTACTTTTCTAATATGTAGGTACTGTAGTGATTTAATAGTTGACTGTAGTGATAAAATAATGCTTAGTAGGCGACTAGTTTCATTCCCCCTTATTCCAAAACGAGGTTTAAGGATAGTCCGAGATGTAGATTTAAACCTTAGATTTAGATACAGATTAACTCGTGAACTTTAGTCTAAACACTGTCCACATCTTTTGGTGTGTATCCACATCTCAGACTATCCTTAAACCTCGTTTTGGAATAAGGGGGATTATGTCTAAATGGCAACATCATCAAATAAAAATCAAAGGGGTCTGAACATTTGTTATGGTAGCTTGGTATAATTATTTTTTTGCGCGGTATATTTTGTACATTTTGACATTAGAAAGAAATGCGTGATTCTAAAGCTCGGCGCAAACGGACCACCGACCACAGCCAACGGTGGCCAGCCACTTGCAGTTCACACGATTTTTCGTACATTTTGTCGTGGCCGCCACCGCCTACACGTGTGCGCCGCGTTTTAACAAAATGTATGAAAAATCGTGTGAACTGCTAGTGGCCCCCGGTGGCTGTGGTCGGTGGTCCGTTTGCGCAGAGCCTAAGTTTTTCCAAAAGACTCGATTGGACGTAGCGAAATATACTAAATCGCTCACATAGAAATTAATTTCTAAGCGATATTTTTTTAACGTCTATTTGTTTAATGTTTTAGATAATAAGGTTTTCGTTAGATTCCACAGCATACGTCAGATACGTTTATTGCCGGATGTGTTTTTCGTCAACCTCGTTTTTCGTCAGATTCGGTTTCATTCAGAACCTATATTGGTCTCAGTTTTTTGTAAGAACATTTATTTGTCAGATGATTTATTGGTCAATGACTACATTTTTCAGTCTGTCATGTGTACAGTATGGGTCATAAGTAAAGATCAGTTTGCTACAATAATACTATCAACAAGTATTGGAATTACAACCTTCTTCTAATAGCGTTACACACAAACTTAAATACTTGAATTAAAAGTACTCAGTGTGATTATTATTTTCAACATGTTAGCTATGTCTTTAGTTGTGTGAGTGGTATAAGCCGCCACCCGCTACACCAACCGACGTGGGTTCGATCCACAGGTTACGTTATTTTAATGTTCAAATAGTGCTGCACAGGATTGTAAACGTTACGGTGGGCAGATACTTTTGACCGTGGATTGTACACTTAGACACATAATATAAATTTTATGTTTCTTTTAACTTTTCTTGTGTGTCTGTCCCCATTGTATGCTTAGATCTTTAAAACTACGCATCGGAACTTGATGGTTTTTAATAGATAGAGTGATTCAAGAGGAAGGTTTTAGCATGTAAAACAACACTACCACGCGTACGAAGTCGCGGGCAACAGCTACTTATACAAATAATTCGATATATCTATCTATTTTCGTAAAACTAAAATAATCCTACAGTTTAAATTGCTTAATTAACAAATAATACTAGTAAGTACATATTATGCATGTGGTGTATAATTAGAATCGGTTGCATTGACATCGTTCATTGACGTCTCACGCGGCGGCTTCGTGTAGGTATTCAAAGAGGTATAACATTGTTGTGGCATAGAGAGAACACCAGCGACCGGAACTTACAATACGCAGTACTTTAGGTGAAAGGGTACCGGCGCTCTCTCCATACAAACGTAGTCGACTGTTTCCTCCCTGGATAATGACACTAGCACAAATATTTTTGTGCCATAAAACCTATAACTGCCATGATTATGCCCCAATGTTTTGGTTTTTTCATTTTCGAATTATCATAGAAATTAAGATTAAAAAAAAAAATGGGGGCATGGTCATGGCAGTTATAAGTTTTATGAACAAAATAATTTGCTCTAGTGTCATTATCCAGGGAGAAAACAGTCGACTACGTTTGTATGGAGAGAGCGCCTGGTACCCTTTCCTCTTAAGTTGCTCTTGGATAAGTGAATGCACTGACCTAAAAGCGGCCCTATGGATTGGTAAATTTTGTGCTGCTCTCGTCACTAATAATTTGCGGCTCTATGCGTTCGCGCGCACTATGCATTTTCATAGGATTGATCGTAAATACGGGTGTTAGAATCTAAGTAATTTTTCATCAAAGGGTAATAATGGGACCCTTTTACTTAGACTCTACTGTCGGTGTGTCTGTCTGCCACCAGGCTGTATCTCATGAACCGTGATAGCTAGACAGTTGAAATTTTCACAGATTATGTTTCTCTGTTGCCACTTTAACAACAAATATTAAAAAAACAGAATATAGAATAGTACGAGTACGAATAACCACGTTTGTACCAATATAATGATAGGGAACCTTTCAGCGTGAGTGCTACTCGCACTTGGCCGGTTTTTTTTAATATAAATCCCTATTTCCCTTGGTTACGCCCTAACATGAGACCGGCTGGACCGATTTGGCTAATTTTGGTTTTAAAATGTTTGTGGGAGTCCAAGGGAAGTTTAATGGTGAGAAAATAAAAGACGAATTAAGAAAATTAAGATCGGGACATACGCTGGTGAAATGCATAATTACATAGGTTTATTACAAAATCTTAAAAATGGCGTATTGCTGATTCATCCCACTATTTTTTCCCACGAGTTAATTTTTAGGCGTTTCATACCACAGTATTTTTCAATTTCCTTTTCATACCACTTCTCTTCTTTCAAAAAACCGTCTCAGTAGCAAAGGCACATGAGTAATTATTTACTCATGTGGCAAAGGTACCGTCAGACAAAAATCTTAATATATATAAATCTCGTGTCACAATGTTTGTCCTCAATGGACTCCTAAACCACTTAACCGATTATAATAAAATTCGCACACCATGTGCAGTTCGATTCAACTTGAGAGATAGGATAGCTTACATCCCGATATTCCCACGGGATCGGGAGTTACGCGGGTGAAACCGCGGAGGGCAGCTAGTACATAATAAAATTTTAAAATATTTTTAATTAATAGTCAAAGAAATCAAACTTAACAACTCTAAATACATGTTACCACTTTTTAAAAATACATTTATTAAAAGTCTTGTTATGAAATAAAGTTTAACGCACTCTCTATTTTACTGTAAGTAAATAAAATATCTTTGTATTGAACAAAGTTATTATGTCTTAACTTACGTATAATTAAGTGGGAGTCCATTATCGAATAGCTTTCAAGTTTAAGCTCTTTAGTTACAGGGTGTGTGTTATATTTTACTAGCTTTTATCCGGGACTTCTACTCGCAGTTGTTGGAGTTATAAAATTACTTTCATAAGATGCCTACGTCATAATAGCTGCGCTCCGCGGTTTCACCCGCGTAATGCCCAATCCCCTGAGAATATCAAAATGAAAATTAGCCTATAGCCTTCCTGGATAAATGGACTATCCAACACAATATTTTTTTAATTCGTATCAGTAGTTCCTGAGCGCGTTCAAACTAACAATTCTTCAGCTTTATAATATAACTAGCGACCCGCTTCGGCTTCGCACGGCTACATTATGCATGTATTATACTTATAAACCTTCCTCTTGAATCACTCTATCTATTAAAAAAAACCGCATCAAAATCCGTTGCGTAGTTTTAAAGATCTAAGCATACAAAGGGACATAGGGATATATAGGGACGGCGAAAAGTGACTTTTTTTTATACTATGTAGTGACTATGTAGTGATAGTGAAGTATAAATTAAAACGTACTGAAAAAATCCGGCCAAGTGCGAGTCGGACTTGCGCACGAAGCTTTCCGTACCATGTTGTATGCGGGAGCCCCATTTAAATATTATTTTATTTTAAGTATTTGTTGTTAAAGCGGCAACAGAAATACTTTATCTCAATTGTCTAGCTACGGTTCATGAGATACAGACTGGTGACAGACAGACAGACGGGCAGTGGAGTCTTTGTAATAAAAGGGTCCCGTTTAACCTTCTGCATCGCTGTCCTGGGCCTGGGCGGAAGACCAGCGCTGTAGTCCAGCGTTATGCTTGCTGCAGCATTTCAGCTGCGAGGTCGTTCCTTTTGGGATAGCACACGGCATCCTGTTTTCCCTACTATGTGCCTATTATTTAATTCATTAGATTGTTTTCTAATTCTGTCTGTTCTATTCTCATTTTTATTTATTTATTGCCTTGTAATTATGTCAAGGTACCTATTTTATGTTTGTTTTCTTGTCCGTGTGCTTTTCTAATAAATGTGTATTCTATTCACCTTTTGGGTACAGAATACGGAACGCTAACATGAAAAAAAAAAAACAGCGTACTCCGGGAGTGCAGGCAGAAGTGAAAACTGTATATCTGTGTAAAATCTCATATGTCGCGAGAACATACGCAAAAAGAGTTTTAGATGAAAAAAAAAAAATAGTCGGACGACAAATAGTCGTCCGACATTTGTCGTCCAACAAATTGTCGTCCGACATTTGTCGTCCGTCAATAGTCGTCCGACAAATAGTCGTCCGACATTTGTCGTCCGTCAATAGTCGTCCGACATTTGTCGTCCGACATTTGTCGTCCGTCAATAGTCGTCCGTTAAAAAATACCATATGTACGTCTTAATACACTCACAGCCAAATTAAAAACAGTAGGCCCAGGCATACATTTTCGCCGCGCCGTAGAGAGGGGATAGCTGTCTACTCTCCATCCGTCTTACGCTTTTTCGATCAGGTCACGTGTCCTGACGTGAGTTTAAGATTTTATACCCATTACAGAAAAAGTGCTCAACGCCGCTAAAGAAGTTTTCACTTCAAAAATATTTCTCTAAATCACACTGTAGGTACCTAATTACCTAATTTAATCGACAGATGTCCGAATACTAGCTACATTACGTACAGCATCAGTCACGCAATGATTGTGCAAAATACACACTAGGTAATTGTAATGATTTGGTCTAGATATTGTTTTAGGTAACTTAACTACATATATCTGGGTTATTTATAATGATATTATCTTAGGTAATGGTTGCGTACGATTGTTTGGGTTTTTCTTTCTTGCTATTTACAGTTTTTGCATCCCAAGGGCGTCAATGATTGTACTTTAAAACAAGTAATTAATAACGTAATTAATTTACGTTTATTTTCACTTACTTACAGTATTTTTTTTATCTATAGTATTTGTGATGGTAACAGTTAACTGCGTCTGTCTTTCCTGACGTGTACAATTCGGGGGTTTTCAAGGAACAGGTGTTTTCCAGGAAAGCGTTCTAGATCTAAGACCGCATCGTCACTTACCATCAGGCAAGTGATAGTGGTCAAACGCTGATCTATCATAAAAATATTTTGAAAAACTACTACCCTTTTTTTTAATATAGTCACTATCTTTAATTTGACCTGAATCTGTGCCTGCTAAGATAGAGTTAATAAGACGAATCGATTGACGTAAGAATCATCAAAATCCACGCGTTTGGCCTCTATACTAGAACGCAACATACAAACAAACATAGACTTACATTTTTATATGTAATATTTTTTTTGTTTACTTGTTTTTTGTTTTTATGGTGCAATAAAGTGTTTATATATCTATCTTTCATACATACATAGACCGATAAACACATTACTCTACTTTGCGTCGCGCAGTCGGGTGTAAATGAACCAAAAAGGATTCCAAAAATCAAACGAAATAAAATGACATTTCCTACACAACGATTAATACAAAGAAAGGCCATGAAAAATAAACGTAATAACTCTATCCAATTCCCCAAACGTTCTTTTCTACAGTTACTGCTGTGAAATGTTTTGTGAAAATATTACAAATGAAAGGGCACCACCATAGAGATTTATATAATACCTACTGTTATATGAGAGCATGTAGCTGAAATCAATAATTTATCAATCAGTTACAAAGGGTTACACGACCACAAATATACAGGGTTTTTGGTAATTATACTAGCAAGCCGTTGAGGGTTACTTCTGTGCACCTTAACAAACAACTTTTGTTCTACGACTTCTGGAAATTCGAAAATAAATCATGAAAATTTTGAGGTTATGTGAATTCGAAAAACAGCTGATTTTTTAAAACAAAGGTCATTCAGACATAGAACAGTAGATAAAACTTATAATTAAAATTTTAAGGTTAATGACCTCTCCGTGTATGGAACAGCTGATATTCAGGTAAACCTAACCTCAAAATTTTCAAACAAATGTTCGATTTTCCAAAAGTCGTAGAACAAAAGTTGTTTGTTTAGGTGCACAGAAGTAGCCCTCAACGGCTTGCTCATATAATTACCAATAACCCTGTTTAACATACCTACTAACTTTTGTCCGCAACTTCGACTGCGTAGAATTAGTAGATTAGACCAATGAATCACGTTTTCTCATACAAACATTGCCCCTCTTTTTCACCCCCTAAGGGGTAGATTTTCGAAAAATCCTTTGTTAAGAGAAGCAGAACACACCCTCTAAGTTTCAGGTCTCTGCGATCAGCGGTTTATGCTGTGCGTTGATCCGTTTTAATATATAGACTAGCTTTTGCCCGCGACTTCTTCCGCGTAGAAGTCGGAAATGGACTAAGGAATCACGTTGTCCCATACAAACTTTTCCCACTAAGGGGAAGGGGGTGAAAATGTGGGAAAAGTTCTATATTACCAATAACCCTGTTTAACATACCTACTAACTTTTGTCCGCAACTTCGACTGCGTAGAATTAGTAGATTAGACCAATGAATTACGTTTTTTGTCATACAAACATTGCCCCTCTTTTTCACCCCCTAAGGGGTTTCGAAATTTCGAAAAATCCTTTCTTAAGAGAAGCAGAACACACCCTCTAAGTTTCAGGTCTCTACGATCAGCGGTTTAGGCTGTGCGTTAATCCGTCAGTCAGTCAGGACAAAGCATATTATATTTATAGATAACAAATACAATAAATATTAATACCATCTCGCATCGTAGGGAACTAGGGATTGGACCCAGCTGGCACTAGACAGGGAACAGTGGAAAGAGAGGGGGAACCTTTGCCCTGCAGTGGGACGGAATAGGAAAAAAAGGTCCTTGCGTTAATTGAACTCGCTATCTGGGTAAATCATTCATTTACTTCTGAATATATTCAAGATAGTCGGTCATTTGACGTTACTATAAAACGAGAAATGAATGTAGTAAACCAATATAACAAAACGAAATTGACTTCACTGTTAAAACGGCACGGTACTAGTTGAAAACAATAGAAAATAAAAAAAACTGGTTGCCTGTAAAGTCGGTATACGGGCGAAAGTTTTACGTGACAACAACTGTGCTCGAGTGGAAGGGACGCGTGCCTTTCACTTTTTATGTCTGTCTCTCTCGCTCTTAGGCGGGCTAACCATGCCCGCGTGCCTCTCACTCGCTCTCATTGTGAGCGCATAACGTCAGCGGAGCGTAACGCAGTTTCTTGAAGTGTCACCCGGCAAACCAATTTATAAAACGTTGTCACGTCAACAAAATGTAATCAAAGTGGGTAGCTCAGCGACGCACGGGGCGCTCGGAGATCGGGTAGCTCCGCCACTAACCCCGGGAAATTAGCACTAAAGTTTGACTAGTAATGGACAGGAAGGAGAGTAGAGTGTTCACCGCCGTATTATGATAATTATCACCTCTAAGCTGTAATTAAAATAAAGTACTTAATTATATCTTTGCGTTGAACCTATAGACCAAGAATCTCATTTACGATAACGACTCTACAAGTCATTAAGAGTTTCCGTAGACTGCATACTTTTTGTTGAACGATAGTTTGAAGTATGAAGGAGACTATTATAAGTGTAGGATTCACTTTAAAAAAAACTACCTAGCTGATTTTTAAAATTCCGACGACGAACTGTACAATTTTGGGGTCTTCAAGTCCCCAAAATTGTACAGAGAGTGAATGGGTATCTTCTAGGAAAGCGTGCTTCATCTTAGGCCGCACCGTCACCTACCATCAGGCAGGTGTGAAAGTGGCAGAAGCTGATCTATCATTATGTATAAAAAAATGACACTCTTAGTAAAATATTAAAGTTAACTATTGCCTTCGAATTATACGCGAATTTTAAGGCTGTGTGTGAGAACTCTTAACCTAATCAAGCTTTTATAGTCAACAAGGTTTACCTGCTTTTTCGTAGAAAACATGATTGTATCCCTTCACAACAATTTCCATGTTCGGAACGGAAGCCTAATTGCGGAGTTCAGACCACCCCGGGTCGACTGCGAAACGCGTTTGATTATACAATATCAAATGTAATCAATGATAATTTATTCGGTTGATTATGTCCATTCATGATGGTACAGCGTGTTTGTGAATATTTGACCGACTAATTGTCATTGGTGGTTATCCTATACTCCTGAACTGACTGTGATTTATATTGAATGTGAAAGTTTGTGTGTCAGTTTGTTTGTTATATCTTCACGTAAGAACTACTAAATCGGTTGCGTTGGGACTTGGTATTTTGATAGCTGGAGTCCTTGAATAACACATAGTTTTATCCCGATCTTGGAATTACGTGGATGATAACGTTCTTCACCCAACGGTTTGTAAGGGTCCTCCTCTTGTTCCGGTCTGTAGATATTCGAACCATTTCTTGGACGAGCTGTTCTGTTTCAGCTGTTCTGACTTTTACAATCAGTTTTGCCAAATTCTCGGCGTCTGATAATGTGGCCAAAATAGTTGTGGATACGTCGTATATCGTGTAAAGACGATATTTAATCCCAAGTTCTTTCAGTATAGATACATTAGTACGGAACGAGGTCCATAGTATCCGGAGCACGAGTCGCCAGCACCACATCTCGTCTGTTTACTTCCTTTTAGCTTCTCGAATTGCCCACTTTTCCACACCTCGCTTAGATAGCTAGAACTCTGAACTCATATAAAGGCTACTATTTTTATCTCAATATTTCTAAAAGAAATAGGACTTTCGCGACCAAACCGGGATAAATGGAAAAATACTAGGGTATTTCTACTTTCCCCAAATGGGGGATAGTTTCATCACGAAGTCTCTGAAACTACAAGAGCTCTCAAACATAAGCAGTTCTTTTAGGGCGTAAGTGCGTGGTAAGCAAGTGGCATGAGTAATAGAATTTTGGGAATTTGATCCGTAAAGGTGTAAAAATGGCTTACGCGGGTGAAACCATTTGACGCTGCCTGTACATAGAATATTCAGGTATTATAATATACATACATTAAGTACGGTTGTCAGTTATGTAACGTGAAATACTTTCCGAAATGTAATGATGCTGTTGCAATTTGATCGTCATCTTGTGCTTGAAGATTTGATGGATGTTATTAAATAATAACTATAGTAACGTGAAACACTACCGGGCAATCAATCTTTGTGTCACTCTGGGTTAAATCTTCCGGTGGAATTAGCCGAAGTTTTTTAATAAAAAAATGAACTACCAAATGGTATAATTGATAATTATACTTACCTGCTTTGTCTTCTATACTAATATTATAAAGAGGAACGATTTAATTGTTTGTTTGAATTGAATAGGCTCTAAAACTACTGGACCGATTTTGATGAAACTTGGTATGAGGATACATGTATTCATTGGGAATGTTATAGGCTTTGCCGATATTCCCACGAGGTCGAGAGTTACGCGGTTGAAACCGCGAAGTTCTGCTAGTTAGCTATAAATAAATTAAACAAAATAGACCTCGTCATATAAGTTCGTATTGGTTGGTATTGACAATTTTTTTCACCACAATTTTTGGTATAGAGGAGAGGGTAGGTCGGAGTGCCGAAGTAAACAAACTGTGTCGAACGTTATTTACGCTTTAAAATAGAAATAAGTGGTGAAAAGTGCTTGCAACATTGTGACTCGATACTGTGATATTCGTCTCTGTTCTCGGTGTGTTATCTCGGTAATTATTGAGAAAATTCAGGAGATATACAACAAAGTGTGGACGTTGTTACAAAGTTGAACTATTGACGTACGTACCTATTAGTGGCGCCATCTCTACAAAACTTTGTGAATTACTGACGACGCCACCTGTTGGTTAACGTTATAAAACTTTATTTTAGCGACATCTGTGTTTTTGGCCCTGAACTTTATTGATTTTCAAGATGGCTCAAAAATGTATTGGTTGTGGCAAGTTCATATCTGGCAAGTTAGATGGCGTAACCTGTCCGAAGTGCAAGTCCAGATGTCACTACGGATGTGCCCAAATTCCAGAGGGAGCCACAGTAGCTGAACACTGGCGGTGCGGTGAATGTCAGGTGAGAACCCCCAAGGGTCGAGATCAAGGGACTCCTGTACGGGGTCTCCAAAATCTACTCTTGAGCGCAGAGCCCATGGACCAAGGTCCTGGTGAGCCGAGTCCAACGAATATACGCCCTGAGCTGGCTCTTAACGAGACAGCCCTTAACGTGACAGCTGAGTTCTGTGAGACAGACTTGTTGCGATCTCTCAAAGATGAGATGTTAAGCGAGATGATGAAATTACAACAACATTTTTCCTCGGATATGCTATCACTTAGGCAGGAACTACGAGATTTCATGAAGGAAGTGAGAGATCTACGACAGGAGGTGTCAGAAATTCGTTCAAGCCTGAACAGCTGTGGCGAGCGTTTGGATGCCTTTGACAGGAGAATGACAGCTGTTGAGCAGACCTTCGCCGAGAGAAGCACTCTAGTTGGGTCTGAGGCGTTAACATCGTCGCTTCAACATACTATCGATCAACTTAAAACTGACCTAAACGATCGAGATCAGGACTCACTACTGAATGATATTGAAATCACAGGAGTGCCTGAACAGGCAGCTGAGAACCCCATACACCTTGTTACGGTAGTAGGTACTAAGATAGGTATCTCCGTGGACGAGCGCGATATCGTGTTTGCTGAGAGAATAGGAGCACCACAGCGCCCCCTACCGGAAAATCTTTCTAGCCCGCGTCCCCGCCGTATCGTGGTAAGGTTCTCTCGACGTTCCGTACGAAATGATTTCGTTCGTGCTGCGCGCGTTCGCCGTGTTCTCACCACCTCTGACATCAGCCAAGAAGGAGCGCCGACCGCGTGCATGCCGGCCCGAATTTACATCAACGAACGCCTTACAAAATCAAACCGGCAACTTTTTGCTCAAACGAGAGATGAAATCAGGCGGCAGGGTTGGAAACATTGCTGGACTAGAGAGGGTCGGGTTCTTGTGCGGAGAGGCGACGGCACACCGGTCTCTCGGATTCGTAATCATGAAGATCTGAAAAACCTTTTTGGACCACGCTCAGTTGGACTGAAAGCAGGCGAAAATTGAATCGTGTTTTAATCTTTTCAGTAGTGTTGAGAAGTAATTTGTCGAATTTTAAAATATATTTAACGTTAAATTTAAATATGATTAGCCCGCAAAATACTTTCAATCCTATTTTTTACAGTTCGCATTTGTTAGACACTAATCTCAGTTATTATTATATATTTTTCTACTCTAGATTTAGTGATGATCTATATAATATGCCAGTACTTTGTTTAATATTAAACTCATTAAGCCAGCTTAACTATAAAAAATGTATGGTACTACTATTTTTATGGCATAGGATTAGCCCGAAAAATACTTTTTGTCTTATTTTTTACAGCTCGCATTTGTTAGATACTAAGCTAATTTTTTATTATATACTAGCTGTTGCCCGCGACTTCGTTCGCGATGTGGTTTTGGTTTATATATAATGCCTAGCATTTTCCCGCATAGATACTATTTAACGTTCGGTGTAAGTTATAATAACAAAATAGATACATTGTTTTTAAGCTATATTTTTTGATAGATTTGGCAAAGGCACTTATGTAGGTAAGTAATATTTATATTTATTTATTTCACTCAAATATAACATAATACACAACAATATAATAAGCTATAACTAAGTCCAATTCATATTCGCACAAAACTTTCAACATTCTTTGTCTTCCTTATCATCTCATCTTTGGTTTTTTGTAAATTAAAGTAAAAAAGAATTATTAACTACCATTGTCCCTCTATCTATATTTTTGTATTCATAATTTAAGAGGTTATAGTATTTATAAACACCAACATCATGCAAATAATAATCTATTTTGGTGCAAATAAAATTTTGTTTTTTATTTTCAAATATTATTAATGATTAAATATGAAAGGCCATTGGACAGAACAGATACTTATACATAAAATAACGTCCTTACCTATTGATAGCGGGCATTACGTTGAACAAAAAATGCTTTCACACCAAACATCTAAAACGTCTCGGAAACGGGGTATTTGAAGGAACGTGATGTCCTATGATTTTACAAAAGTGCACGATGCCCTTAGAGACCTATACCTATCGATAGAGGACATCGAAGAAAACAAATAATGCCTTCACACCAAACTTCTAAAGCGTATTGGATACAGGGTTTTTGAAGAAACGTGATGTTCCATGATTTTCCAAAAGTGCGCGGTGACTTTATGCCAATAATAATTGTGTAAAATTACGGTATGCCTAGGGTTCTTTTATTATGCTAAAACGTTTATGCCAAACTAAAAAGGACATTTTGTTTATGCCAAAGGTGTGGTTCCCATCTAAAACATGTGCTAAAACCTCTAAGCCAACCTCCAACTACTAAAGCGTCTGGGAAATGGAATATTTAAAGAAAAATGATGTCCTATGATTTTTCAAAAGTGTGCGGTTCACTTTGAGACCCATACCCACCAAAATGAACAAAAAATGCCCTCATACAAAACCTATAAAGCGTAAGGGCATTATTTATCCATCGGGTCTAAAATCACAGCGCAAAAAACATAACACTGCCACGCTCCCATACTGAATGTCCGGACTCTTTTTGCAATTTTCTGAATTCTAGACTAAATTGCCCAGATTTTCTTTATTAGGTAGCTAGGGCTACGTAATTTTGGCGAAAACAAAATAAAAAAAGTAGCTGTGACATACGGCAGACAGACAGACATGACGAATCTATAAGGGTTCCGTTTTTTGCCATTTGGCTACGGAACCCTAAAAATTGATTTTAACAAACATACCTTATCTATTATTCACTTCAAAAACTTCAAAAAAGGAGGAGGTTCTCAATTCGTCGCGTATATTTTTTTATGTATTTTCGCCGATTACTTACTCGAAAACGCTTGAACCGATTTGGAAAATTCTTTTTATGGTTTCGTACCTCAAAAGGTAACAAAGGAAGCCTTATAATATCACTTTCTTGTCTGTCTGTCTGTCTGTCTGTCCGTGTGTCACCACCGATCGTCTCAGGAACGGTCGGACTTAGCAAGTTGAAATTACTGAAGTCTATGGTCCCTAGTAGGTGTATAAAAATCAAGGTGTATACAAACTAATGCACGGAACCCTCGGCGCGCGAGTACGACTCGCACTTGGCCGGTTTTTTTTATTTTGTTTTTATTTTCTAAGGTGTCCGCGACTTGAACTCATAATTCAAACTATTTAAATAAATTAGTTGAGCGCGATATAAGTGTAACATCGAGGAGGTCTTCGGTAAATGAGATCCGTAATTTTATGTAGTAGTACCTCTTTGTACTAACCTCATTTTCAGTTTCACGTAGGTAGTAGATATATGCAAACTTTTTGGTTTTATGACAACTGTCATCTTGAGCGGAGGCGTGTACCTGTACGCCTAGTATGACTTGTTGAAGCACTCGAAAATAAGGAACCCTTATAAGGTCACTCTCTTGTCCGTCTGTCTGTCGGTGTGTCACTACCGATATTCTCAGAGACGGGTGGATCTAGTAAGTTGATTTTTAGGAAGTTTCATAGTAAATACTCAATATAATATGTTTGATCGAATACGTAAAAAAGTAGTGCTAAGCGTACTGTTCCTTTTTGACGTTTGATTACGTTTTACACGGAAAAATATTTCGATTTCACATTTTTTAAGTGTTTTTTTATCAATTATCATAATTATTGTATTAAAGTTAAATTGAAAAATACCCTAAATGTTAATCTGGTATTTTCTGAACATATTGGTGTGGACCTCGTTGAAATCTGTTCCCTAGTTTATGAGATTACCTGGTTCAAACAAACAGACAAACAGACAAATAGACAAACAGACAAACAGACAAACAAAAATTCTAAAAACTACCCTATCGTGTTCAGCTAACGATTCTAAGACGACCTGTGTATTTTTTTTCTGGATATTTTACAATTACAGATTTTTTTATGTCTACAGATTTATTATATGTATAGATGTATAGATTATTCTACTCTAGATTAAGTGAAGATATTATGTATACCATGTTAATACTTTGTTTTATGTTAAACTCATTAAGCCAGCTTTACTTTGAAAATGTATATTACTACTATTTATACTACTTTACTTACAAATATGATGCCTAAACGCTTTCTGAAAGTTGGTTTGTATAATGCTGGCTCACTGGGTACTTATCATGATGACTTTATAGTATCAATGGATAACTATTCCGTAGATATTTTGGCTGTAAACGAGACATGGATGCGATTGGGTGAGGATGAAAAGGCACCTGTAGTTCCTAATTATAGATTAAGACACACGCCTCGCCCCACACATATGTGTAAAAGTCGTGGCGGTGGTGTGGGCTTTTATATTAGACGAGGAGTGAATGTTCGGTATCTTGATTACCCAGTCAGTGAACAGATAGAACAAATGTGGATAAAACTGTCATTAAACTCGACAAGGGTAGTTGTAGGCACCGCATATCGGCCGCAATGGGTAAATGTAAACACTTTCTTTAATTCATTGATGGAATCAATATCATCTTTTGCCAATTACGATCACCTTATTTTACTGGGAGATTTCAATATACCTAAATCTTTTAGATAAAAATGACTATAAGTTTACCATTTTTGATGAATTTATCAGGTGTGCTGGACTTAAACAGCAAATCCTCTCACCGACACACTTTACTGAAACAAGCGAAACTCTCATCGATCTTATTTGCTCTAGTCTTCCATCACGCAATACAACCGTTGAGCTAACTCGTTCGGATATAGGTCATGCCTACGTTATTTGTGAATTTCAAATAAAAAAACCAAGAATCAAACCACAAATCATTGTTTACAGACCGCTGAAGGATATATGTATAAATCTGTTCCAAAATGACTTAGAAGTGATTGACTGGCAAAGTATTGTTTCTGATGATGTTAACACCATGGTCTCAAATCTAAATGATGCTCTGTTGTTGCTCTTTGATCTTCATGCACCTTATAAAAAAGTTGTTATAAAAGAACTTCCAAGTCCATGGTTAACCGATACGGTCAGATTGATGATGAGACTTCGCGACAAAGCGTTGAAACGGTATAGGGACACAAAGCTTGAAAGTAAAAAAACTTACTATAAAAATTAAAAAAAACAAGTCTCTCTTGCGTTGCATAACGAAAAATGTGCATTTTTTAAAACAAACATAAACAGTAACATAAATAACCCCAAAGCTCTCTGGCAAAACCTCAAATCTAAAGTAATCCCTAAAAAATCGAATGACATTCCTGGTCATTTTTCTAATCCTGATGATATTAATAATCATTTCTTGAATGTTCCTGGTAACTCGACAGCTGATATATCAGTTTACAATAATTTTGAGCTAAACAACTTTAGTGGTGTTACTTTCTCCCTAGAACCTGTTGACTCAAAGCAAGTTTTAAGATATATAAACGAACTGAAAACGAATGCATGCGGAGTGGATAAGCTAACAATAGACATGATAAAACTCACTTTACCCAATAGCCTAGATATTATAACTTATATAGTAAATTTTTCGATTGCGACCTGTACTTTCCCCGATATATGGAAAGTTGCCGTTGTGAGGCCTTTACCTAAATTACCAGAACCTAGAGAAATAAAAGATCTTAGACCCATTAGTATACTACCAGGTCTGTCAAAAATCCTGGAAAAGGCGGTTTGTAGTCAAACTTTGAAATATATTAAAGATAATAATATCTTACCATCGGTTCAGTCGGGTTTTAGAAAGGGTAGAAGCACCACTACTGCTCTATTGGATGTGACAGATAATATCTTAGCGGCACAAGACAAAGGTATGTGTACAGTATTAGTATTATTAGATTTTTCCAGAGCTTTCGATGCTATAAATATTCCACTGCTCCTTTCCAAACTAAAGTTTTATGGATTCTGCTCCAACACGGTAGAGTGGTTCCGGTCCTATCTCACAAATCGCAAACAATTCGTAGAAATAAATATGGACAGTGGAGACAGCCTTTTTTCAGAACTATCGAATGTAACTCGAGGCGTCCCACAGGGGTCAATTCTAGGCCCTATTCTATTCAATTTGTATAGCGCTGATATCATAAAAAGTATACATAATTGCAAATATCATATATATGCTGACGACATACAATTGTATTTATCTTTTAAACCTAGTGATGTGCAGACAGAAATTCAGAAAATTAATGAAGACCTTGACAGAATTCATAAATGGGCTGAGAATAATTGTTTGCTATTGAATGCAAAAAAAACTAAATATATGTTGTTAGGCACTGTCCAGCAAATTCAGAAAGCCAGTTCCGGTAACTGCAGGATCGATATTAACGGAGAACCTATTGAACGTGTTTATGAAGCCCGAAATTTGGGCCTGATTTTTGATGAGCAATTACGTTTTGAGCGACACATCGCAAATACTATTAGTAACTGTTTTTATAGACTCAGAGTGCTCTACAGAATCAGAGAGTACTTAAGTGTTGAACTTCGTATTCGGCTTGTGGACTCCCTGATTTTGTCAAAATTTAATTATGTCGACGCGGTTTATGGGCCCAGGTTGTTTGCGAAGACTGCTGGTCATATACAACGAGTGCAAAATGCCTGCGCTCGCTTCTGTTTCCCTATACCACCTCGCTCCCATGTCTCTCCCTTTCTGGGCAAAAACAATATCCTGAATATGAAATGCAGGCGTGACCTACACCTAGCCACGCTGATGTTCGGTGTGATGATATCGGGCAAACCTGAGTATCTGTTTTCCAGGTTCAGTTGGGCCAGGGACTATAACCCTATAAAGACACGGGCTTCTGCGTATTTAATTGTTACAAGTGTCGGTCGCACGCAGGCTTTTAAGGGTAGGTTTAAACACTGCGCCACCAAGTGTTGGAATGACTTGCCACCACCACTGAGACAGCACCGCACTGTCAAATCCTTCAGTTCTGCATATAAACTTCTCTTAATGGGTAGACAATTAGCCGAACTAAGACATGGTTGTTTCTGATGCGAGAGGTATTATATACTTATGCAGAAGTATAAATGTATGTAATTTTAGTGGTTTACTATTTTATTTTTTATATTCATTTTAAGCTTCATTTGGTGGCGTATTTATTAATTTTTATTTATTTATTAATTTTAATTTTATTAAGTTTACTTTTATTTTTACTTTATTGAAGCCTCTGTCCGGTCGGCTTCATGTGAGCTGATATTATTAGGCAGATAATGATGTGTCCTGTTACGCTTTAAGTCTTCGTGTATAATTCTATGTTTTTTGTTTTGGATTGCTTGGTTGTTAGTTATAACATTTTGGTTTTCTTTATGGGCATTTTGCTTGTTTTTTGTAGACATTATTATTTTCAATCTATATTTATATTTATGGTTCTAAAGACAATTTAGAATATATATATCATTTTTTTGTTATAAAGTTAGTATCAGTGTTTCCTGCCTATTATAACAGAATTACAGCATCGTCCTACTCTCTTTAATCACAGGGTCCCTGCTGAAAATCAGCGTTGCATTTATGCAACACATAGCTGAGCAGGAGCCTATTTGGCGGCGACATTGTTATTGTGTTATAAATAACATAGCTTAGAATATTTAAGTCAGTCTGTTATTTTTAAAAATAAGTTTTGTCTAAGTTTTTTAGTTTTGTTGTTGGCCAAATAAAGATATATCTATCTATCTATCTATCTATAGGAGTAGTAGAGGTCCACAGAATTATTGAGTTCGACCATGAGTGGGATTGGTTAAGGAGCTGCGGAGATAGGGGGTGCAAGGGGGTACCCATGTGGCAGAAAAGCCATAAAAATGGAAACTCATGAGGTCTCAGTTCAAGGAGAACTACCAGTTGTACTTTGCATTGGCCATTTTTTTTGTTTTACATATTATGTGGCAATGCAGTCTAAGATGTAGCATTTCTTAGAAGATACCAAGGTTTAACAAAAAACTTAGTGCTGTTTTGTCTTTGTCCAAAAAAATAGGATTATACTATCGTCGTATACTTTTTTGTCCAACTTGGAAAGGCCAGAACATTGGGTCCTCGAATTTTCCACTGTCACCCGTGCAAAGCTCGAGCGGGTAGCTAGTTAATACCAAATATATTTGCGTTCTAATGTTTTTCAACGTTTCCGTTGTAACTGTAAGTATGTTATGTATTAAATGCGAAAGAGAAGGTCAATCATGTAAATTTTATTCAAACTTTGAACCTATCGCTTCAGTCCAGACATTCCATTTCGCTATGGAAATTTCCGTAACATGTATTGTTAACGCCCTTTGTTATTTATCACTAAGGGATTGTGTTGAAAGAAAATACGTACCTTATAGAGGCTTATGGTGGAATGATATATTGTGTTTTTACAACAATAGCGTATGTATTCTATTCTATCCCTTCTTTTAGGCGTATGTTGGCCTGGTTTGACATGAAAACTTTAGATCGGGAGGTGTGCTAGCTGCAGGGAGGGGTGCAGATATTTTTTAAATAAATAAGTACCTTGTTATCTCTTGTTTCTTAAATTCGACGACCCAGTTGGCACAATGGTCACCATCCCGGACTGCCAAACACAGGGTTGCTGGTTCAATTCCCGCCTCAGACAAGTATTTATGCTTAGATATTTGTCTGTGGTCTGGTCGTTTCTATGTATTATAAGTATATATTTACAAAAGAAAAGTATATAAGTAGTATCTGTTGTCTAGTACCCATACCACAAATCTAGTTACTCAGCTTGGGGCTAGATGGCGATGTGTGGAATGTCCTGCAATATTTATTTATTATTATTTTATCTCTTGTTTCTTAAATTCGACGACCCAGTTGGCACAATGGTCACCATGCCGGACTGCCAAACACAGGGTTGCTGGTTCGATTCCCGCCTCAGACAAGTATTTATGCTTCGATATCTGTGGTCTCGTTGTTTCTATTTACATATGTATATATTTAATAAAGAAAAGTAAATAAGTAGTATATCTTATGTCTAGTTACTTAGCTTTGGGGCTCGATGGCGATGTGTGAAATGTCCTGCAATATTCATTTATTTAAATTCTTTATATCTTCTATTCCAGTCAAAAGAAAAAATGACACGAGGCGTGAGACGCGGCTGCGTTCGTCTCCGAGCAGCTGTTATAGGTATAGACGATGAAGACGATTCTACATTCACAATCACTGTTGACCACAAGACGTTTCATTTTCAGGTGAGATCTTGTATGTATACTGTCTAAATAGACATAGAAAAAACATTTGATTGAATCCGGCGTTGCTTTTCGGTACTCCATAATATCTGTAATGGAAGTATTAATATTTAGTTTTTAGTTCCGAGACTAGTGCCAAAACACAAAATGCAATGTGCACCATGCAATGTGGAATGTGCAATGTGGTTAATGAATAGTGTCACTAATACTAATCTTTGCTTGTCCTCATCGCATGCCGCCTACAAGTGGGCGGGAGGGCGGTACACATTGCATTTGTGTTTTGGCACTAGGCTCGGAATTAAAACTAAATATTAATACTTTCAATATAGAAAAACATTTATTTGGGCAAGCACACGATACAAGACATCTCATGCTAAGCGCACCCTGCGCTTTGAAGACCCTGTAGTCTTTATGAGGAGAAAGGGATTATTGTCCGCTGAGCGATCAGAAGGCCGATTCTCGTAAATAACATTGTTCAAATTACATTTCAATATCATTTCGATTGCATTTCGATCATAAAAAATACCGGGAAAGTAGCTTAAAATACCCTCAAAGTTAACTTTTTGTAAAAGAAATGACCTTGAGTGTATCTTTTGCAATCGAAATGCAATCGGGATGATATTGAAATGTAATTTAAACAATGTTATTTAAGAGAATTGGCCTTCAGAGCAGGGGCTTTGATTGCTCGATGAAGAGGACCTGAGTCTAGCTGAGGTGCGCCCCCGCGCTTCTCTCGAAAGAGCCTAGGGCATGAAATTGTTTTGATGATCCATCGTCGAGTCGGTTTTCTTATTAGACATACAAATAATTATGGCAAAGCAAGACAATCACGTGTTTTTCATTTTCTTCATCAGCATCTGACACATATAGGAACTTAAAAAACCTGACCTCCTTGCAAGCAAGTGATTTTTGTTCGAAGTTTTACCACCTTTACGTTGGCTTTAAAATTCCGTATCCAGTTAACGCAGGCCCTTAGTCACTGCGTTTCTAGCTTGGTTGATTAAAGAGCATTGTCAAAAACAAAAAAGTAGCCCCTGGTACATAACAGCCAAGTCAACTTTTGGTGGACGAGGAACAGGGCGCGCAAAATTGCACTGCTATTAAGCCGAAATGGTAAGACCAGAAGCGCGATAGAGGTGTCTTTGAAACGGTTTTTGGGTATCAACCGCTAAAATCCATAGAATGATTTTCCTACTGTCGTAAAGGTAAATATATGCTTTGTATTGTCATATATTGCCATACACTTCGAAACACGATTATAGAGTGATTTGCCTCGATAGTAAAAAAAACGTGAAAATCCAAAAAAAATGACATATTTTTGAAAATTTTCAATTTTACGGCAATTGTAAAGAAAAAACAAGTACAAAATTTATATTTTCATAAACTTTACATCAAATCCCATAAGGTAGTACAGATGGTTTTTTCACTAAAATAGATGTGTCTTTTACATAAAACAGTTAAAACGGCCATTTCGCGGCGCACGGGGGAAAGGAATAGAGTCATCGCGCGGCACGCGCGTGAGAAAGGGATAGGGGTTTTCAGGTCCTACTTCACCTTAATGGCAAAGTATGATGTGGATACCAATATTATTATTATATATTTGTATGTTCAGGCCCGCGACGCATCTGAACGCGAGCGTTGGGTCCGAGCGTTAGAAGACACGATATTACGGCATGGACGCCGCGAGCGATGGTCACGCAGCGTGCCCGCGCCGCGGCACCGGCACGGCGATCTCGAGCGACGTGTCGCTGAAGCTGATGCCTATCTTCAGATCATGATCGAACTTGTCAATGTAAGTATTATGACTACATCATTATCATGACGATCTAGTTGGCACAAACTGTCACCATGCCAAACTGACAAATTGCGGGTTCGATTCCCGCCTGACAAGTATTTATGCTTAGATAGTTGTCTGTGGTCTGGTTGTTTCTATCTTCTATAATATAAAAATGAATCGCTGAATGTGTTGCTAAGCGCAAATCTCAAAAACAGCTGAACCGATTTCGCAATTTTTTTTGTTGTATTTGTTATGGTCAGGACAAGGTTCTTATGAAAGAAAAAATTAAGAAAATTGCGTAGTAAATTATTACGCGGCTGAAACTGCGGGGCGCTGCTAGTGTATTATAAGTATATATTTACAAAACAAAATTATATAAGTAGTATATCCTTTGTCTAGCACCTATAACACAAGCCTTGTTACTTAGCTTGGGGCTAGATGGCGAATGTCCTGCAATATTTATTTATTATTATTATCACCTTTTGATATAACGTGTCTATATTCTAGTGTACATATTAGATTACGCCAGACTCTACCAATAACACTATACATTTGTATAAAAAATTAGGATGAAAATTGTAGAAAACTATAAAAAGGAGCTACTTCTTTTGATTTGACACACTATGTTTGTTTACAGAAATTAATGGTTTTTTTTTACAAAATCAACAGGTTCGATTCCTAGCTAGGTTAAAGACTTTTGAAAAATCTAATAATGCAGTTTTAGCTTTTGCCAAAATCGGGGACGCAAATCCTTTTGGCATTTTTCGCTATCTCTCATAGTTTATGAACTCCCATGGGAAAATTCACCCTGTAGTTATATTTAATTTTGTCTCTTTCATCTGTTTCAGAAAATGAATACCCGCGTTTCGGAACTCAGTGACCCTCAAGAAAAGAGTAAAGGACAAGTTATACTGGACCATTCCAATGTAAGCATATTCAAATTAATAAACAATACTATAAAACCCGACAAGGAGTCCTTATACAATAATTATTTCGCCACTGTTATGAGCGCCATGTATATGAGAAAGAAAACATCTCCACAGTTGGCTCCAGCCAGACGTATTCTCAAGTTCTTAGTCCTTTGCTATAATAAGACGAAAATTTCTTGTCGTACTTGTATACAGCCTGTTTTCCGCAATAAGGCTTCCTCGGTTGAGTCCCTTTTGCGTGACGATGGAGTGGGCTTGCCTAGCACCTATACTATCTGCAGGCCAGTGTTCGTCGAAATGTAGAAGGCGACTGTGGCCTTGCTTCTGTTATCACTGAATGTTCTGTCTAGGTATTTTTGTAGATCTAAAAGAAGGTTGTTCTTCTTTTTGAAGATTACGTGGAGTATGTATTCACATTAATTAGTTAAGTTGGAGCAGCAAAATATAAAACCGGTGATAGGAAAAATATTCTCTCGTCTAATGACGTTTCGAAAAGGCGCGGAGTCCTGTGTCAACAAAAGTGACAGGAAACTAACCGAACTAAGAGAGCACGTTCAGAATATTTAAATAAATGTATGCGTCCGAAAATCGAACGCCACATACCTATTGGCGTCTATATCATCATCATCATCATCAGGCGTCTATATGCACCATAATCATTTAATTTATGTTTGTTCTCAGACAATGTTGGATAATATCAAACATTCCATAGTACTTCTACAAATAGCTAAGGTGAGTGATTTCTACTTTTTACGTCATAGTTTGGCTTTAAAAAGAAAAAAATATTTAATAAAAAATTATCTCCTCTAAAAAATCTACCTACATCTGCATCATACATAGTGGTTATCTGCTTCATAGTGGTATATAAATTAGAATGTATAAATTGAAATTGAAGAATTGAAATGAATTGCTGTTCGTAATTCTCCCTAAAACTCGAGGAAGATAGATAGATAGATAGATAACTTTATTTGTACAACACAGAAAGAAACAGAACACGATAAACACAAAGTAAAGTAATAGCTAGAAAGTAAAAGTTGCACAAATGGGCGGCCTTATCGCTGAAAGCGATTTCTTCCAGGCAACCTTTGAAGCTGGAGTGATTTGGCAAATTTTGGTAAACAAATAGAGAGACTCAATGTTTTTTTTATCCCGATGTATCCATGGGATCAAAACTAAGGCAATTAAAAAAACCGCGGGACGCAGCTAGCCTCTAGCTAAAAATGAGCCTACCGATCGGAGGAAAGGGAATATCTCTAATGGAAGATCACATGCAGCCTGCAGGTGACAAAATAAGCAAAAAAAAAACGAAATAAACGCAATTATATCCGTTAAAATCGTATAATTTTGAGTTCAAGTCCCAAAAATTTCCTAAGCAAATTCGATACTTTTGTTTTTCATCCTAAGAAAGTTCTATAAGTACTTTTGTTTTACATTTCCTAAGAAAAATTTATATGTACTTTTGGTTTACATTTCCCAACAAAATTAGTTTTGTTTTAAATTTTTCCTAACAAAATCTAACTTACATTTTTTATTTCTTAACAAAAATCTTTACCTTTGTTTTAAATTTCAGAACACTGTAAATCCAGTGAATGGTATTTATCAAGGGCCAACAAATCCATCGCAGACACATATCAAACAAGGTAAGGCTTTATATAGTTCAAGAATTATTCCAAACGAATAAAGCAATAAATGAATAATAAATATTGCAGAACATTCCACACATCGCCATCTAGCCCCAAGCTAAGTAACTAGACTTGTGTTATGAGTGCTAGACAACGGATAGGTATACTTTTCTTTTGTAACTATATACTTATAATACATAGAAACAACCAGAAGGCCAATTCTCGTAAATAACATCGTTTAAATTACATTTCAATATCGTTCCGATTGCATTTCGATTGCAAAAGACACCCAAAGTCAGTTCTTTTTTACAAAAAGCTAACTTTGGGGGTATTTTAAGCTACTTTTAGGGTATTATTTGTGATCGAAATGCAAACGAAATGCAATCGAAATAATATTGAAATGTAATTTGAACAATGTTATTTACGAGAATTGGCCTTCTGACCACAGACAAATATCTAAGCATAAATACTTGTCTGAGGCGGGAATCGAACCCGCAACCCTGTGTTTGGCAGTCCGGCATGGTGACCATTGTGCCAACTGGATCATCGCCATTTCCAATAATAATGGCAATGAACAAAAATTACTTGTTTGCGAGGAGGTTAAGTTCTTGAAGTTCCTATATCTGTAATGGCGTCAGATTCTGATAAAGAAAATGAAAGAATTATACGTATAGATGTAATTCTAGCTTAATTCGACACAGGTAAGCTAACACTAATCTAGTAATAATTCGTCACAGGTGGTGAATCTACAACGGCGGTGGAACTGGGGTCGGAGTGTCGCGAGCTGTCGACGCCTACACTACCGCCGCTTGAAGACATTGATGCACCCAGTTGGTTTATTTATATTATACTTGCTTTTGCCCGCAACTTCGTCTGCGTAGATGTCGAAAATGGACCAAGGATCACGTTGTCCCGTACAAACTTTACCCCCCTTTTCCACTCCCTAAGGGGTAGAATATCGGAAAATCCTATCTTATCGGATGCCTACGTCATACAAAGAACACACCCTCCAAGTTTCAGGTATCTACGATCAGCGGTTTAGGCTGTGCGTTAATCCGTCAGCCAGTCATTCAGGGCAAAGCCTTTATTTATAGTACCTATTATATTAGCAGTGCTCCGCGGTTATACCTGCGTAACTCCCGATCCCGTGGGAATATCAAGAATAAAAGTACCCTATGTTACTGTCAATGAATCTATGTATCCCCATACCAAGTTTCATCTAAATCGGTCCAGTAGTTTCGGAGCCTATTCGTTACAAACATAAAACAAACAAAAAATCTTTCCTCTTTATAATATTAGAGTAGAGTCTTTAAAAGTGATATTGGTTTCTTACAAACACAGAATACATACTAATTCTACAAACGTTAAGGTGAAAGGGTACCTGCGCTCTCTCCATACAAACGTAGTCGACTGTTTCCTCCCTGGATAATAACACTAGCACAAATATTTTTGTTGCATAAAACCTGTAACTGCCATCACTATGCCCCCTATGTCTTGGTTTTTTTCATTTTCTTTAATTTATAGTTTATATTTTTTAGATAGATTTATAGATTTAGAGTTTATAGATTTAATAACAAAAAAACAAAACATAGGAGCATGGTCATGGCAGTTATAAATTTTATGCTACAAATATATTTGCTCTAGTGTCATTATCCAGGGAGGAAACAGTCGACTACGTTTGTATGGAAAGAGTGCCCGGTAACCTTTCCTCTTAACAGTCCTTTTACCCCTTTAGAGGCCAAATATGCTAAAATCCTTTCTTACTGCTCCCCTACGTCCTAAAGGAACCCCCATGCGGAGTTTTAAACTCGTCGCTCTTGTAATTTCAGAGATTCCGTGACGATTTTTTTTCTCTTTATTTAAATACAGATCCTGTAATCTAAGAGCGCTCGTGGCCTTTATTTGTAGTTGTAATCGTAACGCTCACGAAGATGTTATTGTTGAACCAATAGACAGATTATCACTAAATATGTAGTTATCGTTCGTACAGGGCAGATGTCGCTACTGGTGCCGGACACATCGTACTCGTCTTCCGAGGGGGAAGATGACTTCTTCGACGCGGAGTACGAACCCGCTACCTCGCCACAACCACAAACCAGGTTAGTGCAAGACATAGCTACCGTAAATTAGTGCTTCTACAAAACCGCGAGAAATTAAGCACGCGTCGGAAATTCTGCAGACTATGCATTTTTCCTAGTGGTGGCTTACTTTTTTTAAATCAATCTATGTTGTCCCACTGTTGTGCACTGCAGGGCAAATGTTGCCCTCACCTGTTGACAAGTCTGTTGGTCCTGGGCTATGGCATCCAAATCATCACGCCAT
Organism: Idaea aversata; assembly: GCA_907269075.1. NCBI lineage: Eukaryota > Metazoa > Arthropoda > Insecta > Lepidoptera > Geometridae > Idaea > Idaea aversata. Next base: position 12,394,471 of record OU026101.1, read on the forward strand.
CTTTAACGGGGTCTGCCCCGACTGCCGTCTATCGGCACCCATTGCGTGACGGTCTTTGCTTACAAACTTTAAAACAAAACTATATACTTAACTACCAGGCTAAGTAAGTATATAGTAGGGCAATACAGTATAATTAAAAAAATAGATAGATAGATAACTTTTTGTACAACACAGTAAGGAACATATAAATACAAAAAGCAAAGTAAAGTAATAGCTAGAAAGTACAAATTGCACAAATGGGCGGCCTTATCGCTGAAAGCGATTTCTTCCAGGCAACCTACCATAAACTGTATTTAGGAATGCGTACGTTCTTCATTTATCTATATTTATCTATATTATACTTATTAGTTCTGTTATTAGTTATGTGAACTAATAAGTACTTTGTACTTGTCATGCTATCTTCCAGGCTACAGCAAGCGTCACATTTTGATGATGAAAAACTAGCTAATTTTGAACTCAATTATTGTATACTGGCCTCCTAAAATCGACCCATTGTTTCATAATTGTTTTCAATTCTATATCTTATAGATATTCTACAACATAATATTAAGTATGGTTATGCTTGTTAATTATTATTATTGTTATTGCTTGTTAAACTAACTGCGCCTCACGGTTTCGCTTCCGATGCTGCAGGATCAAAAGTATCCTATGTCCCCTAAACTACCACCTATGCCGATTTTCATCTAAATCGCTCCAGTCGTTTGAGCGTGAAGAACAAACAAACTTTCGGGTTTATAATATTAGTTAGAATTAGGATTGATTGACACAATGTACAATCAGGCAACAAAAGTGCAGACCCACCGTAGACCTCTAAAATTGCTTTTATTAAAATAAATAAATATTGCAAGACATCCTTTATCTCATGAATTTATTAGACAAACATAATTATAATGAAAACAATATAATGATTGCAGTTTTAGAACTCTACCACTGTAGAGTTCTAAAACTGTCTGCAATTCTGTTGCCGACTGTACCCACATAATATTAATATCTACACCACATATTACTCAATCTTGACCTAACTTTTAAATAAGTGAGTAAGTATAGATTTAATAAAACCCCTTCCCTCTGACGTCACAGCTTCATACATAACAAGACATCCATATTTCATGTAAACATTCAATGACCTCTTGTAATCGGGTCACGGGGTCGACGACCTCAAGTTCGCAACCAATCTATTGACGGATTTTACGATTTTACTTCTACTAAAGGGATTTTGGAGATCAAGTGAAAAGATTTGGTTTTTTTAGAAACTTTGTGTGAATTTATTGACGAGCTTATCCGAACTTAAGTCGACAAAAGACTTTTTGAAGAGACTTAGATACGAGTGTTTTCATATTTAAATTATACCAAAACTTTTTAAAATAACTCGCATACAAACAATAATAACGCTTAACTTTACATGTAAAAATTGGAAAAAGTTATAAGCGGCATAATGATTTAACGTTTGGTCCCTGTGTTGTCTTATTATTTTGCACGGGTGTATTTATAATAATTGTAATTGTGCATTATATGTGTTGGATAAGCCTACTCCATCTAATACAACATGTGCCAGGACCTACAGCGCCCTAAATAGCCTGAATTAATATTGCTGGTGATGTATACATCATATACTTTGATAAGCTATAAAGGCCAATATATTATTAATAAAAAACTAGCTGATAAAAAAAAGTAGCGTAAAGCTTTCCTCGATAAATGGACTATCCAACTCAAAAAGATTTTTTCAATTCGAACCAGTAGTTCCTGAGATTAGCGCGTTCAAACAAACTCTTCAGCTTTATAATATTAATATAGATAATATTCTACTTTTCTACGTGCCTTCTACATACAAAACTAAAATAAACAATCTATAAAATTAAACTTCATAGAAAGCTAGGATATAGGAATAATAAAAGATTTCACGTCGCGCTTAAAATAACAGTTTATCGTGTCGAAATAATTTGGTATTTTTGCACAAGGTAAGGAATCCGGGTTACGGATGCGTTTATAGTAACGCAGGTTTCCGGTACATTATTATACCGGTACTTTTCGGTACTATTTGTATATCATTGTAACTATTTCCCGGTTCTTTATCGCGTATTTTGGAATGTATTCATTCAAATGGATACTTTCCGGTACTGGTATTTTTTGTTACTATTTGTATGCTATAGTAACTATTTTCCCGGGTCTATTCGCGTATTTTACTAACTACGAACTACATAATCAAAACGTCAAGAGAGATATGACTTCTTCTGTGGTGCGGTGGACGAACTGCTGGTTCGATTCCCATCTCTAACAAATATTTATGTTCTCATATTTGATTCTGTTTTGGGTGTTTTTGTATGTATTTAAAGTATATTTACATACGTATTGTATCCGTTACGTAGCAACCATAAGACAAGCCTGCTTAGCTTGGGGCTAGATGGCGCTGTGTGCAAAGTCTAACAATATTTTTTATTTAAAAAAAAAAAAATGGTTTTCTATAAAGTCGGTTTACGGACGATAATTTTCGTGATAACGTCATAAGAACTCTTTTGTATCGTTGTCATTACCATTTCGCATACTTCAATACGTGGCTGTGGTTTTTTTTTTGTTTTTTTTTTTTTTAATAATAATAATAAATTTATTCAAAACCTTAAACATATTTTACAATACATATAATTTACAAAAATAAAGTACTGACATAAAATAAAATACTTAGGTTGCACAAGTTCAAATACACATTGAACTCCTGTCCCCAAACTAGGCAGAGCCTGTATCTTGGGTGGCAGGGATCCTCCGACACTATAAGAAATACATTAATACAACCAATAGAGCAAATAACAGTAGGTACGTACTTATTATTACGGAAGTTATTCGATTTAAATACGAGAGAGAACAGTGAGTGCGTGTGTGTGTGTGTGTGCGTGTGAGAGTGCGTGTGTGGTGTGTGTATGTGTGTGTGAGTGTTTAGTTGAGTGAGGGTTATTGAATGTGCTGCGGGCAGAGGAATAACCACGTCACCCCAGGATCTTAAGACCCTGGGTACGAAGATTCACCTCCACCAAAGAAGTGTGTGTGTGTGTGCGCGTGCGCACACACACACACACACACTTCTTCACACTTCACGGTTACCTTGTCAATAACTTAACGTAACGCATGACGTCACACTTTTTTTGTAAATGCCGGTGTTCATCGATTTATAAGACGTTATCACGTCAAAAAGCTACTAGGACCCGGTAAAATAGTCACACGATTACACATCGTATCAGTTTAAAAAGTTGTATTGTGTACCAGTCCGTACCGATAAGTACCGGAAAACCTGCCTTACTATGAGAGCACCCTACGGCAGCTCCGACTGCAATATACATTTTGGGTTAATCGCCGACTGAACCTACCTGAAATGCCTCGTAGTTCCTACGGGACAATGAACTCTGAAGTACTGTGAACCCATTACGGGCTTACCTTTCTGATTTTCCACTTCGAAATACTTAGCTTGAATTAAGTCTTGGAATTAGGAGTTAGCCTGATTTTAGCCATTAGTTACATTAATGTCTAGGTTCTTTCACTAATGAGCGACGGCGGAAAAATTAAGGTCAAGTTTCGAGATTATTTTCGCGTATTATAGTAGTTCCTTTTTAGACGATAAAGTATTATTTGTCCTTCCTACTAATATTATAAATGTGAAAGTTTGTATGTATGTTTTTTAATCCTTCACTCAAAAACTACTGGACCGATTGCAATGAAACTCGGTATGTAAATGGCTAAAAACCTGGATTAACTTTACTTTGCTAACCTTAATTTTGATCCTAATATCCCCACGGGATCGGAATGCTAATAGAGGCGCCGCTAGTAAGTACAGTCACATTACCAATTATCTGAACCCCACGTGACCTAGAGCTCACTCGCAAATCTGTAAGGTTGTAAAGTAATGTTACTTGATTCTGTTTTTTTAAACAATCACTACATAGTATAAAATAAAGTCACTTTTCGCCGTCCCTATTCCCTTTGTATGCTTAGATCTTTAAAACTACGCAACGGATTTTGATGCGGTTGTGTTTTTTTAATAGATAGAGTGATTCAAGAGAAAGGTTTATATGTATAATACATGCATAATATAGCCGTGCGAAGCCGGAGCGGGTCGCTAGTATAATATACAATACAATAAACAATATTAAAAAAATATCAAAATTGGTAAATACTACATTTTTAACAGATGTGCGAGTGAGCTCTGGGTCACGTGGGGTTCAGTTAATTGGTAATGTGACTGTACAATCGTACATATATAAGAGTTTTAATTCCTCGTTATAATTAGTATGCAAAATTAGGCAAGCGTAACACAAGACAATTAATGCAAAGATATGTTCACGTGGTCGACTCTTACGTGGGTAAACCCGCGGAGCGTAGCTAGTCATACCATAATATGATCAACTTGTTACCGAATCTCACCCACAACATTGACCGTATTTCCTTAATTAACTTCACTTCACCCCCCGTTGTTATGTCGAACCCTTGACTTAGTTTTGGTAATACAAAGAAAATAATATGTTATATTATTGAATACCCAGGGAATGGGTGGGATACCTACTGAAAATTCAATGCTAAGGTTGAATTGCACAACAAGATTAAACGTGTTTAAGACCTTAAACACGATTAACCAACTGTCAAAGTGTCAAACTAATTCAATAATGTCAACCTTTGTGGTTACATATTAAAATTGAATTCAAAATTAGATTACACGAAATGCATTTAAATAAATTTGTTTAAGCACAATGTCATGCAAGCCGCCCTAAAGCTATTTAAAACGTGATATTTAGCATGTTTTTTGTTTTATTTAGTGGAGCTCACTGAAAAAAAAACTGAATAGATTTCTTCCTTTATGTATTAGGGGTTACTGAAATTGTTTTTTTATGTATTAAACTTTAAGATTACCTGCAAGGTTAATATATCTTAGAAAATTTCTCGCATAAATCAGAAGTTAAACCCTTGTATAAATCATAAGTTTGACACTACGACGTAATATAACGTATAATATTCGTAATGCAAACCTCCTGGCGCGCGGTGTATTGGAAACTTTTTGTATGTAGAGTTGTAGACGGTTAAAGGACGATCCGCACACAACATTGACGGCACAGTTCCGACACGTGCCGTTCCTTAACGTATCCATCAGTGTCAGTGAAAAATGATATTGTTGCATACTTTTTGTACAAGGCTATCCCTACTCGTCAGTGCATTACTGACATCACTGACCGTCACTGTCACTGACGAGCATATCATAATACAAAAGTATGCAACAATATCATTTTTTACTAACACTGGATGGATACGTTACGGAACGGCACGTGGCGGCACTGTGCCGGCACTGTTGTGTGCGGATCGACCTTAAACGATACACTATCGTTAGCTTACTTAGGTTGACATGCACAACAAATAAAAAAGGAATTATCAAAATTGGACTACTACTCTGTGTTCTATGTTCATAAATAAAAAAATTAAAAAAAAAAAGTAATGCGTGATCTTACAAAATAATAATAATAAAATATACGCGTCGATTTGAGAAACTCCACCGTTT